>CM032875.1:21409219-22661719 GCA_019176425.1 Megalops atlanticus | reverse complement strand
CCAGCAGGAGTATTTTTGTCACATGAAGAATAAATATTGTAAGCCAATCAAAGACTGATTTTGCCATTTTATCTAACCCAGCATCGACAGAACTAAACAGTGAAGACACATTTGGTAACAGAAAGGATGAGGACTGTACTTATAGACCTGTGCCCAAAGTGTTTATACATGCATACGTCATGCAGAATTTGCCCATTTCAATCCTGCTTCATAACAAACTGCCATTCTGCACTAACAGTTCTGACAACATGAGAATATCAGCAGGGGAGGCATGTGAAATAAGACAATGGTGTTTTGATGAAAGAGTCAAATCCCTGGATTGGGAAAGGTTGCTTTTTTCAGGTCATAGAATCATAGATTTTCACAAGCTAAGGAAACTAGAACGAGTTGATTCGGCCCGATTCATTCTTGATCAAAGGGGGCCAGAAGTTGACAAAGTTTCTGTCGGAATTGGCAACTGCAGTTGCAAGTTTGTTAGCAAGCGTCAGACACATCTTTAAGAATGCATATTCAGGCACCTGGACAAAGGTGACTTACAGGCCAAATGTAATAATTAGCTGAGAAAGGAACAGCTGTTTAAGTTTGCTGAAAAGCAAGAAAATCATTCTGTGTAGAAGTTCTCCAGGGACCAAGCAAAATGTAAATATGTTAATTCATGTATACAACCAAGAATTCGATTACCATTTGGGAATGCAATGGATGCCATTTAGTTTAGTTGTTCCTTTGAAAACCTGCAGTGGCATTAAGTTTTGAAAAAAACAATTGTAATGAAAGAGACAGAAGACCCAAGTGAAGAGCTCTGGTACTTTAATTAAGAAGTCCACCAAATCCAAATCCGTGTCCTTGGGAAGGTCAAAAACACAAGCCAGGGTCAAAACAGCCTGGAGAGCAAAACAGCTGTCTGTGCAAACAGTCCAAAATGCAAGACAAAGGGAAAGGTCAAAAAGACAGGCAAACAGGTAAAAAATACAGGAACAGAGGAACAAGTAGAAACACCAAAGATACCGTGGGGTAGAGCAGGCTCAATACCTCACAAAGAGGTGCCTGAACTGCAGTCCTTAAATCCCCAATGGTGATTAGTGAATTTGCTGCAGGTGCGGTTAGAACTTTGGTGACTCAGAGCGTGGGCGTGGCTGAACAGGGAGTTGGCTGGAGGCAGGTCTGACAGCAATCAGTTTTCTAGGAGACAGATATCTTTTTATATAATGTCTTTTTCCTGGATCCCTTGGCTGATCTCTTCATTCTTCATTCTTCATTTTGTCACAAATGTCCCATTCTTGTTGCCAGATCGATTCACCTGACAGTCAAAACTCACCTGTGCACACTGAATTCTTGTGCTCAGTTGTTGTTGGTCATCATAATGTCAGCAGCAAAATATAATCAGCACAGCAATGGGTCACAATGAAAGTGAGTGAAGATTGAATTTCACTCAGTGGACATGACCCAGGTTTAGTGACCCTTTTACTCAGTTCCTCTAATTCCAATACCCACCCCTAACAATTTGAGTATTTCTCATCCATCTGCATTTATTCAATGTTTACAGTGAAGAAAATCAACAGATGTAATAACAGCCCACCCTTTAAAAGGTGGGCCTAGCTCACTAATGCTGACAAGCTGTCTCTGAAGTCACACTGTTTACTGTCTAGATTTTGAACCAAATTGTCCAGCCATCCCAGTCACCCTGCAGTTTTGTGGAAGTGTTGGGGGCTGTTGTTTGGATAGTGTACAGCTGATAAACGAACCATCTGCTCAATCTCACAACAACCTCCTCCTGGTTCCCACTGGTCTCTGGTTGCATCTCTGAAATGCCCGACAGAACATCCAGACAGTGTTTGGCTGTCACTCGGTTGTCCATTGCTATCCAGGCAGATCCATTTATCATTGCTCGCAAATGCTCAAGTCCCAGCACCGCCAGTGGTTATGCAAGCCCATTCACACTTCACAGATATTCATAACTCCAAACCTTTACCTTAATGCAGAAATACAGCCCTGCAGGATTATTTAAATAAAGATTGGCATATGGAGAGATAATGTAGGATGGACTTGAAGATAAAGAAGTAAAACATTGGACTGTGTAACCATCCTCTGCTGAGGGTTGGGGCATTACTGGCAAAATATTTATAGAGCTGTAGCAGATTGTAGTGCCTTGAGCCAATCTTGTCTTCATCATTTCAGTCAATTTAATCTTACTGCTGTTATTCCTTTTCCCGCTTAAAAGAAAACACTTATAACCGAGCAGTTCATTGGCTTGTCTTCATTTGCGTATTCAGATTTGGCAAAATATTGTATTGGTTTCTTTTTAAAAATATTTTGTGTTATTCTCTGGGGTCATTTGCAATGTCAGGATTAAATTGTCAAACAAACGATTAGAGTAATTTAATTTCCCTGGTGTGTGTCTCTTTTCACTTCTATTTTACTGTGTCTCAAAAACTGTGCCTGCTCATTCAGCTCTCATTGCTTTCTGAGGCGTGGGCTACAGAAAAATCATTACACCTGTCCCCTTCCATTTCAGATGGATAAATCTTATTCTGTGTTGCTTGCTTCCACATCATGACGGCTACGCACCTTCAATACAAAATGAACCCCCCGAAAATAAGTATCCTGCTATAACTCAGTGTGAGGAATATAAACATAACCAACATTTTCTGATGGACTTCAGCTACATTATACATTAACTGTCTCCCAAGTGTCACATTGTTATTCCTGTGGTGCCTGGCTCCTCTATCTATTTATTTTAATGTAATGCCTTAGCAAGTAATTACACAATTATAATTGATAACAAACTGCCCTTATTCCAATTGGAATTACAGTGGAACAACTTACATAAGTGCAAAGGTTTAACAAGGACAGTGTAACAAGAAAGATCAAATGTGTAACCTGTAACAACACCCCTGTAACAATATATGTAAGTAGGATGATATTCATTGGGTAAGTACACCACATAGCAAGGAGAGGTAACACGGAACAGGTATAAGTGGTAATTACCTCTGTATAATGAGATTCAGTTCTAAGTGGTAACTTCATCTGTATGGCAAAAGGCTGAAGTGCAACAGTGTCCTTGTATCAATATGTGTAAAATGGCCTGCACCTACAAGCTAATCAATGATGAATCCAATAACAACAAGAGTAATAGGGGTAGTAACAACATATGTAACCACTTTACCTACCATTTCATACTCAATGAAGGCAAAGTTAGACATTCAGTACCAACATGTACTTGCTCTATGAAAACTAAAGAACTGTGTAAAATGAAGAAAACTCAGATAGGTATCTAAATACTAAAACTGAAAATAAATCCACATAAAAACATGAATCTATCAATATCATAACCAAGGTGAAAATCGTGTAATTTTGTCAAAATGTTCCTTTTGTGAATATAGAACTGGAAGTGGACAAATAGATTTTGACCTGTAAACACTGTGCAATTCTGACATCTTTATTGTACAACTAGCTATAATGATTCTGTGAAGTAATACTGAGTCATTGCTGTAATTATAACTTTCTAATGGTCAAAAATGTTCACAAACAGTAAACCAATTTTGTATGTCTTTTAGAAAGGGCATGTTTGCTAGCTGATGAAGAGTTTTTTGTTTTGTTTTGTAAAATATTACAGTTACCAGTACTTAAGGTTTGGACCTGATCCTTGTTGCACAGTATTTGTTAAAGCATGTTACAGCACTTACCCAATGACTTTTTACATAATCATTGTTACAGGAACGTATTTTTCATTTGCCCTCTTTCTTGCTACACTGGTAGGTACTGCATGTACTGCATGTGAATACAGCATAATTACATGGTACTTACAAAGGTTGTTCTGCTCTAATTCCAGTGAAATAAGGGCAGTGTGTTGTAAAGTTGGACCTGGTTAAATTAGTATTAGTTAAATACTCAACAAGCAAGCAAAAAAAAAACAAACTTGGTAACATTCAGTGAAAGTCCCTACACATTAAGACGTTATAACTCACGACCCACAAGACGACCTTACTTAGCTTCAGCGTAGTTGAAAAATATGCCATTTATGCACTGTCTATTTATGCATTCCCACTGTGTTTCAAACACCATTGGAAAGACACAACAGCCAAATTCTTCCAAAAGTTAAACTCTTTTTGGAGACAGGAGATGGCATAAACATAAAGACCACTGTCTACACTTGAACAAGGCATGCCCTAGCGCAGGGGTCGGCAACCCGCGGCTCTTTAGCCCCTCTCTAGTGGCTCCCTAGCTTTGTCAAAAAAATATGGAAATGAATAACAATTTTTTTTTACATTTTGCTATCATTGTAGGCCTAAAGTCATCCTTACATTATCCAGTGTTCAAAATTTATTGCATGCTATTCGTTTCAAGAATGATAAGGCATGAACACACGATCATACACTACAGTCAACAAAGAACAACAACCATATGCTTGTTTCCTGAAGTCTCGCACAATAGACCAATACTTGCAAGCTCCCGTAGACTTGCATGCAAAATTCACAACTTTCTCAATGTTATTAAATAACTTTACCATGTTTCTATAATGTAGGTATAATTTTTTTTGCATTTGTAGCAGTCACATACTACGAAATATATTCCCACCAACATGATCACATGAGTAACTTTAGAGATTTATTTTAACACGGGTTTCCCCCATAAAGATAGCTGACCGAATGCATGTGTCAGCCAGCACTTTAACAGTCACCGACCGTCTTGGCTAGTTTCGAGGTAAATTAACTTATTGACTGTTTCTAGCCTTAGATAAAACATAAAACTTCATATTGGAATTTAGTTTCTTATTAATATTACACCTGACAGCACAACTCTTCGCTATTACAATTACTGGGGATCCGTTGGTATGTGGCTAAACTGCTACCTAGCTGCTAACGCTAGGTAACATTACTAGCCTACTGTTTCCCCATGGAATCATATGGTTTTCCCCCAATTGGACACATTACCTTTACAATTTTTTTTTAATTGTAGGCGCACAGCATCCTTACTGTAGACAGATATTGTTTAATATACATCTGATAGATCATGTAAAAACTATAAAATGTAAGATTACATGATGATAACACAATAAAAGACACTGTTGAGAATGGTCAATTTTCTGCTGGTACTGGTTACTGCCTGGTGGCTTTCTGCCACCAGCTAGTGCTCACGTGCCGCAATGTTTGTAAACATAGGAAATGCAAAGTTAAAGTACCAAATAATCATAAATAGCCTACCACAGCCACATTGTGGTAAACCTTATGAATTAATGCTCATCTAGGCCTATTAGTAATGTTGATAGGCTAATTTAGACTAATAGGCTGTGGTACCTGCATTTAAAGGGCTCAAATATTTTTTGCGGCTCCAGACAGATATTTTTTTTCTGTCTTGCCAAAAATGGCTCTTTAGATAGTAAAGGTTGCCGACCCCTGCCCTAGCATATAGCTCTTGTGTGTAGACAACTGCATGCAAACTGACAGACTTGGGATATGATATGGTATGTCATCATCTCTATGATAACTGGCATAACCATGACATTCTGATCTGGTATTCACCAGCTCATCTGTTAATACAGTTCATTCAAGTGAAAGTGTCTAGTTGACACCAAATCTCCAGCTCTCATGTTCATAGAAGCACAGAATTTGTGCTTTAAAGTGTTACATAAACATGAGTACAATTTACATTTGTCTTAACATATCCAAAGATGCTAAATAATATAATACTTTGAACAATGCTGTTATTCCACTATATTTGATCACATAAAATTCTGTGAACCACAGAAAATAAATACTATGGCAAGGGTGTTTTGATAAGGCAGCCCAAATCAAGTCAGATGCTGAGGCTGCTTGACCACTCTGCTTTAGGTTGACGTTACGTGAGATATTGTAGATCTCAGTTTTGCAGCCTTGGCCTTTGTTTTCAATTAGGGGTGAATGCTGAACTGGATAATAAAGATGAGACCGAAGGATTTGTAGTGCTGCAGAGTTTCTTTATGAGCAGTTAATGGAAATGTATAGTTTTGGGGCCTGCCAAGTAGTGACTTATTTGATTAACACGCCATGTTTAAAAATATCACATTGGCACTGCTAGGCACCTCATAAAACTCCATATTTCTAGTCTTTATAAATGAGAACTAATTACACAGCAATTTTGTTAATAATTTACCAGCTGAACTATACATTTTTAAACTGTAAAAATCTTATGAATTCATCATGACTCAATACCTCAATTTTGATTGTGAATTTTAAAACCAATTTTAGACGATTAGGCCCCTTTCAGAGCCTCTGTTTACTGACATTGGCATGTTCACAGTTTTTCAGATTCAGTTATAACCCTGCTTTTCTACAGCTTATGAATGTATCAGAGAGATAGACAACATTGTTTCAGCGATTTATAATGTTGACAGTCACATTCACCCCATGCTTGTGGTTTGATGTCTTCAGGTTGTGTCTGTGTGAGTGGGACATCATGCAGATGGCAGAGGGAGGCAGTAGCTCAAACGCCAGGTGGCATGGAGCCTTTCACAGCTAGCAGCAAACTATCTGCTGGAGAGCCCTGCCTTATCCCCCCCTGAACTTCAATTGAAGTCAGGCATGGCTGTTGCTGCAGCCACTCCACAATGCCCTGGGAAGGCATAACAAATAAATAACCCTGAAGCAACAAAATTCAGCGGTCTCACATTCACTCTTTCTTTGTGAGAGCCACTCACACACAAGGCAAGGGCAGGGGTCTTCGCTGCACTCACCTGTTGTCCTACTGCAATAAGTTCTACCCAACAACTGCAGACATTTTGATTGTTATTGCTTCGACAAAACATCAGAAAAAAGAATGGATTCTGACTGGATTACCCTTTAAATAAACAGCACTCTGACAGAATTGACTTATTTGAGAAGTGAAGAGTAACACAGCACAGAAAAGTGCATGAACATTTGAAAGAGAAGGAGTGTAAGGATCTTGCTTTTAATCCTTCAGCAGGGTGTTTGTGTGAGCAGTGGAATGATCCCATAATAGGCAGCACAAGCAGCTGACATCAGACCTCTGGATTACTCGAGAGCTGATTGGTCCCACAGAGATTTCCTGTGGAGATAAAGGGCGCAAGAAAACTTGAGGATTCCTCAGACCCTGTAAACTTGCTAATAATGTGAAAGAATAAGGGATAGCCTACAGCAAGGAATAGACACGGGAGAACAGATCATGTCAAATAACCATGATTTGTACTTATTATTTGCCTGATTGTGTGTGTGTGTGTATGTGTGGGGGGGGGAGAAGGGGGCTGCGTGGGATGTTTTTTTTTCTTTTTTTAAATGCAGTAGGGTTACATAACACATGCATTTAGGGGAATTAAGAGAGATGACATTATTGGCATCCGTTGCTTTTTCATGACACCATGTGAGAGAAAGGTCAATTAAATTATATCCTGCTATACCAACTATAACATTTGATATGTAAATAAACATGATAAGAGTGCATTTTGAAAATCACTTCATGAAGTTCTATGCAGATGGGTTGTATTTCCAGGTCAGCAAAATGAATCCAATACAGTGCTACATTTTTTTAAAGGAAACCATAATGTATAAATACTACAATTAAATGAAATGTTGTCATCATTCAGTAAAAATGATTTTTGCTCATGAAAAATGTTAAATATAATTTCTAGCAATATATTTAAGCAATGCCAGGATAGAGGATCCATGCCACAAATAAGTATGCAACAGTTTCCCACCCACACCAAACAAGGACAACAGCATAGGAAAAGAGGCTATTTAAAAAAAAAATCTTTGAAAAAAACGTTTCATCAAGGGGCTCTGTAATGTACCACAACTATTTTACCCAAATGCAACTGTGCTTATAGGCCAAAGGGAACAGTTCCCTGATCTGTACACACTGATGCATAACACAAATCTGACAACTTTCATGATTTTAAAATGTATCACAAATGCCATATGTCAATTAGAAATGAAATTCAGCACTGTTCATTGTCTCTACATACACTTACTTTTTATACTCACCTTTTATACTTCTCTGTCTGGGCAGACATGTGCTCCCATCAAGTCATAATGCTGCATGTTTCATTGCCTTAGCTCTTTGCCACAGCAATACATGCTGTTATCCATGTTAATGATTAGATATGTCCCTCCTAGAAACAGATAAATCACTCTTCTCCCAGTAATATATACCCATACATGCAGTGTGCTTATATACATACAACAGATCTTTCTGAGTGTCTCCCTGTCCCATAGGGGAATTCCGCTCTAGTGTGACAGTCTAATCTCTTGCCAGTATCTCTTCCTCCCTCTGGCTGCACGTTGTAGAGATGAAGCAATATGGAAGCAGTATTCCCATATTGCATTGTTCAAACCGGTCCCCTTTGGATTGAACTGCTCCATTTTTACAGGGTGGCAGGAGAGCTGAGGTGAAGCAGCTCACCAGGTGTTAATTGGGATTTGGGAATATGTGGCTGGATTGTTAGGTCTTTTTTTTTTTGAGAAATGTTAAGAAGAACATAACAATGGGGTCAACAATTCAGCACATACTCTTGTCAAACAGTGCAGCATGGAAGTGAAGTCAGTAATGACTCCATGTCCATGATTTGATTATACCTTACATAGCATTACATACTGTACTTAATGTAACACTATTCATCATATCATGACATCTATATCACATAATGCACCTTTCCAAATGCAATGAATTTGCATGTACTTTGCCTGAATATTTGAATTAAGCACATGCTGAGGAAACTATTCTTGATATAATTTAAGAATATTAGCAATCCTATTACCCAGATATTACCTATAGATGTCCTTACACAGAAAAGCACTTTAACCTTCTTTTCCCTGAGACACTTGCATTTATTAGTTCCAAAAATGCACATCAAGGAATGACTTGGTGATGTAGATTCTACAACTTGTAATAATCACTGCACTGCTGTGTCGTCACTATTTATTTGTATCTAAAATTGTTTCTTGAGAAATTTCCCATAGGCAATTTACATGCTTGGTCTTTTAAGAAAGTAGCTTGATTGCCACCTAGCAGATTATTTTAAGGAGTATAATATATGATCAGTCTTGCTGAGTGCTAGCTTGTTAGATACAGCAGTTATGATGTACAGCACCAAGATTGCTATGCTGCTGTGATCTGTAGTGGATAACAGACATTTTCTCTTTGAATCTTTGCTCTGTAGAGGGATTGGTACATGGCTGTCTCCAATCATCTGTCCATTCCAAGGCCAAAAGACAATGGGTCAGTTGTGGACAACACCGTTTTTGTTCAAAAAATTATTTCGAAATAATTAAACATTATTATTTACCTCTCAGGTTTGTGCACATTTCAACCAGTGATTTTCCGATGTCCCGGACACTCCAGTACTCACAAACGTTTTTCTTGCTTTTTCCACATTTGTGATGTGGAAGTAGAAATTTCCTTATATGGCATTGTCAGGGTATTTAATTTAGCTAATTATAAATGACATGCATAAGCTACTAATTTAAGAGCAAGTGTCAAGATTTGTATCAATTTTTTTCACTCCAGCATTTTGCACTTTAGTACTACTGCAGTAGCCAACTACAGAGCATGAAGCATCTCCCGACAGTGATTCAAAACCATGTAAATTGTCCACATTCTTAGATTAATTGTATACTCAATACAACTACATTCTAATGTGCATGACATAATCTATCTAGATGATCGTTACTTTTTATTGGGTAGGTAACAGAGACACTGAAGGTGTTTATGTTATACATGGTGACTAAATGAATCCATTTTAGCATTGCTTGATTTCATTCCTCAATGTATGAATGCATAACATCATAGTTTTCATTTCATGATACTTCAAAAGCAGACTTTCCCAAAGCAACAGCCTTCGTGATCATTTGTATGTATTTTAGCTTGCATTTAAAGTGCTAAGACTTGTTATGTAGCTGTTTTTTTCCCCAGAATTCCATGATCACTTTTTATGGTGTTGTTTTGAATGGATCTGAACACTGTGTTCTCTGTGCTTTCCACTGCTGATAGCAAGGTACATCTGTCTGTTCAAACATTTGTGCTTAGAATGTATCTACTATTACAAAGGGTTCAATTTATAGTGGACCACTGACTCCTGTGGCAGAGAAAGTAATGCGTGTTGTTACCAGCATTTCCTATTTCCTTTCTTTGCTCAAAGGGCCTTTGTTTTGCTCCAGTGCTCACTGACAGAAAAAAGGGTCTCTTTCAAATCCTTTTTAGCGTAATTGTCTGGATAGATTGATACAACGACGAAATAAAGTAACTATTTTTCAAAGCAAGAATGAACAAAGGTCATCCCAAACCAAGCGAAGAGGAGACCATAGCAGGGGAATTACTTTTCATAAGGAGGGGTAAATACAGGGAAATTCATAGCAATGGGAGAAAGGGATTGCTGATGTATTGAGACCTCCTCAAGAACAGCCTGCGATTTAGGACTTAATTAACTCTTTGGAATCAAACGAGTCTCCATGGGCCAAATGGCCTTTTCTCAATTCATAATTTGTAATGAAGTTTAAGCAGAAACTGCACTTGGTGTGGGCCATTGTTCAGTGTGTTTCTGGCTTGCAGCTATCCATGATCCAGAAGAGATTGAGGCATTTTTCAATGTCGTACAGAAACCAAACTGTCCAGGGTGAGGATAGATTGAATACTAAATGAGAAAACAACACAATGTTATGGTGTGGTTTTGCTTCAGGATAAAAATATGTCATTTTGGTGATGTTCTTACACTAGCAGATGTTGGCAGTTAGAGTTCTTCAATGTTGAATGATTTCCCATTATCCTTTAGTGATAAATACTTACGTTATTAGCCCCGTTCAGCACTGCAAGAAAAAAAGAACGAATGCAGTAGGATGTGATCTGTTACCCTGAGAGATTAAAAAAAAAGTGAAGGTGGAATTTAGTTTTGTGTGGTATCATTTTAAATTCTTCAGTCAAGAGGGTGAAACAATAATGTGGCCTTTCTCGCAAGCAGCAAAGTCGAAGTGAATCGACATGTGACGCCACTGAGATTAGAGGACCCACACTGAATGCGGTGTAGTCCTTCTGGCGAAAAGAAAAACAGAATATTTAAGCGGTGTCAGAATACATAAGGGGGGGATACAAAATATAAGTGGTGTCAGAATACCAATGGGAAAAGGAAAAAACAGATATCTGGAGTATTTTCCTGGAAGTCAACATTGAACTATACCTCAGTGGTTATGGATCTATGCAGGTGCAGTTGAGAAGTCATGTACCCCAGTCTGAGGTTAGAGGCTGCTTACCTACAGTGCCCCAGGAGGATCTGGTTGTGTCTGTGGCTGTAAAATAAAATGGTTAGAGGTTTGAGCTCTGAAGCCGCAGGAAGCTTTCAAAGTCACACAAGAGATTGCTGTAAAAAAAAGAAACAACTAAAAAAAAAATGATACTATCCATATGACAACTGATAAGGCTGTCTCCTGCACAAATAAATAATGATGATGTGAGAGGTGGAGTAAGTTATGCAGATGACAGAAGGGCATAACGAGTGCTTTAAAGAATTACAGCTGTGGTTGCAGGTAATGCAGTGGGGGGAAAAATGCCATATTGGGTCAGCCAGCTTTGGCTCTAGCATTATCTAGTCTTCTAGCTTGACAGAGGAGAGCAGAAAGAGGGAGCCCTGTCTCCCTTGGAGATTCTACCCCATCACATGAATGAGTGAAAAGACACCTGACATCCTGCATACAGCATCCCGTCTCGCTCAGCCCTCTGTGAATTCAACCGCTGATGACTGGAGAGAACTGAATGCGAGAGATGTGAGGGATGGATGATCATACAGATTATCCCAGCAGAGCACGTTTTACGAGCTTGACCAGGCCCTGCTGTATTTTAAATGCAACTGCTCAGGCACTGCACCGCAGCGCAGGTCACAGGATAGCAATTTCAATTAAGGCTCCCAAGCGGAGTGGGGACTGAGTGCACCAGAACAAAGCAGCATGAGGCCCAGATGAGAGACAGGGGGCAGAGTTATTCAAATATTGCCCCTGAGTCGCACTGCTTGAGGCAGCGTCCCGCTCGCTGCGGGGGTGGGGTGGGGGGATTACCTCAGGCAATGTTTATTATTCAGTACCAGAGAGCCTGGCTGGATGCATGCAATTCATCTTTCTATGCTGTCGAGGAGGAAAACTTATATTGAGTCCCCAGTAACTTGATAAATGGCAAATGATCAGTTTCAATGTCATCCGCCCCCACCTCTTTTTTTCCCCTCTTTTCCTGCCACACTCAGCAGTCAGTCTTGTTCGCACTGGAGCTCATTTTAACCATTGAACTTAACAACTCCCCTTGGGGTGCAATGACAATACAATCAAGTAGTACAATATGTCCACTGGTTGCAGATATAAGGAAAAAAAATGAGGAATAAAAAATTGCTGGTGTGGGTTTCCTTTGTCCATGCAGCTTTGGTGTATACATTGTCCACTGCTTTGCCATCCGAGGCAAAAAACAGCAACCGTCCCACAGAAAGGTCGCAGTAAATACCACTTGATAATATATCAGGATGTACATTTTTCTGAAGACCTTGAGAGCTGCAGTGAAATTTGAATATCCATATTAATATGCAAATGTATATGCCTACACCTTTTGTGTATCTTTATCATTCATTTTTTTTCCAACTCACTGCTCTGAAGCAAGTTCACATGGAATTAAAGCCTTCACACTGACACAAGATCTGACTGCAGTCCTGTGAAGCTGAATTCAGATTTCAGTACATTTCAAACCTCCAATATCTAAAACCTGAAAGATGACACATAGATTTATAGCTGTAAACATGTAATCAAAGATGAATATTTTGATTCCGCAGCGCAGTGGTGGCATTTATATCACAAGTACACTTGGCATAGACTTCATACAATGGCAGTTTAGAAATCAGTATTGTGATGGTTAAGTGGCAACAAATAATTGCTGAAAATGAAAGGTTTTGTCCATTAACATTTATGTACCTCTATCAAAACGGCATGCCTTGAGATAAGGGTTATGAACAATTACCTGCTAAAACTCTGCATTATGCGGTAATACTACTTTGGATGTCTGATTTGAAGTCAGTGCTTATTTTATGTGTATGTGTGTAGCGGTGTGTGTGTGTTTGTTTGTGTTGCCAGCTTCAATGCTTGTCATGTTTTTGTCACCTGAGGGTCACTTTGTTCGTCATCCAGGGAAATAACTACAATAATACTGGTACCTGCATTGATAGATAACAATACACAATCCAAGCCCTCAACTCAACTCTCAACTCTTAATGCACTGATGCAGCAGTGTGATGGTGAAGGAGCTGAGCAGAAAAATGTCAAACCTCCAGTTGCAAGTGTGTACGAGGCATTACATTACCTGGATACTACCAAACAAATGCAAATAAAATACCTTCATTGCTGTCTTTACATGACCACTACTGAATGCCATTTTCCTCTTCTTATCAATGTTGGCTCATCCCTGAATAGGAATGTGATACCATAGTAACTGACTGGAGGAGCCGTTTTTTTGTGTTTGCTCTTGTTTGTCGCTAACACTGGCATTGATGTGTGGTTGCTAAGGGAGTGATGAAAGCACTTCACTTCACTGGCGTATAAGTAGCTCTCCCAAGGTTGCTGAGTGGAGATGTCTGGGGTCAAGGGACTCAGGCAGCAGATGCTTTTTTTTTTTTTTTTTTTTTTTTTTTTTTAGTAAACCTCCCACACCCTCTCTCTCTCCTAGTCTCCCTGTCTTACCTGCTCCCCTATTTCTCCTCTCCTTCCCTCTGTTTTTCTCTGTGACTTGAGGCAGATGTTTTGATATGAGAAACACATATTTGATAGAGTTCCTCCTACTCAGCTTTCCCCTCACATACTTTCCCAATGTGACTGTGAGATGGAACTAGGGGAGTGGTGCTCTGTGCTCTCCTGAGGATCATATGCATGCGTGACTGTGTGGTACATTGTGTGAGTGTTGTTGGCACGACAACACTCACAACCTCTGGGATTAAAATAAGGCGCCGCTGGGCTAAGATTACAATCACCAGGTCAGACCAATTGATCTTGGCGCCCCTTATACATTCACTCACGTTCTCTCTCTCTCTCTCTCTCTCTCTCACACACACACACATACACACACGCACACACTCACTCTCATTCACTCACAGTCACCAAGTGCAAAGGCAATCAGGTTATGTAAGTCATAAGTCATGCGCTACTACTGTTTATGTAACCAACACTATTAGGCCACAAGAGAGAAATGAGGAAAAAAAGGAACGTGATTTTAGACTGTGGCTTGTTTCTTTGAAGCTCAGTTGTAAGCACAGAGAAGCAAGACGTCCTTACTTGACTTTGTTCTTGCATGATTGAAAAGTGATGCGTCTGAAGTCCAGAGTACCTCGGGTTCGCAAGTCAACTTTGTCCTGTGTGTAATCAGAGGACCCAGCAATCGCATGCAGAATGTCTGGTCACAACCACCCCAGTAGCTGCTTAAGACAAACTCCAGGTTAAACTACCACCCAGCAGGGGAACTTGGCAACTTGCTCAAATTGCTCACAGCAGTGTAACAAAGAAGCACTGCAGGCGTAGGCACTCGGGCATCAAATACAGAGATAAATAAAGGAGTAAAGAGGGAAAACACGCTCCTCTGCAGATACCCCATTGTGGCTCATCACAAACACCACAGTTGTATAGGGATTTATCAGGGCAGACTAAACCTGTGGCAGTACATGGATAGAGTAATGGTACAGAGCCACTGTCCTCACCTGCAGACATCGCAGTAATGTACTGCTACAAATGGTTGCTAAGCACATTGAAACCAATAGCATCAAAAAAACAGACAGGGATGTAAAAATAAAAGGTTTATAGGAAAAGGAAGGAGGAGAGGGAGAGGGCTGTACAGCTCAACTGTTGTGATTTGCTCTCTTATCTCCAGAGAGAAACAGAGACGGGTCTCAAGAAAGTGGCAGACACAGCCCATTGGACCTTCAAAATCCCATTATCTGCAAGCTTTAAAGTTCAGATACAGTGAAAAATCTTGATTTCCATTTTCTACTTTTAATTGCAAAGCTGGGTGAAGAAAATCATTTGTTTCTGTGACACATTATTTAAGAAATGCAACAAAAATGTACCAAAAAAGTCACCCGCCCTCTATAAATCTCTAGACTCACAAGCTATCTGGTCATACATAGGTAAGAGGGCCCTAATATGCTCTAATACATCATAGAAAATACAGGTTGGTCTCAAGTTTTGTATTTACCTGATGTAAAATCAAAAACACCACATGCCAATGACAGAATAGATAGAAAATGCACTAATTACAGTTGTCATCACCTGGGGTCCTGAAGCACAACAACTGAATTTGTCTTAAATGCCCAGCAGAGAGATGTTGTAACATTTACTGAAGGAGGACTCTGAGGGATCTTTCTCAGGGATCTTTTGATTCAAAATGATGTCTAATGGCTTCCTGTTACTATTGTATACTGCCTATACATATATTTGTGTTGGTACTGCAAGCAAGGGGTAGCTATTAGACGTTGCAGAGTACACGGTTAGCAAGGCAGTTAACGGCTGGCTACAGCTATGACTGGTGATAACAGTTCATACATTACCTGCTCTATTATTGCTGCATACTACAGGGCTTCTGGTTATAGTGAACTAGCTGCTAAGGGCTACCCTGCTACCTATCCTATAGATGTAGCTAGCTCGGTATTTCAATGTTTCATGTGAAAAAAATTACAGAGTTCCACACAGACTATTTTTGCAAGTAAACGGAGAAGCAAAACATATGAACTTTTGTGAGAAAAGGAAAAAGGTTACTTAGCATGCATGTTGTAATTAGATAGCTATAACTGTGCTAGCTAATATTCACACACAGAAGGTAAATGCATAATTTGAATATTCAAAATAATAATTTATGATCATAGCTGGCAAACTAGCTAAATAGAATGCTGCTTAGGCTAATAATCCTTCTAATTTAGATAATTGACAATTTTGCTATAGATAGTTAACTAGCTAGCCTGCTTGCAAAGTAGTTCACTCATTCACTAAAGATATGCAACATTTAGTGAAATGTGTTTTTTTTTTTTTCAATTTATATTTTTTTCAATTAATTTAAAAATGACATTTAATTGCAGAGTATCACAGTAGGCAAATCATCTTCCAAGGAGAGCTTGTAAAATAAAAAAGAGCATGGTTGATAGCTTCCATAGGGGACATTATTGGTAGATATTAATAGCATTGTAGCTCATATATTCTTTTTATTGCTCCATTTCAGTTGGCTAATCTGTTTCTTGGAGCAGCAGTTCTAATGACAATCCATCAGACTAGCAGCTCTACTCAGGAGCTGTTTAAGGATCTGTTTATTACCTGTAACACAGACAAGGTATCTCGAAGTTTCAAAGCATGTCAGATTCCAGAGCTTTCTTTATATCGTTAATTGCAAGATCTGATTTACAATTTTTGCATGTATTTTTATTGTAAATATGCTGTGTTAAAGATTTTGCGAATTTCCTGTGTGCCCTGGATAAAACATTGGCCAAATCTAGCAGTTTTACATGTGTTCCTCTGCCTTCCTTTCTTTCAGGCAGTCCTTTCACCCTTGCCTTGCAGAGTCTCTTTGATGCTACCATACAATCTTTCTTTTCCCTCTTCGGTGTAACTTGTATTTCTGTTTGGCTCACTGAACCATCTTATTCTGCTGACTTATTTTGCACACTGTCATCTGTGCAGATTCCAATCCTGCCATTAAGTGAAGGAGAGAAAAGAATCATGCAGTCTTCAACATGCTTTGTTTTTCTAGTTGTTTTTTTATTGTTTTGTCATCCCATAGCTTTTTTGTTCAAACCACCTGCCATATTTTTTTCTTAGCACTGTGTCACTGCAGCTTACAGAATCCATTTAAAGACTGAATGTCAGTTGTTTGTTCACATTAAATTTCAAATAGTTGTATCTCAGGATCTGTTCCCTTTACTGCTGTTACTTTTGTTTCCATGTAATGGTGTGTTAACCATTGCAAATAATCGCAAATGCATGTCAGCAATATTGAGATAGATATAACTGATATGACAGATATAACTGCTTCAAAGAATAGATGGACAATATATCTGTAGACTTCTAAGCACAAGAATGTCAGCTGAATTAAGAATCATGAAGTATTTGTAAGTCTTTACATCTAAAGCAATTTACATCCATGTATCCATGGGTGCTGAATTCTATGGTCCCATAAATACTTCAGCCACCATGTACCCTCATCTTTTCTACTGTTTTTTTCTCTTTTTTTCCTTGTAGTTTAGAAAAGGCCATAATCACAGAATACTGTGAGGTAAAAAAAAGGTTTTGTTTAGGAACATGGCCCCACATTTATAGGTCTCTTCACTGGAGGAACCAACACACTGGTATAGCCGGACCCCTTCAGACTCTAATAGGACCCCTGGGTATTTCTAGCTGCCCAAACACAAGCACTAAAACAGTATTTCAGGTTGAAACCAGTGATAAATGTTTTTAAATAAATCCACAGAGTAGTGAAGGGTTAGCCATGAGCAAGTAAGGATACTGTTAGATAGGAATGATGAAAAAGCATGCTTTTTTGTTTTGTTTTTAGATTTTTTGGTTAAAAGGACAACACTGTTTACACATTTTATTCGCCAATACAACTGTTCAGTATGTTATCTGTTACATACCAATAAGCACTCATATGAACTCTACAGTGGTGTCACATGTTCATATGTTGGCTTGTATGGTCTATAAATAAGATTATCAAATACACAGTTGCTATATGGATGTACAGAATGGATCATGGCGATACTGTCCTAGGTCTAATGAAGAAAACTTCTCAATGCTTAGCTTTGTTCTTTGTGGCTCGTTTCAGTCGGTCGTCTGAAAATAATAGCAACTGTTCTGGTACAGTTTATTTGCATCAAGTTCTATAGTCACCGACACATTACTGCAGCTAATATATATTCAGGAGCTGTATACTTTCAACTCTTGATTTAAACCTCTTCCTGTTTTTTAGATATTAATCTTCCACTGACAGAAAAAGCCTGTGATATAAATCTCAGAGTATTGCTTGCCAAGGAAAACAATTGCTTCAACTTATTTGAATTCTCATATTCATTTGAATTTCCAGCATAAACAAGCGGGGAGCTTTCATGCCAAGACGGACTCACTCCTGAGCACCTTTTACCAATATTACATCCTTTTTCCCATAATACCTGCGTGACTGCTTGCAGGGCTCTCTGAATGTGCCTTCCACTTCATACACAGACAGTTTCAGCACCAGAGATGAGATGAAAATATATTCCATCTTGCATTAAAATGTGGTGTATATCTGCATGCTGTGCAGTATATCTTCCCATCACTCAAGAATATGTAATGTTTCATAGGCAGGGAACTTGTCCATTCATTTGCATACTGCTGTTTTGACCATGTTATTGTTTCAAGTTTATAATGAATGGAGAATGAGGGAAAAACAAGAGATCCAGATAGCTGGAGCAAAAATGCTCTTCAATAATTACATATTATTCTTCCTGTAATGGCAAAAAATACATCTGTGTAATCTATTCTAATCCTTTGAGAAACTGTGTACATTTATGAAAAGTGAAGTCAGTATATTGAAATTCCATTCACGGGACACATGAATTGCAGACACACAAATACAGAGATTTAAGGTGTCATTCAATCCTCTCACTTTGTGAGACTTCACATTTGAATATGATATGATCCTGTATCTCTTCAACTGTAATGCATAATGCTTCCATAAAATGGCACTAGACCTTTCCTTTTTAATGTTTAAAATGTGTTTGGTCAAACAATGACTGTGGTAGAATACTAATAATATACAGTTATAATATATTGCTATAATGGTAATACTTTGATATGTCATACTTCACTGTGATGTTGGTAGTAGCTATTACATGCATACTGTCTACATTCTGTCTACAGAATGTGCTGTAATGCACCTAACCTCTAGTCAACCAGAGCTTGAACTCATCTGCAACGTATAACAGAAATTTAAAAAGTTTTGGGTGCATATCCTTTTTTTTTTCTTGACTTGTCACTCAGTTTACATCTTAGCAGCAATACACTGTTGAAAACAACCTAAACAGAGGATGCAGTTGTGTCTCTCCCTAACAATGTAGGTCAAATGTAACTGTATATCTGAAACTGCTGTTGGTTTACTCCCTGGATAACTGCTGGCCTTACAATAGCACAGACAGACAACACTGGAATGAGAACGACATTCCCACAAAAAAAAAAAAAAACTGAATAAATAAGAAAGCTGTAGTGAGAAGAATAAGCCATGGTAAAAATATGTGTCTGAATGTAATTCTACACACATTTCCCTCACCTCAGATTCAGTCATAAACAAGAACAAGAGCAGCCCTAGAAGGGAAGTGCTGAGCAACACATTAGCACTCCATACAGCAGTCTGTCACAGAAATCACCAAGATAAACACTCTTTGAGAAACCAAACACAAACTCTAAATAACCTGAAAATCAGATTTAAGTTGGCAGCTCAGCAGTAAAGCTTTTTGAGTTTGTTCTGTGTAGTCACACAAAGTATGTACAGAGAAGTGAAAAAAAAAGCTCTTCAGAAATATCCCAAATCTTTTGACACGCTGCATCTCACACAAGTGGTTTAACGGCTATAGCAGCTGACACAGTCAGTAATTAATTTGATGGATTTATTTGTTTTGGTTATTCTTGTGGGAATCAGCTTGACCTGGTGAAGTGTCTTCTCCCGCAATGCCGGCCTCCCACTGCGTTACACTGATTAAAATCCTTGTGATGGATCCAGTTTTATGGACTCTTTATTAATTCCCCCATAATTGCTTATAGGCCCATGTATTCTCATGTCTGTATGAAAGGTATGTGCTTTAATTGTGGTGCTTATTTTTGCTGTCACATTTGAGTTGGGCTAAAGTTTAAAATCACATATTGATTGTAGCTGTCAGAGAGCTGTCAAGGCAAAGGAATGTTGAGGTCGTTCGGTGTCTTGTTCTGTTCTTGCCAAGATTCTGCATTGAAGAGTTTTTGACTTGCTTTTTTGTTGAAATGAGAGCCCATCAAATGTGATAATGGTGAAGCATATTACAGCATATTCCCACTCATGAGTGAACCACCATCTCTTGATAACATCATGAAGCCTGACTTGTGGTGAGTCGTATTCAGGTTGATTTATCAGCAGTATGAGAAACGTATGTCCTAAAGTTCCTTCTCAAATGACTTGTCAAATACAAGAGAGAGAGGGGGAAAATCATATTGACTACTGACTTTACACTGTTTTGCAGGAGGGCTTTGCCTGCATGCATTCAGAACAACCATTTCTATCAGTATCACGAGACAGCCACTATAAAAAGAGACTAGCTCTCTTCCCCATGCTTTTAAAACAGTACACATGCAAGGACTACTTTCTAATGCACTCAAAAGAATTGAAACCTTCAATTATACATCAGATACAGCACAGCATAGACAGAATAGGGAAATGCTACAATATACAGGAGTAGTAAAAAAGGCAATAAATTTATAAAATGTGTTTACTCTTAAGACCTTTATACCATAAAGAATTAAACCAGCGATTGAATGAGGGAAGATAAAAGTACAAAGGATATGTCAAGTTAAATTTTTGATGAGAAGCAACACCCTCTTTTTTGGGACACAGCCAAAGGTGTCACTCAGGTTTACTCCCTGACGCTACAGGAGAAAAAGGAAAATCAGGGGGACATTGTGCTTCCATAGTATATTCAAATAAGGACTATTTTCATGAATATGATTTTTTCCCCTGAGTATGATAAGGTGGCAGCTTTTAGTCAGTGCTAATATTAAGCTGTTGCTATGAGCTTGGAAGGGACAGGCTGGCGTATTTAACCTTGAGTCACGTTGCTTGCTTCTGACAAGTCTGTCAGCATCAATTTAATTCTTGTAATACAGACTTGGCTATCAGGGTGTCAGGGTGGGGTTAAACTGTCTTTCAGAAAAATCAAACTAAGCTTTTGCTTGACCATTTATGGAGAATCTTTAGGAAAGAGAAAAATGCTTCACTTTTTATGTATCTGTAGATGTTTTATGACCCATCTGTTTTAATTTCTTTCTTTCTTTCCTTGGTTACAGTGATTACAAATGTCGTGGCAGACAGCCTAAACTGTAAAGATAATCTCACTGATGCACTCAGCCAAACAGAACAATATCTGTTTCAAAGATCATTTTGAAGTGTTTCATCTCTCTAATGTGGAAAAAAGTCATCCTTGTTTGCATTCCAACTTTGCTTTTTTTGTTTTGCAATTAACTCACCGCTCACATTTACTGGGATTAGTGTCTGAAACCCGCAGTACATATATCTGGGGATGAGTGTCACAGTGACATTTTTGTGTAAGCTTGCTCCTTTACTTCCTGCCGTGCAATGAGTGAGAAGAGCAGCTTTCTCTCCACAGCACCAAGGACAGACTCTCGGGTCCAGGAGGTGGCTTCCCTACCAGCGCCTGCACAAAAAAGAAGAGGCACATGTACCACTCCACTGTGTCAGACATGTCAACTCATTGTGACAAATCCTAAGGGCCCCTTTTTGTCCCCCCATGCAAATCTCTGCAGGAAGTGTTTACGTGAAGGCATGTCTCTAACCCTTGATAACACCAGCGGCAGCACCCTCAGCTTCCTTCTTTTTTCCACACATCAAAAGGCAGCCAAATCCTTTTTTTTCCTTTCTTTTCCTGCCATGTCTGTAAATGTCTTCGTAATTCTAGGGATGTTTCTCCAGAACTCATGCACATTCTTCTCACTGACAGGTTGGATAAGAGGTTGAATGAAAGGAATGTGCTACAGAGCGACATGTCTGAGAACAAGGCAGAAGCACTGCCTCACACGCCAATATGTCAGGCAGGTTTCCTGCAGAACTGCTGGAGAGTGTCTGGGGACTGGTGCCCGGTGCCCAAAACACAGGGAAAAAACAGTGACAGCATGTAGAATGTAAGTGACTTGGATTTTTCGGGTTAGCCAAATGACAATATGGGAATGCAGGTGCGTTGACAGTGTGATTAGAGTCAAACAGTGCACAAGGTCCTCCCTTCACACATGACTGGGGCCAGATGCACCCAAGCAATGTCACTGCTCCCACACAAATGGACCTCAACTGTTTTATTCACACTTTGAATATCCATCACAGTCTAACAAGTGACTGTTACAGCCACAACTATTTGGCAGTGTTTCAGGGAGGTTCTACAAATGTTGTAGCCGTCACTCAAAGATTCTCTCTGACCATTGGAGATTCTTAATAAGTGCAGTAGTACACATCCAAATCTCCTAGGAGCAATACACAAAAAAGTGGGTATTAGTTGCAAGCATAATAATCTTTGCTGGAGTATGCTTGTGAATGGGAACAGAATGAGGGGTGGAAAAGACTTTGTTAGAGGACATAGTTCATGGCCTTTTTTTTTTTTTTTTCAAAAACACCAAAAGGAGAGTCTGTCCAGACTGCTTTATTGAATCCTTGTGTAATAGATATATATCAGAGAAGGCTAAAGGTTTTCTGCAACATTGTTCAGTTCTCACTGCTCATGTGTTACCCACCATATTTAGTCAACTAAAATCGTGTGTGTCTGTTAAATAACAACAACAGACATAGACATGATTCAACAGCTCATTTTTTCAACTCAGGAATGAATATATATATATATATACTCTTTTTTAGAGTGTTTTTCAAAATGCAAATCTAAAAAAACACTTCAAAATACTCCTATTTGCCTGGAAACAGGAGGCTTCTAGAACTTTAAGCAATCTTAAACAGACAGTTGTATTACAGATGCATGGCTAAACCTACTGAGCTGTGCACATTTTGGCAAATTTCTTTGACGCCCACAAATAAAGTGACGGCTGTAGAGCTTCCCAGATTAGCATCAATTATCAGGAAGTTCAGGGCTACTTGGAGGGTTGTTACCTTGCATATAAAACAAGTTTACCTCAGCGTGCTGTGACAAGTGGGGCTCTGGAGGCAAATTTAAACTGTTGGAAATTGTTCGTTTCCTCAGGAAGTTCTGACATCTTTGGGACACAGATCAAAACAAACCAGCTGATGTTGGTTAAATTAATCTGGTGCTCATGGCAAAGATACAAGGAAGAAGGCTTTTCAGAAGCCACATTGTGAAGTGGTACAGATTTGTCAAACGGCATCATAAATGACACTTGGGACCATGTTTTGTGATTTCCTCTCCGCAAATTTGACATGAACACCAGAAGGAATTCATGAATTCAGGAAACATTGAGCAGCATAGGTTGGGAATAATGTTTGCTCAGTTTGTGTGAGGTGGTGTGGGCCAGGTAGATTGTTGTAACTTGGCTTCATTTTGATAGTGATAATTTTAATGCTAGACCTATTTTTACATATTTAAATTGACTGAGAATAGAGATAGAATGGCTTTATATGTGAAAAATTTAGGTTTTTAAATGGTTTTAAATGTGAAGATTGTGCACATCTCTAAAACATTATCCATGATGATGGATAGTAATGTATTGCATCAGTGCATAACCTCATTTTATACCCATTGTCAATACAGGTGGTGGTATAGATTTAACATCTTTAAAGCTTTAGTTTTGATTATGTATATTTAAGTTAATTCATAATAATATATAATTATTAAAAATCAGGGAAACTAATCAGATATTTTCTTTAAAAAAGGATTTAAAGTCACAGGTGTGATAAATCAAGAAAACAGTACATAAAATATTTTCTTGTTAACAAGATGTGTTTCCGTTACCTGTATAAATGTGCGGAAGAACCCTGGAATCAATTATGGGAGCTGTTGTTAAAGTTATTGTCCTCAAACATAAGCAAATAAACAGAAGGACATAGACTTTGTCCAATGAACTGTTCTAGAATGGCGCTTTATCATGATTTATGACTTGAGCAGTATGCTCTTCAGATTTCATTTAGCCATCTGCTCCCCTTGTGTATTACCATGCAAAATTGAGGAGGCCATCAAAGATGTTTCATTTTGGCCATGTAAGGAATGTTATATTCTTTTTGCCTTCAGCAGTGTGTGATATCTCACTTTAGCCACAAGCTTATCCAGTCTATCTGTAATAAGACACGTTTGTGCAAAGTAAGTGTATGCAGGGGCACTATAGCCCTGCAACTTCAGAGGCAGTCTGTCTTCATTAAAAGCCTGCTATGAGGGATAGCATAACTCATGGAAATACAAAACCATGTTTTACTTGAGAAAAAATATCATAAAAGCTTTTTAGTTCTGTCTGGCTAAGGGTGCTCCAATTATCAATTGAAGGGTGTTGCATGCAGCACTCCTACATTGAGGGACATGACCAAGTCAGTGCTGTGCAATGACTAGTATTTAAGTAGCGGTAGTCATAATAGCAGACACAGTAGAGCAGTCATACTACTGTTATTTCTGTCACTAGAACAAAAATAATTGAATGCATGAGGCAAAGTATTGAGGCAATTGTCAGTATTGTCAGTTATCACGCTATCCTCTTGGTTTAGAGGGCAGTAAAAGTGTCACGGTGCTTTATGAAGTGGTCGTGCACCACGCTTCACGGCAGTATCATGAGTAATGAGAGCACCGACAGCTTCTGTGATGCTGCTTCATAAAAGCCTCTCTGCTCGTTCACTATGAAATGTGAATATGGCCGGTGGAAAGCATCATTAATATTTAAAGGTACTGTGTTGGTGGTGGGCTCAGGAGATAGTGGGGAGGGCTGGAGTTGCGGCAGCAGGCTTTTTTTCTACAGGCATAAATGCAGCAGCATATACTTTCTCCACAGGGTCACTGCCATCCTGAGAATGACAAATTGTTTTAATGGACCCTGTATGTTCACTGGTGTCAGTGCATCATGAAGGCTCCCAGATGAAGGATAAGCAGAGGGGCTTCTTCCCTTCGCTTGCTAAAGCTTCCTGCGGGGCTTTGAGGATGATGGTCTGAAAGAAGGATTTTAACCTTGAATCACTGGGTTCAGCATTGTAGGCCCCACTGGAGACAGAGGCTAAATCTCAGGGCATGTCTCTGCACAATATCAAGTGTTCTGTCAAGTACAGTCATCAACATTCACTAATGTTTTGGAGATGAGCTGAATCCATCCATATGTGTGTGCTTGCTGGTGATGTTTCCTGTGCATGAACTCTTGAAACCTGGATTAATGTTATTATTATTATTATTATTTATTTTTTTTTTAATGGTATGGGTGTTCTTATTGGATATTTTCATCATGTCATTTCATAGACACCAAGATGTCCTACAAGAGTAAAAAATATTAATAATATTAAAATAAATCAAATCACTCATGTTGAAATAGAAATACTACTAATATCCAAAGAATATATTTAAAAAGTTGAAGGCAATAAATTTAGGATTTATTGGAGTTGGAGAGGGGAAAATGTGGCTATTAGAAAGCTACATGGAAAACTGCAAGGTTATTGTTT
Source organism: Megalops atlanticus (assembly GCA_019176425.1). Lineage (NCBI taxonomy): Eukaryota > Metazoa > Chordata > Actinopteri > Elopiformes > Megalopidae > Megalops > Megalops atlanticus. Next base: position 22,636,369 of record CM032875.1, on the reverse strand, counting down.
GAAGATGTGTATCTTTATAATATCCAAGGTATTCATACATTGCCATAGTCCTAATGTTGGCAAGTGTGGAAAGCAAGAAAAGAAAGAGAACACGATTAAGAAATTACAAAGAAGTTGAACAAATTGTAACGAAATGGATGGAGGATATAGGAGCTGAATGGTTAAGAAAACAGTCAACAGGAGCAAGGGTTTTGAAATGAACCAATGGAGGAAACTGAGCAATGGTGCAATATGTGGTGCACAGAAAAGATGGGACAGGAAAGTGTAAGGAAGGCCAGGGAAGAGAGAAATAAAATAATCATGATCAGTGATGACCTAAGGGGACAAGAATGTCATAGAAGCAGTATGGTGTGAGAGGAACAAGGAGGAGCCTTTGGCTGAAAAGTTTTTAGTCTGAGGGAAACGCAGGAATGATACACTTGAAAGAGATAGAGATGTTAAAGGAGGGGAAGGGGAAGGAAAGGAAGGATAGTTTAAAAGGTTGCATTGGAAGTAGTCAGATTTACTGGCAAAATGAGTACTGTCTGAAAACACTAATTAAACTTCAAGACTAAAAGCTCAAATGATACGGTAGGCAAACAACAACCTTGTAACATGCAATTAGCATTGCCACAACTCCCTTTCACATAAATCTGATTAGCCGAAGCCTCGTACTTCCACAGAACAAGGGAAAGCCCTTGAAAACAAAATGTAACAATATGTGTTAATCTTCTCCTCACCTTTTCCCTTTTTTTTTTTACAAAATTGCACAAATTGGACTAAGGATGTGATAACAGTTTATACTTCAAAGCAACACACGTAAATATTTGCATATTGCCCATCAGTGACAAATTTAACTGCAGGTAAGGAGATGCAACATCACTGCTTGCAAAGCAAGAGCTTCTCATTACTGCAATTTGCTGTTTGAACGTGATGTGCTTTTAAAAGCCCTTCTTACCATATGTAATTTTGTAGTCTGATTTCTCAGTTGAAGGGAGAGCAGGAGCCCAGAGGACTCCACCATCCTCCTCAGGAGAAAACACCTGTTGCCAGGGCAGATGCGTGGAGTGCTGGGGGCCCACAGGAAGCAAAAGTACAGCCTCGACCGTGGCGTATGTGAGTGAATGGAAAAGCATGCAACATTAAAAGATCGACGTCTGTAAATTTCCGTCTGGACTCAGGCTGTTTGTTTATATTTTTGCAAGCAGTTGCTTTTGAGCAACGTCTTCCAGTTTTGGTTTAAATTAACCCAGCAGAGGCAGTCCTCCAGCTATGGTGATTTACTTTTCAAATACTCGGAAGTTGTTTCTGTGTATACATCTGCCATGTGTTCTGGTGGTTTATCTTTTTCCAATATTTCTAACTGGAAACCACATGTCAAAACAAACCAAATCAAAGCAACTGCTGTGCTCACAGACATTTGCTGCACACCACATACCAGAGCCAGGGGTGAATGTTGACAACTCAAGGGGATGCCTTCCTGTATGTCAAAATGTCAAAAGAAGTGACATTCACATACACATGTAACCACTAACAACAAATTTTATTGCTGAGGTTTATGGCTTTATTCATTTTCAGGATCTCTTCTTCTTGCCATTCTTTGAAGCTCGCCTACTGTTTACTTCATTCTGGTTCTTACAATACTTCTGTGTAGCCACCATGGGGCATAATTCATTTTTAAACATAATGCTGGAGGTTGGAGCAGAGTTGTGAAGTTTATATTTATCTTTTAAATTTACTAAAAAAGAAAGACTCAAGACCCACATACATGTATCTGCAGCACCTTTACAATGACGATGAAAGAAACATGAACTTGAGATTTTTAAAACCACTTACGACACACAACAGGTTGACAAAAAGCATGTTTGACAAATTCAGGCTTATACAAGTTGTCTTGCTTCAGTTAATGAGGTTTTTAAGGTACCTTCTACTAGCATCTCATTTGACCAGTAGATGAGGTTTCACAAGTGGATGAAACCAGATTAATTAAAAAAAAAAACACTTGCCACACAAATATTTACATTCATAAAGTCTTGCTAGCAAGGCAATTGTGAGAAATAGCAAGTAGGCAAGGATACTACCTAGAAAAGGTGAAGAATTGATGACTGGCAGGCAGGCAATGTATGTACTATCTGGTTAGTTTGCCAGCCCTAACAAATTGTGCAACTACTCAGGACCAGCGTTTGATAGGTAAAGCCAGTTGGAAAATGGAGAGTATTTATAATGGCAATACAACAGTAGTAGAACATGTGTGTGTGTATATGTGTGTATGTGTGTGCGAGTGTGTGCGCGTGCAAGCAGAATATAGCGAGCAGACATGATATCCTTAACAAAACTCATTCATTCAGGCCCAGAAAAGTGATTATGGTCACTCTTTCTATTGACGTCTATCTGCCATGTGTATCCAACTACACATTTTAAACAGGCTCAAGTACTATTCCTCCACTTTGCATTTATCCAAACTTACAGTAAAGCAAAAAAAGCAAACAAATTATCATATGTATTTAGTGGTTACAAGGAGACTAGAGAATGTGTGGAAGTTGTCTAAGTGATTCTCCTGACTGGCATAAGTGACAGTACTGACCCATGGTGCTTGTAATTGCACATGGGTCCAGTACATGTGACTTCACAGAGAGCTGAATTGACATATTCCAATGCTGGAAGGACCTAGTGTCAAAGGACAAGGCAGCTGTCACCTTTGCAGGAACAATGGGAAAGGGTTAAACATCAAGTGTGCAGCAAAAATCAGCCACTAACTCTTCTCCTTTGAAAACAAAAAACATTCTGAGGGGTCTACGCACTGCCATCAGCTTCACCATTGTCCCCATCAAAAGAACAAGTGCATATTGCATCACTACTTGATTACTACTCTATTACAGCTGTAATTGCTGATTCATTTTTAATGATGAACCAACTATTTCCTATCAAATACAGTTGACAAGTAAATTAAGTGTCAAGCAAAAGCCTGTCAAGCCAGAAAATTTTTTTGGCATGCAGTATTTTGCCAGCAATAGTATTTTTCCTTCCTGATTGGTTCTGATTATAAACTCATCTTCAATGTGTTAATTTCAGCATATCATATCCAGGTTTTATATATTTTCACAGGTAAATATGTCTTAAATGAAACATTTCTATTTTCATGCATCTGGTTGAAGGGTGAGGTTTTTTTTTCCTATTTCAACCAATGACCATGTTCCATTGTGGATATGATTATGGTATGGTTGTGGAGGGCTTGTGCTAAGAGGAAGGTGGATGGTTGCTGAGTGCTGTGGGAGCTGTTTACCTGTGTGCTGCACAGCTCTGTGCTGTTGCACAACTGGTGCTAGATGCTCATCAAAGGTGATGACAGCTGAGGAAGACACATCAAAAATGTACACTTACTCCCTAAGTGCCACCTCTCAATTATTCAAAGTGCAACTTTAACTGGTGAGTGCAGATACATAGACGGATTGACTGACAAGCAGATAAAACTATATGCAGATATACTGTGGATCAGGGGTTTACAGCTAGGGGTCCACAGTCCCCTAGAGGTCTTTGGAGGTATTCCAGGCAGTCCGTTGTTCAAGTGTTCAGATGTTCAGGAAAAAAATATTTCTGCTGTAATCCTGGGGCAACTCCAGAGATCCATAGCAAAGGAGAGCATAAATATTGTACTCTACACTTTGTAAACAATGTCATTGCATCATCGTTGGGCAAAAAATAATAATAATAAAAAAAGACAGAAAATTTGATTCTGTTCTTTCACTCAGAATACTGGCTGTGCTGCAAGGTGGGTGTGAGCGGTGCTGTGAAATGCTTTTGCACCAGCTCTGCAGTGCTGCTTGTCTGTTAGTAGCAAACCTTATACACTCCATAGCCACTGTCAGAACATTTTGTAGTTCCCATCTACCGAATCACAGAACCATCATAATCAAGATATAGATGCCTGTTATACTGTACAGTTACCAGCACTGTATGTAAATCTTATATTTGTCAGTGGTTCTACATAATTCTTTTCTGTGCAATAACTGAAACCAGTGGCTTGTTTGATGATGCTGTGCAAGCCTCCAGCTCATCCCTAACCACATTTAAAAGAAAAGCAGCCAAAGAATTTCAGGTGATAAATGCTAAAATAGACAAAGAATACTTGAAGTATAGTTTTAGAGTTCTGAAAGTATAGTCCCTGTTGGCGAGGCATTGCCTCTGTGCTCTGTGTTCTGAATTTCTGTCCTATGATTATATGAGGCTACCCAGACTGTGCAGGCATTTAGAAATGAAACAGTCATTTGAAAGAAATTGCTGGAAAAGCCTGTATAAAATGCATGAGGAATCAGCAGTCCAAATGTCCAGGACATGCAGCAAAGGCTGAAACATTTATTTTGTCTTTGGCAGCCACTTGATTACAAATGTGGATTTGTATCATTGTCTATTCTGAAAAACAAATACCGCTCTAGAATGAAAGTAGAATATTACCTGAAACACTCCATTTCCAATATCTTTCACAAGTGGAAGCCAAACATCTGCAATTAAACTCTTTTGATTTGTATTGTTTTGTTTTTTTTTTCCTTTTTGTAAAGAAGGTCAGACTAATACCTGTCAAAAAATATAAAATCATGTTTAACCCTTTTGCACATAGAAAAATTCAAGCTAACATTAGCTTTGAGGAAACAATTTAATGTTAAAAAGTATAGCAAATGCAGCGGTAAAAACTATGAGAAGCTTAATAACGCTAATGAAAACATAACGAACCATGTAACGTAACACGCACGCTACATAGCATAATATAAGTCACGTACGTCGAAACGGTTAAGTTTCAAAAAGTCTTAGAGAAGTTAGAGTCACTGTCAATGAGACATGTTAGAGTCAAATAAATAAACAAATAAAGCAATAAAAATGTCACAAATCCAGGTATTTCCATTAAATCCAGGCATTTTACAGAAAACCATTAATCCATTTTTTTTAAATCCTACCTTTGGTCACATTGTATACCAATTTTATGTGAATTTGTAAAGGAATGTTAATGTTTAATTCAGTGATATTCCATCATGGTATCTGATTCAAAAGGACAACACAATAAGCATAACTATTGCATAGAGGACATCTTTTGCCTACTATTGAATGGTGGGGTTCCTCATTCACATTGTCTCATTGTTTGGGTGTTCAGGCCATCACAATTGTTGAAAACCCCTGATGTGAACAGATGGCGAAAGACTATTTAACTATAAAATAGACGTCACTGAGTACTCACTCGACAAACTCACACAATTTACATGGAATCCCATTTCTGTTAATGTTTCTTATACAATGATTTCCCATTTCATTTTACATCTGCTTGCCACACAAACATCCCTCCAAGAAATGTTCAATTCTACATGTGTGCTAATTGAAACTTTGCATATGGTTGTTAGTATTCCCAATGCTTTGTTCTCCCTGCTTTTCCATTTTGTAGGCTTAGCCTGCCTGATCAGAAAGTTAACTAGGATAGGATTTAATGTATTTGCTGAGAATTTTTTTTTCCATGTAACATCTGTCTCTTAAAATTAAATACCTACCAAAAAGGGGTCCGGTGTATAAAACAAAATGATGAAAACAGTCCCCTGTATTTGAGAGAAAGGGACAATTCTGAAATTTTCTCCCAAAAAGAACTGGCTGAATAGAGTGCAGCGTGTGCCACTGTAAGTCCCTAACCCTCTTTAGGGGTTTTGAAAAATCAGCGCCAAGCTGGAATCCTCAAGATAGATGGACAGGTAGAATTTCTGCACTGAAAATCAACAGTAAAATAAACCAAGTCTGCAGAGTAAGAGATGATGTGAGGGTCTATGTTGATTTGATATTGACAACAGTGCACTGTTGGCTCTCCAAGCTGTGAATCCATCAATGCTCCCAGTTAGGTAGTTTGATGTTCCAGATAGAATTCCAGGGAAGAAGCTGTAGGTCCAAGCTCGGACAGTGCTTTCACAGAGAACAAGACCTTTATGGACGTAGTAGCAAATTTTGTTAGGCTTCCAAATAGCAGTGCTTAGGAGAAGTTATGAATCCAGAGAGGCCACTTGGGTCATGGCACTCATTCACACAATCCTTTATTGATCCCAGAGTTTCATTAGACCGGCCTCAAAGATGCCTCAATAACTCAGTTCCCCCTCTCTCCTGCACTCTCCCCTGGGGGAGGTTGCCATGTCCCCAGGAGCTGATCCTGCCAGTCCCCTGGCGTCAGGCCAGGACAAGGATTATAAAAACCTTGAACCCTGTGTAGATCCATAACCCCTTTTGCTAATTTTACAAAATGTTCAATCCGAACTGGACTATGAAGTCCAGACACACAAGGCGTGAGAATTTGGGCATTTCATCAAACAGAAAATTACCCTTGTTGCTAAGATAGAGGAGCAACCCTGTACCTCCACTGCTGACTGAAGAGCCGCCTTACTGGTACATGTTCTTTTTCTCTTCTGGTCTGTGACAGAATGAAGAACTTAGACTAAATGTTCTTCAGTGCACTGAGGACATCTACTGGCACTCAGCACCAAGTTCCCCCTCCTCTCTCACTTCATTTTGTTTTTAAGATCCTCTCTCTGCACTCATCTGTTCCTGGCTGAAATATTCTCCTCATTACATCTGACAGCCAATAGCAGGTTGGTGTGATATTAATCCTTGATGAAGACCGGAGCTGCATTTGGGGAATATCACTGTTTTAAGCAAATTGACTGCCCCATCGTTCCTGGACTGCGGCTCGCTGAGTTTTACCTCACTGAAGAGATTTTTTTTTTTTGAATTCCCTTTTTTTCTTATTACTGAGTGAACCATTGGCAATTTCCTTTCAGGTGATGGTGCAGAGTAATGTAGACTAATGACTGTGGATGGCCGTCGGCTGCTGTATCCCTCTTCCCTGACGCGGCACAAACCCCAGCGCCATCGAACTGGTGGCAGACATTTGTCAGCATTCGGTCTCGCAGGCTCAGACGTGACCTTGTTCGTCACATTTATACTTCCAAGAATGCTGTCCGAGCTGCAATTTATTTTTGCTCCTAAGTATCCTCTGGCCCGTGTCCACAAGCCTGTTTATGTTTGTTTTGACCTATTACTACCATACATACCCACACAAAAACATACACCCACTAGGCGTTTCTGTAATAGATAAAATCACCACATACTGTAGTTTCACTGAAAGTGGACCTGGTATTGTTGGTTGTTTCTGATGCCACCCTCACTGTGTTTTTAGGAGTTCCTATGGTGAGGACTGCAGAACATGTACAATACTTATGGTATATTTCCACCAATACAGGGAGGTTGTTTGTAAGAAATAATTCAATTTATCCCTACTTTCACTGAGGTACACATTCATTCCAACTACAATATGTTGTCAAATTAAATAAGTTACATTTTTCACTCGCTCATATTTCGTTAATTGCAAGCTATGTAAGAAACAAGTAGCTCACTTGAATTGAATTGCTGTTATTTGACTGAAAGGAGGTCTGACTCTGAAGCATTAGTAGGGATCATGTTTATGCAAACATACAATGCTATGCAGAGAGTATTCCTAGGACATAAATAAATTTTGAGTACTGAAATAGAACATCATACTCCATAGCTCGAAAATACATTATCATCCCAGCTGAAAAACTGGCAGTTAAATGTTAGAAGATCTGCATTAACACTGTGTAAATAACGTTATTGAACAGATATATTAGTTTCCTTACAAATAAAAACCTGATATCACATAATTAATCAATAAATTTACTTGTAAATGTTCATGTTTAAAAGCCACAGGCAGAAGTGACATGTACACAGGATTAGACGGTGATAGCATGTGGTGTTAATACAGGACAACTACATAATAGGAGTGAAAAGCACGCACACATGCTGTCTGCAAAGGAGGCCCTGTGTATCATGAACAGCTGGAATTAAAAACATTAGTCAGACTGGAGATGGTCTTTAAGGCTCAAGGCTGCTCCATGGCCCCCCATTCAAAGAATATAATGGAAGCAAACAAAGTCATTTTGAGCATTACTGCCCAGCACCCCATTGTACAATAGAAACACAGCCCTAACTGCCTTTCTAGACAACTACAGTTTTATGAAATATGAAAGGTGCTCCATGGCAGGCAACCTGGCATGTTTACCCTGACAAGAAAATCAACAAAAGGGGTGAGTGTGGTTAAAATTATGTAGTAATTTTCAGCGGCAGGCATAACGAATTATAAATCTTACAACTATCGATTGCAATTGATTTTTTTCCCTCTTTCTTATAAACGTTCAAATTCAAGGGCTGAGCGGAGAAAACACAGCCCTGGAGGCAGGCCAAGTTTCTTGGCCAGAACATGGCAGAAGTGAATTCATTATGAATTTGTTCAGCTCTGCAGGTTTCTTTATCACAGGATCCATGATATTATGCCTCTTTTTTTCTTTTTTCCAATAGTCAGAGCTCTGTGATGCTTTGCTCTAAATCCCCAACTCTTTAGTGACAGAACTTGAAATGAGCCAAAGAAGCTTGATAACATAAATTGATCCCACAAGCCTGGGTGTACTGTATTTTGCACAAATACAACAGAATTGATTGTTACCACTTCAAAAGAACCGTGCAGTACATCAGAACAAGCAAACAAGTACTGTACATCAGAGCTGATAAACTCCCAATAAGGTACGGAGCAGAGATTTTAGCACACCCCAGCTACAATCTGGCAATGGTCTTTCAATGTACTAAGTGTCCTGTGGTCCAGTGGGATTCTCACATTTTAATTGGTGTTGTGACACTAACTGTTCCCAACACATTCCTTCCTGTCTGGGTCATTCCAGTTTCAGAAAAACACAAAAGTTACAACTATTAAAAAAAACTTCACTTCCCTAGGAGGGAGGCACAGTGATCCCAATCGCTGCCAATAAACACACCCCAGGCATTCAATAAGAGCAAGTATTTTCCTTTTCTTTTTTTTTCTTTTTTCTTTGTTTTTCTTTCTGTTTACTCCATGTTTGATAAAGGATGCCTAGCCTTTTCAGTTAATATGTATACTTCATATTAACTTGAAAATAATGTTGGGATAATATGAAGAATTTTAGAAGTCATCAAAGGGAACTCATTCTGTTGGACATACCCAGCCAGTAGCCCTTGGTTGTGTTCCAAAGTTACCCCCTCAATCCCTCTAGCCCTGATTGTGGGATCCAGAAATGAGAAAAGTTACAGCTTTAAGGATTGGGTGTTTCAGCCATTTGTTTGCAAGGTGAGGTGGGTAAAATGAGCCCTAAAATAAAGGAACAAGAATGTAAATTAAAGAAAAGAGATCACTGGAATAAAATACCTCAAAGCAGCATGAACATTTTTCAAATCAAATTTCAGGGGGAGACAGCCATGTACCCTAATTGTTGATTCAACGAATGGGAGATTCAACATCTAAAAATGTGCAATGTCACATTAATATATTGAGAATTCATGAGAGATTTCTTCTGATCATTTAAACTTTACTTTTTAACATATTTTATATCAATCACACTAAGGTGCAATACATAACAAATTATTTTATCATTTATCCTCTGCATTAGCTGAACAGCTCAATAGTTCATTAAAATAGAATAATATATTCCCTTTGTCTTTTCTACTGATGTAATGTAATATTGAAGATAATTACTCAAATCCCCGTATTGGTCAGAAATATTCAATGACAATGTACAGTACATCCTGAAAAGTTATCAGATGTGCTTCAGGATTCTGTGCTTTCCAGAAAGTATTGTCCAAATACAGCCTTGAGAAACCCGCCAAAAACATCTTGTTCAAAGATGGTATTTTAAGATGTTTTAAATTTAGTTCACAGACTAGTCTAAATTAAACCACCATCTCAGACTTTAAAAAGGGTTACATTTTATGATCGTCCATCCAGCCAATTAGTTATTCAGTGTTGAATAAATGCAGAAAAAGGAAAAAGCCATGTCTTTTTCCCTCAAAAATTATATTATGGGTGAAAAAATAGACATCACCTTGTAAAGATGAGGGTAATAGCATCAGATTATATTATGATGATTTTAAGGTGTACTTCAAAGTGTTGCTTTTCATAACTTCCCTGCCCCTCACTCCCTCAGGTCCTGGAATGATTGCTTAGGGACGTCATTACGATGTCATGCTGGGTGATCCCCGGGGCTAGCAGGCTTAGGTAGTAACTCTGGAAGGCCTCCACAAGGTTGAATTACATATGCTTTGTGGCCAACCAAACAATTTCTCATAGGACCACCTAATGTGCCTCTTCAGTTGTTTCTGTGTAAACTATGTGGTGCTTTTTGACTAATAAAAAGTAACAACGGAACCAAAGGAGCTGAGGGAAAAATGAAACACAGAGCATTTTCAGAAAATCTATTCATGATTTTTTTTTTCTTTTTGTTTCCAAAAGGGTTAGAGGGTTAGGTTTCTAAATGATCAATATTGCTTATTTTTTTCTGTAACACTGAAAACACAAAATATGCCCCAAATTGAAACAAAGCCTCTGAAATGTATTTTTTAGCAGTGTCCTGAATTTTCGTTTCTGTCCTTCTCTGACCCCCATGTCTTTGATCACTGCAATAGATTATACATAATAGTAGCTATTTAATGTGCTAGTTGCCTTTTTACTTGCTCCCACAGCAGTAGGGTTGAGCTCAGCATGAAGGCCTGAAACACACAATATGACTGGAATACTTAACCCTAGCAAACCTGCCCGGTACCCTGGATCTCCTGACAGACAGGCATATGCATTACTCTAACTTGCATGTTATGTATTCTGTGATGTCACTCGGAAATTGTCTCAGGATTCTTCTCAGCGAGTCTATGAGGTTTCAGAGATGGGAGATTGTTGGTTGCCGTCGAAGTGTGAAATGAAAAATGTTCTTTTTTTATTATTTCTTCTGAACGTGTTCAGTGCTTCTCAAAGCTGACCGATTGGGCTGTCATTTCCGCAGGCTTATGGTGGTTACCATGTGTAAACAGCACAAAGGAGTTCATCCTCTCCTGAAATTTCTTATTAACTTTCTATGCATTTTCATAACTCTTTGGAAACAGTTTTTTTTCCTCTTTTCTTCTTCCAAGCTGGAGCGTGAATGAGCTTATGAGCATGTGGATTGTGAGTTCAACACATCACTGTTAGATCAGGGGTCCACGTATGGGTGCAAAGTTAATGCCAATCAAATCAGTGAAACGTAATTTACTATACTGTGCCCTTAACCAATTACTGAAAAGCAATGAAAATTTCAAAGTGATAAATTAAATGTGTTAAACAGATTAATCATACAGCTCCCAACACAAACCATATTGAATGATGGTATTCAAACACACAATATATTCATATGTTGAATATTTAAGTACATATTTACATTGCATGATAATACTCTGACTTTGTCTAGATCTCTTGTTATATTAGTCTTTTTCGATTCAGTTTACTGGGGGTAGGATGCAGGCAGTGTGAAACAGAGCAGGTAAATTATTAACATGTAGTTGAGTCTGGTACAGATGAAGGAAAATGCTTCCAAGGACAACAACCAGGATATCCCAAGTGATCAAGTTGGAGAAAAGAGTAAAGTAATGAAAATATCTCTAAGAAGGAGCCATACTCTCTCATGAATGATCATCCTCCTCAGGTCAGCTGACAGTTTCTCTTCGTCCTCCGTGGGCAATTGGCTGAATGTTACACTGGGAAAATCTGAATTTCTGCAGAAACTCTGTGGCGATTGATGTCTGAATTGCCTTCTGTAGCTCTTGTGTCAAGAAAACTTGAGTGTCAAGGAAATTTAAAATATTTAATTTAAGCATCGGATCTACCTAAGGAGTAGCCCTTTCTAGGTTCAGTGCCTTGGTGAACCACTGCCACCTATTTACTGATGTGACTGAACTGCACTGCCTCATAGTTCTGATGGACATACTTTCTCTACATTCTAACTTAACCAGAGGTATCATCTAACACAATCACCTATCCTCTTAAAATGGGTGGTACAAAGTTGTGTGTTGGTAAATAAATGTAAAATCCCAGGAAATCTGCACTTTCTTTCCCGAGCACCTTGTGGCAGAAAGACTTTCTCGCACAGCTATTAGTCCTCATTTCAGAACACAGCTGCAAGACACTCATAACTTATGTTATGGAAGCTGAGCAGGTAGGCGTGTGAGCACAGTTGTAGAAATAAGATAAGTTTTTTCAGGATTTCTGTAAAAGTTAAAAACTTTATAATGGGTTCAAATGTATTTTCATAAACACCACAGCGTACTTTTTCAAAGTTTTCTCTCAAATTGGGTAGATAAATAATACAGTTGATGTACCTGTTCACCGATGGACAGGAGGTTGTCCTTAGTCTGAGCTAGTTAAGTGGTTTAGACCATTAGCTAGTTAGCCAACTTGCTGAGTAGTTCTTCCATCCTCCTCTTCTGACTTTCTTGCCAGGCACAAATCTCATCCATGTCATCAATGTGGGGTGATGTTTAAGTGATCCCGTGATCTCCGCATCCATAAAGGTTGCCTTTAGGCATAGCATCCAACTTTAGGTTGGGTCATATTCATATGAGAAAGCTGTTTACCTACAGCTGGGTCTTCTGATTTCCTTGCCAGGTAGAAATGTCATCTATATGGGGGAATGATGAGGAGACACAGTTGCCTTCACATTTAGTCTCCAAGAGTTGCTTTAGTAAACACCTTCAAATTTGCATTCAGTCCTCTTGTCTCCAGTAGTGCATCAGTTATTGATGAGGGATCTGCTTTCCAGAGCCAGTTGTGGATTCAGAAAAGAGTGTGTCTATTATTGGAAAGACCTTTGCCTTCCAAGGCTGACAGTGAGTTCAGGATGTGGGGTGCTTCTGTGGTTGGGGAATGTTCCCCCTTTCACAGCCAGGAGATTTGTGTTCTCAGAGCTGATTGAGATAAAAACTTTGGTGCAGCTGTTTTAAGGGAGAGTACCCCCCAGAGCAAGGAGCGTCTTCTTACAGAGACAAGTAGGGTGTCCCCTATCAAATCAAAGTTCCATTGTTCTTTCTGTAGTTATATAGGACCATATCAAAGGTTAAAATCCACGTGAGCACATGGCTCTCTCATTGGTTGAAAATGTGCGCTTCCAGTTGCATGGAACTGATTGGAGCATGGAGCCCAGGTAGATGTTGTGTGGCAAAGAATGTAAGAATCTCCAGTAACCTCCGTGTGACAATTGCTGGACTTCTTCTTTGAAGTACCACGCATCTGAGAGTCATTACGTGCTGGGCATGGATGACAGCATTAGGATGTTGTGCTCTTTTATGGCCTGGTCAGAGTGAAGGGTCGTGCAGAGTACAATCTCCCCCATTAGCAGATGGCCTGGGTTCAAAAAACTTACACAGAGATGTTCACTCTTTAATTAGATTAAAGTAGTCCCAGAAAACACATTTGTGCTCTGAGTGTTCCAGGAGTTGATTCCAGATTGATGAAAACAAAATTGGTTTCAATATATCATGTGTCTATAAACCTTACATCCCCGTGGGGTTTCTAGGGTGAGGATATAGTCATTGTGCTTGAAAACACCCAAGTTATGAGACATAGATAAAGCAAAACAACATTATTATCCATAACTAGCATCAAAGATAATTAACTAAATGCTAACTAACATTAGTGTAACTAACACTACTGTACCTTCTGTTGCTTAAAAACATTGTGGAAGTTGGATCCAGCTAAATGTGTAGGTAGCCCAAAGGCACTGTAAGACATGATACGCAACAATAAAAAAATGGAAAGGATATAAGAAAAGTGAGCTGTTGCTTTATACAGGCTCATCATGCAGGGCTGGAGTCAATAGGAGGTCTGTACATCTGGCTTGAGAGTAATCACACATTTCACAATTTAATTTAGAGAGACAAGTAGTACAAGGAGAGAAATACATCTCAGTAGCCAATTGATGAGTCCTTACCATAATTACATGCTGTTATTTTTTTGTATTTCTCAATGAGTGATTTTGCTCTGAGCAGCGGCCGTTTTCTCAGTTCACATATCTTAGTCATCTGCTCTCTCAACAGAGAAGTCAACTAACTATGGTCACATTTATGTTCTGCCATTTTGTTAGGCAATTTCTGGGCTTTTATTAACAAACACAGCATGTACACAATATAATGTTAGAGGTAGTGAGGTGGTACAGTTAAAGACTGAACTGTTATACTGTCTGTGTCAGGCTCTCTCCTTGGCTAAGCACAGTAGGCAGTTGCATGTGGCTTTTCCCTATCTGCTTGACTTACAAGTGAGGAACAGCAAGCAAGCTACAGTAATGTAGAAGACCTTAGCGTAAGCTTTAAGTGCAACCTAAAACAACTAAACTCAACTAAGTAAGTCAAGGAAAGTAGAAAACAAAGGTAAACAAGGTGAAAGGTGAAAATATGTTATGGCTGGATCCCTTGCTCTTTGAACAGGAGTCCGGGTTATTCTGCTGTTGACGATTGTGGTCCTACTTTGTTAGACTCAGAGCTAGTGTACTGGGTCTGGATTAGCTCAGAGATCCTCTACTCAGGCAAAGGCTCCTTGAAAGCCACTCTCTAACTTAGTTTCTCATTAAAGCTAGAATGCTGAACAGAGGTTTGCTCAGTCTCACTCAGTTTTTCATCACAAGCTTTTAAGACTTGACTTATGGCTACTTTGTTCACCACTTCCCACCTTCTTGTTCAGGATACAAAAGAAACACTCACCATGTGATGAGGACTGGGTCCCTTGGTATACCCAGGAGAAGGAGCAGCAGTCTTCACAAAAAACCTGAACATCTCTCCTGGAGATGTCTTCTATAGGTTGTAAGATAAGGCCAGCAAGGAACTGATGTCAGCTGATCTCCAGATTTCACACCTAAGGAAGTGAGATGATGTGTAAGGGAGGGTCCTAAATTTATGACCCTTTGATGAGCACATACAGAAAATGGAGGGAAAATTCCTCTATCTCTCTGACCGTCTGGCGCAAAGAGAGAAATGGTGAAGCTCAAAGGCATCATAAATGTCATCTTTGCTACAAACTGTTGTCAAATGGCTGACTGAATCATCATGCTGATATATTTTGAGTGACAGCATTAAATACAATGTGTTACAATGAAATAATTTTTTCTTTTGTATTTGCCACTTAATTATTGTTTTCAGAAAAAAACAAGTTCCTACAGCTTATTTACTTACTTCATGAATATATGTATGTGCAGTACAGGATACAGCAATTTAGTCTTATAAAACATTATATGACAGGCCACTATTTGTATAGATGTGCGCATGCATGTATGACCAACGTGCACTTTAGAGTAGAAAAATTCATTGATCACACAAGTAGAGTTAATTATCAAATGCTCATTAATCAATGGAGTGTATGTCACTGTGCTCCACATTTCATATCTTAGAGTGAATATTATATTGAATATGTCATCTTTACAAAATATTTCATCAACAGTTGTGCAGGGTTATCAAAATGAATTTAAAAATTCACTTTTTGGTGTTTATTTTCACTGCACATACCTTAATTCCAAACAATTTTGTTGTTACACATGATCACCACTGTGGCACACTACTTATTCAACCTTTTTGTGAGCATAAGTGCACACAAACATGTCCATTCAGAATACACATATTTTGGAAACTAATGACAAGCACATTCATGAGAAAAACACCCTCATTTTCAGCATAGTCCACCCCAAACATATATCTCCCACATGGGAACATGTCTGAATTTTCTTAGTGGCATTAAAGATGTGCAACTGTTCTCATAAGTGAGGTTTCTTAAGCAACATTCATGCACACATATCTTAAGTCTGAATCAGCCCCTAAAACATTAACATGCACAAATCTTCACACTTTGCAGCTGCAATTTACTGTTAACATTAACAAATTGTTATATGGTGTCTGTCCTGAAGTAAGCACTATCTGGCCACTTATACTATAAATATCTTGTAAATGCTCATGGAACATCTCTTAACAATCATTAGTTTGTTTTACAGTACCTTCCACTTACCTTACCACTCATAAGGGGTGAGTTACTACAAGATAGGCACTGAATTAAATGTTAATAATAATTTAAATTAAATGATTAACTAATGTGTAATTAATGTGGCCTACTGTAAAGTGTGATGGAAACTGGATATACTAGAGCAGGGTTTCTCAACCCTACTCCTGGCGGCACCCTGTCCTGCATATCTTCTATCTGTCCTTGCTACCTACCTGACTGAACTCATCAGTGGCACATTTTATTAGCTGAGCACACCTGATTTAATCAAGCAGCAGGGATAGACAGAAGATGTGCAGGACAGGGTGCCGCCCGGAGTAGGGTTGAGAAACACTGTACTAGAGTATGCAATTACATTGTTTCCATTCTGCTAACACTCTCTTACTGTACCTCGCTTGCTTCTAAGGGAAGGCGAGCACATCTTCAGAATACATGTTTAAGGCTTCACCTCACGGCTACGCTGTCTGACTATGCTGGAGGCAGAAAAATGCATTGGATCTGAAGGAAAAGCTACATTGGAGTACAATCTGATAAGAACAAGAATCACTATGAGATGTCTGTGTTGTGCACATTTGTTTGGGAATGCTAGATAAAAATAATCAATAAACATTGCAATGTTGACAAAAAATGTCTGTATGATGATGAGAAGACAGAAGCATATGTAGTCATATGCATTTTGATATGTGTATTAGTGTGGCTGTGGTACAGAAGACTTTTATTTCTTGGTAAAGGGGCATTGTCAAATGTGAACAATTTTGCGAAAACCCTGAAACAGACTTATCCCTACTGTTACTGTTACCCTACATGTAAACTAAGATCTGCTTGAGGGCTTTGGTCAAAATTAGGCCAGGACATTGCACTGGACTTCCTTTCATCTCTTCAGTAGGTCCCTACACCCCTCTAACTTCACTGAGCTACTGAGGACTAAAGAGGGAGGCAAGAAAAAAAGAGAACTGTTCAACCTTTTGTAATATGCAGAAACCCGCACCAAAATTTCCATTCAGGCAGTGTTCTCTCGGTTTGTTAATGAAGACTATAGGGACTGGCAAGTTTAAGAGGGAGAAGAGAGAATCTTGAATTTCAAAACAAAAGCCTCTGTCTTGCCACTTAATTGGTGTAGATTTCAAAGGGGGAGGGGGTGGTGGCGGGAGGGAGAAGTCAGCTTTTCAAGGCTGTTTGAATCTATGCCTGCTGCCATGACCGTGTGAAATATTAATTGGTCGGGTAATCACAGGGCAAGGGAGGGGAGGGAAAACAGTATATAAAAAATGCAAAGTAGAATAATTGAAATAATTACCATCAAAAGACACTTGAAACTGAGTATTGAGATGAAGGACTGGTCAGCCTTGACCATATAAGCCTGTCACCTCCTCTGAAATAGTTATGAAAACAGAGAAGCACTTCACTCCTGCATGAAGGGTTCAGCACATCCCTCTGCGTTGTATTTGCATTTTCTAACTTTTGAAAGGAGCTTCAGGGTCACGCGTTATTTCCTGGGAGGTTTTCATGTAATCTATTCCTTCCTACTTCCAAGCCCTCTCCACCCCTCCAATGGAACTTGTAGCTTTGATTGTCTTCTGCAGCTCTGATAAATAATTAAACCTCCCAGTCCAGAAGAGAAACATCAGCATGGAGTGAGAGGCACGTTTTGCACAGTGTGACATATTGTGAGCACCTGTTTGTGCGACAGCATGCTGCACAAACCAGTGCGGCACACATTCACTCACTGGAAACCCCCAATGCATTATCATTGTAAAGTGACTGATTACTTGAAAATAAAAGAAATATCGAGTTTATATGCATGTGCAGCTATATCTTTCCTGTAACAAGATTTTCTGCTGCAAGGAAGGGTTGAATACAAGTGCTGAAAAAAACTACAGCTTCCATAAAAATGAAACACTAGTGCTGTAAAACTAAAGTACTGTGAGAGAGCTCAAGGTGACGCTTGACAATAACAGCTCTGTGGGTTTGCCTATGACTGACAGCGAGAAGCTGCATTAGTAATAGTATCACAGAGGGTGTCTCAATGTGCCAAACTGAAACAGGATGCACATTAAATGTGCATTATCTCTCTCAGGACTCTCTTGACATTTACCAAGCTGAGCTGGCTGAGGAGGAAAATCAGCAAGTTTAAGCCTCTTCTGTCTACGAGTTTTCACAAAACATAAAATGTCATTTACATCCCATGTTCTTTGCTGCAATAACTCTGGTTCAGTTACCCAAGAGTAAGCTGCAAGTCTTAATCATATACAGCTGTTATTTCATCTTACATTAAGTATTCAAATTTTTAGATTATCGCCAATCTGGTGTGACCACACCTCCAGCTAAGATGGCATGTGAAGAATCATACCATAGTAACTGTAAGGGGTGTGTTACGGCCAGACTCCTGCCAAAGGTGACTACAGGCAGTCACAGGACAATTAGCAGGATGAATATTCTGTACATAACAGTAAATCAACCCGGCAACTCACACTTAGTGTTTGGTCCCACCGGGCAGACGATGCAGCGGCGAAGTGCTTCGAAATTTAACTGGCTAGGTATTATTTATACAGGTCAGAGGAAAGATAGGTGAAGAGATAGCCGTGTACAGGAATTTCAGAAAATGTGGGTTTTGTGAGGGAAGAAGGTAATGTGGAGCAGAGAAAAGGTGAGTTTTGGAGAACGGTGCGCAAAAGAATGAAATAAAACGGTGGGCACCAGCCAGTCTGCAATAGACCGTCGGACCGGCTCCGCCGTCCTACCCAAAACAACAAAACAAAAAACTAGAAAATAAACGCGACAAAATGCACCACCATCTCCCGGACTTTCTACATACAGTTGCACTTAAACTCTGTATAAGAGACAGCACCCGTGACCCTGACGTCACGTGACCCTTAACCCCTACTCTTGTGCACCCTTTACCATGATGTGACACACCCTTAACAGGTGTTAAAGAACTGATGCCACTCTCTTGTTCATGTGTGGTTACACTCACATGCTTGGAAGCAATGCATTATAGACAAACTGTGATATCTTAATTTTGTCAGGAGCCCATGGTGACAACAGTGCTTCTATTGCAATTAGCTACAGTATGCAAAGTGTCGGTGTGTCTTCCGCACTGCAAAGCAATCTTCATCAAACCACTGAGCAGCTAGCTACAGTGCCCTCTCTGGAAAGTTAATTGCCAGACAGCATTATTAAGAAAGTTCCAATAATTACTTTCGTAGTCTGTGGAAGGATCATTTTTCACTTGATTGCAGGCTTGATTATCAATTCTGTTCATTTTCCAACTCTAAAGGTGATTGATGAGCAAAATCATGCATGGGCTCTGTGTTTCCCAATGAAAATTTAAAATGGAAAGCATCCAGCCCAGAATTTGTGTACACTTTACTGTAACAATGCTCCATATAAGTGGAGATTAATTTGAACTGTAGAGTACAATTTGAAAATCATTTATTCAATGGGAAAAGTTGAATGTGTGAATATTATTTGGTTCACTAAAGGCATCTGGTAGAGTAGTATTCTATGTAGCACTATGGTCATTCTGAGAGAAAGGGAAAATGTGTATCACATGGCTGCTTTGTCTTTTCTTTTTTCTAAGAATGGTGTAAATAAAGTCACATATTTTAAAGAATTTTAACTGAAAACTGTCACAGTTTTCAAAAGGATTAATGTGTCACACCTCTGGTGTGGGTGAGGGTAATGTTACCCGAAAGGCACTTTGGAGGGATCCTTTAAAGGGTAATTTAAAGGATAGCTCAATGAGGGAATAACATCTTTGTGTAATGGTTTTCATTGTTTTCACAGAATAAACTCACAGTAATTATTTCAAGGAGCTTAGGATATTCAGTAGGATACACAGCTCTATATACTGTATATACAGTATATATATGTACATATAGGAGTATAACCATATATGGCATTCAATGGTGCACATAGACTTATGCATGAATAACTGACTTCACAAAAAACAAAATTACTTTTATTTACACAACAAATCCAGTCCCAGCCCACTTGATGTTATTAACAGCCTATTTGAATGTTTTAAATTATACTATGTAACATTATTAGCAAATCACCCTCACACAATATCTTTTTGCAAATGTGGATTCTCCTTTTCTCTTCGTGTTTGAACTAATTTGTATGCACTTTTTCACTAGAGAATACTGCATCAGATGTGGTTGTTGATGTCTGTGATTGAAGAATTAAGTTGACCAAAACAAGAAATGCAAAATATATTTTATCTCTGAGAGAAGGGACTGGGTGACTGTTCCACTCTATGATTATGACCTGAGCTATCTATACACTCTTTTCTGTTGAGGCTCTGGTCTCATGCAGCCTTTAACGCAACCATTTTTTCAACTTTTAACAGTATTTGTGACTTCCCTACATATTACCTTTCTCCTAAACATTGAAGGTTTGTTTTTTGTGTCCCTTATACATAGATAAAGAATTTGATTCCTGCTATTGCTAATTACTGTGCTACGGTTCAGGGAATGAGAATAATACCTTTTACAGAGTTCTGAAAACCATGAACTCATTACCACAGTCACCCAGTAGATTAAAAACGCAGCAAAATGGAGATAATTGCTTAAATCGTTCATGAAACAAATGGGGGAAATGAAAAATGCACTTTCCTCCTAATTTAATTTAATGCTCACAAAAAAACTGAAGAAAAATTGAATGCAGTACTAATGATACAGACGTTCAATCATTTGAATTGGATCTGCAACCCATCCATGTTCATTCATATTTGAGAAGTGTTGCATTCATTTTGTTAAGCTTGTGTTGCTCTTGCTGCCCTGGATCTTAGTTATATAAGGATTATTTCCCCTGTAAAGGCACATAAATGATGATAAAAGCAGCCTTTGAATTAACAGAAGCTTATTAAGAGAGAATATTGAGCTACAGTCCTGTTGTAGCCAGGCCGCCTTTCTCTCACTTACTTTTCGATTTGTTAAAAAAGTGTATCACTGCTTCTGCAGTGCTTCAGAGATATAAGTTCAAGGGAGTTTTATCTCCCCAAACAATTTATTAATATGCTTTTAAGTGCAAGAAAAAAGAATAGTTCAAAAAGAGCTGGCCAGAAGAAAACAAGAAATAAGTGAAGTACACATAGGTCCAGTTGGTAGACTTTGAACATTCCAACCCATTTCATGGAACTTAAAAAAATAACAGCTAAAGAATTTCTATGTAAATACATCCTCTTATATCCTTATAATTATCTTGTTATTATATATATTATATTACATTATTATTATATATTATCTTGCCCTTCTCTCTATCTCAGCAAAAACACTGTCAGAGTTCACATGCAGTTAGAAACAGACATAATTCCAGAGAAATTTGACCCATGGTATAATTAAGCTCAACTAAGAGAATGAGGTGTCTTTGTATGTCAGTTCTGAGGTAAGTAGTGCCCTGATGCTTTCAGATAAATAGAGATAATGATTTTTTTTTTTCATGGGGGGGGAGGGGAGGGGGGTCATGCCCATGTGTCACAAACACATGTAAGGAAATTGTCAGATACAAATGCTGAACCACAGAGTCTATGTATTGCACCAGTTTATCTCTGAGAATGCTTATCCAAGGCCCATGCATCTGAACAGGAACAGCACTGATAATCAGCAAGAGCAAGGTCAACAAATTAAAACTCTGTCCTCATCTCAAACTATCAATCCCCCTGCTTATATGTGTTATTGGGAGTTGTTAAGATTTCAGTACTGTCTACCAGAGAGGGTGGCTGCAGACTCTTATCAATATTTCATTTGCAGCTGCACTGTGCTGAATTCAGCAGGAACATAAAACCAGGGGCCTAAAGTCAATATTGCGAGCAATAGCTAACAGCCTTTCTGAATGACACAAATATTTAGCTGTGCGCTTCACTGGATTAAAGTGACGTTATATGTACTGACTGTATAAATACCTATGAAGCACCACACCGAGCTGATGTTACCCAGTCTTCTTTTTTTTTCCTTTGGTACATTAACCAAAATGTGCTTCAAAGCCACTGGGCCACAAATGAAATTTAGCAGAACAACCCGCAGTAAATCATAAAAATGCATTTCTCCACTCAATAAATCAAAGGCCTTATCCGAATGTATGACTTAATAGCCTTGAGCATCTCTGTTAAATTGAAAAAAAAAATATATATATATATATATAGAGTATACTTTTTGTCATAATGTAAATATAGGAAGGGTTATTCTCCCAAAATTTCATTCAATGTTTGTTTCCGCTCTAAATTTTTGTTTCGGTTCCTGAAATGGTAAATTCAAAACTTTGCCCAGAGCCCTTCTCATGCCATAAGTTAATGTTAAATTTAGTCTAATCTAATTCAAATTCAAAGTCAGTGTCTTCTTTTGATTTTAATGCCTAAGCAGAATTTACATGGACACTGTAGCTTGTCCTTGTAGGCTCTAGTAAAATGCTTCTCAGCAGCCTTCAACTCTGTATTAAAAGAAAACATAAACTGTAAGCTGAAGAACTATAGCAAGAGAGAAAGAGCAACAACACAGCAAATCCTTTCATGTTATCAAACATCAGAACACTTTGAATGTTCCTTCTTTCAACACTCTGTAAAACCTCATTATTGGAGCTAATAGATCAACACATTGTGAGGCAGGCTATTGTAGTGAAGTATTTATTGTGAGACTGGCTGTTGTATTATAATGGAATTAAGGTAAGTCACAGTATGAAAAGTATGTCTTTTGTGTGTTTTGCTGTTTAAGAATGCTCTTTGCAGGACAGTATAATGACATATTCAAGGTGGATGTTTTCACACACCATTACTTCCTTGCCTGGATGTAATGAATAGGTTAACTTTGTGAATTATAATTGACCTGCTGGTATTCCTCCCACATTTTTATATTTGAAATAGCTAGGTACAAGACTGACAGACAATTTGCTCCTTTCTAGTCTTTTTCTTACAATTGCTAGAGGAAAAGCCATTAAATTGTTGCTTGCGGATGAATCACACAGAAGTTGAAAGTGTAATGTATTTAAAATGACTTCTTTCCTAACCTAATCATTTTTATTTACATTCCTGTTCTCCGAATCCAAGTAAATTAAAGAGGATATTCTTACGTTTCAATTTTTAGGGAGCTCAACTGTTGGAATCAATGTAGTGCAGTGTAGTTTAAATCAGATGGAAATACTTCATAAAGAAAAACTTCATAAAGTCAGAGAAAATGTAGTGATATAGTGAGCTCTCCAGCACAATCTTGTGAGTGTGCATACGTGTGTGTTTGCGTGTGTACATGCATGCTTGTGTGTTAGGAGAGGGGGTAATCTTTTTATCTAAGATATTTGTTTTGCTGCCCCCTGTTAAAGATGGGGTCAGTTCCATTTCCCCATTTCTCACAATGGGAACCCAGGGACCCTAGCTTGTCTGGAGAACAGGGCAAACTATGTTGGTTAAATGGAGATAAGTCCTTTCATTAGCCACAGGGTCACAGATTCCAATGGCTTACAGGAGAAAAAGGGAAGTAATAGGTGTATGCGCCCCCATGTATACCACATGAGTGAGCTGAACCCTTATGTTTTGGGGGAGCAAAGGAAGCCTATCGTTTCCCAGTTACTTGAAATGTGTTTGGCCCACAAAGACTCAAAAAGTGAAAAGACAGGCAGTAATCATTATAACAATTTTTTAAATGCTTACCACTTCCATAATTATGAGTGTGTTCATTCATCGAGTCATAATTATGGTAATTACTGTTCTTTGTTGTTGTTGAAAGCTATACCTGGTGAGTGAATTTGGGAAACTCTGAAAACAAACAATTTAAATCAGTTCAACAATAAAATGTACCACTTAATCTATTGTTGAAAATTGTGGTAATTGCGCTTCTCCATTGATTGTGAATTACTGGGCTAACAGGTTTTGTGGAAACTAAGGTGAATTTGGGTGCAGGACTGTATTGAAATGTGAACAGTTTTTGTTTGAACAACACAGAGGTTGAACACCAGAGGAAGGGTAATATTATATGGAGTGTGAACCTTGCTGTGGAGTGTTACAAGTTTGTTGACTCACATTAGCAAGGTTCATTTACTTTGAGAATTATAAAAATGCTGTGCGGTGTGTAGTTGTTTTGTAATGCATAAATACCTCTCTTGAGTTTATACTGACACAAATAAAAGCTGTTTAAGATCCCATCTCACACTCAGTTTTGCCTCTTTGGTATCATTTATGACAAATTCTCTCCTTTGTTTTACACAGATGGGTCTTGTAAAGTAAGCTGAGATTTCACTTTGTAAGCTTATGATAATTCTTCACAACAGAGATTTGATTGTAAAAATCTGCTAACTTACAAATGTCAGTTTTAATGGAGAGTTGAAAAAAGGTGAGAAAAAAGCAC
The DNA here is from genome assembly GCA_019176425.1 of Megalops atlanticus. Lineage (NCBI taxonomy): Eukaryota > Metazoa > Chordata > Actinopteri > Elopiformes > Megalopidae > Megalops > Megalops atlanticus. Next base: position 22,612,162 of record CM032875.1, on the reverse strand, counting down.
ATAATCATTACAGTAATGAGAGAATGGCCTTATTACAATTAGACCCACCAGCCTACTTCTGGCTTTATTGGAATTTGAACTCCACTCCTCATCCATCTTAAGAATTACAGCCAAGAGGAATAGGGGAGTAAGCAAATAGTTCTAACTGTTTCTGTTTCTAGCAAAACAAAGTACTTCTTTAACATGTTCTACACCTTGCTCCTTGATAAACAGACAAACACATTATGCTTCACTTGCCATTGCTTTTTTGCAGTAAAGCCTGATTACATGAGTGGAAAACTAGGCGGCAAGCAAAATCACTTCCATTATTCTGAATGAATGTGCTTTCGGTGAACACAGATTGGTCTCCACAGCAATTTCTTGACAGCACCGTGTGGCATATCTCAGTCTGGGCAAATCAGGTGCAGTTTGGTATCTGCAAAATACTCGGTGGAGAGTGAATGAACATATTCTTTTGGGTTTTCAACCTTAAATGCACACAAAACCCATAACCTCAGGCTGCTACCCACTAATGTAAGTCTTTTTTTCTTCAAAAATTCAGTTTTATGTCTGTTTAGCTTTCTGAAATGACACAGAGAAAAGATTTCTTCCCACTAGAAGCCCACACAGATGTAGAGTATTACATTCTACATGACAGAATAATTGTTACACTTAAAATGTGTTTTTACTACATACAGCATATGGCATTACTTCACTGACATTGAAACTTAATGGATATGAATTACAAAGTAGTCTTGACTTTCTGCTGACTTTGATTAATTCAGATAAACTTTTTTTTGTTTTTCCTCATAGTAGAGTTCTGTTATTCTCATTTAGATTTCTTATGAGTCTGCCATGTCACTGCTCTCTATAACTCTACAAGAACACTGTTGGAAAAAGGGGGACTTTTCTTTAACTTTTACAAACCAAATTAGTTTAATGTAGAAAAACAGCACTATAAAAACAGGCATACACTTCAAAGGAAATGACTTAATACATTTATATCATTACAAATTGCTTTCATCTGACAGACAAAATCACATATGCACATACTGGCTTTCTGATATTATTTTAACTGTTTATATAGCTCTTCAGAATGGCACCATGCAAAATCAGAATCAGTCTGTCACAACTAAAATATCACTAAAACGGATCTGGGATAACTGTAAGAAAAAATAATTATTGAAAAGTTCTCCGCACTTATTATCTGACCAATTGTAACATAAGACTAAGTCCTAACTAAGTACTACGTACTTAGTACTTACTAAGTACTACTAACTGACTAAGTACTAACTCCTAAGTGCAAAAATTCTTGCAACTCAGATGCAATCACTATCAGCAACTATCAACAAATTAATTGCTAATGCCCTTAAACTTGTTATGCAAAGCACATCACTGCACAGTCAACCAAAAGGATTATTGAAGGATTAATGATGATCACAATCAGTGAAGACAACAACCTGCAAATAGACAATCGAGCCGAGCCAAGGAAAATACCATTCATTAACTACTCCGTTTTTTTGACTGTTTCTGTTTACAAATTAAAAAGAAATCTGTAACTAAAGTGAAATTCTATTCTGTGTGAGGGAAGTGGGAAAGAACACACCATTTTCTTCTTCTTGTAAGGTTGGACTGTGCTCTGGCACACTGGGGTGACATTAACTGCAACTACATCAAGCATACACAGAGAAGATGATGCAATAAGGGCATACATTGTGCCTGATAAATGACGCACTTTATTATGTCATAACATGTTATAGTGAAATTAATGTCACTTCCAACTCCACCAGCAGTGTCACATGATACATATACTAATACTGGGGCGAGAAGTGTCCCAATGTCACGTAGTATCATTGGTGGGGTTGGCTGTGACACTCATTTAATATATAATACATGTTATGACATGGAAAAATGTGTTTTGTATCATGCACAAAGTATTATGAATACCTAATGCAGCTGTAATGCCATGCTTGTTTAGGTTTTATGTATGCTTTATGTAGTTGGACTTCATGTTCAATGTGACTGTAGCCTGATAAATAACAAACATCTCATTAAAGAAACAGGTGATCATCGAATTGAATACAATGTAATGAACACCATAATAAACTTACAAAATGATTAAATTTGTCTCCTATCGGTCCTCTCATGCCTGGACTACAATAACTCCCTCTTTGCTTGCCCTCCTGCCTGTGCCATCAGACCCCTACATGAATGCAGCTGCACAACTTGTCAACAACCTCCCTAAACTTTGTAAAGTCACATCCCTCCTCACCTCAGTTCATTGGCTTCCTGTTATCACTCACATTAAGTTCAGAATCTTGGTGTGGTGTACAGGACAGACCCCTCATACCTACAAGTGGTCCTCAAAGCATAAGTTCCAAATGAACTATGCTCTGCGACTGTGGATCAACTCTCTGTCCCTTCCCAATGGGTTCGCTCCTCTCAGACAGGATCCCTGTCTGTACTGGTTCCTCAGTGGAAGAATGAACTCCCCATGGGGGTCAAGACAGTGGAATCACTGTCCATCTTCTGACATAGACTGAAGACCCACCTCTTCAGACTGCATCTTATTTCCACTTCATTCCCCATCCCCTAACACCTGCTACTTGTATTACTTGCTGTTTATTTTACGTGTACAACTGCAATGTGAAATTGGATGCAGATTCTGTGATCAAGTGACTGATGTATGGTAGCTTGTGTACTTGGCTTCCCTTAGATTCTAGGCTGTCTAGTCAAGTTGCAAAAGTTAACTTGTGGTAGGGCTTGAACAGTGTTATGCTCACATTCACTGGTCTTGGTCTTGGCCGACCCATCTGACATGAACAATTACCGTCCACTATCCCTCCTGCCATTTGTATCCAAATCCCTTGAACGTGCTGTACTCAATCAACTGTCTCCCTTTCTCCACAAGCACAACCTTCTGGATCCCCACCAGTCTGGGTTCAGACCCGGGCACTCAACCGAAACAGCACTCCTGGCGGTGACAGAGGCCCTCCACGCAGCCAGAGCCTCCAACCTGTCTTCGGTCCTCATCCTCCTCAACCTCTCTGCTGCGTTTGACACCGTCAACCACCAGCTGCTCATCGCCAAGCTCTCGGAGCTTGGCATCTCTGGGACGGCCCTTTCTTGGTTCAGGTCCTACCTGACTGGTAGATCTTCCCAGGTCTATTGGAAAGGCTCCACCTCCACACCCACTACCCTCACTACAGGTGTCCCCCAGGGCTCTGTATTGGGACCCCTCCTCTTCTCCATCTACACCAACTCTCTTGGTTCAGTCATTGACTCGCATGGTTTCTCCTACCACTGCTACGCTGATGACACTCAACTAATTTTTTCTTTTCCCCCCTCCACCCCCCAGGTCAGCGAAAAGATCTCTGCATGCCTGGCCGACATCTCCAGATGGATGGCCTCCAACCACCTCAAGCTTAACCTGGACAAGACGGATCTGCTGCTTATCCCGGCCAGGACCTCTCCTCTTCAAGAGCTCTCGATTACTGTCGACGGCACCACAGTAACTTCCTCCACTTCTGTGAAGAGCCTGGGCGTCACCCTCGACAACAGGCTGGACTTCACCAACTACATCTCCCAGACGGCACGCTCCTGTTGATTCCTCCTCTACAACATCAGGAGGATTCGCCCTTTTTTGACCACCTAGCTCCACCCGGCTGCTCGTCCAGGCCACTGTGCTCTCCTGCTTGGACTACTGTAACGCCCTCCCCGCAGGCCTCCCAGCCTGCACCACTCAGCCGCTGCAGCTCATCCAAAACGCAGCTGCTAGGCTGATCTACAATCTCCCCAAGTTCTCCCACGTCACCCCCTTACTGAGATCCCTCCACTGGCTCCCAATCGCAGCCAGGATCCGTTTCAAGACCTTGACTCTCACCTTTTCCGCTGCAAGAAAGACTGCCCCGACCTACCTCCAGGACCTTATCCTACCCTACGCACCCGCTCGTCAACTTCGCTCTGCTACATCCGGACGCCTCGCTCCACCCACCAACAGAACGAAAGGCCCATGCTCCTCACAACGACGCTTTTCCATCATCGCCCCCCAGTGGTGGAATGAACTCCCCACCTACCTGAGAACAACTCCTTTACCCTAACCCTTCAGACGTGCGCTGAAGACACACCTCTTCAGACTCTACCTGGACTGATACCTCTGCTACTTTGACCTTGTAACTTTGACGTTGTAAATCTGACTCCTCTCTTGTACTTGTTGCTCACTTACCTAGGTAGTATAGCGGTACTTTATTGTTCCTGTAATTGTATTTGATATGCAATCCTAGTTCAGATTAGTTGGCTCGCGACACTGACCTTGCGCTCAGCTTCAGCACTATTTGCATTGTATGACCTGTACACATCTTGCTCTTGTGCCTGTTGTTTACCCACTGTTTGCACTTTTGTACGTCGCTTTGGATAAAAGCGTCTGCCAAATAAATAAATGTAAATGTAAAAGTAAACTTGTTAGCCTGGTCTGGCACTGTTGCTCATTCAACTTGAATGGATACAGTTCTGTTCTTTTGTAATGGAAGTCGCTCTTATAATTTACAGATGCATAAATAATACTGCAAAATCCTCCCATCTTCCCTACCTTCCTGATTGCTCAACAGACTGCAGCAAGTCCAAAACTGCTCTATGTCAAACTCCTCACACATACCCCCTCAGGCTATCACATAACCTCCATCCTCAAAAACTGCAGTGGCTTCCTGTGAAAGAGAGAGCTGCTTTCAATGTCCTGCTGTTGTACAAAGCCCTAAATGTATCTGCTCTCACTCACCTCTCCAGCTTCTCCTTTCCTGTAGACCTATAGACACCCTCAAATGTTCCAACTTTGGCCTTCTTACTGTTCCAGCACAAAGCCTCACACCATAGAAGACAGAGCCTTCTTCCAATCTTGCCCCCCTGAAATTTCTACCTCCTTGTCCCAGAAATGGTCTAAGCATCAGCAGTTTTAAGTCTGAACTTATCTACAGGAAATACAATAATGCTCTGACCATCTGCTCACCCGCAACCTGCACATGAATGGAATTTGTTTGTTTTCTGTTTCTGAAAACACTCTTTAGTGGTGAAACCAATGGAATATGTGTATAGTCATGCACTGAGCATGAGGGAAGCCAGAAAATGCCTCCATTTTCAATATCTTTTCTTCTGCTCTCACTTTCAATATCTGAATCATGTCAATTTGGCACCATATTTTAAATAGGTAGGCTGTCTCTAAATTAGCCCAGCCTACTAGGAAAAATAATTATCATTTGTCTGTTTCATTCAGATGCAACCAGAACACCAGGAAAACCAGGAAATTTGGAGTCTGAGCTCATTTTGAGAAGTCCGATATGAGTCAGACATTTTGATCAGGCCAAGACAATATTAGCCTAAATTTATTGTTTCATGATACAATGCTTATTCAATTATTAGGGCAAAATCTTCATAAACATAAACTTTGCAAGTGTACACTGGGGATCATAAAATGTCATTATATATTCACCGTGTCATTATAGAAACAAGAAGACATTGTGATATTGTGAGTTTTACGTAACAACCTAACAGACTGGGGTTAACGCATTAATACAAGCCTATGTTTATTGACTGAAATGGACAGGTATTTACATTTACATTTATTCATTTGGCAGACGCTTTTATCCAAAGCGACGTACAAAAGTGCAAATAGTGGGTAAACAACAGGCACAAGAGCAAGATGAGTACAGGTCATACAATGCAAATAGTGCTGAAACTGAGCGCAAGGTCAGTGACGCGAGCCAACTAATCTGAACTAGGACTGCATCTGAAATACAATTACAGGAAAAATACAGTACCGCTATACCACCTAGGTAACAAGTACAAGTACAAGACAGGAGTCAGATTCTCAACGTCAAAGATACAAGGTCAAAGAGGCAGAGGTATCAGTCCAGGTAGAGTCTGAAGAGGTGTGTTTTCAGCGCATGTCTGAAGGGTTGGATTGATGGAGTTGTTCTCAGGGGGGTGGGGAGTTCATTCCACCACTGGGGGGCGATGATGGAAAAGCGTCGTCGTGAGGAGCATGGGCCTTTCGTTCTGTGGGTGGGTGGAGCGAGGCGTCCGGATGTAGCAGAGCGAAGTTGACAAGCGGGTGCGTAGGGTAGGATGAGGTCCTGGAGGTAGGTCGAGGCAGTCTTTCTTGCAGCAGAAAAGGTGAGAGTCAGGGTCTTGAAGCAGATCCTGGCTGCGATTGGGAGCCAGTGGAGGGATCTCAGTAGGGGGGTGACGTGGGAGAACTTGGGGAGATTGCAGATCAGCCTAGCAGCTGCGGTTTGGATGAGCTGCAGCGGCTGAATGGTGCAGGCTGGGAGGCCTGCGAGGAGGGCGTTACAGTAGTCCAAGCAGGAGAGCACAGTGGCCTGGACGAGCAGCTGGGTGGAGTAGGTGGTCAAAAAAGGGCGAATCCTCCTGATGTTGTAGAGGAGGAATCGACAGGAGCGTGCCGTCTGGGAGATGTAGTCGGTGAAGTCCAGCCTGTTGTCGAGGGTGACGCCCAGGCTCACAGAAGTGGAGGAAGTTACTGTGGTGCCGTCAACAGTAACCGAGAGCTCTTGAAGAGGAGAGGTCCTGGCCGGGATAAGCAGCAGATCGGACTTGTCCAGGATAAACTTGAGGTGGTTGGAGGCCATCCATCTGGAGATGTCGGCCAGGCACGCAGAGATCTTTTCGTTGACCTGGGGGTGGAGGGGGGAAAAGAAAAAATTAGTTGAGTGTCATCAGCATAGCAGTGGTAGGAGAAACCATGCGAGCCAATAACTGAACCAAGAGAGCTAGTGTAGATGGAGAAGAGGAGGGGTCCCAATACAGAGCCCTGGGGGACACCTGTAGTGAGGGTAGTGGGTGTGGAGGTGGAGCCTTTTCAATAGACCTGGGAAGATCTACCAGTCAGGTAGGACCTGAACCAAGAAAGGGCCGTCCCAGAGATGCCAAGCTCCGAGAGCTTGGCGATGAGCAGCTGGTGGTTGACGGTGTCAAACGCAGCAGAGAGGTTGAGGAGGATGAGGACCGAAGACAGGTCGGAGGCTCTGGCTGCGTGGAGGGCCTCTGTCACCGCCAGGAGTGCGTATATAGCCAGCTGTTGGGGAAAACTGAAGTTTCCTTACTACAGGCATATATGTCATTGACAAGAATGAATTGGTGTATAGGATGTTTTTGTGAAAAACTAAAATCATGCATTCAGAGCAAATAAACGAGTCTGCATGAAATTTCTTCATATCCCACAGCTTACTTTATGGCATGTGGCAATTTTGATGGGGTTAGACACGGCACTCATTTCTACACAGTACATGTTATGACATGTGATTAATGAAAAAAAAAAAAGTGAAGCAGGAGGCTCTGCAGCACACCCACAGGGCACTATATTATACCACAGCACTCGCTATGCTATGACGTGGGACACCTTGTATATGGCTGCATCTGCACTTAAATGTGACTTTGTTGTCACTTAATCCATACTGGACAGCTGAAAGTGCCCTGAGAAATGTCAGGTACTGTGGTGTTTTCACCAGTTCTAGCAGAGAATGAGGTCTTTTTTCCTTCCCGCCTGCACTGTGACTTTCGTATATTTTATGTTGTACAGTAAATTGATATCATCGTACATGGCTGTATTATTGAATTATCTGTCTGCTAATCAGCTGGAATATAGAATGATTCTTGGGTGAAAAATCCTCTCACACCATCTCCTGCACATTTGTCTCCTCTTAACAATAACAGGGGACCATAGCTGAGGACAGTATTTTCCCAACTTTATAGGCTCCACTTTACAAAATCTATTCCTAATTTAGTGTCTACAGTGCAACCCAAAAAATGCATTTCCATGTTCGAAATTACACATAGCATTATACAACCAGCTACTCCTTGGTTATTTTACCTGTGATTAATTTTTTTTCTTCCTTTTTCAGGCACCTGTGCCACTGAGAAATAGCACACCTGACTTGCTTTCTGCTCTTCTCCATAATTTATTACTCCATCACTACACTTCTTAGTTTGGTATATTTATGCAATGTCCAACTGTGCATCAGTTTCATTTTGTGTTTGTTTTATTTCCAATAGTGAAATGATGCAAAGCACTGGGAGGAAGAGATGAATAAGAGGAAGAGAGAACCGCAGAACAGAGCTGATTTTAAAGGATGTTTTCACAAGAGTAGGGACAGGCAGATGGTAAGGGTGGTGGTAAGGAACTTTCAAGATGGAGAACAGCAGTCAGAGAGGAAATGGGGAGCAGCATACCAAATGTAAGAGCAAACAAACTAGAGATGTACTATGAATATATCAGTCAATGTAGCAAAAACAAAACTTAAATAAAAACTTTCTCAAATAAGATTCCGTGAACAACATGAAACATAAACCAGGATACACAACAGTACAAAAAAGGGTATGTGGCCATTGAGAAAAAAACGCACCCTCCTCTGGTGTAGTTTTGATTGAGGAATTCCACTCTCAAAGGGATGAAATTTGACATCTGAAAATAAACTGGGTAGGAAAGTCCTTTGCCACATCATACTATTCCAGTAGCTAAGAGGTTGATATCTGAGTCTCTAAGAATTCATCAAAAAAGGTTTTTGATGTTTTTTGTTGTTGTTGTTGTTGTTGTTGTTAGCTAGCTAGTTATTTTAGTTAGTATACTAACAATAACACAGTGTCAAAAGTTTCTTCATTTGTTATTCTTCTGTTTTTAATTTAGTTTAAAAGTTGGGAAGTAAAAATGAGTCATTCTGCCATGATCTCTGCAATTTTGACAGAGCTTTTAAAAGGCATGAGAATTTAAAAGAGAGTGGTATTTGTTTTTGTTGCCATCAGGCACTTTGCATCAAGATGACAGCAGTCAATTTAGGAGAGACACAATGCACAAGAGCATGAGACAGACATATCTAGTCCATATCTAGGGTGGGGCACAGAGAACTGCATTGTCCTCAAGTGCAAAACACTGAGAATGTTTATCGAATTCTCATATTGCAGTGGTTAGGGAGTATAAGATATTTTGTGCTCAAGTGAAGTTGAATCTTGTGTTACTATCCTTCCTTGTCCTTGGGGAAGTGTGTTTTTTCCTTGCCACTGGTAACATTTTTTCCAATGTATGGGAATATATTTTTTTTACAAATCACTTAAAATTGATTTGAATTGTAAACAATCAGCTTCTATGATACTGCATTTGCTGCCCGATTGAATGTGAAATTAAGTTATATTGTCCCCCAAGAAGTCACTAAGACTAACCATTAAAAGCATGGTGTTCTTCTGCTTTACACCATTTGACCCCTGAAATGCTTATGTACATTATACATGCATGTGTGCATACCTATGTGTCTGTATATGAATAATCAGTAAAGTAAAAATGGATTAAGTGTACAGTATGGGTGGAAGGGAAGCATCGTATATTACCTAAAGACGGGATGGCTGGATTGATCATGATGCGTGGGCACTAAGGAGAAGGAAAATGGTGGGAATACATGGAGGATCTTCTTGTATGAACTCATATTGTGATTTATATGCATAAGTGAAACAGAAGTGACATCCTGAAGGGACTGGACGGTGGCAGGAGAAGAATAAATATTTCAATTGAAACAATTTCAACTTCAAAGGTATCACTGTGCCCATAAAACAATCTTTATTTGTCCATTTTGCAAATTACAACTAGTTAGTGAATGTAACATTGTAATGCAATATTTTACAGTCTCACAGCCCTTTTTACAATTGAAAATAACACGCAGTCCTTTAGTCAATATGCACCTGGATGTCTTGAAAACTACGACATAAACAGAGCTTCAAGAACAAAAAAATGTTTATTAAGAAAATTACAGCCGATTTTGCGCTTTCTAAAGATGTTTTTGGCATTCTGAGTCTGGGCTGATTTTTCTATTCCTGCACGTCAGAGTGGACTTATATAGGACACCTGGTAAAAACATGCTGCACACCTGGCATGTCACTCACTGATTCCTCGCCCTGTGTTCTTTTCCCAGCAGGAATTCAGTCATTCCACACACCTATCATTCGGTGGTTCAGTCTGAAAAATAATCTCAAAAACCCACAAAAAAGTATGCTCCTGGGCTAAAAAAAGCATGCAGACACCTTTTGCCTGAAATCAAGGAAACAGTAACATAAAGAGGTTTCAACAAGTGCACTCAGTGGTTGCAATCTTATAACAGGTCTGAGAATATATTTGGCCTTACTACACTGCAGCAAATCCATATATAAAGTAAGACGGCATGCAGATACTGTGTGTAAATGGATATTAAAATCGACTGAGAATGCAACTAGGCTGTATCTGAGCAGGGAGAAGTACACTTTCAGAAACATTTGATGGGCAACAATATTAATGTGTAGGTTTACTGACTTAGTTTTCTGTGTCTCTCTCTTTCCCTGAATTGGTGGTGCTGTCTGGCTGGTGTCTAAGAGAACGGGCTGTTCTGCAGAAGGCTGCTGAAGGAACATTGTGAACCCCATTTAGGATCACAAAGTTCTAAGCCAGGCCTAATCATACCAATCATTTTCCAGACAAGCTGAACCTCACTATGGTCAGCATTTGGAGTTATGTTCCGCATACCCCCTAATAAACCTCTTTGCCATGCACATGCTAACCAGAGGCATTGTATCTGTTTGCAGACAGTTCATTTTAAATATTTCTAATAACTGAGTGAAATATATGTACATATATATATATATATATATATATATATATATGTGTATATATATATATATATATATATATATATATATATATATACAGGTAAAGGTATATGACAGGTCTCCAGGTGACAGGTGACGTCAATCACAAGATTTGATCCTGCTAGCAAGCAATTGAAACTGTTTTGAAAGGGGAGGACCTTTTAATGATTCCAGAACCTGTGGCACAGGAGGTTTTGATTCAATCTTCAGCAGGTCTTCTCTACCCAATGGTACAGCTAATAACCCCCTGAGTTGTAGTAACTGCAGAAGTAACCCAAAAAGCCAAAACATAAGGAAACGCCACACCACAAACCAATGCAAAAAAGTTGAAAATGTTTAAAAACAGCTAACCCAAAAACAACACACAGGACATGAGAATATATAAGCAGAATATTCTGGTAGGATGCTTTGACCTGCCAGGTAACCGAGGATCCTCTACACTATGGAAATCAATTGCTGCCCTGCCATACAAAGAAATGCCAAGATATTTTCATATATAAACAAAAAGCAATGAAAAAACAAAAAGTTAACAAAGACCCAACTAAAGGATTAAACAAAAATGTCAGTCTTGAGGTGTCGCTGGAATGCCGAGAGAGACACACAAAAAACAGGAATGCCTTAAAGACACCTGGCCCATGGTACACAGGTGACCAGGCAATTCAGCTGAGACACCAGCAACTCTGCTTATGACCACATCCGTACCGACGCAGAGGTACACACAGACACTGCCGAAAAACAAAAAACAAACAAGCAAAAAGGACAGGGGCATGTAACACCAATAAAACTATGGTGACCTGGAGCTGAGGCACTTTCTCAAACTGCCTGTGTCACTGCCAGAGTCAGGCGTGGTAAGTCATTCTGATCAGGGGACAGGAGGTTTGGTTTCCAAATATTATGACTAAATGCTTTTTTTTAACTTTTCTCATATTTTTTGTTATTGCAGTATTGTTTAGAGTGTCCTCCTGTCATGCACTCTCAAAGTGGCCCCTCTTTTTCTTAGCCAGCTTTAGTGCATATGGCAACAAACTCTCCACCCCCAGAGGATTCTAGAGGAGGACTGTCACTTTGAACATGCACTGCTGGGATAGATTAGAAATCATTTCAGCAGTCCAGACTGCACTGCATAATTCATGCTTAACTAATAGCTATTGCTTTATTTGCACATTTTTAGTGTGAGGGAAAATGAAGGCCACATGATGAGCATTTGTTGTTACATTTGTTTTGTCTTTTTGTTGTTGGTGTTTTTTAAGTATTTAAATGCATTTATTAAAATATATAATTCCTTATTTTCAGTAGACATAAATGAATGCATGTTCTTATTATGATTCCTTCTTTTTTTTAGAATACATTCATTAAAGCATCATTGTCCTTTAATTGCTAATATTGATTTTATACTGGACACAATAAATAGCTGCATCTTTAAGGGCTTTTAAGGACTAATGAATAAAGCAGGCAGTATCCTTGCTCTAAAACTGTCCAGGGTAACAGTCCCTAAACCAGCTGTGGAGTTATTCGTAAGGATAGATAATGGTGTTTTGCTGAGGTGTTATAGGCCTGTAATATCAGGCTGTTCCATAATTATCAGATTTTACAACAGAGCTGACTTGAATTTCAAAAGATGTATGTAGCACTTTTGAAAACCAATATGTAGAAACAGAGAAGCAGCTTCTCAACTTAATTTCAGTTGAACTGTGGGAAAGTTTGAATTATATTTGATACTTATGTTACGATATTTACAGTATGTGTCAAATTATGAAACAAAATTGGGTTGGTCCTTATCTGCATGTAGTTTAACTTTAATATACTATAGAATTCTATGTTATTATGTTGATTCTTTCAAAAACATTACTTACCTAGTGCCCCTGACAATAACTTTAAAATGAATGTATTATTACACAACATTTGGAACATGATGTAGCTCATGAGTGAAACAACATATTTTTTCAGGACTCAAACTACTATTATTTGACTGAGGTTTGTAAAGATATTTATCCTAAAATGAATAGATGGTGCTTGAAGGATGTTTGTAGCTATTATGAATATGCTTTCTTCAAAATTCAGTTTGTTTGGGACTACACAACGTGTGTCATGTTGTACCATTTGTTTGGAGTATAATATATATGATTTGATATACAACGCATTTGGTGATGTCTGCAGAATCAAATGCCAGTGATGCTACTGCTGATACAACTGTCCAAAACATGTTGGTATCTGTGATACACCATGACTCTGAGTTTGACTGAAAGGTGGAGCTCAGGATGGCCAGTTCTGAACAGCAAAGAAAGAGAACAATTAGAGGATTCATACTGCACACACATACTGCAGCGTCTTATTGCTATACCTGCAGCTAGTTACATAAACTTACTTAAAGAGAAAGTGAATAAACTGAATAAATATTTTCAATAATGATCATAATTCTAAAATATATCTGAAACGTTCATTTTTTGCTATTTATTTCCAGATGGTGAGTAGTTTTTCTTTAAATTAGTTTTATTTTGCAGTCTTTGCTCATAGCAATTGAACTCTTACATACAGTATTCTTTGTTTGTCAGCCTTTTTTCCCAATTTCTCAGTTTCCTCAGCAAATTAATTAAAAGTCTTAATTAAAATGTCTTAAACATGTGAAATGTTTCAAAACAGTTTGTTGATCTCTGTCCAATTCCAATGTTTCAAACCACAAATAAATGTAAATCATAGCCTAAATTCAGTGTAACTTCACATGGCTTATTGGGCATAATGTATCAATTTAATTGTGCAATCAACAAGTGCATGTAAGTTAAAGAAAATGATAACTGTTAGTTAAATCTTAATAAAAGGTACATTACATATACTAACAGATTTTATGAAACTGAAATAGCTGCAACAAGCTTGCTGCTGTGGTAGCTTCATGAATTGAATGAACTAAAAGCAACGTAAGCTCTTGAATTTACTGGATTAGATCTTATTGAAAATTCAATCAACCAAACATACATTCTCACCTAGTAGTTAAAGTAATCATTGTCAATGAGCTTTAAAGTTGATTATTGGTCAGCATGTACCTATTACACTCTATACTCAATATTATGGAAGATTATAAACATTTCAGTTTTCCTATTTGACTAAACTTTAATGCAACGCCCAATATAAGAAACCCCTGTAATATAGTTCTACTCTTTGTTCTAGCCTAGGTCTTGGTGGTTCCACATGACAGTCAGCTGCTGGTTGAAAAACACATCTAAAATCTACAAGACCACAATATTTCCAGACTCGAGAGGGGGCAGCTCAATATCATAACTTCATGTAGCTAGATAGCAAACTAGTGACTTGTTTTCCAATCTCTATGAGCATGAGGGTGTGTTAGTAGTTATACTGTTGCAAATATTCACTCAAACAGGGCACTGAGAGGAATTGTGAACATTGTGATCAGACAGCAGCATGCTGGTTGAAGTTGTGATTTAGATGCAATGAGAACCACTTCTAGCCTACCTCAAGTAAAGTTGTCTGAGGCATGTCCATCACTTATGTGCTATGCTTCCATTTTGGTGCTGATATTAAGAGATGGTGTTAGGCCATTTTTCTAACTTCTAACTTCATTTTTAAGCATATCTTTCTGCTTCAAATAAAGAATGAAATATTTTCATGAAAAATATTTTTATGCAAGTGAAGCCTCATATCGATGGCACCAAAATGACTTCTCGGCTATGCCTCCTTTTTGGTAATAAATGGGTAGCAAATGAATGGGAATGCTGTTCAGGCCATTTTTCTTTGAAAAATCATATCTTGCTGCTTGAAATGAAAAATATGAACTATTAGATCTATGTTTTGTTTGGTTATTTGTTTATTCTCTGGCATCATACTTTTGAGTATTTGCTGCATCCCTCTGGTCTTCCTGTTTTCTAGACATAAAGTATGGGTAGGCATCCCAGCACCCCCCACCACATTCTCCTTCTTGCAGTCTTTGTTCAGCCATAGCATTTGCCACTGTTATGATACCTTGCCCTTCCTTTCTGTGCAAGTTATACTGAATCCTTTAATCATGGTCCGCAAGAGAAAAGCAAGTGATAGTGAAGTTTGTGGATTGAAGCCTAAAAAAGGAAAAGAAAGTAATGGCAAAAGTTGTATTATTGGATAAACTTTTGAGTGGCCTTAATGCAACTGCAGAGCACTGACTGTATAGTGATGACTCAACTGTGCAATGTATTCAGGAAAAGGAAATTGTATTTGAGGTTTTCCCATTCAAGGTAATTTCCTACAACCTATCTCACACAAATAATAAAGGATTACTGAATTGTCATGTTCTAAAATGGTTTGCATTATAAGTGGTTCTTTTTACATGCACAGCATAAGAAGGAAATAATAAAGATTTTGCATTCGATAAAGTCTATGACTTTAGAGCTAAGAGGATTAAGAGTTAGGACTCAGCACATATACATGAATGTGATGGCATTATTTAGTGCAAAGTACTGTTAAAGGCGCAGTGCATGGACCCAAAATTTTGTCTGTATAGTATTATAGTCAGTGCATCATCAATAAACAATAGCTGTGATCTCCATCCCGATAGTGTCACAAACCAGTGTCACAAACCAGTTCACTTTCACAATGCAGCATTAACACTACTACTCTCCACATTTGCAGTTCACTCTCTACCTACTGCTGCGCCAGAACAGATTGATTCTTCAGTTAGCATAACATTATTGTAAGTTATGTTTGGCCAGTTTCTGTCTGTATGGCCTGGTTTAGTATGTTACCATGTGTTGGTTATTCAACATCAAGCTAATGTTTATATGGCATGTCTGATGGTGATTGACTGATCTGACCATAATAATCTCCAGGTGTCTCAGAAACGCTTGGCTATTGTCAGTGTGGAGTTAAAACTTATATACTGCATTTACTGACATGATATTGTTGACCAGAGCACATCATTTTTGCAACAACCCACTGAATATATTATATATCCTATATTTCAGTAATAATTTGTACAGGTTTTCCCACACTCATTGAACATGAGTTGTGAATATACTGCATATTTACAGGCAATATATGAGCCAAACTGCATTTTATGCCTTTCAGTGTATATATTAAACAGTACAATTTAAAAACTTACACCTGTCCTGAATTGCCCTGATTTTGTATTTAGTGTAATAATGCTGTAATACTGTTATGTTTATGTCATGACTTTTATACACAACCATCAACAGAAAACAATATCTTACTGGCAATTGTTACATAAGAGTTAAATTTTATTTTGCTACAAAAAGAACAACAGGCTTTATGCTAGGCAGCAAGAGACTGACTTTCAGGACCACCTCATCTGTTTAAATGAAGGAAAGGATTCACTTTCTCTTTGTTTATTTCTGTCTCCATTCATATATCATATTTTCAAAATGCTCTGAGACATCAAAGAGAAAATAAAGTGTCCTAGACTTGTCTGACATGTCATTCCTCATTTCCTATTCCCTAGGTTGAGGTGCCATAATATCTAACCAACTGGTGCCAGAAGGAAACTCTCAGCTCTTAGTGTACTGTATTTATAGTATTAATTATTTGAACTCTTTATCTGTTTGTGCCCTTGTGGTCTGCCTATTCATGTCTCCAAGATAACACTAGCTGCCCAGTTCTGGTGAAGTATAAGGTTCATATCTGCTCATATACACTTTATCTGGACCTTTTATTCCAGAGCATCCATATTTTGGCAGGTCTACAGCTATGGGCTGCAGTCATTCATTAAATTCAGTTTCTTTGACTCTCCCTCTAAATCAATTTCCCATACTTCAAAATAAGCAGTTATGTTGACCTTTGACTCCCCTTTTCTGGTGTTAAATCTGTCTCTGGTTTCATCATTGTAAAGGCATACAGTATCAAGGCAAATGGGCTCAATGTGCTCGTGGTGGTACCAGGTCTTCAGTGCAGGATTGGTGCAGGAGCCAGCTCTCCCTCTGGATGCATGATTTATTCTCTCAATATAGGAACTTTTTAGGAGTTCTTCTCTGTAGGGCACTGCTGTCAGTGTCCTGTTTAACTGGAATACTTCTGATAACTGCATGACACATAGCCCTCACCACTTTGCCTCTCCTGCCCCTCATGAGGAATAGTTTAGCATGAGCTTTGTTGTGAGATCTTGCTCCTTACCCTCATTCACAGTAACTACAGCTCTTCAGAACGGGTGTAATATTCTGATAAGAATATCAGTACAATGTGTGACAAGAATTACTTGTCAGTTTAATGTATGCTTTGTTTCTTTTTTCTTTTTGTCAGAGGTGTCCTGTTGGTATCAGACAAAATCCCCTTTTGGTGTTGTGTTTATGACACACTATGTTGATATGGTGTGGCTGACTCATGTATTTGCTATCATGTGATTCTATCTGACAAGCTGGCCCAGCCTACCGCACCCGCTCTAATCCCCTGGCTCCATTCCCTCAGCTCACATGTAATGAATGCCTGTTTCTAAATAAATGCATGATGCATTTAATAAATGTACGACATGCATAAGATGAACTATTGACATACATTTTTAAACATTTAGATGAATATTTTAAAAGCAAATCCAACATTTATCATTAACTTAATTTTCCCAAAAAAGCCTGAAATGTATGGAAATGTATGGAAAAAAATATCTGTATATGTGTTAGATATGGTACCACAACAGTAGTCTCTAATGTTTTGTTATTTTTCATTTTATGTCTGTGATTTTTTTGTACAACAACCAGGATTAAAGATCCCTGTAATTTACATACATCAGTTTTGTGAGATGAATGTTTTTAGCTATTGACTAATCCAAAAGCATGTATCAATATGGTTGATGCAGTTTGTGCTAAAGTTTTTGAAGAAATATCAGGGCAAGCAAAGAAATGATGCAAAAGGTGGTTGGGTTATAAGGGAGCTTATTGTTATCATCTATATCAGGAAGACACTAAGTATCATGCATGTTTATCACATGCCTGGGTTGAAAATGGAACCAAACCCATCAAAGTCTGTGGATGTTTGTGGGTTACGTAAAATAGCACACCCGCTCAAGCACATCAGTAAAACACCATGTTCTAGTAGGGGTTTCGACTCCTCTTCATACCAGGAGAACTCCCTGCAAGATCCATTAGTCATCAAACCAATCCTTTCATGATCAACTGGTGCAACAACTCACAGGCTGTTTAAGATTCAGAACCTGCATCCTGTTTGTCTGTTTGTGTGCCTGATGCAATGTTTGCTTTCTATACTGCCAGCCCGGGGACACAAAACAGACCTGTAAAACTCACGAAGAATACTTTACCAAGTAAATATGAAGGATAAAGGGATATATATTGAAACGCTCACACACACACATACAGACACATGCATACATACACACATACACTGACATTTACACAGAAACACACACATGCATGTTAAAAATTTTGCCAAAAACACAAGGTCAAAGTGCTTTAGCTTTAGTCATGGAAATAGCACTAATCTCACAAATATAAGATTAAGTCACAGAAACGTGGGGTATTTATACTATTCCCCACTTTGAAAACAAAGCAAACAGAGTCAGAGGTCCAGTAAAAGCTTGACATCCCTCTTCTTTAGGGGCCAAAGGTCTCAAATAAAGGAAAAATCTGAGGAAGATGCGCTGCCAGAGACCTAGCCAGGCAGAACTGTTGTGCCATACGCATTATTACCCTCTTAGCCTGCACTGTCAACCCACTGCAGGTCTCAGGTCCATTCAGTGCAGCTTTTAACCTGTGTGTGTGTGTGTGTGTGTGTGTGTGTGTGTGTGTGTGTGTGTGTGTGTGTGTGTGTGTGTGTGTGTGTGAGAGAGTGTGTGTTTGTGTCTATATATCAGTCACTTTTAAATTGGATTCCATTAAAGGCCAGATGCCTCTGAATTCCTCATTGGCGATTTTTAATCTTACTACCTATAATCTGAATGTTTCATGCACAATAATGAACAACAGGACAATTGTGTTGTGCTGTGATTGATTGTGCTTAAAAATCTGTAGTTATTCTGTGGTTGTGACACTGCATAAAGGTAAAGGGAAAATCAACCTACAGCTTGGAAGGGAGGAGGAACACAAATTTTCAAATTTTTTAAATATTATCTTATCAAGTTTGAAACTAGAAATTATACAGTGGAGGCCACTCAAGTCCAAGCATATTTAAGGGAGAGGAGACTCATTGTTGAACTATCAAAGAAAATGTTAGATGTTCTTATAGTTCCAGGAATAGATGATATAAATGCCCAAAGGACTAAGGTAGGCTGGGTAAATGGTGACTACATAGGTGACTACATAGTAGACTACATAGTACAAATGTTTCAGTCATAAGCATAATGCTGTAGTTCATTAACTTACCATATCTTGCTAATAAATCTTAACAGTATTCTTTGGGTTCACAGGCTTAGACCTCACCTATTTCCACATTCATGTCAAATTAAGAAATGGGTCTGCAAGGCATTCTGCAAAAATACTATGGAATGGAAATAAAAACTTTTTTTTTTAATTATAGCTCCATTGCCATCTGAATCTCTAATGCCGTAACATGTTTTTTTCCTTTTGCATAATCAGTTATTTAATGTCTGCAAAATTAACAGATGTAATTATCTTGGCCCTGCAGAGCTCCATTTGCACCAGACTAAAAATAGGGAGAATGTCTTTCTATTCTGGAATGAACCTGTGAAAATGTGAAAACAGACTCAAGGACTGTGAGAACTGCCCCTGAGGCGGAGTGCACATCTTATCTCCAAAGGCTCTTCACTGTTATGTCCACAAATTAACAGATCATCACTGTTTCTGTCTAATAATATCTGCTTTCCAAATGACTGTCCAAGAGGAGGACCTTTTTGTCATTTACCCCTGTCAATGACATTTTTTGGCACATTACCTCTCTAGAAATTAATGTTACATACAGTAATATGTAGAATGGAGAGTCTTATTGTTTAGATTAGAAAAGGAGTGTATCCTTGGTATGCTGGCTTGCTTTGTCTCGACCGAGTACGAAGAAACAGAAGGAGTGTTTGCGGTGAAAACTGTAGAGGACTGTGGAGGCGTCTGAAGAGAGGATCTTCAGTGCCCACTCCAACTTTGATTCATCTGCTGCTGTTGGAGAAGCCCAAAACACATTTATGTTCCCTCGGCTACAAATCAAAGTGGAGCCAGAACTGTGTCAGTAATGAACCAGATGCCCCTGCTCCTCAACAGCAGACTGTGATTCAGTGAAATTACCACGCATCAAACACCGTTCAAGGAACAGTTTACAGCTTCCAGATAACCTACTGTACCAACAGCCCGTACCAAAGGTTCAGAGACTATACAAGAAAGTGTGAAAAGTCAGTGCTTCAGTTGTTGAGAGTACAATACAGAGGTGTCCACTCTAGGCTCACAGCCTTCTGGTTAAGTCTTGAATACTTGATTGGATCCATTGATTCGATAATTAATCCTCTAGCATGTTCAGGATTAAATTCACTTTTATGTATATGTTTAGCAACTCATATACTCATATAAATCAACAATCTACATATATAGACACATGTACACAGTTTAAAGTGACAATTAAAGAAGATACTCCTTTCCAAATGAATATGGAATCCCTGGCCATCTTGTGACAGAGACTGAAGATCTACTGCTTCAGACTGCGTCTCAGATCTTCAATTCCTACCCCCTAGCACCTGCTACTTGTATTATTTGAATTACATGCCTCTTATTTACTTGTAGTATCACAATAATATCAGTAATATCACACAATGTGTTATGGATGTTGTGATCTAGTGACACTGAGATATGTGGAAGTGTATGTACTTGACATACTTGACCGTAGGTTAGCACAAGCTCAGTGGTGTTGTGCTCACACTCATTGGTCTGGGAGTGATGTTAGCCTAGATTGACGCTGTTGCACATTCAACATGGATAGATATACTTCTGTTTTCATGTGCTGGAAGTTGCTCGGGATAAGCACATCTGCTAAATGCTGCCAAATGAATGTAATGCTATGTAATGAATGTGGCATAAAACAACTACTACAGACAGCCCAACATATTGGGGGTTTTGGCTATTTATTACTGACATGTATGAACCCAGGATAATGTGTAGTTTTCTAATGGCCAACAATCTAATTATGTTTAAAAGCTTTGGGCTGTAAACATTCAATTAATACATTCTAAAGTACCCAAGCTGTACAAAATATTCATGCAGTGACTGTCAAGGGGAAACAGAATTGTTCTTCTCCCCTGTAGAGCTATTATTCAACCAAAAAGTAATGTTTGTACACATGGTTGGGAGTGTGTGTGAATTTAAGAATATTTCAACATGCCTTGCTTAATAAATCACATTTTACAGCAGAGTGAACACCACTAATCTAATTTAAAGCATAGATATTATGCAGAATTTCATTCTGAAGATTTTAGGAAATGTAACAGATAACACAAATCATTCTAAAATTTCTGAATGCTCCAGCTTTCCTTCAGGCATCCCCGCATGTTTTGGTGCCCCTTGAAAGCAAGCGTTCACACAGTTTTTTAACTAAAACAATTAATGGAAAATGATGACAAAATCACCTTTACTGTAATCATCCTGCTTTAAACCCATCTTTAACTTTGTATTTGCCTTTGAAGTTGTGCATACTTTTGGTCATGCTGTATGGAAAGGAATCCTCCCCAATGTACGAGAAGAGTTGAGAAAGAGATGCAGCAGCCCCATGAAATACACGCCTCAGGGCTTTTTGTAGAATTTTTCAAACTTCAAAGTCTTTGCGCATCCATGATGAAGGCCTGAGGGAATTTGGCATCAATTTTAGATCATAGAGAGAAAGGGGAGGGAAAGAGAAAAAAATGCACAGAGAACAACCAAGAACCGTGTTATTAACATTGTAGCATGTAGACAGAAAGCAATCCAATCAGAGTGGACAGAGAAAAGTGCAAGAAAAGAGCCCTGTTGATTCACAGAGGACAAACAACACAGTGTCAGGTCTGAGAGGAGACTTCTGAATGATTCAGCTGTCCTTTGTATTTTCCTTTTTTTCTTTCCTTCAAGTCATAGCAAAGAAAATAAGCACACAGTGTTTCCCTGAGAAAATATCCATGCAAACGTGCCCTCACACCCTTCCCTCATGAGGTCCCCATAAAGATAACATCTGGGACCTCTGTTGGAGGAAGACGCAGTGATCACGGTCTTCCAGGTCACAGTACGTCACAAGAGGCCAGCATATAGCCACTGTCTTTAATCTTGTCTCTGCTGACAACCTGCTCGATGGATAACCTGCTTAAGTAAGCAGGGAGCACTCTGCTCTTCCACCAGTCGCCACAGGTTCAGGATGAAGTTCAGAGCCCATTTAACGAAGTTTTAAACCTTTTAACCCCACCAAAGCCTTGGTCTTTGGATGACAAATGAGCCCTGAAATCCAGTACATTTCCTTGCTGATGCTCCTCCCTCCCAGAGGCATCTGAGGCTTCCCCTGAGCTTCATTACCACAATCTCCAGCTTTTCCTTAGCAGCCTGCAAAAAAAAAAAACATCAATACATGATTGCAACAGAAACAGCATGTGTACTTTAAAGTAAAGCAAATATGCTTATTTAATGATTTAAAACCACTCCAGCTTGTTTTTCATCTCAATGCTGGTGCCTCTTGCACACACTGTATATGCAGATTTGCCTTATTAATTATTCTAACCATTCTGGTAACTTCTTGAAAACCAAAAGACTCTTCTTGTAAGCCAGAAGATAATGTAATTCATTTTTCTTTTCAGACATTCTCATTCACGGTGACCTATAGTTAAAGTTGGAGATTTTAGGTACTTAAACACTAAGAAAAAAAAAATAGTAAAAAAAAATCTACTGTCATATTACATTGTTAAAATAAAATACAACATTTTACTGAACATAATTGCACTCATTCACACTACTATATTAACATCTTTCAAACAATTACTATCTATGATTGTTGTCTTAGATTGTTTTGTAGGCAGCATCCAAATTGAAAAAGTCATTTGAAATCAAATAAACATGTTTAAATTTCTAACAAAACAGTAATCTTTGTGCATTGATAAACAGTAGCTAATTCCAAAGTCTGTGAAGTGTGAAACATCCAAATACAGTACTGAGGCTTTAGGCACTTTAACAGTTCAAAGCAAAATCCATCAAAAAAGCGAGTTCATATGTCAGTTTTGACAATAAGAACTGACCGATTAAAAAAAGCAAAAAATTGATACAATGCCTTAGGGTAACCCCACTAAGGCGCCTGCCAAAGTCATCTTAGCTTGGCTGCATACAGTGAAGGTTCCTCTCAGCCTCATAAAATAAAGCTAGACAAAGAAAACATCAAAGATCACAAGGTCAGTTTACTTTGTGAGTCAGGTGAGCTTTCTAGTGGAAATTAAGTTGTATGTCCTTACTTTAATTAAAATCAAAATATAAATAGCAGAACATCCAGTTCCCTTAGGGAATTCTACATAATATTGAATATTACTGGCTTGTGCCATGGAAATCATGTGACATTGTTTACAGAATGAAAACCATATAATAAAATCACAGACACTCCTACCACAGCAGTAATATACAGATTCATTTAACATGTATTCCATAAACAAATTATTTAAATGGTCATGCTATCATTCTGCACAGGACACCAGAGAATGTTTTGTTGACCGCAACACAGTATGGTCTGAAATTAAAATAGTTCATATTAAATTATTACTCATCTTTCTAAATTCAACTTGTGGTTTTTCGCTCTGGTATTTTTTAAGGATATGAACAAATAGTTGGTGCCATTCCAGAAACAAAAGTTTGAGAGATTTTAGTATTTTGTTGACGATCTGCTTTTCTTTTTCATTTCAGCTTCAATGGTCAGTCCAAATGAAATGAATGCATTTTGCAGCTTGATTACTAACCAATGAAATTAATAGAATGTTCTTCACCCCTGGCTGTCCCCTGGCAATTCTCATTTATTTCTTCATATATTTGATACATCTCACACATTATTGAACATGGTAGTTAGATAAATGGACACCCAGGTTAGGCATCTGTGTAAGAGTACAAGTGTATTTTTTCTGATGTTATAACTCAAAGCATTTTATTTCAACAAATACAGTTGCAGGACTTGATATCTTTTGGAATTTGTGTAAAATGAATTTTGAAAATTATTAAATAAAGTGTTTCTTAGAGAAATGGCTGTAGAGCAGCTTTCAGAACAGACAATAAGTTATTGAAATGTTTTGTTTGGCTTTAGGGTAAACAGTATTCTACCAGAAATATGTTCAAGTAGATTAATTTATATAAGACCATGGATTAATCTGAAATAAAAAAGAAAAAATGTAAATGTTTGTAATGATTTTGCTCTGAAGTTCAAAATAGACACTTTTATGAAAATGAGGCTCACAACTTTTTCTTGCACCCATTCTTCATAGCATCGTCTGTTTGCTGTAGATAAGCAGATCTAATCAAATGAGTAACAGAGTGGGTTGCCTGCTGATAACAACTAAACATTTTCATAATCCATTGAAAGCACTCTTTGTTTTCATTTTCATTTGTCTCCATAGTAACAGATCAGAAAGTGTAATAATTATGCTGCCCTTTTTTGTTTTGCCTTGTGCTAATGAGGTAGATTACATTAGACAATGAAAAAATTACATAGATAATTTGTGATCCACATTTCTCCAATGAGTGGTTTTTTGGCCAATCAAGCAGCAAGATGACTTTGATCTAATGAATCTCAGCAAAATACATATAAATAAATATATCCAGTTAGATCTTCACTTATCATAACATAGTTGGAAATATAAAGAAACTGTGATAAGATGGCATTACATCACCATGTTACTATGTTGTCAACCCTTCCACTTGGTGACAGGAGCTCACTTGCCTTATCGTTGGAAACCTCTGCTGGCACTGTAAATGCAGCTCCCTCCTAAGTGTGTCCTGTTCACATGCTTACACACTCAGGGGAGACACTTTCACCCCTGTTGGCAGAAACTCCACCCCAGGGCTCAGCCCCTGACAGTGAGTAGTTGATAGCATTGGGATTGTGACGCACTCCAGCGGAGACACTGGAAGGTTCTAGGACCCAATCTGCAAGACAGGCATACCTATATAAATGCCATAGCTTTCCATCTTGCCTGAGAGTCTACGCTTCCTGCAAGAATGGCTGGATAGCGGCAAGATATCTCAACACTGCAAGGGTAACACGCTGCAGTTTCAGTGGCTTGCCCTTCATTATAGTGGTCTTCTTCTCAGCAAGCCAATCAGTTTGTCAGAGCAGTGGAACACCTCTGCGGAGAGAGTATGCCACATCCTCTGGCCTGGGGATCATTTCACAAAAGTGTCTGTGAGAAGATTTCAGTCTTGGATTGTAAATTCTAGCCAAAACAACTTTCATGGAAGATGTGAGATCACAAATCTACTATAAATTTGCAGCTTTATTAGATTTATTAAAGGCTCTTGTCTCTTTGATTTCAAATATGGCAGTTGTGTTGTTTACAGGAACGGGCATGAGGTGGGAGTGAATATTGCAAGAGCATGCAAATCCACTGAATATATATTAATTAAGGGAGTTAATTGCAAAATTTTCAAATGCTGCAAGCTTGTGGATTCAACATTCATAGAAATGCCACTTTTTATATGCATCTGTAGAAATTGAGATGACTCACATTTGCTGTTGAATTATGCGGGTCACTGATAGCATCTGAGACAAGTATGTATATTTTCTGCAAAATGTTTAGACCATATGGCTCAAGGATGACCCTGAAATTGAATCCTAATTCGTTCCAGAGGTAGAATCTCCCTCCAATATGTGCTAATCCATAGACTTGTCTGTATTCCATCCCCTCCCTGAACCTGAGGAAGGTGCTCTGCACTGTCCTTGTACTTGACATGCATATGAACTAAACCAAATCATGCAGATCCACAGATTAGCTCTTTAATATAAGACTGAGCTCCTGAATAAGCCCATTTAAAAAAAGTAAGTGTTCCACTGCATTGTATCATTGATCTACTCATCATATGCCTGAGCTAGTTCTCCTGGCTGTCCCTCAGGGAATGAACATTCCACCAAGAATGTGGCCACCTGGTGGGCTTTGTCCTGTGGTGACTCTTGGTCAAGGTACACATTGCAGCTATGTAGGCTGCACTATCCAAGTTGTCCAGGTTCTACTGCATGAATGTTACTGCTATTCCTTCCTTTGAGGCTAGGGCACTTGGCATGTTTAACCTGCTGCATTCTAAGGACATGGTTTAGGGGTATATATCACTCTTTAGGTATGTTTGCACAAAGTGTAATGACACATTTAACTGAATGGCAGACACCGAAGAGGCAATTAGCCTCGTGTCAGAGAACAAAGTAGATAATCTTACATTGTTTACTAACCTTACATATACCTTTGTATAGCTGTATAGACACCCTGTACCAGGCTGTTCTTGGTCGGGCACTGTATTTTTGTGCTGGGAGCGTTCAGTAGAGTTCTGTTGAGTAATGAGGCAGAGAGTTCTAGCTCTTTCTTGGAGAGGCCCTCAGCAGAGTCATTGATCAAGCAGCTCTAATTAGAAATTCATTACTTGGCTCATGTAATAACACTGAAGAATTGTGATCATCAATTTTCAGCATATTCTGCAGGTATTTTTTAGGGCTGCAGTGTACCTTAACGATAGGTAGCTTGGGTAATATGACATTGGTGCAGTGTGCCATTCACAGTATATGTTACAGAATGAGATGTAAATCTTCTTGTAATAGCAGTGCAGCTAAAAGTACCATGTGATTTCCAGTAATAACTTACTGGGTTTACCACCAACTGCGCAAGCACATGCATTCTGCTGACAGTAACTTGTAAATATCAGACAGATGCTTATGTATTCTTCAGTAAGCATTAAAATTCATAGCACACACACAGACACACACAGACGTGGGCACGCACACGCAGACACACAGACATGCGTGCGCACATGCGCACACGCGCACACACACACACACACACACACACACACACACACATATACAGCCATACCCAACCCCCAACCACATATCCAATGCAAGGCACAACTACATTTATGCATCAGACTGTATGTATGAACGCCATATTTTACACTTTTGACTAACAGTCTGTCAGATATTATAGCTTTTCACAATGCATGCTGTATTTGGAACTGATAAAAAGTACTCACAATTAAGGAAAAAAGAAAAGAACAAAAAGAAGCTATCCATCTGGAGCATTCCTTTGCGGCTCGCAAAGTTTTTGAAGAAGAAGTGGTAGGTGGAGAGGGGGGAGATCAAAACATAGTTATGAATAGAAGCTCATAGAATACACTTCAGCAGATTTAAAGACAACTCGCTGGCCACCTTGAGCATCTGGTGTGAGTGTGCCGTGACGCACGAGCAAACAATCCTGAAGCAACTGAGAGTCAAACTTGACAATCTACACAGCAAATACAATACAAGAGTCTCGTGTTAATGGATCACATGTAGAAGAAATAATTACTCTGCTGAGCAGTGATTGGCACTTGGATTTGACACACTGTTTTTCTGGCTCTTCATAACTTCAGCTACCATATGGAGCCTTCGTGTGATTTGAATGGAACACCTGCTGGGCCAAAGGGTGCCATTGTGTGGGTTAAATCACCCCTATATGCTCCTGGGAGTGAGGTTATTTTAAGAGTCTCAATTTTCAGCTGACATTAACTTTAGATGTTGACCTCTTTGTTGCAACATTAAGATATTGCAAAAGAACGATTGCTGTCATTTCAAAGACTACTGAAGACAAAACTGAGGCATTTCACAGCATTATCGGTGAGGAAAATCAACAGTAATTTCTGGAGATCTACTGTAATCAACAGTTTTGTGAAAACAGAAACCTGACAGGCCCACTATAAGATGAAGTAAATAGTGAACAATCCTCAAACCACAAAGCCCACACTCTGCTTCACGACAGATGACACAAATAGCCTTTAGGGCACAGCAGCCCTACCCTCAAGTCTGGCATAAGAGAAAACATGGCAGAGAGGGGAGAACACAAAGGAATGGACACACATTTGTCACGCGCTTGATGGTTTCCACAGCCCCCCATGCCTTGCTGACTGCCTACAACTTAACCATCTCTATTAATTCTTTCTCTCCCTCCTCTTCACTGCTTCATTTTATGTCTTCATTTTTTTCTCAGAATGGTACGAAGCTGAATGTCTTTCCTCAACATTCCTAGACACCTCGTGTGATTGCTGAGGGGCTTAAACAATCCTCCCAGCAATTTGCTGCTGGTCTGAAGTGATCTAATGAATAGGCCTGACTCAATTAGTCCGGGGCTGAATTTCTTTGTCTTTCTTATTTGGCAGAGTGCTGTAACTGCTCACCTTGGCAGCCCATATTAATACACAAAAACAACAGAGGAGAAAAATACTGAATAAATAAATAGTGAAGGCTTCCCCTCCACAAACAGTCCATTACCCTGTCTCCTCTGAAAGGTTGTCCTCTCCTCCAGAGTCCACGTAATTAATGGTAATCTAGTCTGCGCCAGTGGGGAGTGGAACATTGCCCAGGAGAACTGAGCTCACTCCATTGTTGACACTGAACCAGCCAGCGGGGTGCAACACAGGGAAGGTCAATTACACAAACGCCCAATTGGTAGAAAGCATGGTGAAACACAATGCGCACCATAGCAGTTTGCTCTTTCAGAAAGCAGTCAGAATATATGTAGGTATTGATTTGAAACGGTTGATCCCAAATTCACCAAATGTATTAGAAAAATTACTTGCATTGAAAAATCTATTGATTTTGGTCATGGCTAAAGCCAAAAGACCTTATCTGAACTGAGCCTTCATTTCACACTGCCATTGAAACTGATGTTTTTCCTACCCTTTTAGTGTACAGAAACCATCTCTCAGTAAGATGACTTCAGTGACCTTTAAGCTGCTTCTGTAAAATAGACTTTAACATTGCTGAAGACAAGACAATACACCTTCACACCATAATTACTTCTGTAATACAATGCAGATATTGCCTTTGAATCAAACGAAGCAAGGCATTTTAGCAAATGACTTTTCTTCCCATTCATTTATCAACATTAAGCAGGCAACAGGAAAGGTAGCTCATCAGGTCACCAGTAGCAGCCAAAACCTAAGAGTTATACAATGGCAGAGTGACCTCCTTAGAGTCATCAGAAAGTGGTAGACTAATGTATCAGTACTGATTAATTTCCTCTATCTCTACTTACATTTATGCAGATCAGCCAATTTATACTGAGCCATTCAGAGCCACATTAGAAGATGATGCATATAGTTTTTGTAAGTAAACTAGAAACTGATCACAAATCATCAACTATCAAGTGTAGAACTTCAGGTTAAAGGCAAAAGACTCTTTCTAAACCAGAAGAGAGGCACATGGAAAAAAAAAACACACTGTGATCAAAGGACCATTCCAGAAGAAATCGTGGTAGGAGGTAAAGCTTAAAAAGCGTGTACATATCCAATATAAAATAGAGATAATGAAGGATGAAAAATCACCCTTTTGGTTTTGTTCTTGTCCTGACATGGAACTACTAGGATGTGGACCCTGCACTGCATGAACAGTATCCCCTCAATCAAACATTGCTTTGATGGTGCGATGATGGAATGTCTTGTGGGTGCATAAACCCTGCAGCAAATGGTAGCAGAGGGGGGCAGAGGTGGGGAATGAAAGCATGTCGGCCTGGACTATATTTTTAGTTAAAATGATGAACTGGAACAGCCTCAACGCATGTGCAAAAACTGAGCTGTGTGATTGCAGTGAGCTGAGAGCTATTCTCAAAGCAATTTATTGGAGCGGGAGTGCTTTAGTGGAGGATCAGTCCTCTGATGATTACCTTGGGTTCCAGCGGCAATCACACTGTAGCGGTATTTGTTTGGCAACAGGAACAGCCCAGTCCCTGGACATGACTCCGCAGCACGCTGAGATATTGCAATGGCTTCTCCCTTTAATTAACTGCCACTCAGAGTCCTTGTTTGTAGAAGATACGCCCTCCATGTCCATTCAGTAACTAATTAGAGGTACAGACACACATGTGTTCTGCACTGAAAAGAGGCAGCAGCTTTTCAGTTTGGGGCATATTTTCAGTAGAAATAGGCAACCGTTTTTACATTTGTTTGTTTAGTTTTTTTTACCGGTGCACTTTTTGAGATACAAGTATATGACAATGAATATGAAATCCAGTTTAGAAACTGTGCGAAGGAAAGCAATGAGTCAAAATAAAACCTAAAGAATAGTAATGATGAAAACAAATAATGAGAATGGAAGGTGTTGTAGGGAGAGATATTGGAAATGTCAATGTGTGTGTGAAAAAATGATTTTCCTGTCTCCCTTAGGGTGTCTGTTACTGTTGTCTGCTGTGAAGAAGGAAGCGGTGATGATTACCATGGTGGAGACTAGGGCCTTGGCTCTGACAAGCTCTTCCACTCTATCACTCAACATATTGGCACAGTCCTCTCCTGGAAGATAAAGCTTGCAAATCTGGAACTCTGCACACATAATTTCTTTTGTAATATCGAGTCTCTCTCACTTTGCTAGAGGCAAGTTTAATATATAAATTTTTCAGGTTAAATTTAATTCTCACCAAAAAAGGGGATTCTTGGAAAAGGAGGTAGAATGATATACAGAGCTTATTATAAATGTCATTTGCTTTTATTTGATCAATACCCAGGCTGAAAGGGTGAAAGGGCACTCTCTCAAGAACAGTGGAATTCTTGAGATGACTTTGGGGCAGAAAGAAACAATTGAATTCCATTCATTCCAAAGTCTATTTCACAGATTCAAAGTGAACACAAAGTGACCTTTATTAATGTCATGTTTACAGTCATAGCATTTCATTTAATGCTTTAAAATGTTTCCCATATATAAATAAGTAGTGATATTCAACCCCCCTCCACTAGTAACTGCCAAGGCACTGTGTGAAACATTAAAGAAGTCTGCTCAGAAAAAAAAAATATTAGTAGGTGTACAAGCATGTTGTTTTTTTCCCAATAATTAAATCACTGCAAATTAAATCACTACACCACAGATCGTTTGTGGAAATCTATGGCTAGTAATCATCAAAGGCCAGATAGCGGGTGACGCAGGATGACAGAAGAAAGAATGCTTTCCGGCAGAGATTGAGCTGGTTCCCTAAATTTCCTTTAATCTCTTCCTGACAACGGCAGCTGTCAGGGGGCAGGGGTTGTTATTGATTATTAAATGAACCATCATTGAAGAATATGCCAGCTCAACTTCAGCGTGTGGACTGCAGCCAGGGATCTGAGTTATATTTAATTGTGCTTAACGTTTACATTTAATGCTTTCCACTTCAGCAAGTCCTCTATATATCCCTTTAATAGCGCAATCTTTTTTCCAATAGTACTTTTTGGCAAGGATTTAAAATCCCACTGCATCATGTATGTTATATCTTACTGTATGTAACTGTATCTTGTTCCTTAGAACAATTTTCCTTCCTTTGGATTACATCCACTCTTACTTTAATTTTTTATATTAAATGTGAGCTCAAGTAATGTGGACCCTCATGTTTGGGATTGTCATTTTGCTTCTTCAGAGTATGGGGAGTGAGGGAATAATTGTGGCATTCACTAATCCTGCAGACCAGACAAGCAAGAGCACATCCATCTACAAAACAAATGAGGAGGAGAGACCTCACCCTGCCAGAGGACATAACACAACTGAAGAGTGACATACAAAGGAATCCTTGAGTCAGGCAATGTGGTGTACCAGTTCAACAGATATATTCATTCAAGTCACTGAGAAGCTGATGGTGCTCTTAGTGTCAACAGCTTATATCTGGTGCAGAGCAGGCCAAGAAGAGAGTGAAACTATATTTTAAAAACAGATTTATGAAATTGTGTGATAATTGTGTGATTTATAAAATCATGTAGATCATGTTATATTCTAAAAGAAAATATTTTTTTACAAATTCATCTGACAAGGTAGTCCTGTTTTAATTGTGAACTAAATGAATTCCATAAGGGAATCAAAGTAACAAAGTAAACTATAGCAGTCTCAACTTTCTAACAAAGAAAAGGTAAGGCATCGTTCATCATACCTCCCAGAGTTGGAGGCAGGACAAGTCTCCTTGAGACACAGAACCAGATCAAGACCACATTTTACGTGGTCTCCAGAGGTCTCAAGTCCATGAATTTGAGAATTCACCTCTGATTTACATTGAAAACATGCCATTAAGTATGTAGGTTTACTAGATGTTAGGCAGTATTTTTCTAGTTAAGTTGCACAACTTGCTAGATTACACGCCTCTAATCTCAAACATCATTTTGAAGCTCTCTGAAGCAGATTGAAATTGCATGTGTTGACAATGCCTGTGTAAATTTGGGCGAGCTGCTGTTTTTTATAACTTAACATTTTAAACCATCTAACGAATCCACCTCTGTTTAGATAAGGCTGTATCACTGTCTTTTGACAGTGGTACAGGGGCAGCAGTGTGATATAGTGGTAAGGAGAGGGGCTTGTAACCAAAAGGTCGCTGGTTTGATTCCCCACTGAAGCACTGCTGTTGTAACCTTAGGCAAGGTATTTAACCCAAAATTGCCTCAGTAAATATCCAGCTGTACATAGCATGTAAAAATTGTAACCTCTGTAAGTCACTCTGGCTAAGAGCATCTGCTCAGTGACAATAATGTAATGCCACTGTTTCTTGAGAGAACAATGTGGAGCAATGTCCCTGAATGCATAGTAAAGTAGTACAGGCAAGCCGATTGCAGCTAGGCCAGCTAATATCTAAGCCTAACTAACTGGCTCACAGATCCAACTAGAAAATAAGATGAGTCAAGTTCTGTTATAGCTAAAGTGCTTTGCAAAAGGAGACATTTTACCTCAAAATATGATGAGTGATGTCTTGGAAATTGTTTTTTTTTTTGGGGGGGCAAGTTGCCCTCTTTTTGTTGTTCACTGAATTAAAAACAGCAGAGACTAGTGATGGTAGGAGGTGATTATCATGTTGAACATGAACATGCTGGAGAGAGAACACAGTGTTGTCTGACTTTGAGTGTCAAGACCAAAGCTACACCAAGACCATGTTTATGTAGTATTGAGAGGTCTTCAGACCTCCAGGCTAAGACCACAAGATTGATCCCTAACACGTATTCTTAGTATCTCCTCCTCCTGATACTTACTGTATTAGTATTGTGGTCAGCATAATAAAAAGCGCTTGGCTGTGCCAGTCCATGCTACCTGAGGACTAACATTTTCCCAGCAATGCTTTGAAGTGAAAAAGAAAAAAGCTATTTGGTAGTCCATTTGATGAAAAAGACTTGTTTATGTGCAGAAAACAGAAAACAGTGTTGATCTACTACAATGACAGCATTGTTTCTCCTTTGTCTCACAGAACCTGATGAGGTGCGGAGGCACTCTTTTAATGTAAATTTATGGTGCATTTACATAATAATTAGGGGAAAGGTATTCAGTTTCTCACTGAAAACTCACAACAGGAGACTGAGCACTTTATGAATATGATATTAAGCAGACTTAAGGTAGAATATTAAACAGCAGAGGCCTCATTTATCAGCCGTGCACATGAACAAATTTATATCCATACTATACGAATTACCACAAAAAAGTTTCATGAGAATGTCCCTACCTTGCTGCACTTTTCAGACTTTGCGGGGGCACATTTCCTTGTGACTGAATGACAGTTCTGCAGGAGAGAAGCACAACTTTCATTCTTTTGGACATTAACAGGCATCAAAATGTCAGAGCACTGAATATGTAGCAACATTTAAAAAGAAGTAGAATTATTAGAACATAGAATTATTATGACAGCATGTCATAATGGAACATATCTTTCTGATACAAATGAATATAGCTAAATAAATTCCAAGATATCATGGATGTAATGTGTCAATGTGTCAATCTGTTGCAGTTGAAGTGTGTCTATTTTTAATAAACAAGTATTGTAAACAGTATGTAACAATATTCA
Source organism: Megalops atlanticus (assembly GCA_019176425.1). Classification (NCBI taxonomy): domain Eukaryota; kingdom Metazoa; phylum Chordata; class Actinopteri; order Elopiformes; family Megalopidae; genus Megalops; species Megalops atlanticus. The sequence goes on along the minus strand of CM032875.1, from coordinate 22,578,645 downwards.
AAGATTTTTTTTTCTATAAATATGACTGGTTTTATCAAAGTGCACAAGACATAAAGATGGCTTATATTGACTTTTGGAAGATTTTGTTAATCTGGTATTCAGGTGAAACAGAGTTTTCAAAGGCTGTATTGATTTTTCTGCTGAGAGCATGGGATAGCTAAGAAGCCACTGCTGATTACCAGAAATTCTTAAATCTGTGCAATGGCTTAGCTCCTCCATTTGCTAAAACCAATTCACCAGTTCAAGTCATTCCTCTCCTGTACTTGTACAGGTGCACTAGGTCCTTGCTTATTTAGCTACAGGTGAATTTCAATGAGAGTTTGCAGACATAGCTGAGATATCACAGTCCTCAAGAATTCACAATGTTGCATTCAGAGTCTGTAGCACCACTGAATGCAGCTGCTGTCCAAAGATAGAGTGACATTATAAGGAACCTGTGATTTAAGTACAATTTCACTGTGCCAAAAAATATATTTGATCGTTCTTCTTCTATCGTTATTCTTCTATCATGAAATGTGTGGCAGGGCACAGTTTCCTAATCCGTTATGCATGGTTGAGATGATGTTGTTATTTTGAATTTAAGTTCCTTAAACTGAAATGGCCTGAGATGTTTGTAAAATAAATTTGTTGATGGAAGTGCTTTGGTAAAAATGATAAAGGTCTTCTGTCAGAGCTGTGGGTCACCCCACCGACCACCCTGACCACCCCACCACCCACACAGGAATCCATCACCAGCCCCACCAAGCAGATCACTATCACAAAGGTAAGGATCTATTTAAAAATTTTTATTAATGTCAAATTCATAAAGTGAACATGGCCAGGTTGTTAAAGACTGCACTGGAGCTCACAGCTGTTATTTGCTTTTCAGCCAAACTACCTCTCCAAATGCCCTCCTCCTGAGATCCAGCATCTAAGGAAAGCCTACTTTCATGTCAAATCTCCACATGTACATTAAGTGTCAGGCTATAGCTATCTCCCACCAATGCAGCACAGCACACAGCAGTCTGTGTTTTGTTCACACCATACAGTAGGTTGCAGCACACTTACATTCCACTCAGTGATTTAGGTGTACTAGCAGGTTCTCCCTTCCGACTCAACCCAAAAGAGAAGCCTCCCCTCTGTTTTGCCACCTGTCCGAAACAGCAGAGCTCTAGACATAAACAGAAAATAAGCAACACAAAATTAGCGGGATTGTGCCTCAGCCTGGGAAGCCAACAACCAGGAAAGGCACACCATCAAAAACAAAAACAAAGAGAGTCCCAATATAGCTGTGTGCAGCTTCCTTGTCACACTGGTCACCCCCCTTTCTTTCCTCCTGTCTCCCCAAGAACCCTGCTGGTGTACTGCTCCCAATCCCTCCACTGACACTGTGTACCTGTCAACAGGTGAGTGCACTGAGAACCACCCCAGCAACCCAGTATTAATACGTACTTAAACAAGCACAGGATTTGCCTACTCTCCTTAACCCTCCTCCAATCTCTGCTGCCACCCCACAGGATTTGGTGGGTTACTAGGAATCTCCCACACTGACCACCTCACCTCCATCCATCTGGCAACATATCTTCTCCACTTGTCGCCACACCCACACAAAGACTCACACACAATAAACACAGCTCTGCTACATGTACAATTTGAAATAGATATGGAAAATGCCCTGCAGTTGCAGAGAGCTGGCTGTAACTCATCGCCTTGCTATTCCCATTTCCCTCTTACTCAGGCCTTCTTAAATAAAAGGATTTCCCCCTGGTCTCTCCCTGCTCCCTAACCAGCCACAGGTGCTCCTAATGAAGGTGAGTAAACCCCACAGCCCCTCCCATCTGTACTTGCTCCCTTCTCTCCCATCCCATAGATGCTGACACTCCCTTTACATGTTTTTGTTTTTGTTCATAAGAGACATAGACTGGATACAATTATTTATTTATTATATAACTAGATTAATGAGGAGGAGATGAAAAATAAAGTACTTAGCAGATTCCCAATACCAGGAAGGGAAAGCACTACAAGCATTATAAGCATAAGAATTCCAGGATGAATATATATAATGTTTCCATGTCCTTAAGATACAGTCATATCAATTTTACACGCATAATGCATTCACAAAGCTGCAAAAGAAAGTATAAAGGTATACAGATTGCCATAAGCAATTATGATCCAAAAATGAGGGATATATACTTTCAATGCACTTATGTAAAGTCATGCCAAATGCACATTTTATATAACTTATACATAGGCAAGATAACAACAGAAACAAGAGCTTTGCAAAATGGTCTTTTAATGCTTGCTTAAAATGAACAAAGCAGACACTTTAAGCATATAATTTGACTGCTCTGTTCCCCTTTTTTATCCCACTTTTTGTTACCATCTGCAGTAGGCTCATCTCACCATAACAATCACAGGAACACAGGGAAAGGCAAACTCAGTCCAATATACATGCATCCCAGCACAACAGTTTTCCACACTACATGTTATAGAAGCACGCACTCTTCAGAGGAGAGGCACCCCGGTGTTTCTGAGCAAGTAATCTGCACCCAAATAAGCTGCAGGGCGCCGACAAGGGAACTCTGGCCAACATACCCACTCCTACCGAGGCGGAATGAGGTCAATTCGTTCTGCTGCTATGAGCTCCTGGTCCCTGTCAGCAGATGACACGGATGGGCTTGGACCTAGGCCGTAGGCTCATGAAGCAAGTGCCTTTACTGTCTGAGCCACTGTGGAGGCCCCCAAGGGAGGTTCTAGTTTTAAGCCAGAAGCAGTTTTATTTTCTTTTGGTCTGCAATGTATTTATTTGAAAGAACCCATATATGCTCAAAAACTAGTACTCTTTCCTAATCAAATGCATTTCGGTTTATAACAGATCCCTGTGCAAAGAAATAAGGACATTCTGATAGAACTTAATGTGTATAGCTGGTCCGACAGAGAAACGCCGCCTCTTCAATAATGCATGTGGACAGACATCCATTTGTGTCTATTTCTAACAGATATGTTGTTTTTTATTCATTTCACCCACTGCACTCATGCTTTCATCAATTTATTTGCCATCAAAGCCATATTTATTAATGTTTTCAATTAACTTTCTCATTTCTTTCTCTCCAGCCACTCATTTCATTCTTTTCAGCCACTCCATTAAAGGTCACAAATTTTAGGAGGTGTAGATCATCATGGCCATCCATTGTATCCCTGCATCATAGCAGGAAAAAAGGAGTCTGCAGTCACATCAAGGATTGTACAAAGGATTGTAAAATGAGTGGCAAAAGGGACAACAATATACTATAACTCAGATATGACAAATATGACAAGAAGATGTGTATTTCTGCATCACTGCTGTGCCTCAGACAAGGACCCTGCTCATGAAAACATAGCTTGGTGACTGAATTCATTCTTTGTTTCTGATAAGGGGAACAGCAACATGTTTGAATGAGTGACATGAAACTATATGCTTTACCCACAAGGGATTCTTTAGCTGCAGTGCTGTAAACCTGTCAGCTGAACATGATTACACAATGCGGAGCCAATTTCCACCGTGTTTATGACGGCCCTACTATTACCGTGACACATGCACATGTTTTTTAAATCTGCTTAAATGTGCCTCCAACTACTCTGGAAAATTGTTTGCACACAAGCGTAATGCCATAGGCACTGTGTGTGTGTGTGTGTGTGTGTGTGTGTGTGTGTGTGTGTGTGTGTGTGTGTGTATGTGTACGTGTCTGTATGTCTGCCTGTCTGTATGTGTGTACATGTGCACCTGCATGCATGCTTCTGTTTTGTTGATGGTAATAGATTTCACCATTAATTAGTCTGCTGATGAATGTACAATTCAGCCAGTGTAAACTACCAAAAATAAACTGAAATGATATTGTGAAAAGCCTGGAACATTGAAGCATTGAAAGCTGCACTGTGTTTCCAGACCCCTGAATTAGGCCATGTTCTCCCAGATATAAGGACATTTTTTCCTTTACTGAAAAAAAACTCTGCAACAGAGTAGAGAACAGCAACATCACTTTGTTCTCCTATTGCATATTGTTGGTAAGAGGCATTTCATAGCTGGCTAGTGTAGTGCAATCTGAAAATAAATAAAAAATAATATACTAATAATCTTTTAGAATATTCAATTGCATTTGACCACAAAGTCATTGCAGGCCCATTCTAATCCTTTTTCTCTCTTATCTTCCTCCCATTTACTGTGACATGTGTTAATATTTGTTGGCCAAATTTACATGTACAGCGTAAATGAAGCCATGAAGGGCCAGCAGTAATGTGAATTGTGAAGGTGAAGAGACTTGTTCCATTAACAAAATACTTCTCTTGTGTGCTCTCCTCCTTGCCTGCTACCCATTTTTGTTTAGACATCATTGATGTTTTGATTCGATTTACTTAATACATGTGAATGTATGGCTGGCATATTATATTACATTTAAAAAATGACACATTTACTTTTACCCCCCAGAATAAAATTCTCCAATGAGCACCCACTTCAATGACCAAAAAACCCTGCATTTTAGCAATACTTGGGAGCATGTTGAATGGTATGATGCAGACATTATGAGGCTCATGTTGACGGATCAAAGTACAGTTCCTGATGAGACCACAAGCGAATAATGTTAGACTATTTTTAGTTCAAGAAAGGAGCTCACTAGGGATAGTACACTTGACAAATTAAACCAGAAGGGGTGATTTCACCCCCTAATTATGGAATTGTGAATAAATTAGGTCCTTGTGCTGTTTAGGTCAGTGGCGGCTGCTCAAAGAAAACAGTGGAAGGCAAGCCTCCTCTAAAATTTTATCAAATTTTCCCGCCTTTTTCTTGTCACATAATTAAAAATGCATAAATATAAAGCAGCATTGCATGCGCTTATGGCTGTTGTTTTGACTTTGGAAAAATAGAACCAACTGTCGAACATCTTCATTCATCTCGTCTAGTTCAAGTCAACCCATGGAAGCTGGGCTTTTCACTGAAATCCATTAGAAAAATGAATTTCAACTGAGGTCAAGAAGATGCTTTGTCTGTCTCTGACTGGACAATAACAATGGAGAATTTAAGCTAGCCCAGCTGCAGTGTTTGTCCTGCAGGGACATTAACCATGGATTTTATGGTGATCAGTGGATTGTAATCCAACTTGATACACCTTATAGACAACCAATCATATCTTTTGATGAATATTGCCTTCATCACTTAACCTTGTACGTGCATAATGAATTGAGGCAAACTCTGTGAGTCCATACATTAGAATAATTTATTGTTAACTTACGTCTATATTCCAAGTTTTATCAAAGCAAATTTATTTGTTATTGCGCATTTTTACATTTTTATACAAAGTGCCCCACATATTGCATACTGCATTTTTCTGAAGGAAGAAAAAAACTTACACGCTTGGGGAAAAATGGAATTTTTTTCCTGACTCAGGGAAAAGGTGATCGAGACATTAGCTACCTAACTTAACCACTGGCTTCGCCCACTTCGAGCTGCCTACCTAGACAACTATTTTTGCCAGCAGACTAACTATAATTAACAAAGTGCCTACATGGCAAATAAATGGAGGATTTTATGTGAATTGTTTGAATCCATGAATTACAAAGAAACAAAAAATCACATTAACATTATGACATTAAGATATGCATTAATCACATATACCAAAACGCTCTGATTTATTTGGTTCAGAAGCCGGAATGTAGAAATAGGTCTTTTCAGTCCTTATGATATGAGAAATGGCTTACTGGTGGTATGGTTGCTAAGCAAAGGCACGTGCTGGCCTAGTCTATTGACATGGTCAAGAACAGCATTTGATGATCTCTGTAATTTTGACACAGCTTGTAAAAGGCATGAGAATTCAAGACAGCATGTCAGTGGAAGTGCTCGATTAAGTCTACTGGGAAGCATATTGGTTGAGCAAGCAGTAGACGAAGGTGAAGCAGCATGAAATGTTGAGGAAAAATATGGCAGTTCTGAGACATTTCATTGGTGCACTCTCCTTGAGGGCAAAGATTCTGTCAACGAAGGCAATAGTTTGCTTGGTGTGATGAAGTTTTGGCTGGGCTGTTTGAATCTTCAACTGTTTTTCCGGTATGTCAGAAACAACACAATGATTTAATAGCCGCCATTTTGCTACGGTACTACAAGGATAGAAGTTATTGCAGCTCTTTTGTTCTAGGGTAATGTCAGATGGAAAACATGACTGGCATTGCTTATCAAGCCTGTGTTCTCTATCATCCTACATTATGTAGATGGTAAGGGAATCATTCAAGCAAGTGTCACTGTTTTTTTTTTTCTTTTTTTGATGTTTCCGATTGTCACAATGCTTAGTCAGCGTCTTACTTTTGTGGACGTGTTAGCATTATTTGTTTTCATGTTTTCATTCATTATATACAGTAAACTGCAGCAGGCAGTTTGCAGTGAGAGGTAAGCATTCAATTCAGGAGACACAATGCACAGGAGCATGGGAGAGACTCCATATGTACAGCAGAACAGGGATCCCCAGAAAGCTGCACTTTGAAACACCTTGGATGTTTATCAAAATCTTACATTGCAATACTTAAGGAGTGTAAGATATTTTGTGTTGTCTTTGGTGGCAGGGTGTCCTTCAATGTCATTGTCACCCTGGTCTTGTTGCAGTTAAGTGTTTCACAATATACGGGAACTATTCACGTAAAGCTGTTCCCCCGTACTTACAACCAGTAGTATTACAATGTTTGTTATGTGTGCTCATTTACTTTTATCTGAGCAAATAAAATTGTTGTCATGCGTTTCTTCTAGTCATCTTTTTGTGTGTGTGTGTGTGTGCATATGTGGATATATATATATATATATATCCACAGTATTATGTGAATGTAAAACATCTGTACAACTCTCCTGTTGTTTCTCTAACATGTGTTCTTATTATCTGCAGCTTACAGCAGTTCAGGCCCAAAGCAGGTGAGCCAAGTCACGCAGCCAACAGAGGTGTGTAACTAGAAGCCAGCAGGGGAGCAGATGGGTATTACCTGTTTACCTTTGTTGAGCTCTAAGATGTTCCTGTCACTTTGCTTGCCATATTCCGATCTTACAGTGTCATAAAGACAAGCAGGAATCACAGATGACAAAGTCAGGCACAGTTCCATTGGGATGACGCAGGTGATGTGATTTGAACTAATAACTTGACTACCTGGGAAAAAAACAGTGCTCTTGGCACTGGTGACACATGAGTGTGAGGTCCAGGTCACATGTCTTGGCCATGGATAGTCCAGGTAACAGAGTCACCATCATGAAGGCAACACCTTTTCCACCTTTTCAGAGAATGTGTATGTATACCTACAAGCTGGTGTTTCTTGTATTGCCATCAGCAGCTTTTTGTGAAGGATGAAAAATGATCTAACCCTGTTCAGATTTCTCATTAATTGATAATACACAGTCCTGATTGGCTGTCTGACCATTATATCATAAGATCAGCTGCCTGAGTCTACTGGAGACAGAATAGATAGAAACAACACATCATTCCTGTCTTTGGCCCTGTATGATCAGACCCAGGTATTCAGCACAGGGTGCTTTCATTAAGCTAGAATAATGAATGACTCTGAATGCAGGCTCACACAGTGAATACCTATTGACAGTTAATTGGAAAGTAATCAGAACCCTCTCCTCTCAATATAGGTGGACACCCGGGGGGCATCTTCAAATGTCTTCTGTGTGATTTAGAAGTACAGACAGTTCCTTTTCCAGGGAATGAAATGCACGCTGAAAATAGAAATGTAATTCAAGTGGAGGCGTTTGAATCATACGTTTTTCATATAAGTTACATTAATTGTAATAACAGATACATCCATTGGCCTTTCAACACAGCAGGCTCCCACTCATACATGGCTGTTACACAGAATCTGAACGGCTTTGTCCAGAGATACCACAGCCTGAAGAGCTCTGGATCTCTGTGGTTTTTTTTAGCTGTGGATCACCCTGACTCATCCAAAATTCACAGGGTTCTCCTCCTCTTTCCTTTTTTTTCTTCTTCCAGTTGTGTCTTACTGCCCATAGGGACATATCACAAACTCCAACCACATCTCCAGCACCCACATCTGACCTTGCACCAATCACTTGTGGGACTGCTGGAGAAAAAAAAAAAAACACTCTTCTCACTTCCTCTTGAAAAATACAGGCAATAGAGGCCTGACCTGATTTACTGTTATAACATTTTAGTACCATTAAGTCCCTGCCTGGTCTCCTGCATAGCTGTCTTAGGGGAAAAGGGGCTCTCTGCTGCTCTGTATTAATGTTTCATTACTTATTCATGCTAGTCTCTAAACAGGCAGCGGCTGGTACTTCTGGCAATTTCATTCTGAAACAGACACCTTTTGAGATTGTTGAAAAAATAGCAGAAAATGTGGAATTTAACACATCATATTTTGAAGGGCTCACTGTTTAGTGCCTTTTTATTTATTTATTTATTTATTTATTTATTTATTTATTTGTTTATTTGTTTATTTATTTATTTATGTACTTTCCCTTTTTCCTATAAACATGACCTATTTGTGAAAAACAACATGCAAGAGATGAACAGTGAAGGATGTCCTTTAATGAATAGGCAATAGCAATAGCAATATATAGCAATTGCAATAGCCATGTGTCTGATTCTGTTCATCACGTCAAGATATACAGAACATTACTTGGTATTAATGAAGTGCCTTTAGCCATCCATTGGAGTTATACTTTTTTGTCTCTCTGGCAAAGAATGACAGTTTGTCCTGATGCTATTCTGTATTTGAGAATTATTTTTAAAACACTGCTGGTGCAGACCTGGCGCATGCACCACCACAGCACCGTCACATGAAAAAAAGATGATCTCGAAAGAAAATGGAGGTTCTAATTCTAAAATTACAAACCAACAGTGGTTTACTGAGCAAACAAATGATCTGTGTCTAGCGCTCAGATGTTGACGTGAGCGCTGCAAAGATGCAGCTAAAAATAGGCCAGATTCAATGCAATCTATAATTAGCTGATAAGGAATATGTCCCAATTAATCTGTATCCATTTTTTTGCCTTGAAAATGGCTTAGTCACACAATTCCATGTGCACAAAGACACTCCTCCATGTTCTGCTCCATGGGATTCCTGGCAATATGCATTTTGGGAAGATTTTCTGTAATAACCTCACATATCACATCTACACAACCCGTAATTGGCTTTCAGACATGCATTTGAAAAAGGGAAACAATTAATAAATATGTGATATTATATGGCTACATCTACATGTAAGTATGAAGGATTTCTTCGGAATCCTTTATCATTGGCTGCAGGCCTGATTCCCCTTAGTACAGCAATACTGGTAAGCCACCCAAAGGCCTGGGTCACCACTGTGATAAAAAGGAGAATTGTCGAGTAGTGGGTAATAGTGAGTAATAGTAGCACCCTGGAGTTTCTAACTTATTTTGCTCCCTGATGGTTTGTAAAAAATAGCCTACATTAATGTACTGGGGTTTAAGGTTAATGCTTTACTTACATGGTCCTCACTTAGTCCTGCTTACAACTGATGGCTCACTCGAGCTGTTATGTGTCATTAAGTGTGTTCGGTAGCTAAATAACATTATTGTCAATGACTACAACAAGATTTGTCTATCAACTGCTCTGAAACTAGATGAGGGAAACACATCTGGTAGGGTGAAACAGAATCCCTGCATTGGTTTCCAAGGCAACGCTTGATTTTTTTTCATGTGTATCAATACCTGGAGTTGTAGACATTGAAGATGGTGTGGAATTTTAATGATATTAAAAAAGACTTTTAATGCCAGTAAAGGAGACAGGAAAAATGTCTTTTCATGTTTGTTAGTTATTATGTCTTCCTGTGACAAAGGAATTTTTTTTTTTGCTAATTGATTAGAGTAAAAAGTGAGCAGGACTAAGCAAGAATGTGGCATGACAGGCAGACCTTGTGAAGTAAAAGTAGGCTCTCAAGTGTTTCTTTTCCAACTTCTGTTCATTGGCTCTAGCATCCTGCTTCGAAGTGACCCCAGACCTGATCCTGAATTATGGATATGTTGTGAAGCCACCACCTCATGCTGCAAGAAAAAAAGTGATATAAATCGAGCCCACCCTGAAGTAATATTGCCATCTGCTGGTCATACCACAGAAAAACAGAAAAATCTACTCTGCACCCTATGTTCCAGAACTTCCCGTAAACATGCAATGATGTCTAGATCTCGTGATTGGGGAGGCCATGGAAGGTGTTTTACTTCGTCCTGGTGTTCATGAAACCAATGTTGAATCCACTTAGCCTTGTATACGGGGGTATAATCATCTTTTATTTTTTTATTTATCCCTTATTTATCCAAGAGATCTTCTTGAATTATGGTAACATTTTGAGGAAACGATGTTTGTACCATAGGCTTCACCTGCTCACCTAAAACAGCTTAGTATTCCTTTGCCATAATTATGCCATGCAGAACAATAATCACATCCAGTGACTCCAACAGGATGGCTACCAATACCACAGCAGATCCACAACTGGCTTCCTTTGGCTTTCTTTAACCATAAACCTGTCCAGATATAGGAAAAGAGTAAAAGACAGCTCTTCAGGCCAGATTGCTGTCTTCCACAGCTCAGAAGTCCAGATTTGTACATATTAAACCAGCTTATGCATTGTTGCTTCATTACAAGCAGTCTCTAAATGGTATAGTCTTACTATACATTTCAGCTTTGTGAAGCTCACAGTGCATAGTTTTTATTGAGACTGGGTCACCAAGATTTATATTCACACACACACACACACACACACACACACACACACACACACACACACACATTCTCACACACATAAAATATAAAGAGCAAAAAGATAAAGAAGCACTTTTCACATTGCGGATAGCCTCTTGCCCACTCTGTATGGCATGCATATTCATTACCCAACATGCATAATCCCAGCCAATTATATTGTCGACAAATGAGTTTAAATTGCTAGGGAGAACTGGTTTGGGAATAAAAACAGTAGGAAGGAAAGTCTAGCAAGCACAGATCCTGTAGGAATTATTAAAGACTGGCGTCAGTTTTTAAATAATGGATGAGATCCTCAATTGAGATAAGACACAGTATTCCACAGTCACAGGGAGTGGTGTGAATACTAAGGACCCCCCATACATTTAGATATATCTTAGATGTGGAATATCACCCTGCCCTCTTTGCACTATTAACATATAATTGTCATGAGCTTTAGCATGCTATTCTCCAATCTCAACCACCTCTTCACAAGTAATGCATTCCATTATTTTCTCACCACATCGCATTCACCTTTCCAGCCTTTCAGAACCTCTGCTATTGTTGCACAGCAGAGCAGAAGTGAAGATACAGTGAGGACAAAGCTTCTGGCCTGTTTCTTTGGAGAATAACACAAACCCCAAGGTTACTTGCATTGCCTTATTCATGTGGAGAGCTGTTTCTTTGACAGTGCTATACAACCTTTAGTTTTAGATGTGCCTGGGAAGAGGAAAGAGAGACAAAACTGTCTCATTGTGCTGAATCGCTCACAGCAATATAGAGGGACGTGAGGAACACAAATGCATGGTAGATCATCACTTGCAAACTCTCCTCTCAGGTACCATTTTTTTCAGTGGTTTATAAAGCACAAAGCACACAGAGAAGAACTGCAATGTGCCGTGGCTGCTTTTCCACAAAACCATTTCCACCCACACCCAAGATGGAGCAGGTAGTAGTACCCAGGGCCTGTGACGCTAGCAGGCTGCTAATAGACCACTCTCAGCCACCGAAAACACTTGTCAGAAGGTTTAATGAAGACAAAGCGGGAGGTTCTGAAAGGGAAGTTGTGGGTGAGGAGAGGTTAATGTTATATTAATGGGGATCTCCACTGTCCTTGACAAATCATGCAGACCCGAGACTCTCTCAGTGCTCTTTATATGTGCTCATGCAAATGTCACAACTTACCAGCTGCTGTAACTGCTGTTCTTTAAAGTGCAGCTCCTTTTTGACATACAAAGTGAACTATTATTCAATGCACGCAATTGTTGAACATGGCATATGCTTTTTAGACCATAGGAGATGGCTTGTGAAATGTTGCTATGAACAGAAAAAAAGAGAAAACAATGGTTCAAGGTCCAAGGTTAAAGCCCTGCCAGGTAGATTTGCATTAGTGATGAGGACTTATTGTTAAATGGCTTCCTCTGCACTGACAGGCACTTTATTCTCTCACTTCTGATCTACCCTTATGTCTCTGCTGTGGTTTTCTTATTTTTGCCCTCCTTTTGTCATATATCTGGTCCTTTACAATGAATGCCATACTTTTTCCTATACTGCTGCTTATGTCTTTTTTGTAACCTTGCAATAACATACTTATATTCAAGATATTTAACTTCACCGTTAGATCTATTATTTATTGATCTTAAAATGTGGGCCATTACAATCGGGAATTTCCAATCCATTTCCAAGTGTGGAACACAGTATAAAAATGGGAATACACCTCTAACTGTGTGTGTCCTTCCCAGTCTGGCTCAATCATGTTTTACTCTCTGGAGTTCAAGCTTGGTCATCAAATTGTACATTAACTCTAAATGATTTGCTCAAATTCAAAGGGCATGCACAGCTTTCAGGGCTTAAAGGACATCTTTAGTCTCCTTCAGACTTCACTCTGGTATCTACAGCTCCATTCAGCCATTCATGCCTGTAAGGTTCCTTCAGATGCAGGTCTATTTAAACATCTAATAATGGACTAATTCACTGTGAACTAATGACAAGTGTCAAGTTTATTCAATCTTTTTAACCAACATAGGCTGCATTAGAGCCATTGACAGGGACTGAGAGCTGAGTATATGTAAAAAAATCTAGTTATAGAGAAAATGAAACACCTTTTCCTCATCTAAAAACCAAGCTTATCTACTTATGCACAGAACATATATGTAAAAAAAACTCCATTTCTTGTAAAAATAGCTACAGACCCCTTTTCACATACATGCTATTAAATATTGTGAATGCCCAGTTATAATTAGGTTTTGGAAGCAAACACCTTATCTGGCTTTGCTCCAGGTAAGATTCACCTATTACCAACTTTCTAAACTATGATACACAACTACATATTTCTTTCCCAAACCCCAAATTCTTACTGCTATGCTTACAGCTGCTGTCACCTCAGCAAAGAACTGTTGTAAACAATTATACAACCCTAAATGGAAATTACCATTGTGTGACCTGGTTATGTAATCTCTGCCCTGTTATTCTTAAGCAAAGATCCACCAGTAAGCTGCATGAAGCTAAATCAAAGACTGTTCAGTACTAGAATCTGTAAGAGACATAATATAATCAAAATGAGTGTGTGTATGTGTGAGTGTACATGTACACATGTGTATGTATTTATGCATGCATGCATGCATGTATGTATGCACATATGTTTTTGCACATCTCTATGTATAGGTGTAAATATTTTCATTTTTTCTCATTCTTTAGTTTGAAGGTTTTATGGAAAAATAAATAAATGTAGGTTGCTCACAAAAGAAAATATTTTATACCTTATTTTCAAGAACAAGTTGAAATTGTTTTATTATGATTTCCTGAGTATTTCCAGAATTATAAATAAGGTAAAATACTATGTTAAAGTAAATTTCTGAAGAAGGGATTCAAAATGCCCATATATTATATGTATTGACAGAATAAAGCTTAGTTTCAGCTGAGAATATTCATCTGCTTTAATTAAAGGTATCTGAGCTCGCCAAAAACTAGGATCAAACCATTTTTCTATCAAAGTAGTACATTCAATAAAATGCCCGTTCAGGGGTTTAATCTTACAAAGCTCATTACTGCCATTTCAAGTCATGATTATCCCTGATCTAGAGGAAAAAATGAATGTTTGGTCAATCACCCTGTTCAAATATTTGATTTGTCCATGGATCCAATCTAAACTTTCATGTACTCTAAAAGAAAAGTGCCATTGAATAAAAACACTCTCCTAGCTAAATCTGGCACAATATAGGTCTGGCCCCTGGATTCAGTCAAAATCCTCATCTGAAGGGAAAAGCCACTGTGTTGTTATACCCACCTGATTAAACTGAGAAGGTGCTTCTATTATGGAATAATTGAACACCAATGTGCCTTCAGATGGGTTACTTTGCAGCTTGGTTTGACATTTCCCCTGGGACGAAGGGGATGTGTTTGTGTTACACACACATACACACAAACGTGTTACACTTGCATGTTTAGCTGGGTGCACATTTGCAGTCTCATTTAATTAATAGTTAACTAATAGTTCTTTTTATTGTCAAGAAACAAAAGTTTGTTGAGCTTTTGGCAAACAATTTTCCATTTCAGATTATATAATATTTGGGCTTCCTATGATGCAGGTTATGATAAATTTTAAGTACCAATAATTATTGGGGGAAAAAAGTCATTGAAAAAAATGAAAATGTTTTCAGAACCTTCTGATGCTGAGGGCAGAGAACTGGCTTCTGCTGTCACAGCACTCTTTGCTTTAGGCTGGCAGCAGCTGGGCACATCGTAACCCACTTTTCATCACCTTAATTAATAAAGTATGCCCTACCAAACACTAGCCACTGCCAGGCCTTGGCCCTTTATTAGATCGGTGTACTCCCCCCACACGTGTGGTCTCTTTGTAGAGACTCCTGCAAGAGTTTTTCAACTTTGCAGATATGGAACAAATTCAATTTTGGAAGGCATTGAACTGAGTCAATTGGTGTTCCCTGCCAAAAAGTGAATAATATATGCACCTCAAGGCATCTTGACCCACAGTTGGCTGATCCAACTAGATCCAAAAAATCACAAGGAAAAGCTGTCTAAACATTTGACAGCATAAGACTCTAAACCTCAGTTACTACGCTGTAGAGTGTAGGTTTGTCCTCTGTTCTTGTTAACTGGATTGAAAATATCCCGTTTGCTGACAAGTAGTTTGTTGAAATCTACATTATTAAGATAAAAACATGAATAAAACTTCGACATTAAACAACTGCTGAATGCACTGATATAAACTGAGAAATACACACACATATACACAAACACACACACACATACATACATATATATATATATATATATATATATATATATATATATATATACAAACGTACACTCACTCACACACATGCAAATACATTCTTGTATAAACAGACTACAGAGACACACACAAAACAGCGACTCTTTGAAATGCCCATGACCACAAATGAAAACCCAGGCCCATTACCCTAATTGATAACACCCAAGCCCCATTACCTGAAGTAATGCTTCACAAAGTTAGGAAGCCATGACAGGCTTGACTCTTGAGGTCTGATAAGACAGCATCAGCCATGCTCACCTCTGTAATATATGTCTATTAAACAAGAACAACCATGTTATCTCAGCTCACAGGAGTTGCCAGGTGAATCCCCGCACCAAAGAGCTAGTCTTTTAATGCCGATTTTTCATTCATCTGTATATTTGGATTTATATTTAGATTCACTATCAATGCAGTGTTATTCATGGCTGCAGTTTATGCAAACACCTTACAAATTATGGTTCTACAGAAATCCTTTGAAAATTTACTTGGAAAAAAACTGTCTTTCCTGTAAAATCAAATTAGGCTGATTACGCCACAGCACCTCTTTCCTCAGTGCATTCTGCTTTAATATAACTAAATCTGCTATTTGATTTCATACATTTATAATGCACACCTCTAGATATTAAATATTTGAGTTTTCTTATCTATCTGCATGAACAGCCAAGCATTACGATATGATTTCCCATGGTGAATACTAATGAATGCAAAGATATGTGTATCTAGGCATGTTCTACATAATCCATCATTTCCTTACCCCTTGGCTCTTATTTCATTATATTACAAAACAGACCAAAATGCTTGAATCAAAAACTGAACTGATAATTTTCCCCATTTAGGCAACCTGTAATTGAATTCTATTTTTTTAAGGTTACAAATGTTTTTACGCTCACAATCCATGGATTATAAATGACACTTCCAAGAATGATATTACACAATGAAAAAGTATGGAATGCACAAGTAAGCATACAAGTACTCAAAATGTAAATTAATTTATTTTATTATTTATGGTTGCTAAAATTGTGACTTTTCTCACTTGAAAAGTAAAGTCTTTTCTATTGAACCAGAAATTGTTAATCACACTCAGCTGGGAATTAAACTGTTAAGAATCACACATGCCTTTTCATGAAATCATAAACCACTTTTAACAGCAAATCCTAGGAAGGTCAAATTCATTCCCAACGGATCCACAGTTTCTCTCCAAATGAGTTCATGCAGTTAGAAGAATGCAAGACAGATTTCAGGACACCTCTAGGCTTCATTATTACATTACATTAATTTAGCAGACACTCTTATCCAGAGCGACTTCCAACACAAAAGAACAGAAGTGTATCCGTTCAAGTTGAATGAGTGTCAGACCGGACTAACAACACTCCCAGACCAGTGAGTGTGAGCATAACACTACTCAAGTCTTACCACAAATTAACTTGTGCAACCTGATTGGACAAGGGAAGCCAAGTATACTACCATACATCAGTCACTACATCACAGAATCCAAAACACATTGCAATATGACACGTAAAATAAACAGCAAGTTCTACAAGTAGCAGGTGTTAAGGGTTGGGGATTGAGGTGGAACCAAGATGAAGTCTGAAGAGGTGAGTCTTCAGTATGAGAATTTGAACAACTGGTCTTCACTCAAAATTAATTACACAAAAAAGTTACACAAAATTTACATAAGACAGCTAAAGACTATTGGGTACTCACAATAACAAACTCAGATTCTTCATCCTGCCAGTTCAAAATGAGCTGAACGGCTCAAATGTAGATATGTTGCTATCTAACTACAGTCTTATGTTTCACCTATCTTGTGAAAATGTTTTTAGAAAATATTTATATAGGAACTTTGAAATGTTTGAATTAGGCTCACAATACAGCAGTGAGAATGGTCATGCTAGTTAGCAAACCTCCGTATTAGATTAAATATAGTTTCTGTGTACCTTGAACTTTTGTAGTATCAGTCCATTAGCTATCACTGTCCTTTCATAACAACTTAGACAAACTGTGAACCAATAACAGCAAGCCAGCAAACTAAATTTTTGAAACAATAACCATTTTCAGTGTAGAGTCATACCTGTGATCTTAAATGAGGCAAATCCACAGGTGCACAGCTACCAGCCTCTCCCTCTATAGACACCTGAACTTAAGTTCTGTCCTTATTTGGAGAATACTCTGCTTAAATTTGTGTACATAAAAGGTGAATTTATACAGAAAATAGTCTATCATAAAATCCATAGGGCACCACCATTGTTAAAGGTATATATCTATCCCTTACTTGCTGAAAAAACACACCTGACTACAATGCATAGCATGCATATTATAATAATAATAATAATAATAATAGTTGTTGTTGTTGTACAGTTGTAATAAAAATATCAATGATATCAGTAATACTAGTCCTCAGCATTATCATAATACTGAATAATATCAGTATAATAAAATGTTTAATAATGTTGATTTTTTTTCAGGATGAATAATCCACTAAAAACAGTGGATTAAATGAAAAATTCCATCTACTTCATTACCATTAGCCAACATGTGCAATTGAAGTGGTTGGGCAGGATTACAATGAGATTAAATACAATCGTCATCCAAGATGTATCTATCAAATTACAAACAGAAATGCCAAGTTTACTTTGTGCATATACCCCACAATCTTGTGAGTGGAGCTGTTCAGTTTTGACTAAATTCTGGTCACAGATTATATCTCATCAAAATAGTGTTGCCAGGCCATTACATTTTTTAAACATTTTTTTTATGTTAGTTGATTAATCTACCCACTACCAATCAGCTGACTTAATAAAACGGAAGTTTTACAAATTTTTGCACAATAAACTTGCTGTCTATCATACAGCACTGTGCTTTCAATAATATCTACAGTATTACTGTCCAGTCTGATGTAAACTAGCTTGTCCATGCACCTGCCACTAAAGGTATGCACATCAGCAATTATCAGTGTATCAGTGACCTGTATCTACCTTCAGCAAACCAACAATTAATCTGAAAAAATGTTTTCTTTTTACATTAATGTAACAACAATGCTCTAGTTGACCCATCTGCCTAAGAAATCGGTGAACAACTGTACATCTCCAAAACATTCTATTTTGGATTAAATAGGTAAGGAAAAAGTGACTTTTGTAAAGTGGTATCTGATAATATAATGATATACAGGACAGGAAAGAGGCTGAAAAGGAAATAATTTGTGTGCTGAAAAATATCTGCTTTGTGATAAACAGATGAAAAATTGTAGACAAGACCTTGTAAAGACTGAAGCTGAACTTGTAACCTATCTTCTAATACTGTGCTCTGTCTCTGACACACTGCCATCCTGTGGACTAATGTAGTCTTGCAGCAAATGAATAAATAATAATAATAAAATGTATCCGTACAACACTGTCAGGCATTAAATATGGCATTTACTTCAATTGAACTATGAATATTTTTGCATAATAATAATAATAAAATTAAAAATTTATAATAATAATAATACTCTGCGATTAATATGTATGTCCTTTATTTATTGATTTTTTTTACAAAATTAAGAATCTATGTTCCTTTTCAGCCATGGAGTTATGCTTATGATGCCACTTCATTCCTGAAAGACTGAAACCCTCAGGTTCTACAGCATTACCCTAAAGGTATGCTGATTTGCAACACTTAAACATGCTACATGGAATGTCGAAGCTAAGTATTATTCAATTACGGAAAGAACTGAGGTTCAGGTGTTTGAAGAGGGAGAGGCTGGTAGCTGTGCAACTGAGGATTTGCATACCTGATGTTCCTGAGGCATTGTGATGTGCACACAATTATCAATCTGATGCAAGGAGTTGCAATGTTTGTCATTTATCACCACAAGTGTGACTCCACAATGAAAACATTTATTGTTTCAAAAGTCGTTTGCTGACTTCCTGTCTTCCTATTAGCTGGCAGTTTCTATAAGATATGATCAAAGGATAAGGACAGCTAATTGATTGCTACAACAAAAGTGCAAGGTACACAAAGACTACATTTAATATAATTAGTAGGCTTGCTAACTGGCAATATTCTCACCGTTGTACAGGGAACCTAATTCAAACATTTCAAAGCGACCATATAAATGCTTTCTCAAACTAAGTAAAACAAGATTGTCATGAGCCAGCTTGCTATGTCTCTACAGCTGAGCTGTTCAGCTCATGTTTAACTTGCAGGATGAAGAGTCTGAGCTTGTTAGCGTAAGAATATAGTACTGACTGAGGCTCAAACTGTCTTATGTAATCATGCGTAACTCTTTGATGTCTAGTGGAGTCCTAAAAATTGTCTTGCTTTAAGTATGCTGGGTACAAATAGGAAAATAGAATGAGTTTAAATCTAAGATAAAATGTGCTGTCCAGAAAGTAGTGTTTTTAAAGGGGGTTCATGTGCATTAATGCGGATTCATGTGGGTATGTAATATAATTTTACAGACTGTTGCATGCTTGCTATCTCTCAATCAGAGAAAGATTGTCATTTTATGTACCAACTTTTCTTTTTCTTATGCTTTGACTAAACAGTTCACTGTTTAGCCTTTTTTGACCTAAAACCCTGTTAACAATCTAGATGAGAACTTCAGAATATGTCTCAGAGTTACCTCACTGCAAAGATAAAAAACAACATAGGAGGGCAAGAATCCCTTATGTGATTCATTTATAATAACAATCAAGTGGAGCTCTAAGATCCATATCATGCATATATTATATGTATCTTGCAACATTTTTTTTTTCTTTTGCTCTAAAGAGGAAACATTGGTGTATTTGATTGCACTTCAGATTTAAATCAGGCATGGTGATAATGTAGTGCTGTAGTGTGAAGTCAACCCCCCCAAGCCTGTGAAGATCTTGTGAACCCGGTGACCCTCATATCCTTGTTTAAGATCACTACCCCTAGGACATTACAATGTTTTCAATCCTGGTCTTGCAGCACTGAGAAGCCTGTCTCTTTTATGCTGGTCTTCATGGCAATTTAAATTACTTACATAAACATTAAGTTTTTTTTTAATCTTATTTCTTTTTCTTTTTTGTATCATGTAATTTATCTTATTTCATCTGCCCATTTTTATTTAGGCTATGATTGAAAAAAGCTTTCCTAGAAGAAACTAAAGTGCTATAAATGTGATTCTTCCAAGCAAAGAAAAAATGTCTTTGAAGCATCAAATGTCCACCTGGATTCAGTTCAGTTGCTATTTTCCAGTGTCATTCACGTTTCTTGATAGTCATTTTGAAGAAAAAGAGTACAAGTTCTCAGTGCTAATCTATCTATGCCCAGCAGAAATTTGACCTTAAAGGAAATAATTTACAACAGTGTACAACTGATATTAAATGAAAAAATATATGGGTGTTCTGACAAAGGTTAAAGTCACAATCAAAACCACTGTCTCCATCAAGGGCCAGACACACATAATGTAGACAGACATACAGTCTTGACCATTACTATAAAATGAATCACATAATGGAATTCTTGCCTTCCTGTGCTGTTTGTTAATCTTCAGTGTAAATTAATAAGACACATTGCACACATTCTAAACAGTGATTTTTTTAGGCTAAGCATAATAAAGTTCCACTAAGAAAAAAAAGGCAGTTTGATTTAGTTAAGTGGGTATATGAAAATAACAATCTTTCTCTGACTGAGAGATAACAAACATTCAACAGTCAACAGAATTACATTACAAACCCACAGGAATCCAGCATTACTGCACACGAACCCTGTTTAAAACCACCACTTCCTGGACAGCATGTTTTATCTTAGATTTAAGCTTGGGTAAAAATAGAGCTCACAACAGAATGCATCTAATGGATAGTGAGGAGATTAGGAAAGGATTATCCTGCCATTTGTCTCAGATGCAGTGGCTGATGGCTGGCAGGCTCTGAACTCTAGTGCTCGGCGCTCTGACATTCCCTCCCTCATTTTGTCAGAGGTGTTGTGAACTGGGTGGAACAGTTCTTTCTTAGAGCAGTTGCAGTTGGATGGGGGGTGGCAGAGATCAAGCTCTGAATGAAACATGAAAAGTCACAATTCTGATGTTTTGTGGGAAATTGTTCAGGGGCATTAACACCAAACAGAAGCTATTTTTCTGCATCAGATGTCTCGTTACCCCTCCATCTCACAGACACGGTCAGCATGCACTAATTACACAACTCACTTAAATCTGCAACTTACCTAATGACCCCTCTTAATCACATGAAGCTGAGCAATATGCTTGGAAAAAATCTAAGCCAACAAAGCTACCTTGTGTATGAGTTCACATTGTAAGGCCAGGTAATATTCAGAGGAGTTACATATGGCACTGACAGAGCAGTGTTCCTCAAGTGCCATTAAGACTGGGAAACCAGCAGTGGGGGGGTGAGCTGAACAAAAATAAGCAGGTCATAACTGAAGTGATACTTGGATTTTGTTCCATTGTACAACATTTAAAATCTCTCTTCCCAAAAACTTGTCCACCTGTATATGACCCACTACTAATTTCTGTAAGTATTTATCCCTTCAATGAGGAATCACCTTTGAATTCATTGAAACATTAACCAGCTTTATACTCACCTCAGCTGCAAACAACTCCTTCATCAGGAAATTTTTCAAAATGAACAGTCACTTAAGTCATCCTCATTCATTATCATTATGCCATAATATCTAAGCAAAGGGTATTCTTTACATACAAATTCAAAAACACTTTCTTGCCAGTTAAGATCAGAGGATGATCCATCACATGCATGGTCATGGTTCAGGTGGCTGGATGTATACTTGCAGTCTGCCCTTGCAATTTCTGCAATTTTCTTGCAGGCCAGCTTGTACTTCTGAATTGCTCAACAGAACATAAAGTCAGACATCTGACTTTCCTGGAACAGCCACATTTGATTATGTTCCTGGAAAAGATATCAAGTTAAATCTTAAGACCATCATTAACCGGTTTTAATTAAATATCAAAATGTGACCAGTCCAGACTTCAGATAATTCTTGTTGCTCCTTACTTTTATATTAAAAATAGAACCTTCATGGCTTAATGATTAACGTGTTTGCTTTGAGCGCTAGGTCAGCTATACAGTCTGGGTTCGATTCAAACTATGTCATCAACCGACGATGATGAGGAGGCCACAGCGGTGGAGCAAACTGGCTTCTTTCCACTGAGAATAGGGGTGGGAACGTCAGCTATGGCTTCCTTGTCTCACCACTCTCATTTTCCAGACACACAACACTCTCTGTGCTCTCTATAGGAAATGTATAACTTAGCTAGATGCTGCCTAAGCTTCCCAATGTGTCAGTGCACGTTCATTCACTGAACACTGTACCACGCTCTTTGAAATGTTGCAAAAATCAGAGAAGGTCAAGCAAAGATTGACAAAGGCAATAATGAATAATGACAGTGATCTATTTTGTTTGGTAACAGCAAAGTGTCTGTTTGAACCAGTTTTCCCTGGAGGAGAAAAAAACAGATTTGGCATTCAAATCTGAGGCAGTAACTATAAGAATTATAAATAAAATAAATAAATAAAAAGAACAATTAATCAGGAGATGCAGAATAAGAAATCAATCACTTGCTTAATGATCACTATCGTGTGCTGTATATCTATGGACAACAACAGACCACTATGAAACTACTATATTACAGCTCAAATGTGAAAATGAATAACTAGAAAATCAAGACAAGTATTATGTTTTCAAGCCCAATGAGTGATAATGTTGGGCTATGGTCAAGAATTCATCTCACTTAAAGTTTTAGCTTTAATTGTCTTCAGGTACATGCAAAGGTGTGTTGGTGGCAACGGCAAACTTTGGTTTTATTTCTAATGTGGTGATCTCATTTTTCTTGTTACAGCTGTTCACCATGCAGCTTATAAATAAATAGTTTTCTGTATCCAAACATTTTTCTGGTGATTATTTTTGAATCAAAGAAATAGAATTTAGGAGAAACATTAAAAAAACTTTACCCCCAGGGATTCAGGTGCAACAAACAGAAGCACAGGTAATTGGTTTTCCTGTAGCTGTAATCCTATAAAGTTGGCATAAAGTAGTGTGTAAGTGTCTGTGATGCTAGGAAGGATGACACGGGAACAGAGGGCTGCTTCTGTGCCTACAATACTCAAGCTGCTGTCCGTTCAGCACCGCTGGAGCCTCAACAGACCAGGACGGCTGCTGGAACACAGTTAACACTGGTTCTACTGGCAGGCATGGCAGCAGTGGCATGTCACCACCAATCACTGCAGCTGCAGCTTGCTTCCTTGTGGGCCTGTATAAAAGCCTTTGGAGGGGGACATTGAGGAGACATTGAGGAGACGAAACACTTTCATGTTTTGTTTAGTGTACTTTTGATTTAGTAGGTCTTCATGTGACATTGTAGTTCATTATTCTTATGTTCTCTTGAAACATGTTTTATGTTGTCTTACATCGTAGCTACTGCATTGTCACCAGTTCAGATCTGTCTGCTCTCATCCCTTCTGTATCCAGGCAGCAGAGCAGGCACAGGTGATACTCTGACTACTATGACTTTATATGAGAAAGAGATTAAACAAGTTTAACACTGAGTAATGTTGTCGCTGTCATGATCATTTTAGAAGGTTGTACAGAAGCCTGTATTACAAGTTATACCTGAAATGTGAGCATTGAGACAGAGAGAAAAAATGTAGACAGAAAAGCTAGTGACAAGCTTGAATATCATCCCAACAATGACAATCACTACCCTACGTTCTCAGATGAAGTTTTATCTTTTCATCTTACCTGTCAGGGTGCACCAATCAGGTGTCCTGGAGAGGAGCTGTATCAACCCCTTGGATCCTCTCTACAGGAGTCCCTCAGGTTTTTGTCCTTGGCCCCCTTCTTTTCTCCCTATACACAAGATCATTTGGCTCTGTTATTTCCTCCCTTGGCTTCTCATATCACTATTTTGCTGATGACACCCAACTGCTCTTTTCTTTCATCTGATACCCAGGTTTCATCACGTATGTCAGCTTGCCTAGCTGATGTCTCATTGTTGATGTCTAAACATCACCTGAGACTAAATTTGGCTGAGAATGAACTTCTGTAAATTACAGCCAAGTCTTCTCCATTGAAATATTTGATCATCACCCTGGTAAAACACCAGTGTCAGCCTGCCAGACTGTAAAGACTCTTGGAGTGACACTTGATAGTGAGCTAAAATAAACAGATCACACAACAACAGTCAGCAGCACCTGCTGATCCATCCTTTACAACATCAGAGGAATTCGGCCTCTCCTCACCACTTAACGCCTGGAACAAGCCCTGGTTCTCTATCATTTATATCACTGTAACTCCTTCCTTGCTGCCCTACCTGCATGTGCGATCAAACCCCTGCAGCTTATACAGAATTCAGCTTTACAGGTCCACAAATTCCCCAAATTCTCACCCTTACTGATCTCCCTTCATCTGCTACCAGTGACAGCTCGGTACCCTATGTGGTCGAACAAGCTTTCTGTTTTGGTCAAAACAGTTGAAACACTGGCCATCTTTTGTCACAGACTGAAGACCCACCTTATCTGGAATTGCATTCTGCACCAAGTCAGTGCGGTGAGTTTTCTTCAAATTAAGCTTTTAGGAGTTTGCTTTAGATTTTCAATGACAGTGAGAAAAAGTTCCATGAAAACAATGTGGGACATTTTCTGAGTTTGATATAAGATAACAAAGGGGGAAACTGTGAGCAGTAGATTCTAGGAAATGCATCTCTTGATTTTATTGCAGTGTTTGCCCCACATATTCAGGATTATGCATTTAGAACTTCCATTAGGACAGTACAGGAAATGTACTGCAATAGCTAAATGCTCTTGCCAGTGTGACAGCATCTGTAGCAGGCATACTTCATAATCTGTTGAGAGCTCACCAAAAGCACCTTATCTCAGGGCCTTAATATTATGCTCTCTGACAGTTGATCAAAGTGGGATTCAATCTATACTATCTTAATATTTTATAAATATTGATGTAATGACATTAGTACATTAGTATCATGTTATAAGGATGTGTTGCACCAATGACGACACTGAAATGTCAGCAGATGAGTCCTGTATAGGAAAAAAAAAAATCCCTATCACGTTACGCCTACTGTGATAAGATTATTCACATATTTCTACCTTAAGTTGTCATTAATATTTATTATTTATCCATAATCAGATAGATGATTGCATCTTGTTCCATGAGGTTGGCAACTTGCAATTGTGTCTCACATATTGCTTTCTGGAGTGTTACACAAAAAAGAAAGAAAAAAAACAACAACGACAACAACAACATTAAAGTGCTTGATTCAATGTAGATATTGCTCAGATAGAATCCTTTTGATAACCATGTGTCTTGAACAATCTCCACCAGTGAGAAAGTTGACAAAATCACAAGCTAAAAACCATTACCTTGTTTGTCATCATGTTTGAAGTGTTATGGGCACATATACAGTAAATTGCTAGTTAGCAATTTACTTACCTATTTGATAAGGATGGGTAAAATGACTTGTTTAGGAGGCTTTTGCAATATAAAACCATTCGCTATCAATCAGATAATCACGACCTAGACAACTAACCTTATTTTAGAGAGTATGCCTACTAGCTAATACATACACTCTTACAAGGATCTCTTACAGTTATTCTGGCTGCAGAACTGGCTATTAATTTCTTCCTTGTGTACAGCGAGTAACCGTGTAACAACCTCCATTTAGCTAAACAGTACTGGAGAGAAAGAAAGCTCCCCGCTTAAACGACTGTGTCCTGACCTAGTAGACACCAAGTGACAGCCGCCCAACCAGCTGCACACAGTCCCCGCCTACTACGGGATTATAGTCTGTTTTTAAAAACGAATTGGGTTTAGTGGCAACTGTCTGCACTGGAATAGACTGTGGTGTCCGCGGCTGGGTCATTTTACGTTAGTGTTGCCTTGCAGGTAAAGTGAACATTTCCGCGTTTGCTGGTTAGTATAGTTAGAGATAGCTAACGTTATCCACATGCGTATCGAGAGTCCTAGTCAGCTGTGTCAGTAGCAAAATAGTCTGTGCTACCGTTTTATTTTTTTTAATCACCTGGATTATTATTATAGCTAGCTACATGATCTGAGATGCATCTCATCGGATGCTCCTTTTGCTAATTTTGTATAAGGAGCTAGTGTGATATCTAACAGTGCAATGGTTGGTATAGCTAATGGAGGTAGCTTTTTCTAGCATCATGTAACCTGCATAGCTAACGATAGCTAAGTGGCTAGCCATCTTCTGGCTTTGTCGTTGAGCCATTTTGATCGGGCACGTAATTTCGTTACATTTGCTAATTCCTCTTGGACGTTCATTAACGTTAGCTGCAATGTCATGTCCAGGGACGTTGGCTAGGCAATGTTAGGTGTTTAACTTAGACTTCCATCTTAAACATCAAGTTAAATTGGCTACTTTAGCTAGTGAGGTAGATTAGCTACCTGTACGGCTGATATCTTCATCAGCTACAGTTAAAGAGCTAGCGTTGAGGCAGTGATTTGGTTAGTGTTACCGTTAATTTACCCAAGAATGTCTGATAAACAGTACCAAACCCCCTATATCTGTAAACCTCCCTTGTGTGAACATTAGCTGCCTAGCAACATTAATTGTCTAGGGGTTCATTCATGGTGTTTAGAATTGGCAACATATTGATGAACTTGTAAACTGTGCCGATACCTCAGTTGCCAAAAGGCTGGCTGTCTTGGCAACACAGTTGTTAATCCCGTTCCCCATGAAGCAAGGTCAGACATCTGGACATCGTCTTTTATTTAGACGCAGATGCTAGTTTCCATCCTGGCGTATTGGCTTTCGTGTTCTCAGGACCCAGGGCATTAACGCTTGTCAAGATGGAACTTTTTGCTATGAAATGCGTGTAGAGCAGGCATTCATGGGCAGTTGGTGTCTGTAGAGTAGGGTTGTCTTAGGTACGGTGATTAGGTAAATTACTTAAGATCTCCAAGTCGTGGTTTATGCAACCGGTCGACGTTAGGTTATGTATAGCAACAGGAGAAGGCTGACAAGTAGTTTTAAGAAGGCGCGAGTGATTGTTGCATGCAGTTTGATGCATGCAGCTTCTCCAATGCGATTGGCTATGGGGATGGGGGTGTCGGCATCGCGCCCCCATGGTACCCCTCATGGCGAATGTGTCGAAAGCAGAAAACCGTAAGTCTAAATTAAATAAAATGTTTTTCTGCGTACAAAAGTGGGCTCTTCAATTGCAACTCTTTTGTTTCAGCACAATGGCTGGAATTGAGGAACGCACCTTCATTGCCATCAAGCCTGACGGCGTGCAGCGAGGACTTATTGGAGAGATCATCAAGCGTTTTGAGCAGAAAGGCTTCAAACTCGTCGGAATGAAACTCCTCCTTGTACGTTGCAAGTTGTATTTGTTGCTGTTTCATAGACAGTAACTTGTCAGATTGTTCCTTCGGATAATGCTGCATTCCCATCCTTTCACGGCAATGTCTGTGTACAGGGAGGTGGGCAAGAGCCACATTGATGTTTTTGCATATGCTTACAGTCTTGTTTTTGCGCTTGTGCAAAAAATGTCTTTCAGAATTTAAGTGCACGCCTGTGCACCCTTTGTGGCTGAGATTTTTACATTTAGTGGTAGTTTTGCAGTCGCTGATACGGTGCTAGATAAGAACGACATTTTGTATGGCTGATGAGTTTGTTACATTTCGAGTAATTGTTTGACTCCAGTAATGTGCATTTAATACAGTCCCAAGGTTTCATTTTAGTATGCTACAATATATGGCCCCTAGGCAAACAAAATACATAGAATATCTTGAAAATGTGTTGGCCTAAACTTGCCACAAATACCCCTGTTTGACATGCAGTACTATGTTGTGACTGAAGAGATCCAAGATTAGTTCTCAAGTACTATTCCTGGTCATTGTGCAGATTAACATGGTGTGCAGGGGTCACTTGATCTTCCTAGTAGGCTACTGCCCTTAGACTAAAGGTACCTGATTTGGTCTATGTAAATGTACTTGTGAACTCACTGATCACTGTGTTTTTTATAGTATGTCTGTGTAGTGTGTTGTGCCCAAAGAAATATTGTCTTAAGCCATTTGTGATCAGGAATTTTTGTATCATGGTCATACTAACACAGGAAGAAATTGTTACTCCTTCAACAATACTTTATCGACTTCTTTGGAACACTTCTTATTAGAGCGTGGCTTTGCAATATAAAGAAGAAACACTTCTCGTTACACTACTTATATTCATAAGGAACAGTATTTGAATGAACTATGCAATGTAATATTGAAAGTAGTACAAACAAAGCTCTAAATTACAAATCAACATGTTATGCCTTTAGGTTTTGATTTATTATATAATAATATTATAATGATAATCATATTATAATAGTCTTGTTTTGCATTCCCTGACCTTCAGTTGAATAGCTAGGTCTTCAAGTTGTCAGACCACAGGCAATTACCTTGATTTGAAGGATATTCATGACATTACAGAATGGATAGGTTTTTTTTCCCATTTGTAATTTACTCTTTGTGTTTGCCATATTTCAATAATGCAGGCATCTGAAGAACTATTGAAGGAGCACTACATTGACCTGAAGGATCGACCGTTCTATCCTGGCCTGGTCAAATACATGAATTCTGGTCCTGTTGTTGCCATGGTAAATGTTTTTAAAAATGCTGTTTAGCCTATAGTATGTTTGTGTGAAATTGAGTGTGCATTCGCATTTGTACTTCATCAAGTTGAACCTCCTTGCATTAAAAGGCAATGCATTGCTTGCATAACAAATTGCAATTTCTTCCTAGGTTTGGGAGGGCCTTAATGTTGTGAAGACTGGCAGAGTTATGCTGGGTGAAACGAACCCTGCAGACTCCAAGCCTGGCACCATACGTGGTGACTTTTGCATCCAGGTTAGCAGGTGAGGTCCTCTAGTTATGTAAAATTTAAACAGGTCAGACAAAATAATTGTACTAACATGCATCAGCATAATAGCATTAAGGAAACACTTTCAAGCCAATTGTAGAAGAGCATATTCCAGGTGCATTCATTTTCTACTCAGCTTGGATTAACACTCACTGCACCCCTCTCTGTTTTAGGAACATCATCCATGGAAGTGATTCTGTTGAAAGTGCCAACACAGAGATCAACCTGTGGTTCAGTCCTGAGGAGCTTGTGTCATATCAGCAATGTGCGGAGACTTGGATCTACGGGTAACGGCTTCATCCACGTTGTTTCACCCTCCCTTTCCAGTCACCGTTGATCCCTCTTGTGGAACGTAGACATCAGAGATGTGGACTCGTCAATTGACTTTGAGTCACAAATCTGGGACTTGAGTCACAAATTAGATGATGCCAGAATTGACTTAAAAAAAAAAAACTGGCAACTTGACTTGGAGCTTTGTGACTCCAGACTCGACTTTAACTTGGAGTTCAATTACATGAGAGACTTGATTTAAATTATCTGTCAGCATTTTAGTTAAAATGCTTCCCTCTCATTACTCTGTTGTTTCATCTGTCTCTCCTGTGTCACGATCACTGCTGCTAAAACAGCATGATCTGTGGAAGCATGCAGGACGATGCTAGTAATGTCAGTGTTCTTAAACAGCTTGTTGTGTATTTTATTGCTGGCTTTGTTTTATGTTTATTTATTAGTTAGATAGTTTATTAGCTAGTTTCTTACCTTATTACACATGGGACAGTATTGACTGTATTGTATAGCTAAGGAAACTCAACTCAAAATGTAGGTGCTTGTTTTAACTTTTTTGTTTGTGCTTATTTTAACTGTTTGTGAGAGGGCTTTTTTAGTAGACAAAATATTCATTTGAGGGAATCTCTAACAGACTAATTTCTCTTTGGTCCACTTGGAAAAAATGTATACATATATATATTGCAGCAAAGCATAACTAACTAGTTAGCTATAAATTGTGAACATTGCCAGCATTGCTTCCCTAACTGGTCCCAGATCTGGCAAGATCAGCACCATAACCATAAAAACAGTAGGGTAGTAAAAGAACATGTGCACTGTACATGACTTAGTGGAGTGAAAATGTCACGGGGAGGCCTGCAGACCACACACTGTATATTTGAACTTGTACATGAAACCTGTTCAAACCTGTTACAAAAAAATTCTGTCAACAACATTTATGTGTGACAGGGATGGTATGCAGTCATTCTGTTAAACTAGTGGTCCTCAAGACATTGCTGTGGACACTTGTTATATTTGCTATGATGTAACACACAAGTGAAGTTTGATTTGTTCACACTAGGAATACTTATTTCTATCACATGGGCAGTTTAACAATTCTTTTAATGAATATATATTGCAAACACAATGTAGATTTGAAAATGACCATTGCATTACAGTTGGTGAAATTACTACTGGGACAAAAGACTTCACCTGCCCTTACTGTTCTGACTTCAGACTTTACTTGAGATGTGATTGTTGTTACGCAGTACTCAACTCCAGACTCTGAGGTTGGTACTCGCAAAGTGTGATTTGGTACCATGTCATGTTGAATTTTTATTTTCAGTTTTGTGAATACAGGGCACTTTCCAATAAAACCATGAACCCCAGTTTTGCAGCCTTTTTATCTTCACAACACTTTCAAAGATAACCTGTACTTCATTATTAATTCAGTTACTTGATGTAAAATTGTCAGAATTACACAGCATTTTACCCATGCTTATACAACTAGGATTTTGCCTGAGGCTGCAGGAACAGGAAGAGACCAGTGACCTCTAAGCCTTTAAAATGTGGCTTTAGGGACAGTGCATTATAATCTTATGCACACTTTGCTTCTCTGCCAGATGGGTGGAAGCGTTAAAACAGGCCACAAACAAGGATGTAAAGCAGATTAACACTAATCTCCTAGGTAAGAGATTATGTCAATTTGTCACCGTCTAAAAGTAGTGTAACGTGAGACAGAGAAACGAATGTTGCCATTTTTAAAGAGAAGCATACCAACCATATTGAAAGGATTCATATTCATATACAGGAAAAAGTGTAGTGAAGTAATCAAAATGCTATGCTTATATAGGCCAAAACTGGACATGTATCTGGGGGGGGGAAAAGACCTGCAAACTGGTGTATCCAGGTGGTGGGCTAAAGGGAAAATGGGCCATTTAGAATATTCATAGGTACAGTAATAGTATGAAGTGTTCAAAAGGTTTGACTGGAGTATGTCATTTCTGAATAAATACTGAATATACCAGTCAGTTGCAAGAGCAAAAAATTTTGCATAAATGTTTTTCTCAAGATATGGGAGGTTTACAGTATCTGTGGCTCAAAAGCAGTATGGACATTAGTGTTTGAGTGGAGTGGGGGATACTTTTACACAGCATTTTTTTTTTTTTTTAATAAAAAGGTGACAGTAGAGAATATAACGGGAAGCACTGATTAGAGAGAATACTTTTTTATACCTTTATTCAGTGTTAAAAAGTAGTGAAGTATCTCCAATTATTAATGCTTTTTTCACATCCATGCTGACGTTTGCAAGATTTATAAAAAAAAAAAAAAAAACAACATTGTTTTTATCACGCTATTTTAATTATGTACAAATTCAAGGGAAAGGCTATTGAACCTCTTGCTCACGGCACAAATTACCATGACAATGAAAGGAAAGAACATGTACAGACACAATCAAAACAGAGGAAAATATGTACAAACCCCATACTTTACTGTAGCCCCAGATGTACCATGAGGGTAAAAGGATTGTTTTAATATTTTTATTTTCTACAAATTATTTTTTTACATTTGTATCCAAAATACAAGAAAACAGAAGACAACTTAATCCCCATCAATTACAGTTTTTGAAAATCATTCCCCGTTAATAAAGGATTATCAGTTTATCAAATATATAGCACCATAATACAGACTGAGGAAAGAGGGGATTTCACATAAAAAAAACAGACCCGTGTTAGTATCCAAGGACCAGAAATTTCACATAACTAAAGACCATAGCACAAAGTAAAGAGGTCAGTTCAGGACCATGGGCCTTTACATGAAGTTCACAATGATGCATGCATGGATGTTTGGTTTACTAAACATGTTACGATTTTTCGATCTCTTTTTCTTTTTTTTTGTTTCCACAAAAAAACAATGAGCATAACAAAAGAGATAAGGCCTCCGTCTCATTAACAGAAAAGGTTTGCTCTCAAAGTTGACTTGTGCGCTTTTCAATTAAAATAGAATGTATATGATGTAGATTTATGGCAACTAAAAGTGAAATTACATCACACAAGAGGGTAGCAGCTAAATTTGTCTTTAAACAGTCATGTCTTTTTATAATAAACCTAGAAATATAACTCCGCCATTTGGTCACCAACACTATCTCAGTTTATAATCATGTAAAGCTCATTTGTGTTCTTTACTTCTAAGTATGTTTTCACTTCAGTCCATTTGGCTCCATTAGATCAAAGAAATAATTGTGATGACACAATGGACTGAAGACAAGGAACCAAAGGCTGCCACAGGATGGTCTGTGTGCTCTTTAATCAGATATCCAGCCAAAGCAAACCTTTTTCTTTCATGAAGAACTCACCTGTTTTTTTTTCCCCCCAAACATCCCAACAGCAACCACAAAAGTCAACCATGAAAACAAATTTTGCAGACTACCACCATGACGCATTATTGCTCTGCTGGACACCACTATGACCCCGGGTAAACTCAATTTAGTTTTCGTTTTTTTCCAGCCAGCATAATGAATATTGTGCCCATATATCCCCTCCCAAGGAATAAATAAAATAAACGTGTTAGAAGCAGAAAAAAAGGGACTATCCCAAAAGCTAGCCGGTCCACTCTCCACTCACAAAAATCTAACTGCTGTCACAAAAGAACTTACACATCGCTCATTGTTTGATGTTTAAAAGAATCCTTCAAAGCACTCATCCACATCACAGACAGGCAAAATTAACATTAACACAATGAAGGAATTGCGTGGAGAAGTGTTTTCAAGGATTTAGCAATAAAGGTGTCCCACGTTTTACATTTGGGTTTTTGTTCAAGACCACCTAAGGTTGTTCTCTGAAAGAAGAAAAAAAAGAAGAAAAAAAAATACATTTATGGAAAGTGTTTGGTTGGAAGAACCAAGCATTGATCACTCAGCCTTGAGATGGCCACTGACCTCAATCAGTGCTATTTTTTTCCATATCCAGAGTAATGTAAAGGTGCTTTTTCCAAAGAACAGCCCCAAATGCCCTCAAAGACTTCACACTCTATTACAACGTCAACATGTCCATGTGAGCGACAAGTCTGGAGTAACAGCAACAGATATAAGGTTCAGTTAGTACTCTGCTTTGCTTAAAATGTCCTGTATATCTTCAATACTGACCACCTGGAAAGCAGTTAGCCACACACCCCCCAAACCCACAACAAGCCTATAAAACAAGATGCAAAGGTTTCCTGAGAATTTATTGTCAACCTTACTGGTATATGAAGTGAGACTATAGTACAGTTATTCACACCGACCATGACAATCATTGAACTTGGTAGTACATCTAGATGGTCATTTTCAATGTAGTATGTATATGTATGTGTGTGTATACATATATATATATATATCACACATATCTATATACACACACGCGCACTCACACACACACACACACACACACACACACACACACACACACGCGCACACACACACACACACACACACGCGCACACACACACGCACACACACACATAATGGGAAAGAGATCACAGCTGATACAGAAATTGTCACCTTTATGCAAGTAATAGTAATTTGTTTTATGTATATATTATATTTATATTTTATATATTTTTTAATCTTCAAATATATGAGAGCCTGGTATAGCAATAATTCAATTTAAATTGTTATTGCATATTGAGATCCCATTTAAATGATTCCTTTGTGAATAAGCTATGTTTAAAAAATCTGTTTGGTGTGTGCCATTTAAACTTTAGATGAAGGTAGAATATACAGTTAATGCCTGGTGAGTAACATGTTCCATGTTTCTTTCCTTTGCATAAGGTACACTGCACACAGTTTCCTCACTGCCGTTCTACATCTCAATCGACTGGAATCAACCAATGTGAATTCAGCATGGTTAATTTTCCCAGGTCCCACTACCTCCTGGATTGGAAACTGCTCAAGTGTTCCACTGCCAAGTTCTTAAAGAGGTAGTACAAATATTTCTGGGATGGAATGAGCTTTGTGATGAAAGGAGAAGACAGTTAAACCTCTCATGGTGTGACTGAAAAAGGATTAGACATGCACTAGGATGCATGTGTGGAAATAAAACTGTCAGATCAACCAAAAATCAACCTGAGGAAACCTCCTTTAAAGTGAACTTGGCTCATTACTGTAGATAAAAGTGTAACTATACCATGAAATTTTAACATATTCATCTTATTAGTGCTTGAAATAGTCTTCTAGGTACACCAAACCAGAAACTAATGCTGGATATTATATTTCAAACAGACCCAAACAGGTCTCTGTAATGGGATTATATGCTCCTGCTGAATATAAGAGCATCTCCTAAAAGATTATGTTAAGGTAGCGCTTCTGTTAGAAACAACCTGAAGTACACTTTAATGGTGACAGAAATAATAATAATAATGAAAATAATACTTTATTCAGAGGCTCAGTTGAATACTTCACCTATCTGCAACAATATGGCTCTGAAATATGGAACTTTTCAGACAGGTGGTGATATATTACAGATCTCTCTTTAAAAAAAGCAACTTAAAAGCTTGCATATCTTAATGTCAACTGTGACATGTGGCATATTTCTTTACAATTCTCACAGAGCATTTTAAATTTTAAAAATTTGCTTGATGGTCAACTTGTTTTTAATCATACAATAAAGCTGCAAAGTTGTGGCAAAGGTGACTGCAACAGGCTGATAGAAATGTACATTCCTGTAGTGCAATCTATGACAGTGTTTTCCATTGAATCTGAATGTCTGTTCATACCAGTAAGGTTTATGATTTATATAATATATTCAAAACCCACTCTTTTCATCACAAATTAATATATATATTCATAGATTTCCCCCTTAAACTTAATTTCTCACAAAATATCCCCAAAAAGTTACTGAAACATAAGACACACAACAGTTCTCAACTTTGAAAAATCTTACAAAAACATCTTTGAAAACTTCAAGTACAATGAACATTGAAAGTCCATCTGGCAAATTGTTGAAAACAAAACAGAAAAAAGGAATCCTGCAAAACACCTCTTGTCTAAATTTTGCTCATTTTTTTGTCTCTCTTACCCGATAAACCATTGCTTTAAGATCTGGAGTCAAACCTCTTCCTGCAGTTCCTCCGCAGCACTGTGCATCATCCACAGGGTCATCTCCAAGTGCTGGCCCGGTCAGGCGGGGTGAAGGGTTTTTCCTTAATCAAAAGTCCCCGCCGGTCGTCTCACGGCTCCTGTTTGATGTAATAGCTGCCAGAGCCGTTGCTCTCTTGGTCTGAGACGCCTTGCGAGAAGGTGAACTCGTCCGCCTCTGGAGCTTCTTCCTTCAGCTGCAGCGAGGCCACTAAAGAGAGAGAGAGAGGAGAAGGAGTATGAGAAACAAGGGGGAGCTACTCCCTAGCACAACCTGTGCTACTGTTGAAGAAATTAAAAAAAAAAAAAAAAAGAACCAACATAGGAAAATGATTATCTTTACTGAATATAGATAATGTGTGAAATGCATCAATGTTACTGTCAACTTCAATGTGATGGTAACTTGGATGCATCTGGAATATACATTTTACTACATGGTGGCATATTAATCATAATCAATCATGGTGAAAATGCTCTCAGTAGTAACACCAGCTGGCTTTTAAGTAAACACTCAGTTCCCATCGCAGAATACAAAAGTACGTTGTGGACACACACACATGAAAACAGTTCCATATCTAACAGCAAACAGCTTATTTCTTCAAGGCCCTTAAACACGCAGAGCTAAATTCATGAGACACTCCAAAATTCCATCAACTTGACACAACTGAGAAAACAGAAAATGTTCACATTAAGTCAAGAGAAAAGGAAAATACTTTCCTACATATATTACTCCTATGCAAGTTACTTAGTAGCTGTGGGGTAGCCAATCAATATTTGCTATCCACACTGATAGCTGATATTGGTAGTTTTGTTGAATAAACAGTGGTGAAGCTCTTCCTGTTCTAACAGACTTCGAGTTTTATGTTCAGATTTCTCATATTTGTAATACATATTATTCAAAAGGGCAGAGGTCCTGATATATGATCTAACTCCATACCATTTGTTTACTGTAGGACATTTACTGAAATGATGCTGATATACACAGTATGCCATTGTGCCATTGGTAGCAGATTTGACAATATTTGCTCAAGAATGGCGAGTCTTACATGCATGGAATCCAATTTATTATTTATTGTCCTTTTGGCTAATCTGTAATCACTTGATCTTGAGCAAAATAACCTCTTTCACTTTCTAAGCTATGCAGAAATGGCAGGGAAATCTGAGGGTACTCTCCATGTACATAGGCACTGCTTCCAACATAAAATCCACTAAATAAACCCAGCCAGTCAAATTATCTGTTAATGTTAATAATAAGTACAATAACATCTGATATAACAACAGCCACACATTTTACTTGAATCTGAAATAACAGACAAATCCCTAAAGGAAAGCAAATCGATTCTCCCGCTATTCTACAAAAGTACTCCGCCCTCTCTCTTCTAAAATCACTATGTCATATGACTAATGAAAATAACTTCTACTAAACCACTCACTAAAGCACCAAGGCACTTATATATAAGTGGAAAGGGAGCTGGGCAGTATATGTACAGTAGATTTTTTTTAGATGTCACATACATTTTCAATTAGAAAAATGAACTGAACAAAAACATCAATCAAAAAAGATGAGACATAAGAGTGATTCCACTTTGTTTTTAGGAATACAAGTCACAGTGCAACAATATGAATCATGTTAAATAAAGTTGAGAATATTAGTAATTTTAATAAGTCTCAATAAATGGGAAAATACCGTGTCAACCACTTAAAAATCCATTCTTCCATAATTAAAAATGGAAATGACCTTTTTCAAAGACAATAAAAAAGCGCGACTGAAATGAATTTGAGCCAGAAACGCTCAGAGATTTTATCATATAAATGAGTGAAGCATGAATGGTTCTTTCTGTCTAGGCTGCAGGCCCTCCACAGACCCCCGCGGTGCTGGTCCCGATGTCCACAGCACGCCCTGTGTGAAAGAGACTGGGAGGGATGGTGGGTTGGTGGATTACCTGATTTGAGGCTGGGATTGAGCTCCCCACTAGTGGTGGGAGGTTGAGTGGGCCCCGGGGCCGCCGCGTGTGCGGGATGGGACGGGTAAAGGGGTGGAATCAGCTCTTCGTCACCCGAGAAGCTCCTCCGCATCATGCCTGTCAGAGGCACGCTCGACAAACTGACCGGCCTCTTCCCAACTGGAATCTTCCTCTCTAAACACCAAGTCAGACTGGAGTAAGCTACCGAGCCTCCTGTTGCCTTGTTTCTTTCCCCGTTTCCCTGCACCAACAATTTCTCCACATGACGGCAGACTACCCATTATTAAGAAAAGGTTTGTTCTTTTCCATATCAGATTTAAAGAATGACACTTAGAATAACACAATAACATTAAAGTGTGATCCATCATAATGGCTTCTGAGAATGTCACTTCCTTGTTTACAGCATTCAGCTCAAGGACCAAGTCCAGCTTCTCGGGCACAAACCACAGTCCGGAAAGAGGTTTGTCACTTTAGTGTCTGCAATCATGTCACTGTCCAGCTCCCTGCTGCTCTAACCTACTCTGTGGAACTGTGGAAACAGTTAGAGGGATGAGCAACAAACAGTCCGCTACCAGTGCCTGGAGTCTCTTGCCCTGCTGGAGGAAAACATGCTGCGTTTTTGTCGGTCATGTGTATACCCCAGTGCAACACCTGAAGACCGTGTCAGTCGTGTCACCCTGTCACCGTGACACCTACACCTGCCACCTACTCCAATTCCAAACCCGGATCAAACCAAACCAACAGGGAACAGAGTGTGAATAACTTGTTGCCCAGGTTTTTTTTAAACGAGTGTTGCCATTAAATATAAAGAGAAAAAAGAACAGGGGAAACAGGTTACAAGATGGGACCCACTTTTCTTTTGCCCTTTGTACTGCTGGGACTTCTTCTTCTGCTTTGTCACTGGTGGAGGGATTTCTCGTGGGCCTACAAAGAGCGATTAAAAAAAAGGAAAAAAAATAAATGCAGGTTAATATATTTTAAAAAAATTATTATGGAGCCTATTTGGACCCTCTCTTTCCCCTTAGTGTGTATAATCTTTTACAGGTGCCCTCCACTTAACATTACAGAGGCAACAGCAGTCACACAGCCTAACACAAATGGCTGATTCTGCTCCCCAGAGACTTAAAAACCTTTCTCACCTGGACACAAGTTAAATTTGTCTGCCACAGCTCTGTCTTGTTCACTCACTCAAGTAATTTTATTTTTTAACTTGCAGTAAAATTCATCAGTGCATCTTTGGAATTCACAATTCACACACTTATCTACACCAAAACTGTATACGTCTGCAAGTAGCAATTAAGAAAAACTCAAAATAAACAAAAGGTGGGTTTTCTGTAATTGAGCTGGGTTGGCACAGTTACTCACTCTGTGCGGCAGGTGGTTGGAGCTGATATCCTGTCAGCTGACACCAGCCCACAGGGTAGAGGTCAGGTGACTCGCAGTCCACCCACTGGTCATACTCGTCCTCCCAGCCATCAAAGTGGATGCGCAGAAGTCTGTGTACGATGCGTGTCACAGTGGCGACGCACACCAGCCGAGGTTCCATTAGGTCCACGGCCTCCAGCTTCATGCCCGTGCGGAAACCGTGGTTTGGAACCTCCTGCAGTTTGTTGGGGCAAAGAGCAAAGGGGTATTAGCAGGAAGACAGTGCAGAGACCTGCTATACTGAGGCATACCCAAGTATTCTCTTGGTATGAGGCATAACCTTTTACCACCCTTTGTGTTGGCCTGCCTGTAGTTTTATTGGTACTGCATCGGTGGGCAGCTTTGGAATCGTATCCTTTCAAAGTAAACTGTTAAAAGAATGTTAGCGTCTCACTCTTATTCCACCTTGTGTTATGTTAAAGTCATTCAGGATTATAATACCTTTCAGAGGTTATTTGAGGTGAAAGCCTCAACATCAATTCACATTGTGATAGTCCTCCCACTTGCCTATAGAGGTTAAACAAGAACATGATGTACCAGCAAGCTGTATGCTTTTATAAACGCCACTCAATACACCTTTTCACGGACACACTATCAATGCTCCTGGCTTTAAAAGATAAATTAAAAGATTAGCTTTGCAATAAAAAAACTCCCATCTACCAAACCCACTGCACCTGTTACTGAGGCTGATGTATGAGTGACTTCCCATTCATTTCAAAATCAGTTGGAACAATCATGCTAACTCTTCCTGCAATTATAAAAGCAGCACTCTTTCACCTGAAACCAGTATCAGAAAAGAGTTCTAACCTTTACTCAGTGGAAGCAGTGAAAGTGAAAGTCAGCAGTGAAACATTTTAATAGCGTAACAAAGAGCAGCTTGTTTTTCTGAAACTGCGTTATTCCGTCTGTTCAAATTCATTATGGGAAATCACTCAGCTACATATCAGATGAAACCTAAGGAGAAATGGCAAAAAGAATAACTGTTTCAGGAAAACTGTCCTAATTCAAGACATACCTTGTTAAAGAGCTTCACTGGAGCTGCTATTGAACCCGTTTCCCTGAGGTAGTCAAACCATTTGAATGGGAGTTTTGTGTACCCTGTGGAGCAGATTTAGCATACGGATTATAATGCACCATCAATTCCAAAACCTCAGCAGTCAGAGAGCCAGAAAGAGACAGGCTTCCAACCCTTAGTCTTGGGTTACCATGGTATGCCTCCCAATGAGTAAATGATTAAAGAAAAAAATAATACGATGTACCTCGAGGAGGTGTGAGCTCAATATTGTTAATTTCACAGAAGCCAGCAGGGAAGATGGAGGGGGAAGTGCCGTGGTAGCAGAACCAATCTGAGCCATCCGCTGCCTCTGAGCCGTCAATCCCTATCATGAGGTACCCATCTGCCAATACCTAGACATTGAGAAGACAGGGAACACAAGGAAAGAACTTCACTTCAGTTCAATGACAGCATGGGGTCAACTGACAGAACAGAACTTCCACTGTTCCCCACGGTTTCCATGACTGCAGCTGGTTGAGACAAACATCTTTAAACAGGACACAGGAAGATAGAACATCATGCACCAGACCAGGTTATGCAACATGAGTTATCGGTGCCTTACCTTTCTTACAGTAGCTACACATATAGCTGAGAGATTTAGAGGATCAATCGCCTCTAGCTTCATTCCATCTTTAAACCAGTCCCCACTTTGGTCAACATCCTTCACCTGAGAATAAATTAGAGGGAGCAAAAACAAATTCACAAAACATGTAACAAGGAAAACAGAAAATAACCTCATACACTGTTGATAATTGGGAAACTCATTTTCATACCTTCAAAAACAGCTGTGGGGGGGCATCTACCTGACCTTCAATCTTCTTGGACACATCTAAGACAGATAACACTGCATGGTTATTCCTTTTACCATCAAATCCTCTCCAAGTGGGGGCATATATGCCACAATACAGAGCACTCCGTAAACCACATGAGAAGGTTAGGTGTGGGTGAAAGCAGATCGCTCAAGATACAGGTGGCTACTTAGTACTAGATGTCCTCAGGGCAATGTTACACTATGTTCAGAAAAAGTAAACAATTTCATGGAGCCGATCATAGCAGAAGCAGCCTGGAATAACACCAAGTGAAACAAACAATTGCCCATAAAGAGAACTGCTTTTTAAAGCAAACACTTAACATGTTCAACCAGACATACAGAGACAACATTGTCTTAAATCTGCTAGCTATGCTGCATGTGAACAAAAATGGCAAAACAATGCAACCTCCAATTTCACAAATGTTTCTGACCAAACATATACAAGCTAATATTAACCCACCAAGCAAGGCCCTGTGGCAGCTCTCAGGTCCCTAGCCCAGAAGACCCCCCCCCACCTTGTCCCCTCACTGACCGGATCTCTTGAAGCGGTGTCCAATGCTGCGAGACCAGCCGATGCTGTGGATGAGTGGGCTGTACATGTGGCACCAGAAGTCGTCCGTGCCATCCTCACTCTCCTCGTAGACCAGACGCAGCCGGCCCCCTATCACCTGCTCCACCAGGGCCACACGCGTCCGACACAGGTGCGTCTTGTCCACCACCTCCACGCGCATCAGCTTTTTGAAAGGGTACTGCATGCTCTCATGCACCTGAA
Organism: Megalops atlanticus; assembly: GCA_019176425.1. Taxonomy (NCBI): domain Eukaryota; kingdom Metazoa; phylum Chordata; class Actinopteri; order Elopiformes; family Megalopidae; genus Megalops; species Megalops atlanticus. The sequence goes on along the minus strand of CM032875.1, from coordinate 22,537,387 downwards.
GGCCCAAAAGAGGGGTCATTTCAGGCTCATTGTCAAACCTTCAAGGCACTTCAACGCACAGAAAATTTAATTGGGTCAAAAACAAGTTCTGATTAAGAGCTTTCCATTAATCAGCTCCTGTGCCAATGAACAGCAGATTTTTGAAAAGTGTAATTAGTTGGATGATGATGAAGCCTCACCTTGCTGGAGAAGTCTGGAGGGAGTGTTTTAGCTCCTGTAAGGCGCTTCACAAGGAACGCTTTCCAGTTTGTGTATTTATGCTGAATGGCTATTAAGAAATCAAACAGAGGAACATTTAATGAGTCTCAGACAAGTCAATAGCTCTCGACAACTGTGCCCCTGATAAAAAAGGAAAATAAACCTTGTGCGTTCTAGTACTTAGGACAACCAAACAATTCCAGAATCTTTGACAAAGCAACCGTCTCCTTATATCCTGCCTATAGGCCTGGGAACTCGGTTGTACCTACATTTTGGTGGTACAAGAGGCTTCCCACTGGATGCACACCAGCCCACCGGGTGAATTTCAGGGACACAGAGGTTGCACCAAAAGTCCCGGCTGGTGTCATTGTCGAAACCTTCATACCGAAGAAGCGCCTTGAATCCTGGAGGCAAAACCAGACCACACACTCCCATAAGACAATCCTAACGCTCGCACACACTGGATAATTCTAAGTTCTTGAAATTTGGACAGAGGTAGCATTCATTTTACTATCATTACATTTTACTTTAATTTCCAAACAAGACAGTGTAAATTTCACAATGTAAGCAAAGCATTCAAGTGTTGCATTAAAGGAAATCTGTGATGAGCTCATACTAGTGAAATACACCTAGTTCTCTCTTGTACTTCCTATATTTGTAATCGCAACCCATATCTGTTACCTTACCTTTTTAAAACAAGTATGACACTCTGTGGCATTTATACAGTAGTAACTATATTACAGTAAACAGTATATAATCAATGAACTGTCAGCTTCAGCATTACCTGCCAGTTTGACAATCCCTGCTATCCAGTAGACTTTAGTGGGCAGACTGCTGTCAGTGTTGGGGACCTCCACCCTCACCCCCTCTGTAATATCACCCCAGCACGTTCCCATGGGGACCTGCAACATTGGACAGTCAATTTTCACATGTACACAATGCCAAGAACTCCATATATTCCATGGTTTACAATTACCATTAGACCATTCTGTTAAATAGTGTTAACAGTCATAAACAGTGTTAATGAGGGTATTATCACTGCAACTATAACCACAGTCACATGACAGAAAATGGTATCTTGCAGTGATCAATATATAAAATTTTTAGTAGAGTAACCCAGGTTTTCAAATTGATTTCTAACATCCTTTATATGCCACAGCAGTTATCAAGGCTGGGTAAATTTACCACATTTGAAATAGCCACAAATGCACTTTGACATGCTTGGCTTTCGCATACCTTTCCTAAACAAAACACAGACAATGAAATATTCTTGTATTTGCATTTATTAATAAGGAGATACATATAAAATATATATACTTAATCCCAAACACAGTGCACTCTACGACAATGAAATACTGGTATGAGAATTAACTTCACAGTGAAAAACACTGGGACAAAATATTTCTTATACTATCACTTTTTGAATACTCTGCTTACACAAATCTTATTTGGGTTACTCATATAGCGCGATACCCAATCAAGCACATATAATGTCACACAAGTAGAGCCAAAAAAAGGAATATTCTTTCTACAGATCAATATTACTGCCTAACTAAGACTTGTGATAATGACAATGTCTTACTAAAGTTATGCAGATGGGAAAACAGGCATTATATAGTCTACACTGTCTTTGTTTCTAAAGGACCATCATGGGCATCTTGAGGAATGAAGGAAAATGAATGTCACCCAGAAAGGCACCTAGACCTACCTGGTCTACACAGTGCCAGTTGCCATGGAGACACTCAAATTAACATGAGTAAAATTATTACAGAGTTTTGAATTTTAGCTAAGGACAGAAATCAGCAAGATGAAATTCAAATTAATGTGAATTATTTTTTATTATTTTAAAAATGTTTTAAGTAAAAGATTTTATAAAGCACTGTACATTCAAATACTTTACATATGCAACAAAATGTACCTAGCTCAGGACTTTTCTCAACTAAACATGAGAAAAATGTTGTCTAAAACAATCATTCTTATACTGTATGTGTACTGCACCAGGAAATAAAATCCAAGGGTAAGCACTGAAACAGAGTTTTTACCACCTTGCTCCGTGAAATTAGGTGATCATCTCTGTCTGAAGCTGGACAATATATTGAAAACAGTGGGTTTTAAATTTTACTTACATGCTTGAAACAGCTAACCGGTGCCCCAACCAAGTTATTGCTGTTGATATAATGACCCCAGTCAAAGCCCTCCACAGGTACCACTGTAGATAATAAGACACAAGTAAACAAATACAACCATTATAATTTTAGTGGACTGAAATGAATAATCAGTTTCATAAGACAGTTCCAACTTAGTTCACATTTGATTATAAGAAAAATGAATAAAGTTACCTGTTTTTGATTTAGCTTGGTTCTGTTGATTTGCTTGGTACTGAGCATAGGCTGCCAACTTTGCCATCAGAGGTTGTTTCTGTAAGACTTTTGCTTTTTTTGTTGGTGGTTTACCCTTTGATAAAAAGCAATGAAGAGAAATGTTAGAGCTGACTCATTTCCAATAATTTCCATACCTGTTTAATTCAACAGACAACTGAAAGAGATGGCCATGCCTAGGCAATTCTGGAAAGAAAAAATAAAACCCGCAACATCAAATCTTACATTGGTTTTAAAAAAAATGCAACCAACCAATCAAACATGATGCATGCACTCACCTGGAGTCTGGCCAGGATACTGGCTTTTTTAGAATTAGAAGAGTAACTTCTGGAGCAGGAGACACTGCAGAATCGCTTGGTTTTAGAGTAGAAAGCATCTCTTACTCCCACCATCCCACACATTTCACATGTGGCTGTAAAACAAAAACAAAATTTTTTTTTTTTTACAATCTCCAAAGAGAGACTTCGCTCTTGTAGTCCTTCTAACAAGATAAACAGTTACGGTGCAACACTGCAAGACATGTTTACATAACTGCTGATTCTGGAAAGTGCATTCACAACTGGAACAGTTGTACATCAGCTCTTCATCAAGGAGCACAGCAGCAGTGCCTCTGCCCTCTCTCCACAGCCCTGACTTCCTTCCCTCTCAGCGGGGGGGGGGATAAAGGCAAAAGGACAGCCCGCAATCAGCCCGGACAACGCAGAGAGGCACTGACCCATTCCGGCCTTCCCGTCAGGGTAGGTGTACACCTGGCCATTGTTCTTGATGATGGGGAGGCTGGCGGGGATGGAAGGCACCTCTTCCTCGCTATCCTCCGAGCTGGAGCTGCTGCTGGAGTCCTCACTGCAGCTGTCATACCCATCAAACATCCCGAAGGAGTCCCGCCTCTTCCGTTCTGAACGTGGAGTGTGTTCAGCCTGTGGGGGAAAAAAAAAAAAAAAGATGTCACAAAATATCCATGCATCCATGTACCAGTTTGGAGATGACACTTATTAACACTGACTAAATACCACTGGGAAATATTCCTGTTGACAACAACATTTTAATGTCATTACCGTCTATCTACGTTATTATAATGTACAAGGTGGCAACAGTCGACAAACCTCCTATCATTGTCCAGATTGTACAAAGTAGTTACAGATACCACAGGACACTAGCCATAAATAATACAACAAATACTTCTATTGGGCAAAATTATTTTAAAAAAAATAATAAAAATTAATTTTCTCTACATCAACATTCGTTAACTCAACCAGCTCACGTTGTAGCTAATATACAGCATACTACTACTACTAATAATAAAATCACACACAAAAGCCTTAGCTGATTCTCACTGGCTAGTCAATAACGCAGTACAAACCTAATAATGTGACTTCCCAACATGCACTCTTAGTAAGGAATAATAATAATAATAACAATAAATAATATAATAATACAAATAAAAACAACACATTCAATTCTAACGTGCTAGCTACCATACTACCCTGAAACGGGCATTACACACCATAGTGAATTACACATAGCACGACAAGCTACCAAAACACAGACAGCTAGATATCTACCAAGTCCATCCATTCAGGAGGCACATGAGTAGGTAACGTTTACAAAGAAATACAATTAAAACGACAACATGTAATAGCTAATAAACCGGGATACAATAATATAAGGCACAACGCTCCACACCGAACTTCTCAGCTAAGCAATGCAGACATGTCAACAACCACTTTCAATAAACATGCACATCCGTAGCTAGCAAACGTTAGCCACATTGCAATATACTATCGGCTTTAAGCTAACCACCTTGCAACGTCGGAGAACATGCATAGCTAATTTCAGAATTTAACTAAGATAGAAAACTGTTAAAATGCCAATGTTAGCCAGTTAGATTGGGTAGCTAGCAACAACATCGCGAATTGGCACAATACAGCAGTGCATTTTCCTTTCTTTCATTTCCTCATTCTGGTTGAGCTCTATACATACCGTTGCTAGCCACATAGCTAATATTGTCTTCCGCAAATTTGCTATCAAAAATGTTTAACTCGAACGATCCGCAATTGTTTGTAGATAAATGAAGTAATATGGCTACATTTGCGAGTTCTGATATGCCTTTTCGACACTGCAGCATTATCCGAATGGGCTTAACGCAAGCTAGTTATCCTCCACTGCCACTGAGCAGTCTCATGACGGGCCTTCGTGCGCTTCCATTTAGCCTGCACACACCACTATGAAATACAGCGATATTACTGATACTTGCTGGGTTATATTAGCTACATGTTTAGCGATAACTTCCTCTAAAACTAATAACTGACCTTTCCAATTCTTAAGAGTGCTCCTTGTACGCGGCTACGGGCCTTGTGAGTGCTGTTTCTGCAGCAGGCTGACAATCACAACAAAGAGGGAAAACAGGATTGTACTACAAGCACAGCTAGCCAGAGAGCTAGCTACCAATGTAGCTAGTTAGCCAGCAGGATTTTACACTCACCCTACTCAATAAACTCACCAAATCCCCTGCGTCTTCCATCAGCCCTTCATGCAAAGTCTTTCCTATTTTTTCTGTGTGCAACTGTGAAAACCCCAAAGAGGGGATACTGAATAAAATTCAAACTAAAAGCCAAAAATGAACTCCAGCTGAATATCAACAAAATTAACATATTCGAAATGCGCAGGCGCACATGACACCCACTACTTTGCCATTGGCCAGAAAGGGGAAATTGTCACGACAAAATACAAACGCAGAATACATTGGTCCCACTCCACTTTATATTATCTTTCGATCAGCGATTGGTCCCCGAGGTCTACCGTATTTCAATGTTTTCGATGGGATGGCGGTAGAGGAAGTAACGCCTGCTGTTACTCGGCGTCATATTTGTACAGGTGCAGTTCGGAACACAATGTAACAGAGCGTCGCTGCCGCATTCGCGCTAACTGAGTGGCAAGGAAGCAGCCCTATTATATGAAGTCATGAAGGAAATAGTGCAGTTCTCTAACATAGTTCATTAATGTAGGCGTGTGTCGAGTTCTCAATGGAAAGCAACAAAAGGTTGCTGTGGTGAGTCTTCCTGAAAAGTTTAGTACATGTACCTACGTTCAGAACTTCGATTTATCTACCCAACACTAACAGACTGTTTTCTCGCGGAAAAAAGGGAGTGTTTTCACGGCCTGGTCAAGTTTCTCCTCTTAACCAGTTCAGGTGTTTTTCCCCTTTACGGTCTTATTTAGAAACGGGCAAGAATAATGTTTGACCGCGTTATAGCCCAGATTCAGATGAAGTGGCAACCAATGGGTGAACTGGGTGAAATACATTATTGGCATTTAGCAGACACTCTTATCCAGAGCGACTTACATCGGCTACAGTTTTTTTTAACAATGTTATTCATTTATACAGCTGGATATTTACTGAGGCAATTGTGGATTAGGTAGCTTGCCCAAGGGTACAACAGCAGTGCCCCAGTGGGGAACTGAATCGCAACCTTTCGGATACGAATCCTGCTCCTTAACCATTATGCTACACTGCCACCCCACAATATAAATTAAAAATTACACAAATACACAATACCACAAAATAAAGTATCCTCTCGTTTGTCAGACTACAGTGTCAGTGGATTGTCTTTGGTGTACAGCTAACAAAAATACTGGGGAACTGTCGAAGAGATACTATATGACGGTCATTGCATCATTGTTATGAAAACGGCGGACATTTATGAATAAAAAAAATAATTCAGTGAATGAAACTACTCCATTTAATGATAACAGAAGAGTCCTTTGGTGTCCATTCAGTTAAACATAATTCTGTGTGTAATATTTTTACTGACTTATCCATCTCCTGTAGTCAGCTGGAGATTGCAGGCTCCTGTGGTCAAATTAATTTCATCTCACTCTATGCAATGAGGTGATAGTTAACTCTGGACCAACAAACCAAATTAAGGGACTAACAGTTTCATTTAACTAAATTCCATGGTCAGTTCAATTTCATTAAAGCTGCCATTTGTTAATAGATAACTAAATTCCAAATTTACAACAGTATACTGCCAGTAAATTTTGTCATGTGAACCAAAGTGTTGTCTAAATATTAAAACACCTTTTTGCTTTCTACTTCCAAATGACCATCAATACTACTGTCAATGCTGGAGCAAGGGGGTGTTGTGGTGACACAAGAGAACATGGTAATAATCAAAATTTCAAAAGTAAGTAGAGTTCCATTACATTATGAAATCTTGAAATGACCACAGTCCTCTGGCATTGGTCTATAAACACTTTGTATTTATTATAATATACATTTAAACCAATACAATATGGAGAACATAAGCAAACAAAAATCCAAACAATTTACACTTTCAATGTACAGTAGGACACACAAGTGTCCTGACAACAATCTGCAACCAAAATTAAAACCTGAGCAATGATCAGATTGTAAGGCTGTGCACATATAAAAGTGGAAATGATGGAAAAGACTGCACTGCTTGAACTATTCTGCTTTTACAGCATTAACTGAACTTAATGAATGGTTTATAAATGAACAATTACACAGTGGCTTTGGAAATGCACATTTCCCCCCCACACACAGAAATGTGACAAAGATAACATATATAAAATGGAAAAAGAGCTCAGGTCTATGCTCATGCTTGCTTGAAGGCCCCAAGAGAGGACATCCAGGTTGCATTCTACCCAACTACCTTCATCCTTTTTCCCCTCAATATCTTCTGATCTTGGATCAGTGATGATCAACTCCACATATTGCCTATCATGCTCAGCACTGATCAGTGATCAGAAGTGATCAAAGGAGTTGTGAACAAAGGGAAGTTTGGGATGCATCCCCTCATTGCAGTAGTTTGCGGCATGGGCTGGGACAGGGGGCTCGATCAAGGGTCACAGGTCAAAGGTCACAATGCAAGGCTGCTGCACTGTCCAGAAGGCAGTTTTGCGAAGCGGGCAACACTGCCAAAAAAGGAAAATTCTTGCCAGAAATGCTGCTAGAATTAAACAGGAACCCACACATTCCTTTCATTTAAACTAAAATTTTACCGACAGTTATGTTTGTGGTGCAAAGAATCATTCATACTAAAACTTTGCCATAATGTCTTTATTGTTTCAGTAAAATAGCCACTTAGGCTAATATCCATGTTTTTGTAGGATGCAATCCTCACCTCTAAAGCAGTATATGGCTAATTTATTGTACGTTAAAATACAGTACCTGTCAAAAGTTTGGACTTAAGTCCATAGATCAAAGTGTCTTTGAATGCATGTTTCCCTTTATCTTAATCAGGTGTCTCCAAACTGGTACTGTATGTTATATCATGGGTGTTCTATTCAAAAGTGGTTTAATGGAGAAGATTGCTAACAAGATTCAGAAAGAATTATAGGCTAAACCTTGTAACTTAAAAGATGCCAAATGGGAATTCAATATTGAGATCAGACTTCCAGTCACTAACTGCAGAATGGCTTTGAAGCCAAGGTGGCACCTTAACTGTATGTACATAAAGCCTTATTCACAACAGAACATACCTGTTTGTCTTTGGTTTTAGATGGATTCATCCTCAATGACATCATCCACGCTTCCTGAGATTGAGGCAACTTCTGAAGTATGAACAGAAAACAAAATATGAGATGCACAAAAACAGATCTGAAAAAGACATTAGCATTTATGAGAATTTAATCCACTGTGCATAAAAAGGAAAAAACAAAAAAAACTCAAAGAACTCAGACCCTCAGATCCATGACAGAGTGAATCATTGTGACTAAAATGTGGTGCAACTGCCCCCGAAGACGGAAAACATGTAAAAATCTAAAACCACGTGACTTCTCATTTTACTGCATTTGTGATAGGTTGGTGGTTGGTGTATAGTTTCAAGTCTGCAGACATCACTTTTTTTTTCTTTTTTTACCTGTTCCTGGCCTGGACACACTTTCCCTTGGCAAAGCAAAGTCACAGATACACTCCACAGGGGCAGAAGCTCCAATTCCATGTGGAGCCCCACTCTTCTCTCTCCTGGACTCTCCAGTTTTGGTGGTCTCTTCCTGGGCTGCTGTATTCTCCAGGGTCTTATTGCTCTCTGTTCTAGCCCCTCTCTCTGTGCTTACCTCATGCCCAATTTCTACAAGCTGCTGTGCAGAAAGAATAAAACAGCTTCTTTCCTCTAAAAAGCGGTCTTGTTCAGTGACATACAGCCTTTTGTATCTTTTCCTTCTCTTTTTTCTCTTCTCCTGCCAGCTCTGCTCACCCGCTTCCCCTTCAGAGTTCAGGCGGTCTATAGAGCTATGATTAATATGCCGAGTTGCACTGCTGCTCCTACAGTCACTCAACTTGTTCACATGTGAAAGACATGACTCCATTAGGCAGTCACCTCCCTCTGCTACTGTAGACGCCAACACCGGCATCTTGACCTCTTCAGTATCTTGCACACTCCCAGAGAGGTCTAGGCTGGGACAACTGAGGGAGGAGGATGTGAGGATTTGGCTCTTTGATTCACTTGTATGGGAACAGGAAGACATGGACAGGTACAAGCTGGTGCTGGGGGAGGATGTGGAGGAATCCTCAGAGGAAGACAGATAGTACCAGACACTGCGTATTCCACCACTGCTTTCTCCTTGACAGCTGTCTGTAAAGACAGAACTGCTGGAGCCAGTATCTTCTGTGTCAGAGGAAATGGTTAGGATGTCACCCCCATCACCAGCATTGTTGCTGGCCTCAGACAGAAAAACCTCATCACTTGAAGCCATGGAAGTCAGTGTAGAGGTCATGACTCCCACACAGGAAGCTGAGTCAGAGGAGCAGAAGAGAATATAGGTGGACTGTAGCTGTGGCATTGAGATAGTGTAGGTTCTGCATTGCAGATTAACACTTCTCTCTCTCTGGCAAACAGGACTGAGCCTCTGGAGTTGGGATCGGGCTGGGGGGCAGAATGGTGTGACTCCATAGTTCACTTACACCCATGTGGGATGAAGTGGAGTCCAAATGACTCAAGGAGGAGTCTACAAACCAGACTGATAGGCTGCAGTCCACATCAGACTGCTGGGGGCTGAATGGGTCAGAGGTCAGCTGCATGGTTACCTGCTGCCTCACCTTGTCCCCACAGCAATCCTCAGAACCTTAACACAGGCCCCTAGGGGTTGATTACACGTGTGCGTACACACACACACACACACACACACACACACACACACACACACATAAGATAACCCCGTCCTCAGTTTAATGCATGTGACAATTAAAGTGTGGCCTATACATCCCCCCCCGAAACCCATTCCCTTGGAACACACCTGATAGGCTGATACAGGAGAGACTGAGTTCTGAGGTGGCTCCAGTCACATCATCCTGCAGACAGAGCAATGATTACTTATGGTCATTTATCTCTTTATATTATAAAACACATAAGAATAGACCTTCCTCTCACCAGCATCTTCTGTAGTGAACCAGGGTCATCTCGGTCACCCCTGAGCCCTCCATCACCCAAGTCCTGGTGGCGTACTGCATGGCCCCTTCGAATGAGCTCCTCACCCAAGTCCAGCGCCTGATACACATAATAGGACAGGGAGACTGGTGAGGCAGAAAAGAAAAGGAAGGATAGGAAAATAAGCCGGTAAAACACAAAAGGAGAATATGGGTGAGAGAGAGAGCGGGGATCTCAACTTAGTTAAGGTGTCCTGAGCATTTCCATCAATGAATTGGCCACAGCACTGAAGCAATCTGTAGCCACTGTGCTGACTCAAGGGTAAAATTTTAATCATGCTTCATACAAACACCCTGTGCAAGAGACCTCACAGAACATGGGGCTGCAGAAGATCCTGGTGCTGCTGGAACAGTACCATCAGATCCAGTAAGCAAGTAAAGTAAACATGAAAGTAAACATGAATTTTAGTCAGATCTTGGGCATAAATAGGATTTCAGATTAGGAACAAGTAGGGGAAACACTGCAAACACTACACCCATTGAGAGGATGTTCACCTTGGAATTTCATTTGAATTCATTTTAACTGATGACATGTGAGACTGAGGAAGAGAGGGAGATGTAAGATAAGAATGAATACCCATGACACAGATTTGGGGAGCTGCAGAATATTGAAAGCTCTGACCTTCCCATGGCTGTTATCATAGAGCTGGACACTGGGCCAGGAAGAGATCTCAGAATGGGAGTAACTGCACAGTTTTGCAAGCAGTGGTTTCCACTGAGCGCAGTATGTCAGTTGGTCAAAATCATTCAGAGCCTCCTCTGTCCAGGTCTCTCCTGAAACATGAAAATAAGAATGCTGACATGCACACAATCACCATCAGCTCAGCACTTCTGTGAAACAGTATTTAACCTTTTGTACATTAAATCCCTGTTTCCAAGCTTTTACATCACATTTACTTTATTTTTCATTTAGCCGGCAACTTACTCAGAGAACCCTAAAATCTGACGAGTCCAATGTTTTTTTTGCTATCCCCCCCCAAAGGTTTTTAATGTTATCTCTACGGCTCAACACCAAACAACATTGGCAATCATAGTTTATGCTCACATTTCACACTGCATGTGCATTGCTTCTAAATGCCGAATGGATAATAGTTCCATGAATGGTACAAAAAAATAGACATTACTGCATTTTTGACAGGGATGGCTGCTTCACAATTTATTCCAAGTAGGGTTTGTACACAAGGTATTTAAAAATGTCCTTTTATACACATCTTTCTCTTTACTCTCATATGTTTACAGCATCAGCCACATCGTTAGGATATGTATTTTATCTTGTCTTCAATCTTCTGGTGTACATATGCTTTAATACATTTCACTCAGTACGTACCTGAAGGACGTACACCGGCCAGACTGCATTCGATCGCCTGGAAGGGAAGGCTCAAGAAGTCACTTCTGGAGGGTAGAAAGAGGAATGAGAAGAATGTTTTATTAGGAATGATCCAACTGTAATACATTAATCCAATTAAACATTTCAAGAATGTAATACAGTCTACCTCCTGGCCACTTTTTACCCCTCACCTCATGCGCCGAAGGCTCTCTGGGGGCAGCTCGCCATTGTCTCCAAAATCCACATAGTATAGATCCACAAGACCAGACTCCAGAACTCCGAGTACTCTCGCCCGGTTCCAGGTGCCATGGTCCCGGTAGGGGGCAGCCACAATATCCCCGACAACAACTGCCTGGACTTTCTGCTCCTGGAGACACAGTTAACCATGCTTGTAACATGAACACACAAGTCAAACTCCCATTTCACTGTGGGAGACACAGTCTGCATCCTCCACACACAACACTTTTGAGAGTATGCTTGTGCTTGTATCAGCTCACAGGTACAGCTTGTGTGAGGATCACAGATTGTGTTTTTCTTTGTATAACTATATAATGACTCACAGATGGAATGCCAGTGCTGTAGAAGCGATTCATCTCAGCAGTCAGCTTGTCCAGCTGCAGTGATCGAACTCCCAGGATCTGGATCCAGAAGTGCTGTGGATTTTCCACTGCTGACACATACACCTCCAGGTGCTCATCGGGCTGGAAGCTCAGGTCAGGACTGGGGACTGACAGCAACAGAGAAAGCTTGTAGTATAGTCACTTTTAGTCTTTTAGACTGATTGAGTAAGACTGAATCTCTTTAACAAAGTCCTGTTCTGAAAGCCACGTTTAATCGACAAAATTCATGTTGGACGATACTCAGGTACTTACTTTCAAACTTGGACACCCCTGCAGGAGACACTGGTGTGTGATCCCCTTTCTCTTCAGGGCTGGACGACTCTTCTGTTATAACCTCACCACTGTCTGGAATCCCTGTGGTACCATTGACCTGCACTAGTCCTTTGCTCTTCGTTTCACTTTGAGAAGACTGCGATTCCTCCTCATGAAGGTCCTTTTTTAGCAACACCTCAGCCTGCTTACTCCTCTGAACCTCAGCAGGGTCAGGAGGCCTCCTCTTTTGACGGAGAGAAGAGGACTGAGAGATACGCCGGCGTACCTCCTCATTCTCGATGACCTTCTCCATGATCATCTCCTGAAAGACATGCATTCTATTCATTGCTCTCACTCCACATACAACGGCTCACGAAGGATAATTCCTCTATGAAGTGTGTTAATTTTGTTTGGATATATGTGTACTTCTATATTCCTTCCACATGTTCCCTAACACCTGTTTTCTTTCCTGCTCCAAATAATTCAAAACAAAAATTGTGCTTCACAACTCAATGAGCTTGACATGTCTTACCCTCGCATTTTGCACCTCACGCCGTGTTCCCACAATGGAGACTTTGCCCTTCTCTCCTAAATTGCGGCCCCTGTCCCGTGGACAAGTTATTCTGGCTCCTGAGGTCCGGCAAATCAGCTTCAGGGACTCCCCTCCACGCCCTTTAGCACAAACACATGTGATGCCTTAGGGGGAAGGCCCTTCTTGTGGAGAAAATGGAAATGGGGTTTCAAAATATACATTCATAAAATATTCATACCCAATGTTTGTAGTGGAACCTTTAGGCTAAGACATTCAAATGTTGTGGCACACTGCCTTCATCAGTGAAATGGTGTTTTTTCTGTGGGCAACCTTAATATACCTAACTTTAAAACACCACACGTGTCCAAGTTAGAGAGGAATTGCCAAAGAAGTCCTTGACAAAACCAGTGTGCAGAAACTTTTTGCTTTTATCCTCATATCCACAATCTCAAGGGGAAAAAAAAGGTTGAGGTGTATGCCACACACATACACCTGTACATCTGAGTGATTTTTAGCTGGTTTGCTTTACCTATGATTCGACCAAAGGCAGTCTGGGGCACCTCCATAACATCAGTGATGACCTCAAAGTCAGAGGCTAGTTTGTCCAGTGCACACTTAGCCAGGAACACCTGCTCAGCAGAACCCTGCAGTAAGAAGCATGCAAAACTCTTCTCCCCGGGCTCTGACAACATCTTCACCTGTGCACCTGTCTGTTGGCCCACCTGTGAAGACAGAGACAGACAAAACTAAATTTAATTTCAAATTGGGAAAGACAATATCTTAGACAGTGTTCTCATTCATATTCAGGTCAATCATACAAGCATCAGCATTAACAGGCTAAAACAGGTTTAAGTATTCTTCTTTTAAGGTTAAGGATGTTATTGTCATTCTAGGACATGTTGTGCATGACAGGGAACGAAATGAGGTACTCAGGTCCCGGTTCGGAATAGTAATAACAATAATAATAATAATATAATTTAATAATAATAATTTAATGGGAGGATTTGGCTCTGGACAACAAAAACTAAATGGAAAAAAATTCACAGGAGTTAACATATAGCACCATCACCCTGCAGCACAATAATACTGTGATTTCTGCCACTATCAAATTCTCTATCAAAAAAGGATCACTATCACTATCAAAAAGGATAGCATCCCCTGCAACAGGAAGTTAAATAAATAAGGAAACTCACCAGGTCCAGGAAGGAGCCCTGGTGTCTGACAATGGATCTATATATTTCCAGGGGGATGGTCATTCTGGACTCTTCAGTACCTTCCTTCTGAGCTAAACCGTGAGATCAAAACCCATTCAGCACAATACATCATGACCACTTGCATCATTTTTATTACTGACACTGCTTTACTACCTTCTCTACGAGTTTTACATATTTTGTAGCACAAATTTCCGCATAAATGTAAGCAAAAGGCTCTAACAAAACAAAGAAATTATAGTAAGTGTATAAAATGGTCTGCATTATTGTAAAGCAGTCACTAAGTAATACCAGATGTAATAAATCTGCAGGCCTTTCAGTATTCACTGCAACCCCCCATCTGTATTTTGTTCCACTCACTATTTCTACTAGAATTATTCTACTATATAAATATATTCTACTATATTTCTACTAGAATCCTTTTTCTTCCAACTGTGTATCAATTGCCACAAGTGTGGTCAAAGCCGAAGTCAGATTTCCCTGAGGAGCTCAGCTGAGTCACTCACCGCCGCCACGTCTGAAACGATGGAGGAGGACGTAGGCAACCGTGGCCCCAATAGGGAATCCGACGGCAAGGGCAACCTTCTTCCCCAGGCTCAGGCCACTCCAGGGCCCCTCCCTCATGCCTGCCATCACTTGCAACCTGCCAAGGGGGAGGTGCCACCTGCAGGACAGCAGGATTGGGGCAGAAAAGGCATTACTGACACTGCTGTGCAGATGCAAGACCTACAATAGGAAAGTTGCCTTGGACTGTAAGCATGAAAAGAAACAAGGAATTTGGATAATTTTATGGGGATGTACCAGCTAGCCTTTATGAGCTTGTTCAAGAGTTAATATCGGTCAAACTCAGACATAATCCTTGTGCCAGTGTTCCTCTCTCTGCATCTATGGCTATATCCAAATAACATCTGCACAATGGTGTAAAACAATAAATTTACTTCTACTACTTCTATTAGGTATCTTATAATCTTGCAGTTACTAACACTAGTAACTCCTGGTGTCACATGACTTTTTTCAGAGGCCTAAGATCAGCCAAAATAATCCCAGATGGTGACCCAAATAAACATGGTCCCAGATAGAGTGAGGTCCAAAACCACAACATTAAGCCACTTACATTGCACGTCAGAAAACACACCTTCAGCCTACACATAGCAGAACTTTTCATGCACCAGGAGAAGGACCTCAAGATGCTTTACTTATTTTTGTAGAAGCACACAGAGGTGCTTTCAAATGAGTTCAAAACACTAGCATCAATGTTAGTCAGATGTGAAAATCAGTAATATGTATAGTATGTCAAAATGGCACCACAGCATTACTGACTGCATGCATGGCTCTTCAAAGGACACGTGAGATGCACCTTAAAGTCTGGAAAGTCCTGTCCATTAATGGACAAGGATTTTGCAGTTTCATTCTGATGTCAAATCTGAAGGGCTTTGGCACAACCTTATTGTTTTAGAGACCTTGAATTATTCCAAATCAACCTGGAACCGGCAGGACCTACACAAATCGCTGCACTGAAGAAAAGAAATAGAAACCACATCCTGCAAAGGTGCTTCTCACATGGTGGCAGGAAGTCCCCTGGGTTGTAGTTCAGAAAGACACACCTACATTGCGTCCAGACCTTTTCTTTCGGCTGTTCAGAACGCCACCGCCCCCCTACCCCCGCCGGCCCGCCCGCCACCCAAGTTAACAAATAAATAAATTATTTCATTAATTAAAATAAAAAGGTAAAGACCGGTGTAAAACTATTACGTGCGTGATCATACAATTTAAAGCTGTAGGTAGTGGTGCACGACTCAAATTTGCAGACCCACTCTAGTTAATTAATCTCATGCGCATGAAGAAATACCCATGTCACTGCGGTAAATGCAATCATGACACATTTACTAACCTGAGATTTTAATCATGTGCATAAACCTTCAACGCCAAAGAACAAGGTTGGACACCTGCGCAGCCAGCTAGACCAACTCATTAACAGCTATTTTTTTAACAGGTGTCAGGGAACCGGATAGCCACCGTCCAACATGTACGTTGGGACAAACAGCTGGCTTTTTATTTTTAGAATCCAGGCCACAAATCTAGCTAAATAAAGGTAGGGACGAACAATATAGAGAAAAATCTAGCCAAATGCTGCGTTTTGGTTGCTGTCTAACAAGCTAACAACAATTACGAGACAGCCAGCTAGCTGCCCTGTAAGCATCACCTAATATGACCCCCGTGCCCCGAACGACTTGCTAGCCAGCGCTACATACCTTTTAATTTAATTCTTGTTAGTTAACGTTATCGACAGCCCACAAACCTAAGTGTATCTGCTAGTTAGCCAGCAACCCAACCAATCAGAGGTCACCCCCGCCACTCATTATACAGAGGTCAGAGCGAGCTCGCAGGTTTGCGAGGTAGTCATTCGAATCAACTTGCAAACACTACCTAGCTAGCTAAACCATCTTACCACTGGATAGTTAACTAACTTGATAAGTTAACTAACTTGATAAGCCCAATTTCAGCCACTAAAATGTAGAGTCCGGTTAGGTCCTTTCCCCGCTTGCTAAGATAATGGAAAGTGCAGTACAGACGAAACGCTTGTTATGTTGCTGAAGCTGAAACGGACGTCTCCCCGGCTTTTCGCATTGAGATAAAACAGGGCGACGCCGATACGATGCAAAGCACTGGGTCGTTAGCTCGCTAAGCCCTTGCTAGTAGATACAGCCAAGCCCGCTAGTGCTAGATGTCACATAGCTAACGTGACACATCAAAACAGTAACACTGACATATACAACTACGTAAAATGTACCTAAACATCGGAGAAAAGGAAATACAGCCAGAAAACATATTTTACCTGTTTTACTTCGCCGACAACTGCACCTTCACGCGTGTCCGTCTGCGTTCTTTCAGTCGGCTGTACCTCTACGTTCAACGAATTCTTTATTAGAGGCAGCCGAATCATTTAGCTTTGATTGGCCCGGCAGCTTACCGTGATGCATCTAAGCGAATCAAATTTCAAGTCGCTGGTTTTTGCTGGAAAAGCCCAGCCTATTTCGCTGCTGCGTGCCTCACATGCAGTTCGCCTTATCCTAGGGCCTCCCTTAGACCCAATCGGAAGTCACGACAGCCAACACTGTAACACCGACTCTGCAAATACCCAATGAACACACACCTTCCAGAGACGCACTCTCAAGCAAGCCACATCCATGGTTTAGCGCCGCAGAACACTAGAATGCTAACCAATATTCTTACTATTCTTTCACCTTAGTCTTGTGGTTTCAGAGCAAATACATTATATATGTGCACACATGTGGTTTGTTGGTAAATACATTCATGAACACGCTGCGTTTTAAAGTCAGTAATAAGCCTATAATAATAGTGCAACCCAATAGAATACATTTAATATCTGAGCAAACAGAAAAAAATACTAAAACACCAACTATACTTTTTTTTAAAAAAAAAAAGACATTTATTAACATGACATAATCGTTTGACAAATCATTTTAAAAATCAGAAATAATTTTACATAGAATTTTGAAAAATACAAAATATACACAATTTATAAATCTGCCATGAACAACCACAAAAATAGTCCATCACTAATCCCTTCAGTCACTGCAGGCTTTTCTTGTTGGTAAATGTGCAGAGCTACAAAGACTTACTCCAGCCAATCTTCAAGGTGGTACAGGGTGAGGCAGAAAGGTGTCTATCAGTGATGGAAAAAGGGTCAGCCACACCTGCAGCCAGTTGCTGGTTGACTGTGTTAGCAGTGCATGCTCAAAAAAGGAACAAAAATCAACATGAGAAAAGAGTTTATTAAAAAAAAAAATAAATCTGGGATCAGGACAGGGCATCTTCAACTGTCATATTTTAGCATGCACTTAGGAAAAAAAAACACTGATAATTAAAAATGAACTGTACAGAACTATGCATTGCATAAAATTAACTAAATGAGTTGCTCAATTTGCCTTTTTTGAAGTGTTTACAGTACTTTGCAGGTTGGTGCTTTCCATTTTGCACCCTCTTCAAACACTGCTCTCAATGTAAGACTGGACTACTTCAGACTTTCACAGCTGTAAACCTCCACTGTTTGCAGTGGTTACAGATGTTTTCCATTGCAACATGCAATTCTACATTGTAAAGGGTTTGTTTAATTGCTCCCAATCAGTCACTTATTCAGTGGTATCTGTGAAAGCACAGGTATATACACTTCAAGTGAATAATCTAGCTTTCATGTCAAGAATAATGAGGAGTGGGCCTTGCTGGTTTTGTGCACATAAAGTAACATGGCTGGATCTCCAACATGTTTCATTAAATTGGCTGCTTGAACAGTTCTCCCCGTATTTGTATCTACTTATATTTTCAAGGTATGTTGCAAAGTTTTATTTTACTCCAGGGTTATAATCATCAGCGTACAGCATCAAGCAGAAAATAATAATAAAAAAACATCTACACATGACTTGCAAAGACAGAGGGTACAAATGAAATGCTGGATTGTAGATCATGAACATTCATCACCATGCTCAATGATTGGGGGAAAGCTGGAGGCCTTGAGACTTGCATCACTGCATACAGATATCATCCTGCAGCACAATGGCAAGGAGGTATTAGCCTGTGTCAGCATGCAGCCTATATTTAGCAAACAGGGCTGTTACTGTGGTGCAACAACAGCAGCAGCTTAAGAAGATCATACTGGGAGCCAAACAACTTGTCCAAAACTCTTAACCTACCCTTCCCCCCTTTGATGTGCCACTCACACTGAAACATAACCTTGGTTTGACCAATCAATTGCTACATCAAATGACAGTCTCCAAGGGCAGGAGCACATGAACAAAAGCATCCCTGTATTTGTCCCTCTACTTTGTCTACTATGACCAGCTTTTTTATGGATCATGCTAATTGGAATGTTTGGGGGTGACCATGACATTTTTGCACAGATAAGGAGAAGTGAAGCCAGACCAAAGTACTGTGGCCAGCTCCTGGAAAAACAGGCACAGCCACCCATGAAACCATTGGTAATAGGGAGGAAAAAAAAAACACAACCTAGAATATCTGACTCCATGGGCAGCAACAGAAACAATGTGACTCAGCTGGAATTCCTCTCCCCAGCACCTTACAGAATGAATTCTCAAGGGACTTTAAGTAATGACACAGCCATGCCAAGGCACTCAAATTCCTCTGACTGATATTTTTGTATTCAGTGAACCTGAGGGTTAGGGTACATAGATCATAACATACCCTACAATGCTTATAGGAACATGCAAATCATGCTTTTACATTGCAAAACACGGGTGTTTAGAAGTACAATCTTGGTGGAAAAAGACTGGAATCTAGACGGAGGATGCCATTCTTACAGATATTATTGAAGTCACTGAAATACAGCTGTGGCTATATATGAATTTTTTGCCATCAATGCTCACCAAGGACAGAATTCCAATTGCGTAACAATGAACAACCAACTTGAAGAAACTTTGAAAATGACATCAACTGGAGAGCTCTTTTGGACAGAACAGTTGTTTTTTTCCCCAAAGGGTGAAAAAACACCCACCCTTTTCAGTTCAATGTAATTTCAGTGGTTTTCATGAACTTGTTAATGGCAGCTATGTATGTAAGAGAGCAGGCAAACAAAACACATTCACTTAATCTGTAGAAGTCAAAACCTTGAAGAGTTTTGAGTAATTGCTTTTGAGGCCCTTACTGTACAGTACTCCTGGAAACAGGCATGCAGCAGCAAATTGATTCCTTACAGTACAAATATGCACTCAACTCAAGTGGAACCACATGAACAGAACCAGAAAGAAAATATGATAAATTCTACTGTATGTACATGTCTGAAGTGGTAAATCAAACATTCTTCACCATTTTTTTTTCCTTCAGAGATTTTTTTTTATAAATAAAAGATTTTTTTTAGCAGATATCTCTATCTTCTATTCTTTACTCTGTTTTTAATCATTGCTGTCTTCTGCAGGGCACCCCATCCCTTAATCTGCATAATGAAGAGTTGCCTTGAAACAAGCCACTGATCACTTCTACAGTATGAGTTACAGTCCCTTTAAAGGACAGATTTGACTGTTCTCTTCAAAAATCGTCATTAGTTTCCCCTCCTACAATAATTAACTCTGACCAGACTGGGTCTTGGAATTTAACTTACACTTTTAAAAAAGGCATAACATTTCGATTAAAGCCCTGGAAAATGTACCACACATCTAACAGACAGCCCTTAAAGGGCTGACCGGTAAATGCTTGGCATACCCAAACAAATACTTTCCCTGCGGTTCCTTTTTTTCCCAGTGATCAATCCTTGTTGACTTTGCAGTGGCTTATACCAAGCTTTTGACAAGAACATTCAGCACAGGCAGATCCCCACTGTGGTGCCACACTCCCTTTGTCAGGAGCCAAGGGAGGTGTCAGAGGGTCCAGAAGAGTACATTCACATTCATGTCTGTTACAGGTCATTTCCATTAGGCACACTGACCAGCAGACATGGGTCTGTCTAAAAAATAAAATGCATTTCCTTACACAACCTTGAGGTTATGCAAAGAATGTCTTCGGAAGGACGGCAGATGTTACCTCCTTTTCCTCCCTGCCTTTCACATGGTGGTAAACAACTAGCAAACAGTGCAACTCTTAGATAGCTACACAACTATCAGCTGGTCATTTACAAGCAGTTTGCTAGCTAGGTGAAAAAATAGTCCCATTTGACAGATATTTAAATCCACCTGCATTGTTTTGTGTGTAATGTCAAAAAAATCAGTGGTTCTCTTTTCCTGTATTTTGATATTTGCTTTCACATGTAGTGAGCTAGTTTATAGAAGTGGCTCACTTTCAACCACCACTCACCTACACCTGGTTGTAGATGACAGATGTAGTGCAGATGGCATTTTTAAGCGTTGACCGAGTTACATATGAGGATACATATGAGTGAAGAGGAGGCATTAGATACAGGCTGGCCCAGGGGCCTCTACTACAATACAAGGGACTTACATTCAAAGTAGAACTGCCAGCTCAGAACCTCCATGAGCCACAGGGCAATTCTGAACCACTGAACATTGAACCAATGGGTCATTTTCATTTTAATGAAGAGAAATAAATGTCTTTTATAGTCTGTCTTGTTTTCAACATCATTCCTGCAGTTGCCATGTGATTTTCCCACTGCTACAAAATCACACAGCTTTGTGTCATTTCTGTCCCATCATTTGTTAACTTCTACCTGATATAAGGATAGAAATTCATCAGGTCCAATCAACAGACTGGCCTGTAAATCTCTTGCCTTACATTATTCTGGTGCAGGCACACAATGAGAAAGTCCTGGCTTTCTTTGAGAATGCTTTGGGTTTCTCTTTGAATATAACTGTGATACAGTATAACAGAAAAAAGTAATGAGTTTAAAAACATCTTGAGTATCACTACAGCAGACTGAGCACTTTTGCTGTTTGGGTTACTTCACCTTTCTCAGTTGGTCTGTTGGCAGTGTTAAGGGGTGTGGGAAGGCTTTATTGAGAGGAAGGCCATCTAGAAGTGTCCCAAGGTCCCATTTCAAGTAGGCTGACAGTGTCACTCAGCGACCCAAACCCCTCCTAACGGCTTCTTAGAAGGGAGAGTTCATGCCAAGCTTGGTCTCAAACTGCAACTTTTGCCTCTTCTGGTAGCGAACTCGCACCCTGAAAATGAGGAGAATTTTAGCACTTTGTTAGCAAAACTCAGTGAGTCTTAGAACTGCACATTTAGAAATAAATGTGTGTAAAAGCATACAACTTGCAACGTAAACACCACAGATTCTGTGCAACCCTAGGGTGAATTCTCTCTCTCCATTCCCTACTCTTATTCATCTCCTACCTGATCTCATGCAGTTTGACAGCCTCATTCACAAGTATCACCAGTACTGGCGACAGTGACACCAGCAGCCAGGCCTTCATCGGGATGTTTCTCAGCGGAAAGGTCACCTTGGCATTCCTGTCTTGCCACAGCTGGAAGTCCACAGTGGCCTGCACTACCTGACCCAGCAACCTGGCCGCAGAGAAAGAAAGAGACAGGCATTTTCACAGCTATACGTTGTACAAAAATAGAACACTGACTACCCCAAGCATTCAAACTTCAACACAAAAATTACCTGCATAAAACACTATATAAATGATTTATGCAGGCTTGTTAGGATTGCATTTGTATGAGTAATTGTTGTTAAATTCTGATTTCACAAAACTCCAACGGACGAACAGAAAAAAATTCTCGCTGATGATATGTATACAGTGATCATTGTCACTATAAGTTTTAATGTTCAACTGCTGCTTGCTTTGAGAACCTGCAATGAAATACAGACTGAGCTGATGTCAGTTAGACAGCCACAGTCATGTCATGGGCATAACTCACTAACTTATGTACCCCTTAGCTACAAAAAGAGATGCACAGTAAAATAATGGATCAAAAAAAATACTGTATGTGAGAACAGTGCAGCAACCACTCATTTTTAGTTCATAAGAGTCAAGCAATTTAATCATGTCTCTCTCTGTTAGTGAACTGCATGTACTAACAGTGTATGTCACACTGGTCTATGTGAGGAGATAATTAAGTTTGTTCAGAAAAGTGCTGGACAAACATCTCAAGGCTTAGACCACTCAAAGCTGTATACCTCAATAAAGAAATAAGTTAACTTTAAGTATGAAGATAAGTGTGAAATGATTCTATGCTTGTTAGATTTTTTTTACCACAAATAAACAAGATGTAGTTCATTAACATTTGCCAAAAATTTCCTGCCAAGTCTTTTCAGCAACAGAAAAGCAATATGACAGGCAGATGGTTAGTGCAAAATGCGGGCAACAGGAACAAGCTCACATGAAACTATATATTGCAAATAACATACAAAAATAAGACTACACTTGTGCCAACTGTACTGTTCCATGCCAAGTGTGTAGATTTTGGTTGATTTTTGCCTGGTTAGAACTTAAATGGGCAATGAAAAAAAAAACAGGTCTGAGATGGACAGGTTACCAACCTTGCACACTTGGCAGAGAATAACCCAACTGCTATTTGAACCATGTATGTTCAAATAGCAATTTTAAAGACCAGAAAGCTATTCTAAACTCAAAAAGTCTTTAATTATTTATAATCTAAAATATACAAATGCATAAACGACAATGGTTATTGCACTATGTGCAGGACAGAATGACCTAGGCACAAGAGCACAGGGAAAAATAAAAACACCCTCATGTGTTGTACCACCATGAGATGGGAGATGCCTCTGTGGTTAAACAGTTCTCCCTTCAAATGAACTATGACTGCTAAGTTTCTACAAACTGTTGTAGAATGCATTTCACTTAGCGAACCCTGGTGCAACATAATACATTAAAAGCCATACCAACATTCATCACATACCATACCCTCTTATGCTGTGCTGGCCTCTCATGCTTTGTTGTTTTTTTTTTTAACCCAAAGCAAACAAACAATGTTAAGTCATTTCTCAGGTTGGCACAAATCACTGGTAGCTTGCCGAGTTAGCTATGATGTTTTGTCTTAGCTTGCTTGCTAGTTCAGATGTTAATAAATACTTCAAAAAAGCATAGCATTCCATTGTCACTGTTTCTATAGCACTGGCAGAATGATCCGTCTGAAAGAAAAAAACATTGCTATCATGTTTTCAGAACAACAGAAAATTGTTACTAGTAGCAGGGAATTATTATCAGTGGTAGTCATAGCAGTGATAGCAGTAGTGGTGGAGTTACTGTTATATATCCCCTTCTCTTACATACTGCAGCAATCAAGATAATATTCATTAGATAGTATGAAAATATATCGGATAGCTGCAGCCCTAATGATCTAAGAAGTCTAGGAGTGCTCTTGTGCAAGTAGAAAGTAAGTAGAAAAACTCCCAATAAGTAAATATGGGGTGGCAGTGTAGCATAGTGGTTAAAGGAGCAGCACTCGTAACCAAAAGGTTGCCCCCCATGGGGGCACTGCTGCTGTACCCTTGGGCAAGGTACTTAACCCACAATTTCCTCAGTAAAATACCCAGCTGCATAAATGGATAACAAGTAAGTCACTCTGGATTAGTGTGTCCGCTAAATGCCAATAATGTAATGTAGTGTAATGTATACAGGTAAAACTAAAAGCTTAACTCAAAGCGCAGAAAAACATGCACAAGACACCAGACACTTACACCACAGGCACAGTAAGGCACCACCAGGTGTTGCTGAAGGGGCTCTTTCTCCAGAGTGGCTGGGAGCGATGCACATAGCTGAGGGAAATGACCACTGAGGGAGAGAGCAGGAGCAAAGAGAGGAGGGGAGGAAGAGAGGGTGAGGATGAGGTCACTCAAAACAGGAAGGAATCCCATGCAAATGATAAGGCAAGACCATTTTCCAACATAAAAACAACAGCTAAAATGCCTAAAGAGCTCAATGAAACTTGGCAGAACTGTAAAGGTCGATTTCCACTGTGAAGAAGTTGAAACGAGATTTTGAAACCGGGTACTAATTTTAATTTATAACCCTAGTGCTTGTGCTACAGTTGCATGGAAATTCAAGTCTAATAGTAGGTGTTATATCAGCACACAAGTGAGAGTTGGTCAACCTGGGAGCAGGTGAGAGACAATACCTGTGTGCAGTGCCAGGAATCCTGCCATCACCTTCTGAGAGAGCAGCAGGCCATTTGACAGGTCACTAAACCACTGTGGGGCATCAGAAGCTGAACTGCATTCAAACAGAAGGGGCACAGAAAACTCAGTCAACACACAATGGCACTGAAGTTAAAACGACCATAAATGAATCACAAACTGTAAGCAGCATTAAGTAAATCATTAACTGAGGGTTTGAGTTGATACCAGAATGCTCCTACCACCTCACCTCGAGGAGAGGATGTTGCAGGTGACATTGCTGTTGGCAGGAAGAGCCGTGGAACACACCTCCTGTAGCGTGAAGCCGAACCCCAGCAGGTAAGCACACACCGTCAGACTGAACTTCAGCAGGAAACAGCCAAGGAAGTACTGCTGGGTCTGTGGTGAGGAGTGCAAAATAGAGATGCGTGCATACACACAGACGCATACACAGAAGCGTGTGTTAAAACAAAAATACTGAGCTGCATCTTATGACAGGAAAACAGAACAGTTCATCCATCAAAATAACAGCCAGGTCTCACCTTCCTGGGTATGGAGTCCAGGTTCTTGCCTGTGGCAACCGACATTACAGTGCTGTCCGGTGGCTTCCCGAGGAAGGACACGCTGTCACGTGGGACGCATGCACATGCACAGACACAGAGAGAGAGAGAGACGCACAGAGCAAGTTAGTTCAGAAGCTAGATTATGCAGGAGAACACACAGCAATGGACAGCACTGCATGAGGTAGAAACCTACCAACAGTCACTGACAGGTGGCAGAATTCAACTATGTATGTGAGTATGGCCCATGACTACGAGGACATCATTAGTCAGGCTCTCACCTGAGCAGTGGGTAGCAGAAGCAGGAAAGCCACAGGATATCAGTGATGTTCATTGGAGGGGGTAGCTGGGCCAGGCATGCCAGAAACTACAGCATAACACAACAATTGCAGGAGAATAGTTTAATGTTTTTCTGGCATACACAGCAATGATATTTGTTTTTATCAGATGTTGTAGAAACTTATTCTACATATGACTACTCTGGTTCATTCTGCATTGATACCCACAGCATGTAGCCTCCATATTCTATTTGTTTAGTGCAATTTACTCTGGTGTACACCAGTGACATAAGCTTCCGTCACTTCACTCACCTGGATAATAACAAGTGTCAGCTGACACTGCAGTAGGAAGAGGAAGCACTTTCTGATGCCGTAAGTAGTATGCCTTGCCTGAGAGAGAGTAGAAAGAAAGGGAAGTAAAGGAAAGTTAAAATGCACTATGTGTTGCAAGACTAATTTATAACTATATAACGTTGTGTTTTGGTAAAAACAGAAACTGTGGAGGTGTTAGGCTAGTGCCAATGTGAAAGCATGACTGGGACAGTTTTTGTACATATTTGCTGCCAAGTGTGTCAATGTGTGTATGTCTGTGTCTGCGTATGTGCATGTGTGTTTGCAACTGCGTCTTTACCTGTTCGATGAGTTTAACCATGCTCACGCTCTCCCCCTGGTGGAAGGTGACAGAACAGGCTAGGCTGTTGAGCTGGCCAGAGAGACCCAGTGGTGACAGTCCCTCACTTTCACCATTCACCCCACTGCTCGCAGCGTAGCCAAAGGTCTCCCATGAACATCGTGAAGGGTACAGAGGGTCCAGGGCAATGCTGCACGAAAAGAAACATGCTGATCCATCGAGCGATTTTATTATTTTACAGTCATTTAGCAGATGCTCATATCCAAAGCAACTTACATAGGTTACAATTTTTACATGTTACCCATTAATACAGCTGGATATTTACTGAGGCAATTCTGGGCTAAGTACATTGCCTGAGGGTACAGCAGCGCCCCAGTGGAGAATCAAGCATTATATAATCAAGCGGTTATAAGCCATGCTCTCACCACTATGCTGCACTTCACCTTTCCTCCTCTACCGGTATATTGAGTGTGGGTCCACTGAACTGACCTGAGGTCACTCTGCAGGAAGAGACAGCTGTTGCGAAAGTTTGCCGAGCTCCCGAAGCAGCAGGTCACTTCCCTGTTCTCCTGCATGATCTTCATCATCTCACACATAGCTGCAACACACATGCAAAAATTCAGTCTAGAAATACATAACAAAACACACGCTGTCAGGTAAGAAATGAATCATGTCACCACACTCTATGATTTCATCTGAAGACATTTACTGTATGATTAGACTGTTCTCAAGGTGCAGATGACAGATCTGTGGTGCTTACTCTCAGGGGTGCAGTCAGTGAAGAGAGGGACCAGCAGAGGCACATTGTCGATGTTCTTCAGGTGAGGCCGCACTTGGTGGATCCCGCGGGGGAGCTTGGCCTGAGGAGGCAAGGAGGAGGTTAGGGGAGCGAGGCAGGTGAGAGGGGTACGGGACAGGAAAGCCGCTCTGTATGCTGCAAGCAGGCGGAGGCACGTACCCGGTTGCAGTCCTCCAGGAAGCTGGGCACGTCGCTGTCTGTGGGCTGGAAGCTGGTGAGGTCCGGAGTGGCCCTCCTCCTCAGGCAGCAACGGCCCCTCCGCCTCGTCTCGAGAATCTGCACGCGCGGACGGAGGAGCTTAAGATTTCATACAGATCCCTGACCAGTCTCACACATGCACACACACTTAACATACAATGCATGACATTACACATGACATATCAAACACACTACAATGTACACAGGGGTGTGGAACAGGGACAGGATGGAATACCTTGATGCAGGTCATCGTGCAGGGAGCCTGCATGGCTGGGGCTGGAGGGAGGGGCATCGCCGCAGTGACCGTCTCCGTTAGGTGTCAGGGAGATGTGGCAGTTCCACCCCGTCTCCAGACCCATCTTCTCTGCAAACACCTAAAGGACGGCCCGCATTAGACACCTGCTGCATTGTCCAAGCCTCTAGCGTTCTCTTTCCTGTGCTGCCCATCATTCCGTCTACCTGTCCGGCTCCTACCTTGCTGCGCAGCTCATCCTCCATGGAGAAGTAGACAAAGCGGATGCAGGCGTTGACCAGGGCGTCGATCAGCCGCACGGTGTCCAGGCGAGCCTGGAACTGCGAGGACACCATGCCCATGAAGATCTGGCCGCTCAAGGCCTGGACGCAGTCCTCTCGCTCCACCACCTCCCCGATACCCTCTGCAAACAGGGAGAGGGGAGAAGGAGGTCAGAGGCAGAAGCACGCAGAGGAAGCCAGCTGGTCACTCACAGCTATATTCTGTTCCTGCTTACCTAGGTCCCATCACCCTACCACCCAAGATACCAACCCACACCTCCAACACTCATCCCACTCCAACTCCCACTCTCTCCACCTCACCGTCCGAGCTCCAGCTGTTCCGTCGACTGCCGTGTTTGATGGGCGTGGTGCTGGGCAGCTCCACCCCAGAAAAGAGGGTGGGGCCGGGGGCTAACTCCACACACTTCCCATTGAGCTGTGGTGATAGGGAGACCTGCATGGGCTTGTAGGCGAAGGCAGAACAGTATCCTGACAGACAGGCACGCTGGTAGAAGTCCAGCACCTTCTTCCTGTGAAAGCAAACCCAGAGAGTCAAGCTTGCATGCGAACATTCACATTTTAGAACAAACCTGTCCAATGTACATCTAGCAAAATAAACTACTCAATCTACTCATTAGAGGTAATCGCTTTATCCTATAGAGGGTCAGAGTGAGCCACAGTAAACAGAGAGCGGCACTGTGTAAACATGCACAGCACACAGAGAGCCAGTTTCAAAACTTGTGGCAGGGACACAACAGCACCACCTACCTTGCTGCCCATATGTAGATATTCAGTATTAGAATATGCAACTGGTCCAAATTTTACCGTTTAAAGAAAACAGAATCAACAACTTTCACCTGTCAGAGCCAGAGAGGGGATAGATGTCAGCCCCATCCCAGAAGTCAGTGCAGGCTTCCAGTATGAGGTCAGCAGAGCCGTGGGAGAGCATCTGTACATTGTCTGGCAGGGATGGAGGGGAGGGGTGAAGGAGGTAAGAATCATTCGGTTGCTAGGTCCTGGGTAAATATTTTGTCAAAAATGATTAAAAAGAAAAGGAGAATAAAACGATGAGGTGCTGCTCACTGGTGGTGCTGTCGCGTACGAACAGGCTGATGAGGTGGCTTATGGGAGGCTGTCGCTTGGTGAAATGGTGCGCACGGCGCGGCGCTGACTCCTTGGCCTTCTCGCCTGAGGGCAGCTGGTACAGAGCCAGGTGGTTCTCCTGCTTGAAAAGCTCCCTCGCCCCTGGAGTGAAGCCTGCGGGGTGCACAGCAGGGAAAAGGCTCAGGGTTTAAGTAGTGAGTCCAGGGAATGACAGCAAGACAGCTGTTTTGCAGAGAAATACAAGTAAAATAAGCGTGACTGCATGAAGTCAGAACTACACTGGTAAGAGTGGAAACGATGACATCCTCTTGCCTTATACACACTATCACCTCTCCACACTTAAGAGTTATGTTTTATGTGTTTGATGTATTGGAGTGCGTCGGCGCTGTTGGGCGGCAGCGTAGCATACTGGTAAAGGAGCAGGACTTGTCACCTAAAGGTTGCTAGTTCAATTCCCCACTGAGGCGCTGCTGCTGTACCCTTGGGCAAGATACTTAACCCACAATTGCCTCACTAAACATCCAGCTGTATAAATGAATAATGTGTGAAACTGTCACCTATGTAAGTCACTCTGGATAAGAGCGTCCGCTCAACGATAATAATGTAATGTAATGTAATAACGTCGGCGCCCACCGATGAGCCGCGACAGCTCGCACAGGCCCCAGGGCACGTGGACGGGCAGCACGGTGCCGTGGCTCTCCTGCAGCGCCAGGTTGGACAGGTGGTCCGAGAAGCGTCAGAGCTGCTCGGTCACGCCGGCGTTGCACAGGTTGAGCAGGATGTTCAGGCCCAGGGGCTTGAGGGAGGGCAGGTGGCCCTGCCAGCCGGAGTCGTCGAACTGGATGCTGACCGGGTTCTGCTGGTCCTGAGAGAGGCTGAGCATCTCCAGGTGGTAGTCGCACACAAAGTCCTCCGCCTCACAGCAGCCCACCTCCAACCCACAGGGCTGAGACGGAGCAGGGGAGGGGGAGGGAGTGCCATTCACACAAACACACACATAAAGCATGAGTTAAAAACAAGCACTGTTTTAGTTTTAGGGAACACGCTGCCCATAACAACTACAGTTCACGTATCTCACATGCATATTCGGACAAAACGGAGCTTGTGAATACAAATGTAGAGTAATGCCCATTCCTACTCCTATTAAATTTTCTCAGAGTCTGTTTGACACAGGAGTGCGTTATCACCTGTGAGGGGTCGTCCTCTCCCCCCTCGGTGTCGTGGCTGAAGCTGACGTTGGAGCCTGAGGGGTGCTTGGCGCGGGGGGCGGGAGGGGGCAGCGGGGACGCAGGGTGTCGGACGATGTCTCGCTAGGCTCCGGCTCGTGCCCGGCGTGGAGGGAGGACTCCATCATGGGCAGACAGAGCAGAGCCTCCCCTTCCTGTGCCTGGACACAGAAACACAGCCACCTCCCCCTCAGTCTCCCTAATTACTCACTAATTACTCACTGCTCTCTTTCAAGATATTTTTTGAAAGACAAATCAACTGTTGCTGATTTGCTGAAAGACAAATGCGCGTCATCTTATAAATTTAATCAGGATTAAAACTACACTCACGTAATCTGACCCGGCCACAACGCCCCCCTGCCAGCCCACCTCGTCCCTTTCCTCGTCCCCCTCCATCCGGCAGAAGGAGCCCATGGAGAGGTCGTCCCGTAGGTCATCCTGACTGTCGTGGGGTGGCTCCACGCGTCCACTGAAGAACAGGACGGTCTCTGGGCTGGGGTTGGGCCATGACAGCACCCCCTGCTTATCCACACAGCACAACACCTGGAACAGAACAATGAACTGCTTCCAGCAAAAAATACAACCACTAGAACAGAGCACATCACTTATCCTTCTACGACACGGTGGTGGCCTCAGCCATCTTTTACGCCGTGGTCTGCTGGGGAGGGGGCTGTACGGATAGGGACAGGAAGAGACTGGACAAGCTGATCAGGAGAGCAAGCTCTGTCCTGGACTCTCCACTGGACTCTGTGGAGGAGGTGGGTGAGAGGAGGATGCTAGCCAAACTGGCTTCCATCATGGACAACACCTCCCACCCCCTGCGTGAGTCTGTGGTGGCCCTGAGCAGCTCCTTCAGTGAGAGACTGCTTCACCCACGGTGTAAGAAGGAGCGCTACCACAGGTCATTCATCCCAGCTGTGGTCAGACTGTTTAATAATAAATAAACCCCACCACTCTAAATACACTTGGTTTTGCACATCTCTAGTTTTTGCACATCTGTGGTTTTTCTTATTTTTCTGTTTGGTTTTTTTTTATTCTTAATGTACATTTATTTACTATTTTATTGGTTCTGTTTATATATATATATATATATATATATATATATATATATATATATATATTTTTTTTTTTTTGTTTGTTTTTCTTCTTCTGTATTCCTTTGTGTTTTTGTATTTTTTACGTTATTGCACTTTTGCACTTTGCCACTCTTTCTACCTCTGTCTAAATGCTGCTGTGACATGTGAATTTCCCCGCTGTGGGATCAATAAAGTTCTATCTTATCTTAACAGTACACAGGATCAACGGTGAAAAATAAGCCTCAATACACTGGAAACAATCGCTCTGCTCAAAGCACACTGAGGGATGTCAGTTTGGCTGTCAGCTGGAGCCAAAAAACAAATGATGCTCGAGCACAACAACTGTGCTCACCCTGCACACTGGGAATACAGGACAGCTCCTTCGTGAAAAAGCGCAGACAGAAGTCAGCCAACACATGTATGAGGAGAGGGTACTCACAGTGACGGAGCCCAGGGCGTGGAGCAGGCTTGAGGTGTAGCAGAGTGTCCGGGACTCTCCCCGCAGCACGCTGACGAAGTGTCTCCACACACAGCGCAGCATCTCCTGCACAGACACACAGCATCAGGGCCCGGCCTCGGGCCAGCAGAGACAGACATGACTCAGCAGCCTCTTTTTCAGCTCGCTGCTCGTCTGCGATTGGCTTGTGGCCGAAGCATAATTTCTTCCATCTGGGAACCTGAAACCCGTGGACAGCGCTACTTCGCTAGCCCCATGAGATGCACAGAGAGATAGACAGGGAGGCAAAGGCTGCGGATATTCCACTTCTGGAAAGCAAAGCGTGGAGGTTAAGCTGCAGGGTAAGGGTAGCGGGGCTGCTTTGCGTGGCCTGCGTCCGAGGCAGCTGTACGACTCACCTCACCCTGTCAGCCCTCAGATTCTGCTCTGGGTCAATCAAACATAGCTGTGAAGCTCAGGAATTAGTGAGTCAGAGACACTGCCTGGGTTACTGAGGCTGGGGGCGGGGGGAGCGTATGGGTAGGACAGCTGCTGGGGCACGTGAAAGACTGAAAATAGCACAGCGAGGGTCACAGCAGAGCACCCAGAGCGTCCGACTAGGACACAACACACATGAAGGACATGGGAGGCTCACTGCCAGGATTGTACAGTTCAAGCCAAAACTGAAATGTCGAAGAAAAATGGTACAACTTGTACATTAACAAACAATACCCCCCTTATAAAAACAATGGATGTTAAGTCTATATGTCCTCCCTGGGAAGGGCTGTATGCCTAACAAAGTACAGGGAGTCCTCATTCTCAACTCCCAGCCTCTCTCTCTTCATGAATCACGATTCTGTTGAATTATTGGCATTGTTTTCATAATTATCATCATGTGTATTACTGTAAACTGGTGAGAAATGGGGACTGTTGAGACACAGGGACTGCCTGTACAAAGAATTAGAACCAGAATCTGAATCCCGCCATAAAGCAAGAAAGGCAGCTGGACGACCACGGCATGAAGAAAACATTTGAGCCCCTAAAACATAAATTGAAATCTAGACGTGAACAATGCTAACAAATTGGCGTTCAATCATAATATGTGATTACTACAAACTATCAAAAAGAAACTTTTTCCCCCCATTATGTTATAATGAGTTGCACTGCATTACAATATCCCCTGTGATGCAAGCCACTTCGGTTGTTCAGCTGAGGAGGGCCCCTGACCAGGTAAGGCCAGGTGGGCGCCCCATTATCAACATCATCCAGGGATAATATGATCCATACAGCATCATGCATGGCTCAGGCAGGCAGTGGTGGTACAGGCAGGCAGTCAAGGGATCCAAATTGAAGTAAGTGAGGAGGGTGGGGAGGAGGGTGCTTGCAAAACAAAAGCCGAAAAGCATCACAAAAAGTGTATAAAATCAAGGATGGAAAGCCAGCAATGAAGAAGAAACCAGCTGAAGCATGGGTGAGAGAAAAATAAAGACTGATAGCTGGTAAGGAAGAAGAGACATGAAGCATGACAGAACTGGTTTTGGTCAGAGTGACCGGCTCTGCAAGGAAGAGCAGCAAAGGTGAAAGCATGGCAAGGTGCACAGGAGACAGGAAACGGCCTGTAGGGGGGTAGGAATGGGGAGCGGGGCAGTGATAGAAAGGGCGAGGTATTCAGAGGATATACCTGAGAAGACACCACTTCCGTGTAGCTGCTTAGAGTATCCTCAGAGAACTTAGCAAGCTGGAGCGAGAGAAGAGGCTAGTTAAAATACGACGGGCCAAGCAGCAAGCCCCCTTTCCATCTCTCTTCTAACTCATTTTCACTCAAACTACTTTGGCTGTGACTGTGGGCCATATTCCCACACTCATGCACCTTGTACAATATAACTCCATATAAAAGACGTTCCAGGCCTTTATACCTGGAAAACTGTGACATTACTGTTACAGCTGTGCAACACTGGATCAGTCTGGGAAAGAGTAAGGCTGGAGAGAGTCTCACCAGGCCTGTTGGGGAGGTGCGGTTGGATTCTGCCAGGACGCGCGCCTCTCCGTAGGCATTGACCAGCACCCACATCACCGGGAAGAGCAGCGGCAGGATGGGAAGCACTCCCATCATCTGCAAAGCAGCAAGCCATAACACCACGCCATGAGGGCCTCACAAATAGATATGAGGGCTTAACAAAGGAGGAGTGAGGGTGTAACAAATGCGTGTGTCTGTGTGTGTTGGGGGTAAACAAAAGGGAACAGAAGTATAGGGTGCAGACATTATACTGGGCTGTGAAGGCTGTAATAAGGGGCATGAGGGCATCGCCAAAGAAGAACGAGGGCATAAAAAGGGTCAGTGATGGATTAACAAAAGGGGCATGAGGGCATAATCAAGGGACATGAGGGAGTAATAAAAGGGGAATGAGGGCATAATAAAGGTTGCATGAGGATGTAATAAGGAGGCATGAGGGTGTAATAAAAGGACATGAGAGGGTAATAAGGAGGCATAAGGGTGTAGTAAAAGGGCACCAGCTGAGGTTTCAGTGTCAGTGCTCCATACCTGGAGCTGAATGAAGTTG
This sequence comes from Megalops atlanticus, assembly GCA_019176425.1. Taxonomy (NCBI): domain Eukaryota; kingdom Metazoa; phylum Chordata; class Actinopteri; order Elopiformes; family Megalopidae; genus Megalops; species Megalops atlanticus. Next base: position 22,503,473 of record CM032875.1, on the reverse strand, counting down.
AAGCAGCCAGGTAGGCGGTTATGGACATTGAGGAAGAAACGCAGCGTGTTAGCAGTGAAGAATGCCACCTACAAGAGAGGAAGACACATTTCAGACAAGTCTGCAGAGAACTGACATAATAAACAAAGCATAATAAAGTGCTGTCCATAAATTGACAATTATCAGTCTTTAATCTCAGTCTCACTCAAATTTTCAGCAACTGAATGAAATAAAAGCAGTCAGTCAGACTGGCAAAGAATGTCACTCTAACTCCTAACTAAGTTCTGCATTTGAAGAGATGCAGTACTGGAAAATGCACTGATGGGCAGCAAGTCCAAAGGCAATCTGCTATAAATTATAGATTTAAATATTGCTGTATAGAATGGAATATGCCTGCAAAGGAAGATGAAACTTCATATTTGCATGCATCATTCTTGTTCGTGACTTTGGGCTGATTATGTTCAGATTGAGCAAAACTTGCAAAGATTGCCAGTATCAATCTAAATTCTAATGTGGCCATTGTGAAGAAATTCTAGACAGAATAAAAAAACAGAAGCTACTCATAAGAGGAAAAAGTGGTATGGCCAACTAAGCAAAAAAAGCAATCACAAGTTTGACTTTGAATAGGCAGCCAGACACTTCCCTGGGGCCAAGGCAACACATAGATAAAATGGGTTGAAGACAGCAGTGTTTAGGGGAAGGGAGAGCTTTCAAGGACTACTTTAAAGCATAGCTGATGGCTCCCGTTTTTCTGAGATCAAATATAATTTTGTTGTTTGTTTATAAGGAATACAATATATGATAGAATGGGCCACAGCCACACCTGATGGCCATATTTTGACTGCAATTTTTTTTTTTTTTTACAGGCACTGCATGTAGGTTTTACTCTTTCACTTTCACAACATCAAAAAATGATACTAAAATGGAGCGGATCTGTTCTGTTCTCAGGTTATTGGGTCCAAGTATACCTGTGAAGGCCTCTACAAGAATACACATGATCTGGCCAGCTTAAATGTTAAGTATTTTAAATCATTACAGAACAGCAAGATGTATATGGAAAAAAGGTCAATGAATAAGCATGTTAAACAGTTGTACATACAGCATACAGTGTGCTGTGACTGCCAAAATGAAATGATGTCTGCCCAGAGACCGAATTTATTTGACATGGAAATACTGAATTTAGCAACCCAAAAATGAGGAAGATGTGTTGACAAGTAAGGTAATTTCTTGGTACCAGCACAGCAGGGCAGACAAACTTCGCCATGACTGACTGCACTGTGAACCTCTCGTTGTCCAGAGCAGTGATGGGGCGGGAAAGTGCCAGGTCCAGACTGTTCCTGCAGGAGAGAGCGGCGGCCACAGTGAGGTGCTGACAACATCCACTTACATCAACACTAAGCTTAAGGCCAGTCTATGTCAGCTTCACTGAATATATCAGTTTAATGGGTTGGTTCTTACTTTACAGTTTGGCAGGTATGCATACTTGAAAGCAAGGAAACAGTTTCACAGTGGGGGGGGGGCTCCATTTCCTTCCACTGTTTTTCTCACTATGGCCCAAATGCATGACATCACCGTTCTCTAATACATGAGAAACTGAACAAAGAATTGACTTTTCATTCCTGGCACCAGTCTGCTGTCTGCTTTTCCTGATCTCAATATGACCCTTTAAAGCATGTACAAATTACAAACATTTTTTAACTTAAGTTCTGACATTTCCTAAATTATTAGTTGAGACTGAGGATACTCCACTTTACTTCATTCCTGTCTGTCACCAGCCCACAGAGGGTACTGTGAAGCTACTTACGACCCTTCTGCCTGTTAGTGTGACAGCAAGCTACTGACCCACAGAAACTCTATTCCCACTCAGCAAGATACAACCCATCTTATTGTAGAAAGAAAGGACTACACATACAGCTCAGCTGTACATTTGAAATCTGTAATTATGGGTTTTACTGAACAACAACAACTTGAAAATGATTAACAATATAATTTGCAAAGGCAAAATGTTATAGTCCAAAGAGACAGACAGAGATGGGGAGAGCATTCTGGGTTTCATATTAGGGCTGTGCCTTGGAAATCATAAATCTCATATGTCACTATCCATTTCCCTGTGATCTGAAGACTGACGAAGTATAAAGGAGTGGTATTGGTAACCAGCAGGTGTCAGCACTGTGGAATTATTCTTTAATCAAGCACAGCATTCTGAGAATGGCAAGACCAATATAATGCATTTTTGTATTCTGCCAGGGAGAAATTCTGACTTATTTTCAAATTTATGATGCACAAAAACATGGCTATAGTGTGTGGTCTGCAGAAAAGACAAAAGTCATTAGCCTCAAACCCTTCCAATGTCAGTGGCACGCTGTCAAAGCAACAGCAGCAAAAACAGCCTGAAGAGAGTGGTGCTGTTTCAGCCCCCAAGGGAAGGCTGCCTACCTAATGGAGTCGAGGATGGGGGTTCGCACTACCCTGAAGAGACGGAACTGCTGAGGGCTCTGGGGGGCTCTCTTCTCGTTCCCTCGTGGGGACGGGGGAGGGGAGAAAGGGGGGAACAGATCCCCTGGCTCTAGGACTATGTGCTCATCATCCTAAGAAAAATAAACAAACAGAGGACTGCAATGAGCCAGTGCGTTGCCCTGGGAAAAGAACACAAGAGATTCATCTAAAAGCTATCAAAAAGAGACAGCCGCCAGGCTGGGAAGAGGACAGAAGAGCAGTACTAATCACAGTGATGTCCATTAAAATGAGTCAAATCCATCATAATTAATAAAACTGATGAGATGAAATACAGATAAGCTGCTGTAAATAACCTTGATGCCACGGAGGGAAACGAAGGACTCCTGCCCCGGCCGCAGAGCGATGACATCTCCCTCCACCAGCAAACTGACGGGCAGGTTGACCAGCTGCTCGTCACGGTATGTCCAGTGCAGAGACCAGGATGGGGATGAGGGAGTGTACAGGTCTGGGTACAGTGAGGGGGACCACCTCAGCGGCTCTCCGGCACACCTTTCCAGAGTGTCTGAAAACAGCAGCACAGGACCCAACGGGAGAGTCAGAAATGCGAGGGGAAAAGCAGCTGTGCGCACTGTTTGAAACTATCAGTGTTGTACACAGTTGCTTGGTTGCCTGGGGAAATTAAAAACATGTGTCAGCCAGAGTAAAACTAGCTAGTGACTGGGTATGAGACATATTCAGAGCAAATTTACCATTTTACTTTTCAAAATCCACAGTTTCTGTGTGCCCGTCACCAGCAGCTGTGTGCCTTTTTGTGTGAGAAAGGAATGAAGCTGGTCCTGTTTGTTTGACCAATAACACCTTGGCTGTCGACCAATAACTAGGTATCTGTGATAGTGGAAGCGGACTAAATTGACTGCTGGCTGTGAGAAAAAAACCATGTTGAACCTTGACAATACTTTTCTTTCTTCCCTTCCCTAACAATACATCCCAGCCTCTCCCAGTTTTCCCTTCCCTCACTCACCATCCAGTTGGGAGATGATGGACTTCAGTCGTCGAACCATCTCACTCTTTTTAAGCCTCTGCTGGCGCCCAATGAGGAAGAGATTGAGAAGCAACAGGAGGAAGAGAGCGCCAGCATTCACCAGCTCAATGCCCTGGCTGCACACAGGGAGGCAGAGACCACATCAGGGGAGTTACAATTACCTGAACTACATGTTGTTATTTAATATATTGTCCATGAGGCCCCTGGTTCATACTGGTTCCTCACCTGCCCTCTGGCTGGCTGCCATGGCAACACAGAAGCCCAACCACAACCAGCAGAGTGAGAGCTGCACCAGGCCAATGGAAGCTGGAGTGGCGGTTGTCATGGTGAAGGAAGCTCTTAGCCCACAGCTCCTGCAACAAAATAAAAGCAATTACAGAAATTGAATATTAAAATCCTATACTGACCCAGGGATAAGCTCATTTTAAATGTGATCTGATCTGAGACACTAACAACACTAACAACAAAGGTTAACCATCTATAGCTACACACCGCCATGGGGAAAACCAACAAACTCAAACTCACAGGAACAGTAAGTGCAAGGACTGTATAGCATGTTACACATCTCCTAATAATAACATCCCTCACATGCAGCAACATTTACGGTTGATAGCTTCTGTCCGTTGTACTCCTGACATTTACATTGAATAAGGAAGGTGTTGCTCCGCACGTCACTTCGATTTTTGGTGCATAAATAACTGCTAGACCAGCTAATCATTGATATCCCTTCCATAACTCCTTATATCTCCCTAAATAAAACTATAAACAGAGACACACCCCATTCATGTGTCAGTGTTAAAAATTAACATTGACAGAGTCGTGGAAGCTGGCAAGACACGTCCACTTTACTTGAGGGCCAGAGGCAGAAGACCATCAGCCAGGTAGAGTGTCAAACAGAAACAGAACCAGAAACATACCTGCAGGGCGGGCCGGCGCCGGCCCTGCTTCTGGTGCTGATCCAGTAGGGCAGACAGCTGGTCCCGCAGGGTACCCAGAGCCTGGGTGCTGGACAGTCCCAGAGGGACAACCTCTTCCTCCTGAAATACAAGCCAATCAGGATTCCTGCACTGACACGACTACAGGGTTAAAGGATTTCTACACAACAACTACTCCCTATCATCTGGATACACTTATGTTGTATTGTGCTGGAATTCACTCTGGATAAGAGCACCTGCTAAATGTATATATGTAATGTAATGTAATGTAATTTGTACTACATTAGAAATACCTTGGATTTTTATAATATGCATTAACACACTTGTAATGGTTGAGACCAAAAAATCAGGGGTTTTTACATAACACTGAAGATTGACTGACTTGGAATAATACTGAAAGAGGGCACCATGGGAAAAAAGGACTTGAAAACAAGGAGCACCGACCACATTTGCCACTGAAGGCACTGAGTCAAAACTCCCCATGGTTCCCATTGAGAGGAGAGAAAAGGAATGAGTGTTCTTTTAGTGTTACTTCCTGTCATTTCAAAATTGTAGGGTGTTCTTATATTAAGTACACTGTCACCTCCCATCTGTAATCTAGACCATTCTCTTCACCAGTTCTCAAGTGGTTGAATGGACTGTCTGCTAAAATAATAACCACCTTGTTTTACATTAACTTTTGTTGTAACAAAGACATACTTCTTTTTCTGTTCAGACAGAAGTATGTCTTTTTTACAACAAAAGTTAATGTAACACAGACCTTTCTGTTGAAAGGCCTCAATACATTTGACTCTTTATTCAAAAACAAAATGACTTCATAGCACATTTAACCAAAACTGTTTTTGATTACTTTGATTTTATACCCACTTTTCTGCCATTCAAATGTTATGCTTCACTCTAAAATTTGTTTTATATTTTATTTATTGCATTTACAGTAATGTAATACATTACGCGTTTCCCTGCAGAAAGACAACCCAATTATTACAATAAAGGAATGACAAATAAATAAACGTATGAGCAGAAGCAGACGCAAGAAACATGCCAAACAAACACGAGTCTCAGATAGCGATGGGAACTTTGTCTTTTCCCACACTCTGCGCCCTTCCTCCCACGTCTGTGTCTGTCCATGCGTCTGCGTCCGCAAGGCTAAAACTCCCACTCGCGCTACAGTGCACTACCGCTGCTCCACAACGCTACCGTGCAGCCGGGGCTAAAAATAGCTCTCCCTGTTCCTCGGGGATGGAGGCTCGGCTAAATCCTCTCGTGAGCTGCTAGGCAGAGAACTCAAGGAAGTAGCGGCCGCAGACATTCACCCACGGTGCAGTTAGCAGGCAAGCTGACCCATCCATCGTGCATCCTTTATCCCTGACTACACGCAGGCAGCTGATACAAGAGCATGAAGACAGGCAGCGTTCACAATCATTTTGGGGGAAGTCGCTCAGAGTGCGTTTTTCCTCACCGTACACACTGTGCAATTCTAGTGAAGGGCAAATCAGCAGCCCCCGACTAAGGAGATAAAAAAACACTAAAGAGAGGGAAAGGAACGGCCACTTACATCCTTCTTCCACGGCCAACCTTCCTTCTTCAAGATCATGATGTGGTTCTTTTTATGCCTTTGTTGACAATTTCTAAGTTGCTGGGGCTTTTCTCGGCCCTGCAGTGGCAGTGAGGGAGAGGCAAGTGACTGAGTGCGGTGCCACCTCAGCATCCAGCCACCCTCCTACTCTCTCTCTGCTTATTCAGCCTTCCCTCTGCTCTTTGCTTCTGGCGCGCCTCAACTTCATTGCAGTCCCCTGCACACCTCAGAAATCACCGACCCCACAAAAGACAGCAGCTACAGGCAGGGAGGTGATGCTCTACACAGGGATGCACTTGTGTGGGGGAGAGTGGGGGGGGCAATGTTCAAATATCCAATAAAATGAGAAAAAATGAAGGAAAAAAAAGACTGAAGGAGAGGAGAGTCAGGGCCAAAACCGCTCCTGCAGCTGACTGTCCTGCTGCTGATGCATGAGTGCGGCCAAGCCCCTGCCCGCAGACACAAGCACTAGCACAGCCAGGGCGAGCAGACAGAGGAGACTTGCCAGCACCTCCACCCCGCCAGGGTCGGATATTAATCAATTTCTGCCAGCACAGCACTTTTTGTCCTGAAGGGGAAGATGCGGAGAGGGGACTGGGGCAGCCAGCATCCTAGCTGGTCTTCTTTTGGTACAGACAGAGTCCCACCATGTGAGCCCTGACTGTGTCAATAGTATGACAGAAGACCCACACAGACACACTAAGCATCACTGGTTCTTTTAATGTCTCATTCCAACCTCTGCCATCATTTCAACTATTTTGTGCAACCACTCTGTGTACAATTTGGAATCGTAGTCTAGGGAGAAAATTATGTAGACAACAAGGTTATGGATATACAGATTAAGGAAATATGGATCCAAACAAATCATAAAACTGAATCAGCACACACAAAATGCAACATCTAAGCACAAAAATTTCCCACAAGATATCCAGACTATACACGCAGTGCAGCTATCTGCCAAAGGAAAAGAGACGTACATACATAACCCAGGTTTAAAGTGGACAAATATTATGCCTGTCAGGTAATATCAATCACTGTTCTGGCATCTCTGTGCAAGGCTTGCCTGTTTCCCCAGCTAACCTCTCTCCCACCCTCCGTGCAAGCAGGGTAGCTTCATCCTGCCACTGGAAAACACTCACTAGGGTTACATTTTTAGTCGCAAATGATTTATGAGTGCACAACAAATGGAATGCAGTTATGCCTTTAAGTTGTTAACACGTGACCAATTCCGTAAACTGCTAGTTCTACATTTCAGTTATCATCAACCCAACCAAGTGCGAGGCTCTTCGTCAAGTCTACAATCCATGTTATCACTGAGTTCATCAATGTAATAACAGAATAAAGCATCAAACTGTAATGAAAATTATATACAGGTCATACTGATGCCACAGGTGATTTATGCCTTTCCAATGGGTGCGTATGTACTGTGGTTCCTGACCTGCCCTTCTCTTTCGTACACACTTCCTTCCTGCCAACGCATGATATTGCCATACTTTCAACACAAAGGGTAGGTCAGATTTTGACTGCAAAACATCTGACAAAGCAGATGAATTACAACAATTTTTAAGCCTTTTGGGGTTGTGTTTTTGGTTCACAAGAACAGGTCTTGCATATATGTTGCTAATTGTAAAGAGCTACATCAGAACATGTCTTTGCTCAAAAAACAGCAAAGATTAAAGATTCTATTATTTTTTACATATTATATACTTCCACTTTAAGCAAGTTGTTATTGTTGCTGTTGTATAATTCCTCTTCATTTCCAACCATTTTATGTTACATCTGGCATGAATATTGTTTCTCTGTAATGTACTTTGTGCCAATTCCTTTGTGAATAGCACAATATTAAGTAGAACTGGCCTGATTAATTCAATTAAAAGATGAAAAAACAACACTGTAATTTCATGTTCAACATTTGAAACAGTTTACTTTTACTTCTCTAAACACTTGATATGAAACATTCAAGACTGAAAAATGTTATTGGACATATAATATGTCCAATAAGATGTGAAACATTTTACATTTTATATAAAATCCTACACTGGAATATGCAACTTCTAAGGACTACTTCTTTTTCAAAACTGAAAAAATGTAAATATGCATTACAAAATTAATGGACAGCATAAGAATGAAAAGGTACAACTTTAAGACTTCAATACTTTCTTGGACGAAATGGGCTTGGTGTAGTCTTAGCTTAACTATTAGCTAATTATTACAGGAAGTAAGCCAGGCAAGAAAGAGAATGAACAAAGATGGAAGTTCAGTGAAACCTCTGTGAACTTGTTAAGCAACACAACCTTAATTTTCCACCTGTGCGGCTCTTGACTAGGAGAGTGATTATGAAATACTTTCAAAAAGGGTATCACTTACAAACTTTCTGGCTTGTATTATCTTAAAGATATATAACACAGAAATATCAGAGGATTACAAAAGACATGTGTCATGGCCTTTCGTGTCATCTACAATAATGTTAATGTATGTGTTTTTTTTATCTATATGATTAATTTGACATGTGATGCTGTGTGTACACATTTTAACTATCAAAATCAATCAACTACTTAAATATAAATTTTCCTAGGGTGTGAATGAAGAACAGAACAGAATGAAGAACTCTTTTCAGTTAATCTTTCGTAACCAAAGCACATAATTACAATACATCACATTACATTACATTCATTTAGCAGATGCTCTTATTCAGAGTGACGTCCAGCACAACAGAACATAAGTGTATCCATTCAAGTTGAATGAGCAACAGTGTCAGACCAGGCTAACAACACTCCCAGACCAGTGAGTGTGCGCATAACACTACTCAAGCCTTACCCTAAGTTAACTTGTGCAACCTGACTAGACAAAAGAAGCCAAGCATACTACCCTAATTGTACACCTCTGAAAACTGCACATGTGCACAAAAATTGCACACGAGACTTGTTAAGGACAAATTCTGAACCTGATGGTCTGAAAGTCTGACAATCAAACAAAAATAATGCTTTTAACCTGAAATTTTTTTTAAATGGTACACAGTCTGTGTCTTACTTAAACAAAACATCTGAAGTCATGCAGCTCACCTGTTTCTTGTCCTGTAGCTCCATGGCAACCCCAGGCACTCAGCATGCTCAGTGGGGCACAGCTTGTGGAGGACAGAGGAGACGTCCTGCCCTGTCCCAATCCTGGTACAGGAGGCCTTCTGCCCCCCCAGCCCCCTGCCACTCTCCCAGCGTAATGTGCCAGGCTGGAGATGAAGGTGGCTGAGAAACTCCTTCCACACCAAGAGACTCCGGTGTATGCAGGGGCACGCTAGGGGCTGGTCTCAGTGCTGGAAAAGTGTGTCTACTGCCTTCATCACGCACTGGGTGGATCTGAAAACTGCTGTAGAGCAAAGGAAATAGACCTATTAAAAAAAAAAAAATCAGACACTGATATTCATCTCTTCTACGTAAGTGGCCATGATGAGGGACCAGAAGTGAACAAGGGACATAACATGCATCCATAAGCCACTGTATGAACAGACTACACTACAAACAAATGTAATTCTTCTCACAGGGCACAAACATGCTTTCATCTATCTCCTGTTCATGTGGGAAAAATGCACAATGCTCAAAGGGAGAGTCATCAGAGAGTGCAATACTCCCTCAGCTCACCTATCCTGTATTTGTCCTTATAGCACCTCTGTCTGCACCCTGGTTATACAATCCACTTACGATCCCGTACAAATATGTGCCCCGAGGTACCCTTTACAGCTGTACAATCATGTTAGAAGCAGCTCACAGCTCTACAACACATTTTCATCTTGTAGTTTATTTTCTCCCAGATCTGTGAAGAACACAGCACATTTTCGAGTTGTCAGATCTCCAACTGTTGCCTGCTGCTGTACTGCCTTTCACCGGCGGTACATGAACATCTTAAACATGTCACAAAACAGGTTAGCTACAACGTCTCGCTCACCATCGTACAACACGCCCGTTTACTGCGGTGGTTAACCATTTGGTGTTATCTAGTTTCTCCAGCTAGTTTAAATTTTTAACGTTTAGCCCATTAGCTATATTGTAGTTACCTCCTTCGTCTACGTGACGATACCAGCTTCGATTTTTGATCAAATCATCTCCAGCAGTGGGCAACATCTTGTCATCTTCAAAATAGGTGGGTGGCCATTACACTAAGTTGCCGTCTAGTCATTTGCCTGTTCTGCACGTCTGGTGAAGTTATCTTGCTAACAAGTTAGCAAGCAAGCTGATGTTCCTTAAGTTACAGCTTTTAACGTTACCTAGCTATCTAACGTTAGTAGCAGCTACCCAATGGTTTGGCTGCTGCAGGGAGGGGTGCTTCGAGACTACGGACTGCCTTACAGCCACAGTCGTCAACGTTAGCCAGTAAGATAAATGGACATCGTTAGCACATATACTATGCTGAAGGACTAGGACTAGGCAGATTTGCATCGATTCGGGTAAAGCCATGGTTTGCTATTCCACCGCCACGTCGGAGGCAAAATTCTACACTGAGTTAGCTACTGCTTGCTAGCTCTTGCTGTCAGACATGCCTACGACGTTATCCACATTCAATTCTGATTAACAAAACCAGTACAGGTGTCTCCTGCTAGCTAGCTTGCTGGCCACGGTTCATCATTCTCTGTTACTGTTTACATTAGTCACTTTGCCTGCAAGATAGCTAACGTTAGTCTATCTCATTATACACTTACCGTGCTAGCAAGCTAACCAAGACGACTAGCTTGCCAGCCCGTTAACGACATCTGATGACACAGCTCGTAAATTTTAACGTGATTACATAATTATAAAGTTTGTCACTTACCGGTGATGTCAACACCTACAGTGCACTGAAAGCCGGCTTGGAAGCGGAATAATTTCTTGTAAACAGCGAGGAGTCATTACAACCAAACGACCGCCATGTTAGACGTGAGGGAGTGGCGAGAATCCTAGCTACGAGCGGTGTAGCAGGAAACCGATGATAGGTCTGAATTCTCGGAATTGATTGGCCGAGGCGGAGTTTACTCTCCCCTTTCATTGTAAGAAGAGATCACGCTTGCAACTGGGGGCTGTGTCAATCTCCAAACCGATGCTGGATCAGCGCCCTACTCGGGCTAATCCCTTAATCCTAACTCCAACCATTTTGTGTGTATTGTGAAATCTGATCCAGGATCAGTGCTGGTGCCATTGTCAACACTGCTTGTTGTCAAATCGGACATTTTTATTGGTTGTTCGCAACATATACCGCAACGCCGTGGTACAGTTCAGTTTCGAAGGTGGTAAAAAATGTTAGCTAATGCTGGGTTAGAGCGACCCGACCTTTGCATACCGTGTGAAAATAAACCAATTGCCGTTACGGCTGTTTGGCCACTTAACTTTCTGTTAGACAGTAGACTACTGCAGTGCGATGTCTTATTTTGTTACCGGTCTACATAAATACCGCAGTCTTCACCGTTTATGAATAGGGGTCAGGGGTGAGCGGTTACGCTGTGAAATGGGGATATGTGGTCAAACTCCTATATAGGCAGTACAGAGATCTAGCTAGTCTAAACTGGCCCGGAAATATCACAATTCATATTAACACGTCTGCCACGCAGTGCACGGCACTTAGTTGTATGTGGCGGATAAGGAATCTGATCTCTCCTCAACTTTCACATGTTCTTCACTAAAGCGTTTTGGAAGCTTCAGTATTTAATTTATTTATTTTTATCATTATACTTCGTCTTCCAACAAAGGTAGCCGACTTTATTCATTTGCATGTATGCCAGGCCACAGCAAATTTGGTCGTACGACGGTCTTCATAATCACTGCCAGATAGCTAATTGAAGTAGTGGTAAATAAAAAGTTGTTTGGAAATTGACATTGTAAGCATAATAGCACACTTGTGATAAAATTGCACTAGTCTACTGCGTTACAAATAAGTACAAAGTACAACTGTTTGCACTACTCTAAAGTATGGTATAAATCATTGCAAATCTTACTGGCTGTTCTTACTTTGAAAGTATAACAGACATTACAAATCATCATTTTTAAATCTTTAATGAATGTGTATATAACAAGCCTGAAGAATTCCACAAACTTGGGTTTGACAGGATACAATTGTATTTGAAAACAGCACAATATATGTCATTTTGTTGATTGCTGAACATTTTTATTGCACTAAAACTTGTCTTAAATATGCAAAAAAATTCAAAGTATTATACATTTGTTTTTGATCATCAGTAATTTAATAGTAATTCTTGATCCATTTCAAAAGACCGTACTGAAACTAAAATTTAAGACAAACTCCGTTCTATATAAATAATCGATGCACAAAATAATTTTTTGCAATAGCTGTAGCTTTGGTAGCAATCTTTACAAAGGTAGGAACAATAAGAAGTTGTCGGCAGTAGCAGCAGACAGTGAACATTGGTATTTCTCAACAGTAGCAGCAGCAGCAGCATTAGATATTTGATTTGGTTTCACCAGCCAGGATGCTTGTCGAACTGGGGGGCCACTGTGGGTTGCTGGGTGTACACTGCTGAGAGGCAACACTAGCGTGTTGTTACTGAACGACCACTCGATATGGAGCTGCTGACGGGGGGTCGCACCAGCTCATCCATGATCATTGCAATAACGTGGCACAGCGCCTTGGCCTGCAGGAAACAGTACATGCACAGTGTGTTAGACAGGCCCCCTGAGACATACTGTAATGCTTATGATTTCACAGTACAATGTGCTGTACACACTACATTGGTTGATATGACAATGTTGCCTACTGTACCTGTTTGAGATGGATGATGATGCTTTTGGGGTAAGATGGGTTACCATAATTTACCTCCACCGCCGGCACCTTTTCTTTTTTGGGACGCATTGTACGAAGCGACTGCACATCAACCAGGAATATTGAAAAAACTGTCTCCTGCAAGAGGCGTCACATAATATGGCATTTACTGAACATCTGCGGCCTGGAACAGAGCAGTAGTTTTCACACGTGCACGTTATGTCAGCATGAGTCTTCTGTCAGCTTTGTTCACACTTTGAATTAAACTGAGCAAGGCAGAGAGTGCCAGGTGACAGGGTACCTGTGTCTTCGGCTTTGCAAAGAAGATTCCCTCCTGGTTAACAGCAACAGTGCAGGGAGAGGGACAGTTCTGCTGACTGACCTTTTGAGCCAGAAAGACGTTGAAGCCAAAGAAAGGCAAGGAGCTGACATTTTCTGTGAAAATTGAATTAGAAATTTTCTGTGAAAAGATCAATAAATCTAATACTTCCCCTGTAAGGGTGTGAATATGGCACTGCCTTAAGGAAGTCCAAATGTAACCCCTGTGAAATTGAAATAAATCTGATAATAACACACCTTCTGTGAAACAGAAATGAATGGAAGACTAAATTGATCAGAAGCGGAATTCAATTTTAAAGTGCATCTTAAAGTGGAAATGTATTTGAAGTATAAATAGTTATTGCACTCATTTGAACATTAAGTTGATTTTTCTGTAGACTCACCAAGGAAGCGGATTTTGGCATCACGAGGACTGAGGGACCCTATGCTGGCCAGCTGTTTGAGCACTGCAGAATGCAGCTGCTGAAGGTTTGTGCTGCTCTTGTCTGATTGAGGGAGGTACTCCTTCAACTCTTGTCTGAAGACACAAGGAAACAGTAATGACTCCATACCTGTGAAACCATATTTCTTCCAAGTGCTGGGTTAAGTTCAATAGGAACAGTGTTGGCAATGTTGTGAATATAAGCCCAACTGAATATTTTTTGTATTTCAATTCACCTACTTCTTAAAAAAAACACTGTTTGTGACTGAAGAACCACCTCTGGCTAGGGCAGACAGTTAAATTGGACATCGTATTTCTTTCTGTTTGATAATAACTTGTGAAATGTAGGATGCATAAATACATCCATAAAATTAACATTAAATTGCAAAATTAGCTTAATATATCTATTCCAAATCCATCTATGGATTTCCCCTCCCATGAGCACTTCTGTACAACAACAGGCTTGCAGCTGTTAAAAGACCTGCTTTTAAATTTTGTAACATTAGAGAAACCGTTTGTCTCTCGACTGCATCCTAGGTGAGAATCGGTGCAGTATAAATTACTCACTGTGAAGGCACCTCCTTTAGACCCAGGGCCAGGTGCTGAGCAGCAGCAAAGTCTGCCATCTGCTGGTAAGCAGCTGAACCACTGCTTGGGAGCAAAAACTTCCCATCCAGGAAATCAGCCAGTACCTGAAAGGTGGAGGAGAGCAATATGTTCACTCTGTATTAACATTTATACAGATGCACGTATCTGCAATGTGATCCATATGGTACTACCTGCTGGTAGTGGAACTCAATGTAGAGGTCATTGTCGAAATGCATGGGCTGGCTCCAGATCACCCGGCGGAAGGAGAGGAAGATGGAGCCATCGTCCAGCAGGAAGTCAAAGATGTACTCGTCTGGGTGGATGGGGCGCAACATCTCACCTAATAGACAGGGGGAGAGGGGTGTAGTGAAGCATATGAGCACAGATAGGGGAAATGGGGCAGGGACAAGAAAGGAGGTGAGCAGGTAGACAAGACAGCAGGTAGATAACACAATGTTGTGTTATGAATAAAACAATTGGAATTTCAGTAGGAGTAATGGTTAATGATGATTTACATATAGGCATGGTGTGATTGCATATATTATGGTATACTACAGTGACCAGTTTACAGGGAAATCAATAAGATGATAAAATAACGGGAATGTTGCAGCCGCATCAATGTACTGTTCCCTGTGGCTGGCGTCATCAACAGTGTGGTGAGAGTTGGTGTACAATGTAGCTGGTGTTGACATGCTTACTCACCCTGACGGTTTGCATGAACAGAGAACTCCTTCACTTCGGAGGGCTTCTGCACACCCATTTCCGCACATAGCTCCGTCACCACATCCAGTGCAACCTGGAACCGCCCCACCACACACACACACACATACAAACAGATACAGAGAATGTGTTGCACATATGAATAATGACACACAAAAAAACAGACAGCCAGGTCAGTATTTGTCACAACTCCCAGCAAGATCACTTGATGTAAGTTATACTGGAAACTGAGTGTTCTCCTGGACAGTAGCTTGCTCATTTGACAGAAATTAGAGAGCAAGAGGCTGAACTCACACTGAAGCTGCGGATCTTGCAGGGGAACTCCACTCCTCCAGGTAGTAGGATAGGGAGGCGTCTTGAGCTCCTGCCAGCCTGTACAGATATGCCTCACAGTTTACTATCATCTTGCTGTGCAAATCGTTAATCATGGCCCTGTCAACAGATGTACCTGTCTGTTTGTGTTGTGTGTGTGTGTGTGTGTGTGTGTGTGTGTGTGTGTGTGTGTGATCATGTTTGTAAGAGTGTTGGGCTCGTCCCGGCCACCTCACCTCATCACAGGAAAGTGATGTGAGAATAAGTTGGCCAAGTTGTGTGTGTATGTGTGTGGGTCCCTCAATTTTCTCTGTTAAGGCTGGGGAGAGGTATGTATTAATTTAATCTGTCTCTCTGTCTTTACTTTACTCACCAAGATGGCTTCCATCTCTAGCCGAGATGGGACGTGTCTGCGTCCGCCATGAGCGAGAGACCGCATCAGATTCTCTTCACAGGAGCGGGACAGCTCTGAGATTCAGACCAACACAGTCACAACATTAGGGGGAGCTTGGGGATGATTCTGCCAGAGTTGCTATTCAGTAAAGCAAGGTCTGTACCTTGGTAGGGGTGTGAGGGGTCCAGGGTGCAGCTCTGTAGGTGGCGGGAAGCATAGGGCTTAAGGGTGCCCGAGCAGGGGAAAAAACCTGTCACCAGATTCAGCAAGCGCCACCCCCGGGTACAGCTCTCTCTGTGCAGAAACAAGCACACAGAGAAGACTGAGTACTTATACCTATTCACATTCACTTTCTCAAACAGATGTAGGAATTAGGGCTCATACACATGCGCGCGCACACACACACACACACACACACACACACACACACACACACACACACACACAAGACACTATAGGCCACTGTGACTCACTTGTGTGGGTTGAGGGTTGTCTGCTTGATGACCTGGCAGTAAATCTCATCCCTCAGAAACTCCTTCTCCTTCCCTAACTGCACAGACACACAGAGAAAGTCACACTGTTGGAGATCACAGGGTTTGTTCTAACTAGAATATAAAACCCAGGGAAAAAAATTTGTTGGACTCGTCACATATTTGTAAATCAGACTCATCATAAGGGTCTTTCAGTTATTTGGTCCACTGTGCACAACCCTTTTCCTGGGGTTCGTATACAAATAGTGCAATTATTGCAGAAAGGTAGTCCAAATTAATTTAAAACTCAGTATAGAGCTATGTTAAAGCACAGCTGTATGGTAAACATCACACAAAGCACCACCAGCTCCACACGGGTTTACAAAGGCCTTATTTTAAAAGCCCCCATTAAAACCCTGACGTCCAACCTTTATTATGTACAGACATATGAGGACACAGTGTGTAGTGCTGGGTGGGTTAGCACCATTGTGTGAGGATATAGGTGCTTGGTATGGGATACTGCACTGCTGTAGGAGGACACTAACATGCAGGATGCTGTTTACACAGTCTCCCTCCGTCTGATGCTTCTGTAAGGGCTGGTCTCCCATGAAACGCATCACATCTGACGGTGAGCAAGGGTGGAGAGAAAGACAGAGTGCCTCAGTAAGCTGTAGCTATATACTGTCAGAAGGCACACACATTAAACAGCCTTCAGAAACAACTGTCTGTCAATGAACAGATTTGGTATCCACATAAAGCATCTTCCAAGTCATTACACATTAAATAAACAGTGTAATATATAAGAAAAAGAAGCTAGCACTGATAGGTTCAAATGAACTGCAGAACAACATGCAAAGACACAGGAATTTCATTTATTTATCAATTTATCATGTAAAATTAGGAGTGTGAAACTGGTGTCGACTGTACTGTGTAAATGTTTTATCCTACGCATGTATGTGTATGTGTATGAATGTTTGTGCGAATACCTACTCATGAAACACTGTGCAGCAAGTTCATTCAGCTCATTATCAGAGTAAACAATGAGGGACTCCTGGATAGGAACCTGATAGAGAGAAATATCAGCGTTATAATCTCAAAAGCGTAACATGTTCATAGATTTGTATTTATTTCTACAGGGGCTGGTTGGGTCAGATAGTCTCATACCTTGGTGTACTGGACCATCTCTGAGCTGCTCCTTCCCTCTGCACTCAAACCTTTCCAACCCAGTCTGCAGAGAGAGAGGGAGAGATTGTGTATAAGATAGAGTTAGAGAGAGAAGACAAAAAGCTTATTTTTGCATGTTCAGACAACTGCTCCACAGTTTCCTGCACACATAGTGTATGATCATGTATCCTGTGCATCAGTGCATGATGAACACTCTAACCTGGTAGCAGCCTCTCTGAAGTACTTCATGGCAAACTCTGTCATGACGTATAGCTGGCCGCCACTGTCCGATCCCAGCGCTGACCCCTCGGTGCTGGGCTCATCTGTAAGGCTATTGCTGGGAGGAAGATCTCTCACTATCCTGGTCTCTGATGGGACGGAGGTGGTTGTCACCCTCCTGCTCTTCCTGCGCTCGTCACGGCGGTCAATGTGGGTGCAGTAGTAGTCTGGGGGTGCAGCTGGCTGCGTGTATTCTGAGGGGAAGAGCCCTGATCGACCCCCTATTGAGCCGAACTGCCACCCTGCTCAGAGGTGAGAGAAACATTTCCATCATTGTGATGTGGTGAAGATCAAAGCCTCAGTGAAAGGGTGGGTGTGTTGGAATAAGTGAAACACAACTGAGTTCACTGATATAATAACAGGTTGTTGACGTCAATGACAGAGGACTGTCCTGCTCAACAACTTACCTGCCTGCAGCCCATCCATGTGCAGCAGCTTGATGATGTCACCCTTCTGGAAGCTGAGAAGGCTCTTGTCATCTGTCACATAGCTCCTCAGTGCTATCACATGATCAGAGTCCTGACAAAGCAGGGTGGGGAAGAGTCCTTTAGTGTGCTTCCTGTGCAATCAGTGGCTCCTTCAGCCCAAATGGTGACCATCATGATAGGAATGAGGGCTTTGGTAAAACAGTGATCAGAGAGTACAGTATGTGTGAAGTAGATAGTGGCTGAATGGATTAGATGTATTGACTGGGCAGTAATTAGATACTTAGAGGTGTCCAGACTGGCTAGAAACTGAGAAGGTGAGTAGGCTTTAGGAAGGTACCTTCAGCAGCTCCTTGAGGAAGAGTTGCACCATAGCAATGATCTGGGGGCTACGGGGGGAGTGTAGCTCCAACTGCTCATTCTTCAAGGAGAACTCCACCACCCCTGTCCGTCTCTCACATACAGACAGCAGTTCTGCATAGCTGCACACAGAGCAAAAGCAGACAGGCTTATATTCACCTGCATGGCATTAACTGATGGGAAACAACAGAAATGCTCTCTGGATACACTTTTTTGGAGTGGAACGGCTATGAATGAGAATTGGTGGAGAAGAGAAGGCTGTAGGCCACATGTTGGCTGAAAAGTTGATGAGATGCCACAGAGGTGCATTGGGGAAAAGGGACACAGTTGAACTTACCTGTAACTGCGCAGCACCTTGAGGTGCTTGGGGTTGATGCCAGATGCCTTGACTACCCGCAGTAGCCGAATCCCGCGATGAGACACCCCCAGTATCTGAGTGTCCTCCCCATTCCCTCCCTGACACAAGAATAGGATGGAAAAAGAGGTATAGGGAGAGAGAGAGGAAGACAAGAAACCTGTCAACATAAATGTTCGCTCAACAGGCCATTAATGTATGTAGGTGATGTAAAGTTTTAGAGATGAGAAGTTTAAGGAACTTTACTGATGAATTTCAGGACAATGAAATGTCATGCCGCCCTGCCTTTTCAATAACCATGAAAAAACTCCCTTCCACCTCATAAATCTCCAGGTACCTGAATAATCACAAGCAAGGGTACATGCTCACATGTGTTTGTGTTTTGTTTGAGAGAGGCAGAGATATTTCCTTAATGAAGTGTATGCATAGATCTATTTACATGTGTGTGTGTGTGTGTGTGTGTGTGTGTGTGTGTGTGTGTGTGTGTGTGTGTGTGTGTGAACGTGCATGTGTGTGTGCGTGTTGTGTAGTGTATGTGTGCATGTTTGTAAGATTGTTGGGCTTGTCCCCACCACCTCACCGTCACAGGGAAGAGGCGTGAGAAATAGTTGGCCCAGTTGTCTCGGGCTGCCATCACAATCCTCTTCTTCATGGCATCATCCTGCACTGAACTGATGCTGGTACCCACACGGAAACCAGCTAGAGAAGACAGAAGGGTAGAGACAAGAAGGTGGCACTCAGAGCAGGATCATCTTTATGTGGTGTAAATGCAAAGAATTTTTTTTTACCAATATCTGATTTGCCAATTAAAGCAAGGACTTAGCAAGGACAGATATAGTTTCACACCACTGCAAACATTAACACTCAGGGAACAAACCCACAGCTGGCCACTATGTCAGTTATTTATTACTTTTCTGTTCATCATCAGACTACACCTTACCCAGCAAGTCCTTCATTTTCCTTCGCTCCTCACGGGAGATCCGCAAACATGAGTCAGAGTATGTGTCTCTCATGATCTGAACCAGAGAACAGAGTTAAAAATTGGAACCAGTTATCTTTTTCACTGTTCAATTATTAAAGGTATATACGTGTATAAGCTGCAGGCCACACTTCTGGACTTTAAACCTCCAAATGATTACAACACAAATGACACTGCGATATCCTATGCACTTTCTGTAGATCTGAGGGTAATACATATAATAGCTAGGATCATGGCCAGGGTCAAGGTCTAGGGATTAGTCATGTGATCTTATTTGGAGATCAGTTCCAAAGGTTATGAATGGTAAGGCATCCTGGGAATTCAGACTAGCATTGCTTAAAGTACTGCATATGGCACTACTGACAGACTTTGGAGAAATGTCAGAGATGTGTAGATATCACTGCAAGGTGTTACCACTGGAAAATGGGAGAATCAGCTTATGCCTTAAATCTTACCTACCTGCTCACACAGTAGATTGAGGACGTATGGGTGGTTAAACCTCTCTCTAGGGTAGAACACCTAAACAAACACAGTAACATGTGATAGAAGGTTGAGATGCAAACTGCTCACAGATATCATATCACAGATGTCACAGCAGTGGGCTTCGTTAATGTGTATCCTCTCTCACCTCTTTACGCAGGAACAGTTTACCGGGCATGCTGGCGTAGGAAAAGTACACACTGGCCGAGAACTTGTGCAGCTGTGAGCGCACATTCTCATCATTGGACAGTAAGCTGAGGAGATCTGCATAAATGAATGGGAAGTGCATGTTAGCCGAACCCATACCCCTGTCTCATTGGTTTGCACGCAGTCAGCACTCCTGTTCAGAAAAGGGGAGAGGGTACTCACTAGCTCCCGGGGCCGCATTCAGAGGTGGGTCAGGGATGTTGGGAGGAAGGGGTGGGGGAGTGTCGGGAGGAGGAGCTTTGGAACGGGTGGAGCCAAAGAGGTCAGCCAGTGAGTTCTGCTTCTGCCTCATGCTGTTGGAGATGGAACGAGGCGCCTGAGGGGATGGCGGTGTGGGAGGGGCTGGTGGGGCAGTCTGTTTTTTGGGCTGGACAGGAGGAGCGTACTGTTTCTTCTACAAAGTGAGACAAATAGGCAGCATGAGAACAGTGAATGCGCGCTCACTTAATAGCTCACTACCAAATTAAATACTTGCTCAACACAAATTACCAACAAATTCATTTTCTTTTCTCATTTTCCTTTCTTCCTCCAAATTAATCTGTTGCTGTTCTGCGCTCTCTGATGAATGTTTGCTATCTGTCGGCGTTCAAAACCCTGAGTGTAGTGTAGCTCTCACCGGCTGGGGTGGCACTGGTCCCTTTCCCCTTAGAATGGCCAGAGCCTCCTCCTTGGGGTCATTTTTCTTCACAAATGTCTTGGCAGGGACTCTGAGATAATGAGGAAGTACAGTGGTATGACCATTTCTATAATCATAAATGCCTAAAGTTATTCACAGTGTAATTTTTTCACTTGGTCTTGAAGTGGCAAAACTCCATTACCATCACTGTTATCCTTGAATTGGACCAATGCACTAAATACATTTAACCTTAGCTGTCCCAGTTCACATCAGCCATGTTACTGAACCACACATTGATACGGAACATACAGTCTCTCTCTCTCTCTGCATTTGTACCACAGGTGACTGACCTTACAGGCTCAAATGGTTTGGGTTCTGGGGCAGGGCGGCTCTGATACTGCTTGATGATATCTCGGATCTGGCTGCTGGGTTGTGGTTTAGGAGGAGTGACAGTGGCCGGGGAAGTCCTTTCAGAATTTGTTGTCTCTTCCACAGGGGCCTTTGGAGTAGGTTTCACTGAGACAGTGGGAGAGACAAACACATTCCCCACAGTCATTACTCTACATCGAAATCTGTGTCAACCATGTAAATGGTCGGACGTCCTAAGAGATGAGCTGTCTTGCTGGAACTTCCTCTTACACATACAGATGTGGACAAGGTTCTGACCTTCAGTCTTGACTGGTGAGGGAGATCTGGGTGACTCCGGTGGGGCACTCTTCTCCACTTGTTTGGGGGGTGTTGGCTGTGGCCTCTGGGGTTTGGCTGCAGGTCTCACCTGATTCGCACTGACACTTTGTGTTCCTGGGGAGCAGAGTGGAGATGAGATAGAAAGATTAAGGACAGAAAAAGGGACCAAAAGAGCAATTGCGCCCACAGGGAGCTGTGACCATTACTCATAGAATTACTCAACAGTATTGCCTTAGTTGCTGTAATCCACACTCACGACTTACTCCACTACACTGAGCTTTTAGTTTCCTCTGATGTGGAACATATCAAAAGACAAATCCATACACAGACTAAATGACTCTCAAACTAAGATTTTGTGTGGTTGTACTCACCAATCTTCTGGAAAAAGTCCCTCTTCTCTTTGAAAGATTCCAGCTGACCCGGGCTGGAAAAATCCACTTCCTTCTCTGGCTGTGAATGTACATACATTTAAAAACATATTGGAAGGATATCATTATATATCATCTGATCGACTTAACATATCATCAGGACAGAACACAAAGTTGGCATTTCCACATAGCATCCTTCTAGATATATATATGTATATACCACTATAACACCCACAAAGCATTAAAGCCAATGAGACTGAAAGACTGACACACCATTTTTTATTCCAAAACAAATCAGTTGTTCAGTTGTTCCTCATGTGGGATGGAGAGGTCTGAGGCTGTACCTGCGGGATGCTGCGTAGGGTCTGAGGCTCTTGGGTCGCCGGAGGTGGGGTGCTCTGGGTGGTAGTAGGGGGAGGAGGGGTCCGTTTGGGAGCCGGTGCTGGAGGCTCTGGTCTGGGTGAGGTCTGTGGCTGTTCTTGGAGGCGCTGCCGTTGCTGTCTTTGCTGCAGCTCCTGCTGCTGCTGCTGCTGAGACAGGGTCATGGCTTGGAGAGTCATCTGTTGCGCCTACAAGGGAGAGCGGTGCAAAGAAAATAACACTTAATCACCTCTGGAAGACTGCATTTCACAAACCTCACTTAAATGTAATGTTTTAATAAATGTAACGTTTACTGATACAACATTTATGATACTATCTGTTAATTAAATTGATTTTGAATATTAATAAGGTATGCATTATCTTTCCAAAATGTTGTCAGTGCTAACCATAAGCAGGGCCTGCTGGTTGATGAAGGCTTGCTGCTGTGCTGCCACCTGCTGGGGATCAACAATTGGTGCAGGTGTGGCCATGGCAGCTGGCATCATCATTGCTACAGAGTAGAAAGAAAAGAAGATGCAGTGTGCAGTGGGGGGACTGACATGAGGAACATGACAACATAAGTGAATAAGAGACAATTAAGTGATAGACAGCAAATTAGCGATCACTCATGAGGTAAGCTCCACAAGTTATCACTATTCCTTAAAAAGGAGAATGACGAAGAAAGAGAGGAAGCCTAAATAAATAAATGCAGTGGCAATTCATACAATTAAAAACCCTATAAGCAATGGATCAGGAAAAACAGATTCTTACAGTGCCCTCACACACTCACATGGCATGGTCTGCATCATGGGCATAGAGGACGCTGCTGGCATCATACCGGACATCATGGGCATGGCAGGATAGCCGGCCATTGCAGGGTTAACACCCATTCCTGGAGCAGGCAGGTGCATATCATGCAGTTAACAGCAATGTGGCTAACACTGAATTTAGGATATTCTACTTATTCTACTGGTGCACAAAGAATCATGAGATATGTTCTTTGCAAAGTCAATTTGTGCTTGATCGATTTGTTTTTTGACATTTTTTTAATTTAAAAATGCATTCAGTCTGTGTGACTAGGACTTGATGAACACACATGCGAACATCACACAACAGATCTCTGTTAGCACAATGAGCTTGACTGCAAATTCTTTGAAAAGGTTCATACTATATCAATCACACATGCTCTAACTACCTCCGCAGAGTAGGGCCTACTCACCCATAGAATAACTTGGCATTGTCATTGTTATTGGAACCCCTGTAAATCACAATATTGTACAATTTGTACTCGCATAATCACAGGAATTAAACGGCATGCCCCAAAAATTAATCGTCATAGAGGGGAAAGGTCCTTGCTCCTGGGTACCTGCTCCAGGAAACATTCCAGGCTGCATGGGGCCTATCCCTCCTCCTCCCCTCATTCGCCTGTTCAGCATGGCCATTCGCTCCATGTCCTACAGAGACAGAAAACACTCTGAATTCAGATAATAAACCATATAAAACAAGTAACAACCATCAACAGTAACAACAATAAGATACTTATATACAATAGTTTATTATTCAATCTGAACTCTATATGGTTAAATATACATTTAACTGATCTAATTGCACTTCTTTAAGGGACTGACCAGAGGACCCTGGTCAAGCACAGGGTCAAAGAGATCATCTACGTAGGCATCCATTTGTCGACCCCTGGTGCCTGAAAGGAGAAGAGCCAATTATTATGGACTTCTGTGAAGGCGGGCCAATCCGTAGACTCTTTGCAAGCGGCTCGCATGTCAGAACAATGCATGGGTAAAGTTTCATAACTATTGAAATCATTTCTATGTCAGTCAGTTTTTGTTAGCTCATCTAGGTCTGTACATGCACAGACAGTTTGTTCTGCATTCTGGATCTTTGTGATGAGACTGCAGGTGTGCAGGGGACAGGTGTTTCTCTCACCTTCTGTCATGGGGGTGTAGGCACCGGAGCCCCAGGCAGAGGCTGCAGAGGGTGGGAGTCCAGGAGCCTGCATGGATGGAGCAGGGGGGATGAAGTCATCCATGTCTGGAGGAAACATCCTAAAAGGCAGAAAAATTGCCACAAAAAATTACAAATCAAAACTTACCTCAAAACGTATCTGTACCAGCATCTAGGGACTTTTGTTTTTGTTTTTCCAAAGTGTTTTTTTTTTCAAAATGTATGAAAATCCAGACTCCATTTGAGGCAATTTACTCCAACATCTTTCAAAGTATTGGCCTCTCCCCTCACACGCAAATATGGCAGTGCAGCTTCCGACACTAGGACGTGAAGTCATGTGATACAAAGTCCAAGACAGATGAATAATACATGTTTTGGCTTAAATGTTTTCAGCTCCAGTACAGTGGTTTAAAGTTTCAGATTTTAAAGTTGGTAGTATATCTACCAACCCATAGTGAATCGAGGCCAGTTCAAATCAAATTGGATTCAATATTTATCTCCTGAAGTAAATGTGATATAGTTTCCCATATGCTTTTAGATATCATAGCATCCCTATTTGGTTTAGCTGCTTTCACATAAGTACATAAGTTGAATTTTACTTTCTCTGTCAGAAATAGAACTGTTTAAACATATACGACAGATTATGTCTTCCATGTACGATTCTAAAAAAATGCATCTTTCCAAAAATCCCCAACCTATCAACTGTTAAATCCTTTGAGTTTTCATGTGTTACTTCTATTATCTACCCAAGACACAGTGCATGGCCAGCAGTGTGGCCCTGTACCTACATGTCCCCATTGTTACTGAAGAGGTACTGAGAGGGTGCAGAGGACTGTGATGGTGGGACATCTGCCTCCACCCCAGCCAGCAAGTCCATGACGAAGTCACAGCCAGCGAGGTCAGTCCAGCCCTCCCCAGCCAGGAGGGACACTGACCAGCCACGAGGAGCCTCTTGCAAACCTCTGTAACACAGCACAGGTCACTGAGATGCAACACACTGGAGCCCTGACTTTGGCCAATACTCACACAGCTGCAAATTATAACTCTGCTTCATACAAAACAGAGGCAGGATGCATTTCACTGTAAGAGATCTACAGTTTTACAAAGCAAATGCCAGAAATTATCCATGAAGTCATTACTGGTCTATGTTCTGCGACATTCTTTTATGACGTGCACATCACAGTAAGTGCCTCTATACCAGCTGAGAGGCAAGAGTCTTTGTGTGCAGTATGTACCTGTATCTGAGTAACCAGGAGGCCAACTGCTCCCCAGTGGTCCAGGACTCCACCTCTGCTGTTAGTTTCTCCTCTGTCAATGAGACAAAACAGGGGAAGTGGGATCAACCTTTCAGGAATGAATTTTTTGGATTTAAAGAAGTTTATGGGTGGGGCATTGGGCAATTGCATTTATCAGTCCAGAACAATCACTGAATATTCTGGAATGAGATAACAGTGAACTGCCTGGCTTGTCCATTACCATTGAAAGTCAGGTACAGGCGTCCTTACCATTGTAGGTGTTGACATCCAGCACCATCTTCCCTCTCCTCTGATTGGCTGTCCACTCCAGCTGTGAGGGTGGGTGAAGCCTGCAGGCAGGGGCGGGCAGCTGCAGGGAGGTGAGCAGCTTGTGTTGACAGAGGGCGCGGTATTCTCCAGGGCCCTGGTCGGACACATACCTGACCACACAACAAGGGGGATGGAGATAAGTGATTGGAAGTCACACCTGCACCACAATACACCTTAAGATGATGTCACGAATGATGGTAACATGATCTTCGGAGGAGCGGTGGCCTACTTGAGCAGCGGCTTGTCCAGGTCTGGGGAGGGCGTGAAGGAGCTCAGGCAGCAGGCCATCAGCATCCAGCCCCTCAGGGCCACCTCCTCGCTTTCCCGCCCCCCGGTGTGATGGGC
This sequence comes from Megalops atlanticus, assembly GCA_019176425.1. NCBI lineage: Eukaryota > Metazoa > Chordata > Actinopteri > Elopiformes > Megalopidae > Megalops > Megalops atlanticus. Next base: position 22,477,353 of record CM032875.1, on the reverse strand, counting down.
CAGCTGGGCCAAGATCTCGTCCCTGAGGGAGGGCCGTGCCTGTCCCTTCTCCACAATGTAGCTCCCCAACATCTGCTCCTGCCAGTCTGTCAGCTCGGAGTCACCCGAGAAGCGGAGGATCTGAGGGAAAACAGCAAAGCAGCATTATTAAGCCTGTCTTCAGGCAAATGTCTGCTCAGAACATAGTACCAGTATGGTGAATGGTGCCAATATGGTTCTCCAGTATGGCTCATGGTCTCACACTCACCAGCTTATATATCTCCAAGGCTGTGTGGGCATCCTCTAAATCCAGCGAGGTGAGGGGTCTCTGCAGAGGGTAGCCCTGTGCTTGGCACCATCCATCCTTGCAAAGTGTGATAGGAAAAAGAGGCATTACAGTGTGTGTGCTACGACATGCCTATGTGTGTAAATATATCTAACATTATAACATTGTGGGTGAGAGGATACGCTTGTTTTACCTTCAAGGCTGTGTTGGCATATTTGGAGAATGGGAAGTAGTTGATGTCAGGTGGCAGGGAGAGGTTGTGCTCAGCTTTGACCTGTGGCGGGGCAACCTCTGTGACACCTGGGCCCCGTTGCCGTCCTGCAGGACAAAAGGAGAGCTGCAGTCAGAGTTATAGACTTGAAAACAAGCAAAAAAACCACAGGCAGCTCATCTAAATCAGAAAAAAACTTCCATCCAGCCAAGCCAAGCCCAATTCAAACTATCTCAGTCATGTTAAACCCAGCCCAGCCTGGCCCATCTCATCCCAGCCCAGCCCAGCCTATCTCAGCCCAGTCCAGCCAAGCCTAGCCCAGATTATCTTGTCTCAACCCAGCCCATCTCAGTCCATCCCAGCTCAGCCCAGCCTTGCTTAACCCAGCCCAGTACAGCCCCTTCTAGCCAAGCCTTTGCACTCACCTGCTCCACTGTGCAGCCTGGCAGACAGCTCTGCTGGAATCTCCAACATTCCCACATCCTTAAATACAAAGACAACCAATCAGCATGAAGCAAAGTATAACGCAAGAGTCTGAATACGGATGTGAATGGACTGTGAGAGAGTATAGACAGGGATAATGGAGTGCCAGGTCACATCCAGCATGTCAGCTGTGCACCCTCACCATTCCTGCAGTTCGGGTCTGAACTGTGGTCTTAGTTGTTACTCTGTTCCTCTCAGCGTGTTCCTGAAAGCACAGACACAAACACAAAAACAACTTGTCCTGAAAGTGAACAGAAAATTTGACAATGCTTTTCTTTCTGCCCCTGGTTAGACCTGGGAACTACATATGTACTGTGAATTAACTAGTCTGATTACTCAGCTAAAGCTTTAGTTGACAACTATTTTTTGAACAGAATGGATCAAGTTCATCTGTTTGACATATGCTCTCTAGACAACGATGTCAGGACTGCGGCGGTGAGGATTTTTTGATTTTTCCAAGAATGTTCTCTTTCTTTGCTATGTCTTTTTTTTTTACCAATTACTGAGGAGACATTGTGAAATGGGACAGCTAAGATATCTATTCATTTGAATTACCCTTAGCTGACACAAGATGAAAAACCTAATAATTGGTTAGAATGTACATTTACCCTACTGAATAATATTCAACTTGTTGGCCCACCTTAACTGTCAACAACTCGCAGTTGGAATACAGTAGATAGAAACTGATAGTTCATAAGCAATAAATCCACTGAAAAAAATTCTACTCAGCTGGGTAGACCTGTGGTTTCATTTCATGTTGAAAGCCTGATGAACATGAAAGCAAAAAGAATTTCCTTCCTCAATTGCAGTGTGGATTGCATGAATGATCAAGCAGTAGCAAAGTTATTGTAATTGTGGAAATCAGTGTGTCAGCTGTCATGTTAGAAGACTGCAGTTTAAACACCCCCAATCAAATAATGTTGATTGAATAACAAGGACAATAATGATCAACTTTATATAATTACCCCATTTAGGAGCTTGGTGCAGAGGTGGAGAAATCTATCAGGGGCTCAGAAAAAGTTACATTCCTTGGTAAAAAAAACTAATGAAGGACTAAAAATCACTGGGAACACAACAGAAAAACAGACCTCTTCATTCTGTCCATTCTGTCCTGGTCTCATGTGAAATATAACAGAAATAATAATTTGTTTGCTCATTCTTGCTTGTTTACATTTTAACTGCACTGTAAAATACAATAAAATACAAAACAATACTGTTTGGACACTGATTTTGTCTGATGTGACCAACAACTATAAAGCTTTTGACTGCAAAATCAAAGTCAGTTTGGCAAAATATACAATGAAATATAATAAAGAGACATGTGTTCAGACAATTTGAAAATGAGTGTTATGTAATCTAACTGCCTTCGATCTCCTACCAATATGTAGCTTCAGCTTTTTGGTTTGTCAGTTGATTATTGTTGTTCTTCAGGCTGACTCCCATATGTTCCCTGCCCTGGTGCCACCGCTGTGCAACAGCTCTTTCCAGCAACACAAAACAAGCTGACAAGCCCCGTGTGAAGCTTTCCCATAGTCCTATTCTTAGCAGCATGGTTTTTATACACCAGGAACAGTCATATTCTCGTTGCTCCGCCCCAAACGAGAACAACTAATCACAGTCCAGAAATCAAGCTCCTATCTGACCATTTACTGCTCTTACCTTCTTGTTTACCCAGAGCTGATGCTGCCAGGTGGGCAGTGTTGCTGGGTTCCACAATCTTTTCCTATACCTTATATTGTGGAATGGTCTGGTCTGTGCTCTGGTCTATATTTCTGGGGGTGTGTTCAGGGCTGCTATCAACCTAACAAGTGTGTGAGAGGCAGTTGTGTAATTTCTAAACAGTGGCTGCCACACATTTGCACTGGTGTAGAAGGGGCAACACATCAGCCACAACAGCAGCAGCTTTCCCTCTGGTTCTGCCATGAAACGGGGACATAGGCACTCTCTCTCTCTCCCTCCACCCAACTCAGCTAGGGCGTGACAGCATGCTCCCTCCTACAGCACACTCTCTCGAACACATCGCTCACTTCACTGTGTCTTTAATACCTATCGATCCAAACATTTTGCAATCACCCCACACTGTTACCGCAGTCAAAACAGCTTGCTGATGTATTGTCAGATTTTTAAAAAATGTTCTCTCTCTAACTGCAATAATTCTTAATGAGACCATGAGCATACTTTGTGCCCAACCTCTTTCCACAGGTATCAGGCCAAATGAGTTTGCTTTTGTTTTGCGGTAATCAAAATCTTCTAATCTCTGTGAAGCCACAGAGCCATCACCAGGTAACACACGAGAGTCCACCCCTCGTGATCACTAACCAACCATCTGGGCATCAGGCCATCAATCCGGTCATAGTCCAAACGTCATAAACCAATGACAAGAAATGACAGAAAAACTTAGCTGCACACGTTAGACCCCTGAAAGGAAATGTGTGCTTCTTACAGACACAATAAGCAACAAACACTAACCAAAACCAACTTATATTTTATACAACCCTACCTCACAACCATACCTTCATCTGAACTTCACAGGTGAAGTTCCTCAAACAGTGGCTTACCTGAAGCCTCCCAGTTTCTATTCCTCCCTTCCTTTCTGTCTCTCTCACTTTCTCTTCCTCCCCCTCACTTCAATTTTTTAAAAAGGAGATGGAGAATGGGCCTACCTGTCACAGCACATGAAGAAAGTGAGATATTCCGCACCCACGGCAGTGGTCTGAAGGGCAGGGCTGAAGAAGAAATGCACTGTTCTTTTCTTGAAAGGAGGTTGAAGTCCAGGACGGGAGGAGTGTGTGTGTGTGTATGTGTGTGTGCGTGTGAGGGAGGGACTGGTATTTGAGTCAGAATGAACTCCTGTTAGCTGAAATATCTACAGAGTAAACTTCACACATGCCCCATACACAACTTGCAATGATGTAATAGGAGCAGGGCAGGCATAAGGGAGAAAGTTAATGTGTTCACTGTAAATTAATATTGATTCTCATACAATTCACAACCAGCTGCTTGCTCCCAATTTCCATCAGTTTATGTATTTATGTTACAAATGTTAACCATCGCAGGTGCTTTTTTGACAAATAATTGCAAAACACCAGTTTGAGATACTGGTCAGATCTAATGAGAATGAAAAGATGAAGACAGAGAATGGATGCCCCAGCTACACTGTGTTGCTGTAATGCAAGGTACACTTGTATGAGTCAATATACAAACACAACCACTGAGTCTAAAACAGGCCAAGACTGTTGTGCTGCAGAGTTGATTGATATGTTTCTTTTTTCACCATTCTGGTCATTTATTAAATTTGAATTAATTACCGGTGACATGACATTTTCCATAACAACATGTTTGCTACCACCGTTTACTCAGTACTGTGTCCCTCACTGGGCGTGACTGTAAAATGAGTCACATGGTACATGGAACAAAGATAGGGGAGCAGCAGTACATAAGAATGAAAAGGGAACGAAGTATAAAAGAATGAAAGGGATCAAAAGAATATCTCAGTCTTTTCCATTCAAAAGAGCTTTACTTGCACCTCGTGTAAACTCAGGTCAAGATCTGTTAAAAGCCAATACTAATAAAGCACTACATATCTGACTACATGAAGAACACCTGCTGAGTTTAATGGAGGCTTTTGATCCCAGGTGACCTGGACATCAATACAGAACAATAGGGAAGGGACAGTGAGGCCACCCAGAGACACATCTGAATCAATTCTGGTAAGGCGTTGCAGGACAAGAATTTATGACTTTCTCCACATGCAGTAAAACTCCTCGTTGCCAGGTAATGGATTATTTACAGAATACTAGTGGGAGAGACAAACTCTGAGCAATTCCTGTAAGACGTGGAGCATTGATAAGTAGCATTGCGAAAGACAAGGTATTTTCATTCTGCACACGTGTGTGTTTGCGTGTGTGTGTGTGTGTGTGTGTGTGTGTGTTTGTGTGCATGTGTGTATGTGTGTGTGTCTTTGTATGTCTGAAAAGAGATATGCTCATTCACATTCTCACCCTCCATCGCTGTCTCTTGAGGGTGTTTCTGGTGATCATCATGGCCGCCCAGAACTGTGTGAAAGACTGCTTCAGCCTCTTGTAGTACTTCCTGCCGCATTGGGGGGTTGGGGCAATTCCATCCATTAATATACAATCACTCACAAATTGAAGAAATAAATATCTCCCCCCACTTCATTCCCACCCTTCCCTCTACCACATGACCCTTATCATCGCCCTCTGCCCTCCTCCGAACACTGTCTGTCACACTGTCCTTCCTCCCATTACATTACACTGTTGCCATTTAGCAGAATCTCTCATCTGGAGAGACTTACATAGGTTCCATTTTCTTACATGTTATCCATTTATACAGCTGAACATTAACTGAGGCAATTCTGGGTTAAGTACCTTGCCCAAGGGTACAGCAGCAGCACCCCCAGCAGGGAAGTGAACCAGCAACCTTTCCATTATGAGCCCTGCTCCTTACCACTACAGCACACTGCTGCCCTCTCCCTCCATGTCCCTCAATGACACCTGTCCTGACCTGGCCTGGTGGCCACGGATGTGTGACTGGAGGATGATGGCCTTCTGCCTGAAGAAGCGGAAGTTGCGGCGGCAGATAAAGCCGCGGATGTTCCTCTGGATAGTGACAGCAGCCCAAGTCTGCGTGCTGCTCCACCGATCCTCCACCCGTTGGTATAGCGCCTCCTTCAGGAACACCTGAGCAAATACAGCACAACCCAGAGTTTGGCTGCCATGCTCATAAGGCCTTATTCCTATTCTGCTGTAATATTCTGAAATGTTTCATTCATCAGGATTAGATATTAATTGTAAAAAATAAAATGACGTCAAAATGATGAGTTTTGTGTGTGACAAAATGTTAGCTTTTAAGATTTAGGAGCCAGTTAATCCAGATGAGCCATACTACCTTTGTACGCCCCAGCTGATACTGCCCCTCCTCTGCACCTGCAACAGTATTCAGCAGGGTGGCAACCTGTTCCTTCTCTGACAGGTGGCCTGGGCGCTGCAACAGGAGGACACCATACCTGGAAGATGGTCAAAGGAACTCGGAGTAACGAGAAGGTATGAACACGAACAAGAAGGACAGAGAATTATAAATAGCTCATTGATGGTTTCTCTCAATAGACAATCCATTTATTTCTGTGTTAAAGGTTGTTGTGTTTTAGGGATTTTTAACACGATAGATATACAGAGAGACACATACTTCTCCATGAAGTAGGTGAAGGGGATGCGAATAGGGTATCCCTCCTTCCTGATGTGAATAGTCTCCAGTATCCCAGCATGCCTCAGCTGCAGCATCATATACTCCACATCAAAGATCCCTGGCAACTGAGACAGAAAGATGAAGGCAAAAGAAAGTAGGAATCTTGTGCCTAGTAGCCTTAATCAAAATGTCTTCTCATTATCTGACCATGTCTATTAACAGACTTTGAATTCAGTCTAAATGGAAATCTCAACCCGCTCACTATGACTATTTAATATGAATAAGCACAAGAACTAAACGTCTGAATCCTATAAATCATAATTTCAACATGGAAGACCCCTCTGAATCAATTAATACACTTTGTCATGCGTAAGTCTGGAGTTTGAGACATCTGTGAATAAATTGTTTTAGCTGACTGTTCCTAAATTCAGGATTGGAAACGTCTTTGAAGCTATCAAGATGTTACAATCAGACAGGGAATTTATGGCAGGCACGATCAAAGCAAGGGTCAATTCCTAGATTTAGTCATCCTGTGTGTGTTTCAATGTTTCAGTATTGTGATCTCTTCACCTTTACTCATCATGGACGTATTTTTGCTTCCTATATTCTGAATTAAAGAAGAATATACTGCATAGTCATTGATAAGGTGACAAACTGCGTAACCTGTGTATCATTTGGCATGGCCATTTTTCCACACACTTTACTGCGTACCTTCATGTAGTTGGGTTTAAAGCAGCGGACAAAGGTAGTTTTACACCTGAAAGTAGAGAGACAGAACATTCAGATGAGCTGCCCACTCTTGGTGTAAAGCGTTATTTATGAGCAGTGGTTAAAGTCATTGCGATACTTACTAGAAAAAAGGGACTGATACTACGGCATGACTGCGTAGAGGACACAACTACTAAAGCAGTATCAACAACTGATTAAGCCCTCAATATCCATTTGAAGTTACAGAACGAACTATGCAACATTAAGTCAAAAAGTGGTTTAGCACTGATCCTGCGATGACCATGCCTCTGACCTCTCCAGTCGTGTGGTCAGTTCAGCCAGTGACTGCTGAAAGTGTGCCGCAACTGTGGGGGCCTGCTGCCGATGGCCTTTTCCCCTGGCCCCTAGCTCCTTCTGCTGCAGGTACCTCTGCTGCACTTTGAGGAACAGGCTAGAAACCATCTGATTAGGAAAAAAGAATACCTATTTGTTCTTTCCATTTGACTTACCACTCAAACCTATGTTGTATAGCAGATGAACTTGTTGTATATGACTTAGGTGATTTATACCATGCAGGGTAGTGTATAACTTAGCCACAACTGTTTGATACCTCCAAAAATTAGGCCATAGAATCTCTACAGCCTCTTAAGCTCCTTGCACAGCAACGCAGGAGAGATTACACGGCTTGAATTAAGCAGGATATGACAACACTAGCTCAGGCAGTGTTGTACGTCACATGCTGCTCAACAGATTAGCCTCCTCCAATGGTCTTGTGAATGGATCCGATGAAATGATTATATTATATTATATTATATTATATTATATTATATTATATTATATTATATTATATATACACAAAATATATACTTTTGGTTTTATATTTATATTCCATCTGTGGACATATATCCACAAATATTACTTGGTCAGCAGTGTTCTCACCAGTAGCCTCATCCAGTGCTTTACCTTCAGTCGACTCCGAGCGAAAAGCTCCAGTACCTCTGGACGGATTTGATCATGGTTCTTATTGAGGAAATTGTGCACCTGAAAAGAAAGGGAGAGAGAACTCTGAAGGTACATATAGACTGTGTTTTGTGGGTTGACTACCTTATGTCAGTCAGTGGAATTCAACAGGTTTTTACATGACAGTTAAATAATAACCACAATCAGAAATTTTATTTCTTTATTTATTGCTTTATTTGTGTTGGTTTTTCAAGTCATAAATTGTTTGAATGTTACTACCCTATTTTTATTCATAAATGTGTACTTGTAGGCATACTTGTTGTTGTAAATGGCATCTGTACAATTCCACAGTGATTGTTGTTTATATACTGCAGACATTTTATCAGAGTAATGCCTCTCCAATCTGCTTTTTAAGGTAGCAGTAATGACACCTAGTGGACTTTGGCTGCTATTGAAATACAGTTGCTTGTGAAGTTAGGGTTTTGTTTTTACAGGTTGGCAGCACAAACAGTTCTCATGACCACTGACAGCTAGGCATTTGTAACTCTTGATTTTATTGTGCCAGTGAATGCATTTTGAAGAAGTTTCATCATTCTGGCAACAACTTATTGCTCTGGTCAACCAAGTAGTTCCCTTACAAAAGCGTGCAAAACATGGAAAAGTAAATCCAAAAATCCCAAAAAACAATTAACCTGACACAATTCCGAAGAAGCCAAAGCTTCAATTATGTCAAATCAGACGACTTGCAGGTCTTTGTTTAAGAACACATCTATGGAGATGTTCACCATTTGGAGATTCTTCATATGAAAGAATAAACAGACCTACCAAAAGGTTAAGACGAAAAAAAATAATGCAGTTATAAATTGCATAACTGTGTCAGTAGGTCAGTAAACTTATTCAAAACCGAATTAAAACAACCTGTTTGGAAAATCCTGTTCATATGCCCAGAATTACAGATGTGTAACACAAAAAAGGGAGGCAGTGCTAATGCAACAAGGTAAATTTTTGAAATTGTAGTGCATGTAGCAACAGTTGTGTAACTGTGGACTTGTCTAAGAAAAAAAAGCCCCTGGCTATATAGGTGAATTAGCTCCATACATCAGGGATCTGTAGGAGATCTATCTACCTGGTACGTGACAGCCCCAGCGTAATGGTACACTGTAAATACAGGCAGAGGAATTTTAGGCTTGGTGTAGTAGGGGCTGCTCCCATGGTGATAGTGGCACTTCTGCAGGAAGGTATGGTCTGTGGCCTAGGGCAAAGAAAGAGGTAGAGCAAAAGTGAGAGGGAAGTAGAAAAAAGAGATAAGGAAAGAGAAAATAGTAAAAAAAAAAGTGGCACTTCAAACATATTTGAAGCCAGTCATATACACTGGATGACTCAAAACCAGCCAGTCAGTAAAGCAGCATGGATCAGTAAAGATCTTGGAACCGAGGCGTCGCTTGTGAAGGCACCTGGGGGAGGCAGGTTTGGTCATCCAGGATGCGGAGGATGCCATACGGGCGTGCAGAGATCAGCTCCACGCAAGAATGGAAGTCCTGGAGGGGCACAGGGTACCACTGGATCTGCTCTGCGCCGTACTCTTCCTGTGGGACAGTGGAGGGAGCAACAGGCAAGCGCTGTAATGCATTTGCATCGCAGGACCAACAGGTGCAAAACTACCACAAGGTGGAGTGTGGGCTACGCCACTCTGCTTCATGAGGTTAAAGCACTGTTCCCCTGTGCTGATGTAATAACCATTGTAAATTACTCATGTTCAGTTCCTGACTTTTAATGTTTTCTGCAGATCTTTTTAGGGCTTTTACTGCACTGTAATGATTACCTCCAGACAAACTTAACAGTAACATGCAGTATATACGATAACCTAAATCTGTTGTGTTGACCCTTGACCTTCGATCATATGATACCCACCCTCATCCCTGGCATACTGACCTGCTCCTGGGTCAAGACTGCTTTGTTGACAAACTGCTGAAGCTGTTCATTTGCAAAATTAATGCAGAGCTGTTCAAAGCTGTTAACCCCCAGGTCCTGCAACGCAGCCATGACTGATTAACATAATGAACTGTCTCTGGTATCAGGAAACACAGTAAGATACAGATCTCATGTGTGTCTGGATAACAGCACAACTCTTAGACCAGGATGTAATCTGAACAATACACAACCCAAGACACAGTGCTCTAAGAGCTATTTAAATATGTGCTAACTGAGACTAAATTTACTTAAATTGTGCGTACAAAAACAGCAGTTGATTCATAACATGAGTAAAGATGCAAGATCATAGTTTTCAGTGATGTCCTCTTAAATGGTTTCCCAGCACATGGCTTCATCAAAGCATTTGTCTGTTATATCAACGAGGCCAGTGAGAGAAATATACTAGTAGTAATAATAATGACAATGTTAATAATAATAATTTTCATTTATATATAACCTCTCATACAACAATTGCAGCTGAAAGTGCTAAAGCCTAAAACCCAAAGCTGACACCAGAAGCACCTCAAAACCGTAGATGTCCACAATGCCCACAGTGCTGTCCATCTCAGTGGGGATCAGCCACTCGTTAATGCGGTCCAGCAGCCAATCAAACAGCACAGAGTACAGGGCCTTGGCAATAGCATCCCTTGTTGTGGAACAGGTAAACAGTGTCAACAGCGTTAAACAGCATTACATACAGCTAGAGTTCACAACCTTGAAATCAGAGCACTGGTGTTAAATCACAATTACTTATCCGTGATATGTCGTAAGGCAACTATTGTGATTTGCATTAACATACAGCAAATACATTTAAACAAGTATGAATCATAGCAAGTGCAGATACAGTGTGAAAGCCTGAGAAAGTGCAGGTTACCAAAGCACAGAGGGCCGTAACGTTACCTTGATTCTATGGCACTTTCCACAGACAGGGGGCAGTAGATTCTGTCATAGGTCGTCTCCTGCGGCAAAGCAGTTGACCTCATGACTCACGTACAACTGTAAATATACACCATCTGCCAGCCAGCAAGAGCTGTGCGCAGTGATCAGCATGCAGACAGGAAGAGCATCCCGGGGCTCTCACCGTGACGCGGTGCGTGATGACTGTCTGAAGGGCCTCGGCGGACACCTGCAGCAGGCCGCCCACGCGCCGTGCCTCGGCCTCGCTGAAGACGCGCGCCACCTCAAACGACTCGCTCTGCGAACACACGTACACACACACAGCATATTACACATAAGCATGTGCTCAATGATCCCGCCACATGCCATTATGCATACTGTATGCAACACATGGATTCATTTTATATGCACTACATCGCTACGATATTTTCATTTAGCAGACACTCTTATCCAGAGAGACTGACATAGGTTACAGTTTTTCTTTTGACGTGTTATCCATTTGTACAGCATGATATTTACTGAGGCAGTTGTGGGTAAAATACCTTGCCCAAGGGTACAACGGTAGTGCCCTAGGGGGCCATCAAACCAGCAACCTTTTGGTTAGAAGCCCTGCTCTTTACCCGCTATGCTACACTGCTGCCAAATATTACAACATTCAACATTTTCCAGATTTCCGTGAAGGCTGGGTAAAAGTTTTCAAAGCCCAGATGGGGAGAGGTTGTGGTAGTGCACACACCTCATAGGAGCTGAAGCAGATGTTCCCCAGCTGAAGGATAGATGACAGCATAGCCCATATGGTGGAGAGCTGATCTGCGTGCAGACCAATTGCCTCCATGCACCTGACCAGCAGCAGGAAGTCCTTGCTGTCCCACTTCCCCTCCAGCTCACAGGCACCGCCCTGTCCACAGACACAGGGGAGAGTGGCAGAGGAAGTGGAATGTGTGAAGCTGGATGAGGTCATTTCCATATAGTACTAATTTTGGGTCTTTCTGTAATCAACATAAAATGAGCCCTCACCTGGTTGAGGTAGTAGTATGTCTCTGCTCCCTGCAGATAAAGATCCTGCTTATCCCATTGGTTCATCCCCGCCAACAGCTCATAGAACACATGGTAGTTTCTCTCTCCAGTAGCCTGGGGAAGAAAATAATTCTAACTAAATAGTCACGTAAGCGTTTTTGTGGTTCACAGGTTGTTCTAAATGAGCTGACAGTGAAATACATGTACATTGTGATGTAGCTTATGCACATCAAAAAGGAAGTGACTCACCTGAAAGACGACTCTTGATTTCTCAAGGAGGTACTGCGACAGGGAGGTCCCCACCACAACACCACTGAAAACGACAGACAAAAGCAGCTCCAGGGGTCAGTCTCCCAAGTTTGTCAGCAAGGCCTCAAGGAGTGCTTTGTACCATCTTTACTCCCAAAGAAGACTTTTCCCATATTGTTTTTTTTTTCAGTTTCCCTTGTTCAATGGAATGATTTATGTGTCTGATGAAGTAAATGATAATAATAATATGAATAATTGTACAACAGGCACAGTCAATAAGGACAATGAAAACTCACTGTCGGATGTGGATGTGTAAGTATTTGCCAAACCGACTGGAATTGTTGTTGAGGATGGTCTTGGCATTGCCAAAGCTCTCCAGGATGGGCAGAACCTCCATGGGCTGAGGGACAGAGAGAGCCAGGAAGGTTGAAAGATAGAGAGATTTGTTCTGTTGTGTGTTATGTTTGATTGCAGCACTGTATCTGCATCTGTATTTCCACAATATATGGTGTATAAGGTCTATATAAGTGTCGAGTCTATATAAGAGTAAGTCTGTGTGCAGCAGTGACTGACCTGCCGCAGGCCCTCACTTTTGCCCTGGTACATGGTGCTGAGGTACTGTACAATCAGCTTGGCAGCCTCTGTTTTCCCAGAGCCACTCTGTCCACTATGCAGAAAGAAAGAAAAAGATGAAAGATGAAAAGGAGAGCGGGTCCCATTCAGTCACACAGTTGATGTCAATCAGGGAGAGAGAGTGAGAAAGACAGACAGACAGGGACAGAAGAAAAGACAGAGATAAATACACAGATTTATTTCTCTCTCTTGGCAGAGGGAGACAGAGCATGAGATGTCTACCTAATGACAATGCAATGCTCCTGGGTTGAATTCTGGGACTGGAGGAAGGCAGCGTCCGCAATGGCGTAAACATGACTGTAAAGAGAAAACAAGCACACAGAAACTGACATGGAACAGTGAAACCAACAGTAAAATAAAAGACAGTATCTAACTGTGGACCATAGAAAATTGTGTAGCCCTTGTTACTGTGGCAATCATAAGAAAAACTACGTCTGGTGAAACCTGAAGTGACCGTAAATGATTGGAAAATGTCAGCTTTATTGTTATATTGGTTTACATGTGTCTTACTAAATGCCTTACATTTATCTGGGATGGCCAATTGCAGGTTATTTCTGGGAGTTCCTCTTAAGGTGCACAGGAGTGGGGAAGGTGACTCATAAAGGATGACCCTTGGCCATTAAAATGGGTGTTACTCACTGAAGTGGCAATTGTGCAAACCATGCCTTTCGCAGAGGCTATTTTCAGAGGTTTCCTGGGGTTACCCATGAAGGGCTACTCACGATGGTTTACGCACAGAGCGCCACTCACGGTGGGTTGCGCCGCTGCTCCCTGCCCTGGTACTGCAGGCTCAGCTCCTCTGAGTAGATACTGAGAGGCTTAAAGGGGTTGACCGATAGCAACATGTTCCCAATGTAGGTCTGGAAGAGTCAGGGTGAGACATGACTCATTAAATGTAATAATGTAATAATGAAATAATGAAATGTATGAAGAAGGAATGAGTCAAGTACAAACAAACATCAAAACATCATAGACATAAGACTGGTGGTGAAGATACTGTCGGTGGTACATACATAAATGAAGTCCCGATGGAATCTCTTCTTCAGGTTTAACAGCACAGAGCTCTCACACACCTCTCTACAAACACAAGTCCACTCACAATTACTATTAGATTAGTTAAGTCATATCAGTGTAAACCGAAAGACTAACCTTAGGCATCAGGCAGTTGCTGTCACAACCCAATACATTGACAAAACTCAAATGTTTCATCACCAAGCTTATTCCACAATCTTATCTTGATATGTTCATATTGTTAAATCAGAGAGAGCCAGGTTATGTTGTATAACCTATAGTTATCTTCGCTATCTATTCCTATATATCATGGAGATTATCTCAAAGTCCATGCATATTGTCAACTTGATTGCTTGTATTTGTTTGATAATCCACACATTTTGATACAATAGCATACCGATATGTTTGAGATACCCGTGTATTTTTGAGTTCAACCCATGACACGTGACCCCAGTGGATTCGAGTGTGAGGGCAGGACAGGCCCTGTCTCTGAATCACTTACTCTAGCTGCGACAGGTCCTCCACCTCGTCCACTTCCACTGCTCGGGTGCTGCCTGGCATGTGTACCTGGGGAAGGGAGCATTACATGTGTGGCAGTCAATAGGAGGCATTGGCAGATACTGTCTCACACCACATCCCTGTCCCCCCCAGCCCACCCACAGTGGGAAACCGATACCACTATACCTATAGTATGCAGTGACTCATATAATACCACTGACACATGACCAGTCCAAGGACTGGACAGACGCACCAAATGTTTTTATATTTTATAGACTAATACAGAATATACTAAATAATAACCTGACTAGGGAATAGCCAAGGAGAATGCATTTGTGGGGGAGTCTGGAGAGCAGAAATTTAGCCAGTGGATCAATTTTCTGAGTAATATAATTTAAATAAGTATGATGTATAATACATAAAATAAATGTTTATTGTAGTTCATTCGTTTTGTCCTTGTCCTGATACAAGGTTAGTTATAGGTCTCACATGAAAGATTTAAATACAAGATATTTGCAGCTTACTTGAGTATAAATCACTTGACAATGAAATAACAGCTAAATTTTTGAGCAGAAAGAGATTTGATTAAAAATATGTTTCAAATACAATTAAAATATTGATTCCATTTTATAATCAATATAAATACTTTGTGAAGCATATGAAAACAACAGATTTTTTGTAATGCGCTGAAAAATTCAGCTTTTACAAGACTGCAGACAATTTCAAGTGAAGTTTGAAAAAGGAGCTACACTATATTTTTTGGATGGCAAAATCTAATTATCTAACTATAAATAACTGATCTAAATACTGTCATCCAAGGCAACATTGGGGCCCAAACATTGTGAAAATGAACTGAATACCTGAGTTTTGCTGAGACGGCTTTCCAGCATGTTTTGAGTAGCATCCTCTGCCTCCCATGGTCCCCTGCCATTGTAATTTTGGTTGTTTTGGGACTGTTCTGCCTCCTGGTGCACTGACCACCTACTGAGCTTCTCTACAGTCTGATGGGGCAGCAGGGTTTCTGCCCTCAGCCAGTCGTGGGGGTCACTGCGCATTGGGCGGCCCTGGGCCCAGTGTACTTCCCTTATCAAAGGCAGTGCACCTTCCCCCATCAGCTGTGCCACCTCTCTGTCTGCTTCCTCTTCATAGAAGGATGACATCTGTGCTTCCTCATCTATTTTGGTTTCCACTGCTGGGCCATCTAACCCTGGCTTCTTTTCTCCTTCATTCCCACCATTGACCCGTCCTAATTTTAGTCCAGTTCCAGACAGGGGTTTGGACAAAGTGATCTTAGACAGTTTTAATTCTGAGGCACCCAGATTTCCCATAGCCGCTTGCAAGGCAATGAGCCCCTCTTTGCCTTCTGACAGTGTCTTTTTACTTTCCATATTCTCACCAGGTCCTTTATCCCCAGCACTCCCATCAGTATCGCCATTGTTTACCAGCTCTTTCCTGACAAAATTCTTTTTGATTGACTTCAGGACGGTGAGGTCAGGCTGTACAGGAAGGACCAGACGGGCACCTGGCTTTGGGGGAACACGCTTAGGCTCTGTGGTTGCACTGGCAGTGCTTGCAGTTGAGGCAGGGGAACCTACTTTGGCCTTGCCAATTTTATGCATTCTGGGCAAGACAATGGCATATTTGGCGTCTCCAGCATTGGCCTTCTCCTCGGCTTCACTCTGACTCTCACAGGCTTGCTGTGAGGAGCCAGCATCATCAGATGAGTCCCCTTGTGCCTCTGCTTCCGTAGCTTCATGGCTTTCCTGAGGAGTCAGCTTTGTCTCCGCATCCCCGTCTGCTCCTGAATCTGGCAACTGAGCCTTCTTTTTCAGGCTGGCGGTGCTGGCAATGCGCAAAGCCATTCTCCGACGGAAGAGGCTCTGCTTGGAGCTTGTGGTGCCACTCTGCCGCTTCAGAGCCCGGGCAGCGAGCCACCTGGAGATGCTGATGGCCTGGGAAACAGCTGCTATCTTAGCCCTGAGATTGATGGTCTTAGGGATCTTCTTCTGTATCCAGCCAGAGACGCGTCGCAAAGTATTCATGCCCTTCCGGCGGGCCAAGAGGCGGTCTGTGGGTCGAGAAGACGCAACCTCTTCTGCAGGCTCTTCTGCTGCTGCCTCCTCTGCCTCTGCTTGCTTCCTCCTGGCCTGGGATCTTATAGAGGTCATTTTTACCTTCCCGAGGACTAGCCCAATATTCTGTGGCCGACTGGTACCTTGTGTCTCTTTAGCAGGTCCCCCATTTTTCTCCTCTGTGACTGGTTCCTCTTTGGGACGCTGAGTGGTTCTGGCCTCTTTCTTCTTTAATTTCATGGTCAGCATCACATGGGATTGCTTAATCAGCTGGCCCTTTGGGGACTCTGGTGGTGAGGTTTTCTCTTCTTCCTTTTGGTCCGTCGATGATTTCACTTTGGTTGTCTTTGCTGTCTTTGCTATCTGTAGGATCTGGGACTTGCTCTTATCCTGAACATTCTTACTCAGGACTAATCCTTTCATTTGGAGGGCCTTAGCTGCTGTGGGCGCTGCTGGTTTTAGTTTCTCTGCTGGAGCAGGTTCTTTTTTCAGCTGGATCTTAGATTTCACCTTCCCTCCCTGGCCCAGTAAATGAGTCGTTAGCTTGAGCGGTCCAGTCTTTTTTCGTGCGGTAATGTTTTTACTGGGGGTGTGGTTTTCCTCTGCCCTATCAGCGTGCGCGTCCTCTGTCTCCAGCTCCTCGTCACTGCTGGTGGGCTCCTCTATAGGCTCTCCTTTGGGCACGGAATTCATCATGGATCCCTCAGCATCCTCCTCCTCCTCTTCTTCTGTCTTCTCCTGTGCATCCTCTTCCTCTTCTTCTGTCTTCTCCTCTGCATCCTCTTCCTCTTCTTCCGTGTTTTCCTCTGCTTCGTTTTCCTTGTCGCACCTCTCCTCCTCAGAACTGACTTCACTGGCTCCATTCTCGACAGCTTCCTCAGGGCGCTCTTTCTTCTCCTCCTCTCCCTCAGTGTCCTGCTCTTCTTCTGAGCTTTCCTCCCCACTTTCCTCCTCACTGTGTGACTCCTCTTCTTCGGTCTCCACTGCCTTGCGCTCTTCTTTTTTTGCATTTTTTTCCACACTAGTCTTCATTTGCTCCTCTTTAGTGTGTGAAGGTTTAGAGTTGACAGCCTTGCTTATGCCCCCCTTGGTTGCTACATTTTTAGCACTCTCCTTTTCAGGCAATGTCTTACCATTTGAGGTACCCCCTTTCCCTGTTTGCTTGAGAGTCTCTGTCGGGGCTTTAGATTGTTTCTTAATAGCCATTGTTACTTCTGATTTCTGGTCTCTTTTTCCCTTTCCAGCCTCATCCTTTGTCTTTTTTCCCTTTTTCTCTTGCTCATTTTTTCCACCCTTACTAGCCACACCCAGTTTGGACTTGCCATTTGGAGCATCCTTCTCTGGTTTTATGGGTTCATTCTTGCCCTTCTTTTTTCCATGGCCAGTCTCAGGAGCATCTTTTGTAATCTTTGCAGCACGGCCCTTATCCACAGTCTTCTGCTGTGGCTCTGATTTTTGTCTGTTCTTGCGCGGTGATTTAGCAGGAGCCATAGCCACAGTCCTTTTCTCCTTCACGTTTTTCAAAGGTTAGGGAATTAATGTTCCCTTGAATACCTAGTGAGGAGAAACTCTTTTTAGCTGGGGGAAAACTAAAGGTAGACTGCATGCTGCAGTAATCAGTGAACAGTAATACAGGTCAAGTAAGAACAGTTTATTCAATCAACATTTCTTCAAAGCATTTGCATTTAATCACGGGTGATGTTCTGCAAGGGCCATCTTGAAATGAGGTTTTACTACTTAAGTAAACAGAAGACTGATGAAAAATGTTGCATAATTTGTGTTATACTATTTAATCCCGTATAATGTGTAACTAGGGCTCTTTTACAGGAACTGGGAAACTAAAGACCCAAAGACGCATGCATCACGTACACAGGTCACGTAGGATGTATGTCATCTGAAGTGAAAGAAGCCTGAGGGCTAACACTGTCATCAGCAGGACTGGGTTTCAGGGATTTAGCTCTGGTATCTGGCCAAGCTTAGGTCAGAGACAATGGGCGGCCACTGAGGTAACCATCACAGAAATCCTACTTCATTTACTTAACATCCAACACCTAACTTAAGCTAGTTCTCATTTGATATACCTAGATTTGTTAGTGTGATAACACCTAGCCCTGTTTTGTTCTGCAACTTCTTAACTTGAATCATGTTAAATGCGTATGTGAAATTAAATATGCTTTTCAAAAGCAGACAGATTGATGTGTATATTTACATTTTCATTGATTTTGAAACCCAGGGCATGAAAAGGTAATTTAGGTTTTCAGAAAGGTTTACTCGCATCACCATAGTTTTTAGTTGTGTTTAGAACAAAACATCTCAGCCCAAACAAAGCCCACCCACACACACACAGACAAGCAGCCACATAGTGAAAGCTTGTCTCAGTGCAATATTGCTTACCTGATGTCTCAGGTGAGCTGGCCTCATGGCAGGGGTCCTGTGAGAGTGCAGTGTTTCTGCCTGTGCAGAGGAGCAGGTGTCACTGACAAACACAGAGAGCTGAGATCACAAACAGTCACAAACATGCGGGCACACACAGACGTACAGACACACATACCAACACAAAGCATCTCATATACACACACGCGCACACACACATTGAGGACTGCCTGTGAATTATTCAGCTTTGCTCGATGAGCCGTAGGGTTATGGAGCCATTCATATTGGCAGCTGGTGAACAGGGGCTGGAAAGGTGAGAAGCTGTGAGGAGAGATTGACAATAGGTGATGATACATGAGAGAGAGAGGGAGAGAGGGGAGAAAGAAAGAAAGAAAGAAAGAGGAAGGGAGGGATCAAGAGGTGTGAAGGGGGAGGAATGGGGTAAGGGGAGAGAGAAGTATGGAGAGAGTTAGAGCGAGAGAGAGAAAGAGAGAGAGAGACTTTGTTAGGGTACAACACCCAAAGCCAGTTCAGCCTCTTTTCTTTCCCGTGACAGCATATATTATTATTATAAAATGTATTATTGCAAATACAGTATTCATTTTTAATTTACTATAATGGAAATATATTAGGAACAGTATAGCCTACATTACAGAACAGAGCCAAAAATTGTACAGCAGTAATAGCATAGCAGCAAAAGTACTGTGGATTGAGCAATCTTAATTAGGGAAGTTACATTTCTACGAATCATGTGTCATAAAGAATATTTACTAAAGAATATTTCTATAAAGGACCATAAATATGGCTGTGGTAGTTGTGAAGGCTTCATATTTTTGAGTTAATGGATGGCTTGAATAAATAAGCAAACTGTCTCCTGCCCGATGGCTATAAAGCTAAGCAGGCCTGGGCTTATTCTGCAGTTATGGGAATGCTCCTGGGGAAAACAGTTTGCTGCAAAGAATAGTGTTAGCGGGCCAGTAGAGGGCAGTATTCCATCTGGACCAAACAGTAGACCAGTGCTCCAGTGCCATGATGGAGACACTGTGCTGTAGGAGATGCAATCTTTGGCTGAGATGTTAAACCAAGCTTCCAATTTGCCATGGTAATTAAAAATCCTATGGCACTTACAGCAAATAATTGTAATACCAGGGTACCAGGGTTCCCTGGTATCTTTGCTAAATTCAACCCAAATTTCAATCCAGCCAGCTCGTGCTAATCTTCAAAACACGTTGGCACAAACAGTTCGGGAAAATAACATCAGTACCTGGGTTATGTGCAGACACGAAACATTCAGCACATATCATGCAGGATGGATCGGGGCTAAGACAGATGTCTCTCTTCGTCATTTCTCCACACAGCTAATGTATAAAATGTTGGAGCCAGCTGCCATTGAGTAACATTCTTCGTTGGGATCACGTTACGGCTGAACGATTGTGCCCAGTCAATTAGTGGACAAAGCGACTCTCAATAATGGATGACCGAACTCTTGGCTGTGCATGTATGACAACTGATCCCACCTTTGTTCACTTCTTTCTGCAATTCACCAGACATAAGTCCCAGACAAAACACCTCGAGGCAACTAATGAAGACAACTGTATATTAGTGTGGAAAAAGAATGTGGATTTCTTACATTAACACAGGAACAATTACCATTTTTTGTAAATTGCTGAGCTTAAGAAACACATTTCTGTTCTTGCTGCCAGGTGTACCACCATTGTGTGGCATTGGTTTGGAACAAAACATATATTCAGACACCTGTTTAATTAATCTCTTAGGATCACTTGGAAAGCTCTTGAAAATGATGAAAATATCCCAAATCACCTGTACATTGAATCTGAACATTATTATAAAAAGATAAAAGAAAAAGAAAAAGAGAAAGAGACTGAAAGAGAAAAAAGATACTGCCTGGTGTTTTTTTTTCTTTCAGTTGGCAGCAAGTACTCAGTAGTGCATTCCTACCACCTCAATACGCAGGTACTTCACCTACTACAGTCCTTGGTTGAAAGAATGCCATCGGCACGCAATGTCATTGTGCTTCAAGATGAATTAGCCCATTACATACCCAGACCCAAACCCAAATCACTAAAAGAATGCAACGATCAATTTTAAAAAATTACATTATGCCTTACCATATATGATTGTATAAAACTTATTTTTGTATTTAAATATTTTCCAGGAGTTTTCCTTGATCAGATCTTTGCTAGGGGTCAGGGATCATTGACAGTTTCTCCCAGACTGGCCCAAGGGGGCCAGTCTGTGCTTTGTGACAATCTTGCTTGTAAAATGTGCCATGTTAAATACATTTTGTTGTACATTTTAACTGAGGTTTCAATGCCAAAGGCTTATTGAGTCAGAGTCTAAAGCAAAATCAGTTTTAGTAAGGCATTTATGGAACTAAGGGGCTCTATAAGAGATAAAAGTCGTGCATTATGTGGACCGCCGTTAATCAGTACAAAGTAAAAAAGATTCTACACATCTTTTACATAAATTTGCAATAAAAGATAAATTCCAAAAATGGAGTCCATATATTTACAGATTTGACATTTTGAAAGTAAATTAATTCAGTGAGGTGTGGTGAGTTTACATACAGCTGCATCGTTACTCACATGCTTACATACCATTATACCTACTGTGCATATGCACAATTACATGGCATTGCCTGTGCACATACTGCAAATCAGATAGAACTATTAGTATATAAAACCACTTTACTGTGCTAGATCTAAAAATGATACAATGGATGTTAATTTTGTATATAGCAATTTAAATTATGCACTGTTGTTTAAAAAAACAAAAACAGATGCGAATATCAACATGGTAGGTTGGTAGTTCCAATGAAGAATAAATCCTTTGACCAGTAATACCTGCAAAATAGCATGGATTTCAGTGTATATGATGCTTATGACAAAAACTGAAATAAGGAGACAAACACTGAACTTCTGTGCAAAAAAAAATTTTACTCTTGCAGCAGGACGTACTGTAGTGTGAAGTTACAACTTACAATTAGGGTTCTCATACTCATTGATTTGCTACAAAAATATATTCTAGACCAAAAAATGCTATAAAATACCCAGCATTTCAAGAGACAGTACCAAAATATTTCCTTGTCAGATTAGATTATAGCAGCCAACCCCCCTTAAAATTAACCCTCCATAAAAATGGGTACAGATTTTCATATACATATATATTAAACATTTGACTACGATATTTAAAATTACATTCCTAAATTACATTTTCCATGGTTTACATAAAAAAAAACCCAGTAGAAAGTTGTTCCCATAGAAAGTAAAAAAATATGTGCTACAAAGCAGTAGAAAAGTACCTAAATGAATTAAGATCTATTGACTGTACTCTTGAACCACAGGTGTCTTGGCCAGGACAGCAGAGAAGGCTCTGTGGACTGGAACACTAATGCTTTATGAATACTGTCCAAGGTGTATACACAAGTGGTTCAAAAGTAGCTTATTTCTTGTATCCATTCTGAGTTCCATTTCGAACAGCTGGTCATTTTCAACCCTGTTTTTTTCCTTTACAGTTATATTTATTACTTCACCATTGGTCTTCCTTTTGTTAAAAAAAAAAAAAAAAAGCATTCCTTCTCCTCGGATTTGTCTTTCCCTTGTCGAGTTTGTTGTCTTGGATTCGATGTTTTATAATCAACAGGACTGAATTTAGAGAAATCACACGAGTCAGATTAAAAGCACTACAGAATAAAAATAAATCACTGAAGTGGACGCTTCCCCTTCAAAAAATAAAATAATAATAATTAAAAAATAAAATAATATAAAATAAAAAAAAAACATTCCTCTGCAACCCCTCTTTTTTTCTGTCTCTCAAAGAAGAGGACAGTGTGGAGGGTTCATGATTGTGCAAACCAGACCCCCTGGATGACTAGGGTCCAGAGCAAAGGGTCGAAGGTCGTGGGGGGGCGTACAGCAGGGCAGGTGTGGAAGGCAGGCAGAGATACAGTGGTTGGCAGAGGCACAGGCGATGGTCCCTCTCCCCTTCCTCCCTGTTCAGTAGCAGTGAGTGAGTGGGAGCCCCTCCTGGACCAGGGTTACGGTTCAGTAGTGGTACTACTAGTAGTGTTGTTGGTGTCGTTGGCATTGGCAAGGCAGGAGTGCTGGTAAACTCCAGGGTCTTTCAGGCACAGCAAAGGGTGGCTCATTCTGTGAGAGTATGCCATGGGGAAAAAAAAAAAAACACTTTAGAGCAGGAATTGCATAACACAACCTGCACCTTCAATTTTACATCTGAAAGCAGAGCCACCGAACGCTTATTACCAGTTAGTTTCACTGGTATGTTATGCCCATGCACTAGTGAGCGGGGCATGAGGATTCCTAATGCCTCTTATTAATAAAATATTTAAAGATATAAACTAACACTCATTTAGTGGCATGGCAGCTGTGCTCTAGGAATGGTGGGTGGTACGGGAAATTGGGACGACACCTTGTCTCCTGATTGGGCGCCGGTCGGTCATGGGGAAGGGTTTTTTTTTTAAAAAGCCAAAATGGAGGGAAACCGGGGTGCGTTGGAATACACCTGGGACCGGCGTGCCTGTCAGAGCGAGCTAAACACTCCCATTTCTTCGCCCAGGCTGTTTTTGTTTTTGTTTCCGTGTGTGCCTGCTGTGCTTTTAGAGATCTATCTTATATAAACTAAACTCTAAAACAAAAGAGGCGGAGCTCTTCGCCGGCGGAGCGGCGGCTGGGGCTGGCCCGGTTGACTTATGAAGCGACCTGGTGAAGGTAAGTTCCGGTTTTCCTGCCAGTATCACCATTCCAGGCCAGCTGCCTTCTCTTGTAAACGAAGATTATACCCCTAGACAAACGTGATCGTAACAGGTATATTTAAGGTGTGAAGTGTACAGATCCTCCTGGATTTTGTCCACCCTGCTTCATGTGTGCAGTGACCTCACCTCCATTGCTCATCACCGTCCCACCTGCCGACAGGGTCTTCATATTATTCTCCAGATACGTCCTAGAAGACAGAAGGTATAATGAGCCTGAACGCTTGACATAGCCAAAACCTGACCAGTAGTAAGCCACAACGGATGGGCAAAGACCATTTAATTCCCCCAAAGAGACATTTACTCACATCTGATCTCCTTCTAGAGACTTCTGGATCTCCTGGAGCACCTCTGTGTGATAAAATATTACCGAGTCAAGTAAATGGAGCAAAGCAGTTTCTGTACCTTTTAGCTTGCTACAAATAAAAGCAGGCCTTGTAGAATAATATGCAGAAAATAACTCACTCTGTGCAGCTGCATGGCAGTACTAATTATGAGAAGATTATAATTTTGCAGACATACATGAAGGGTCCCAGCAGTTAGAGAGCTATGTTTAGCTTGACACTGCATGCAAGCACATTTTTTGTGGTACAGCATAAATGGCCTTAGATTGTTAATATATGAAGAAAGCACACAAAAATATAATAACAACTGATACTGCTGTTCTCTCTGTAGTACAGCATTGTGACCATTACACTGTGTGGCATATATATACTTTTCCACCTACTTATTCTTAATGACAGCCTCCACATACTTGTAACCCAAAAACAGAATAAATAATAATGCACAACTTTAACATAAAGCACTCCTGAAATTATAGATATTGGTCTCTACTGAACTCACTCTCATCATTCAGCAAAGCATGCTCCATAACTCGTCTGGCAGAGCTCTCTGAAATGCACATACAGGTCAGTCAGACTAGCAGGCCGCCAGAAGCTTCAAGTACTATTATGCTGGAAAGAGCACTCCATCAAAAAAAATGGTCATGTTTTTTCTTACCAAATTGTTCTGTTGTCATGTATACAATAGCCCATTACTTTCTCCCATAGATCACATGAGAATGGCCTGCTAAATCCATCTCAGGATGCACTTTGTAAAGAAGTGTGATGTGTAGTTTACCAACACGCAATGTTAACTATACAGCATATTGGTGAAAAAAAAACTACATATCCACACTAAGCCAATGATGAGAGAAGAGGCAAGGGCCCAAAATGAATTTCTGGATTATTATGCTACTATTCTAGCCATGGTTTGTATCTCATAGATAATAACAAAAATGTTCAGTTCTGTATTGGTTGTTCTACAGAGTAAGATGGGTCATTTTGTGGTCAGACTGGTACCTGGCGGCTACTGCCACAGAGTCCTGAAGACCACAGTCTCAAATCTACACATTGCACAAAAGTAGCTGATTCACTGGTACCAGGTTTGACTTGCAAAACGAGGGAAGATTGACAGTTTTACAGCAAATACACAAATGACCAATTTTTTTGGTTGAGCGCTCCTTTCACACTTACACATGCAAGCATGTTTTAGTACACAGATGCTATGAATTTAATTTGTGCAAACTACTAAAGAAGTCTCACCAGAATCTTCACTGGGAATCCTGTAATCTCTGGAATGCAAACAAGGATACATGGATGAGAGAATTATTAAAATTGTGAGACCACTACAAAAACTCTGCAAGGGGTTGCAGACCATCAAGAACATTTTTAAGATGCAGATAAAAAAAAAAAAAACCCACATGGGTAAAGAAATGAGTGGGTGTCTAATTTTTTTGGGTCACCTGTGTTCTGTGGGGGCCCCATCAGGCTGTGTTCTGGATGGAGGGAAGCTGGCAGAGGAGCCAGAGGGTCGAGGGGGTGTTTCCACTAGGCATCTGGGCTCCACCAGCCAGCGGGCAGACAGTGAGAAGCGCTCAAACTCAGACGGAGAGATCAGGTAGAACCCTGCCAGGAGAGACCATATGCATCAGCACCCGGGTCAGGGTCTGCAGTGCCTCAAAGTGCATACGGACATTTTTATAAGAGACATCTCCACATACTAGGAATGGGCTGTTATATGCTTAAGTATTTGACAGACAGAGCTTTCATGTCCATTTAAGAGGGTTCCATCAGTTGTGTGACATAATTCAAACAAGTTATAATTATGATTATATATTAATAACAATCCTTAGTCATAATGTTATGGATTTGTACTACTCAGTAATTATATTGTATATTAATAATAGCAGCTAAGAGCATTCAGTGAAACTAGTATGTAAAATACCATTTTTCTGTTGTAAAATAATGTCAGATAATGGAATCATGTGTGGAAAAGATCAGTATAATGGATTATAAAGATACACACACCTTACTGAAGCTAATGCACTGTGATTCAGGTGTGATCTTTGCCATTTTCAGTCTTAAATATCAACAGATTGGAGTGAACTGTTAAATCCTATCATTAACTACACAGGACATCTATTTTCTTTTTCTTTGTAAATGCACATCCATTAGAAGTATATCAATTCTGTACTTGAATGACTTCAATATCTATTAAAACACATTTAAAATTTTGAATATAACAATATTATTACACACTGTTTAAACCACCCAACACTCCAGAGTTTAAACAATCATGAATATATGCTTAAATGCCCATCCCTAGCACATATACTATGACTATGCATGTGTCACTGTGGAAGGTGTGTGTGTGTGTGTGTGTGTGTGTCTGTCTGTCTGTCTTATTTCCAATGTCACTGTAAGGTGTACATGTGTGTACATGTGTGCAGAAGTGTTTCAGAATGCCCACCTTGCCCGTGTTTGGTGAACACGCAGGAGGCGATGCCGCTGACGTCCTCGCGGCGGATGCACTGGTAGTGGACCTGCATCTTAACGGCGGGCAGCGACAGCACGTGCAGGTCGCCCTGATTGGTCAGCACCACCAGGCCGCTCTCCCCGTACTCCTCCACCCGGCTGCTGCCGAACCAGGCCACGCCCACCCGGCGCACGCGGGAGCCCTCGATCGCCGTCAGCTTCAGTTTCATTTTGGCGCTCACTTTGGGCAGCGTGAACAACTGCGGAGACGGAGGGAGTGAGCGGGTTTGGAATGACAGGCAGCACGTCCTATAAACGCACTTCCGCGGTGGGAAAAATACTTCCCCTTCTAACGCTCCCACTGATTTACAAATATCTATTTTCCTGAAATCTTTAAAGTAATTTGTTAAACTAGAAAGCATTGAGCACAGAGAGAAAGATCACTGTTTCCTTCATTTACCACTATTGATTGTGTCTGTACGTTTGAGTGCTTGGGGTCCTGCATGTGATTGCTTGTACTGTGTGTGTAGATTCAAGGGTTATTTAAGTAAATTTTTGTTTTAAGAATATTACCATTGAATATCATTAAAATGAAATCTCCCACAGCACATCTGTAAAGAATATATGAAAAATAAAACAGCACTAACAGGTTTAGCAACATCTCACCTTGAACTGTTCCTCAGATATGACCAGTAAGTGGTGTGATCCGTGCATGTCTGGGCTGCGGGCAAGGTCATGCGCCACCTCCAAGGGCTCGGGCAAGGGGGCACCACGCCCATCCAGCACCACCAGTCCCACAACCGGAGCCCGGTGCATCAGCTGGATCTCCTTCGCTGTAACAGTCAGAGGAGGACGAGGGGGGAAAGAGAGGTGAGCGAGGGGAAGTGAAAGCTATGGGATAAAGCCATTATTTAGCCTTTGCGTTTGCTCACCAGGATGGGCTGTGATAGGATCCTCGGTTCTGCGCTCCACGGGGGGCAAGCGGAGGATGTAGGCGAAGACAGCGCCGCCGTTGGTACCTGCCCACAGTGAGGGCGTGTTGTGGCTGCCTACAGGAGAGAGGGGGTGGGGGAGATTAGACACGGCTGCCTGCACTGGGTACAGTGGTGAATTTAACAACTAATAGTTTTTAAGTATGAGTATTTTTTTTTTTATTATTGTCATCTTTCATTTTCTGTAGTCTGGAAAGCACTTCAAGCATCCGTATGAGAAGAACTGTACAAATAAAGCTTATTATTACACTTCAAACTTCAAATGCCCCTTACTTTTTTCTTTTCCTCCCAACTTGTAATTCTCAATAAAGGTCATGAAACCATCACCCAGTAAGAAAATCTTTGGCAGCA
This sequence comes from Megalops atlanticus, assembly GCA_019176425.1. Lineage (NCBI taxonomy): Eukaryota > Metazoa > Chordata > Actinopteri > Elopiformes > Megalopidae > Megalops > Megalops atlanticus. The sequence continues at coordinate 22,449,873 of CM032875.1, read as the reverse complement.
GAAAGTGAGGAAATTGTGTTCTGATAATGACCCAGGTATGGTTGAAACATTGACACTTACTTTTTATATAAACCCTGGAGTCAATATAGTAAGTGTGCGTTATTTTCTTTGCTACTTTGAAACATGGTACACAGTGAGGAGACAGTAAGTATAGTGCACCATGGCCAGCCATAGTGTCTTAAAGGATGTGGTTATTTTGTTAAAGTAGCTTCCCTAACAGCCTACATTGGACTACTTGCTTGACTCAGACCGCTCTTCACAGAGAGCAATATTTGTTTTGGGACAAAGCACACACCAAAAATCAAATCGTTTTCAGACCAAAAAAAATATGCCATGGTCATAACACAGAATACTGAAGAAAGAGTAACTCAATAAAGCTTCAAGTCCTGTGATCCAGTTTCTTGCTTTTGCTCTGATGGGCTGGAATGGATTATGAACATGAGATGGGACACTGGCTACGTGAAACATAAATCAAATGCAAATGTGCATTTTGGTGTCGTGCCAAAATGGAGTGCTTTCACATGTTGCCAACTGAATGCTTAATCACACGCTCTAAATGTGTATGTATGGGGACTAACAGAAAACCCATGGGAATCTAAAGCATTTCATTGCCAGCCCTGTCCTGAGCAGGTGGATTTGCAAACACATTCTATAGCGCACACAGTCACACATTCTGGGCAGGAAGAAGTTCACTGCCTCTTTCCCGCTCCCTTTAGATGTCCAATACCTGTGCATTACCATTAGGATTATGGAGACAAAATGAGACATTGCTAGAATTTTTTTGCAAATATACTGTGGATTATTTTATGGTATTAAAAGATGAATACAACATTTTTCCTTGCACATGACTGAACTAGCCTCCAGTTCTTAACACTGAGCATTGACTGGGAGTTGCACAATACAACTTAGCAGTATTGTGCTGGCTCAAACACTTAGAGCAGAAAATAGACAAACCATGTTTTTTGCTGCAGTTGTTGGCTTTTTTGGAAATTGGTGCCCTTGTTTTAACAAAACAAGTGAGCAGTTTGCTTGCTGGGATTACACAACCCTGATGGGCAGGAAGTGTAGATCAATATGGAAACTAGGTCATGAATCTCTTGCGTAAAAAGGCATTCACTTTGAACCAATTTGAAACCAAACCAATTTCTCACATTTCATTTGGCACTTTAGTAATATATCAGAAGGCAGACGGCTAGAATCTGAATGCCAAATGTCAAGGGGCTCTTAATGAATATATATGGTGGAATGTTCATTTAATTAATTTCTCTTGGGAGCAATTCAGCCTTGACTTGACAGTTGGAGAAGCACTTACCGTCGCTGAGGAAGGAGTCAGCAAAGTAGAGCGTGCGGACCAGGCCGGTGAAGGAGTCGTCGGAGGAGCGGGCCTCGATTTTCCTCTGCACTGGTGCGAGCTCCATCTCCTGTAGCTCCGCCTCCAGTCGTGCATTCAACTCCTGGACCTGCAAGCAAGGAGAAGTGATAAGGCCAGGTGCCATGCAAAGACACTATAGAGAGTCTGACATGAAAGAGAGAGAGAGAGCACAGGAGGTAAGGAAGGAGAAAAACTGAGGCTGATATCACCCTGATTTGTGGGCGGCAGTGTAGCATAGCGGTAAGGAGCAGGATTTGTAACCGAAAGGTTGCCAGTTCAATTCCCTGCTGGGGAACTGCTGTTGTACCCTTGGGCAAGGTACTTACCCCACAACTGCCTTAGTAAATAGCTGTATGAATGGGTAACGTAAAAAATTGTAACCTATGTAAGTCGCTCTGAATAAGAGCACCTGCTAAATGGCAATAATGCAATGTAATGTAATGTAATATGTACCACTGAGGTATCAGAGTGGACAGTGGAGGAGGCAGAGTGATGGGCATCTCTCCTTACCTTGGCCGCGTTATTGGCGTGATGCTTGCGCATGGAGACGCGGCTGCGTCGAATCCTGCGGAAGGACTGTCGCAGAGACTTTTTGATGGATTTGACACGGGACAGGGGGCCCTCCATGGCAAGCTGGTCACTGGGGTTCAGCGTGCACCTGCCAGGGGACATGGAATAAGAACACGACACACATGTACCATATCATTACAAACAACATACTGCTGTCATCCACCAAGTGATCGAACATGACACATACATACATACACACATACACACACACCCCTCACCTGACCAGGATGGTGCTCCTCTGCAGGTAGTCGTAGAGGCCGAAACCGTGGCTAGTGCCGAAGGCCACGAGCTTCCACTCAGAGTGCAGGTTGAGGGCGGTGACCACGGCGGGCGGCTGGCACTGCACGAGGCAGAAAGGCTGGAAGCCGGGGGGAAAGCTGACGGGCTCCTCTTTCACCTCCAGCCGGGCGTGGCCCTTCCATCGGAAGCCCTCCTGGCCCTGCAGCAGGTCCACAACCGTCGCCTCCACGGTCTGCTCTGCCGCCTCGTCGTTCAGCTCCATCATCAGGATCTGCAGAAGGACACAAACACACAAATACAAACACCCACTTAGTCTGAATACCAATCACAGAGGAGTCATGTGGACGTCCATTTCCTCATTTCCCCAATGAGTCTGTCGACAGCACACAACGGTAGTTTTCATAATGTCACTCAGCACCGGGGTCGTATTTATGTCAAGGAAATCTGTGAAATTCCGTCTAGTCTGCCCTGGACATGTTTATTTAATGGCCGCGACTCGAAAGAAATTAGATACTTTCCCAAACAATTAAAGGTTCAGAGGGAGGCAAGGATCACGTTGTATTGCAGTCTCTTCATTAGGACGAAGTTACAGTTACTTGGCGTCAGGTTGCAGTTGGTTAATGCAGCTTCTTAATCAAATAAACCCCCAGGAGTCGGTAAAGATGATCAGTCATCTTACTGCACTCACCTGTCCTGCAGTGCCCGCGACAGACAGGTAGCCGCTGTATTTGCACAAGTGAATCTTCTGGACGCCTAGTCGAGGGTCATCGCTGTAGGGGTCGAAGTTGCCCACCTGGTAAAGCATGACACGTAATTACTCGTTGTATCAGAAATGAGAACGGATTCGAAGGACCAAAACAAAGTCTCAAAGTCACAAAATCAGGGAACAAGGTTATGCTGCTCATGCTGGATTGGCTGATCCGCACCTTACGAAACGGAGGCCACTCCCCCTCGGCCCCCTGGTTCAGGTTGTCGTTAAAGTCAGCATCGGTGTGAAAGACCCCCGCGGTGCTCAGCTTGTACATGGGGTAGAGGCACACCCCCGAGGCATCCCAGAACCGCACCGTCCCATCCTCGTGTCTGCCAGAGAAATGGAGGCAGAAGGAGAGTGGACTGAGTCTGTGCTGAGATTGAGAAAGACTTGAAAGATGATGATAAATGGCAGTTGTACCTGATGATAAATGATAGCTCCATCTATTCACTACCTTCGATAAAGTGGACAGTTGAGATGAAGTGCAGTGGAAAGAACGCTCACCCTGTCAGTAGTAGGTCCCTCTGAGGGGGGTCTGGGGCCAGGTTCTGCCCTCCGTTCACGGGCCAGGGCTGTAAGGACAAGACATTCACATTCACCTTAGTTGAACTGGGCAGCTCATTCCAGAGCTGGTTCACATATGAAAATAACATTTATAAGAAAGAGGGGGGAGTAGAAATATTGTCACCCCTGCAAACAGATTATTTGAAGATGGCTTGTCAAAAGAATAGGCAAATCCCCAAATCCAACACATCTCCAAAGCCAGTCGCAGTTCCTTTCTCGCACGGTTCGGCTACCAACGTACCTTCCGTGAGTAGTGTGTGTTTTGCAGTTGCCCGGCCGCCAGCACGCGCTCCCACAGTTTGAGCGGGATGCTGGAGACGTGGTGAGAGCAGGTGATCGCGGAGCAGTGCAGCGGGGCCAGGTACGGCGTCTGGATCACCGGCCAGCCCTCCGTCTGCAGGTCCACCACCACCAGCTCCTCCTCCACCAGAACCACCAACGCGCTGGGCTCACCTGAGACCACGGAGCAGAGAGAGGGTGAGGGAGTGCGGAAGGGCTTTTTAGGTCAGCGTGCTGCAGAGGAAGCCAGGACACAACCCCCCACCTTTGTGCCGCTCTCCATCTCTGATGACGAAAAAGTCGATGATGCGGGAGGTGAAGTCCAGCGCCACGTGGGTCTTGCTGTGGATGACGGAGATGCAGTGTCGGTCTCCGTAGCTGGCGCGCGGCATACCCCCACTGAAGATCAGGAATGAGGGGCTGGAGAGAGCAGGGACAGAGGGAGCATGGTAGAATAAAAGAGGAAGAAAATAGAGAGACATTACATTGCATTATATTACATTATGTTACATTATATGGCATTATGTGACATTATATTATACAAGACAAGGGGAAGGATTGTAGAAAAACATTAACAGAGGAGGACAGAAAAGGAAAAAGATCAAACGCACCCTACTCAAAGAGAGGAGTTAATGATTACAGCCCCCGTGAGTCAGATGAGTACTTTCTGGGTTAATGACACAGAAGGCACTTACACACCCACATAAATGCACCGCAGGCCTATCTTAACCCTGACAGGTAAATGAAACGCACTCCTCCACCTCCTCCTCTTCCAAACGCATACTCACCCCTCTGCTGTGGGCAGCTGTACTATTTTGGAGATAGCTTTGCAGGGGAAGGAACCTATGAAACAAGAGACAAAGAGCAACTGTTAGGCAGCAGACTCAGAGCCTTATGTCCACCGTCCCTTTTGACCAAGTCACGAAAGAGAGCCCTGGGTACGGGCAGAGGGGTGGGGCAGAGCAGACTCTCACCGTACGGCGTTTCCTGCTTCTCAGGCTCGCTCTGTGTGGCCTCCTCTGTCACTGGCCAATGGCAGAAGCTGCCGTCACTATGGGAGCTGAGGATCTCCTTCCCATCCTGCATCCACCACACACTCTCCAGTTGCTGCAAGGGCAGTGGCATAATGTAATCATCAGACAAGCAACATCATACTTTGCCATCTTTACCCCAAAAGTCAGAGCAGTAAACACAGCAGGGCTTTGTTCAAGGTGGTTTCACCTGTGTGCTCAAAGCGTTTTTTCAAGTAGTTAGGCTAAACTGACTTCTGCGAGGAATAACAAGAATTTGAGGCTTACAGCCATGACCCAGTGTCAGTGACACCTAGGGAGTACCTGCGTGCCCAGGAAGTGCTGCGTGGCACATCTTTGGTCCAGGTCCCACAACACCATGAGGCCCCGCCCGCACCCCAGCAGCACCTGCCGGGGGTGCAGAGGGCTCTCCTGCAGCGCCTCCACGCTCTCCAGGTTCCTGCGGCCCACATACTCCTCCGGAACCCTGGGGACAGGGACAGCCAGGATTGCGAGGGTAATGAGGACAGACACAAAGTGAGAGGGGATGAATGCAAAGGACTCATTAAGCCGGAAGAGAAGATGCCACTAAAATGTGTCGATTTATCGTGGCACTTTCATTGCCCTTGTGTGAAGTAACAAGGAAAAAGGGAACTCATTTAGAGATGAATCAATAGCTGTTCCTAGTTGTGCCTATCCACATTTGTGGTTAAAAAGGGTCCAATGTTTCCAGCCCAATGAATTCAGCAATTAGTGCTGGAAGAGTAATCTATTTAATTGACACGCACAGACATCTGTGTGTGCCGTTAGAAAGTGAAAATAATGGGGACATCAGTGTAACTGGTACAGAAGACATTAAACACGAATATGTTCTGTGACTTATGAATGATGGGTTATGTCATTCATTGTTGTTGCAAACAGCTTTTACTGACATCCTCATTGATGCTGAAGGTCACACTACTGATTCAGCTGTGATTTTTGCCAAGTCAATACAAACCACTTGAGTCGGCCAGTGCGTGAGACAGGTTCACAGGCTGACGCACGGGTCCCCTTTTACTGATCGAGTCCTTCGACCTTCATTCTCCGCTGGGGCACAGACAGCACGCGTGAGGAGACGGGCGGATACACACCTGCTCTGTACATCCTCCACGCTGATGTTCATCTCCTCCAGCTCCCTGAAGCCGGGCACCTCCACCACGAACACGTGGCCGCCCTCCGTGCCCAGGAGCAGCAGCTCCCCGGAGGAGTGCGCCAGCACCGCCGTGACCCGCGTCACACTCGGAGGCGCGCTGGGACAGAGATTTACACGTTTACCTCCCGCACCTTTGCTCCTGGTTTCACCTCAATCCCCGTCCTCTAACACCTGCTACCTCTAATACTTGCTGTTCATTTGATGTGTAGTACTGTGGTATATTTTGGATTCTTTTTTCTAGTGACTTATGTATGGAAGTATGCTTTGCATCTGTTGCCTAGCCAGATTGCACAAGTTAACTTGTGGTAGGCCTTGAAGAATGTTACGCTCACACTCACTGGTCTGGGAGTCTTGTTAGACTGGTCTGACACTGTTGCTCATTCAATTTGAATGGATACACTTTGCTCTATTCTGGTGGAAGTCGTTCTGGGTAAGAGCATCTGCTAAATGAATGCATTGTAATAATGTAATGTGCTCCAGTGTCAGCCAGAGAGCGCCAGTGATCGCCCCAGACTGTCATAAACACTGGGTCAATGCACAGCACTGTGTTGTATCAGAGTCAGAGTGCTTCTCAGTCTATATGCGTTTTTGTGCATATGTGATGTGTTAGTATGCATCTCAGTGTAATGTGTTTCTTCAAAAGAGCTTGTGTCAGTGCATATTAGGGTCACAGTAGTATGTATGTGTAAGGGTTCATCAGTAGTTTGTGTGTCAGGGAGTACGCTTGAAGGGTATGCGTTAGTATGCTTCTTCAGTGTGTGTTGGGTTGGACCACTACAGTGTGTTAGTGTGTATCGTTACAGTGCATGTGTTGGTATATATCACTGCACTGCATGTGTGTCAGTGTTGTATCACTGTAGTGTGTGTCACTCGTGGTACAGTGCGTGTCAGTACTCACCCTGGGGGCCCAGTCAGTGTGAAACGCCCAATCTCCAGCAGCTCTGACACCCCTTGGTGTGCACGCAACGTCCACATGTGCAGACTGTTATCATCCAGCAGGGTCACCAGCTCAACCTTCCATGCAGAGGAAAAACAGGAGTGCATGGGAACAGGAGCAACACAAGGGACCTTACGTACTTTATTAAAAAAAAAAAAAAAAACAAAAAAAAACAAATTACTTAAATTATACCCCGCTGCTGCAAGACATCTTTTAACTTTCTGCCAGAGGTGTCATGAACAGCAGAGGGAGACCTGGTTATATAGCTTGTAAGGTGCTAGGTAGCTGGTCTCTAAATGATCTATATGTCAATCAGATCTTATGTGCCAATTACACAATCACTCAAGGTATTTAATTCTTAATACTATATTAGAAAACATTCTGACATGGGTCAGTGACAAAGAATTGATTAAGGTCACTGGTCACATGCAGCATGAATTTAACCAGTAACTATTAAAACTTTGTGTCAGTACCAAATTTAAATTATGCAGCCCCAACATAAACCACGATTCTCACTCTAGCTGCTCAGGATAGATTTTATATAGATGAATAATTGTGGTGAGGATCACAAACTGGAACCTGCCACTGTCTTTATCAGGTATATAAAAGACTATTTTTTTTTACTAAATGCAGCTCTTAGACCCATTTTAATGTCTTTTATTTAACTAATGTATTAAATAAATTATACATGAATAAGTGCAAAAGCCTGTAGATGCTGGTTGGTAGTCAGAGAGCGTTATTGCTATGTTTCACAGTAAAAGTACATGACTACTTTTACTCAAAACAACAAAAAAACACATTATTAGAGTGCATGAAAATGCACTCTATTGTTATCCGAATTTTTCTTATTCTTCTTTTTCTTCTTCTAACCAATTTTGTGCGTTTAATACAGCTTCAACCGTTTAACGTAGAAACTTAATTCAAACTGTGTTGCGTAGGTCTTACAAAGGACACTTATGCTATGTATTTTTTATTTTTGTAACATTTATACTTTTTAAACTATTAATTAAAAACTATCAAAATTTTCCCCATAGACTTAACATTGGCCTTTATGACATCACAGTAGAGCCATTAAGCAATTAGAATCTTGTGGCAGCTGTTCTGACCACCTACATCTGTTTGATGTAGGCCTATATACTTTTATCTATGTAAAATTAGACTGTTTGCATTTTCATGCACTCGTGATTCCCTGGAATTACATTCTCTAGTTATTATTATTAACAACAACAAAACAACAACATCAATAATAATAATAATAATAATAATTACACCCACTCCTTCATAAACATTAAAATTATATATTTTACATCTCCACATCACGCAATGGATTTCAACATGCAACATATATGCAGCAACGATCACCCCCGTAATGTACGGGAAAGGGACGGGTCCAACATATACCTGGAGGTGATGCAAATGTGACACAATTCACAGTCGCACATGGGAGCAGCTGAGTCTAGGCTAGTGTAAACATGCTGAGAGACAGAGATGACGCTCACCTGGTGCGGGAGGAAATGCACCTGAGTAACTGCCGCGTTCTCCTCATGGAGTCCCATGAATTCCACACCTGGAGCACCGTAACTGACGTCAAGTTGAGGAAAACTCCGACCACGCCCATGCCGACAAATTTACACACACACACTCACTCAGTCACCCACCCACCCACCCACTCGGTTACGCTATGACAGTGAGTCATTGATATGGGCTCTGTGCCGTGGGAATACCAGCCAATAAAGATATAGAGATACAACACAGAGCAGAGCTAAGCAACCATGTTACTGGCATATTGTGGTTTTGGATATCAGCGGGTACAGACTGGTTGAGATGGCTCTGTCAGATTCAGTTCTGCTGAAGAACACAGCTTGCTGTCCCCTCCCTGAACAGGTTATTCTCATTTACTATTATATATTTAAAAAAATTATAATATATAAAATGTGGGTCAGTTTGCCTGCAATTTACAAAAGGGTGTGTGTGTGTGTGTGTGTGTGTGTGTGTGTGTGTGTGTGTGTGTGTGTGTGTGTGTGTGTTTGAGGAAGGGAGGGGGTGGAGTGCACTTCTCAAAAGAAAGGGTTTTTTTCTTTTGTCGCTGGAACAGGTATTCAGACTGGTTCCACCACAATTACAGAAATACTCCTGCCAGCTTCACCACCAGAGAGTGCAGTTGCACAACACCCTGGGAATACACACACACAGCCATTCAGACTCTCTCTGTCTCTCTCTTTCTCACTCACACACACACACACACACACAAGGGGACAAACAGAATTACAGACATATACTGTTAAACCCAGACAAAGGTAAGGGGAGAAAAAGATTCAAAACTGACAAACTATAGAGTTCTGCGCACACACACACACACACACACACACACACACACACACAGCACTGTCCTGCCCCTCTGGCCCCCAGCAACCTGGCAGACTGATTGGAAGGATACAGTTTGATGGCACCAGAGCGGGTCCCGATGGCCAGGAGCTGCAGGGTAGGGCTGTATCCCAAAGCACTGGGCTGGTGGGGGAAGCCATGCTCAACGGTCTGCACACAGATAGGGAAACGGACACAATATCTCAGTAATATCAACCATCGCACAACATCACACAATCCCCGAGGAAAAAGAGGAAGCAGTCTTAAAGTACAAATCAAAAGGTGATAATAGGCTGTGGAAGTTTTAGCGAGTGTTATAGTCATGCATCACTGGTTCCAGGACCTCACCTTGTTGAACTGATACAGCTCCTGTTTAATCTTGTCCCGCTGCGACTCCTGCCCATGTCGCCGGAACCTCTTCATTCTCCCTCACCGAGCCTGCTCCCACTGCGCTACCTGGGGGGTTGCACAAGTGAAAATGATGCACGGGAGACAGAGGTCAGAGGCAGCCTAAAGCACAAACCGCAGCACCAAAACAGTTGGAAAAGCAACAACAGTTGCAGTATTAAGCACGCTTCAAAGGCAGGGAATTACATCACATCAAGCTCACTGAAACGGCAAAATAAAAGGGGGAAGGCAACAAAAATGTAGCTCAGGTTGGTAAGCGCTGAGTGAGGGTCAAAAAAAAGAAAGAGAAAAGAGAAATTCCTGAGGGGGGTCTTTTCTGTGGGGCACTATCCCCCTTCCCCCTAACCTTCCCTCCCTCCACTGTTCCCTCTTCTTAAACATGAGCAGGAGGTCAAAGGACACGACAAGCCCAACTGAAGTGTCCATTGTTCTGCTCTACCAGTGAGCTGAGCTGGCAGCCTGCCTCGCTCCTGCGCAAATAGCAGCTGATGAAAGCACCTGTCGCAGAAACGGCCAGTTCAGGAGGAAACCAGAGGGGGAAGCAAGCTGCTGTCTGCTTTTCATTTATCTATACTATGAAATGAATACCTCATTTTCAGGAGCCCCCCTCAGAAAAAACAGATTTTTATGTTGTTTCCAATCAATAAGTAGGTCTTGTATTTTTCAGTTTTTGTTGGTCTCTCTTATTGGAGGGGTGTTTTTAAATCATTACTGAATGAGTCTGAATTCTAAAAAAATGTGTTCAGAAGGCAAAAAAAGTAATATGTAGCATAAACAGTATATAAACATCAATCTATCTTTAGCGCAATATTATTAAAGTCAGTAAACTCAGACCAAACAGAAGGTCTTCAGTTTGGGATAATTTCTGAATGATATACATACCATCTATGTGCTTTAGCTTGTATTGCATACAATGCGACTATGCTGGGGTAACTAAAAAAAATAATTTACAACACAGTGTGCTGTGGCACAAAACATGCAGTCAGCACTGCTCCAGCTGGATGACTGCTTCCCAATGTCTCACAGTATGCTACCTGACTGCAGGTGGACTCCAAAGGTGGGTAGTGCTATGCCAACACAGACTCAGAATTAGACAGACGAGAACTCTAACTTTAACCCTCTTTAAGGTGGGTCAGGATGAGACAGTGGAAAGTGACCTATAGAACATGCAAAAGCTACATATACAAAAGTCTGAACAGTATGTATAGCATGCACATATTTAAAAAAATAAATCAGAAATTAAATCAGAAAATAAATCAGAATCACAACGTATTCACAATTGTTTCACATTTTAGAACTGGATTTTGTAGTTTGTGTTTCAAATGTTTCAACACATGCGTATATAATGCTTTACTGTTTCAGAAATGAAACCCAAACCAAGGGATTTAACCATCATTTTCCCTATTAACAGTTAAACCAAAACATGCAAGCCCTACCTAAACTGTATGATGAGGACCACACAACCATACGCACTGCCATTTATAACCATGTATGAATGTAAATGCTAACATCAAATACTTTCAGCATAGGCTCCTATCCACCATTATATAGCAGACACAAGTACACAGCAACTAAGACTCCAAGCAGTTTATTATGAAATTGAGAACATTAGTCAGTGAAGTCCATGAAAGCACCCCATAGAATATCAGAGCGTAACATCACGTTCCACAAAACTGGCTCTAAACCAAATATCTGTCTGTCTACCACTCCAAGCCAGAATAGCCTGTTAATCAGTATGGCATGAGCTCCTAGTACTGCACAAGGGGATTTATTTGTATACTTACAGGGGATTTACTAGGGTCTAAGAGTCTAAGTCCCTGATATATGGAAGGTCCTACTGCAATGTGTAAAATAAAATTATATTACGTGATATAGTCCATAGTATAATATCAAATTTTTAATTTTTCAGCATAATGCCATTCTGACATTCAAAAATTCATTTCCCGCATCAAAAATGGCATAATTAAACGGTGTGTAAAACTGACATAAAGACCTGTGTTCAATAAATAAAATTATTCAACTTGATGTGCTAGGCTTAATCCTTTTGATTTGTAACTGGAAAAATCCCTTCTTGGAATTAGGGTTTAGGATCAATCCAGCATCATTTGTAGATCACATGATGTGTGATGAAAGCACTTTAGGACTCTACACTGGCTGCTCCCTGAGACCTCAGAACCAGTGACTTGTATGCATGTATGTCTGAGTCCAAGTCTGAGTATGACTGTGTGTGAACCTGACTCCTCCACCCACTGTCTGGCATGATTCACACCCTGACTGTCCCAGCTTTCCCAACCCAATCCACCGTGACTGGAAAACTGCATGAGTGCATATTTCTATTATTACTCTCAGTATTATTAGTGCTTGTTTTAGTAACTGGGACCGTGACCGCTCCTTCAGTTCATTTGTGCTTTCCTCCTCCTTGCTTTAATACACAGTGGAATGAGGGACTCCCACTGCAGAGCAGATTAAGACTGTCCACTTAACCTTGCCAGTGGCCTGGTGTACAGGCTAGCCACAGCTAGATGCTGACCACCTCCTTTCGATCACCGCACGTGTAAGCATTCTCTCTCGTACACACACAAAGAGATATCCATAGAAGAAACAAAAGCTCTTTGAATATTTGCTTTGTAAACACGAATGTGTGTGTACAGGATGTTTTCTCCAAACAGACTTGCATCTGTGTGTCTGAGTTCACAGATACCAACACATTACAAAGGTTACCCCTCCTTTAGAAATGTTAAAGACTGGGGATCAATATAATGTCATGCTAACGCAGACAGACAGAGTGGAGTTTACTGTTGATTTCTGTGTGGGGCTGGATATGTGGTTTCTCTGCATTATCACCCAGACACAACACTCCAACAGCAGAGATTATGTGGTTCCTACAACCACAGTGGCCAGGCACTTCCCATTTTAGTGTGGTCATTCATTGCTTTCATCTGTCCCAAAAATCTCTCAGATTTCAGGAGAGTGCAACAATACAGGACCATCAAATTCAGCAAAAGACACTTCCTTTTCATGTGTTTGTAGTCAGTAACAGTCTAGTGCTTTCCATTGTTCACTGCATATATATAGGCTCAGTGACATTACTGAGAGGAGCCCTTATTGGTGGAAAAATCTTCAAAGGCTGAGTATGTTTCACTGCTATTTTGTTCTTGTCTTGTACCCTAATTTGGAAAAGGGAGATTATAAGACAAATGTCTGAGGTCAGACACTTCACACAGTTATTTTCAGTAATCTATTCCAGACACAAGAAAGGGAAATCACACAGGCTGTCAAACACATCAAGGGGATTATCACTGAAGACTTTCAAAGGTAAGTATTATAAGCCTTTCTCTTAAAATCTCACTGTTTAAATAAATTGTAATGCATTACATGAAAAGTCAATAACCAGTTCCCAAAGGAAGTCCAGCTGATCAAATTAGTACCCTCATGCTGAAAAATAAGGACAATCAGAGCACTTGCTGCCTTTTATGTTCCTCTGTTTAATCTCCGCTAACACATGGTGACTTGTGGGTAAGAGTATTTGCAGAAATCAATAACTTCCTCTCAATGCCAACAGGTGTCACAATGTGGAATGCAACTAGTACAAAAGAGCCCCAAGGCTCTGCATGGGGACTAAAGGCCTTGATCTTCGGGCAATAGTGTGAAAAGTGACTTTTGACCACAGCAATGCCAGAGCAGTAGATTAAAACACACTGCATTTAGACTGAGGAAAGAATAGTGTCAAATTAAAAGCAGTTATGTATAGAAGGATGTCAGAAATTACAAAAAGGTGAACAGGAACTTCCCAAATATTCACTTTAAATGGCCAACCTGGATTAGAAAATAACACTGCTTTAACAGTGTGCGTGCATTTTTATTTAATTTTATTTTATTTTTTGTGGGACTATGGGGGTGGAGGTGGCTATTTTGAAGTCATCTGAAATTACTACTGGAAGCTTTTAATTCTGCAAAACAAAAAACACACATGAAACAAACAAAAGGAGGAACTGAACAATCAACAATTGTTATCTCCACAATGTATTCTACTGGGCACTGAAATAATGAGTTTAAATGAAAGGGGAGGTATAAGTGTGACTAACAAACATAGCTGTGGAACAGGGGACTTCAATAAGCACTCTGGCTGACCATCTCACTTTAGTTAAGGACAAGGCCCAGCTCTGTATAAATATATATATGAGTGCAAGTAGCGGCATCTGCAGGACCTTTAAGGACACAGGCAACAACCTGAAATGAATTTATCCCAATCAGTGATGACACTGTATCCCACACAAATACTGAAACCTACTTATGCAGCTGGTTTTTAGGCAAGATACCTTGCTCAGAGGGCTAAAGGGCAGTATTGAACCCAGGTCTGAAACACACAACCCTTCATTCCTAACTCCAGTACTGTACTCACACTCCATGCTGCAGCTCAACAAGTTCTCCCTCACAAATGTGAGGTCATCAAATTCTCAGCATAGCATTGCTGTAAAGCAAACATGTGATGAGGGAAGAAGAAATGTAAAAGAAAAAAAAACTCTTGCAGTGTAAGCTTGTCCAGACATGGGACCAACTCACACCAAATAAAGGACTCAGATTACATTTAAAACCCCTAGGAACCTCCCTCTCTAAACAAGAAGGCAACACAGGCAGTACATTTTAGTTTGGGCAGACATCTAAGAAATGCCTAGCATCTGAAGTATGTAACGCATGACCCTAAAAAATTCAACAGTGACTTCAGCAGTTTAAAATAGCACAGCTGAACCCCCAAGAAATTATTACATGAAAATGAGCAATGGGAGCTCACTCTGGTAAGACCTATTCTGTAAACAGTTAAACCCTCATTCAGTCATAAGCACAGAAAACCTGTCAGACCACTGTACAACTGCACCACTGACAACACTGCTGGAGAGAATACTCTTGTTGGCAAGTCATGCCCGTGATCAAGGACACACTGACACCATCACACTCACTTTGCCTGCATTTGCAGCAGCTCAGGTGCACAAACCTTTCCTGGCCCCCCGAGTATTTGGACTGTTCCAACCTTTGCTTGACGTACATGTTTATGCCGTCACTTAAAGTTGGCATTTAGTTCGTAGCCTTGTGTTGAGCACACACAAAAGATGTCCTTTCCAAACAGAATCAAAGCGAATGAGGAAGTGACCGCCTGAGAGATATTCACCATTACAGCACTGGAATATATTATAAGTAGATAAACTCAAAGAGGGGGATTTTTTTTTTTTTGCTGTGTTGTGTAATATGAGGACAAGATTGAATATTTGATTATATTAATATTTGACCATGAGAGCACAAATCAAGTGTGAGGAAAAGTATGAAAGTCATTGATAATTTACAATTAATATAATAATCAGTTAATATATAATCAGTTAAGTTTTTCTCATCAGGACTAATGATAGAAAATGTAAAAATCCTCAGGTATTTTCCTGTTTAGAAGTGGGAGTGGCAGCAGATATCTATGAATTGACTCAGTATTTACACAGAAATTAGGTTGCGATTTAGTGCCTGGTGGAAAAAAGCAGGTTCAGTTATTTGAATATTAGATTTTGAAATCCATAGAATATTTGAAAATGAAATTATTTGTATATTTCTGGCTTTAAATTCTGATGCACAGAAACTGGACAAGTACACAGACAATAAAGCAGAGGGAATTATGAGTACATTTTATTATTGGATATTTGTGGTAAACTACCACACAAGACAGACAGGATTAAGCTGATTACTGAATGAAACTTAACATTTTAATTGACTGCAGTGCAGCTTTGAGAGAACGTGACTGAATGAAGTAGGCAGAATTTTCCACTTTGTGACTCAAAGATGTGAGCTCTGCTGAAATAATTTGTAAAAACCACTTATGTGGGTACACAGGAAAAGTTTCAACCACCATTCGGAAGGGCACTGGACTTGACAATCCTTACAATTAAAAAGACAGCTCAGATATATTAAAAATAACTGTTCTCACACTAGAGTGTCAGTTTCTGTAAACTAATATTGATGAGCAGAGAAGTGCTGTCAACACTTTCTTTCTTGCAGTACATCATACATGTACTACAGATCTTGTCAGTGCTCTGGGTGTGGTTCACAGGATGTCACTCCTTAAACTTACCCCCTTTCCTGTAAACAGAGAAAAGTAACCAACTCAAATTTTAGCTGTGGGTGGACTGCTTTGGGATACTTTTACTTCTCCGTCAGTCTCTTATTAAGTAGGAGAGGGAAGAGGGAAAACCAAAACAAAGTGGGCTATCGCCAGGCTACTAAGTGAGAAGCCAGTTCTCGATTTTTAAACAAGTCTTACAATGCATCATGATACACCTTAAAAGGGAAGCCTGACGCTAACCTATCTGTACCGCACACCAGGTAAATGCCAGGACTCATCTCAATGCATTGTTTAGACAACCCAGTTCTTGATATCTTTAGAAATATCAAAGCAGTAAGGCTACTTGCCTCAGGCGAAAAACGCTCGCCAGCTGACTACAAGTTACCACTGCAGCCTGGCTCCGCGTGTGCCGGCAGATCAAAGTTACACGGCTTCTTGTATCGAGCTAATTACCGGTATGTGACATTCTCCGTAACGCGTTTTATGGATTCTGATGGTCCGTAACTGTATCATTTTCCTCATAAGCCAACTCAAAAAAAGTCAGCGTGTAAATTCGAATAACCTCCGGTATCGCCATCGCCAGGTCACGCAGCGAGCCAGCCGGCTAACTTATCTGGTCCAGAACAATAGCAACTGGACAAACCGGTGTGGGGCAGACATTTACAAGCAAATCCCCCCGCCCCTTCCACAACACGGTTGCTCACCACACAGCGAAACCAAACCGTCCGCTAACTCTCAACAGTCTACCTGCAAAGCGACACGCCTCGTTCGCGGCAGTGAGCGAACAACCTACCCAGCGGCGGACGGTTTCCTTTAAGCGAGTTTAACGTTAACAAAATTATGCAACCGCCACCGAAGAGTGGCCACGTTAGTACCACGTTTCAGTTTAGCTAATGTTAACCGAATAATAACCCACTGGCTGAGAGTCTATGAAATGAGATGTTAATTACGTTAGTTAGCCGACGCATATGGTGCATTGACATTAACGCTTCCTTTAGTTACTGTCCACGTTCTGTCACTTCAGACTTAACGTCACCAGCAGGTTAGCTACCTAGCAATTCAAACAACTCCTTCCTTCCGAACTAGCCAGCCAGTTAACTCATCTCTCCGAAAACGGGCGTCTTTTTGGTTAGCTAGCTAACTTACCAGCTAGCAAGCCAGTCCAGTACTCGAGAGGGCATTGTGGTTTGCTGAACGTTTAAGGGGGTATTTTAGCTTCACAAGTCCCCCTTACTCCTTTTCAAAAACCTAGCTAGCTGAATGGGATGACAGTTCTCTGGTATGTAGCTAGACTAGATTGTTTAGAAACGAGCCCAGCTACCTACATCATCACAATAATTTCTTCCACTAACTGGCTCAGCTATAGACTTCGGCAATTCGCTTGATAGAAAAAAAGCTGCGACCATCTTCCTCTCAGGCTCACGCCGCTAGCAACCTAGCATTCACCTGTAGAGACGCCACTCCTCAACGGGCCCAACGACAAACTCACCTGACTCTCGGCGGCCCTTGCCCCAGCTGTCCACTTTTGTTTCCACCCTCTGTTTCTGTTTGTTTCCCGTGGCCACCTTTCCGCACTGCGTTTCAGTGCTGTAGCCTGAAATCCAAATAATCTCACTGCGGCCAACTCGCGCCTCCTCGTTTTATCTGTCCGTTTTATTTCGTTTCGCTCCTAGATGGCAGCCTCGATATTTCCTGCAGCCCTCACCCGAGTTCAGTCCTCAACCTGACTAGCCTAGGCCGGCTCCTCCTCCGAGCTGCGCTTCCTGGATTATGTTGTTTACGGGTGAGGAGGGGGGAGTGATTCATTATTCATGAGAAATAGTTTCGGCTTCTCAATTACATTAGCACACGCGGTATTGTAACCTGGAATTTCTCTGTTAAAACCTTAGCTGTCTCGTCCAACTAGCTGATGGCTCTATTTTTTCGGTTCACTCGAAGGAAGTGCTTAATTGTGTATTAGCTGATTTCGAAATTTCATTTTTTTTTTCTTAAAATGAAGCAATTCAAGTCAAAGTTGTGCCAAAGTATTCCAGCAAATTAAATACAATGATTCGAGGTCAGTTTTATCTTTGTTACAGTACTACTGAAGTCTGTTTTATTTATTTTTCCACAATTCCAATAAATTGCTATTTTCAAAAATGTTCAACACGTTCAATTTATGGACATGCCTTCTCAAGTGACAGTTCTGTCATATTGAAGAAAAAAATCTTAAGCAAGAAAAAAAAGACAATGAACAGTCACTCTTTTATATCAAGGGGCAATGTTCTGCAGACTTCCTGTTGATTAATAAACAGTGCTATAAAGTACATTCGCTTGATCCTGATTTGAATGTTACATCAAGCACAATAAACACCCCTGTCGGAAGCTTTCTCAGCACTGGTTCATGATTAACTGTAGTAACCTTTTGTAAAAGTATGTATTGTATGAATCTGTGCATGTGTGCAAGTCGGTATTCCTGACTCAAAGGCTGAGGACTCGTGCTCCCTCTGATGGTTTAGTGATGTAGAAGGTGGGGGACCCGCTGTAATGTTCCTAAGAGCACAAACACCAAAGAAAGCTTAGCTCTCATAACAATAAGCATAATGACAGGGAAATCAATTCATTGAATAAACACTTAGGCATGACCAATCACAACCCACCTTGATGTGCTTGATGGCCCTGTCTACGGCTTCAGCCTCCAGCAGGGTGACAGTACATCCACCAAACCCTCCACCGGTCATACGACTGCCATAAACACCCTCCACACCCATGGCTGCAGAGACTAGCTCATCCAGCTCCTTGCAACTCACTTCATAATGGTCCCTGGCAACCATCACCACATTCCAGAACAGAGAAAAAACACACATATTTGCATGTAAGCAACAAAAAATGCGAAGTCGTTTCCTCCTTCACTGAGCTTCTGCAGCAGCTTTTCAGTACAGGCAGCAACACGCTTTTTCCTTAAGACTGCCTCTGTGGACACTTGTGATTTTACAACTAGTTCACGAATAACAAACATTTTACCTAAATATAATGTCTATGAATATGTCATATGTTTTTTATATGTAGGTTTTTGTCTAATATTTATTTGTATTGTTACCTGAGTGAGTTGTGGCTCTCTACCATTAGTCTGCCAAACTCTCGATACGCCCCTTGTTTCAGTGCCTCTGCTGCTTGCGTAGTGCGCCAAATCTCTTCAATCACATGACGCGCTCGTCGGAAAGTCACACTATCTAGGCGCCCCTTGGCATCTGGCAGCACAGAAACATAAAATATTCCACAATTTTTATGGTAATATTGATGGTTTTTTCAGAATAAAAGGTGACATACTGTTTCACAAATTTCAGTTATCTGTATTCTCCCGTTTACCTCTCTGTCCCTTTCATCATCTCATTTTTGACTGTCACACTTTTCCCTTCCTCCCAGTTTCTCTCACCCTCTAGATCCTGTAGGGTGGCCTCCCTCAAGCTGCCCTTGCCCAAAATTGCTGCTGCCTCTTCGCATTGCCTCCGGCGACTTGGGTACTCGCTGCCAGTCAGAGAGTGCCTTACATTGGAGTTGGTAATGAGGATGACCAGGCTGGGGTCAGCCAGTGGCACTAATGTGGCCTCTAAAGACCTGGAGGACCAACAAGGTATGTGAGGTAAAAATTACGTCAACCATGGAAGTGGTGTAAGAACATCTGGAGGATGTACTGAATGAGAAAGAATACTGCATGGATGTGAGTGGGCCTGTACCTGCAATCAATCAACAGAGCATGGCCCTCTTTGCCCAAAACAGACACAAACTGATCCATGATGCCACAGGGCACTCCAGCGTGGGTATGCTCTGCTTTCTGACATGCCACAGCTTTTGCAACCTTGTCTCCATCATCTGTAAGAAGGGGTGAGAAACCATTATATTCCCTGTAATTAAAATTACCATTACCTGATTGCATGTTTTTTTTATTCTAGGACAAACCTTGCTAGGTGATGAAAACAATCACATGATTTTACTGCCTGCTGACTTCTGGAAAGTACCAAAAAGACCAATTAAAATATACTGTCATAAAAACTGGCCCTGTCTACAAACCTGTATAAATGCAGTATGTGTGCAGGGTATGGCTGTTCATTCTGAGCTATAACACTGAAGTCACTGATTCTATTCACAATGTCATCCCTCTACTTATCCACCTCCATTAACCAATTCATATGTACTTTTCCTGTGTTTTCTCATGATTGGGCCATATGGGACAAGTATGAATCATGAGTGTTTTGTGTTTGTATGTGAGAGACAGAAAGAGAAAGTTCAACAGGCCATTAGTCTGGTGTCTGGCAGAGAACTCACCAAGACTGCATCTCATGTCCTTGGAATATTGCAATATTTGGAATATTTATCTGTATTGCACATTTCAATATATTCACCTTTAACTATAATACCTGTGTCTGACTGAGTAATCTAAGGATTGTCAGTATCAGGACTGATTCTTACCTGGACACAACTGCTGCAGGAATGTGTACACTGCCACTTCCAAAGAGGCTGAACTGGACAGTCCTCCTCCCAGTGGTACACTACTGGCCACTACAGCTCTGAATCCAGGAAGGGGTTGTGCTGTGCACAAAGATTGAGAGCGGTGAGTTCTTATCTTGGTTAAATGGAATCAGTGACACATGCATACGAGGATGACTCCATCAAACGGATGTAAAATTTGTCCTTGCGGGAGAAACATTTATCCTAATGCTTTAAAAGAGTACTTCTAAACCTAACTGTGTGGACATCCTTCCTGATGTCCAATTTGGTTTAACAATGCAGTTGTATGCCACTGTAAGTTAAGGCTACTGATAAAATGAATAGATTAATTATTTTGAACATGGAGTTACCCCTGTAGTGTTGCACAACTCCTTTCACGTAATTTGCCCAGTTTGGTTGCCCAGGAGACAGGGGCTGATTGTCTTTAGGCAATTCAAAGTCCACTCTCCTAGGTTCCTCCACAGCCTCATTTGCAGTTACAACAGAAACATTTTGGTCTCGGGTCCGACTACCCACCATAACTGTCACAAGGGGCAACGCCTGTAACGGGACAGATAGACTTAACAATGTAAATGTCATGCCATGCATTTTGGATACATATATAATCCTCTCTTTCGACTGTGATCCAGTGGTGTTTTACCATTTGTTAACACCACTACTACTACTACTAATAAGAATAATAATCCCACTTCTGTTGTTTCCTGTTTTTTGTGGGATGTGGGCTCGTGATCTTACAATTGCAATAGGCTCATTTATTCCTTCCCTGAACGGAAAGAGAAAAATACGAAATACAATGGAATCACAATCAAGTTCAAGTTAAAACTGGCTATTTCACATTGGACCAAATGGCAACAAACAGACCTCAAGTGGAGAACCTTACAACTGCAATCGTCACAAAACAGCCACCTAACAAGCCAGCTGAGTCACATTTGGCACCAAATGTAACTTTTTGTATGATTGAATCTTAAATCACCATTGGTAGAACGAATCCTTCATTGTAATCGGTGTGCTCTCCAATCAAATTGACTCTCCCCGGGGCGCACACCGCCACTTCAGGATCCTG
Organism: Megalops atlanticus; assembly: GCA_019176425.1. NCBI lineage: Eukaryota > Metazoa > Chordata > Actinopteri > Elopiformes > Megalopidae > Megalops > Megalops atlanticus. The sequence goes on along the minus strand of CM032875.1, from coordinate 22,428,535 downwards.
TCCCCCGAAGCTTTCCTGGAACACCCGCCGAGCCTCTGCAACCATATCTTTAACACTTGGCACAGGACAGCAGCTGGCCATTTTGGAAAAATATCTGCGTCGAGTTGGTGTATTCCGAATAAGAGCTGTCAACTGAAAGATCTTTAAATTGGCTAGCTGTGTGTGAAATGAGTACTCACTGGCAAGCCAGACCTGCAGAAGTTACACACTGCGCCTTTAACCGATATAGTTAACTTTTTGAGCTGTATTTTGTTTTGAATCTTTGCAACTCGCAAAGATTTTTTTCCAAAAAGAAAATGGTTCTGGGTCTCTTATGTCCGAGTTATTTCTGCAACCCTTTCACTTGATGTAATGTTCCTGTAGGCACATGACAGCCACTCATTTCCTTAATTACACGTAAGAGAGGGAGTTTCTATTCAATGGCGTTAAATGTTGGATTGTGATTGGCTTCGAATCACACGTAGGGTATCTGGGTATTGTATTTTTCTGCCACGCCTGGGGATATTTCATTAAACTGGGTATATACAGTTTCTTTCTTCAGTTAACCTGATTATCCAGGTCATGCTCGATTTCCCGCATTGTTTTTAATATTGCTATGATCAAAAGCGTAGCCTATAAACTGGACTTTGTAATCAAGATGTGTGCGTAACACACGCTTAAAGGAAAGGTAAATAGGCATCAATCATCGTGAGTAGGGAGTTAAAGGCAAGGAAAACGTTGAAAGGGGGATTTTTTCACCTCAGCAACACTACAGATTTAAGTACGAATATGAAGATATGAAGAACATTATCGCAAATGCAGCAAAACACAGAGGACGACTGCCTGCTAGGACACGCGAGACTTTCAAAATGGATATAATCCCTGTAATTAAAATTACCGTTACCTGATTGGTGCCAATTTTTATCTGCCGTCATGGCGTTTACTTTCCTCAGTATCTTGCAAACCATTGAAACTCGCCAACATTCGTCCAAAAATAAGTCACACTTAACTTGCCGGCGCTGTAAATTTGATTATTGATAAATACATAACAAGTTTATAATGTTATGAAAGCTGGTAACGCTTCCGTGTTTACCGAGGGGGATTAGCTCAAATGGTAGAGCGCTCGCTTAGCATGCGAGAGGTAGCGGGATCGATGCCCGCATCCTCCAATCTTTTTTTCTCTGCAACTCGGTGTTTATAAATGGTAGTGTTAAATTGTGTCTTTGCTAACGTGAATTGTATATACCTAATCTTCCCTCTTCTTTTACAGTGCTCATAAAATAATCTTGCCATGACAAACAATCCTAGTGAAATAACCTTCTTAGTGTAGGCTCTAACAACACCGTTTAATAACCGTCGTTATCGTTCTCGGATATTGAGGATTATAGTCACATTTTTTCTTTATTTAAAAAAAATTACCTATTATTACTTGTTTACATAAGAAAGTTAAATAATTTACAAACCCAAATGAATTCGAATATGTTGGGGAGATAGGGAATAGCTAAATGTTTATAAATTGTTAAGCACAACTAAATACCTTTTGTATTTACAGTAAGTAAAAGTTATAGTTCACAACTTCTTCATGTTTATTTCAAAATTAGCAGCCGATGTTCGGGCATCGGTATTTTCTGTTCTGGATTTTTTTAAAAACACAGTTCTCATGTTCTGCCGTTTCCAAATAATGCTCCTCATATTGACGGTCCCTTGCTTTTCGTTGATAATTGCTCTCTTGTCCAGCGGGTGGCGTTGCCTGACATGTGTTAAGATGACGATTGACGGCCGAAGGCGCTGGCGATGTCATTGTACGTTGGAAGTGCCCACAGAATTTCAGGCATTGGGGGCGATCTTCACAGTCAAAGTTTCATTGACGTGAAATGTGAAGCATAAGCCTAACCTAAATCGATCATGCTGTCTCACCAAGATATGCTGTTGTTTTTTGCTAGCTTGCCAGGATCCATACACAGTGTTTGTAGTATTTATTTCTGGCGTTTCTAAGTTTTGTAGCCTAAAGATATTTTCAATTCAGTCAAATTGTCTTGACAGGTATTTTTTGGTAATAAAGTATTCATTTCTGAGGTACTTTTTATAGGGGAATTTATACAGACAAATAGATGTCTCTGCAGATCTTTTGCCAATGGAGGACACTAAAAAACACAGTTGATTTGGCCTACACTTTAAATTCTATGGGAAATCCTTCAGCACCTACTATGGTAACACCTAACTCATCGAAAAAAAGCTAATAATTATAACACAAAATTATTTGCACGTTGTTGGAAGTGAAGCCTGCTAAATATTGGCATGGGAACCAATGGCACTTTTTGTCCTTTCCACATTCACCCCCTCCCAGTATTTGTAAAGCAAAGTGTCAGTCCTCCTATTGAGGTCCTTGCCAGTCAGAGCTGCTGTAGAAAAAGAATGCTGGGTGGAGGTAGAGGCTGTTTAATTAGGCCTTATCACCATGGCGATCTGCTTCACTATTGCTATGCTGTCTGGTATTTTCAACCCCCTCCCCTCCAAAAACACACTCTTTTTCTCATCTGAACAAATTTGGTTTGGGGGAAGATAAATTCTGTTCGGTTATACAAGGAGCAAGAGCAAGAAGTAGTAAATAACATTATTATCATACGCATGTGATTAAGCAAAAACGTTTTTTTAAAAAAAAACAACTGCAATGGAATGATCAAATGGTTCACACAGGAGGGCTGTGAAGTGGGAGAACATTGCCTGGAATGCAGAGTGTGTTACGAGCTGTGGAGTCTGAGAACCCACTGTGCTTCCATGCAGAGTGAGCCTGAGGATTATTTACAGCATCTAAACAGCAGCACAAGGCAGCAAGGGATCCGTTCCCTTACCATATCGCTGATCACTGGTTAACAACCAGAGGTGCTCACATCAAAGTACATGACGTACGGTTATTTGCAAAGCAGGGTGTAATCTTGCCATAGCACCTGCAGAGAATGCATGGTACTTACATTTAAGAGTCATGGAAATGAATGACGTTCACAGAACTTCACAAGCATGCCAAAATCTTTTGTTTTTGCAGATAGATCAGATAGAATAAAAATTAATCTTTTGATTATTTTGGCCTCATTTGAGGAATGTATTTGTCCTCAGTCAGAGGATGGATTTATAATTCACCATGATTCTAAGTACATGTCCTTCACCTGAACAATACGTGATATGGATTTTTGTATAGAGGCATTGCTGTGCTGTGACTGGCTCCACCGGTGTGAGCGTTTGCAGCAGGTACCGTGTGCAGATGCAGTTGGTGTTGTCCAACAGAGTTAAATCATAGATGATTCTCTGTTCTTAATGAGCTTTTGTCCCCATTCTAGTTCGTCATCACAGCTCAACTGTTCTGTTGCTAAGGAAATGCTCGCATTGAAGAGAGGGTAATGACTCTCGACCTGCTTTATCTGCTCTGTTACCTAGCAACACAGATTGTGTTCATGATGAACCTTAACATTTTCTATGGTCATTAGTATTTTCTAAATTTCATGGTTTGTGGGAGCATTTTCAGTATTCTGAGATCAACAGCAACTTGCTCTCTGTGGATCATTCATGAAAGGTTGATTTTGAACTGAAAATATCAGAGTAACTGATGCGTCACATGGCATTTTTAAATGCTCACAAAACTTTTAACTGTGGACAAAAGCCTTTTATGTAAATGCTTCTCTTTTTGGACTGGTTTGGCCAATTCCACAGATTTGCACAACAAAGGCCATGCTGCCATAGCCTCAAATGCTGGCACAAAATACTTGCTTTTTTGTAAATTGTTTATTTTTTCAAGCATGTAAGTGGAGTTGTGTTCTTACACACATTAACCTGACTGAAGAGTTTTAACTGCCCATTCATGGTGGGGGGTTTTAGGGCATGTAAATGAGGAGATGACCACTAGTCTCCTTTGCCTGTTGCTGTGAGACAAACTGAAGTCATCAAAGTTCCTTTAGGAGGAAAAAGAAGTTTCAAAACACAGGCCCCCTGATGCTGATAGGTCACACAGGCAGGAGAGGGCAGGGGGAGAGAGGGAGAGGAATAAAGAAAGAGAAGGAGAGAGGGCAGGGAGAATAAAGGAGTGAGATGAGCCATATGAGTGCCGAGGTGTTGTTGCAGTGAAAGACAGAGACAGGAATGGAGCAAGAAAGGCAACGCAACAGAAAACATGTCAGGGGAAAACAGAAGCAGAGGAAATGATAGAATAACTCAGATGAAAGACTGTGGAAGATACAGTAGATGGACTTTGAGCACGGACTCCCAAGGGAGCTGCAAAAAAAGAATTTGCTTCATGCTTCTTGACCAAAGGACAAACCATGAAATGGGACCTTGTCCAGTTCCGCACAGCTGATGTGAAGTGTTTTCTTATTCTCTCCTGGGAGACACGTTGTCAGTGGTGTTAAGAATATGACTCTGATGCAGTATCTTCAGCTCCCACTCATCCTGACTGTGGCAACAAGCAGTGTTTGGGGTGAGGTTTTCAGCATTTGGTTTTATTTTCAGCATTTTATGCTTTGTCACTTTTCCAAAATGAACAGAGAGATGCCATCTGAGAGCACCTGCCTGGGTAAAGTGATAGATGACAGCTAGCTAAATTCAAGCCAATGGCTATTTACAGACAATGTATTTCACATGAAAACATGCAGTGTTTCTGAGTAATGTTTCAAAACTAATTTTTCTAGGTGAGTACCCTTGCCCAAAATGGGCACGCATCCATCTAGCAAATCTGCATTGCTATTGGCTATCAGCATCAGCATCACCACGGCTGGAAGCAAGAGAAGTTTGCCGGCAAACAAGTGGAGGTGACCTGGCTGGTGTCTACAGTGCTGAAGACCAGAAATTTGTCCTCACCACATTTTCCTTGTGAGTAACCAGTCTGCATTATTTTCTTCTACAGTCCTTGATGTGAGAAAGAAGGAAAGAACAACATCAATGTGCAGCCCACAGAGATGTTATACCATAGACATAACCATATAGACATAAACTACAGACATTTATAATGATTGGATAGATAGATAGATAGATAGATAGATAGATAGATAGACAGATAGATAGATAGATAGATAGATAGATAGATAGATAGATAGATAGATAGATAGATATCTCTGTTTCTGTATGTTGCTGTGTTATTATATGTATCAATCAGTTTACCTGTCTATTTGTCTATCTAGTGGAGACAGTGTGTGGATCTGGGTGAATGATGGAAGGAGCAAGGGAGCACACCGTACAGATGGATCTTTCACACAGAGCTACCAGCGAAGGGAGAGGGGTGGTGAAAGCCAGGGGGGCTGTGATCAGATGGCCCTTGGTTCAGTGGGACAGTGGAGGACTGTTGCATGTAGCAGAAAATACCGTTTCCTGTGTCAGAAGGAGGTGCCAGGTAATACCTCAAAATGGAAAGTTCTCTATCTTGCTATCTGTTCATGTAATGGGAGGCCTGCGGTATTCCATTGAGAAAATGATTATTTTCCTGAGTGTTAAGAGTTGTGTTTGTACTGTAAATGTCATTTATTGTACATACATTATGCATAATAAAAGTATTGTACTGCATTTCACATCCCTTCATAAACTATTTTTAATGATATATGCAAACATCAGACTGTCACACATACTTCTGGTCTGAGGAAATAATAACAGAAAATTAATAACACTTTTCCCCATCCATTCTCTGTAGTTTCCCTGCCATCTGTTGACACGTACATGACAGGGGTCCCACTGATGTCAGGGGTATACACTGTGACCCAAGCCTCAGTCCTCTCTACTTCCCCGGACCCAGGACAGCAGAGAGTGGAGGTAAGGACAATTAAATTTGAATCAGTGATTCTGTAATGTTGTGTTGGGTTGAGGGTAAATGTATTTCACTGCAAATGGGGACACCAAGACATCCAAGAGAGTATGGAAAGATGTTATACTTTGTGTTGCATATTGCATTGTTTCAAATTATACTGTATGATCGGACAGAGAGTTTATCTGGGACATATTGGAGCTCATACTTTTCCAATTTTAATTATGACAAACACATTTGTCCTTTGCTAATTATTGTTATATGTTACATTTTGCTGTTGTGAGACTAAGGAATTACATGATGGCTTCCTAAGCTAATTGGTAGCTAACATACTGAAGCAAAGGAAAACAATATTAGCTGTAATGTTAGTCTAATGCCTGAAAACCCAGATTTAGTGGGTCACTAATTTACTCACTTGCTAGAGCAAAATGCTACTTTTTGAAAACAGGATGAGAAAAGTGGAGCTTCTATGTTTTGCAAAGCAAGCTTGGAGCAAAGCCAACACTGTTACTATGGCAACACCAAAAAGTTAACTAGTGGACAGCAGGTTTAGGTAATGTAAATATGACATGATGGGGAGATCTGCCTGTTCCCAGCCAATTAAATCAGATCATCTCTGTTCTAAAAATTGACACTGGGGCTGGAGTACAGGGAGAACTTTCACGCATAAAAAAATATTTAATGGTATATGAATGTCAGTAAAAAGTGTCATAGGATACTTTATGACTAAATATAACTTGACCTCAGCCTAAATTTGCCAAACTACTTTTGTCAGCTCCCTGATCTACCCATGGCTGGGTAAGGTAGCTAACTATCTAGAATCTAGTATAATAAAATGACATGTTATTTTAGTATGTAACTGCCCAGAATAAACCTTCATATTGCTTTAAATTTTGCTTAATTTTTTTCCAAAAAATAAAGACATTTAACAATATAACACAACGTGACTTAAAAACCATAGCGAAATTCAAAGTTCAGATGCACTGAAGGTTCTTTCACTGAGATGTTATTGTAGCATGATGTTGTTGTTGTGTGTGTGCAGATGATGTTGTTTCCAGGCCTCTGGTTCAGCCACGCAGGACAGGTTTTGTCTGTGGAGCTAGTGACACAGCCCAGTCAACACCATACCTACGCCAAAGTGCAGATCCTGCGGCCCTACTGCAGTCCCAACCTGCACCTCATACCCCCTGGTAAGCCAAGGCAGCACAGTTTTTAAGTCTTTACGTTTTCATGATCAAAAACATCATACTATTATACTTTTATACTTTGTGACATGATGCTTATTTTTCAGTAACTAAATGCTAAAGCTGATCTTCGTCATTATGTGTTAGGGACAATGCTTCATAATCATGCTCTGTGCAGTCTGCTCTCTGGTTAAACCTTCCCTCTCTGTTTTCTGACTCTCCTCTTCCTCCTCCTTCCTCCACAGGCTGCAGCTCTCTCCACAACCCCTTTAGCTGCTGTTCCCCGGTCCCCCTGTGTAACACCACAGGTGGCTGTGTCACTGGACAATACTGGTGCCATCTGCTGGAGAGCTGTCAGCCAGTGACCAGCCCTTGTAGCTCGTATCACACGCCGGATGGTGGCCCTACTTTCCCACTACCACCCCGCTACCCTGCTTTGGCGCCCTTCTACCATTTGGTGGCTGATATGCCTCTCAGTTTGCCCCCCAGCTCTGAGCCTGCCCATATCAATGTGAGTGTTATACAGACATACATACGCTGGCGTTTTACAGACACACAAAGATTGGCTGGCTCTGATGTGAATAGAATATCCTGGGAAACAAAATTTTGTCTTTCAAAAGAAAAAAAAACATCCACATTACTTTTATTACTTCTGCAGAGGTGTTCGTAAAGAAGGGTCACAGTTTCATGTTGGGCATAGTACAATGTGTACAATGTGTATAATGTGTGTCATAGCATTAATGTAATTGGTTGGCTTGGCTATATTATCAGATCAGTATCATGGAATGAATAGCTTTGATTGGAGTGTTGTTACTACGTATTAAAACAATGTTTTTAATTTCTTTGTTTCTCATGGTTTTCCTAGGTGGTGTTGCCAGAAAAGGAAATCAATGTATATCCAGATGACATCTTGGCAGTGCAGCACACCAGGCAGGTGGGGGGCTTCTTACAGTGCCTGAAAAGCTCTGATTCTGCCTGGCGCCAGAGTTACCTGTCTTTCCAGGGCACTAAGTGGGGCGGCTGGTGGGAGGGGGGATTGTCTTCCATGCCAGCCGGAGGACAGTGGGCTGATGGGGTGGTGTGTGACTTGCGGGTGCTCTATGCGGACGCACTGCATCCTTACGCCGCCTCCCCAATGCTGAGCACAGGACAGAACGAACCCAGTGGCTACACATACATAGGGACGATGAGCACCCCATTAAGGAGCACCCAAGCCAGAAATCCAGTCCGGGCACAAAGTCCTGTTTCAGGCCTCCACATTGTGCACCCCATACTGGATAAGGAGGGCCAGATAAACGTCCCTGTCAATGTCCCTACACTCATCGTTATCAAAATCTTGTCAGGGTTTAATGCCACCAGCACCTGGTCAGACCCCATTTTCCAAACCAGGGTCCCCTTCCTGTCCTCCTGTCCCCCGGAGCTGCCCGTGTCCCACCATGGCTGTGAGAGAGACACCCCTGATACATGGTTCTCTCACGCTGCTGTGGTGCTTTCCACCCCAGGGTCCCATACTCTCAACATCAGTGCATCGAACCACATCAGCTCCCAGAGTGTGTCAGTGCAGCTGCAGGCTCACCAGCCGGTGACAGGGCTCAAGATGCAGCCCCATGGAGATCAGAGAATGCTAGTTGATGTTTCCCAGGTAAGATATCCAGTGTCTGTATTTCTTCTTTTTGTTTACGGAAACACTTGGGGAAGTGAAAAACAGTTTGATGCTGTAGGCCTATTCTGTTTCCTTCTTCTTTTTCTTCTTCCTCTTCTTCTTCTTATTATTATTTATTGTTGTTGTTGTTTTTATTAAGTCCTGTGCATGTTGACACCTGTTCCATTTTACTTGGCTGCAGGTATTCTGGGCAATGGTGGACAGTGGCTCATCAGTTAAATACACTTGGGTCATTGATAACCTGGTTCAATTTGCTTATGAAGGACAAACATACAGCGTGGTATTCAAGAAGCCAGCAGTGTACAAGCTAAATGTGAGTAACACTGTTTTATCACAATTTAATTATACACACTAGTTACATGCATGTTGAGATGTTCACTACATAATAGCACTGAACAAAACAATGCAAAAAGCAGAAATAAGTGACAAGATAACAATGATAAGTGATCTTTACTCAGGTATCCTCATGCTGACAGGTACAATGTAACTCTTTACCTTCCTCCCTGCATTAGGTCACGGCATCTAACCCTGTGAGCTCACAGTCCCTAGAAGTGAGGCTCACAGCAGAAAAGATGGTTCCTCTGGCTGATCCCACCTTCCTGTCTATTGGGGAGGTTGTTGCTGTCAATGCCCAGCAACTTTTCACCCTCAGAGTCAAGGTGGACATCTCCATCGGGATCACGTTCTGGTAAACTGATTTATAAGCTGTTGGAATGATAAACTATTTCATTCATTTTGAGTGCAGCTCATTATGTATATGACTTAATCCCTGGCTCGCATTGCTGCACTGTGAAATGCTATCAGTCTCCTGTATTTCTAAAGTGTTATATTTAGATGTTAATTATTATTTTTATTATTATTATTTAAACATCTGTTTTCCTGCAGGTGGGACTTTGGTGATAACAGCCCAGGTGTCAACCATTCCTTTTCTCCTCCATTTGAGTCTAGAGGTTCCCAAATAGAGCAGGGAGTGAGACAGATCTACCTGCAGGATTCTGTGAGCCACACCTTCATACAACCAGGTGAAAGCCCTTTAGCACACACAGGACATTCAGGCCTTTTCCCAATAATTCTTTTCTTATCTCTTCCCAATAAATAACTGAAAATTCTGTCATGTCTTCCTTGAAATTTTTCTGAAGTGTTTGCTGACTTTAGATTTCCCTCTGTATTTTTGTCTCATCTAGATGATTACATGCTGAGGGTCCAAGTCTTTAACAGATATGACAGGATCGAGAAGTCTGTGATGGTGAAAGTGCGGAGCCCACTGGCTGGGCTGCATATGTCAACCACCCCTCCTCTCCTTATTGTCAACCAAACATTCGACCTGGAAGCTCTGCCATGGCCTTCCCCATATGGAATATTGTACACATGGAACTTTGGTGACAATTCCAAGGAAGTAAAAGGATTTGATTGCAAAGTTAGGCATATTCTGAGAGCAGCAGGTGTATATAATGTGACAGTCAGCGCCAGCAACACTCTGTCTGCTCTGACTTCCTGGATGCTTGTGGAAGTTATTGAAACAATCTCTGGAGTCCAGCTGAGCAACAGTGGACCCAATGAGTTGGGCTCCACCACTGTAATCAAAGGCAGTGTCTGTTCCGGCACTAGTCTCCTTTGGACGTTTGACTTGGACGATGGGTCAACATTTAAAAACCTCACTGACAGCTACATTTCTCACATCTACAAGTCCCCAGGGAATTATTCTGTCAGAGTAACTGTGGCCAACCCAGTGAGTCAGGCAGTCCAGTATATCAAAGTGGAAATCTATAGGTTGACTATAACTGGGATCTTGCCTCATGGCTGCTTGGCGAGTGGACAAGAGGTTCGTCTCAGAGCGCTTGTGACAGGGAATGTCCCTACATTGATATTTCATTGGGACTTTGGAGATGGGACTCCTGTGACCATTATCCAGGGAAATTCCCAAGTTGCGCATGTTTACTCCAGCCCAGGGAGCTATCAAATCAATGTAACGGTTTTCAGTTCTGTGGGATCTCATTGTTATCATACAGCCATATGCATTGAGTCCCTCATAACTGCTGTAGTTTTAAATTCCTCAAGTGAAGCTGTAGCATTGGGGAAGGAAGTATGCTTCAATGTGTCTGTATATCCAAAACTAATCCATCAACCTTCTTACCAATTTATATGGTATAACAGCTCTAACAACATTTATCCAGTTAGAGGACCTTCTCATTACTGTTTTGTGTTTGAAAAAGAGGGCATCCACCAAGTTTCAGTGGTAGTCAGTAACAATATCAGCAACAAGACAGAAAAAGCTCTTGTTACAGTCCAAAAGCCTGTGACAGAACTGACTGTAAAACATGATGGCCATAGTGGCGCAGTGATCATCAACAAGACTTATTCTTTTTGGGTAGAGACTTGCTCTGGCACCAATGTAACTGTGCATTGGGATTTCAGGGATGGCTCTCCCAGAAATGAAGGCAAGCATGTTTCTCATGTCTTCACATCTGCTGGGAGGTATACAGTCTCTGTCAAAGCTCAGAATGCAGTGAGCCAGGAGTCTGTAGCTTTAGATGTGGACGTATTGGTTCCCTTGTCCATCCTGGCATTGAAAATCAAACAGCCAGTTCCAGAGGTAGGGGAAGAGACAGAGGTACTGGCAGTATTGAATGTCATGAATAATGTTAGCTTCTACTGGTCAGTGAACCCTTCCATACCACCTGAGTTAGGAACCTCGACCTTCAGGTATGTGTTTCCCAAGGCGGGTGTTTACCAGATTTATGTGACTGCACAAAATGCTGTTAGCAAACAGGAGGCCACCATTGAAGTTGAGGTCTTAGAGAGGATACAAGGGCTGCATATTACAAGTGAGAGTCTGGTATCCATGAGGTATGTACCAACTCGGGAAAATATCCATTTGTCTGCTTCGGTAATTCAGGGTTCTCACTTGACTTACCAGTGGCAAGTTCTTGAGAATGGAATAACCAAGACTGTATGTGATGGAGAACATTTCCAACTGTTCACAGAAACTCCTGGGGATATTCTGGTGGAGCTGATAGTGTCCAACACTCTAGGAAGAATGAACAGTAGCATTTCACTCAGGGCAGTGGAGCGTATTTCAGGAATCATGATCTCAACAACAAGGGATACTGTGCCTGTAGGAAAGCCTGTGAAGATCTCAGTGAGTGTAAAAACTGGGACCGACCTCCAGTATCTCTGGTATGTTGGGGACACCCTCTCCCCCTTACCATCACACATGCCCTTGCTTCTTCATGTGTTTACCAGTTTGGGTTCTGTTGTTGTCAGAGTGTCAGTCAGGAATGTGCTTGGCTCTAGTGAAACTACCAAACAGCTCACAGTCCAGGAGGAAATATATGAGGTCAACTTCAAGATCAATCATAAAACAAATCCATTCTTTGTCCCGTGCATTTCCCCTGTGCTACTCCTAGGATCAGTTGAAAAAGGAACTGGCCTAAAGTGGGAGTGGAAACTTTTCATGACAAATGGTGGATCTGCCAGTTTGGGCAACAAGCAATCAGTTGTATACTCCTTTTTGGAAGCAGGGGTTTACCAGGTATTTCTCAATGCCTCAAATGACATCAGTTGGCAAACAGTTTCCCATAGAGTCACTGCCCAGGATGCTATTCAAGGCCTGAGTTTGAATGTGAGTGGTTCTACAGTCTGTGCTGGCAACCCCATTGTTTTTACTCCAATGATCTTTAAAGGAAGTGATGTACAATTTTCACTAGAGTTTAATAATGGGGATTTTTTAGTGAATCTGGTCCAAAACAACTTTACAACCTCTAACCTTCCAGTAGGAAACTACACAGTCAGAGCACGGGCCTGGAATCAAGTGAGCACCTCCACCATGGGTCTGACTGTACAGGTGGTGGAGAAGGTCAAGGGACTAAGGCTAGTTAACTGCTGCTCTTTAGTTTTGGAATCTATGAAAGAAACCAGCTTCAAAGGAGAAGTGCAAAGTAAATCTCCAGTTATGTACCATTGGATTTTCCATTTAGTGGGATACCAACCCTTATACAAAGAAGGGCCACAGGTCTTCTACACTCCTCCCAGCAATGGCTCACTGACTGTAAGCCTGGAAGCAAGCAATGGGTTCTGCTCACAATCATTGAGTGAGAGGGCAAACATAGAGTGGCCAGTTCAGGACATAAGAGTCGTCTGTAATTCAAAAGGAATTTACACTGACTACTCTGTCACCTTTTCAGCCATCACAAAAAATGGCAGCAACCTGGTTTTCCAGTGGGAATTTGGCGACTCCGCTGAGGGGACAGTTATCACTCAGTCACATGCTGTAAGTCACCTGTATCGCACTCCTGGCAGGTACATAGTGCAGGTTACAGTTTTCAACAATATCAGCCGTGTTGTGGCACAACTGCCCATTGAAGCGAAGATACTTGAGTGCACCCGTCCTAAAGTCTCCCTGGTCCAGAAACAATCTGTTATCCTGAGGTCCAGACCAAACTACTTTGAGGCCAATGTGGATCTTCAAGGCTGCACTGTGTACAAGACCAGCTACATGTGGGAGGTGCTTCGAGCTCCAGGCTGTAGTGAAGATGACAGAATACCTCTGGTTAATCTTACAGATGTGACCACACCATTTCTCATGCTTCCCAAGCGCATACTGGCTGTAGGCTCCTACTGCTTGAGGTTCACTACTCGTATCCAGGACACACCTCTATTGCAGCAACAGAGCATCAGAATCACTGTGGTCCACAGCCAGCTCGTCCCTGTGATCAAGGGAGGATCACACAGACTCTGGTCAAGTCACAGAGATCTATTATTGGATGGTACTGAATCACATGACCCTGATGTTGGATTCCAGGAAGGCAAGCCTCTGCAGTATCACTGGGATTATATTGTTGAGGTAAGATTGTTTGCTGACTTCTCTTGCTAAACAAAGTTGAGGAGGAAAGTATTAAAAAAAAAGTGGTCCAATTCTCAATTTAAGTTTCCATGCCCTGTGGATTTCCTGTGCTGCACTGCTCTGCTCTTTCAGCTGTGTGTTTCATTTTCTTTGCTGTCAGAACACCAAACATCCTTTACCTCCTGTGCACAGCAATAGCAGCATTCTCATGGTTCCCCGCCAGACGCTGAGGCCTGGGAATGTGTATCTCTTCACTCTTACTGTTCAAAAAGCAGGGAGGTTGCCGGCCTCCACAACTCAGTCTGTAAGTCCTAAACCATCTTTCTTGCCTTTTGCTCAGTTTCACAGCTAAATGTAGATCACTGCAGTTCGGTAAATGCCATGTCAGTGCTAAATAAAGTGGCAATGCAACCACCATTACAGTTATTGTCAAAATGAATCCTGCTTTCCTGTTGGCTCTCTGGCACCCCCAGGTGGCAGTGCAGCAGGGACAGGTGCTGCCAGTGAGTGTGGACTGCGTATCCTGCAGCACTCTCCTTTCCTTCCACCACAGTCTCCCCCTAGCCCTCTCTGGACAGTGTCCATCTTGTAGTGGTGATACAAAGGTACCATTTCCACCTCACAGTTTCAGAACATTTCATTTAAAATTAATGTGACTTTTATCATATGTTTTAAAGTGATCTTAATTAAAATTAAAAGTCTGTAATATTTCTTGCAGATTGTGTTAATATGTTTACTGTATTTTGTGCAAAACAGAGTGTAACACAAAAGACTGGCAAACAGGAAATCTTTTTGATGAAGTTATGGTAGCTTGATATTTAATACACTTCTATGTGTTATATATTCTTACACAATCTCTGTTGTGTCTGCAGTACAAATGGTCTGCTGAAGGCTCAAATGATGAGCTCCTGGAGCTGAATGAATTCACAACCTCCACAGGAGCCAGTGCTCCACATCTGGTGGTCAGACCAGGTGTGCTGCTGGATGGACTGACATACACCTTCACCCTGGATGTGTCTCAACCTGCCATGGAGCTCTGGGGGTCTGCTAGCATAACCTTGCTCCCCAACCATCCCCCACATGGGGGAGTATGTACATTGACACCTGACACAGGCATTCATCTCCTGAAGACTGTGGTGACTTATGTCTGCTCAGGTAAGAACATGCATTTCCTGCAGTTCCCACAGACCCCATTGTTTAAGGCTTTCTTTGACACTGTTTTGTTTCTTTTTACATTGACAGGTTGGGTGGATGGAGACAGTGAGCCCACTCAGCTGATATATACCTTACAGGCAGAGGTGTGTCAGGATGATAGCCAATCAGGTTGTCTTCTGACCCTATACAAAGGCACCCAGCACACCTATGGGACCCTAGTCCCCCTGTGCTCCCATGGCTCAGGTGGAAATGTATCTGTCATTACTGTGCTGGTGAAGGTAGAAGATAATCTGGGAGCCACTGTCACAGCACTTAACCGGTAAGCAGGGAGTTGAATCAATGGAGTCTCTAAAATGATTGATAAAATTTTGATTAATATAACATGTAAAGATTCTTGATGATTCTTGTTGATGAGTCATTTGCTCCATCCTTACTCAACGCTGTCGCAGGACATTGACAGTATTGCCACCTGATGAAGGTGAGGGGCTCACAGATTGGCTGAAGAACAAGAGTCAGTCAGAGCTGTGGGCTCTAGTCCAACGAGGAAACCCCCAGGAAGTAATACCTTACTCCATCGCTCTGACCAGCCAGCTCAACCAGGTGGGTGTACCGCACATGCTAGAATTCACAGTACGTGTGACCTGCGTTCGGCGGTCTGTCCTCTTTACCCAAGCCTCGCGCTGTGCCCTGTGTCCTGCCGCAGATGCAGAGCGTGAGTGAGCAGGACGTCCAGGACAGGATGCTGATCCGTGAGAATGTAACACGGGCGGTGGCCTCCTTCCCTGTCTCCTCACTGCGGGATACCGCGCAGGTCAGCTCTGCTCTGGCACAGTGCACGGTAAGCTCCCTCACGACCCGGTAATGCCACAATAAGAGAGCTGCATGAGAGTGCTGGCACCCGCTGTTTTACTGGTTACTGCGCTGCACGGAAAACACATACAATGCCAGTCAACTATTCTCTGGACACACTTTTCTTTCTTTACTTTTACTATTTTCTACATTTTAGACTAATAGTAAAGACATCAAAACTATGAAACACACAAATGGAATTATGCAGTGACCAAAAAAGTGTTGTAAACAAATAAAAATATTACATTATTATATTGTAGATTCTTCAAAATAGGCAAGAATATTTTTCAAAATTATTTTTTTTTGGAAAGAAATTTATACATGGGCATCAACTTCACAATTAATATTTGTCGAGGGAACAAATTTAGCATTAAGCATAAGTCTTTAGATCTTATCTTAATTAGGTGTGTCCAAACTTTTGACTGTTACTGTATGTGAGCCTGCTGTGATTCACTCTCAACTAGAAGTACTTTTTCATCTGATTGGAAGTGTAAAAAAAACCTCCTGCTGCGTGATGAAAAGCACTGTGTTCAAGAATACCAGAAACAAAGCGGGGTTTGGCTCATCTGGTTGGCACAGGCTGCCATCACTGTGTCTTTAATGAGCAGTATGAATTTATAATTGGGTGTGTGAACTCTGTGTGTTTGGCAGGCGGTGCCCGGGGAGCTGGCATGCAAAGGCTGTCAGGAGACGGTGCTGAAAGCTGTGGAGAAGATGATCGCAGTGATCGGAGAGCAGACGGAACCTGGTGATGTCACTTCCCTAGATGCTGGCAGGAACATTCTGCACATACTGGGTACAGACAGGAATGCTACGTTTTTCAAAGACATTTCAAACAGGCAGACATTCACTGGTGTTGCAAATTTCCGTGTATAAATTAATAAACAGTAAAAAAAAGTAGATGGAAGGTTTTTCTCCAGCTCTTGGGGTGCGCATTTTCAGCAGTTTGAGTGTCTGTTTCTCTCCAGGCAGCTCCATGGCTGCAGCTGCAGAGTCCACGACCAGGCCTGAACCACGCAGCCAACCTGGCCGGCTTGGCAGCTTGGAGGCTGCAGTGTCTGCCTTTGGCCAGGCGGGGGAGCTGATGCGATCTCTAATGCAGACTCGGATGCGAGGCGAGGAGGCCCTGACTCTGACAGCCCCACGGATCAGAGCGGTGGGGCGGCGCAGTGACCCGGCAGACCTGCTGTGCACCGAGCGCTCCGGCCCCTGCCAGTTCTACATCCCCCGCAGCCTGAGTGCGCAGCTGCGCGAGGAGAGGGAGGAGGTGGTGCAGATCCTCCTGGGCTTCGACGGGAACGGCGGCCTCGTCCCGGCCGCCCGGCCGCCCATCTCCACCGCACTGGCGGCCATGGAGTTCGCCACGCCGCAGGGCCAGCCCATCCCCATCGCCGACCTGCCCCCTGACCGCGCCATCCGCGTCTCCCTGCCCAGCCGCCTGTCCTCCGCATGGCCGGCGGAGGGGGAGGGGGACGGGGCCGCCACCGTCAACATCACCATCCCCGCTGAGGGATCCCTCAACTTCACAGTGGGAGCTGTTGACACTGATCCCCAGGCAGGGCTCTTCCTCGCCTTCAACTTCAGCCTGCTTCCAGGTAGCCCGCCTAAGATAAACCTCACTTAAAAGAAGCATCTTATTGTTAGCCTCCAATTTTATGGCATTCAACCTGTGCTAACTCTTGTGAGTCTGATCTTGCTATTGCCAGTGAAGGGAGGGTAGCTTCCACTTTCTCCAGATATTTCCTCGACCCCTTGTAATCGAATCCCTCGAATCCCTTGTAAAATATACAGCTTGAAAACGGCACAAAGAAACAACAACATCAGCAGCTCCATCTGGTGAATTGTCTTTGTGTGTATCTGTGAAGGAACTGGTTCAGAGGGCAGCGGCAAGGTGAGAATCATGGTGGCCAGACAACCAGGTCCTACTCTGTCCCAGCATTCCTTCATGCGGGAGCTGTACCTCGCTCTCACTGCGGAATCTCCTGCCATGGAGGAGACCATCTTCCTCACACCCCTGTGAGTCCCTTAATAAGCACTGTCTTTGCTCATTCACCCTTGTTGGTACAAAAACGACTCACACTGATGTATGATATACCCTTAAGAGACAGGCAATTTAATATCTGCATTGCTGAATCTACACATAAAATGTTTCCCACTTATATTTCATAAATATAAATATTTTAATTACTTTTTAAAAATATGTATGTAATATTCTGCCTTTCACTGTGTTGTCCATAGATATATACGATTAATTGGTGTGTGTGCCTGTGTCTGTGTCTGTTTATGTGTGTGCCTGCGTACGTGTGTGTGTGTGTGCGCAGGCGGAACAGCTCTGGGCAGGAGCTGCATGTGAATGTGACCAGCTCCCTGACTGGCGGGAGGGTCCAGGCGTCGGTGTTCGTGTTCAGCTCTCTGTGCCAGTACTTCAGCCTGGAGCAGCGGCGCTGGAGCAGCGAGGGCCTCCGCCCTCTGAGCGGCAGCAGCTCCCGCACAGCCCACTGCCTCACCCAGCACCTCACCGTGTTCGGGGCCAGCCTGTTCGTCCACCCCAACGCCGTCGTGCTGCTCCTGCCGGTGCGTCAGGCGACGTTCATCCCCTCCGACAGTCAGGGGGAGGAACTGTGCGCGCGGAGTGGTCAGGGTTACTCTTATGCATACACAGACCAAACATGGTGTCTCGCATTTCCAGTAAGCGCCACAGGGAGACAGCAACAGACTTGCACTCAGAAATGTCTCTGCAATACATCACCGTCAGTCTTACTCAGAGCAACCCAATAACTCGAGGAAGTGAGCGGCATTTCGGTATGCTTAACATTTTATTTAAAGCCGAGCTGATTTGAAAAGATGAAGTGAGGTGGAAATTCTATTCCCCGTTCTTTCTGCTTGCAGCCGGAGGGGCCTGTGAGAAACGTGGTGGTGGGAATCGTGTGTGCGGTCCTGCTGCTGATGCACCTGCTCATCGCTCTCATCTCGCACAAACTGGACCACCTGCACAGCACTCGCGCCAGCACTGTCCCGCTCTGCGGGCAGTCCGGTCACTACCAGTACCGAATCCTGGTGAAGACCGGTTGGACCAGGGGATCTGGTATGTGTCAAGAGGAATCATTAGAAATATATAGTCCTGACATATTGAAATTCCTTTAAGTTATGTGGTATGTGTGACTTTTTCAGCATCAATGTAGTTCTCATGGTTCACATTAAAATCTCCTTGGTCATTTGGGGTTTCCACACGCATATGAGTAGATGAGGACTAATGAGAGCAGGGGCTGGTGGTGGGTTTTGTCACAGTGGTGGAATTGTTGGCGTTTTGCTTCCCCAGGCACCACAGCTCACGTGGGAATCAGCCTGTACGGCTTGAACAAGAGTGGGTCACGTCACCTGCAGCGCGAGGGGGCCTTCCAGAGGAACGCTCTGGACGACTTCCAGGTGGAGGCCGATGCCAACCTGGGAGAGATCTGGAAAATACGCATCTGGCACGACAACACAGGTGTGTGCTCTTTTAGTCTGTGAGCAAAAAATCCGTGGTCCTTGCATTGACTTGAATACAGTATTGTCTAGTATGTACATGTATTATGTGCACTGCTGTTGTCATTCTCTCCAAGATTAAGTCTTCTGTTTTTGAAGCTGCGAGCAGAAGCCTTGGAAAGTTCTTAGATTTACAGGACATCTGCTGCAAATCTGAGATTTAAAGCACAGATTTCTGAGATTTCTGCCACAGAAACTGTATGTGTTTATTGTAGGCCTGGACCCAGCCTGGTTCCTGCAGCATGTGGTTGTGTGGGACAAACAGACTGACATCATGTATTTCTTCCTGGTGGAGGACTGGCTTTCTGTGGAGAATGACAAGAATGGTGGAATGGTAGAGAAGGAGGTGCTTGCTTCCTGTAAGTGTCTGTATTTATTTGAAATACCATAGAAGAGTCATCTCAAATCTTCATTTACAGTATCTTGACACTCAGAAGTGTATCCGCCACAGTTAATATTATCATGCACTGCTTTTGATCAACAGGATTACACACATCATCACCCACAGTAAGATTATATCCAGTGACAGACATGTCAGACTGTACTCCTTCCTCACTTTAGGCCCCCAGGATCTGCAGCACTTCAGACGGGTCCTCAGAACCCAGCTGGTGTGCGGCATGTTTGAGCGCCACCTCTGGGTGTCGGTGTGGGAGTGCCCTTCATACAGCAACTTCACCCGTGCACAGAGGGTCACCTGCTGCGCCCTGCTTTTGTACCTGTACCTGGCTGTGGGGGCGGTTTGGTATGGCGCTGTCGGGAACAAAGAAACCAGGTGGATAACCATCCCGCTCTACACCTGACTACCCTTTTGTTTTACTCTAGAAGTTTAAAGAGGTTTAGAGGATGCCTAAACATTGTGCTTGAAGTATGTCCTCTCCTGTTTCTGTGGCAGTGGACCTGTGTCGGCCCGCCTGCTTGTGAACATGGAGACTGTTGCCGTGGGGATGACTGTGTCTGTCCTGGTGTTTCCCCTGCACCTGCTCTTCTGTTTCCTCTTCCGGAAGACTGGCAGCAAGGTACACTGCTAGTCCCATCCTGGACTGCATTTGCAAACATTACTTCACATTACTGCACCACAGTCCTTCTGACTGTATTACCAGGAGGTATTAATTGATTAGAAATCGCCACAATATGATGGTGCCAAACATTTGCTTTCACCTTTTTCAGTTTGATGTGCTTAGATTCATCTGAAACATCGGTTCTATGGCCATTTCCCAGGTGACAGCGGAGGAGTCGGCACCTTCAACCCCTGTGTCTCAGACAGTGGAAATGGACGTGTACCTGAGCCACCCTGAACTGGCCGGCTCCTCCTTCTTGTCCCTGCCGGGGGGAATGGATTCCATCCTGGACGCCATGTCTCACTCTTCAGTAAGTACATGCAACTGTCCGTTTCACTTCCCCATGTGGAACATCCACTCTACCATAGCTCCATTGGATCATAATGTCACCTGCTAGGGAATGGGAGTCAAGCACCAGGCTCACATCTTGAACCTGTACATAAATGTCTCCTCAGGATGTTATTGGAAGTTTATCCTCTTTGCGCCCCATTATGTGTAGATATCCCCTAACAGTGTGTACATTGGCTATTGATTTTCTGACATCACCTCTTGCAGGACTCTCTGGGAAGCAAGAACATAGAATCAACCTTTTGGAATGCCTCTAAATTGGGCAATGAGAGGTTAGAATCCATCTGTTTATTGCACATCATCAATTATTTAATGTTTAGATAAATCACCTTTATATGGGTTTTGTGAATTGATTGTGTACCATTTTTTGAACGCCTTGACACAGCCTACAATTTATAAACAACAAACAATAGATTTTGGATTGTCTCTCAATAATCACCTTCTTTACATTCATGAACATGGATGTCACCATTAAAATCCTCTCGTCTCATACCCCATCCCCAGTGAAGCGGACCCATGGCCTTCCTGTGACAGCATCTTCGACCTCCCGGAGCTGCAGGGGGAGCCGCCCCTGAGCCATGCCCGACTGCTGAAAAGGAAGAAGGCCCTGCTGCAGCTGCGTCTAGGCTCCCCGGCCTGCTCCCCAGAGCAGCCTCCGCCCCTCCCTCTCCCCGATCCCGCCCACTCCGGCAGCCTCCAGCACAACCTCCTCACACTCTCCGGTGAGACACTCCACTTCCATCTGATCTGGTCTGAGCATATGGCTGCTGCCTCCATAGCCCATGTGCCAGTCTACATACAGCTGCCTACATTTCACTCAGCCTGGAAAAACTGTTGAACAAGCCATGAGCTGTTCCCATTCGTGGTACTTGAAAACATACCTTACCACTCTGTTTAGTGATTTCCTTTTTATTGGAATGTATGAAGTAGTAAATAAGTAGCAAAAAAATCTATGAAAGGGGTGTGCTTGGTCAAGGAAAGCAGCCATTTCAAAAAATGAAAGAAGGCTTAACCTGCAAGAGATTCAGTCCCAAAACAGGGATGACTTTGGTCTATTGTAGGTTTTATTTTATTTATTTTTATTTTCGCCCTGCTGTATTGTTATGTCGAACAACCGTTTTATGTGAAATGGAAACTTTGCAGTTACCAGGAGGCAACACAAAAGTACCTGAGTTTGATTTATGACTACATCCCTCCCACACAGTTCAGGGCTTCACCTAATCTGTTTTCTTTTTTCCCCTCTGATCCCAGAGGAGGACCTGATCCAGTCTATAGCTACGGGCACAGCTGGGGCCAGCAGCACATCCTCAGGCAGAGTGACCTCTGATAGTGGCCGCTATTCACCCTGCGAGACTGCGCTGTCCGACACGTGAGTCACTGCCGCATGCCTTGGACTCCAGAGAACTGCAAAAACTCAGCTGAGTCCATGCATTGTGCAGAATTTCGCCGGCAGAGATTATCAAATAGTCTGTCGGCCCTCTTACAAGATGCAATTCTGTAATTAATGAGAAGGGCAGAGACGACGCTGTTCCTATTGTTTAGGCATTCAGACCTGGGGACCTGCAGAGCAGTAGAGAATTACATCAAATGACATCATACAAAGAATGGGGGGGTTGTCGGGAGTGGAAAGCAGATCACATGCTTTTATGACTTGCTGTTTCTGTCTCCATGGTTCTTGTAAAAAAAAAAAAAAAAAGTTCCCACCCAGGGATCTTTATAGCCGCTCCTTTCCACTGTGCCAGCCAATCATGGCTCTCATTATCCTCTGTTTGAATCACTGCTTGGAATCAGGCTCCCCTGTGTGTTTTCCAGCCAGGAGAGCTCTTGCAGTGGATGGTCAGAGCTGAGCCAGGAGAAACCTTCATACGGGGCAGGGCTCTGCAAGTCTCAGTCCTCCCTGTCAGTGTTCACCGCTGCCAGCACCTTCCTGCCCAGCCCCTCCCCAGACTCCCTGGGTACCTCCTCCACCACACGCATAGGTAACATGGGACCCTGCCCCTCGGAGCTGCTGACACTCTGCATTCACTATCCATTTTCAAATCTGGTAATCCTAACTCTTCCAATTGTGTTTAACAAAAGGTTTACTATTTTTCAATCTTCCAGAAAGCATGTAATTATAAAACTATTAAAAGCCAGGAATGACTCAGCAATCAATGCCATGAGAGCATGAGAAAAAGTTAGGAGAACATGTCTTTGAGCCCACCTTAGCTAGTTATTTGCTTATATTTTATCATTGTATTAACTTTGATAGTCACCAGGATCCCCTGGTGACTCCAGTTCAAATCCAGGGAAATTATGTCATGTATTAATAATTGCGTGAAGGAATATTTTGAGTGTCAGTGTGACTCTGAACTCATTTTCACCTGTGCCCTCTGGTTCTGTTGACAGAACTTTGTTTGAAATATTTGCCATGGGCTGACTCATTAATTCTGAAAATTTTGAAATAAAATTTGAAACACTTCATTCAAACCTCCCTTGAGCCTCCTTACACTGAGACAACAAAGATTCTCTCATTGGTTTCTTGTCATAAGGCATCTGGTATAGACATAGGACCAGTCTTATTGCCATGCCCTGTGCATTTTCTAGAGATCTGGCATCTTCTTTTATAATGTTATGGCAAACATTGAACACAGCATTCTAAACAGTCCAATTAATGCATTGTGTAATTGTAGTACAACCTCCTTTGACTTACACTTTTTTTTCTTATGTACCTCAGCATCCAGTTTGCCTTTTTTTATTGTTTCAGTATAATATTCAGTTCTTGACAGCACTACTGTACATTCTACTACTATTGCTTATTTTAACTGTGTGCCCTCACCATAATAGATCCTTACTTTAAATCCTTTTTGCCAATATGTAAAACTTTATTCCTTTCTCCCTGTATTATTAACTTCAGAGCTGTTTGCCTCACTCTGAGTTTATAGTATCGCCGACCAATTTGAATGCTGTATTTTGCTATCAATGCCTTTATCAATGTTACAATATAACATTTACTGGTCCTGGGGGGTACTCCATGTTCCACTCTGTATCCATTATGAGAAACCCTCTTTCTTCCTACAGATATTAGTTTAACAATGCCACCTGTACTGTGCCACTCTGTCATGTTGACAGATCCCTATAATTCAATTTTTTTCTCCTTTGGAAAATGCATAGAACATGCCTAGTGCTGATTGATGTCCAATATTTTACATGATGGCAAATGCAAATTGAACTGACTCTCACATAGTTTCATGTAATGGTGTGATGCCCTTTTTTGTACATCAGCACTTTACTGGCTTGCGTTCAGTTTTCTGGGATTTCTACATTTTTTTTATAGATTTCATTTCTGTTTGTGGTTTATAACTTATCTCACTAAGCTCCTTAAACTTGGATATAATCCACAGACTTCAGAGGTTTTTTTGTAGTTTTTCCCAATACTTTAGCATCCCTTATTTCATGTTATGCAATACTGCCTGAGTGTCCATTCTTACTTTTGGTCTGTGGCCTATTCACTGTTAAAGCTCTCAGCAGAGTGAAAAGTTGAATTCGTCATATATCCATATCACCTTTTTTCTGATCTGATTTACCTTGTTTCATTACTATTTTCAAAAAGTGTATTGGATAGCTACAGACTAGTCTCACCTCTGTTGCAGGTGTGGCTCGCAGAGCGTCCACCTGGCTTCTTCCCTCCTGGGTGCTGGGTGTGACCTACCTGCTAGCAGGGCTGGTGCTGGGGGCCTGCCTGGCCCTGGTGGGGCTCTACGGCGGCTGCTTCTCCAGCTCTGTGCTCCTCATGTGGCTCATATCTGCTGCCTCGGCCTTCCTGACCTCAGCTCTGCTGCTGGAGCCACTCAAGGTGACCTGACAAGTGTTTAGCTGCTCCTACATCCTGGGCCCCAGGTCCTTGGGTCCTGCCATGTGCGTTCTGCATGTAGCGAGAGCACGGTTTTGTTCTGCCTGACAGAGAAAGGATGTGCATCCCCACAGGTGTGCGTCCAGGCTCTCTTCCTGGCTGCAGTGGTAAGACCAGTGGACCCAGAGGTGGAGGAGCGGCTGGGTCAGGAAGCTGCGGTGGGGAGAGGGAGAGCGGAGCATGGGGGCAGGGTGAGACCCCCATGCGGATACGGCTTGCTGCACGCTAAGGAGGAGGCCAGGAAGGTGCGAGCCCTGAGATCACTCATGAAGGTAATGCCATTAGCTTGAAACCCGGATTATAACACACTCAACACTAGCAGCAAGCTGGCAAGTGTGGCACTTTACAGCTTTTGAGGCTTTTGGATTATGTTGTCTTTTTCACATTCTCTATTGTTTTTTTTTTCAATGTGTAGTTCTGAACCTGTCCAGATTAACCCTTTCGCGCATACGGTCACACCGGTGTGATGAGCCGATTAGCGCGTATGGTCAAACTGGTGTAATGAGAACACTAGTTGGAAATATTCTAGCTAATGTTAGCTTTGAGGAAACAGCGATTTAACGTTAAAAAGTACAGCAAATGCGGTGATGAAAACGATGAGAAGCTTAGTAACGCTAATGAAAACATAACAAACCATGTAACGTAACACGCACGCTACAAGTCACGTGCGAAAGGGTTAAGCATCTGAAACCTTAACAAACTCATCTTTTTCCTTTTGCCCCCACTGGCAGAACTGTGTGGTGCACATGCTGTTCCTGCTGGTGGTGCTGCTGGTGAACTACCAGGACAGCGTCCAGGCTGTGCAGGGAAGATTACTGCACTCCGTTGTCAAACGCTCTCTGCTCACAGCTCCAGCTGGGGTACTGAACCTCAGCACGCTGACACAGTAAGTGTTCATTTGTCATGTAAACACTGGCACTCGCACCTACGAGAGTTCATAAACCCTGTTTCTCTTCAAATGTTTGATCATTTTTCTGCTGATCGTCTCAGCTATGTGCTGTCGAAGAGCAGTGCAACACAAAGCGTAGAAGGGATAGGGGGCTTTCAGCTCAGAGACAACCCAGCTCAGACTCATCTGTGGTGGTGTCTGTAGGTGGTCTGAGGCCTTGCAGTGGATGGACAACACCCTGGTGCCCTACCTTCATCAAAATCCCCTCTTCCTCCTGGTCGGGTTGCCACGGCTACGGAAAGAACAGTCTCAGGGTGGTAAGGCCTGCTGTTCTTATCCAAAAAATGAGCAATTTTGAATTTTGAATTCACTTTCACTTACGGCAATTTACGGTAAAATAAATGCATTTCCCAGCATTTGTTTTCCTGTCTGCTTTCCCTAGGCTGCTGTGCTAATGTGAAGGATTCCCTGGGATTTAGCGGTACCTCGTTTGTACCCGTCATCCCTGTTTCCTTGCACACACCATCTGGAGAACAGAGAGACTCCGTGCGCAACAGCTGCTCTGGACACCTCCTCTCCTGGTCAGACATCAATGAGTTACTGCTTCGTTAGTTTCTGCCGTTCCCTGGCTTTGCCAGACATATGACGGCCTGTTCTCTCATGCCCTAATGATCTGTCTGTGTGTCAGCGGCAGGGTCAGCTCTGTGTTGTCCTCTCCGCAGGCTGTGGCGGCGCAGCCAGTGCGAGGGGCACAGCGGGGGAGGGGACGCGGTGGAGCTGGGGAACAGCACAGAGCTCACCCGCCAGCTCCTGTCTGGCCTGCAGAGCACACACTGGATCAACGCAGCGTGAGTCACGCTGTTTGCTTTCTGGATAAACGTGTTTTCTCACGCAGATATCCAGGTATGTGGTTTATCTTTGGCGTGCTTTTGCCCTCCCAGGACAAGGGCAGTGTATGTGGAGTTTACGCAGTACCACAGGGAAACCGCCCTCTTTGTTGCTGTGACTATCCGGCTGGAGTGGCCACAGGCTGACAGCACATTCACCTCCATCTCCATACAGCCTTTTCACATGCCACCATCTTCCTCTGGCCCTGACTTACAGCTTGCCATGATGGTAAGGGCCAGAAAACAACCCCATGTTGGGCTTTATTTCCTTTTTCTAATGCCTATTTCTTTAATCCTTACCACCATGTTATCACATAACTGTTGTGTTTTAAGGAAGTGGAAGATTCAAATGAGGTGTGACATTATGAGGTCACAGAGCGTTTCAAAAATGTCCCCTACTCTTTGCCAGGTGCTGCTGCTGTTGTTCGCTCTGTCCTTCCTGGGCAGTGAGCTGTGGGCAGGGATCAGGCAGCAGGGTCACTGCCAGCATCAAGGACGCCGATGTCTGCAGCTTTTGGTATCTCTGCTGTCATTGGCTACTGCAGTGCTGCACATGTCCTTCCTCCACGTGTCTGCCTCCAGCCTCTCCCAGCATGGCTCCCAGCCCCAAACCTTCACCAACTTCCACAGAGCTGCCCTGCTACACCGGGTCTCTTCCCAGCTCTCTGCGCTCCTGCTCACTGTGCTTGTCCTCAAGGTACTGCAGAGCAATTGGCTATATTAAGCAGAGGAACACAGCTTTTACACATGTGCAGCACCACCTGGCTCACCGCCATTTCCTAAACTTAAAACCCCCACTTGTGTTGAACGTGATGAGCACGAACGCGCCGCTGTTTCGGTTGCAGACGGTGGGAGTGTTGCGGTTCGTGCGGCGCTGGGTGGTGTTCGGGCGGGTTCTCCTGCGGGCGTGGAGAGAGCTGAGCGGAGTCGTCTTCCTGCTGCTGCTCCTGCTGCTGCTCTTCTCGCACACTGGCAGCCTGGTAAGATGGAGACCAGGTCAGCGGTGTGCCAAGGGGAGGTGCCCCAGCTTTGCCAGGCATATGAAGACATGCTCCCATGTCTTAATGATCTGTCTGTGCCAAGGAGAGGCTTTTCGCACTTTAAAAAGCAGCGCTAACGATTACTTGTTTGTCAATACTCTTTTTTAATGTGTTTGTTCATTCTTTTTCAGCGCAATATGTGAAGATTTAGGTCATTATAAAGGTTTTCATTAATGTATCTGTAATCATATTTTGTTAGATGGACATTTAAAGTGGTTTCAATGTGTAGTTTAGGTTGCACAAAATTTCTGGTCCAACAGATGTAGAGATAGTACACCGTTGTCTCATAAAGGAGCAAATACAAACTTCCTTCCTTTTTTTTCAAAAAGGAGTGCACTGCTTATAAATGTCTGAGTAGGTCACTATGTACTGCAGTTGCACTCAGTTAGAGCAGTGTCTGCAGGATTAGTAACAGTGTTAGTCTGATGATGACACGTGTTAGGGTTAACACGTTTTCTAGCCAGAATACTCCACTACGAGATTGTTCTTTCGTGATTCCACATTGCTCACCACTTTGGAAAGCTTTATTTTCACTGAGCGCAATTAAACAACATTGCAGCTTGCCACTGGGAGTCACGTTGGGGCACCTTCTCTCCTTTTGTGTCTGTCAGCTGTTTTCCGGCTCGGTGGAGGGTTTCAGGACAGTGGGGCAGGCGGGTCTCACCCTGGTGTCTGCACTGCGCGGGCGGGGAGTCATCAGACGCCTGTGCGAGAGACACCCTGCGCTGGGGCCTGTGTATTGCCTGGCCCTGGTGGGGACGGGGCTGTGGGTGCTGGGGCGGCTGTGCGGGGCCCTGCTGGTGCGCTCCTACAGGCTGGTGCAGACGGAGATGTACCGGCCGGTCATGGAGCCTCAGGACTACGAAATGGTGGAGTTCTTCATCAAGAGGCTCAAGCTTTGGATGGGGCTCAGCAAGACCAAGGGGGTACTGCACTGATCTCTTTAATGTTCTTTGAAGAAAATGTCTTGTATAGATTTATTAAAAAAAGAGTTGCTACTTGATGAGAAAGCCTATCTATGCACTTGAAAGATCACCACATCCATGTTCGTGTCATCTCTCTACAGTTCAGGCACAAAGTCAAATTTGAGGGGATGGTGTCACCTCCCTCCAGATCTTCCCTGGGGTCCCAGCTGTCCAGTCTCTCAGCCCACAGCTCACCCAGCCCTCGGCTGGCTTCTGCCCAGTCCCTGGGCTCAGAGGACTCATGCCTCTCTGACAGTTTTGATGCCCAGTACTACTTGGACCGGCTGCTTCCTGCCTTCAACAACCTCCTATCCCAATTTGAGCGGGTGAACCAGCTGACTGATGACTTGCATGGCATTGAGCTGCAGCTGCAGGGGGTCCAGAGTAGGATCATCCAGAGACAAAAGCAAGCCAGCAAAGAGCATGCAGCATGGAAGAGATCAATGTCAACACTCACTCCCTCTTTCTCCACTATGTCTCCTCCTTTTCTTCTTCCTCCCTCTCTTCCATTATTCTTCTCTTGCAACCACACCATCCCTTGCACGCGCACCACCTTTTCCGAGACCTGGCAGAACCCAGACCCATGCAAGATGGCCCAACCTGTCACAGCAGACAGCAGTGGGCCTACACACAGGGCCTCTGATGTGGACAATCGGATCAGGCGAGTCCCAGGACGTAGGGCCTGGCATTCAGGGGCCTCCCATTCTGCTGATGCTGCTCAGAGGTCTCCCCAGGCGCTGTGCAGTACCCTCCATGTTCGCCCCCACAGTGAGGAGGGGGAGAGGAGTCTGGCGTGCGACAGGGTACCAGTGAAGAGGAGAGCCTGGCACCCTGATGGGCCTGACTGAGCCATGGATGAAGAAATAGACTGAGTGACAGTTCTTTTCATTTGCCAGTTCTTTTCATTATAATTAAATAAGATTTATCAGTTAAGAAAAGTTGTTTAGGTTTACTGTTTTAGCTTTTTTGATGATTTTTACTTACAAATTAAAGTAACTGCCATGGAATCGTCTTATAAAAACTTTACAGCTGCTCAAATAATCCATTCCTGTCCAAAATATGAAAGCATCATGACATGGATGTTGCGTTCTGCATGTGGCTTTGCCCAACAAAAGCCCTTGAAGAATCGGTTAATGCTTAATGAATTTGATCTGAAATTTTCTTTTCACTTTTTGGACATATAGGTAGGGAAAAGATTTCGCCTTATTTACCACCATGTAGTACAAAGATGAAAAGAAACTTCCACAACACATCACTGTTTAGAGTTTTGCTAAAAGGATCACTTAAGATTGTTAACTTTATACCCTTTACGGAAAAAAAAAGCTTTTATAGGGAGTGGTTATCTGGACAAATTGTTAGAGTTTACTCCTACACATCATGAAAAATCACTGTTATTCAAAGAAGAGGAATATTAATGAGATGAGAAGGTTCTATTGAAATATATCAGGGGAGATCAGCTTCTTGCATCCACATGTTTAAGGATACTGTTTTCCTTCATACCATCAAGTATTGTGATGTATATTAGTACTGTATCACAGCAGTAACAGATGCATGTTTACTACCATTCCCTTTGTTGAAATTATAACAGTTTCAGCTTTCACCTGTGTATAATCACAGGTCACAAACTGTTTTGTAATCTGTAGATATGGATTAAATAGTCATGATGAACCATAGTATATCCTTCACACACACACACACACACACACACACACACACACACACACACACACACACACGTGATAAATATGTAGTGTATATATGCTCACAATTTGTAATCTTTGCTATAATTAATGTTCATCACTGTTGGAATAAAGAAAGGACATGGCCTAATGGCTCAAGCATACATGTGTGTTGGATTTGTGATATGTAACCTTCATGGACTGATTCTTTAAGATCTTTTGCAGACATCACTGAAGGAAAATAATATAATTCAGAAAAATACTGATTATACCTGGCAAAATAAATACTATAATAATTAGCTTATTTAAATATTTACATGTTCTGATTAAAAATTTAAGGGTTAAATTATTAAGATATAAAAATGGAACTAAAGTCAACAAAATTATATTTTAAATTAGGTTATGAAATATAAAATTAAACTTGTCTGTTTATATTTTGACATTTCAAAATGAAACACATTTCAAATTAAAAGAGTTACTTAATTTTTATAGTTAAACAAATGTGTCCTTTCTCAAGTTCTTTTCCCTTTCAGACTTGCGGTCGTATGTATTTGTTGATAAAATAAAATAAAATGCTCCTCTTATAACCACACAAGCCAAAGTGCTTAGCAAACAGAGAGCGGAAAGACATCTCTACGGCCACCAACTCCTGCATGCATTACATGTTTTAACATCGATTTAAATAAACAACCGAGAACATTTAATCCCTTAATATAGGCACAAATTACTCTGGTTTCCGATAGTGTGATAGGATATGTTTGCCTTGAGATATAATTTGGAAGATAAATAGCTAATGTGCGTTTACATACACCAGTGTATGTGACATTTTGATATTTTAGGTTAGCCGAGGAGTTTTATACAATGGGGTTAGGGTTGGGGTTGATGCAGTTTAGCTTATGTGTGTATTTTTAAAAGAGAATAGCAATTTATATATTCTTTTATTTCATTTTCTTACAGCATCTGACATCTTACACAATCAAGTAAAAATAAAACAGGTCAACATTAGTGTAGGCCTACTGTTACCGTGGAACAACAACCATATTGTTGAACACTGTAATTTCATGTACAGTAGTATGATTTAGAACCTTCAGGATCTTACCTTTAGCACTGTATTGTACAGTATTGATGTTACACTTTTGATACAAATGTTGTATATGCCTCCTATATGTAACTTGATATAGGTTTGTCAGCTTGTACAATGTGTATTTCAGCAATTAAGACAACAGCAACAGTACAATGTGCATCAAAGAAATTATTTTGTCCTTGTAATGTTAACAAGTGAACAACTAGTGTTCATATGGTCAACAGTGCTAGAGATCAGTAGATGGTTCAATCCAGCCTACTCCTAGACAGTAATCCTCTTCTTCCCAGAATTCCTTGATGACATTGTCTTTAAATCTCTTTATTCCGTTATTTTCCTCCTGCATTTTCCTTTGGGACCAACATGCAATAATATTAAAAAATTACTTCATTTGTGTCTGGGTAAACTGCTTTCAATACAAATATGTCAATATTCACAATCAAAATTGCACTTTTAATCAAAATGCAATCACAAAGAAAGGACATTTCTTCACAAAATGAATAGACAGTTTGAGCCCCCCATTGTTTTGGCAGCTGCCTGTGAAAGTTGTGGGGTGCCTTAAGGCAGGTGAGAGTGCCAAAGCTGTATTCTAATCATGTTTCTCTATTTTGGATATTGTTTTGGTTTATAAAATTTGTGTTTTTCATGAACTAGGAAATGTTTCATTAAAATATTCTTAATAATATTCTTTATAAAATATCTCTACTTGAAATCAGCTTTACTGATTAAAAAAGGAATAAGATGATCAGATTTTTGCATTGAATTTATATTTAAATTGAAGTTCACTTTCTTGTTAATCTGACACTGAGCAGGAATGGTTTGGGGTAAAGGACCTACAGTAGTGTTGCTTCACTACACAGAAACTGGGATAACCTCCAACTTTCAGCTGTCCAACCTTGAACATGTCTTTCATGACTTCATTTCAACTGATGCTAATAAGAGCTTCATATCAACCTAACTTTTAATGTTCTCTCTTGCAAATGTCCTTGAGGATCCAGTAGTTTATCTGTCTCTGGCAACATCAAAGATTTCAGTGGGTTGAAACCTCTTGCAGTCTTCGGTTTGGTTTGTATAGAAAAGCAGTTATTTAAAACAGCAGTCCATTGTAACTGAAGGCTCCCATCTGCATGTAACTGAATACATTTATTAATTGGTTGTTCTGAGTAGTTAGAAAGTATGATTATTATATATGCAAACACAGTGCACCACATTTGATTGGGCCTGATAATTTGAAGTCTT
Source organism: Megalops atlanticus (assembly GCA_019176425.1). Lineage (NCBI taxonomy): Eukaryota > Metazoa > Chordata > Actinopteri > Elopiformes > Megalopidae > Megalops > Megalops atlanticus. The sequence continues at coordinate 22,396,480 of CM032875.1, read as the reverse complement.
TAAACCTTAATGAGGACAGTCATCAGACTGCAGATGGCTGTGAGCTATATTACATAGTACTTCTAAGTTAGCACGTATAGAAAGAACACAACTATAGCTTGGTATTTGCTTTTCCAGGTTAAATATCTATTTGACATTGTTCAAAAAGGACATCCATCATTATTATTATTCCATTTCTTATCATACCTTGTTTGAAGGTCTCTGTGTTCCCTTATCGCAATGATAGAGAGAGGGCGGTAAAGATGTAGTCCACCTGTATAAAAGTGGTCTGTCTTTCCACGCCAGGTCACTCAGCTTCAGAGACCAACAGGAGAAGGCAGTGAACAGACCAGACACAATGAAGTGGGCCATCGTTCTGTGTGCCATGGTGGCACTCTCTGAGTGCCTACACAAGTAAGTCATCATTTTGCTTCAGTACATTTTTCTTCAGAGATTGCAGAGTGAACAAATTGTGCTTGCAAAGTGACTTCTTTGTGCTGTTGACTTCATGAATAACTGTATCTCAGAAAAGCAGGTAATACAACAGGAAAAATGTGCTCTAATATCTATGTGAGTACACTGTGACAGTACAGAGGTTCACGGCTTCCAGATTTTATTTTCTGGATTAAGTGAAAGTGACAGGTGTAGTCAGTTTACCTTTGTGTGAGTACTGTAATTGGTCAACATTCTGCTTCTTCCACAGCCTTGTATTTTAATCTCTCAATCTCACAATGGTGTGGCTCCAAATCTTTTGGATGTTAGAATCTGTAACCATATTCGAAAGCCTTGATTAAACCACAGCGCGTGTGCATTTCAGTTAAAGCCAGACAAATGTAAACTTTCCATTAGAATACAAAACATAGCTGGGGTGATGACAGTATAATACATCCACAAAGCTCCACACATTCTCTTTTGGGAGGGTTTTTTTTTTTTTTTTTTTTCAAAAATGAGAACATTAAAATGAGTGAGTTTTGATCCCATTGGCTACCTACCGGACAATACAAGATTCTACTGCCCCTTTGCTTCAGGGTCCCTCTGATCAAGGGGAAGACTGCCAGAGAGACCTTGGAGGAGCAGGGCCTGTGGGAGGAGTACAGGCGCAAATACCCATACAATCCCATGGTCAAGTTTGATCCCAGCTTTGCTGTCGGCAATGAGCAGATGACTAACGATGCAGATGTAAGCACATTTAGATATGTGTGGTTGCCAAGTAAAAATTTAACAAAAATATACAAGACAATGTTTCAATGAAAAACAATGTTGTAGATGCCGTGCTTACACCGATACAGTGTATTGGTCCATTTCTAAACCTGCAAATTATTCCTTCTCCAATGCAGCTGTCTTACTATGGCGTCATCTCCATCGGCACCCCCCCACAGTCCTTCAGAGTCATTTTTGACACTGGCTCCTCCAACCTGTGGGTGCCCTCCGTCTACTGCAACAGCGCCGCCTGCAGTGCGTAGGATACGAAATCCATATGCAGTAGCTCATCCTGTACTAGGACTTCAATTCAATATGCAGTAGCTCATCCTGTACTAGGACTACTCCTTTCCAACTGAAGTGCATGTATATACAGAGCATTGCACTGTTCAAACCTCCAACCACTTGGTTTCTTTGTATGTTGCTTGTTTTCAGACAACCACAGGAAGTTCGTGCCTTCTCAATCCTCCACCTACCAGTACACTGGCCGCCCCCTCTCCATCCGGTATGGGACTGGCAGCATGACCGGTTTTCTGGCATACGACACTGTTCAGGTGGGAAGTCAAGTGTCAGAACAAATCTGCAAACCTTTTTAGAGGTGACATTATTGTGGCATTACTGCTTCATATTATTACTGCAAATGTAAGCTGTAACCATCATTAACACTCTACATTATGTCATCTTCAAAAGGGAAAACTGCATCAGCTCTCCAAAGTTCTAAGACAGTAGATTGGTATTCCTCCAGGAAATATAGAAACTCTTCCGTTTACACTAAACTGAGTTTCCCCTTTCAAGGTGGGTGGCATCGTAGACACCAACCAGATCTTTGGTCTGAGCCAGTCTGAGGCCCCCTTCATGGCCCACATGGCAGCTGATGGTATCCTGGGTCTGGCCTTCCCCAGCATCTCTTCCTCTGGAGCCACCCCTGTGTTTGACAACATGTGGAAGCAGGGACTGGTGTCTCAGGACCTCTTCTCTGTCTATCTCACCAGGTAAGTATTTCTGGCACAAGCTGCACGATAAACTCCCAAACAATGAAATAATGCACATTTTTGGGAATTTTTTTTAAGCTTAAACAAATATACAGCTCTAATTTTCTGAGAATGGTATTCACTTAGATCAGAAAAATGCCCTCTCCTGTAATATGCCTGTTAGAATACTTGTAGGACTGGAGTTATGTGTGAAACTCATAAAAGAGAATGCTGCTTCATTGTACAACTGAAGTATACCTAGTGGTTGTCTTCTTTCCTAAGCAATTCCCAGAGTGGTAGTGTGGTGACCTTTGGTGGGATTGACCCTTCCTACTACACTGGGAGCATTGTCTGGATCCCACTGTCTTCTGAGACCTATTGGCAGATCACCATGGACAGGTACACAGGGGGTGCAACTATCTCTCTTCATCTCTTCACTGCTGACCTCTGAAATGACAAGTAAAAAGTCATCTGGTAGAATGGACAATTTTAAACACTATAAAGGATATATACTTCTTTTCCACAATTGTCCTGCACTTCATGTATATTCTCTTCCAATGTTCTGACAAATCAAAAGACATATCGAAACTGTTCTAGATTTATGAATACTTTGTTAGTAATGATTACATTTCATATAATCTACAAATGAGCAATGTGTTTTCTCATTGCAGTGTTACTATCAATGGAAATACCGTGGCTTGCAATGGTGGTTGTCAGGCTATTGTGGATACTGGCACGTCTCTGATTGTCGGTCCCAACAATGACATCAGTAACATCAACCAACGGGTTGGAGCTTCTGTATACAATGGTGATGTGAGTTCATTAAAATTCTCTTCTTGCATCCTTGCATAATGAACTCAAGTACAATAATCCAGTTGATCTGTGTGGTGTGAGGCTCCAAGAAATGTGTGGCTAAATGGAGTAGGCAACTGTTAATCACAGGGTCATAAATACACCTGCTGTGTTTGACAATCAGAAGGAAAATGTGAGTTTTATGTCTGCCACAACTCTTGGGGTGCTAACACACAGCCACGTAATATCAGGAACGTCACACTACCATGAAACCAGGGTTTAGCTTAGAGAAATTCTTTCCATATCTCAGGCCCTTGTGAACTGCAACTCCATCAACAGCATGCCTGATGTGACCTTCAACATCAATGGACATGCCTTCACCCTCTCTGCAAGTGACTACGTCCGCCAGGTAAATTTAATGCTAGACAATGATAATGCTATTATTTCTTGATAAGTAAACAGACTCCTGAGTCCAGCATGCCTGACACCCCCCCCTTAACTTCTTCAGTCCCAATATTATGGCTGCCGCACTGGGTTTGGCAATGGTGGCTCCAACCTGTGGATCCTGGGTGATGTCTTCATCAGACAGTACTACTCCATCTTTGACAGAGCCCACAACAAGGTGGGTCTGGCCAAGGCTGTGTAGTGTATCTCACCACTGTACCAGCACAGTAGCATCCCCCACATCCTACAGGAGGCTGCAGCTTGTCCTTCAACAGGATTGTTTGTGCTGAAAGAGTGACATCTGCTGCTGTGTGCATGTGTACACAATATGAGCTGCATATGTATATCATGTAGTATCAGTTCAATAGAACCAAATAAAAACAATTCTGGCAATATGTGCGGTCTGTTGGTCTTTGTTTTTGGGGAATGTTTTATGGTTGAAATCTCAAGATATCAGGGCATATGCTCTTACATTGGAGACTAATATGGACTAAGATAAACATAAATTTCATGTAAATTTCAGTGCATTATCAACTACAGCCTAAAATGTGATATTACAGATCTCAAGGTAAAAATATTCACACAAAATGTCCCCAGCTGTAACCAAGAAAACAACAAACTTAATTAAAACATAAAACAATGAAATAATTAATCATACAAAGGTGTTGCAGATTTTGTTACAATAATGATTGACTGGAGAAGCAGAGATAGCATAGGAGTCAAGTAAACAAGAATGATGGTGTGAAATATTTGAGGCTATTTTGCCCACAATAAAAGATACTTAGCTTCACAGTGTTGTGCAGTAATTTGGAACTTTTAGGTAATAGGTTGCGGTATTCATTTAATTCCCAGGTTACCGTTTAGCGTGTTGCTTGACATGACGTTTCTTCAGAAAATGTCCAGCAATTAAAAATGAATATGTGAAATTTATATAATGGATATCATCCCAAACGAGGGTAATAAGCTAATAAATGGCACAATGAAAGTAAGGATTAGAGACAATGTGTTGTGTGGATCTACTCAGAATCTAGGCTCTGAGTACTTTATAAATTTAAATACTCTCTACTACACGGCATGCGCTGTATATACTATGTTCTTTGCTGCTCTCCGTTTCAGTTAACTACTGATCACTAAAACGTGTTATTTTGATACTTGTGGAGTCGATGACACGATATAGAGCCATCGTGTGGCCAAAGAGCACACTCAGGAGTCCGTCATTATTCTCTGAGGTTGCCAGTCAGCAGTGTTTCTGATTAGCAGGATGTTGAGGCTGGCCTGGGCACGGTCGCAGTCAACTAACAGCCGCGCCATAAAGTCCTGCTTTACTTGTGACTTACTTAAGTTAGAGAATACGCCAACGCCAATATACAGCAGGGGAATTGGGGACACACTTTTGTCGCTTCGGAAATCCACTTCCCTGGGTAGTCGGACGCCTCACAATAGTCTCAGGTAAAGTCAATGACACCCGTAGCTTATCAGCATTAACAGAAGGTAGTCTAGCTTTTACTGTACAGGCGAAACGTCATTGTGGATAGCTAGCTTGCTCGCTCATTTCACGTGTTGATATTTAGCCTCCTATGCCAACTGTGCGTTTGCACAGTAGCTATTGCCAGCTTGCACGTCTACAACAAATGCTTCACAAATTCCTATCTATGTAAATAACTGGCAACTACGCTGCTGTTTCCGAGCTACTTCGTTTATGCTTTAGGGAGTTTCGTTTAGGGAAATGCAGCTAACTTAATTGCCAATGATATGGAATGGACGACAAGGGGATCATTATGAATAAATTTCACGTTGTATATCAAACAAATAGGGGCTTCTCAACGATAACGTTTGGTTGGTTAAACTGTAATACGTAAACTATTTGTCTAATATGTAGTCGCTAGCTGTCATGTGTTGCTGTATTATGTTGTACTTCCGGTGAACCACGCTGTTGACGCGACAAATCAGTGGACGAGCACCTTCATTTTAACGCACTCAACCGATTTTGCTATGATTGGTCAAAGGAGAATCCCTTTGCAGGTGGCGCTGCCCATAGCCAACCAGAGCGCAATGCGTTGCTATTACGTTACGACCACTGCGTGTTTACGGCGCTCCCTGTGTATAGTACACACCCCCGAGTCATGACAAGAAATTGTTGGGAGATAACATTATCAGTTCTGCGAGTTTGATTCGTTTGTTGCATTTTTAGATTTACTTCTGAGTTGTTGTGCGTGTTGATCTCATCATTTATAGCTGTTTTGCGGCTAACTGAAGATAATATAAGTTCATGAATACAACTCATCAGAAGGTACCATTTATCTCTCAGCAGTGGGTAGCAAAAAGGAACACGGCAAATGCATCGGACAACTGTAATGTCTGCTAGCTTCATGCTCCAACTTCAGCTAATTAGCTCTTAGCTAATTCCGAACTACGAGTCAATGGAAAGACAGGACCATAAAGAGTGAAGTACAATGGTGGTAGTTATCCAACAGCTTTACTTTAGATAAATAAATACAGTCAATTAATAGCTATATTAGTGTTTATTTGTTCAGTAACAAAATTGTTAATTGCATATTGTTAAAACACAGCATTAGGTCAGTGTGATGTAAATACAGAGCATGCGTGTGTGCATAACCGTTGCTCGTATCCATGAAAATTGACATAGCTTATATTTTAGCATGTCCATGTAAACTGCAGGAAATGGACTGAAGCTATTCAGGTTAAGTGCCTTGCTCAGTTGAGCAATGGCGGTGATGCTCTGGGTAAATCAGTCCCTACAGACCTCTTACAAGCCATGTTCCTTAACTAGTCAGCAATACTAAAACAATAACAACAACAACAAAATTTGCTCTGTGTTCTAAGAGTGTGTTTGTAGTGCTTAACAGTTGTTTAACACTGTTTCTAACAATATGTATTGTTCACAGGATAACCAGTAGAGCCAGTTTCAGCATGGCATCTGGAGGTGAAGGGAAGAGCAGCCCACCAGCATCCCCAAGCAGCCACACCAACCGCTTGGCCAAAGAGATGTCACCCTACCTTCTGCAGCATGCACACAACCCAGTGGACTGGTGAGACCTGTCTATACCCAGATGTGTCTGTGTAAGGCCCCTGTTTAGTCCCATGTAGGGTAACTTACTGTCTTCATCGATTTCTTGATGTAGTTTTATTTATTCACTAGAACTAAATGTGTGCAAATCCATATTTTTTTTCCTCTCATCCAGGTTTCCATGGGGTCAGGAGGCATTTGACAAGGCAAAAAGAGAAGATAAGCCCATATTCCTGTCAGGTGATATTACAGCATGGTACACAGTCAAATGGAAATGCACATTTTGTACTACCTTTATTTTGCTTAGCTCACTGATGTCATCTGCATTACACACATTTACCTTTAAGTTAGGAGCAAAAAATAAAATATCAGTCATTTATAAATATTGGTGTTCCCAGTGTTTTCTGTGTTTTCAATTCTTGTTGAACTCTCATTCTGTCTTCCTGTCTCTCTGCTTCTCTCTTGCTCTCTCTGTCTCTTTGTCTGTCTGCCTCTCTCTCCCTCTGCCTCTCACTCCCCTCATAGTGGGCTACTCCACCTGTCACTGGTGTCATGTGATGGAGAGGGAGTCTTTTGAGGATGAAGAGATCGGCAAGATCCTCAGTGACAACTTTGTCTGTATTAAGGTGGACAGGGAAGAGCGACCTGATGTTGACAAGGTGTACATGACATTTGTCCAGGTGGGGACTTTCCCAGAGTCTCGTGGTGTTGGGTGTGTGATATGTGTTATTTGTTTTCCAGGCTTAGCACCAGCCTGTTCTGAGAAAAAACGGAATATTCCATTTTCTGTGTGCTGTATCATTGCTGCAGTCATTAACCAGCTACATAAATTAACATTAACATTTGAAATTCCAATGGAGTTCCAAACACATGCATGTCTGCTTAGGATATGAACTATAGATGTGCTGCTTTGGCACAGTTGTGCTAGCTGTATACCTACAGCTGCATTGTAGCCCCTGTTCTAGAGGCAAAGGACATCTGAAGTGATTTATTAATAGTTAATCAAACAGTAATGTTAAAAAGCAGCATCATTTTATCAGAAAAGATGAAAATATTAATTAGAACAGAAAAAATTCAAATTCTGCATGTGTTCTTTATGTGCCCCTCTGTCTTTAGGCAACCAGTGGGGGAGGAGGCTGGCCAATGAGTGTGTGGCTCACTCCTAACCTTCGACCGTTCATTGGGGGCACATATTTCCCACCAAGAGACACTGGACGCAGGCCTGGGTTCAAAACCATATTAATGCGCATAACAGAGCAGGTAGAATTCAGTTTGTTTCTTTGTTACAGAATGGACACAACAGTGTGCCATTGTCATAATTCAGACTATATATGTTAACATTTTCATCTCTGAAGATATTTAACTACACCTTGACTTTATATACATTATTGTATGTCTTGTGTCTGTGGGTCCATCTGTATCTGGCAGTGGCACAGTAACAGGGAGGCTCTTGAGTCCAGTGGGGAGCGAGTCATCGAGGCGCTGAAGAAGGGCAGTGCCATCGCAGCCAATCCAGGAGAAACGCCCCCACCTGCTACTGATGTCGCCCTGAGGTGCTTCCACCAGCTGGCCAACTCCTATGAAGAAGAGTATGGAGGCTTTAGGGATGCACCCAAATTCCCCACGCCAGGTCAGCGGGGCCACCTCATGCATTCAGTATAGCTGCCCAGGCATTGGTCTTTTTGCTCTCATTCCTCAACACTGTGGCTGGACTTCGCCCTTTCTGTCTTGCGCAGTGAACCTGATGTTTCTCATGTCGTTCTGGGCGGTGAATCGCACCACATCGGAGGGGGCAGAGGCACTTCAGATGACTCTTCACACACTGAGGATGATGGCTCTCGGGGGTATTCATGACCACGTGGCACAGGTAGTGCATGTCACCTCACCTTGATTCAGAGCACCACAGTTTACCACAGCACTAAACATGTAGGCCCTTCACCTCTCCTGGTTATCTGACCTTCCACCTACTTGAGCCCACATTAGTGCATTACATTACATTACATTAAGGTCATTTGGCAGACGCTTTTATCCAAAGTGACTTACAAGTGCGGAACAGCAAGCAAGCTACAGTAATGTAGAAGACCTTAGCGTAAAGCTTTAAGTGCAACCTAAAACAACTAGACTCAACTAAGTAAGTCAAGGAAAGTAGAAAACAAAGGTAAACAAGGTGAAAGTGAAAACAAACAATTAGTTACAGGAGAAAAAAGTGCGAGGCAAAAAGTGCGCAGAGATGGAGTTATGTTGGAGTTGTAAGAAGTGTTTAGGAGAGGAAGTGCTCTCGGAAGAGCTGGGTCTTCAAGAGGTTCTTGAAGATAGAGAGGGACGCCCTGCTCTTATGGCGCAAGGTAGCTCATTCCACCAGCGGGGAACTACATGTGAGAATCGTCTGGACTGAGATTGCCTTGTGTGTAGGGATGGCAATGCTAGCTGACGTTCCTGGGAGGAACGTAACGGCCGAGAAGGAGCGTAAGCCTGTATGATTGAGCTCAGATAGGTTGGAGCAGACCCAGAGGTCACTGTGTAGGCAAGCATGAGAGACTTGAATTTGATACGGGCAGCCACCGGTAGCCAGTGGAGCTCAATGAGCAATGGGGTGACATGGGCCCTTTTGGGCTGATCGAAAACCAGACGCGCCGCTGCGGTCTGAACCATTTGTAGTGGTTTCACTGTACACGCTGGGAGGCCAGCTAGGAGGGCATTGCAATAGTCGAGGCGGGAGATAACCAAGGCCTGTACCAGAAGCTGGGTAGCATATTGAGTCAGGTAGGGACGGATTTTGTGGATATTGTAAAGTGCAAAGCGGCACGACTGAGAGACTGAGGCAACATGGTCAGAGAAGGATAGTTGGTCATCAATCATGACGCCCAGGTTTCTTGCAACCTTAGAAGGTTTGAGAATATTTGAGGCAATTTTTAAATTGATGCTGTGATGTATGGATGGCTTGGCTGGGATGACCAAGAGTTCAGTCTTCAAGAGGTTTAGCTGAAGGTGGCGAGCCTTCATCCATAGGGATATGTCTGCAAGACAATCCGTGATCCGCGCTGAGATTGTGGGGTCATCAGAAGGGAACGACAGATATAGCTGGGTATCATCTGCGTAGCAGTGATACGAGAAGCCATGCGAGTGGATAACCGGGCCCAGAGAGGTAGTATATATTGAAAAGAGGAGGGGCCCTAGCACTGAGCCTTGGGGTACCCCTGTAGGGAGGCAATGGGATGAGGACGTCTGTCCTTGCCATGACACATTAAACGAGCGCCCAGTGAGGTAGGATTCAAACCAAGACAGTGCTTTGCCCGAGATGCCCATTTCTGACAGTACTGATAGTAGAATGTTGTGGTTGACCGTATCAAAGGCAGCTGATAGGTCAAGTAGGATGAGGACCGAGGACTGAGCCGCAGCTCTAGCTGCTCTTAGTGCTTCTGTCACCGACAACAGAGCTGTTTCAGTGGAGTGACCACTTTTGAAACCGGATTGGTTTGGGTCAAGGAGGTCATTCCTAGAGAGGAATTCTGAGACCTGTTTAAATACTGCCCTTTCAATGACCTTGGATAGGAATGGAAGTAATGAGACCGGCTGATAATTCTCACCATGAGCAGGGTTGAGAGAAGGCTTTTTGAGTAGAGGTGTTACTCTGGCCTGTTTGAAAAGAGTTGGGAACACTCCGGAGGCAAGTGACACATTTATCACATGAGTGAATGCTGCCACGATTATGGGAGAGATGGACTGAAGGAGTTTGGTAGGGTTAGGGTCTAATGGGCCTGTAGTAGGACGGCTGCAAGTCAGGAGTTTAGATACCTCACTCTCGGTGAGAGGGGTGAACGAAGAAAGTAATGCGCCATTGACCGAGGGAGGCAGAGGAGATGTGGTAGGACTGCCACGCACATATGAAGTGCTGTTGCCTGGGGATGTAGTGGGACTGGTACATGAGGGCTTTGAGTGTGTTACGCCAGTTTCCGGGGAGGACAGGGGAGGACATGTAGTAGGACTGCTACATTTTGGATTGTTTGAATGTACTGTGCTCTTGACCGGGGGAGGCTGATCATCTCTGAGAGGCTTGGAGAATTGCCTGCTTAATGCTTTAGTAATATACCACATACTCCCTATACTGATGGTTCTAAACCAGGGGTGGGCAATTCCGGTCCTGGAGGGCCAGTGTCCTGCTGGTTTTTGTTTTCATCTCTTAGTTACCTGTTGATTTTCACCTTGAAAACAGGTGTGCTTGCTCTTCAGCCAATCAGAGATTGTATTTAGTTGGTCAACAAGAAAAACAGCAGGACCATGGCCCTCCAGGACTGGAGTTGCCCACCCCTGTTCTAAACACACATACTGGAGACTTGTGCAGATTTAATACATTTTCAGCAGAGTATGCATGAGCTGGCTGTTGTACCTTCTTGTTTCCCTCTCCTCCTTTCCACCTGCTCTTATTTCCTTCTTATTTTGTTGATTTCCTCGGCTGCTTTTATCTGTTGCGTTTGCTCAGTCTGTCATCATTCTCACATTTCCCTTCCCTGAGTATTTTTTCTTCTCTGTCTCTCTGTCCTACCCTCTCTCAGGGTTTTCACCGCTACTCCACAGACTCCTCCTGGCACGTTCCCCACTTTGAGAAGATGCTGTACGACCAGGCACAGCTGGCGGTAGCTTACATCACCGCCTACCAGGTGGGGGCATGCATTTGTGTGTGTGTGTGTGCGTGCGTGCGTGTGTGTGTGTGTTCGCGTGTGTGTGTGCATTATAATTGTGTGTACGCATTTTTGTGTGTGTTTGGCCTTCTTGTTTTTTTTGTTGATGTTTTTAACATTTCTGGGTATGTGTGTCTGTGCATGTCTCTAGCACGTTAACACACTAGGATATGCTATAGATAATTGGTGTAATCAGTTGAATATGTCTCTGTGAAAATTTTACCATCTGTAATAAATCACATGTTCATGACTTGTTGATGTAATTTTAATTTGACTATTAACTAAACTCAATTTTTGTCAGGCCAACAACAGCTCTGCATTTATAGTATTTCCACAAATTTTGAGAGCCCCGCTTAGTCAAGAGGTCTTACTTTAAACAGTGCATGTCTTTGTAATCAAGGATTGTGTGTGAATGTTGTGTAGCATTTCATGCAGTGCTACAGAGTGGGAACAGATTGACAGTAAAACCCATACCAACTTGGCATATTAGGCACCTAGAAGTAGTTTATGTTTGATGTTTCATGTAAAGGGTACCCATCATCTTTGCCCCGGGGTATTATTTTTTCTTTGACCTTATGTTTACTGGGCAGCTCTGCCAGGGTATTTTCCCTGAAAATGGAGGATAACCTCCTTTTACTGTGAACAGAGACTAAACAAACGCCAAAGGGAGTGGGAGGCCTGGTTTAATCAGGGTGTTGCACCTGGCTCAGCAGTTTGTGTGTGGTGGACAGGCGGCTGAGAGATCCGCTCTGTTTTCTTGGAGCAGGTGTCGGGGGAGCAGTTCTTCGCAGATGTGGCCCGGGACGTGCTGCTCTACGTCTCACGGGACCTGAGCGACAAGGTGAGCAATCTTCCCTCTCATTAGCACCTGGCTGTGCGCTCTGCTGACGCTGCAATGCCAGCCGTCACCGTAACGAGAGGCAAGTGTGGAAAAATCTCCCAAACTGGGCTGATGAGGTCAACTCATTTCAATGCGCAGGCAGGGCAGCACGGTCGTGCGGCGTGATTAATGGGTCAACAGTGGTGAACAGCACACGCAATCACAGTAATTCTCCTCCTGATAATTATTGTTGCCAAGATTTATTAAGTTATTATACACCTACTAAAGATGATTTAAGTAGTGAGTTGACCTATTTTTGTACCTTTCTTCTTCGAATAATTTTTCTCATATATTTAAAGAAAAATTCTGGAGTTTTAGAGAGGTCGGTTAGTATTAAATTGCACAAAGAGCCATACTTTTTAAGTTGAATGTCTAGAAAGCAGTCGACTCATGCCCCAGAGCAAGCTCCAACCAGCAGCAAATGGGCATCACTTGTGCAGCATGTCCCCTCTTTGGTGTACTGCAGTCAGGGGGCTTCTACAGTGCAGAGGATGCAGACTCCCTCCCCACAGCGGAGTCCACTGAGAAGAGAGAGGGGGCCTTCTGTGTGTGGACAGCGGGGGAGATCAGGGACCTGCTCGGGGAGCCTGTGGAGGGGGCCACCGGAGGGGCCTCACAGGCAGACATCTTCATGCACCACTATGGCGTGAAGGAGCAAGGCAACGTGGATCCTGAGCAGGTCTGGCTCTGTGTGTCTGTGTGTGTATATACGCACTGATGTGCACCTCTGTATGATTGCTTGTGTGCATGTGCTGCATTGTGTGCGTATTCAGCGGGTATATGCTTGTATGTGTATGTGTATGTGGTGGAGTTCGGGTACAGTACTGTGTTTGTCTGTGTATACCTAGGTTGGGGTCAGTTCCATTTCAGTTCTTTATGCAGCAATGTGGGGGTACAGTGGTGAGTGTGTGGTTGTGTCTGTGTGCAGCACTTCATATGTCTGGGTGTGATTTTGTCTGTGTTTGTGTGTGTGTGTGCATGGCGCGCACACACAGTGGTGTGGGTACAGTAATGTGTGCGTGAGGTGGTGGTGCGGAGGTATTGAGGAATGTGTATTTAGGAATGTCCATTATGTGTCCATATGTGCACAGGTCTGTGTAGGGTGTAGGTTTACTTCAGGAGGTGCATAGTTTTAGTTTTGTTGCTGTGTGTGGGGTGTAGAGCAGGTGTGTGGAGAGACAGCCGCCTCCCTACCTTTCTCTTTTTTTTCTCTCCATCTGCCTCTCTTTGTCTCTGTGCAGGACCCCCACGGGGAGCTCCAGGGGCAGAACGTGCTAATTGTACGCTACTCTGAGGAGCTGACTGCAGCTCGCTTTGGCCTGAGTGTGGAGAAGGTCAAGGAGGTGCTGGCCGCAGGCAGGGAGAAGCTGGCGCACACCCGCAAAGCCCGGCCACCCCCTCATCTGGACACTAAGATGCTGTCCTCCTGGAACGGTAAGAGAGACACCTTCTAGAACAGTCCTGCCCTGACCCGGCTTCTTCAGGTCGCAGCTGTGCTCTCAGAGACAGGACTGGAACCGTGCCTGGAACCTTGCCACACCACTCAGGACAGGCTGTCTGGTTGGTTATGGTGCCTACTTTGTAGATATATATATAAATGTTCTCCTGCTTCTTTCGGTGATAACATGATTACAATATTATAACAATGCCATTCCCTGTGCAGCAACTGGGCACGATGGGCTTGGTGCCAGTTTTTAAAAGCTTTGATGTTCCTCGGAGTGCTGGTTTGCCTTTCTATTATGTTTTCCAGCTTTTCTGGGAGCGCAGGTCTTTTACCTCCTGCGTGAGTAATGCACGCTCGGAAAGTGATTAATGAAGTGATTTCTTAATTAAGAGAAGACTGAGACTTTACTTAATTGAAGTGTTCCTGAGACCGCCGTGCTCCATTACTTTCTTAATTCACTTCAACTTGAGATTTCAACCTGCAAAGTTTCTTCATCCCACACATTAATCAACGCTGAGAGTTCTTTCTCCACAGTGTGAAAAGCCCCAGTGCTCACAGTACTGTACAATATTTAGCTCTCGGAAGAAGCATCCAGGAAATCCTTTTTGGTCTTTTACTGTGGCATGTGTGATCTGAAAAGTCAAGATATTGCATGAGCGTGTAGGCTTGATGTGTATGATCATGTATCAGCACAGAGAAGGAGTGTGTGTGTGTGTGTGTGTGTGTGTGTGTGTGTGTGTGTTTTGTTTGTGTGCGTGTTCCTTTGTTGGACTCAACAGAAGTCTTAAGAGAGGAAGCTCCTAGCATTACAGTTAAGAAGAACCATGACAAGGCATGCATTAAAACATTGCACTTGCAATGTTTTTGCTGTAACATGTGCTTAGTCCTCACTGTATTCACAGTCCTCACTGTAATCTGATTGAACACACTCCTTACTGTTGTCTGTGTATTCACAGTCCTCACTGTAGCTTACATGCTCACAGACCTTACTGTAGTCTATATGAACAATCACCTTGCTGTAGTCTCCATATTCTCATTCCTCACTCTAGTCTACATGCACACAGACCTCATTGTAGTCTGCATTCTCAGAGTGCTCAGCCAGGCCTCCGCTCTCCACAGGGCTGATGCTGTCTGGGTTTGCGCGAGTGGGCGCTGTGCTGGGCGACAAGGCAATGCTGGAGCGGGCGGAGCAGGCAGCTCAGTTCCTGAGGGATCACCTGTGGGATCAGGATGGACAAAGACTCCTGCACTCCTGTTACCGTGGGAAGGAGATGGAGGTGGAGCAAATGTAAGTCAGCGTTGATGCTCATTATTTTTCCTTTTTCTGATATTCCTGTATAGCTGGGAATCTAAATTATTTACAAGGTGATATTCCTGAAGATAAAGCAACAGTCCAGGGTTTGAACCCCTGATCTATCATGCATCATACACACTCTCACCATCCTGATACTAGACTTCATATGCATACACCCTTTCAGTATCCTGAAACAGAAGATACATCGATACTCACCTTAACTGTCCTGATACAAAGTATTCATCAATACACACACTCACCATGCTCAAACCTGGTCATAAATTAATACCAATTCTGACTATTCAAAAAACCGAGAATACATTCATTCACACTCACCATCCAGATACATAACATTAAATCGATATGCATTCTCACCCCCAGATTCTAGAACATACATCACTACACACACTCTCATGGTAGCTCATAAGGTGGTGGAGGTACTTTAAGTATGATTTGGGTAATCATTTAGATGTTCATTTGTATGTGCAGTTGTATACAACTGTATAGCATGACCTGAAGCAGGTGTGGCCTCCTTTTGCATTACTCCTCCATGATGGATGGATTCTGGTGTGTTTCTGTATGAACTGCTGGTACATCCCACTTACTGAGAACAGAGGAAGGTCTCCTTCCTTCAAGTACCTCCTCACAGGATTCAGAGCCATCTCTCTGTCGCCATTGTGTTTCCAAAGCCGAAATCTGTCAGTCTGCTTTTAATTTGCCTCCATCTGCCGCTAGAGGATTCCCTTTTCTAGATTTAATAATTCCGAGGCAGCAGCACGTTGCCAGATTGAAGATGATTAATTTATAGGAAAGTCTGCTGTTTTCTGCTGATTGCATATCTGTTCTGCTTGATTTCTGCCTCGTGAGGAAGATTTCTTGGCTGTTGGTCCCTTCGAAATTTTCCCATTTGCAATTCAGACCTGTGCACTCTCAACAGCACGTTGCGCAAACATGAGCCCCAAAACAAACAGAAAACATATTTTCAGATGGTTGTGTCGGTGCAAGTTACAGTTCAAACATTTGTAACACTGAAATGTAACTGTAGCTGTATGGATGATCAAGTGTAATAGACGCTTGCAGTGAAGTAGTATAACGTACTGAATGTGGGCAAGATACAGAGCAGAGGGGAGTTTTCCCCAGTCTCAACAGGGTGTTATTGCAAAATGATGAAATATGCCCTGGGTGTGGGTAAGGCTCAAAGACAACAATGACCACATCAGTATATCCCTGTGTAACAGCTTCATACAAGAACATCTGATGTTTCACCCATATGACCGTGGGATACAGAGTGCCACTCAGTCACTGGCAGTGTGAAGCATCATGCGGTGAAAGCCTCATTTTCAGCCAGAGCTTCTCACGACATGAGGATGTTTCAGACGCATGAGTAACAAGGGGGGACAAAAGATGCACATCTTATTGGCAGGATTACTGAAGAAAAGGGCGATTGCATCGCATTGAGCTTGATTACCAGGGAACAAAATGAGCGCTGGACAGGGCTGAGATTAAGCAGCTCATTAAAAATTGACTGCTAGAGTTTTTGTTTCTCTCTCACTGGCCCTTTGGAAAAGTAAAGATCTATAAGCCAGTGTTGCACATACCAGATCCGTAGCTCTAGCATTGGCTACCTGTGTGGAAAAACAAAAAGACAAAACAGCTAGTCTCTTTCCCCTTACCCCAGCTTAGTACAAGAGTGCTTAAAACAGTGATGTTGTGAGTGTGTGATCGATTGTGTGTCTGTGTGTGTGTGTGTGCGTGTGCGCGTGTGCGTGTGTGTGTGTGTGCATATTGCTCAGATGGCTCTGTGCCACCCAGGTGCTGAACAGCAACACATCAGCTCGTGGTGCTGTCACCATCAAGACCTTGTACTGTTCCCTCTGCACCATGAAGATATGCCACATCATCACTCACGCAACAAAACAAGAAAACACCTGAAGTTCTGTGCTTGAAGTAGGACCCCCTCTCATCTGAGACCCAGCGAATATTTTCCACAGAAATATTGCAGCTCTTCCTGTTAAGGCCCTTTGAGAAGGCTGGCAGATCTGACAGCACCCTGTGGCTACACTGAGGCCAGATAGCAGCAAGGGGTGCAGCCTTCCGGGCACCGCACCCCCTCCGTCCCCGCACCCCATCCTTTCCATAGGGCTGCATGGCGTCACTAAACCATAGAGGATGTGTATGTCACCCTATCGTCATCCAAACTGCCATCCTGTCACCATGCCCCCCATCACTCCCCTATCTGTCCCCCTGTCGTCGTCTGTCTCCCTGCACTCGACTGCTGAGGGTGTCACATGAAAGGCAGGCTGGGAAGTGAGGATGAAGGTGCACTCCAGCTGAACATCAGCTGAATCCTCTTTTCAACATCAGATGCCGGTCTTATTACTATGGTGTCAGACAAGCGCATCATTAAAAAATACATCAAAGCAAAAAGAGCTGGATTTATGCTTGATTACTGATTGTTTATAATATTTTTTTTGATTCTTAATAATTATTTTTAAAAATCATTCATTTTTAAATGATTCCTGCAACCGAGACAACCTGCTTCAATCAGGTCATTTCAGAATATTAATCCAAACCTTTTAAATAATTATGTGTAAAACGTGGTTGGGGAACTTAACTTTCTTAGAAGACTGCAGTCTCATGCCCTGGTTGAGGTCTTACTGTTGAACCCTTGAGGGCAAATCTTAACTAGAATTACTTCACTTAATGTTGAGTGCAATAATAATAGCAATACTAATAATAGTAATTGCCATCATCATCATCGTCATCACCACAATAACAATAAATTATATAAATAAAAATAAATTTTACTTATATCTCATGCAAACCGCTCAAAGTGTTTTACAGTCCAAATTAAAACAATAGTAAACAATAATTGGTGAATATGTAAAAAATGTAAGCTGTTTAAGTTGGGCTGCATAAGAGCATCCTCTGAGCAAATAAATGATGTCATTCTATGAATGAACATACAAATCTGTCTCGTGTGGTTGGGATCATAATAGAACTGTCTCTATTGTATTCTCTTCCTCTCTCTCTTTCTGTATGCCTCTCTCTCTCCCCTGCCCCCTGTCTCTGCCCAGTGCATCTCCCATCGCGGGTTTCCTGGACGACTATGCCTTTGTGGTGTGTGGGCTGCTGGACCTGTATGAGGCGACACTGAATATCCGCTGGCTCCAGTGGGCGGAGGAGCTGCAGCTGATCCAGGACCAGCTCTTCTGGGACAACCAAGGCAGCGCCTACTTCTGCAGTGACCCGACAGACCCCACCCTACTGCTGGCTCTCAAACAGGGTGAGTGGAGGGTCGGGTGGCTGACGTGTGGGCAGAGCGTTCCTCCAGTTTGGGGGAGAGAAGGGTTCGCTGAGTGTCAATCTGCTCTCAGCTTCACCCCCACAGTGACAGTCAGGCATCCCTCTCTGCTAATAGGAGTCCAACCGGTGGGAAAAAAAAAGCACGTTCCTTGTGACAGGTTGAGCTGCACAAGAGGATTTATGAAAATTTAAACGGCATTGCTAAGGTAATTATTAGGTCTAGAATTAGGGTCCCATCCTTTCAATCCCTGTCGGCTGATTAGCATCCCCCATCTTCCCTGTCTGTCTCAATCAATTCTGCATCAATAACACTAAAAGAGTGGCCAGTGTGTGGGAGTGTTTGTGTGTGACTTCTTTTTTTTCCTTTAGTGGCACAGAAAAACAATTTTTGGAGAGCTTAGCTCAGCTGGTCACAGTGTCTGTAAAGGCTCGGTTCCATATTTTCTGCCCAGGAATGGGAAAAACCCACACAGAGTCACACACAGATACCACGGCACTCCCCGCCTCTGACTGATGGCACTGTGAAAATGGCCTTGACACAAATGAGATATGGGGGGAAAAAAGCAAATTGTTATTTTTTTGTTGCTTCTGATAAATTAAAATGGACGTCAGAGAGATTTCCCATCTTTTTAGATTGACTACGCCATTATAGTAAGCCCAGGACCAGCCTTTGCTCCATTAGGAGCTGTACTCCGCTGTTCTGTGTCAGAGCCCAGTCCTTCTCTCAGTGTCACAGGAAGACGGATTACCTCCCAAACCGTACGCCACTCTCAATTTTACACCCTGCCGAGAACCTTACAGCATTTAACCTCATTTCACTGCGTACCCATAATGTGACTGTGGAGGAAAATAATAATGAATTATCTCTCTGCCCTAGCGGAACACGTACGCATATGCACAGCTGTTTGCATGTGTTTCTGCATCCATTCCCTTGTGTGTGCCTGGTTGAGTGTGTATGTTTGTGTTCTGGTGTGTGTGTCCGTGTGTCTGTGTGTCCATGTGTGTGTTCGTGTGTATCATCATGGATCTGTGTGCTGGCAGATGCTATTTAAGGACACTGACGCTCTTCAGCTGTGATTCCAGAACTCTTGGTTGTGTCAGTCATCACCAGGGTCTCTCTCCTGGCCCAGGTGTCACTGCAGCCTCCACAGCTCTAATTGCTGATGGGTACTTGTGCGAGATGAGGTCACAGGGCAGGAGAAGCTGATACTCCTGCTGTTGCTAGGCACAGAAAGGAAACAAATTCTGTCAGTTCCCAAACTGTGAGTGAGGTTACCTGCTGTGTTGCTCTGCTATCAGGTAACCAGCTGGAGCAAGTAATGTTAAAAAAAAAAAACGTACCTAGATGGAGGAAAAAGGTCAAACAATCTGAGCATTAACTGTAGTCTTTGTGGTCCACTCACAGACCAGGATGGGGCGGAGCCCAGTGCCAACTCTGTGGCGTCCATGAACCTGCTGCGTCTGTCCCACTACACAGGCCGACAGGAGTGGGCCCAGCACTCACAGCAGCTGCTGGCTGCTTTCTCCGATCGGCTGGTCAAAGTGCCCATCGCCCTGCCCGACATGGTCCGCGGCCTAATGGGCCAGCACTTTACACTCAAACAGGTAAGCCACACTGTCACCTGCACACGACACAGACTGACACCTGAGTCACTCTCAGCATTCCTGGGTATCAGTCAGGCGCCAAACATGCACAACGAGTAGCTGCTATGCCAGCACCAGTTAGGTCTGTTTACTGAATAGAAGAACATTAAGATAACAGAGAACTTTGATAGGTAGTTCTAAACTTTTAATCTGAGAATGCATACATACACACACACACACACACACACCCATATATATATATATATATATATATATATATATTTAAAACATACGCACACACAGATGAACACACACAGGTACAGGGTTTTTACTGGGAGGGCACATCTTGTGGGAGAAAGTCAGCTGAGGAGCATGGAATAACGAGCTTGAGGTTCCGGGGAGGGCAGACGGACAGAAAAGCCACCTGCCCACCTCATTACTGCAGTACAGAGGCAGGCCTGACCCCCTCTGGCTTCCTCTCACTCCTCTCTCCTTGCAGATTGTTATCTGTGGCCAGCCTGACGCAGAGGACACTGCCTGTCTGATTGCCTGTGTCAACGCTCTCTTCCTGCCCCATAAAGTAAGGCTCTTTCAGTGTGTGCTGTCTGAGGGGTACCCCCAGAGTGGAAGAGTCGCACGCCCTGGGGACTGCGGGGTCCTGTATCTCTGCTGCTCGTGGAGTTCCATAGGGTGATGTCCTCCATAAGGACTGTTATTAGAAGAATACTTGGCTTCATGTAGTGGCCGATGAGCGCACCTCACCCTTTTAGACAGGTGGTGGTGGGGGGCGAGGACGTCTGATGTTAACAGCGATCGTCTTCCCATCGCCTGTCCTTGCGGAGTGTGTCGGGCTCAGAGAATTGTTAGGAGGTGATAAACACTCCAATTTACACTTTCCATGACAATCCAGGCAGGTGCAGGGAGATTAAAATTAGATCTCAGATACATTCCAAGCTCTGCAATATGGAAAGTCATGAAAAGGTTTGTCATGAAGTGTTTTTTTTTTTTCTCACAATTTTCATTAAAGCCGTTCCTATGCCAAGAAACACAGAAAGCTAATCAGATCTGTCTGAAATGTTGTATATATAGCCCAAGTCATCAGACAGTGCTCCTCAACGTTGGCAAGGCCCTAATGAGCAACTAAAAACTGATGTTGTGCAAAGGTCAATCTGTAATTTTTCTGTACTTCCCCCTGACATGGGAGAACAGGCTCGGGGACAGCGGCCGCACAGTGCGCAACATTTCAGTTACCTCAGAATAATTAGCAAATACCTCTTTTCTGAGGGCCATTGCCAGAGGCCATGTCCTCCTGTTTCTGCTGTTTAAAGGTCACGCTGAGAGAGATCCCTTCGCTGCTTTAAGGCTCCTCCTGCCCTTTTCACCGCATTCCTCAGGATGGCCCCCTTCCTCAGTCTGACAGCGTACGAGGATCCGCACGGGTACGACATGGAGCTGGTCGGCAGGCGCCCCGGTGCGTCAGAGGTTACAGAGTGCAACGAAAGAGTGCGTCCCAGCACGTTCGCATGTTTTTAATTATATGCTCTCGGTCCTTGTGGGACTTCGATGGGCACTCGTTACTGTGCGCATGAAAGCCCTAGGGACACACTAACGCTTGGGGAAGAGTTAGTGGTGCTGTGGAAGCACATAAATCAGGGCCGGTGGTTGGTGTCATGTAGAAACTGGGGCAGGGGCACCCCTCAGCTTCCCAGCAGGTGAGTGCTGCGATTAGGCCGAGAGGTGTAGTCAGGGAATGCCGTGTTTGGCCAGGTCCAGCCGTGACCACACCTGGTGCCAGGTGGTGTTTCTGTTGTGTGGGGGGGCTGTGTGTCCATGCTACTTGTGTAGGTCCTGAATCAGCTCTGCCTCCCCTGAGTGCAGGGAAAGCACATTTGTCATTCAGCTCATTATGCCTTATCTGATGTCTTACCATAGGCCTAACGAAATGGCCTCATAAGGAACAAACAGCTTCTCATGCAAGTACTAAAAAAACATCACTGGGCATTAAGCATTAACAGGACACACTGTTCTGAGTTGCTTGGCACTGCAGAAGCTTCTTTTTGGATTTGTTTCATCAGTGTTTAGATTGCTGTGTTATTTTCCGTCTTCCATACAGACCAAAACCCAGCCTGTGCAAGTAAAAACCATCTAAGGTCTTAGGGCAATGAGCTAGTCTGATGCCACTGAAATCCTCCGTATGTTTTCTAAAAACTTCCTGTAGACTTCTGACAGGAATTAAAACTCCGTGCTATGATCCTGCTACCCTGACCAATGTGTTGTGACTTCGGGAAAATTGCAACTTAATCCTCTGCGGCAGCGGCTACCATCAAACTGAGGTCATGACCCCATGGCCCCACTTTTGATCTCTCACCTCCCCTGTAGGGCCCTGCCTGTGTGAGACTTGACCCATCTTCATCTTAGGAAGGCTGAGGCCAGGGTGACAAATTGCCACCCATGTCCCCGGTGTAAGCTTGAGGCCTAGCTGAATCTTGAGCTGTCTGCTCGATTATCTCACTCATAGCTGTCACCCTTTCGTGAGGACGGTACGCTGTAGCTGTTGGCTAATTGCTCAAAATGAAACACAAATGAATTTGCTGTCAAACCGTTGCACAAGAAGAGCACCGAGAGTTTCTGTGAAGACACCATTGCTTAGTCACGCATGTGCCCCCTCTCACAGCCCTCTGGAGAAGGGCAGACAAATCCGCATTCACCCATTTGTAGCCTGTTGTAGGCTGTCCCAGGGCGGGGCAGGCACTCATCAGGTGTGGCAGGTGTGGAGCAAAGGGTTTTTCTGCTGTCATTAGGCTGTGTAGAATGGAGGAAGTACATAGCTGCACAGTGCAGTCAGAAGAGTAGAGAACATGAGCAGAGATAACACGATAGTAATATTTGCCCAAAGGAAGAAGATCAATGCAGTGCTTTTAAAAAAAGCTCTCAGCCTGGGGGTTGATCGGTGCTTCCCTCTGTACATTTCCTTTTTGTGTGATGCATATTGTGTATGATTGCGGAGTTCAGTCCAGAGGAGCGTTTTCACGCCTGGACAGAAGGAACCATGACCAGGCGGATTTTTGCTGTGGTAAAACAGCAACGCTTGGCGACTGCATGCAAAGCAGCTCCGGTGGAGTCACGGGGCTCTGAATCCGCAGAGGATTTGGGAGGAGGCAAAGCTCCTAATGCTGCCAAGACTCAGGAGGGGAAGAGAAGGCCGTCAGTAATGAGTTACCAAGGGCTGTTACAACAGTGGATTTCATCTGTCTGAACGACAATGGGGAAACCCAGTCTGTGCTTATCCGGGCTTGTCTGCGGCTCGGCCTCAGATGGGCTCTGGGTAAATTGTTTGCTTAATTGACTTGGACACGACCAAAAAAAAGTGAGCCAAATTACAGTGTTGATTGCAAAGTCGCAGGAGCCTGCTGAAAAATAGATGATTCTTTTTTATTGAGCTGAACCTGCAGTCAAATCATCACTGCGTTAAGTCCCTGGTGTAAATATCTATTCTTAGAGTGGACCAGTGAAAAAAAAAAAACGGACTGCTTAGTCGAGTCACATTTTGGCGGTGGGGTGTTTGCTGGAACAGTGCACATACAGTATTCATATCTGCCTGCATCTATCATGAATAACAGAGAGCTCTGAGAATAAGCTTGAGAAAACCTGCGTCTCTGGTACGGTGAAATTAACCAAGGATGATTGAGTTTTATCATTCGTCTGATGATGCAACCGGAGGTAGATAGAAATCAGTGTTGGAGAAGTAGAAATCACCTGCAGAGTTGCCACTTGAATTAGTGAGCTGTAATAAAAGGCATTATTTCTAATTACTGTACCCAGCTGACAGCTGATTCTGAGAGTGAGGAGATGAATTCTACCCCCTTTTCCCAGTAGCTCTCTCTCTGCTCTGCCTCCATGGTAACTGACCATGGCTCTCCCGGGCTTCTGAAGGTGCTTCATTCAGTGACATGGGCATCCTGGCCTGGCCTCACATGAAGAGGGGATGTGTGGTATTGCCATGCACTTAAATATCCAGATTTATCCACTGGTTTACTCTATCTCACACACACACACACACACACACACACACACACACACACACAAATTTACACACACGCATTGATACCAACGGGGCGATGCTAGCCATGAATTTCTGCTTCACCGTGCAATATGTGAAATTGAGTTTTAGGCCCGGTGCTTTTACTGCTGATGAGATTTTCTCGTCATGCAGTGAGTGACAGAGTTCAGGGGGGCGGTCCGCACGCCACGGCTCAATGTCAACGGCAGGCAGCTGTGCCCCGAGGCCTCGTTCTGGAGCTCCAGCGCTGTCTACCGCTCCTCTTCATTTAAATGTCTATGTAATAGACCCACAGTCTCTGGCGAAGCCTCATATAATGCCTTTTTTTAAGCCATTTACCTCAGCCCGGCAGTGCTGTCTCACAGTACAGTTGACCAAATATGAAGATAAATTGTTGCCTGATGTAGTTCACTCTGCCATCCCTGGAAAATCCCTGAGTGTTCTAAATAATAAGTTATGCGCATGATATCATATTAATACAATATTATGACAGACAGATAACTGCATGGTAGCAAGCTCTGTATTATCACTTGCATTATGGACTTCCATATTATCATTAGTAGTAGGGTTAGTGTTATTGTGTAGTTTGACAGAAGCCTTAATCCAGAGTGATTTATAGAGGATAGAGGATTCATGAAAAGCCCGAGGCAAAATCCACGCCAGATATCCCTTCTCTTTGCAGCTCAGTGGTGTTGTGCTTTCGGTCCGGTTAATAAAACGTTAATTGGCTGAAAAGGGATGGATGAGCAATAAACCTGCCTGAGATTCATCAGGAGCAAGAAAAGGATTAGCATCACAGCTTATTAAAACCAATAAAGGTCCGCCATTGGGATCAATATCCATTTCCATCCCAAGCAAAACAATTGGAGATAACTCTTAATTGTTAATGATTGAAGAGTGTGTCAAGGCATTGGTGAAGGACTTCTAGTTAGGAGCAAGCAAAAGAGAGGACTAGTGCCACCTAGATGCTGATCTGATGCACACGTGTGGAAGACAGACAGAGACATAGGCGTGAGGGAGTGGAAGGCACAGTGTTCTCCACGATACATTAAGCACCAAGAGGAGAAAATGTTTTTTAATTTAAATCCAATTATTGTGTCGTCTGTTCGTTCGTTTTGGGGCTCGGGGTTTAATTGTGGGGAATGAACTGTGTAGAGTCTGACGTATTTTAATTTTGCCAACTTTTATTTATTTAATTCTGATTCTCTTCAGGAGAGTAGAATTTAGATGTCCCAGAAATCAATTAATGCCTCAAATTGCCAAGCAGAAAATTGAGCTTGATTGAAATTGCAGTAATAAATCTTGCTAATTTTTTATTACTGCACAGCATTTTTTGATCGTACGCTTTGCACGTTGTGGTAGGATTGACCCTTTGGGCAGGTTAGAGCAGAGACAATTTGGTGGGTAAAACAAAAGCTTCATATCTTGTTAAGGAGAACCAGCTGCCCCCTATTATGCACAGTAAGTCTCCTATCTCTTGAGAGACGTGCCAGGTAAAACTAGATGTCTAGATGTCTGCATAGCATGCAAGTAGTTATAGCTTTTATTAAAAAACGCTCTGATGATATCACTTTGTTGTGTGACCACAGTTCTCTCTGCAGGCAACTGAGATACTGAGACAGGCATACTGGACACTGTGTGAATGCACAGTATAGACTGTCACAGGGTGGAGCAGACTGGATTATGGCTGCATGCAATGCTACAGCTAGCTGAGTATATGTAGTACTGCATTAGTTCACTGTATACATCCCTCCATTTAGTTCAGTGCGCATAAGTGTCTCAGGTATCTGACTGCACTGTGCACTACTGTAGGTGACTGAATGTAGAACATGCTAGAGATGATTTATGGAACAAGATTGATGTTGGTTTGCTGTTGGATCAGGTTTGTGTTTGTCTCTACACACAGCACAATGGCCAGCTGAAAGGAGCAGGCGGGTGTTTGAGTGCACCCAGGGGTACTGTAGGAAGCTGAGTGGAGCGGGTGGTGTGACTATAAAAGCACTGTAGGTGTCTAATTGAAGAGTGCAGTGGGGACATCGGTTGATGGTATTTCCTTGAGCTCCATGAGGATGGGAGCAGCCAGAGAGACACAGAGCTTGGCCTCGCAGACGGGAAAGAGTGTTAAACTTCGTCTGATTACTGTGGAGATGAATGGGCCCGATTCCCTAATAAGACCACAGAGACATAAAACAGCGAGGAGAGGCCAGCACAAGAGAGGAAAGTGGGAGATTGAGCAGGGTTAGCTCCAAGCAGCAGTAATGAACCCCCAGACAGTGCTGGAGATTAAACCAGCCTTACTCAACATGGCAAGGCATGGCCCACCAACTCTTCTCCTAACATCTTTCTCCTCCTCTTCCTCCTCCTTCTCCACCCCCTTCTACTCCCCCTCCTCCTCCTCCCCTCCTTATCTTTCACCTCCTCATCCTCTTTGTCTTCAGTGTCTGTCTGATGTCAAACAGGAGTATGGTCAGCAGCAGACATCTCCAGCATATTGCCCTTTCCAAATTTCATGAGCAGGGGTTATTCTTTTTCAACATCATCATTCATTTTGTTTCTCATGACTTTCCATGAGGATGGAAAATGTAATTTTCTGCATAGAACAAGCTATATATATATATATATATATATATATATATATATATATATATATATATATATATATATATATATATATATATATATGTGTGTGTGTGTGTGTGTGTATATATATATATATATATATATATATATATATATATATATATATATATATATATGTATGTATAGAATCAAATTAAAGATGCAGTGACCTGAAGGGTATTAAAATGTATCATCTATTGCTTGTCACTCTTGGAAGACAGTTATCCTGGCTGATGCTTTGTAAATAACTGAAATTTAAAAGATAAGGAACAGGTGTAGATGGCTTTTTCCCAGGGGAAGAGAACATGTGCCATGTGAATCCACTGAACAATGAGGATTGATTGCTGGTCTGATCTTAGACACTGATTCCCACTCTCTCAGGCAGGCAGTCAATGAGTCTGATCAGACTCCCAATATCCTTCTCTCTCCTCCCTTTGCTGCCAGTGCTGATATCATCTCTGTCTCAGTCCGCTTTCAGAGTTCCGGATCATTCTCAGGTTGCATTTTTTTCCCCCACTCCATTTTATTTCTTATGATTTTGCTTGGATCCACGTATTGGGATGCTAAGATTGCAAAAATTCATGCAGATTTTTTTCTTCTTTTATGTATAGTTTCAACCACAATGACACTGTTTTGTTCCATGTGGTGATATATTTAAACAAGATCTCCACATTGCAGGTGAAGCAGAGTTTATTGTGCTTAGTCATAGGAGTTTGGGACTAAGCACCTCTGCTGGCATAGGGTCTAGTGCCCCCTCAGCACAGTCCAAGCCTCATCTTCAAAGACTGTATTCTGTATTGAAGCTGGCTGCTATTTCCAGCATTATTATTCACTAAGGGATACTGTCCACACTAACAGTTGTTCCAGTGTTCCTGTAGAAGAAGCAGAGAAAAGGAAAGATCCTGTCCACATTTAAGGTACACGTGGCAGTCATATCTGCATGGCGAGTGGGTGGAGCTGTTGTCTGCACTGTCCCTGTTGTTGACAGTTTCAGCAAGCCTGATGCACTCTGTGCTTGGCTAATACCAGAGGAAGCTAGGGAGCATATTGAGAACAGGCTGTCCTAATCAAGTTCCTTGGCTGCGCTAATCCGGCTTTGTTGTTGAAAGTCCCAGGTTCATTCCTTGTGCCATTGATGTTTGTTGTTTTCATCATTTTTGAATGTGGCAGAACTACTGAGGTTACTTAAATGAAAAATAAGGAGACAGTAATGCAAAAGAGCTAATTTGTGTCCTTAAATTTTACGGTCACAATATAATAAATTTTCGCCGGTATACTTAGTTTTCTACCATTGCCTGAGGGTGTCTGTTTAAATGACCGATTTTATGTGATTGTTCAGGACGAGGTGAAACTACCGGAGTTAATTGTAGTGTGTAATTAGTGAGAAATGGGTTGATTCAAAGTAACTAGTTGGGCGGAAATGGTCTGAATCAGCACGTTTTTAAATTTTCGGCAGTTGGAGCTGACAGCTTTGCGATGTTCAGGGCAACAGTCTGCCTTTCCCTCTGAGAATATGGTTATGAAGTGGAGAAAGCGGCTAGTGTGCAGCTGCTTGCATTTACATGTGTGTCGCAGGAGCTGTGCGTTTTCTTTTTTTCTTTGTCTTTATTTTTGTCTTCACCACATGTCACGTCTGTGGCCTGTAGGCTCCATCCAGATGCCCGATATTGCTGGGACTGGACGTAGGCGCATGTGTGTGGCTGCTGTGTTTCTCCAGCTGTCTTCATTGCGGGTCTCCCCCGTTGTGGCCTTGTCCTATTGAAGCTCCAGCACACTCCCTCTCACATACCGGGTTTTCCATGTGGACTGAGTCTTTTCACCCGGCCTTTCATTAGGACATGTCAGGCCTTGTGAGCCTGATTGACTGCCTCTAGGGAATATCATGCAAGAATCACAGTGTGTCATCTTTTCATCCATTTCTACTCAAATCAGACGCTGCCAGTTTGGAACCTCGGTGTGCCTCCATTCATTATTTTCATAGAACTTGGGAAAGTAATTTCCTTCTGCATTTAGTCATGGACTTATTTACAGAATGCCATCTGTTTGCTGGCGTGCTGATGGGGAAGTACAGGCAGGTGTGAGTAATCATGGCAGCACTGCACTCAGATATGGAAAAAAGATAAGTGGTATAAAAACGATGCAGTAAGAAGAAGAGTCTTGGGTCTCTGAGCTGTCAGGATTATGTTGATTCAAGACTAGGCTCGTAGGTTGCTACTGATGCATCATATGGACAACATATGGCTTCCTTGTCAATGAATTTATGAATGGGTTCATTTTAAACCTTTTACAATGTAATTACTTGCCTGTCACGAGTAATAATTAAGGAGCAATCTCAATAATTCAGCATGATTGCTCTGTGTACTCCCAAGCCCTGTCCTGTGGAGACGATGACAGAGCACGCCAGCTTTCCCAGACGGCATTGCAAGTCAGGCCCTTCCTTGCTGTGCCTCACCGTGTGCTGTCACTGATTCTGTGGGACATGTTAAGCTCATGTAGGGTGCGTTAATATGGAAGCACAGACCTTGCGTTTCCTCTGATACGAGGCTGCACACCGAAAGTGGAAAGGCTTTGTATCTCCCCTCCTGTGCGCCCCCGGAGGTATTGGAAGTTGTGGGAAATGGCCCCTCAGAGAGGTGCTGCACCGGGGCTCCCTGACAGAATTTAATGAGCAACCCACAGCAGAGGCAGCAGAGCAGAGATAGAGAGAGTCTTCAGTGTTGCAGGGTCTTTATGCACCAGTTTCAGTGTATTTAAATTCAGCCAGATCCAGCCTCTTCAAATTCCCATCCTGCCTGTGTCCTTGTGGGAAGGGGCACGAGATGTGTCACAGTGAGTGTACATCCCCCCCATCTTTGCTGTGTGGGCCTGGGTAGACCAGTATGCCAGCCCCAGAGAGAACACCGAGCTCTCCACAGCCGTCAAAGCCTGCATGGGCCACAGTGAGAGCTCTTAAGCCCCAGCTCGTGGGGGAAATTCTCTTAAGTCATGGAGATAGAAAATGAGAGGGGAAAGAAAATGTGTCCTAGTCAGGCAGTTGCCCTTTTATTGATCTAGGGTTTCATTAGCCCAGAAGCTTTGCTGGTAGTGAGATCCCATTTCATCATTTAGGGTGGTTTAAGGAATTTGTTGGCCTTTCTCTCCTTTCTCCCAGACTTCCTCCTCCTTCACTCAACAGTGTTTTCATGCCTCTGCGTTATTCTCAGCAAGAACAAAAAGAATGTGATTTCAAACGAGACATACATCGAACATCTATTATGGTCTCAGAAGTAAACTTGATATAGGTAATTGAATGAGTAATGGTGGACAGCTCTTTCCACCTGGGTCTGCTGACAGCAATAAGCGCTTTGTGGGAGGTGGGGGTCTGCATCACTGGAGTAAGAGAGAGAGCTGCTGAAAAGTCTCGGCTCCACTCTGTGTGATTGTGTGTGCATGTGTGTGTTCCTGTTCGGTGTGTGAGAGATTGAGCTGACAGACTGGGAGGAGGGTGACATGGAGTGATATCATTGGCACAGAGCCTGTGGGAATGTGGGGTAGGGTTGAGGGACATGACAGCACAAGGGGTTAGGGTCTCTGTGTGCATGTAGGGTGGATAGGTCGCGTGTGTGTGCATGTGCGTGTGAAGGGAAGATGAGCATCTGATTATTATGTCATTGTTGTCAAGACTGAACCCCAGGAGAGCAGTTGTCCTTGTCTGACTTCCAGCGGTAATGACAACATCTTTACAGTACACTAGACAGCAGGAGTGACAGTGACTGTAATACCCTTATACATTCTTGCATCATCAATCTTCCTGTTTGTGTGACATTAAAACAATGGACAGAATTCCAGGCAAAGCTCAATGCATAGACCTAACCAAGGATTGAAAAATAACAGTGTCATCTTACAAACAAGTACAGATCTTACCAATAAATAATTTTGGACAACAGCTGAGGCAGCTTGGTTGTGGCTATCAGCAAACATGTTGGAATTGTAAGCTGATCAGTCTTGCCAAAGAAGACAATTTTTAGAGAATTTAATACACATAATCAAACCAAAAAAGAAAACAAAAATCAGCAATCAATGGGAAAACAAGCAAGGCATGTGTAGTCCTCTGGCATCCTTTCCCTCATGTGAATGAGGCTGATTTGATTGAATATGGCTAAATATATATTTTTCTTGTATATTTGTATTTTTCCTGAAGACAGCCTAGTGGTGTAATCCAGTCAGGTGGAGAAAGCCCTCATTTATTTCCACAGAAGCTGTTGCGCTGACCTGTACATTGTCCCCAGCTCTGTCAGTGATTTCCTGAAAAGGGAGTGATCAGCATTATGTTATATTCTGTTTACAGTGTCTTAGACGTGATTGCTATGCTTCACGAGAGCCTGATTGCGACCTCAGACTGTACCTCTCCAACTCAGGGACGACCCACTCAGGCTATTTTTTTAACGCTAGGGCTTCTCTCTCTTCTCTGCCTTACCACGCCATTAGGATGCTTTTCACATTAGCAGTGGTGGCATCTCCATTGTGCAGCTGACGGACTCAGTGGGTTTCACATGTTTGGCTGAAAGTAGCTCCAGGCTGCATGCAGGAAATTAACCGTGTGCACGTCTCCTCTGCCACCGAGCGGCAGTTCAGGAAACCCTCACACGGAGCATCTAAGCAACAAGGCTGACACTCATCTTACTGCGGACATGCTTGACTGAGCACTGCACGTCTCCTCCTGGGGAATCTGGTGCCTGGCCTGTGTTATGTGTGACACAGGCATCTCCCTCTCACCATTGGTGGAGCCCACGTAGCTTTCGGAGCTCCGGTGTGTCAGCCATTGGTTGACAGAGGTGCGAATCGACCCCCAGCAGCCACTTGAGGCAGGCGCACAGCGGTGAAAGGAGTCGCTCAAGAACCAGGACTGCTCTCCCTCCTCCTTCCGCGCACCGGGCAGACAGGACCGGCTCAGCGTTTCTTTTTTTTGTTGCAGATTAAACCTCCTGCTGATCTATTGTGGGGGAGACGACGGCCTGGCGAGTTCTCCCCTGCAACAACAGGGCAGAAATCACGGCGCATCAGCCCTGGCCTTTCCCCTGCTGCTGCGTCCGTCTGGGCTGCGGGAGTGCTGCAGACGCCCATCGACCGCAGCGCCACTGACTCGGAACTGTGCCCGATTTAGTTATTTCTCTGAGAGCGGCTCCTTCTGCGATGGGGGTCGATACGAGCTGAGGAGTGCGCGAAGAAAGCGCAAGAAAATTACCTTTCCCAGTGCCCACAGTGTTGCGCGGTGCGTTGGTAGTCGGCAAGAGATGAAGATGAATGGGGGGGAAATGCGTCTATATTGCGCAAAAATGCTATTAAAGGCAGCGTGTGATGCATGGCCACCGCCAGCTGTGTATCACCCTTTGCACAAGATTGGTATGGATCTGTGGTGGATGTATGCAGGGTGCTGTATGTGTTCAAGGGCAGGTCACGGTCACTTCTTCAGCAGAGGCTTTAGGGTTGCGGCACGTATTCTGCCGAGTGTGTATAAAATAGTAAGCACCAACTGGCACATTGAGGAGGCAGTTCCGTTTCTGTTCACGTTTTCTTACAGGTAGCAACTTGACTTTTCTGAGGACAAGCTAGGGAAGTGTCAAGACCAGGCTTTGCGAGAGGGTGCCAGGCATGTTTGCCTGTTACTGACCATCCCACATATTCCTATAATAATCCACAAACACTGGAGTTACATTACATTATATTATTGGCATTTAGCAGATGTTCTTATGCAGAGCGACTTACATAGGTTACACTTTTTTTTTTTTTTTACAATGTTATCCATTTATACA
Source organism: Megalops atlanticus (assembly GCA_019176425.1). Lineage (NCBI taxonomy): Eukaryota > Metazoa > Chordata > Actinopteri > Elopiformes > Megalopidae > Megalops > Megalops atlanticus. Next base: position 22,364,408 of record CM032875.1, on the reverse strand, counting down.
GCTGGGTATTTACTGAGGCAATTGTGAGTTGAGTACCTTGCCTAAGGGTACAACAGCAGCGCCTCAGCAGGGAATTGAACTGGCAACCTTTCGGTCATGAGTCCTGCTCCTTAACCAATATGCTACACTGCCGCCTAGTTCAACAGAGGCCATCTCTGTTGTTGTTGTAGGGGGAGTATCCACTCTCATCCCATCTCCAGTGTCCCCGTCCTCTCCATTTTATATTGATTCTACCCCCCTCCCATCATTTTCTCTCCATTTCCCTCCGTCCTCTCCCCTTCCCATCATTATCTCTCTTTCTCTCTTTCAGGTCCTGATGCTGGCAGATGGCAACACAGACGGCTTTCTATACCAGCGGCTGCCCGTCCTCTCCTCCCTGAGGCCCCTGGAGGGCAAAGCGACGGCCTACGTGTGCCAGAACTTCACCTGCGCCCTCCCCGTCACCTGCCCCCAGGAGCTGAGGAGGCAGCTGCTGGACTGAATAATGTCAGCGTGCGATGCGGCAGAGGTGGTTCTTAGATAATCGGGCCTGCTCCTTAGCTTTCCAAACATTCTGTGAGAAAAGATGACTGCGGCCCAAGTGGCACAGTCTTCCCCACTAATAGTTATGTTGAGAGTGTGCACACAGGTAGGCCGTGAATTGCATGGGTGAATTGCAGCATAGGAGTTATTCCCTCACGGATGACCTCTGATTCCCAGCAGCCTCCTCACACCTTCCACTCCCTTAGCGCCTCCCCCCCACTCCCCCTCCCACGAGTCTGTGCCATGATAGAGGCACATTGCCCTTGCGTGTCTCTCCCTGAACCAGGGGTGGCCAGCGAGTCGCAGCAGTAGCCCTGTGTGAGGGGACAAGTGTCACAGTGAATGAGCGCTTAAACGCAGAGGACAGTCCTCTCTCGCCAGGGACTCGCTCTGGCCAGCTGTCACTGTGCTGCACTGGACTGGAACGAAAAGTGCTGCTTCTGCTAAACACTCCCTCACTCCTAGCATGGAAGCAGATGTCCATACAAAGTGTGCTGTAGATTTTAGGAAAAACACAGAATACTCATACCGTGACATTATGCAAGTATAATAAAAAGCGAGTGTTTCTCATGACTAACATTTCCATTGCTTTCTTAAATTAATTTGCTAACCCTGTCTATGCCCAGCTTCTGTCCATAAACTTCTGATTTGGATGCCAAGCTGTGCCCTGCTGTGTCAGTAGGTTGACTTGAAGTACCAGGCTGCTTGGGTACTAGAGAATAGTTCCCAACCCATCTGTCACATATGCTGTGGCTACCACATACACCAGGTAGGCATTGCATAAACAGAGCTGTTCTACACAGGTGCGAACACTCTCCACACCCTCCACACTCCATCACTCTTTCTACCTCACTGTCGCTGACATATCTCCAGGTGACCTGAAATCTTTCACCAGAATAAAACTCCTCTGAAGCTACACATTGGTGTTTTTAATTTTTTTTTATTTTTTTATTTTGGCTCCTCTAAGCCATGTCTGTAGGTATGTGGGGTGCATGAGTGATGTGCACTCGGTGTCTGTGAGCGAGGGGGAAGTTGCGGTGGCAGCTGGAAGAGCAGATGATGTGGCGGGACCGCGATACCAGCCCTGCTCTCGGCCTTGGAAGGGAACAAAAGGGAAATAAGCACAATGTGAGAGGGGGCCATTGTGACACCGCTGCGGTCCCATCTCGGTGCGAAGCGGAGGATCAGCCTCGCCAACGCACAGCAGCAAGGCTGTGCAATCCAGACAAATTTGCTGTTCTTAGACGCTTATTTCGGCTGCCAATTCCCTTCCTGGCAGATACGCCGAGGGCCATGTTTCTCAGTAAACGTGTGCTGGCAAAGAGTTTTTTGTGTGGAGGAAGAAGGGGGGTTTGTTCTAGTTCTGTCGTGTCCTGACTTTACTTGGTACATGTCAGGTTCTGTGCAGTCACTCTTTTGTCACTTCTTTCCTCTTCATCTCGTTCCTCAAACGCCTCGTCTTCCGGCTCCACAAGCAGGTCAGATACATCTCCGGGTATCTGCAGGCCTTGCTTTATTTATCAGGCTCTCTCCCTGCTCAAAGACGTGGATATTAAACATTCACATATTGGCACTTTTTTTAGGTGTATGACTTTAATGATGCCTGGTGGGATTTTACCCTTGGGAGGTCTCAGCATTTGTTTCTGATGATCCACAAAACTGAGTCTCTTGCATCAGTTCAGCAAGCTGAACATACGCTCACAAACATGCTTGCATGCATAATAGAGGTACACATACACAAAAGTGACATTACAGACAGAATGTACTTAAATTTGCACAAACCAGTGTGCAAATGCACAGTCAAAATGAAGTGTCTGGAGACCCTCTTCACCAGCATTCCAGCATTATCCAGTCAGATCAGATCTGATGATTGTGACAAGATGTAAAAGAGATGGGTAAGTCTGTCCTTAAACTAACCATTGGACATAGCTCCTTAAAAAATGGATACCCAAACCCCTTTGCCAAAGATTGTCGTGTAATGATTTTGCAAATGAATTTCATGGGCTCTCAGTTTTGGATGACGTGACTGCTGAGAAGAGGGGTACAACGCTAACTGCCAGCCAACAGACGGACAGACAGACAGAGTCCTCAAGGGTGCATGCACTCCCATCTCATATGGCACACACCTCCACAGTCTGCGTCCCATTCAGACAACAGGAAAAGGGATGTTGGGACAATAGGTCCCCCGAGAGATCATTATTGAGAAGGGGGAAGTCTGTGTGTCTGTCTGATAGACCCTTTCCCTTATCCTGCCAGACTGCTAATGAGCCCACAGGAGGCCCACGACACCCAGAGACAAGCCAGCCACGAGCAGGGAGGCGGAAATGGTGGGAGACTGGGAGGAACGGGGTAGTGGGGGTTGAGAGGGGGGGCAAGCAGGGGTAGTTGGGTAAGAAGCAGCAGAAATGGAGACATCAGCAGAGGGAAACGTTTGAGGCTAGAAAATGTGACAAGGGGAAGAAACATGAGGGAAAATTGGAACAGCAAAAAGAGAAAGGGGCAGAGAGAATCGAGCAGGAAATCTATTGGAAAACCACTGATTTCCTGAGCGTAACTACTAGGCCAATTGAATCAACAAGATGTCTTCTAGAAATGGAATTGCCTTTATCAAGGTTTTGTTGTGTGTTTATTTTGGTCTTCCAATTCCTCCCCCACCCGCTTTTCATTTCTGCGTTTGATTTTTAGTAACAAGGACGGGACTCCCACCTCTATGCTGTATCGATGATCCACTTCCTGTTTATTTTTTAAATAAGAAGTTGTGGATGGCTATACAGAGCCATGCCATTTGGAAGCATGCCCTTCCAAACATCCTCCAACATGGGACTTTTTCTCAGAAAGGGCACACGAGGACTGGTAGGAGCTGATGAGTGGATGTATCGATTTTTCCCCTCTGTGGGCTGGGGCTGATTGGCTGTTGGTGCTACCTGTGACGCAGAGGCTCAGTGCCCACAGCAGGTTGATTATAGATTGAGCTCCATTGATCACCTGAATGCCCAACTTTCATAAACACCTGGGCTTTTCCTCAAGCTCTCTGTTTGGGAGCAGAGGCTTAAAGAGAACCGCTCTCCACAGCCGCTTAAAACATCGGTATTCACTCTGATTTATCAGCTGAATTTCAATTAGCTTCCATACTGTTACATTCTATTCTAGTCTGTGTAATTACTCAGAATCATTCAACTCTATTTCGGTTTCACTCTGTAATCAGTGTGTAGTATCTCAATGACTTCCTGTTACAAGCCTTCTAACAAGATGGGCAATAATTTAAGCTTTCACCTTCTGCAAACAACATAGGAGGAAGCACTCCAGTATTATTTTAATCATAATTAGCTGCGGTGTAATAATCTAAGTAGTGGTGTAATAGTCCAAGTTGTTGCTTCACTTGTACTTATCAGCCTAATGCACCAGCATTAACTCTTTGCACTGGACAGTGATGCCTCGCCTCTTTTCAGCGAAGAGGCCTCCCAGGGTTACCGTGTGTCAGAAGGATGGAGAAGGGGGGGAGTCTGTGCAGAGCTCAGGGTCCCCATGTCAACTCGAAGGTGATTGATCTGATTTTAGTATTCTTCACTGCCCGAGCCTGGGAAGATGCAAGGGGAGAGTCTGTCCATGCATATTCATCAGCGCAGAAGGTCATAGAGGGAGAGCACAAACACAGGGGCTGTGGCGCGGCAGTAAATTCACTCCACTGCGCCGCGGTGCCACCAGAGATGTGACACTTCGCTGAGTTCACTGCATGAGCGGGGACAATCTTGCTTTTGTCGGCGCTCGCAGACTCCAGGTTGCTTCGGCAAGCAAGTGACTAAATCACCTGTAGGTGTCAGGTATGGTTAGGCTGAACGTCCAAGGGCAGCCTGCACTTCCAGCTACTTCTCAGATTCCATTATTCAGAGATTATTCAAAAAAGATGTGGGACTCCACTGCTGTATTCACATTTTTTTGTTAAATACTGTATCATTAAACAACATAGTATGTCTTTTAAAACCTTATAGGCCCATTTTGTTTTCTAATTTGCTTTCTAATTTCCCTCATCTAGATTGTTAGGAGTACACCTCCCCTAGTTCTGGTTCTCCAAGCATCTAAAATAAATTATGAGGTCAAGGTCGATGGTCTTGTCCATTCCCTTTGACAGTGCCTAATGATTTCTTTTGAGAGACAAGGGATGTGTGTTTTTGTGGACATTCTCAGCAGGAGAGCAATGAGATCAGAGCATAACTTGTCATATGTGTCCTTGTGTCTTCCCTTCATCTGTCAGATTTAACCTGACTGTCCAGGATATCACTTCTGTCAGTATGTAATTTATGTCCAGGACAGCCCTAATAGAGAGAGGTGGGGTGGGCATTAGTATCTTCCACTTAATCATATTTTGTGTAGAAAACGTACTCCTATGCAGAAGATCATAACATGAGGCTCTTGTGTTGGGCTTTGGTGTCAGACTGTTTTGTTTTTGCCATCAGTATTTACTTGCAGTATTGTCCATGTAGCCATACCATCCAGTAAGTTTCTCCTGCCTGATGGCTGGGCATAGTTAGTATATGGATGAGAGACTACTGTCTTGAAGGACATGCTGAAGGACTTTTTGATGAGATGATAAACCAAGGCTTTAACTCACTTCTGTGATTAAAGATTGCATGGTACTTATTGCAAAGAGAAGGGGGTTCCCAGGTGACCTGGCCATCCCATCATCCCCTAGTATAATGATCTTAATAAATCCCTCCTTGTCCACCTCAGCTGATGTGTGTTGAGCGTTATGGCAGCAAACGGCTGTTGTGCATCATCTAGCTGGTTGCTACACATTGGAGGTAGTTGAAGTGAGTCACCTTCCTTTCACTTGAAGGGCTTTGAGGTCCATGAAATTTGCAATACAAAAGCAATCCATCCTATGCTGTGCAGACTGAATTGCAACATCGGTAATGCCATTACCTTAGTAAAATTGTTAATCTTTAGCATTCCAAATAGCTTGACTGGTGGACTAATGGTTTTTGTAAAGCAGCACAATGATTTCTGAAGCATCGCCCGCTGTTTTATAATGAGTTACGAAACTCGATGCATGCCCCTGTCAGTCTCCTCAAAATAATTCTGACTGAAAAATCAGACAGTGACTAAAGCGCGAGTCAGACGCCTTTATGCGCTCTCTCCTGATACGCCTCAGCGGTGGAACACAGTGGGCAGGCCTTCTCTCTCTCCACGTGAAGCCTCCCCTTTGAGTGCTGGTTGCTTAGATTCCTCCGGCTCTGTGAAAACAAGAATGGGTACAGTGCGTGAGTGCTCCAGCAGACAGAAAATTGGTGTCTCTGTAATCCATGTTGTGAAATTTGTGGTACTGAGAAAAGAAAACCGGGTCCTACTACCAGTGTCATTTATTACCTTGAGTTTCTTTTCACATGCATACGTTTCTGCTCACTAATGATTAAAAAAAGATTTATTTCCCCAGGGAAAGTTTGGTTGTTGGATTTCTAGGGGATGCTTCGAGGCAGCTTGCAACCTTGAAATCTGGCCCTGATAGAAAGAAGGCCTTGAGCTCCTATGTGTCCAGGTAGTGAACCAACTCTTTATTATAACACTTGTTGTGCAACCCTAAACCTGCTGCCTCAAAAAAGGCCTCCTACTGTCCAGACCCGTGCCCCGAACACCTCTCTGACTGACCTCCTTTACCATGGCGAGACCACTGCAGGCCTCACCACAGGGTAAGCTGTGATGGAGCTCAAGGAACCTGATGGGGCTCCTCTGCTCGCACTATATGGAAGAAGCACACTTCTTCAGCTGCACATCAGGGAGGAACACATGGAGGGGAGGTCCGAGAGAAGAGAGAATCCATCACGGTAGGAAGTGTGGCGTTCGTGCTCTTTTTTCGGCAACAGGATTTATTGGGTGTTGCCGGTGCAGTTTTTGCATGCTGGATTGGAGATAACTAGAGCGATGGGGGCTACTGAGGGAAGCAAAGACTAGTTCATCATGTTAGCCTAGTTATCTGAAGGGAGGAGGGTGGCTCCTGAGGCCAATCGTGACTCCCCGCGTGCAGCGTCACACTGCCTGCACAGCGTGCGTCACGCATGCCTTCTAATGCAGAGCAAGCTGTATTGTCCCCTCGTACAAACAACCAGTGTTAATAATTTTGAGGAGAAGGGAAGGGAGACTTCGAAGTGGTTGTCCTACTTTTTCCAGTCATAGCTTTATCTTGCGTACCTGTGTGTACACAGACTGAGAAGCAATAAAAGCTGCATGCACTGGGTTTGCATGTTCACGCGCCTATGTCGTCCATCCTCTTTAACTGTGTTTAGAATCCTGCTGAACTTCTTGTTTTCACTTTTTAATGCTGTTTTATGTGTTCTAATTGTATTTATAATCTTCAGTTTGTATTACCATTCAAAGTTCCTCTGTTGTCTTGGGGTGCAACATTCCTCTATTAGGTAATTTCTCCTCTTTAAACAATATTTGTTGTAGTCATTCATGCTTTGCTCTTTTAAAATTCAGATGATTCTTCTATAATGTGTAGCATGTTATTCAGCAATTATACAATGTAATTACACATTAACAATTAAATCAACAATTACACAAGTAAAAATGAACAATTACACTAGTAGCAACTTTGTTACTGTACATTTGTAGTTTATTGTAAGTATTGCCCTATTCAATGTAACAGTGTGGCATACTACCACTAATAATCATCATTGTCATCTCCATGGTCACCATTATCATCACCATCATCATCATCATCATAACAGCATGTGATATTTACCCTCCTCAAACATCTGTTCAGTTTATGTTGTTTTGCATTTGCCTATTTGTGCTTTATTGCGGAATAAGACACCAGACACCATTTGACAACCATTGAAGATTGTGTGAGAGGGCCATGGTGGTGGGCATAGCACGTCTGTGGGGCCTGGCAAGCTTCCTGCCACAGAGGCAGCAGAGGCTACACTGGGCATGGCCGGCCTGTGACATTTCCCTGACATTTGTTGACATTTCTGTACACATGTAAACAAGAGAAATTATAAATTGATGAAAAATGAAAAGGATATGGGTGCCCAAATGTCAGCAGGAAGCGACATCTGTCATGTCAGGGTTATGGAGGGCAAACAGTGGGTGGAACCTGATGACCTTGATACAGCATAGTAGCGTGTCACTATGTGACTCGCTCTGGCAACAGTAACCGAAATATAATGGCCTGCATGATGGTTGTATCCTTGGAAAAATTAAAACCTGAACTGGTGAAAGCAGCCTGGACAATCCAGCACATTGCTAGAGAACATTGCTTCTGTAGGTAATACTGCCTGTTTCTGCATTTTCTCTGACCCAGTTAGCCACCCGCTTCCCATTTTCTGTTTAACGCCACCATAAGCCCAGAACACTTTCACTGATAAGAGCGGGAGATGGACAGGCCATAGATCATCCTGTCTGGTCCTGTTCTCACATTCTGTACAAACAGTACTGCTCTTTTACAGCCATTACCAGTGGTAGTAATATGGCGTGTAACTCACATCACTAAAATTTCATGCATTGACAACTGTATGAGGACCTCTAGTTATACATGAATAAAGCCAGGATATGATACTTCAATAATGACCACAATACTTACAATCGTTGTTGAACTTCTCTGTTTCTTCATCTTTCTTTGTCTGACTCTCAGTGTTGTTCAATGTGAAATGTGATAAATTTCCCTCAGGCTAGAAGACTGTAGGATTCTGTATATTCTTTTAAAATTCCCTAATGCATTTTTGTTAATGTAGATAATTGCATGTGCCCATATTTAAGTTGACACAACATACATTTGAGAACACAGCATCATCTTGTCTGTGGAGACCCTGTATTTTCTTTTTCTTTGAACAGAAACTCAATGTAAGTCTTCCAGACAAATTCAGATTTACATGCCAAACATCATAAACTGTATTATTGTTCTCTTGGGAATTCTTCTTTTTTAAGAAAGGTAAGACATTGATTTTTGACTGCCCACACTACTAACAGGCTTGTCACAAGCACTGCACATGGATCAGAACTGAGGTCATCAGAGTTCAGCACTAATCACTTCACCTCAGCCTGTAGTAGGTCCTAGGAGCTGATCATTACAGTATGCCTGGCTAGCACAGTATGGTAGCTGGGTAAAATAGCACAAATTAAACAACAAGGTTCAATGCTGATAGGAGTTTGAATTTTGGTGATTCCCATAAAGACTTAATGGGAATAGCTCCAGAATGCCTGGGAGTACACAGGTTAACACTGGAATATTTGCACAAAGATTACAATAACAACATTTAGCATAGCATGTTTTACAACTAGGGTTGTCACAAAGCACTGTACAGATATTTTTCAGTGGGAATTGAGAAACAAGTACTGTCTGGGAAAAACGGAAAATTATTCCTTGACCCGTAACAAAGAGGTGATCAAGTACAACTCCTGGAACATATTTAAACAAAAATAATTACTACACACATACAAAATGATGTCATCAGAAAAGAAGTAGCAGAACGCTTCCACTGTGTGCTGATAGAGCAGGCACGATGGCAGTAATGATAATGAGGATGATGATGCTAATGATGCAGTATTAAGTGTGAGTTATTGTGTTTGTGGATGTGATGGGACTCTCTCAGTTCATCACAAGCTTTGTTGTTGGAGTCCTGTCCTTGGAGTCGATGTCCTCATTCAGACTGAAAGAGCTTCTGATGTGGTAGTGCATGTCTACAGCTACAGTGCTACAGAATGAGCTGACATGACAGTGACAATCAATAATAAACAAGCCACATATTTGCTTTTGTTCTCTTTGTTAAAAGTTAGAGCTCGGAAAACACAGCTGGGACCACAGCACCAAAGAACCGAGAACTGAAAACCATTTCTCATTTGGATGTTTTCTGAGAAAGAATTCTTGCTTTTCCGCAGCATTGTTGCAACAGCACAAACCAGATCCTTGGCAAGTGAGAGGTAATGCTAACCCCAGCCCACTGTCAGTCTAATGAGCTGTGAACGCATCGTCAGAGGAGCACCACTGGACTGGAATCACAGACTGACATCATGCGGGTCCCTCCATATGTCCAGAACGGCACAGACACATGCTTGCAAGTGTACTGGAAGGAGGACCTGGAAACAGTCCAAGCAGAGCTCACGCATTATAATAAACTGGTATACATTTTAAAAATAGTAAGTAAAAACAATAGTAAAGGCTATAATCATTATACTACTGGAGAAATTAAGACGCTATGCTGAAATAGATTAAGGTAACCCAAGAGGGGGTTAAGGTCTGAGGGCAGACAGTAATATCAATATTATCCACCAACACTTCCCCAATATGGGTCAATCTGTTCAAAAAAGTATATAATCATAATGTTTGTTGTCCCTCAGTTATATAACTGAATTTGCTGCATCCCATGGGTTTGTAACTTGATTTTGTTACTCACAATGATGCAGTACTTTAAAGTACATACAAGGCATCAGTCCAGTCAATTTATGAGAAGGGGGAAGCTTGTAGAGTGACATGGAAAAAAGACCCTAAATAAACAGCCTTTCACAGAAGTAGTAGCTTTTTTTGTATTTGTACTCCCTCCATACACTAGGGCAGTTCTACAACTCAGAAAGGATCAAATGGTAATCAGGTAGCACCGAGCTGCGCAGCCACAGAGATTCAGCCCAGACGCTAAGGCATACCAGCAGTCACCATCTCCGCTTTCTTCCGCTCTGCTGACACGCAAGCTCTGCAGGCTTGGATGCACCAGTTGTCGAAAGTAACCAGTCTGTTTGTCACGCATGGATGTGCAGTTTGACCTTGTGACATGCAGTGCACATATACAGCGTGACCTCAGTGTGCATGCTGGGGTAGAGGGGCAGAGAGTGCAGGCACGGGATTTGGCTTTTTGAACGGGAAGCACTGCACCTTTAACAAAACATCTGTCTCTTTCCCCTCCTTGGAAACCTCCTCTCTCGCGTGCCCCCCATTGCTTTCTGATCTGCTTCCAATTTACATTCTTGCCTGGTGATTTTTATCGACACACTTTGATGAGAGGAGGCAATTTATGTGGAGGCAGCCCCACGTTCTGGACTGCACAGTCACGCAAACTCATTGGGGTGAAGCTGAAGTCCGAGTTCATTTAGCAAAAGACCGAGAGGTAAAGGAAGGAGACAGGCTCAGAGGAAGGGAGAGAGGCAAGCTAGAAACCTGTGACAAAAAAACCCTTTTTTAAACAGTGGTTACCCCTGCACATTGTCTGTTTACTTAGCGACAGATCAGTAGAGAAGAAAGAACTGAGAGGCTGTAGCAAGGAAGAAAGCCACTTTAAAGGATGAACATCCACAGTGTGTTTTTGGAGAGGCCATAACATTACAGCAATCTCTGTCACAGCAAATTTTAAAGTGGGGAGGGGGTCACATCTGTCACACCGACATGTGATATACCTCCCCAACATTACGGCTTGAACCCCTAGAAATAAATACACATGCCAGGGCCTGCAGATCTCTTTACCCCAGACATAAATTGTGGCCACATAACACACAAAGGGTAGAAGAGAAAGTGGCCGAGTAGAGGACCAGAGAGGCAGCGGAGTGTCGCAGAGTCATTAATTCCTCTCAGGACTCCATTAGCTAGGGGAGCCGGGAGAGTCCTGGGGGTCCGCAGGTGTCTCATCGTCTCTCGCCCCCAGAGCCGTAGGTCAATCACCTCCACCAGCCGCCAGCTTTTGTCCCCTGATTATCCTATGCGGAGGGTCCTTCCTTTAAAACACACAGACATTTTATTCATTGTGATGGGATATTGATTCTTCTCCCTTCATTCTAAATGTCAAGAAAAATGTGGAGGCTGGATCCATCATTTAGGGACAGTAGGGATGTATTGGAAGAGACTGCATTGTTTGGGTTTCTGTGATGGAACGTGCTTGTCTGTCTGTATATATATATGTATGTATGTCTGTACACAAACACACACACACACACACACACACAATATCAGAACAATTTTATGAAAAGGGTGGAAGAATAATAATACTCATAATACCCATAATACTCTTTTATGTATGCCATACAGACAGAAGTGAAATTTTTTTCACGTATCCTGTCTTCATAAGTGTGAAGGATTAACCTGTGTTTGTACATTTAGATTGCATTGTATCTCACTGAATGTATCTTACTGAACATGCCTTTGTTTTGGTTAAGATAGTTAACCAGCATCACCTTTACAAATAAATGATGTATGTAATAACTGAGCACATTTCACTGAGTATTTATTAGTCTGTGGTCCAAAGCCGCCTCTTGCATTGCTCCAACTGCATTTTGTACTTCCGTGCCTGTGGTTTCCTTGCACTGCTGTCTGAGTGCTGCTGCTTCTCAGGCGGAAGGCCCCATCAACATCTCCTTTGATGTCGTGTCTGATAACAGCTCAGTTCCTCTAGTGGAGTACCTAGTTTGAAACAATTTGAAAGTGTCCTCAATTATCGTTAGTGCTCTGAAAGAGCGGAGCCGTGGTTCCCCTTTAGAACCGCAGCTCCACTTCTGTTAACTGCTCTCTTCTGCCACGGGGTGCCCTGTTCTGCCCTCTGTTCTGTTTGGAATTCCCATGCTTTTTCCTGCACCATCTGATAGCCTTTATGTACACAGCTAATTACCTCACTGATTGTATTTGTATTTGTGTTTATTTATTGATTCAAACCTTATTGGGTGTGATTATTTGTGATAACAGCAGCACTTGATTGTTTGTCTGGGACAAGTTTCCCTTTGGGGACAATAAATTCTATTCTATTCTATTCTATTCTATTCTATTCTATTCTTTATGTCTCTCTTCCACACAGTTATGATTCCTTGCACTTGCATGGAGCACAGAGCCCATCTGCTTAGTTCAGCCATTTTTTTTATCCTAATCTCCAGTTTGTAAATAAAGCTTATTGATTATTTCTGTTGTAGTCAGGGAACAGGAGATACTCACAGACACCTTTGCATAACTTCTATTTTTATATTTCATTAGCGAGTGTTCATTACTCCTTTCATATAATGAAATCTGGAAGAAATGGCTCAAAAAGTGCTCTCTCAAACTGAGCAATCGAGTGAAATAATGGAAACGCATGGAAATATGAAGAGCTCATAAAGTGACAGAGGTGGTCTGATACAGCGGGGAATAAACTCTGCTTTCTCCATTTTACTCCGGACAACTTCTCATTTTAACAATACATTAAAGGGTGTTCCCGTGAAGTGCGGCGGCGTGCAGAGTCGAGCGCAGCAGGGCTGTACTTTTCCCGTTCTTTCTTTTTCGTTTGGCCGTCTCCTCTCTTCCCTCCCCCCGCCACCCCGTCGGGGAGATGAGGAGCTGTCATCAGGTGGGGACCTGTCACAGCCTCTCTGCTCTCATTTGGAAAGCAGCAGCTGTGTCTCATTCCGGGCGCTGGCGTTCCCCTCATCAGGGAGACGGAGAGGGAGAGACAGGGTTCGAGAGGGCGGCTCCGGGGTTACCGGCGTCTCTGACACCGGCCTCCATCAAGCTCTGCGCTCGTCTCTACCCTCCCACCCACGGAATGAAATGTGTCATTGTTTCGCTGTTATTTGTTTCCACACAGAAATAGTGTTTTGTGGACAAGGTGTCTTTGATGCGGCTGTCTGAGGGAATATTTTGTTCTGTAAATTAGGTGTGGATAGTGTAGTGAGAAATATGTGGTTATAATGGAATGGAAATAAGTGGTGTTATTTCCATTAATGCCTCTGCTGATTTTGCTGATAAGGTCTCTGTTATTATTGCCTCCAGGTGCTCTAGACTTGCCCGGAGACAATATTGTAAATATTTCACATGTGCACAGGTCAATTTAATTTATGTAAGCTTTACCTTTACCATGTAATATAAATTATTACTCCACTGTCACATATTATATTACAGGGGAACGGAAAAGAGAACGTTGGAGCTGGGGGGTGGGGGATGAGGAAAAAATAATTCTCAGTTTAATTACACATTTTATTTACCATGTTCTGTGTTCTGTAATTGCCTTGGCATAGCTTCCCCATTGTCTTGCAAGCTGATTTAAGTATGTTTTGTACATTGTAATAGTTTATGTTAAATGCTTTGGCAAATGCTTGTATCAACCTGAGAGAGAAAAAAGGAGGGAAAGAGAGCAAGGGGGGGAGCAAGATAAAGAAAGAGAGAGAGTTGTAATTAATGAGCACACTGCCTCATCTGTGCCAAAGGAACCTGATAATAAGGGAATATTAATAACGTTGCTGCTTGGACTGAGAAATGCATTACGCTTCATTAGAGAACATGCCATTAGGCAAATGACAAGGATCGCAGGCGCAGAGGATATTACTTTTATTCAATTGTATATTTCAGCAATTTTTCGCCCTCTTTTCCTCCTTATAATCACTCCTACCCTGTCTCCCCCTGTCCAAGCTCTGCCCTCTGTGTGCCTTTGGGTGGAGGGGACATCCTGTGTCTTCCCAGAAAACGCACTCTACAAAAGCCCACGGTCAACGTCACTGCATCAAGTCAGCGTGACCATAGCTACACATCACCACCTCCGTACTTTTCAGTGCGAGTTTCGGTGCCTGCTTTCATATTAGTTTGCACAGAAAATTGAATCTACAAACGCCAGCAGCCTGCTCCCGAAAAGAATTTTAAAATAATGGCACAGCACATATTGAACGATGTATTATACAAATCACACCGGTGTGGGTGTCCAGAGGTCAGCGAGACAGACTGTGTGGTCACTTGGCCATGAATTAATGCTCAGTAAACCAAAGGGGCTTGGTATAACAGGGTCAGACATCATCAATATTACATCATCATGGTGATCGAAGTCCTTTGACTGCTCAGATGGAATTGTTGGTGTGTTGATGTCCAACAGCTGCTCTGCCCTTCACCACAGAGACCTGCGCTTAAAGAAGGCTCTTTCAGCCTTGACTGGGCCAAGACCTGTGCACACCTACAGAGGCAGCACTTTTTCCCCTTATGACAAGCATGCGTTACCTTGTATTACAGTACACAGCCATTACTGCATTCTGATTTAACCATAACATTCCGTAACATTAGAAGAATGCTTCCCTTCCTCGTCACCTCCTCGACTTCAGCTCCTGTTCTAATGTGGGGGTTGGGCTTGCATTTGCCTTTCCCTCTGTCAGTTCTAGCCCCCACATGGCTGAGCTCCCCACAGCAGTCAGGTCAGGGAGTTGCCAGCCATCCTCCAGTACAGACTGAAGACCCACGACTTTTGACTGAATTTTAGGTCCTGAACTAGCTAGTTGTTCTTGAACTTGTTTTTACCACTTCAGGGGCATCAGGAATTGATATATACATTCACTCATTAGTTATGTTATTGATATTTTATTACAACACATCATTTAATTCATTTCAGTTATGGCACTGGTTAATGGAGAACTATGTTGCATTTTCAAATGTGCCATTTTCTGTATGTTCTGTTGTTCATACGGCCTGTTTACATGCCCTTACATAGCTTATGGACACGGTTCTTTGGAGCATTCTTTTGTTCATGCAACCTTATTGTAGACACTTGCATGTACAGGTTCCCTTTGTGTGAGAAGAGCTGCAGAGTCTGATTCAGTGTCAGAGATGATCTCCTCCCTCAGTGCTGCGCTTGTGTCTGCACCCCCGCTGAGATAAGTCACATGGCCCCTGAGCCCCCGGAGCCAGGCCAGCACATCTCCCTGGGGGCCCCGCGTTTGTGGAGACCCAGCAGGGAGAGAGTGCACTGCAGTTCATTGCAGTCAGAACTTGGAGGAGACTCAAAGCAGAGGATGAAAGAAAGTGCTCAGAGGCTCTCCCACTTCCTTTTATTTCTCCATTCCCTCTCTCCTTCTCTGACCGCAAAAAAAAAAAAAAACCTTTTACATGTTAACTCAAACTAATGAAGAACAGAAAATGCAACAAACAATACCCACCTCAGAGGTCAGAGGTGACATTGCAGGGTCTGTTATTAGGGTCATGTGCAATAATATTTGGAATTAGGTTATTTGTTATGTAGGAACATCAGCTGCTGATGGTGCTTTGGCAGCTTCATGTCCGCCTATGAGAAATGTTCACTGCCCTGCAGGATAACAGCAGTAGTGTGAAGGTCCCTATTACTGCACTTCCGCAGTCATTCCTCAAACCATGCTGTACCTGTCCAAAAGCATGTCCACATAGCCTTGACCCCCCAGCACCTCAGGTAAGAGGTACCCAGCTAGCGAGAGGACGAGATGAGGAACTCTAAAGGGAACTTGAAGCACAGCTCAAAGTAGGCAGAGGTTTCCGGGAACAACCTTTCATCGTGAAGATGAGCAATGAGATGGTCCAAGATTGCCCTAAAGTCAGGTATGACAAAGTGAATTGCACACTTGTGTGTGTTTATGTGTGCGAGCATTTGTGTGTCTGTGTGCATCCACACTGAGATTAACACAGTGGATTGCTGAATTGTAATGGCTTAATCGATAAGATGGACAGACTCAGAAATGCAGTCTGTGGTCAATTGATCAATCGGGTAATTACCTCTGTAATTCAGAATTCAATGAAAGCTTGGGGAGGGCATAAAGGCTGACTGCTGCACTGGATCCTGCAAATAAACTTCCCAGACCATTTGTGTGGCCCTGCACATTTAATAAAGGAGTTTCATTGCCATTAGGCCTAATTGGAGTAGCAGGACAAGGGAGTTCAAAGGCATGGTACATATGATGAAAAAGCAGTGATGGTTCAAGAGTCATATTTAAATACTGTGATAAAAGTGATAGATTATAAACATAACAGTGGAGTTGTCACGGGTACGAGAGTGCTTCATTCATTCAGTCTTCTTTCATTCCATTGTGCATCCCTGTTAGGCCTGTAGCATCACCCTCATTGTCTCTTTCAACCAGAAGGGAAAAAGAACTTGGAGAGAGACCAGTATTTCTGGGAGGTTTCATTGCCTTGTTGCGTTGTTTCTATTTTTGCTATATAGATAACATGGCCTTTAAATAGACCTTTAATTCAAACAGTAATCATTCCCCACCAAAATGTGCATAGTTTTCTCTAAATGGAAAATTTATTTCTGGGAGGCATTGTGCACTCTGTGCCACCAGTAAGACAGCTGCAAAAATTATAATATTTAACAGAGATCATCAACTTCAGATTTGTGTACTTGTTGTCCAGTTTTTTGCCAGTCATATTTGCTTCCTTAAACTAACGTGCAACTGCAAACCACTTGATGGCATAAGATAAACTGCATATTTCTACTTGATTGTAGAAAACACTTTGCATTGTTTGATGTTCCTGAAAGAGGGTCAATACTTTGCCTGCAATTACACATTACAGTAAATAAAAACCTCATATCCCAAAAATGTAACTTTTCCAGGACAACAAAACATCTCTGGTGCCAATGTGTTATTCAGTATAAAATGATGACGGCTTTCCATTCTTCCAGAAAACAAATCCCATGGGATTTGTCAGTCCACCAGGATAAACGAACACTACGTGTTGGGTCTGCATTAACTAACAGAAGAAACCTATAGTTTGTTAGAAAGTCTTTTTTTTTTGTTTGTTAGTGTACTCTCAGAATTTTTTTCAAAGGATGATTTAAAGGAAACACATTAATACAATCTTTAATGCACTAACTTCTGCAAAACCGGTTCTTCAGCCAAGAAAAAAAATCCCTTGTGTAAGCTATTTCTTGCATCTGTTCTGCTCCACAGCTCCACTCACATCACCCACTCTACAGGTACCTGTTCAGTACTGTCTGTGAGTTGGGCTACTTGTTACACCCTGGCTTGAATGGTCTTTCTCACATATGCTGGCTGTAGATCATAGTGTGTGAATAGGCAATATCTCATTGTTGTTCAATATTTTAAAAAGTGACAATATAGTATGTGTCCCTTGCATGAAAAGTGAGCACACTCTAAATCAGCAAAATTAGAAGAGGTTATATAACTTGTGCTGGCATATGTGCAGGTTTACACCACTGAGCACTAGTGCAATGTATGAACCAGAACTACAGATCAATCACAGGATCAAAAAGCCCTGTCTTTGGTATAAAATGATAACCCTGGGAGAAATTGATATTGATAGCCAAAGGACCTCACTTAGCTGCAAAGATGAGACAGTTTGATAAGCCTCTGATTTATTCATAGACACATCTCTCATTCACAGAGGCAACACAATGCATAACAGTTGCAGTGTCCTTGACCACACAGAGGGTGGTGCAATACAACAAATGGCAATATGCATCACTCAGCAGTTGTAGTAGCATTGTCTGCCCTGTAGGTGGTATGCTTTGAGTGTAGCCGTGGCACAATGAGTTAAAAGTGACTAGCTAGCAAAGCTGCAAGGACTTCCAAATAAATTTTTGTAATTGTTAAAAAACAGTCATATACAACTTTAAATAATAAAATTATATAAACCGTAATATATTAACGCATAGTAACAATGATATATTGCTAATAGGAAAACATTGAATGCTCACTGATTTCATGGGTACTAGATGAGAATGCCAAATTCAAGTACTTGAACATCTGTAAAACTGGCAATAGACATTGATCAGCCACGGAGCAATACTACAGAACAGGATGTTCAACAGAGGGTGTTCTATTGTGACCTGCAGCACTCAACTACCTCAGCTGAAATATTGGTATTACTATTTCTGGCTTCAAACATTTTTGGCCAAGCACCTGCACTGTAATCACATGGTTAGATGTATTCCTTTTTAAAGGCATATAATGGAAACATTTACAGTGAATTATTTGGCAGGGACTCTTATCTAGAATGATTTATAAACCACATGGTGCATATTACGAGGCTGCATGACAACAACTCATTCATGCAGTGTTACAATAACCAGGGCCAAATTGAAATATACACTAAGAGCTACACTAACCAAAATGTCAATAATATTACTATAAACACTTCTTGGAAAAAAATCTTGGAAGAATCTTTAACATTGAATGGAAACTAATGATGCACAGATTTTTGGACAGTAGACTACTGTTTTGGTGGTGTTTTTGTGTAGCTCCTTTTGTTATCATAACCAAAATACTGCAGTTCTTGACCTCTTAGGATACAAGCCTTTATTTTTGGGCTTCAGAAATGCCCTTATCAAGGCCACCTTGCTGGAGCTTCCCCATTTCAGCATACTATCCATCTACTTATGGCTGGATACTTAGTGAAGTAATTCAGGTTGAAATACCTCACTCAAGTGCACAAAGTGCACATGTAGAAATCACAACTGCAAACTTTAGGCTGCAGACTCAGCTCCTAGTATACCACACTGTCACCCCATTACTGACTGGAGTTTGTTTATTCCAAACTTTAAGCAGATGAAATGAAAGGGGGGTATTTTGGGGGTAATTATACATTCACTTTATGATGTAGAACTACATCCATTCAGAGCCACAATATTTGGGCAAATTGATTAATTTATACAGTCACAGTTCACAAGAATGTGGTTGGAACCATGGATGGCAAAATCCTGATTTTTTTTTTTTTAATGCAACAGCATTTATCAAGTTTATTTCTTGTTTTGCAAGAAATTCCTGTGCCATTACTACAAATTCTACTGCTATGTCCTACCCCTATTTGAAAACATCTGATCATATGTTTGTGTACGTTGTAGTGTTTGAATAGGAACTACATCTACATGTGTATGTGGAATGATCTGCACAGTCAGATACAAGGCTCCCATAGCCAGAATACTGAAGAATGACTGAAGGACATCCACTTTCTTGTTCTCTGGACGAAGGACACCACAGAGTCATTACAGTGTTTGCAGAGGGACAGTGAGTATTAGCACTTGATTGCCTTTTTTACAAAATGCCATTGGTCATTAAGTAATACTTTCCTGTTTTTAAAATTATGATTGAATATATAGCTGCAGGGACAGATTGTACCTCAAGATTTGAAACAGAAGCAGGGACAGCCAAGTGGCAGTCCACTACACTGACAGTTGGACTTCTCTTTGATGTGTGCTTTTAACAGATTGCTCATTGGGTGGCGCTGTGGCGGTGTTTCAGTTATTAAGTGTTCACAAAGACTTCATTAGTTGCATAAATCTGAATGTTACATATTGATGAATTGTTTGTGCATTTTGAATTTTCAGTTTGCTTGTAATATTTTAATAAATAAAATGTAACTTTACTTGTAAACAATAACCTTTTTATTCTCCCTAAGTCTAAATGGTAGTGCCTGTTTAAAAAGCCACTGTATAATTTTGGGCCATCAACTTCAGCAACATATTTGACTGCCTATATCCAGTTCATGAACAAAGGGTAACAGTCATACCAAGCTAGACAAAGCAAATTGCTTGTCAGAAATAACAGCATTCATTTTGAAAATGAGGAGGAAGCAAATTACTTTCATTGGCCAAGACAGTTGTTCCTTCATTTCTAAAGATTCTCGACTCTGCATTGAAGTTAAAAAAGAATATAAGACACTTCAATGATCATCTTAATAGCTACCTGCGGCCATCCTATGAAAAACTGTCAGTAAGCCTTGAATCTGAAGCCTGACATTAGTTTTATGTATTCTGGAAAAAGTCAATAAGTACTTGAAAGCAAACCTCAGGGAAAGCATTAAGTTGGATGCACTAAGTGCATGCCACATAATGGCCCCTTGCATGATGGTTTTTAAAATATATATGTCCAACCTTTTCAGCTGTGGACACATTCATTTATTTAATTATTTTGAAGATTACCACCAGAGCTGCTGTGCTCAGGTTAAGTGGAAGGTGTGTTTGCTGGGGAGAGCCAAGTACTTGAGTGCTGTCTTTTACAGTTTGTTGTGATGGAGTGATGATGCAGTCATACTCGACTGTTCCTTCACCCACGTTCAATAGAGAGTCACTCCGTTACTGTCAGTCCACCATTAGCTGTAAGAATGCTGTTAAAGCAGTAACGATCAGAGCAACCAATAAGACACTCAGTAAACAACAGGAAAGAGATGTGTGATGGAGAAGAAGGTTCTTATTGATTTTTTTTTAGAAAAATAACTATTTACAGAAAAAAATACAGTAAAACAAATATATAAAGGATGTGCAGATACAAACCATGCCATGATACAGACACATACATAGAGATGATATTAAAATACATCCAAAGATGGTGGCAAAAATAGGTTTGTTTTGTAAAAGATGTCAGAAGAATATACAGAGAAAATCCTGCAGGGGAAATAATATTGTATTGAGGTGTAATTCCAGACCCATTGCAATATGGCTTTACAGATATCAGTAAAACAAGGGTTTACATTACTGTGGAATATCAACATGAGAGCTCCATCCTTTGGTCTGATTCTCCAGTTGATAACATTCCGTATACCATGAGTGCAATAGCAAGTGTTTCTCAGTCAACCAGGCTTGTATCAGATTTTAAGAAAATTTGGGTATTGTACATACACTGTAGATTTGACCATAGGAGGTTAACTTTATGGATGATAAATATGTACATACTGTTTTGGTAATAACTTCTGTGTCATAACGTTCAAAACAATGGAGAATGATGAGTATGGAAAAAAACCTGATAAAAACACCTGATGATTGCAAAGAATACTGTCACTCAGCTCTCACACTGGATGACAATTCCACTTGTTCCCATGCCCAGAAATGGACAGCTTACCTTCATGTCCAACTACAGACTGGGAGGTATGGGCTGCGAACCAGGGTAGTTTCTGACCCACACGAGCAGATTCACAGCCCCAGTCCATTTAAAAGCCCTTCAGAGAGAAACAACTTCCCCTAGTGGCCACCTTCATTGACTTCAAGAGAGCCTTCCAGTCTTAATGTGCACTCCAGATCCTCCAAGCACAAAATATTGTGTCTGCTGTGGTCAGTTATGGTGAAGCCATATAATGGTGAAGCCCTGCACACGGGACCCCAAATCACTCCTCTGGCCGACAGGTTGGGACGAAGCCTCCCTGTTTTACTGTCGCTGTGCTACAGTGTGACGATTTCTCCTCTCCCTGTTCGCCACAGCGGTGGACCTCTTGTTAACCCGAAAATGTCAAACTTTGTCCTGTCTTATGTCTTTCCTTCTCCACCCCAGACAACACCCAGATGTGCCCTGTACCCTGACTAGCTTGCACTTTGCACTGCCCTCAAATCCTCCATTTTATATGGCAAGAAACAATTCCGCTTGTTTAAAACAGAGGCTATAAAATCAACAACATCAAGTAAATAGAATCTGTCACTTTTTCTTACCTTACTTGAAACTTGTATATGGTTATACAATTAACAGATTAACAAAATTTCGTCTGCTGAATGCATGTGCAAAACCTAGGATTTAAAACAGCCCCATACAGATAGCCTATAATATCCCCTGTAAACATTTTACCAAGACTATAACCTAAAGGAAATGCTTTTGAGGTGTGTAATCGTGGTCTTTAGATGCCCTAGTCTATTCTACCATCCAAACACCACTAATTTTAAGATGCAGGTCGTGTCCCTTTTCTTCTGCTAAGCATTAAAATAATACTCACAAAAGGTATATCTGAGTGGCTAAGAGCCCGCTGTTGCCCTCATCACTGTTTGAGGTTTACGTGTGTCGCAGGCTGTGTGGACTAAATTAACGTAAACGGATTGTTACACAAAGAATCTTGATTCCAGGAGGCAGCGACACAATAATACTGAGCTCACGTTATGAACAGTTCTCCCCCTGAAGGTGAAGAATCACACACGAGGTAATCTACGAAAACAGAACAGAAACGATGTGTATTTTTATTCTGCAACTGTGATTAACTTCATCAAGGAATTGGCTGAAAACATCCAAAAATATATTCACACCATTTTAAATTATTTGAAGAAATAGGCATATCGATGATATATATCTACAGGACACTGGTCGTGGTTGTTTGCTGTATGTAAGATAAAGCGTCTGGTGCACAATTGTGCAATTGTCTGTATTTTAAGCATCTCAAAAATGCTCACAACGACGTAAACGATGATGAGAATTACGATACCTCAGAACAAACATCTGTCACATGTACTTACCCAGTTTTTTTTCTTTTCTTATAATAAACTGTTGGTCCAATCGTCGAGTTGATTCATTCCTTCCTCGCTTTTCATTGGCTGATAGTTGACAATAAGATTCCAGCTGTTTACCCCCCTATGTACAGCAGCAACTGACGTGCGCTCCAGCCAATTTTAAGACAGAATGAGGGTTGGCCGGCTTCTGGTTGGTGGAGGGACGGGAGAGGAGGAGGGGGTATGAAGTTGAATCTGTATCCAGCTGTGAAGCCGTTCGGATGAGGGGATTCGTGTTAGACAGCTTCGCCGACTAAAAGGGTCTGGAAAGACTTTTGTATTTTCGCAATAATGGGCAAGAACTGAACCGGGAAACATCACAGGAGCACCCATTCACTTGCGTCAGGCTATTGCAATACCTATCGCACACGCAAATCCAAGTGCTGTAAAATGCATGTCTGATTGGTGCCGACCTAAGGATTAGTGTCTAAAACAATTATTAGTTTAATTGATAGATAAGCGCCGACGTGCCATCTTTGCGTTGAATGAAATACCGAAAATTGGATGCTAAAGAAGAGCGGTAAAGAAGAAAACCTTACTGCGACTTTTAAAGATTTTGTTAATATTAAGTCTTCTTTTTGTTGCTGTTGTTTAAAGTGCAACAGAAGAGGACAGAACGAAACGCTTTTCGTTGGGGATTCAGTAACAGCAGTGGGATTTTCTCGGATGTTTTTTCTCTGCTTTGACAGTTGAGATACTTAAAGCATGGGAATGAAGAGTCCGTGACATCGAGGGGCGAGAGACCATGTCTGAAGCGCGATGCCCATAAACCTGCCTCTGCTTTAACATCACCACCTGGAAACTCACCCCGCGAGCCCCACTTTCTGTGTTCCCTCCACTCAATTCGGGCGGCACTTTGCCACGAGCATCGATCATGCAATGACTGAGCTCGATTTGGGCATATCTACATTGGCACTAACAGGTAACGAATTAGCCTTTCTGTAGCTTTTATCTACATCATGATTCTATGATTATTTTTTTAAAAAAACAAACAAACTGCTTGCGTTTTCAACATGTATCGCTTGAATGAAGTTGTGGCCAAATAATATGGAACGCAAATTAATAACAAAAACAACCACGGACATAACCAGCTTCATAATGCATCATTAAGGAACATTTCAGAAAAATGACATATAAACCATACAACCTGGATGTCTTATATAATTATATTATTATTAATTTGTATCGTAGCGAATCGTTTTGCGTTTAAAATGAGATTTAGACACTATTTATTGTTCTCTAAATTCTATTGATTATTTACACATGAATATGTCATGCTTGACATGTCCAGAAAAATAAATAAGCCTAATGAATCGAACAGATAAGTAACCGTATGCATAAATCTTCTTGCCTTTCAATAACGGTGTAATGTATTTACTTGTGTGCATTGAATGTATGTCTCAGCTTCATCTTAAGAAGAAGCTCAGTATAAAAACATTGAAAATGTAATTCTTTCCACTATCGACGTCCACCAGAATCAATGCACGCATACGCATTAGACTTACGGATTACTGACTTGAAATATTTTAAATTATACATTAAGGTTAACAAAACAAAGTGTTGCAAGCTTGATTTTAAAAAGTGATCTCCAGCATCCTTTTGTTTTAAACCCTTGTTCGCATCCTGAAACCGAGGGCGCTTGATGAACAGTGATGGAGAAAATATTCTGTAACACCGTCAGCCTAAGCCAAACTTTGCCTGTTCAAAGAAATTGATAATATATGTGCTCTTCACCTAGGGGAAAAAAAAATCAAATGTCAACTTGTGATCCATATTCCAAATTTGTTCTAGGGGGTGAATGATGGCCGAAGATGGGGGAAATCCGTCAGAGGACCAAAGGGTGAGGGAGGCAGAGGGCAGGTCATCCCTTCCCAGGACCTTCATCCGACTTAACGACCTGTCCGGTGGCGGGGAGCGCAGCGAGGTGGAGACCGCTGTACCCGTGGCGAAGGAGAGCGTAGCTGCAGCGGAGGAAGCGTCTTCTAGTGGTGGACAAGCTTTACCCTACCCGTCCTTGGCACCGGTGGTGTTTTTCTACCTGAAGCAAACCACCCGACCACGGAGTTGGTGTCTGAAAATGGTCTGCAACCCATATCCTTTTAATTGAAAGTTTAATTATTTCCCTGCTTGGAAGGCAATTGCGCGTACCCGCTTGCGCACACCTGTAAAGGTAGGACAGAGACTTTATTTTTGGCATCGTTTTACATATAATATATTGTATAGGTGTAGTTATCACTTCAAGACATTTAATATGCCGAAATGATTTATAGTAGTGATAGCACATTTGCGTTTAACCACGTGCCCAAGAACGTGCCTTTAAGGGGGCGAAGTCAAAGAACAACTTTAAATCGCGGCAGTTTCTTGCTTCTCACTCTTAGCATTAAATTATACAATTACTTGGAAAGACGTCAGCTTCGTATATCAGTAAACTGTGATCACTAGTCGGATTTGTCATGACGCCTGAAGCTTGTTAGCACAAGCCGCGGTGGTAATTAAACCCTTACATGGAGTGACTTCTCACTGAATTTAATTGCCTCTGTTGATACGCAACTATTAATTACCAAGTCTCTTGCTTGCATGCACGTATTCTTGTCCACCAGAATCAGTGCAATTCTCAAAAGCGCAAACTAAGAAACTTTGTATTTTGTAGATTTTGAAAGATTATGGACACCCAGAAATAGCCTACTACTGTTACAGGTTAATGTCACAGTCAAGCATTTCTTTTGCAAAAGATTTAAAATTATGTATGGACGGAATGAAGAAATACAAAGTTGACGTGTGCCATTGCTGAAATGTAACAAGTATTGCATATTTCCAAACTTGTTAGGAAACTTCTTAGAATATTTATAACCAAGTGCCCCATTGTGGTTTCAGAACCTAGGCCACTGTTGTTTTTCTGTCATTTATGGACTAAATGATGAAACAAGCCTGTGTTAAAGGAGCTTTTGAATGATTTCAACTGGATTATGCTTACCTTATGAAAATATTCAGCAGAATTTTTCATATACTCTATGCAAGTGTAACTTTCCAATGTTGATCAAAGCACAATAGGTACTTGTTTCCATCCAGTGCCACTCTCAACATCAGCTGTCATGGGTACAATTTTTTGTTGTTGTTTGTTAAAAAGCTACCAGTTTTTCCAGACTGTTTGAAGGCTACTTGTGTTCACCATACTTACGATGGAGTTTGGTTGAAATGGAGCCCTCAACCAAACACAAAGCATAATTACTGATGCAGGCATGGTGTAGGCTGCTTATACTAAGGACAGAGAAACTGGTGAAACTATTTTTTGTGAACAAAAACTAGTGAAGAGTTAGCTGCCGCTTCATTACTTTGTTAGTTTGTGCACAGTGCATTCTGATGACCAATCAATGGCAAAATGCCACAGTGACAGTAAAAGGTATCGCCATTACTTGTCAGATGTAGGTCATGAGGATATTTCACAGTGGTGGCATTAGAGCTTGTCGCTCACTTTCTAGTGTCTTGCTGGGTTTCAATTATAGTTTTATTGATTTCTGTTTATCATCAACATGCTGTTTATGAGCGTTGCCGCCTTTTGTTTCATTGTGGTCACTTTGGCCTGGTAGTTATTTTCACTGTATTTTGTACCATTAGTGGATACATTAAGGAGCTGCTGTGCACATTATTAGGGCAAAGACATGGTATTGCTGGCATTAACCACTGGACATGGTGTCAGTGTTGTGTCTGGGAATTGCATGCATTTACAAGCAAATCAACATGTGGTTAATTACATGGTGATTACTGTTATTTTCACCCAAGTGAAGCAAGAAACAATGCAGTGTGCAATTGGATGTAAACCACTGGAGTTGTGTAACATAGATTTAACATAGAAAAGAAGTATTAACAACCAGGACCAGCTCAGTGCTGGTCATAGTCTGAGCATAGTCCTAAAGCATAGTCCTAAAGATCTTTGTGATTTTGGAATCTGCTGCCAATATGACTACATATAGGTCTGGAAGCTGTTCAGAACTGTAAATGGGTCATGTTCACACTATGACTGTGTAAGTTTGTAAGCAGGTTGCCACCATAAGTGGGTAAGGTTGTTCCTCTTTGGATGTATCTCGTGTGATATTTGTGGTGTTGCTTGAGCTGGTGTCTCTTCCCGTGGACTTGGTCTGAGGAACTCCAGGTCAGGGTTGGTGACCTGGTGCTTACAACAAAGCCTGCCATTATTAGTAGGGAACATGTAACACTTGACAAGCTAAATGGGATGAATAACCATGTAGATTAATACACTACAGTTTTAATCTTTATTTATGCTGTTACCAATGTTATACTTTTTGTATTTTACATAATTATGGTGTTTGCTTAAATGATACCCACCGAGTAATGACAAATGATCATCAGTAAGGATTTCTGGTGTGGCGACAAAAGAGGAGCCCTTAATTAAGACTTGCTGAAGGACAAGCACATGACGGCGATGTGCAGTTATGCTGTAGGAATGACAGAGGGGATATTTTATATTCAGTGTTTATAACACCCCTGGAGGATACAGTTAAAATCAAATAAAATCAATAAAATCAAACAATTACATCACACATACTCTTCCAGAAAATTTAACTTGCTTTATTAATTTAATAATTAAGCTAAACAGTTCATTGTATTTGTAGATTAATCAATTTCAAAATAATTAATTGTCAAAATTGGAAAAACCGACTATCCACATTATTAGTGTAACAACTACAGAATGAGTCATGTAGACCACTTTACCTATAAAAGTAAGTTGAAATTGAAACTGAACAATTCAACTTAATGACTAATTTGATATTTTTCATAAAAATAGCTTCTGAGTGATTCAGGTCACGGAATTGTTTTGGCATATAATATTATTCAGCAGTGGTTTTGTTACACCCCTAAATCCTTTGTGTGCCTTTGCTATAGGAAGATTCTACAACAATATCAGGAGGACCTTTAGATTCAGAATCCTCTGATTTATTAATTTTTTGTTGTGTGTTGTAATTTGGGTCTTTTGTATTTTGAGTGCTTTGAGAGCTTTGTAATTTCTGATGAATACAAAGCTGGAACACATTGAGTCTCATCAATGTTGAATTGTTGCCTCCCTCTTCTTTGTATTACCTGAGCTGATTTAGCCTTGAGAGGAGGAAAGGGGGCCCCAGCTGTATCTTTTAACAATTAATACTGTGCGATTGATCAGACACAGGGCCAACTGCACTCAGTTGCTGGAGCCACCAAGCCACTGGGGCTTTTGGACAGCTCCGTCTCCATGGAGATCATTGTGCAAATAAAGCCAAATTTACCTGGTTTCCTATGAAACAAGGTCAGATGTGTGGGCGTGCGTTCTTGCCGTCTGGATCTCGCTTGCAAGGCGCAAGGGTGTGGTGCTCGTTTTTTTTTTTTTTTTTTTGGGGGTAGTTCATCCAAGAGCCGTTTCCTGAAGGAAAGAATTCTCTTTTAGCCTCAGCTCTGGATGGGGTGCTCTGATGTCTGGGTGCAGAGTCATTGTTTTTCTTCTGGGAAACGGGATACGTCTGTGAGACCTGAGAACAGCCCCATCCAATGTGGGCACAGTCTCCGTACTGCCTCTCTCCCTCCTTCCCTCTCTCTCTCCCTCTCTCTCCCCCCATCTTCTTCTCTCCCTCATGCTCTCACATCCGTCTCTCCCTGTGAAAACTCCAAACAAGCTGCTAGATCAGAAAGCTTGGTGTGACTCCCTGACTTTTGCTATTACAGAGGTATTTGACATCTGGGCTTTCTCAGGGAGTCAAGCCCTTTCTTTTGCATTTACATATTTTTTAAATGTCATCATTGTCATGTGCTTCCTTTTTTAAAAGGTCCCGGAAACCTGTCCACTCAACAAGCACATATCCAAAAGGGACCTCATTAGGAATGCCTTAACTAGAGCAGGAGTGGGTAAAATTCTTCTTAAAGGCCGTGCTAACTACTATGGTACAAAAGCTACATGCTCACTGTGTGGCCACTGGGGGCTCTCAGACTGCGGAGCTGCAATGGCCGTAGCCGGGCATTCACAGCAGGATGGATTGTTTGGTCATATTTACCCATGGATCTGCCTAAATATGCTTAAAAACCTTTTGCACACTAGCCCTGAGCTCTGAGGAAAACACGATAATTAAATTATTTTTCTTTCAATTGCTACTGCCAGTTCCAGAGATGTGTACACTGTGGCGTGCTTTCACATTCCAGGATTAGTATTGCAGTAGTTGTGCATGCGGGCTACTTAACCTCAAAAATAAATGAGAATTCCAATATTTGGAATTAGTGTAATGTGCGTCTGGAGTATCTGTGCATATACCAACTTGTACTGTCATATGGAAAGTAAGAATATTCAGTGTTTTATTGGCTATTCAGGTTCATAAGGACTTCTGAGTGGACATAAGCATGACGTTTTCACGCAATGTTAGCTCTCGCACTGTAAATGATAGCCTCAGGGCTGGTTGCAGGAAAAGAGTTATATTTATATGTGGTGTGTGCATGTTTGACCTTTAATGTATTTATGTAGCCATTCAACAAAGGTCACTGGATTTATAATATTTTTTCATGTAACGGGGATCGATCCGTCACCGGGCCCCTTTGGGCAACAGGCACAATTCCCCTCCCTGCTCAGGATTCTTCGGTGTGCTCTTGCTCAGTGCTGGCCGCCGGGCCTCGACAGAGGCGCGCGGGATGCAATCATACAGCTGAAAGCACGGTGCCACAACCTTGTTTGTCTGAGGGTTCGTCTAGTTTTTGTACTTCAGTTTTTTTGACAAGCGGAGTAGAAAGCGGGTCTTGATCTGACCACGATGAAAAAAGG
Organism: Megalops atlanticus; assembly: GCA_019176425.1. Taxonomy (NCBI): domain Eukaryota; kingdom Metazoa; phylum Chordata; class Actinopteri; order Elopiformes; family Megalopidae; genus Megalops; species Megalops atlanticus. Next base: position 22,335,176 of record CM032875.1, on the reverse strand, counting down.
AAACACATACAGGTTCATCTCTTTCTCCTTCTCCCTTTCTGTCTCGCACTGTTGCTCTTCATCTATGTTTATACACACACAGACACACAGACACACACACAGACGTATGTATGTATATATATATATATATATGTGCGTGTGTGTGTGTTGATATAGATATAATGCTATACAAATAGATGTAGAGATATATAAAGATATTAAATTACAGGATATATCCTTCTGGATATCTATGAGCTTGTCTTTTGAGTCCTTTGTGGCTGTGTTTCCAGGAGTGTGCTGTAGTGCTCAGTCTCTTGGCTGCAGCTCTCTTGTGTGTGGTTAGCCCTGTTTAGCCAGCTGAAGTAGCTAGCACCCTGGGAGCTGTTGCAGTGGACCAGCCTTGAAAGAGGAAACTGGTGCACAATTGGGGCCCAGGCTTAGGATGTGGCCTGAGTGAAAGACAACCCCTCACAACAGAGCATGTGTGCTCCCAGAAAAGTGTTTGAAAAATTCAAGCTGGATGGGCTCCTCAGTTTTCATAATTGGTTTCTATGACCACCGTGCACAAAATCCATAGGTGTCACATTCCTGCCAAGATGTGGACTGTGTCAGAGAAGTTTTTCAGTGCTTTGTGGCACGACTGATGATGCTAAATTTCCCTCTTTGTTATAGGTTTGACACAGTGGCACTGCATATCTGGAGCCACATTGCTCTGAATGATTTCAGTTTATGTCTTTTAGGATATGTGTCTGTATTTCTGTATGATCAACTTTTGTGGTATCTTTTCTGGTATCAGCACACATTTCACTTGTCCCCCATGTGTACAGCACACAGTGCAGTCTGATGCAATGTGGTCACACTGTCCCTCTCATTCATGTTTGTTTGTGCCAGCTGGTCCTCTAGCAACTGACAAGCTCACCCGTGCTTCCAGTTTATGTATATGAAAGCCCTCTCTGCATATCTCCTCTCTTGCTTCCACTGAAAGGAACAAACAACAGTTGTTGGCTTATCTGACCTGTCTCTAAAATAATAGAACATGAAGTGAACACTTACTTAATCAGCAGAAAATGTGTTCTGCTCTGAAAGTTAAAAGGCTCACATTGGCTGGCAGGCTGGGGAGAGAGTGGAGAGCTCGCCATTTTGGAGGGGGGGGTTATAACAAAACGTAAACTGGAGCAGAGAGAGAGACAGAGAGCGAGAGAGAGAGAGAGAAAGAAAGAGAGGGAGAGGGAGAGAGAGAGATGGATTTCAGAGAACATTTTTTAAGAGGTGAAAAAAGAAGGGTCCCTCCCAGCCAAAAAAACGACCATCGTGCTATTTTTTTTAATCCTTTCCTTTCTTTGCATTTCTTGCCTTTATCGCCCTTTTTCCTGTCTCGCCGTGAAAGTTTGAGATCAGTGTCATTATCGTCAACGTTCCTGTGTTGCCACTGTCACGTGAACACCAAAACTTTATACCAAGGGTCCCCGCGAATGGGCCGCGGCGGTGGCGCAAGGTGACGCTGACGACGACAAGCGCGCGGCGGCAGACCCGGTGGTCCGTCTTCGCTTTTCCTATAGGGCATTTCCTCCGGTCGCCGGCCCCCTCAGCATGCGAATACGCGAGCGAGACTTATGGAATACGTGATTACAGTGATGTGCGGCGCGGAGCCTGGGCTGCCTAATTAGAGCCGGGCTGCAGAGTCTGACGAGCTCCCCGCTTCAAAGGCTCCTGGAATCCCAGCGCTGACAGCGGGGAGGCAGGGAGGTGTGCTGCGGGGGTAGAGGGAGTGAGAGGGGGGCCAGCGCTGACACACTCAGCTCCTGGGATGTCTCCACAACACGCAGTACGGGGGACCTTATCTCCACCGCAGGTCCCACAGTGCTACAAAAACATGTTGCCTTTTTCTTCTAAATTTTTTTTTTTTTTTTTTTTTTTAGCCTGAAATAATTATTTGTCTCCAGTCCAGGCAAGGCCCATCATGCCACTAATGTGTCCTTAGGATGTGATAGAGGCTGCTTTTGTGCGCTTTAGCAGATTTTATGGCTGTTTCTGTGTGCTGTAGCAGAGTGTCTGGCTGTTTCTGTGTGCTGTGGAGGAGAGTGTAGCTGGTTGTGTATTAGAGTGGAGTGTACGGCTATTTGTGTGTGCTGAAGAAGAGAGTATAGCTGTTTGCATGTTGGAGTGGAGTGTATGGATGTTTGTTTGTGTTAGAGTGGAGTGTATGGATGTTTGTGTGTACTGTAGCAGATTGTATGGCTGTTTGTGTGTACTGTAGAGGAGCGTATGGCTGTTTGCATGTGCAGCAGAAGAGTGTATGTCTTTGTGTGTGCTATAGAAGAGTGTATGTCTGTTTGTGCAGTAGAAGAGTGTATGGTTGTTTGTGTGTGCTGGGGAAGAGGGTATGGATGCTTGTGTGTGCTGTTTTGGAGTGGCTGATGTGTACTCTCATCACTGAAGCAATAAAGAGACAATGTCAGTCCTTCAGGAAGTGATTCCATAGCGAGCGTCTCTTTCCCAACGGACTGACTGTGCCCCATCTCCTGACACTTTCAGCCCCTGTCTCATTACACACCCAGTATCACAGCCACTTTCACTTTCTTCTGCTTGTCTCTTTTTGTTTTTTAAGCATTTTTTCATTCACACTCTAATTGACAGTTCCACTGCCTGTTACTATCCTTTGATTTATTATGACAGATTGTTACTATGGAAGTAATCATACTCGTAAGGCTCGTCAATAAATCACATTTTTTACTGTGAATTCCCCTGAGCTTGGACATAATTAGGACCAAAAATAAATACGTAACAGTAGCTAGATTAAGGCTTTCATTTATCCATGCATATGGCATGACAGTTTTATTTTTTCTACAGTCAAAATACCATCAGAATGAATTTTTCTGATTTTTTTTTTTTTTTTGCTCCAGATTATTTCTGGGTGGTTGGAGTGTGTACCATGATGGGGAATTATGGAACAGTCGCTTATTTCTATGCATCCATCACACTTATACATCTATAAGCCAGCTGGAAAAATGGAGAGAAGTAGGAATCACAATTAAGCCAATCTTGCTTGCTATATACTGTATGTTGTTCGATGTAGAGAGAGGGCATGTATTCATAGATAGGGAATATTAAGTACAAATGAGCTGTATTGGTCAACAATCTGTTTAATATTGTTTGTTTGCCTGAAAAGTTATTCTCATCTTGGAAAGACATACAGAGATGTAACCTGATAGTCTCGCTTTAATGTTATTCCAAGTATCAGTGTTTACCATAGCGAGTCTTTTACCTAGAAAATTGAGAACCTGATTCTGTGTACTTCAGCATAAACGGTTTCTTTGAATTTCACTGCTGTGGAAGAAAAAAAGAAATGTGTGTGTGTGTTTGTATGTGTGTGCATGTATGTGTGCACATGTGTGCGTGTGTTCGTGTGTGCGTGCGTGTGTACGTGTGTGTGTCTGTGTGTGCGCACGCGTGTGTGCGTCCATATGTGTGTGCGCAAAAATGTGTGTATGTCTTGTGAGTGTGTGTGTTTACTTTATTTCTTTATTTCTGTTGTCAGACATGTGCAGTACACTTCCCTCATGACTCCAGCGGCCTAGTTAACAAATTAATTGGAATCCTGTAAAAACCACAGGACGGGACCCCAGTGGAGAGCTGGGCTCTGCCAGTGTGTCAGGCAAGACGAGAGACTTTTACAGACTTGTTTACTCCATGGTGTCCTCAGAGGAGCTCCCAAGCGTACACTAGCCCTGCTAAATCAATACATCCATATTTGTCGTTGTTGTATTGTCATCGTCTGGGCACAAGAGCTCTTTAGTGGTATTCCTCTGTAATCAACAATGTAGACAGAGAAAGGGAAATTAGCACTGCAAAAAGGCGTCCCTGACAGGGGCAGGGGAATAAGCGTGTTTTGATTAAAATGCAAGGCGCATTGGCAAAGTACAGTGTCCCCCTTTTCTTTGTTTTTGATTTCGAATGCCCAGTTTTATTGTCCTTGATATTCATATATACAGCATTTTCCTCTTCCTTTCACCTATTCTTACTCTCAGGTTCTCCCTCTCTCTCTCTCTCTCTCTCTCTCTCTCTCCCTGGGCTGTTCCGTGAGATGTCTGTAAGTTTATATAGGAATCAAGCCAGGATTTTCCTACCAGCTTTTTCTCATTAAAGTATTGTAGGAGACTGGAGCTGCAGAGAATGGCATGAAAAGGGGAGGGGAGGAGGGGTGGGATGTATGTTGGCTTGACAAACCAAATTCCCATTCTGCATCTGAATCCAGTTACCTTCACTCCGTTTGCTTTCTTTCTGTGTGAATTATTCAGAAATCTTTTCTCCGGCAGTTCCCTTCTCTTTTATCCATAACAATTCGCCTCACACGTTTTTATTTTTTTTTCCTTAGTGAGACTTTTGCTGTGGTATAGTCCTGAGTGTGCGACTTCTCTCTCTCTTTTGTCTTGATGACTTCGGTCTGCATCGCGTGGAGAGAACAACCCCTGTCTGGGTCCCCAGCCATGTTGCTCTCATCTTGCCTATTGTTTTGAGAATGTATTGTGGCATGCTACAACAGACTGAGAAGCAGCCATGTTCTTATACACTCCTGTCCAGCCTTACCGCCTTCATCTCTCTTTGAGCACTCCTGTGTTATGCCTGTGTGTGTTTGTTATTTAGTTGCTCTGGGCGTATGGAGTGGAGGGGGGTATATCACACATTTGAGATGAGGTATGAGCTGAAGCACTCTCAAGTGTTTTCGACCCTGTCGTGGAGTGCACAGGGTCCCTCAGAAATCCCCTTTTTAGGGCATGGCTGGCCGGGGTCTCAGGTGATCGTGACAAACAGCAGGGCTGACCGCTAGCCTTATCTGCGGCGCGGCTCTCTAGCGGTGTGGCGATGCCTGGCAGGAGCGGCCGTGTCATCACAATCACAGTCCCTGCTCCGGGGGGCCAGACCGGAGTGTCTGTAGAGAAAAAAAAGGACCAGATTTCTTGTTACAGATAAAAAAAATGATGGTTATAAATATCTCTAAAGGCGGAAAGTCTTGTTATATAAGAGACGCGATATCTTCTCAGCACAGCATGCCGTCTTCTTTAAATTTTGGGTTGCCTTTGTTCTCTTATTGAGAGGGGATCCTTCAGGACTGAATATATTTGTGTTTCTACCTACTGTAAATTCTGGCAGAGCCCAATATTGCCATAGATGCTCCATACTGTTTAAATGCGATGATTTTACTAACAAGAAAGAAGTCACATTGTGCTGTAATTATTGCTGTCCCGAGCATGTAGAAGCCAGCCCCTGCGGCCGTTGTAATTAGAAAATGACCTGCAGGAGGTGCACCTTAATATCAGCTTCAGAGAGAGCTCTGCCAGCTCAGTGGGTGGGGCTAGGGGGAGTAAAAAGAATCCTCACCAGAATCTTCATACAGTAATTACACGGCAACACCTCATTACCCTTTATAGGGTTTCACTTTGCACTCTGACAACAAGACAACAGCCCCGAGAAGGCGAGGGCTTTGCAGCATCTCTTCAGCGTGTTGAAGGGAAGCCAGGATGACATTTACAGTTTGCGCAACGTTACTGCCTAACAGCAGCAGGTGATGGCTCCATTGGCAGAAAATGAGCTTTAAAAACAGCCAGGCCATTAAGGAAGACCTGAGCCTTGGATCAGTGTCTAAACCGGCAGGATCTTCATGGCAAATTGTATTCTGTAAAACAAGGAATTTTGTCTCTCTCTCTGTGTCTCTCTCCCTCCCTCCCTATCTCTCTCTCTCTCTTTCTCTCTCTCTCTCTCTCCCACTCTCTGTCGTAGTGCGGTTTTGCCGAAACGATGGCAGCCTGGGAAAAGCTAAAGTAAACAGAGTCGTGTGGCGACCTGAGGCCCAAGTCAAGTCTCAGAGCAGGTAAATGGAAGGAGACAGGCGCTCCTCCACCATAAAGGGTTTGCATCCTGTGAGGAAAACACCATGCAGTCAGAGGAGCCATTTGGGGGATCTGCCCTGCGCATGCTCTGCCCTCAGGGAGACCTACCCTCTGTGCGCGACTCCAAATAGTGCCCTCCCTTTGTCCCCGAGAGCATACACTGAAGATGGAAAGTCATTTTTTGCTGTTGTTGTTTTTCATTTGCCGTTTCTCCTTTCACGTGTTCTTTGGTCAGTGTAATTTCATTAACCACCCCTAATTGTCAGGGTAATTTAGTGCTTGACATGCAGCAAGTGAACGCACCAAGACTGATGCACATGGGCTTGATTAAATATTGCAGTAACCCGTCCACAGAGCATATTCATTTTAATTTTATATGGCTTTGTTTTATCCTCCCCCTCTTGCTGTGCAGTGCTGTGCTGTAGTCCTCTGTGTCTGTGCTGTCTAGTTGCCTGCGTTTTTTTGCGGGATTGCTGTTGTTTTTTTAGCACGCTTCGTTGTTGCCCTGCTGCGTACTGTACGGGTTTTGTGCTGGACAGCTAGCCCTGCTTTAGCAGGAGCAGACACAGAGAGGGAACCCCTGTCTGTCCTCCTGGGGGGTGGCTGTGGGGGTGAGTCTGTGTGCGCTGACACAGGGAGCGCGGGGAGGAGAGACGCGGGGCTCGCGGTTTGGTGTCTCTCGTTAACATTTTCTGTTCAGGATTTCCTACAAGATGTGGCTACAAAAACAGTTCCAGACCCACCTACCCCCCTTTCTCTCTCTCTCTCTCTCTCTCTCTCTGTCTCTCTCTCTCTCTCTCTCTCTCTCTGCCTTGGAAGACAAAAAAGAGAAGAGGAAAAAAATCCAAAAAAGAGGTCTGCTTTTAATTTACAAGAGGCTTGCAGTACATGCGAGAGTGTCCTCTGGGTCCTAGCTCCCCTCTGTTACAGCAGATTCTGCCAAGCATCTATTTAACTCTTAGAAGGAAAAAAAACAACAATGATTAAATACATAAATAAATCCAGTGCCTTTGGCATGCCAGTGTCTGTTTTCAAGAGAACTTTTTGCCATCCACTTTTTTCATGCTTTTCTTGTTCCTTCCTTGGTATATGAAAAGTGATACTTGTTCTGCCTCGTTCCCTTGTTGTTGTCTGTTTGTATGTGTGTGGTTATTCGGCCTGCTGGGGAAAGCAGCATCAGATAAGACAGTTTGAAGGAAGTGCACAGATGAAAGCAATTAATGTTGCGCATAGTGGTAAAGTCCAAATTCTCCAGCAAGAGTGTGCTACATTAAATTAGTTCCCCCTCTCTTTTCCTCTTTCGCAGGTGAGCAATGTTTTTGGTTGCACGCTGAAAAGAAAACAAGCAGCTTAGAGTGGCAAATGTAGCTGATGAAAATCGGATGCAATGTTAGACTAATGTTAGGATTTATCAGGTTCGGGAGCTTTCGTTCTCTGCGGAGGAGGAGTGACGGGGCTGCACGGCAGACGGCTTCATGGCCTGCTGCCTCTTCCTGCTCCAATATTCTGCTGTATCCTGTATCTGAGTCTCAGGAGTCACCCGTGTCTTTATCTGCTGCCGCTCTGCTGTTTAATTGAATTTTTGATGAGTGCGCCGCACTTCAGAATCATTACCAAAAATGGTAAGTCAAGGGACTCGTGTTTAACAATGTAGAGAGACAATAAAAAAGGAACGTTATTTCATAATATCGAGCAGTGAGGCAGATGTTTGATTTATTTTCACTTTAATATCGTTTTTTAATAACGCTGAAATGAAAGCAGGAAAGGCTTTAAGGAGACCCCATTAAATGAGATGATGGTGGTACGTAAAGCAACGCGATGGTCCTGGCTCTCTCTGCGTAGGTCCCAATTGCTCCAGCATGACTCTTAATGTGGGTCACTGTCAAAATCCGACCCCTCTTTCCCCCTCTTCAGGCGGCAAACGGTGATCTGAGAGATTAATTATTTTAATTAAGTTCTCAGCAGAGATTGCAGAGTTTGAAAAACCTAACCAAGCAAGACATCTCATCTGGTTGTCTTTTAAAAAAAAAAAAAAAAATTCTTCTCTGTTATTATTTTTCAATGACTTTTGGCACTTGGGCCGACCCAATGAGGCGTGAAAAGGAGTGGAGAGAAACGGGGGGGCAGTGATGTTAAGAGAAAGGGAGGCCCTTTAGAGGAAGCAAATGAGGCGACGACCCTGGAGACAGGCCTCTGCTTCGAAAATAATTTTTGCGCTGACGGTCCAGTCAGCAGCTGCTGACTCACCTGACGGGCACTCGTGGCGCTCGCGAGCGGGGCTTTGGTCGCCGCCCCCGACGACAACAGGCGCTGTAGCGCAGGGCTGCCGCTCCTCAGTGGATGCGGCTCCGAGGCGCTGTCTGAGCCGGGGCCGCAAGTATGTTCCCACGCACGGACCCTCTCCAGGCTACGGCAGATGGCGATGGGAAAGGGAGTGATGTAACAGTGTGTTCCCACCCCTTCCCCCCTCCCCCCTCCCTCCCCCCTGCCCACCCGACTGCACTTGTCAGCGTCTCCGATGGCCTGTTCAGTGTTCTCGTCGTTGAGTCATCGGCAAACGTTAAAACAAACAGCAACCAGGGGAGATGGTGGAGATACTGTTTGGTCTGATGGGGTGGAAAGGCGTGACCGGTGGACAGTGAGGCTGAAGCTATATGTTTATGAGCTACCCTAGGCTGCATTGGCCTCATCCGAGCTGCGCGCAGGTTTCGTTAAAAGCTAGCATGCTGGTATAATCAGGGCCATCTCTCTTTGGGCTGGTGGTGGGATCAAGCAAAACGATAATGAGAAAACATCACATTAACCTCGCTGGATGTAGGAAATAAATTGATGTGTGCGATTTCAATCTATTCCACCTGCAGAGGCTATGAGTGCAACCCCCCCCTCCCTACCGCCTCCTCTCGGGAGCACTTGGGGTACCTGCGGAGAGAGCAGCAGCGATGGCCGGAGGTCAGTCTGTGAGGATAAACTCTCAGCTGCGTCTTGGAGCTAAATCAACAGTGCCGGCAAAATTCAGCAGGGCCAAAAAGCAGGGCCCAGAGCCATTAACGGAGGAAATGTAACCCGAGCTCATGGGCCGTGGCAAAAGAAGATATGGACATGAATAATTGAGAGGACAACTCAGAACAAAGCAAAAGTAATTTAACTTATGTGGGTGATGAACTGGAGCATGGAAGGGGTCACTGGCTGCGTCTCTTCCGGTGATCTCTGGAGATCGGAGGAGGAAAAATAGAAGGGTTGGAAAATGAACCACTGATGCAATCAGAAGCTATCAGCTTGACACCTGTCACCAGCTTCCACGCCTCTGCCATGGCTGACACAGCTACCCATGATCCTTTGCCTCTGACCTCTATTCCAGTGAACTATCCCTAGCTAAACAGACATTTGCGCTAAGTGCACTTTGACAAGGAGCTTGAAAATCAAAGGAATCATTCAGTTTGGAGGTTTTCTTTCCTATATGTTTTGTAATTTATAAGGAGGACACAGAAGTCAATTGCAACAGTTTTTACACATTGTAAAACAAACCAAAAAAAAAAAAATTAGGTTTGGCACACATTCTGTCTCGCGGAAGACAAATGTGAGGCGCTCCTCACCATCTCTCTCACAGCACCATTTATCTTCTCCCATAAACTGTAATCACCTGTGCGCTGTAATCCCATTCAGACTCTCTCTCTGTTATTTGGACACAGCAGGAGCTTTCCCTTGGGGTTGCTCTCGCCGTCATCCCAGTTTGCTCACCTTTCGCGGCAAACGCTGACCCGAGAAAACCGCGTGGTGTGGCGGTGCGGCTTTGCGGCTTTGCGGCACGCGTCAGGAACTCACAGTTTACTCCACAGCAAGAAAAGTTGCGAAATTACGGTGCCGGCTTTCACTGACGTGACACATTTTTCTCCCTACGCTAAGGGAGGAAACGCCAGTGTACACGACATCCGCCAAAACTTTCCCCCTAAAAGAGCCAAGAGCTCCTTTAAACGATTGATGAAAGTGTTGCAATGAAATTGTTCAGTGTGAGCGCTGCTTTGTCTCTGAGTTTTTTTTATGGGCAATTGTAACTGGAAACAGCCCTGGATTCTGTCTCTATCAAGCTTCGTAGGTCCTTATAATGCTCTTGAAGTCCAGGCTATGGACACATTTAAAAAAAAGGGGGAAAAAAAACAAAAACAAAAAAACATTAGTCCACCTCTGACCTCCAATTCTGCACTCAGGGGATAATTAGATGTACAGTTAATTTGAAATGATTCAAAAACATGTTTTTTCAAGTGTTTCATATGTAAATCAACCATGAGTCTCAGCATCTTTGAGGTTTTCCTTCCAAGAGATCTTCAAGCACAGGCACAGAGAGCAGGCAAGTTTCCGAGTTTGGCAAAGGCCGAGGAGTTTGCAATATGGTGTTTTTTTCTCTTTATCATTTTGGATTGTACCTCTTATCGCCGAACCTCCGCTCATTCTGCTTGCAGCCCCAGACCCCCCCCACACTCCATGCATGCTCATCAGATGTGACATGATCACAAAAAATTCAGACTTTCAAGGCAAATGCCTTCCTGAATGTCAGCCAATCATGGAGCATCTGTTGCCCAAATCGCTCTGCTCCTTCCAGCCACCCTGCTAGCTGGGAAACGCCAGAAGGCAGTGAAGCCGTCCATGTTTCCTTGGGTCCGTTTCTCATTCTGAGGGCAGAGAGAGAGAAGGAGGTTGGGACGACTTGGGTAAACACCAAAGGGTAAAAAGACAACAAATAATAAGTTGACCCCCAAATAGGGTGTTAAGTTTGGTTTTGGGGGCCCGTGGTGATGTAGACTGAGCACTGTATGGTGTGGACTTAACCCAGGCTGAGCCCCTCTGCACAGGTGTGTTGCTTGCAGGTGGGCCCGCTGGATCAGTACCAAAGAACAGAGCTGGACAGCCAAGCCCCCTTCAAACATTCTTCCCTCTGCTTCTCCCTCTCACTTAACAGGTTTTTCCATCCTTCTGGTATGAACGCTCTTACCTTCTTTAGCCAGGGTTGTCATGGTGATGAGCTTTTTTTAAAAGGAGCTGATTCTTTTTCTCCCGTTCGCGTTCTCTCTCACTCTCTTTCTCCCTCTCTTTTTTTTTCTGGCTTGCTTTTTTTTATTGTTGCCACGGTTTCCTACGCACCCTGTAGTTAAGGTGGGGTGCTCGTGCGTGAGTTTTGTTATCTGTGCCAGTCAGCGCGAGCTGACATCTCCCTCGAGCCTTGCCTTTCTCGAGTCTACAACGCAGCGCCAGGGAAGACAAAGGAGAGATGCAGGGGGGTGGCAGAGGAACCTGAGCAAAAAGCTGGAGGAAGTCCTGGATTCTTTCTCCCCCCGTTATTTCATATTGTTATTAACGCTAATGCACTGGTGCTCAGTCTTTCACTCAGCACACATTTTCTCCCCCCTTTATCTGGGATTTTAGAACTCGATGCACAGAAAGCAGGTTGTGCTGCTTAAAGCTGCTGACGCTTCGGTTTGTGTGTCAATGATAATTAGCCTCATAAGTTTTGGTCGACAGCTGACCTGAAACAGGGTGTTCGTTTTAACAGCTGATCTCGCATGTCCCTCTGGTGCCGCTGTATAGACTTTCTTCCCGTGTCGCGGTGACAAGGTCAGGTCCCGTGTCACTGCGTTTGGTCCCTACTGCTTAGGCACTGTCCAACCCCGTGCTCCCGCTCTCCTGTCGCTCTTTTTGCCAAAAAATAAATGCTAAAACATAATCTCCCAGACACCTCTAATTTCATTCTCATTACTGAGACAAAAATATTGATCTCCTGCAAAAAAAGAAATCCTAATGACAGAGGAATGACGTGTCATTACCTGACCTGGGGGTTCAGAGGATAATATGCAGCACCGAGTCTGTGCCTGTAATCATACGTTAATCAAAAACTATGATGGGGCAATGGTTTTCATCAAAATGATTTGTGAGCAGGTCATAAATAATTAATTCAGTGATTAGAGTGAGGCATTTTAATGAATAATTGACTTAATTATTTCTTATAATTTGCCTATTTTGAACATTGTTAAAAGAAAAAAAGTTTCAATACACCATTTTCATGTTATGCAAACCCAAAATTTGGTCTTGTGAGTAATTAAAAGTGTCAGTCATGGCAATTTTAAAACATTAATTTTGGTGATAGAAACACATTTTGGCATATTGGAAAGAACTGCAACAAGAAATTCATACAAATCATATACATCATATAATTCATATATGTATCACCGTGGACAAGAAGTATGGTGTTGTTTTTATATTGAATCATCTCACACTGTGAGAACATAGATAGAACCATCTTTTAGTGTTGTTAGTTCCACAAGAATATTACTTAATGACAGAGAAACTAATGAAAATGGTGTTATTGATAGATCTATCTATCAGTAATAATGTAACATGTAAGTGTCAGTTTACGCAAAGCACAGATAAAAGCTCATATCAGTTTCTTTGACACATTACATGCTAGGCAAAATGCTAATATGATTACGCACTTGAATGTGAACTTGCATGTGTCAAAACCTCTATGAATTTTTCAGTAGTTTCAGATGAATGTTGCAATAAGATGTCATTTTTATTTGACGTTGCCAAACTATTAAATCCCCCTTTACTCTGTGTATATTCAAGTCGTGTGCTCTTCTTACAAGAATAAGTCTGAAGACCATTATACATGAAATTTGGAGTTCAGTGAAGAATCATTTCAATGTGTATTTACATCGGTGTGTACAATACTGTATTAGGAAGTGTAATGGAAACATGTCAGTATGCCAGAATGTGGCTTTCATCTTTGCCACTCCCCAGTTATGTGCTACAGCATAATAATAACAATTTGTCAACCTCTATTGAGATACAAGTGAGTATATACTTTGTGTAGATAGACAGATAGTGATGGGAACCAGACAACAGCCCCATCTCATCTCTCTCTGGATGCTGTCTGTGTACTGTTATACAGAGCACAGGAGCCCTCTTTTGGGTTCAGTGATACTTAGTGAAGTGTGGAAAGATTACACGCTCAAAACTGTCTGTAACAATATCTGCTGTTGTATTTGCTGCATCTCTGTTGCAGCATTGGTTTTTGCGATAAAGAAGAGATGTCTCATTATACATACATATATATATATATATATATATATATATATTGCAGTGTTTGGGCTTTGTGGGATACATATGTATTTTCTGTGACACAAACACTATATAACTACAGTAGCTGTTCTTGTATTTCAGCAAAAGATATATATTAATTGTACTATTTAATTATAACTTTTCATTAAGTCTCAAGTAAAACATATCAACAAAGGCCCTCAAGTCATGTCAGTCTGGATAAAGTCAACATTTCAATCAGACACAAGACAGAGTCATGAAACTCAGGTCAGCTGAGGAAGGACAGAACGTCCCTTCTTCATGAGAGAAAACTTTGGCCAACTTTCATTTCATTTACAATTCATCCAACGAAGTCGTGATGATGACAACAGCGCTGACACCCTCATTGTCCTGGCAGGAATTGTGACTTCTTTTAAATGCCGTTGGAAAAAAAATCTCTTGCTCTCTTACGACTGGTGCATATCTGCCTGGTGTCCATAGCGCCTCTCATGTGCAAAGTTAAAAATCTTTAAAAGGATAGATAAAACGTAAAGGGAAAGGTGCAAATGTGACCTATGGGGAGAGCGGGATGCTGACAGGTGAAGACAATGCAGTGCCAGGCACCTCTGCCGACGGGCATTATCCCGCCTGACAGTCAGGCGGGCACGGGGAAGGAGGGCGCCCAGGGCGGGGGTGGGGAGGGGGGACAATACCTCCTGCTCCGGGGGTGAGTCACCCATCCAGGGCTGACAGGTGCTGAAAGAGCTTCAGGTATAAGGCAAAATACAATACCCTCCCAATAATCTGCTACTTATGCGGTTATTTCAGTCGTGCGCTTTCCTATTTACACAGTCTTTCCTTGGCATTTTTGATGCTGAATGATACTGTGTGAATGGATGAGAGGAAATGGCCAGACACCATACTCTTGGGTGGCTGACAGAGCCAGGAATCCTGGGGCGAGGAGAGACCCAGCCTTGTGTGTTTGTGTTGCTAAGTCATACTGTCATGCAAGTCTACTTTATTAATTCATTCATTTTTGTAATTTCTAACTTGCCAGTAGTGCATTCCCTCCAGGTTGCAAATACATGACGCAGCAGTTAGAGGTCTTAAGCCTCAGAGAATTAAGGCAAATGGAATTCCTCACCTCAGAGGAGGCAGAGGAAGTGGGAAAGCTCTGCTCTTTTCCTGAAATACAAGAACAGCTACCGTAGCTATTTACATACAAATGCTCAGTGTTTGTCTTGCAGAAAATATATATGTACCCCACAAAGCCCTACTGTGTACTGAGGAGAATGGAAAGACTAGTGAAATGAGTGAATGAAAAATACACTTTTCTCTCTTGAACATCTTTTATGACTTTAAGGCCGTCCCGTGTTATTTCACATCATACTGCCTCCCCGTTCTAAACTACTGGGGGGCTTGCTCGGAACATCTTGCTGCTTTTTGACAGTACAGACACTGAATTTGTGTGCTCAAATGGCCCCTCTGCAGGGGCAGAATCAAACCTTTTCATGTAATCATGTATGTGGTATTTCTGGTGATACTTTAGTACAAGAAAGGCTGAAAAAACTTGTTTAGGGTTTAGGGGGGTTTGTAGAGCAGCCTTTAAAGGGTAGTTAAAATTGTTCATTTTTCATGTAAAAATTTTAGCTCAAGACTGTGGCACTGATGTGTAACCCTGCTGAGACTAAACTGAAAAGCATTCATTTTTCCTTTTTTTTGTACACGTCCAGATAGCGTCAGATGCTATTTAAATAGAAATGCTCTTTAACAATACAGCCCTGGAACATGTTCATAACCTGTGGTCATCAAAAAGAGCTTACTGTCCAAAAAATCAACTAAGCCAATTATGTGAGAAATATAATCAAAAAGTGATAAAATGTTCATTCACTATGTGCCATGTATGGAGCACATATATTCACCGTCTCCAATAAGCTGTGAAGTCATCTGAATACAGCACTTGGGGAGGATCTGTTTGCTCTTCTTAGTGTGAGGCCCTTGGGTAGTCATAACTCAACAATGTGTGTGTGTGTGTGTGTGTGTTTGTATATATGTTTTGCACTTCCACTTACACAAATAGTAACAACTGGATCAACACATAGCTGTGCATAAATTACAGCTGTGCATAAATTACAGTCAGAAAGACAAATTAATAGAGTTGCTATAGAAAAAACTATGAGTGGATGGATTTGGGCTTGTCATGAGTTTGATGTCAAATGGCTGATGTCAGCTTGGCTGACCTATGATCTGCTTGATAAATGTCAGAATGCAGGAGCCAGTATATCCTCTCCTCTAATGCACTAAAGTAAACACTGAATGTGCCTAGTTATATGTATATGAGGCATTGGCATTCCATTCAAATAAAGCACAATACAAGGCAATATTTGAGCTAAGCCACGAGTGGGCTCTCGGTTGAGCCGAGCTCCTCATGAAATGGTAATCAGTGAAGTGATGTGAGGTCAGGACGTTATCCCCCTGGTTTGTTGAATATGTTATTCCATCTTGGTAATGTTTCTCAGCTTTCAGTGTCTGCTGTGTGATGCGTGTGTCCTGGATTTGAACCGCTTCTGCTCGCCCTTAGCCAAGAACGGTGAAGGAAAGTGTGTGTGTGTGTGTGTGTGTGTGTGTGTGTGTGTGTGTGTGTGTGTGTGTGTGTGTGTGTGTGTGTGTGTGTGAGTGTGTGTGAGTGAGAAAGAGAGGGAGAGAAACAGTGAGATGTAAAATGTTTTCGATTTTGCTCTCATAGAATTAAGCTTAAACCCAATTTTTGGGTTTGTTTCTTTTAAATGTTTGACATGATGTGGACAGACGGGATATACAGCAGATGAGAGCTGATTACTCCAACAATCTCATGGTTTCAGGTGTGCTCTGGTTAGTCGCTCTGCATTTCTGGGTTAGGACTTACAAAAAGTTTACATGTTCTGTAACCCAATTACACTACTGGAGTTTTACTGGAGCAACTTAAGGACAGTACGTAAGGAAAGAACAAGCACAGCTACAGGTTTGTGTTTTAAAAAGTAGGATGAACCACAGAAATGGATGGTATATTGAATTAAACTATTGCTCTGGTGGTTATGGATTCAATCTGGTTCCGACCTCCAGCACTGCTGACTGTTGACTATTGGACATAGTCAGCGGTCAGTGCTTATTTTCAAATCTGAACGTGTGATTTGGCTTGCAGCCCAGTCAAGCACAAACCCTAATGGCCCAGTACAAACCATTAAAGTCCAGTACAGTGTTGTGAAGAAGCGTGGGCATTTTACTTCACTAAGTATACCGGTGGGAAAGGGATCCTCAGGCTTTGTTTTATAGTAAATGACATCCCACTACAGTTAGACAAGATGTATTGCTGGCCTCCCTGGCTAACAGAGAGCCCCAGCCACCCGTAGATGCTCTGAATCTCAAGATTCAGCAGAAGCAGAGACACGGTACCATCTATCACAGCTTTGTGAAACTGGGACGGCGATAACTACATCCCCCCTGCCACCCCCCCACCATCCCCCGCGCTACTGACTGTGTCAGATTATTGTAACTCACACCGCTGTTTGCAGGGGACAGCACAGGTGTCTCTGTCAGGTACGGCTGCCCTTCGACCCTCTGCTGTGAGTTATGGCTGAACACCAAGACGCTGCAAGCTGATAAAGACAAATGGACATCAACACGACCGGGGCCACAGGAAGGAACCCGCCTTTGACTGCTCGTCATCATTCTCTCCCATCGGTGGCGTGACGGGCCCGCTCAAGCAAATGATCAAACGCGCACACGGAGAAAGGCTTGCCCTCTGACAGCAGCCTCCTCTGTGGAGAAAATCAAACACACATGTGTGTTTCGTAAGTCAGGCAGACGCTGCGGCGGCTGTATGTGAGTGAGCGATGGGGAGGACATTGGCAGCCTGCGCCCGTGTTTTCCTCCAGACTCATAGCAGAGGCAGGGTGGTGAGGAGTGTCAGGTTAAACACAGCCCCGGTGTTGGCAGACGCTCTGGAAATTCATCTCGGGAAGAAAGCACAAACTGGTAGCCTCGGCTCTGCCTAAGAACAATAATAGAAAATTCATCTTTAAATTCCTGAGCTCGCTGTAAAAAGGGGCCTCGCTGGTTTTAAAACCCCCGATCCTTGCCAGAGGCTTTCCGAGAGAGGCCCCTGCCCTCTCCTCTTTCACAACCCGAGTCCCGGCAGACACCTCCTCTTCCCCCGGCCGCTCTCTGCGCTTTTCACCTGTCTCCCGCGCCTCGCCATGGGTGGTCAGGCAGCTTCCACGGGTCTTTGTTTTACCGTCGTCTTAAATGGGCTCAGGCTGGCTCGCGCACCGCCAGCTTAGCACACGCTCGTGGGGCAGAGCGCCCCTGTGAGATTTGAAATGGCAGACCTTCACAGGTATCCTCATGCCGTGGGGTTTTGGTGCGGATTTGCACGGTAATGTACAGTACAGCAGTCTGCGGTCGTCTATAACTGACCTGGCCAAACACAACTTTGTGATTTAGAATGAATGGAATTTACTGGCCAGCGACTGTTGAGTTATTGGTGGCTCGCTCTGCTGATGCTGTAGTGGTGAGTTTGAAAAAGAAGAGTGCAGAATAACAAGCTCCAGCTCTCCCGCTATTGCGGCTCTGATTACAGTCATCGCAATTATCGCAGGAAGTGCCGCTTTGAGGGATTTTCGAGCAGCAGATCAGCTGCAGGTTTGGTGAGTTTTGGCCGCTCTGACCTCTTGGACGATCAAGGCTATGACCGTCGCTGCCCAAAAGCAACACTCTCCTGGCCCAGAGATTAGGCAAGGATATCAGGAAATAACTACAGCCAGTTGCGAGACCAGAACATTCCTTTGATAACAACAAAAAGTAGCTGATCTGATTGGAAGCTGAGAGGAGATTGTTTAAATAAGCGACACTGAACAGCTTTTGGCCCAGACACAAAAATAACAACTCATTTTGGTGTTTCCTTTGCCAGAGGGGGAAACAAAGTTAAGGGGATATGATCGCACCATTTCAATTCCATTCATTGCTTTAGCCTGTTAAGTTCCTTTGCCTCGGCTTTGCAGCATGATAATAATCACAGAATAGATTTAATAGTTGAACGGTTATTATATGAAAAAAGAAGAAAAAAAAACATCGCTGGGCTTTAGTTGTTTTTGGAATTGCTCCTAATTGAATATATTATAGTCTTCAACATTCCAGATAATCCTTTACTTACCTAGAAGTCTCTATGGAAGGGTATGCCACCATCTGCTGTTCAGCTAGAACAGCTAGAAGCATAGACACACAGGGATGGCCCGTGGCTTCTTTTGCTAGAACCTTCCACAGTGAAAAACAGCAGTGCTGATCAAAACTTGAAGGACACGAGAGCAAGCCTCTCTAAATAACACACACATCTAGATCCTCCTCATGTTTCACTGGGATCTTTAGTCATCTCCCCTGCTCTCAACTGGCACATCTGTAGCTAAGGATGAAACAGACTTCAAAAATAGCCAGTTTACACTGTTACTTCCTCTAAATCCATATAGACCATTCTTTTTATCCTTTGACGTTGCCATCGCTGCACTTGCACACAGTCCCTGCTCCTTCACATCCGGTTATATAATGCAGGTAGAAACCCCTCTGTACTCAGCTTTGTAGTGGCATGTCCACTGCCCTCTGAACTATTTCCACTTCATTGCCTGATATTGTACTCTTTTCTCTCTCCCTCCTAAATGCAAACTTTCATCATTTGTTTACTGGTTGTTTTATTTCACCAGTGGAGCTTGGGCCTCTACCAATATGATCTGTCACTTAATTTAGGGCATCTGGTCAAAATATCATAGTGTCACTGTTATTAAGTGTTGTTACCGTTGCCAAGTGTCTTGACTTTTCGTTTCCAAGGATGGTAGGCGTTGTTGATGCTCACAAATAGAAACATGATCTACAAAATCATGTAAATTGCTGGTTAATTTTGAGGGTGGACTCTACAAAACATCAGCAAACTGTGCAAGCTGAGAGTAAATAAAATCAGAATGAATCCTGGATGATGTCACACAAGTGTTATGTGATAAATGCTTTTTAATGCAATCAGGCTGTAGATATGGACTTCGCACTCAAAGAACTAGTAGAGCCCAGAAATTGTTTTGGCATTTTAAGGTGAAGGTAAATGATATTAAAGTGTGAAATAGATTAATCACTTTTATAAATTGTACTCAAGAAGAAGACAATAGTCAGTTTTATGTACAATATCTATGTATTACCTTTGTCACAGTGTCGAGAACAGTTGTCTTTTCTTGAGTGTAAGTGGGTTTTTTTCTTTTGAAAATTGTGCTTCTCAAACTTCATGCTGTATATATATTGTTTTAGCATTGTGCAGTGGAAGTACAACAATGCATGGGAGTCCTAATGCTGTCATTGTCTCTTCCTTTACCTTTCCGATAAATGGATCGACTATACTGAAAATATCCTTCAAAATATTGTCAGCTCTGAACTGTAAATATAGTTGGAAGAGTTACTGGTATCCACATATGAAAAAGTATGGCTTGCAAAGTCTGTTATTATTGTGCCATTTCAGAGAAAAACTCAATCACATTTATTATTAGTGACCGAATTTTTCTATAATTTAACTTCAAGTGTCTCTTTTAATAACAGATTTTATTTTTCTATAACTGAAATTAAATGCTCAAATTATCTTGCTCTAACAGTTGGCTGTATATTTACACTGAAATATAAATTTAATTGATATTGATTTTCTTACAGCCACACTGTTATTAAAAAGGCATTAAAAAGGCTGACACATGAAAATGTATCCTGTATCATTTCTTAGGATATGGCACCGATTGTTGCTAGTGATTTATCTGTTGTGCACAACCAGTTCATTCTCTGTATGTATAACATCACAACTGGAGATACATCATGCTTTCCATAGTGATTCACCAGTGCTAACTTAGACTGCCCTGCATTGCTAATAGCCAAGCATTCATTTTGAATCCCTTCTTTTTATTCCATATATGTGAAGATTTCTACTATATCTTATATAATCTGTCATATTATACAAATCTGCTGTATACACCATGTTATTGTTATCATGCTGTTTTTATCCAATCCCTCCATACCAAACCACCACCATCATTACTACTACTATTACTGCAACTATTACTTCTGTTTCATTACTAGTACTACTACTACACAGTGGATTACAACTCCGATTACAACACTGTTCTAAAGTATAACTTTGTTTATTATGTAATTAATATAGAAATGTTTATTATTCAGTGAGATCCAGGGGCCAGTCATTGTCTATTGGTTATTATTGAGTGGGGCTTTGATATGACTTGGACCGACTCTGCTTACATCATACTGTTTGTATTGTGGGAGTGCAGAGCTGGAAGAGAAATAACTGTGGTGGCTGGAGCTCTGGTGCGTTTGGTATGTGTGCTTCCTCCTCTCCGGCTCCATGGAACGATCCTGAGTGTGTGTGACCTGTGGAGGGAGCTGGGATTTCTCCTTGGAATCCTCCCAGCAATGAATTCCCTAGAAGTCATTCAGAGACGTTTTAGACAGTGCTTAATGATTGGAATACAGTCTTGTCTGCCTGCCATTGACGTTTTCTCTCTCCCTCCTTTTTTCCCCTCTAATCAATCCACCACCCCTCCTCACCTTCTGACTCTTAACTTTGTCTCAGCTGCCAGTGCAGAGCAGGGGGAGGCCTGGGAGCTGGTTGAAGGCTTTGTGGATTATTGCTTGTTTTGTTCAGTTTTGTGCAGAGCTCCGTAGTTGTGTTTTATCGGTATCGGTATGAGTGCTGTCGAGCGCTCAGCACACCCTAAGGTGTAAGGCAAAACAGAACAAAAGATGTGCTCGCGAGAGGGCTCGGGCTTTGCCGGTTCTGATTACAACAAGAATTGTGAATTGAATGAAGTGGCACAGACCTCTGTAGGATGGAGAACCCCGCAATCCAGCAACACCTACGAGGGGCAGGGGCGGGCGGACCACCCCTTGCAGTGATAAAAGCACAAAGCTGGAGGACCACTGGCACGGCGGGGCTGATGTTCTGCCGTCATGGCTGCGAGAACCTGCAAAGTGTTTCTCAGAGCCCGTGTCTTTGAGACAGAGCAGCCTGAGAACATCTCTGGGCGTGCTATCTGGAGAGTTCTGGATAACGATCCAACCCCCCTTGGGGCATGCCCGGTATGCGCCCTCGTCGCTATCTCTCTCCCGCACTGGGACCCAGGACACTGTTTATTTTTTTTGTCCCTCTTTAAAGGCAAACACAAACAAAAGTGGGAGAAAGAGTGGTGAGCAGAGAGCACACTACGGGGGAGGTACAGTAAAACGGGGGCACGGGGGAAGCACAGCGCTCCTCAGATAGCCTGAGAGACGGCCACAGAGGACTGGCAACAGGGAAACACAAGGGGAGATGTTTAGCTCGCAGCATTTGGGAGTATCCCTGTTTCTTGAAACAGTAACATACAGAGCAGTTGGGGAGGGGGGGTGACAGGGGGGGATGTGAAATGTTTGCATCTCCTATTCAAGTATTAACTGAAAGATGCTACCTGGCACCTCATATCCTTAAATCAGCCTCTGAAAAGAACATGCTGTTCAGAGCAGAGGAAATGCTATGCTGTGAACACTTGTCAAAAAAAAAAAACTATCCTCATCCTTAAAAATTTCCTTCTCTCTTTCTCTGTATCTGTCCTTTCCCGCAGTTTTCAGCTGAAAAAACAGTAGTTCTTGAACTGACGTCACTGCAGTTTAACCCCCTCAGCTGGTTACGTCCTGTCAAGGTCAAAGGTCGCTATTTCTGGTCTCTCTGGAGAGGGCTGAGTATGTCCAATAAGGGCTCTTACCCAAACTGCACAGCCACCACAAACCCCCCAGACACCAGACAAACAACTCTGTCCCAAGCCACCATCAATCAAGATTTTTATTAGTCTTCTTTTTTGAGAGCCGATTTATACAACCCCAGTTTTTTCCTGTTCTTCCTCTAATTGATTCATTTTGTTTATGGTGTGGTCTTTTACTGTACAACATTATATTTTCATTAAGGTATTTATCTGGGGCTGCCGCTGAAAGCACACATGGTCTGTTTACTGTGTGCAGTCTCAATGAGCCGGTGCCCGGAGACAAAGCAGATAACTCAAGTGCGGTTGAAGTTCAGTGCTAATCAGCCCCATGTTCCTTATTGTAGCTCTTAAATGACCACTTGCCACATTTCCAAAACAAATAGTGGCACTTGCATTGAAAGCAGAACACCACAGAAAATCTGTTGGAGAGTGAGGGCTTATTGTTTGTGCTCTGGGTATTGGGTATGAATAGACTCATTATGTGTATAGTAATGTTCCCCCTTTGAGCATTTAAGCATACATCAATGCAATTCAAACATTGCCTCATTTCTTTCTTCCTTAGGGTTAGAAAAAAGGAAAGATACCGATTAGATGCGTTGTATCAGATTTGACATGTCTGCAATGGAGGAAGCTAGCCCTCTATAAAACACCGAAATAACATCAGCAACTGTGTCAGTGTAGAGTAATGGTCTGAGGGTTTCCTTTTTGCTGAATTGGAATGACATTACAGTATATGAGTTGTGGATCTAGGGGATGGGGGGTGGGAAAAACAGCATTTTGGATGCTCTGCGAATGTTTGCTTTTAATCATGTGCGTCTATTTTAATAAGTAAACTGAAATTAAAATTGTCTGCCTTTGGCATCCAACTACGGTTGTACTCAAGTTACTATAATCAGCGACTGTCACAGCGAGATAAATGCTGCAACATTTCGCCAGACCAAAAGTGCTCTCTGGATTTTGCGACTTAGCGTTGAAGGTTAAGGATGAATCACCGCTGTGATCGAGATACGGATCTCACAGCACTCTCAGACGGGGAAGACTTCCTGTTCCCGATACACGCACAGAAAACACAGACTCCAAGCGCCGCAGACACCATGGCTTCTCGTCAGGTTATGCACATATGCAGAACCTCACCATCTCCCAAACCTTCATTTACACAGTTGGCAGAGTCTTATGATTCTCTGTCAAACAGGGGAGACCAAAACAGTGTGTCACAAAAGCTGGACCCAAGCACTCTCTTCTCGGAGGGTTTACCGTACTGGCCTGCGACTGGCACTCGGGGGTAGTGTGTCCTCAGTATTCCAGGCTGAGTTCTCACTGTGAAATCCCTGTGGACAGATCAAAGGTCCGCTCAAACCCCTGTGCATACTCATTTGTGCTCTCCTGTGACTTGGGCACCCTTCAGTGCCAAGCTGATTCACAGTCACTGCTGTCCTGGAGAGTAAAGTCTGTTACTCCAGGCAGGCTCACTGAGCCATCGGGGGAAATGGTGTGAATATCCGCAGGGAGGGATTTCTTCCCCAGCTCCAGAATAGACTCCACTGTCTGGGATCAGAATAGCAGTCTCCCAGGCATTAGACCTGTTTCTCTCTTTTGTATTAAAATTTATTGTTTAATAATGTTATGGTTACTGGTTCCACTTGAATGCAGGTTGATGCATACAGGTGTGGAACATTTGACTGTTGTTGACCCCTGTTATCCTCTGAAAGGGAGATGAGTGTGTTCTGCAGGCTGGGAGGCCTATAAACATTCAGTTTGTACATGTGTATTTGAGTGTGTGACAGAAATTGACATCACTCACTACAGTTGAGCAGAGCTAGCTTGGTCCATCGATTAGTCTTGGGACCTTTTGTGGAGTCAGGTAATCGTGTCTCTTGTCTGAGAGTTGTGTTGTATGGTTGCAAATGCACTGGGTTTGATCCACTCTGGGTTATGTTAATGTGGACAATTCTATCCATGTAATTCTTTTTAAAAAAAGCGCACAGGTATGTGTGGTCATGTGAATGCAGACCTCGCATGGATAGTGAAAACATTAGCAAATAATAAAAGATGGTTGTTAGATTGCCTGCCAGTGCCCATGGTCATGTGAGTTGTGGGTGTATGTATATGTGTCTGTGTCTGTGTGTCTATGTGTGAGACATATGGTGGCTGTGTGTTTGAAAGTAAAAGAGCAAGAAAATGGTGCAAAGGTTTATGTATATCTGAGCACATGTGTATTATGACGTGTGAGTCTTTGTCAAGTATATTATCAGTGCTGTGCAGTGATGAAGCTGTATATGAAATGTTAGATACTCCTGTCCAATCTCTTCTCTGAACAACACTGTCTGCTCTCAAATAAAATGAAGGGACTATCTTGCTGTAATGGCTGAAAACTGGGGCAGCCGTTTCTGTGAATTTCATCCTGGCAAATATTGCACCGTGCACAGTATTACAGAGTCATTGTTATGTAGCCAGTTGCCTGGGTGGGGGAGTGTTTTTTCTTAAATGTAACAGCTTTAATAGAAAGACAGATAAATCTGTGCCGTATGGCAGAAGAGATCACACTAATGATTTGCAATAACCAGATTGCACGTTGCTAACACGGTGCAGATGGGAAGGCTCAGAGACATGTCTGTAACATGCTGCTAACGGCATGTGAGATATTCACATTAATGAATTGTCATCTCTCCATCCCAGACCTGCGTCAACCCACAGCCAGGAGTGGCAAGATGAGACTCACATGTGGTGTTGTACCAGCACTCTAAATGTTTATGCATATCACTCATTATATTACCAGGAAGTTTGTAATTTATGCATAATTATGTTGGTTTTTTCTCTGGTACCATCATGAAAATGTGAAAAAGTGGTAATTAAGAACAATCTTCAGAGTAAGTCCAAGTTTTAGTGGCTGCGAGAAATAATTTGTAATCTTTAGTTTCCCAAAGGAGGTTTGTTGGGCTAAGCTGTTGTTCTTTGTATCCCAGCAACGTCTGCTGGAAAAGCTCCCCAGCAAACATACATACAGATACACGCACACACACTCACACACATATGCTCTCTCACATATACACAAAAACACATGCATACATGCACTCACAAACATATGTCCTCTCATATTCAAAAACACACATTCACGCACTCTCACATATACCCTCTCACATACACACAGCAAACACACATACACACACTCATATGAATATACCCTCTCACATACATACACAAACAGACATACACACACTTACACACATGCTCTCATGCACACACAAACACACATACATGCACTCACACAAACATGCCCTGTCACAGACACAAACACACACACACGTGCTCTCTCTCACACACATACGTGTGTACTCTCTCTCTTTCACATACACACAACACACACACACACACACACACACACACACACACACACACACACACACACACACACACACACACAGACCAACACAAACCTGTTTAATCTCTGCCCACTTGCCTGAGCTCTCAGTGGGCGACGCAGGGGTCCAGTCAGCCCGGTTGAGCTGACTCATTCAGCTCTGTCTTCATCATCACATCCTGGGAATTGGCCAATTACCCACGATGCCCATCAGATCAGCAGCCAGCACTGTGGATAAATACAGCTACCCTCACAACTATGGAATAGACCACAACTGTTTGATATGGTTACCTCCACGTTTTACATCAGAGTATGATAACCCCCCAACACCACATCAAAGGGTAATCTCCGCATGTGGACCTAAATCACATCAACACTGTGGCCTCAACAATCTAACCAACTCCAGCAGAGACCAACTCAGAGCGTGGCACCTTGGTGCTTCTTGGAGGTTAACTGTTTTTTAATGAGTGAAAGTAAAAACAAAACCTTGAACCCTATCCTTTCTCTCTCACCTCCTGCTGCCAGATCAGTCAAACGCAGAGCTGTAAAGGGCTAAAACATGTCCCAGGGAGAGAGACTGCCCCAGTGTGGCAGCTGGGCCGACAGCAGAGGCCCAGCGCCCCGGAACGTCTCTCAGCTACCTCCCCGGCTAATGGGCCGTGACAGAGATTCATCACACAGAAGATTAATACCCGTCCACTGAAATAATAATAACCAAAATATAATTAAGAGATTTAACTGACAGGTTTTTTTTTTCATTCCTTCATCAGCTCCATCTTCCTTAGTTTGGAAATCAGTGTCTCGTATCTGAAACAGCTCAGCGTCACAGATCAAGGGGTTAAGGGCACTTTCACTCACTTTCTTATCCCCCCCTCCTCCTTTCTGTCTTCCTTTCTTCAGGGAATGGTGAGGGTTTTTTTCTCCCCTTTCTGAGGATCTGGAATGTGCGATTAAGGACGTGGGCTGCACTGCTTCAGATGCCAGGCCCAGCAGTGACAGGCTGTGATAACAGCGAGAAGCGAGGCGCTGCGGCGGCAGGCGTAGCTGTCCAGGGGCCACGCGGTCCGCGGGGGTGACAAACATCCAGGTCCCCAACCCCCCAGCCCAATTTAAAAGTGCATCATCCATCCTAAAATGTATTTGTAAACTGTAGTATTGGACGGGGCGGTGTTTTGATGTCCCCCCGTAGATCTGATATACTAAAATAGTACCCGCTGTGGTATTCTGTCTAAGTGGCGCTTTTAATACGGTGATGTTGGGTCTGGTGGGAGAGTTTACATTGTCCTGCTTTGCTCCAGAGGAAAGGGGATGATTCAGACTGTTATTTATCCCTCTGTAACAGGCAGGAGAATATTAGGATCTAGTGCCCCCTCCCAACAGACACACAGATACACAGGCGCACACACACACCCACACACACTCTCATACAAACACACACACACTCATACAAACACATACAAGCACACACTCAAATTGCTCTCTGCACAGTCAGCCTAATGATTATTTTGGTTCATTTTGATTGATATCATGTATGTTATGGCAAAATCATCTCAAATGAAAGATAACTGTTAAGGATGAGAGAAGAATCAATGTTAACAGTGCATTGCATAACAGATTTTGCTCTCGTCTCATTGAAAAGATTTACATTTTTAAGTTGTCTAATAAAAATGAAAAAAGTTACATGAAAAGAAATGGCCCTTTTAAAGTGAAGTCAGAGAGAAAATTGAATAATCTAAAAGGCAACTGGAGGATTTTTTTTTCTTTTTCCATTTAAATTTATGTTATCTTATTGTACAGTCGTTTCCAAAAGGCTGCCTTTCTGATATAATCCAGTTGTTTTGCATGAATTTTTTAATGTCCCGCAAGAATGGCTGCATGCAAAAACAGCTCCTACCAAGTGTGTCTAAAGAGGAAACCCCTGTGCCCCAGACACACACACACACACCCACATGCAGTGCACATACCCACACACAGATAGGCACGTGTGCACACACTCAAACTCAAGCATACACATGCAGTCTGCAGTCATTCCACACGCATGCACACAGACATACACACGCACCCAAACACGCACATACACACGCACACACACACACACACACACACACACACAGTGCTCATGTATGCACACAGACATAAGCACATACCCAAACACGCGCACACACACACACACACAGTGCTCATGTATGTACACACACATCCACCCACACGCAGTGTTCACATGCACGCACACACACACACACACTCACCTACATGCAGTGCACACACACACACACACACACACTCACAAAGATATGTACATATAGGCACATCTCCTGCTGAGTCTCTTCCACACTTAGTCAGGCCTTGTCAGAAAGCTACAGTTATGAACCCGAACCACACTGTTTCTTGCGTTACCCCCATGCTGTGTGCGGTCACTTGACAGACCCAGGAATCTCCTCACAGAGTGGGGGTCTGCAGCGAGCAGCTCGACAGAGGATAATGTTATCTGCATAGACCACAGACAGGGATTTTACTCTCAGCATTTGCTGTGACTGCTGTGAAGGTATATAAACAGCCGCAACACAAAGAGGAATTAGAAACACTGATGCAGGGAGAGACACCAGCATCAGTGTGATTTGCAAAGGGGCCAATTAACGATGTCTTAACTGCAGCAGGTTATTAAGGACTAGCATCTGAATCCTACGGCTCCACGCCGTAGTCTGTTGACCCTTTTTTGTTCCCTTTTGAAAACGTTGCACATTTGGTCTGCACATTTTTAGGCTGGCTAATGAGGGACTGTGCGCATCAACACGAATGCGGCACAGCCGACCGGCTCAGGCAAGGCCGCGCTCGTATCGGTGCAAAATCTGCAGACACATCAACCTCCGTGTGTTTGCGTATGAATCACTCCGCGCCCTAATTACCAGTCCTTTTTGGCCCGCTAAAGCAGCCGAGATCCCAGCGTTTCGAGAACTCAGAGATGCTCACGAGAGGCGCAGCCTCCTCAAGCGAGCCCTGTCCCGTAATCCATTGTTCCCTCTCTCCTCTCTCCTCCCCTCCAGTATTTTCATGCGAACGATCCCACTCTGCATATTTTATCATGCAGATGAATTTAATGCAGTGTAATAGGTTTAATTAAGGATAGCTCATCGGTCTCAAGTGGGCTTTAATCCTTTGTGAGGGGTTCACCCCCGTGGTAAACAGAAATACATAAACAGGGGCTAATTTGCCCACGTTCTGAATCACTGATGACGAGGGCTTGGCAGTGCAGGAGGAGAGGCCTGGCGGTGCGGGTGTGGTCCAGGCACGGTGAGGGTGCTCTCGCGCCTGTCGTGCAGCCGGCACTTGTCGTGTTCGTTTGTTTTTTTTTTTTTGCCGCTGCTTCTGTGCTCCTCGCCAGTGGAGTGCAGGTGCAGCAAGAGGATTATCTGTCATTAGGATTTTCACACGGCGGCTCTGTTGTTGTTTTTCCAGTGTTTCCGGAAATGTCCCCCCCCCCCTTTTTTCCCTGTTATCGGCTGCAGCTGGAATCGCACCCTGGCGCTCCACTGCCTCCTGTGGTACCGCTGCAGATGGGGCCTGTTTGGAGATTGCAGCACTCCTTATTGCGGCACTCCTTATCCAGCTCAGGCTCCATGGGAAGGGGCTTGGTATTGTAGGAAGACGCCATCTTTCTGAGGCTAAGCGCCTGCATGTGCAGTGTTACATCATGTCGCTCCCTAATTCCTGCATTCAGGCCAAACCCCATGGATGATGGTTGAAAAACCTACAGTCAAGGAGAAGGACAGTCAGAAAACTGCAGGGGGGGAACTTCCGTACCCATAATTCCTCTCTGTCAATGGAGAGTGTCACAGAGGTCCGGCCCTCGCATTTGAGAGGGAGAGAAAGAGCTGTCTGGGGGGAGCATAAGCCCTTGATTCTCTTTCTCCTTTTTATTTCTTCCCTTCCCACCCTTCTGTTCCAGTCTTTTTTTGATCACTTACTCAAAATCATGAGCATCCTGTCCCTGCCATCTGTTTGAGCCATCTTTTCTTTTTATTGTTTCTTTTAAGAATCATGTGGAACTCCAAACTGAGCTCCAGTGTGTTGATCAAAGCAAGCAGCTGTAGCGTACTTGAGCGCAAACGGACTAAGTCTGAATTTGAGAACTCACGAACCAAGGTTGGCAGTAAGCGTCCCGTGTTTTTTTTTTCCAATGATTTAATGCTTTCCTCATGGATTGACTTGCTCATTCAACTTCATTTTTTAAATGTATTATTTCAGGGGGTTAGAGGGATCACATGCAGTCATTATTTGCATAGTGTATTTCTTCTGTTTGAATATGCAGCTGCCGGAGTGAAGGCGTAGATTACTCAAGCTTTCTGCTTCATCTCTCTCACCTCTCTCCTTCCTTTTACACTCCGCACCTTCCGCTTGACAGATTGCAGAATCTCCCCTGTGTGCTCAGCTCAGTGCTCAGTGATATGGGAGCCTCAGCGATCATGCTAGTTGAGAGCCGTGCTTGGACACAATTCAAATTTTTATTTCTTTTAGTTTTGTATTACCTTGGATTCTTTCATGTTACTTTTTTGTCCATTTTTCCTCTCAGTTTCTCTCTCTCTCTCCCGCTACATCTCTAAGCCACTGCAGTTCTCCTTTTCACACACACAAACTGCAGCTGTGCAGCATCTGTGCCCCGCCCGCTTGTCTGTATTGTCTACCTGTATTCTCAGTCTCCCACTTGCATCTGCTGCGCTCTGGCAGGGCGGTGGCCAGGTGTCCGTGAATTGGTCCCTCTGCACAGATTCTAAAAATGTTCCTTTTAGTTTTCCCCTGTAAAAAAAATACTGATACAACAGAACAGAAATAGAAAAGAGCATCCCTCCCTGGCTGCTTGACACCTAATCTCAGGCCTTTTGTGGTGGGAATCCAACCACCTCTTGCTTTTTTCTGTTGATGTTTTTTTATGAGCGTGAAAATCAGAGCACCAGACCTGTGTTTTAGTCTGCAGAGCAGAGGAGAAGGAAACTCCTGTCTGGGTCACAGGCTGTCAGGACTAGGGACTGTTAAAATGGCTGTGTGGGTGATGAACTGTTTAAATCGCACAGAGAGAGGAAGCTGATTAGTACCTCTCCCCCTTGTGCATTCAAAGGAACAAAGAGCGTCTGCAGGAGCTGTTTCGCATGCTGCTGAATAGAACAGGAAGCGGATTTTTTTTTTTTTTTAATGATCCTCGCCTCCCACAGAATAGACCTCCCACTGGTTTCATATAAGCACATTCAGTGGGAGAGCCATCTAAAAACACACAGGAAGAAATCAAGCCGCGGGTTTCAGTAAGGTGTCAGAGAGACATCCTCCTCAAAACTGTGGAATGCTAATTCTCACAATGAGGGTTTTTTTTTTTCCTGTGCAGTTCCTTAGTCATGTCGAGAACATGCTATTGTGGGAGAACACCAGGCCTGGTGCATCTCTGCTGAAGCTCCAATGGGGTACAGTGATCCTTTAAGGCACTGGGAGTGCTGTGTGTTTGCTGCTACCTGGCCGTGCAGAGATAGTTCCCGCCCTAGGGCCAATTAAGAACACTGGCATCTGCGCAAAGCCTTTGGCTGAGGACAAGTTAGAGGACAAGCACTGTAAAGAGGAAACTTTTGTCGAATGAGGACTACGGTTCCCTTAATTGCTGTTTCTCCCGAGCTGTGGGGTGACATTTCCGTGAGATCTTCACGAGAGGATACGCCGCTGCCGAGGAAAGTTGAATTCCAACAGACATCCAAGGCAGCTCAGCAAAGAAATGCTACCTACTGCACTTTTCACTAACTTCCATGGTATTTCAGCAAAGTTGTTAGCACAATCTGGCGCACTCTAAGATGGCGCACGCATCGCACGCTGCGAACTATCAGGGTTTGAAATTCAAATCCGGGTTTGTTATTGTCTTGCGATGTATTTTAATGGTGTGCATGAATTATTCTTTTGCTCTTTCTTTTGCCTCGGAAAACATTTGTTTACTTCCATCCATAATTGAGCGGAATGGGATATCGCCATTTGTTTGTTTTGTTGTGTCTTTCTCTCTTCCTCAAGAGAAAAAAAAACATAGGCAAAGAAGGAAAGTTGCGGTAAAGAGGACGGTGCTGAGGCCAGCACTCGGCAGGCGTGGCCTGACTCTTGGGAGAGCATTAGCCCCACTCATGCTGCGACGTTTGGCCCCTCAGACACCCCGTGGCCCCCGGGAGCCTCTTTCCAGTGTTTGTTGTGTGTGTGGGCAGGCGATTGAGTGGCGGTCTTGCTGTTGTTCTGTTCCCTCCTCGAAGCTCCACTTCTGCGCGCGGCCTCCCACTGGCGTTCCCCCTCTTCGGCTGCCCGGACCTCTGCCACACACAGCTCCAGGCACAGGGCACTGTCCAGGTGGAGATCCGCGGCAGAGACAGAAATCGGGAGTTAAAGGCCAATTAATTAACCGTGGAACTGAAGTGAATAAACCGGGGGATTGTCGTAGGAGGTTGCCCAAATCGCTTGTGATGTGCTTGGCAGGGTTTTTTTCCTCCGAAGAACAAACAATGCGAAGCCCACAATTTATGAATCACAGAATGTGAGCAGGATTTCAGATGTTTCTGATGCGCTGGGCTGAGTGCGCATTAACTCGGCTTTGATTCTGTTTGCGTTGCGTGTCTCAATTACGCTCGTCCCACTGCAGAAGATGTAATTCACGGCTGTGCGTTAATGTATCGGCCCATTAGTGTTCTTACTGTATCCATTACCGTTTGCTGTTGAGGTTTATGGCCACTTTTTCTGAGCAGCACTTAGCCTTCGTTTGCTGCTAAGGCTGCTAGCTTTAGAGGTGAGCTTCCGTCGCAGTGGTGTTTAAGATGTAGCCTGTGACTGAACGTGATGGACTTCATTAGTTCAGGCTGAAGAGCCATTATCCTCCTAGGGAGGACTGTGGAGGAGATTTGCAGAAGTGGGCAGAATGAGTATGGGGAGAGAGGAGTCAGTCAGGGCCCCCTCCACAGTGTACACCCAGAGCCTTGACGGTAATGCTGGATTATGAATGGGCCTTCTGCTCTTCACTCTGAAATGATGATGGCCAGCTCTTACAATGCTCCTGTCAGAAGACGTCATTTTTTGTTAATAGGATGGTAGGGACTCTGCCATACAGGCCTGTGATGCTGTTTGTTTCCGTTGGCTATGAAAATCCTTCAGCATACCATTCAGGCTGCTACACTGATTGCTGACTGACTGTCTTAACCTGGCCAGTCTCTGTGCACGTGCACATGGTGGTTGCACCAGTTCATTAAACAGATTGAGGGAGATGCACAGAGTCTCTCCCTCCTCATCACTGCAGGAAATTGCTCTTTTCTTTGAAAAAAAAAAAAAAAAAAGATGGTTGGCAGAATGAAAGAGATCCCTCATCTCAAAAGACCTTTCCTCATAAATATTGTATTTACCTCCCCCAACCCTCCTCCTCCTCCCCCCATCCTGCCACCACCACCCAAAAAAGTCAATAACTCGAAGAGGAAGAAGGAAAGAAAAGAGGAAAGTAGGGCAGGGAACACAGTGAGAATCTCCCAGGCTGCTGTGCAGAGCAGAGAGGTGCTTATTAAAGGGGTGGGAGAGAAGCAGTGCTGCACAGGTTTTGACAGTACCCTCAGACAAACAAAATGGGCCCAAACTGCACAGCGCTGGATCACCTAGCACATTTTCAGGAGATCAGACGTAGTTCCTGTGTCAGCAAGGTAGCTGAATAGAAGTGAGTCGCTCCCTGTCACTCACTCCAGTGCCCCCTGTCTCCCTCTCTGTGTGCCTTCCCTTGCCTATGTCTCTCACTGTCTCTCTCATGCGTCATATCACACACATACACACCTACATACATATGCATGTGCACTCATTACACATGTAAACCCAGCACATGTACACAGTCATGCACACACGCACAGACTCAGGCATATATACACACTTTCACACACACACACACACACACACACACACACACACACACACACACACACACACACATGCTCACACACACACAGACTCATATTCTGTATATATACACACAGACAGACTCCCCCCTCCCTCTTTCTCACTCTGGAGAATGAGAAAAGCTGAGGTAAAGATTTCCACCCTCTTGTCTGTATGAATGTTGGAGTGTTTGGAGGGGAATTGGGAGCCATTAAATTTACCTCAGGACCTGAGCAGTGAGCTCACAGGGAGGAAGGGAGAACAGCAATGCACAGAAACTTATAACTACGCAGAAACAGCCACACTCACACACCAACACTGCACAACATGCTATAGACACCTACGTGCAAAGTCACGTTTTAAGTCCTTTGACAAAAGAAAACACTAAATGTGGATATAAACCTTCAGATCTTCAAATTATCTTTCTAGCTCATATCTTTTTTGCTAACAGACTCTCAATATAGACCTAGAGTTCTGTTATTAACTTATAATTCCTTTCAAGCTCAGACAAAGAGTGGGTAAGTTCTTTGTAAGGTTCCTCCTTTATGTTAAAAGTATTTTAAGTCCCTGAACGAGTCCCCAACAGAAGTGCTGTGCACACGCATATATGTGTGAGTGTGCTCATGTGGCTTTGGAAATCATTGTGTTCAATTGGATCCTAACTACAGCAGAATGAATATGCTGACATGCCCCTCTGGCATATTCATTCATACTTATGTGTGTTCACGTCCTCTTAAGCTAGACTGCCAGCCCACTAATGTGTCCAGGGTCTGCATGTGTTGACAGCAATCTTGTGTGTGCATTTGCACAGGGCCCTGGGTGCTGTGTGCAGTATATGGGTATTATATACTCCCTTTATTATTGCTTCACAGTCACAACCAACCACAGCGTTTGACCCTCACAACCACTGGTCTGATGCCAGGATCACTAGCAGGCCACATTGAATGAAAACTAACCCACACAGCAGCTTCTGGAAAAAGGCATATCTCTTTAAATGTCATTTATGCCTTTTGTTTCACCCCACATCTCATGCAAATGCATGAGAAGAAAGGGATTTCATGTCAGTGAGCAGCTGCGTACTGTATGCACTATATATGAGCCTGTTTGCCATTTTGACTCTGTGTTTATGTGGGGGGGAGGAGCTTTCACACGGGTGTGTGTGTGTGTGTGTGTAAAATTCTTCTTAACTAAGTCCTGTGAATGTTGAGTGAATGGTAATTTCAGATTTTAATGGCAATTCCCTTATTATGCAGGTAACCAAGGGAGGGCTACTAAAAAAGGCAAACTGTCTGTGTCTGTCAAATATGGACTAATTTACTTGTGCCTCAGAAGGCTGAAATGAAATAGTAGGTTGTGCACACAGTCCAGGAGAGATACTCAGCTGCTGTGGGGAGCATTCAGAACGACGCCGCAGAAACACTCAGAAGCAGACTCGCCAAGCCTTCACGGAGCTGAGTGGCGCTTTGGTGGGTGGTCATGTGGTCGTTCTCTCTTTTCTTCTCTGCTCCCTCATCATAGAATTAAGCAGTGCTTCCACATCTGCCCCGCAGAGGAGAGGGCTCACTAGGCAGGCGTACGTCACGCCGCTTCACTCCGGTTCCTCCATGTCCTTGAGCCGAGACTTCGTGAGAAAATGGAGTCCCCCTTTTCACTGTGGGTACTGCTGCAATCCCTGCGAGGTGGCTATACGCCTGCAGATATTATTTTATTGCACAAGTTGTCTGTTGTCTCCTATGGAGCGAAATTAATTTTTTTTTGCTGGTTCCAGTGTGTGTGTGTGTGTGTGTGTGTGTGTGTGTGTGTGTGTGTGTGTGAACGTAAGAGTTTGTGAGTCTTCTGGGCCTGAACACATGACCTCTTTGGTTTTAGAGTTCTGGCTATGTCAGTGACGTGAGGGCAAAGGTGGTCACTGAAATGCACTGCAGGGTGACAGCGGAGGGCTTCCCCTTTTGCCCTCTTAATAGGAGGTTGAATCCCCGAACACTGTCATCATATGTGACTCCATTCTGAGTTAGGACACATGGTGGGAAAAAGAGCGAGAGCACAGTGGAGTTGTAGTCGTAGATGGAGCCACGTTGTGCTGTAAACACTATCCTTTTCACTGTCACTGTGCAGAATAGAAGGGTGGTGGCCATTGTGTGTCCAACAGAGAGCCTGAGACGCTGTTCTGTGAACGCTGCCTGACCATGGAGCTGATAGTCAAACGCAGTAATTCGGATTTGTCAAGAAAAGTCTGTGTGGCCTCTGAATGTCAGGAGTGTTTTGACTTAAAGGTATTGCTTTTCACATGGTATTTGCATTCTTTTTATTTCCTCTCGCTCCCTCTCTTTCTCCCTCACACACACACAGTATTGTTTTTTTTCTCCCTTTTGGCTTCTTTTACCACACAATTAATGCAAAACATTTTCTTTTGTTTTTCTTTCCAACAGTTTGCACTTAAGTAAATTATGACTGTGATTTTTTTTTACTTGCCCACATTAGTGGGTTTCAGGCTTTTCTGTTCTGTCGTACTCTCATTACAGAGGCCTGAGGCAGTTGAACTTTACAGTGTCAAACGCCACCAAAGAGCGGCTGTCGGTCCAGTTTACATCAGCCAGCCCACTCCCCAGCCCTCATTAGAGGCTGCCCTTCCCCTACTCTGCGGCCTCTACTTCAAAGACTCGGTTTACATCACACACATACACACACACACACACAGAGCAGACAGACGTACACTCACTCGCACACATGCACAAGTATACTCTCCAACCTCTTGCATGCAGGCTTTTTAATGTTTGGGTGCTTTATAAAGCTCATAAATTGTGTTTTATAAAACTTTACCAAGAACACTGCATTCATCCTGAGATAAGAGCGTATTACTGTACATTTTATATATACCAAAATTATATTTCTCCTCCTTATACACAATGGTGAAGCAAACAGCTATAGCATTATGATAGCTTGTTCATCAATACTCTTTTAGTCAGCACTAGTCAATGCTAATGCATGAACTGCATTGTTAATTTATTCAAGTGGGGTTCCTTTTCCTTCAATAGGCTGTTGACCCAGAACCATATCATTATAAATGCAATTATGACTGCACATTTTTTTTTGGGTTGCAAAAATTCCTGAGTGCTTACGCTTTGAGGCTGCTAATCGGAATAGCGAGGTTCTGGTTTCCCACTTGGGCGGATCAGAGCCAGAACTCCCCCGGAGAGAGAGGGCTTATATGTTCAGCTGCCATGTGAGGGCCCCATCCAGCCTGACCGTCTATGTCGCACTCTGGAGTCCCATTTACTCTATTTCGACTCCAAACAAAGCCCCATTGCTTCACATTCACATTAATATACCAATTTGGCTCAAACAAATGAAATGGCATAAAGCACATCGGTGTAAATGAATACCTTGCGCTGGCGTTTGCTCGGTTAATGTTGGTTAATGCAGTGTATTGATAATGCAGAGGGACTCGCAGATTACCGGCAAAGTGAGTGACTGCTAAGCTGATGTGCTCGCAATGAAATTGATCCACAGAAGGTGAATCATTCCCCTAATGCTCCAGACGCACGGCCCGCATTTTCCAGGAGGAGAAAGAAAGGTTGAAAAGAAACAGAAAAAAGGGGGGGAAAAAACCCAAAAAACGAACAAATCCTCAGGTCTTATGGGAGCACGTTTTGGCAGACTTAGAATAGGTCAGAGATTGCTTTGGTCTAGATTTTTGCCTGGAGATGGCTTTTGCATTGCCAAGTTATTGGTGGATGGATTTTACAGACCCACTGATGTCTAATTGGGCTTCAGGAACTTCAGATGGCTGTACAGAGCTCTCTGTTCATGAGGTGTAAAATGTAATGTGTGATAGCTGTGCCAGGTGGAGGCACTCCAGACCCTAACAGCCATGTTGTGTGTGTGTGTGTGTGTGTGTGTGTGTGTGTGTGTGTGTGTGTGTGTGTGTGTGTGTGTGTGTGTGCATGAGAGAGAGATGCAGCACTGGTTACCAGTCTCTCAGAAGGCCTTGGAGGTGATGTGCCACCACCATCTCCTGTTCATCCTCCCATGTCAGAGCTTATAGGGACCCACGGCCTCATCACAGAGGTGTTCTCATGCACTCCCGGGGCTTACCTCAATACAGTCCAAAGGCTGTTTGCATATGAGAAACAGATGCTGGAGTAAGTCATCGTTTCTGCTGAAGTATAGTGGTGCTGAGCAGAGGCTGACTCTGGGTAACCCCTGAAACACTTCTTTATGGTCCCCAGGCTGAGGAAAGCAGGAGATTTCATTGTTGCTTGTTTTTTTTTTTCCTTCACCTAAGGGTATTAATAGCTCTGATAATTGCAGCGAATCACAAGTCAGGGGAAGAGGGGAAGTGATCTTTATTTGAGCAAAGAGAAAAAAGGAACCAGGAGAAAATGTCCCCAATTAGCTGAACTTTGAAATTTGGCTGCTGCTGTAATGCTCCAGAATGCAGACTCTCTCACAGCCCTGGGGTCTGTCACCAGGGCCCAATAGGAGAGCGGCATTCGTGATCACCGCCCAATCAGAGTCCGGTACCAGCACGCTTCCCCATTGACCGTGCGGTAACACAAACCAGATGAAGCCAGCATGTGTTGCGTTAATGGTGCTTTGTGTACAGGAATCAGCAGAGCATGCTGCATGGTTTAGTGAAGAGAGGATCCTCCACGGAGTCAACATCCCCCTTCGAAAGCACAATGTGTCTGAAATATTAATCACAGGGAAATATCTCCACTTTAATCACAAACTCAGAGGTTTCTGCTAGCTCAAATCGCTCGGATGATCTGATAATACGCCTTTGTTAATGAGGGCTTCGAACAAGTGCTTCAAGTGTGCTCGCTGATTATTTTATTTTGAATTATTTCACAAATGATTGAATCATTTTTATTACTATTATTATTATTACAACTACTGCAAATGATACTGTTTTTTTCTGATTTCTTTCATATCATGAAAGAACACATGACTCGTGGCTAAATATCCTGAATGATGTCGCCGCTATTATCATTCATTAATTCAGATCCATTTGAATGAATTTGTCAGTCTTTGAATTTAAGGCCTGCATTCATCCGAGAGGGGATGTGCGGGAGCACCTCTTTATGATTCCAATTTAGAATTAAACTCCCTGTTATCGCTCTTCCTTTCAGGAGACATTTAAATTACAATCGGACTTACTCTGATATTCATGTATGGATAAAAGCTCTTAAAGGATGTAGATTGGGATATACAGTCTGCGGGTGTACATGTAGGAAAGAATGATTCTGTCTGTGCTGTACGTCTATATGGATGGGATGATGACAGCATTTCTTCCATTCCTCCCCTCAGCCTCTCACTCATGAGTCAATGTGTCATTAGGCTGAAAACAGTGATGGGGGGGGGGCCTAGTCACACCAGCAGGAAACTGTTAGCGATGTTAACTGATAAACCCAGAGCTGTACCTCGCATGACGAAACCCATTTAAATTGTTGCAAAAGCCCGCAGGCTTCTTGTCCTCAGATTTGTGATGATTTTCCTCGTCCTTGCGGACAGGCTGTGTAGTCCCTGGGCAGAGCTGTCTGGATTTGTGAAAGGCCCGTCTCCCCAGAGGTGCGCCAGTCCTCGGCCCGGACAAGGGAGATGGGAGCCTTGCTCTTCATCAATCAATCCTGTCATGCTTTCCCGTGCGCTCACTTTATCTGTCCGCTCGTTCATCAGTTTGCGTTACCTTCCTGTGATTCCTCTTCAAGCCTCCCATGATGGATTTCCCATCTGTCTATGGCAGCGCAGCACCGTGGTGGGAAAACATTCCTGGCATCCTCCTTATTGAAATGTTTCCCCTCCTGTGTGTTATCGGGCTACTTATTTATTTATTCATTGAGTCATTCATCGTGCTGGTTGCTGAAGGCAGGCAGATTCCAGTGGATGCAGGCTGTCTGTTCGGAGCCTTATCATCTTGTATAGCGTGTTCGCTGAGACATGCTGTCTTTTAGATGATTCCCGATGTCAGCTAATCGCAGTCCCTTTGATCGAGGCAGGGAATAATCAGTTGCTTAAATGCGTTTTCAGACAATCCATTTTCAAAATGTAATATACTACAGCTAACTGTATGATCAGTGTTGAATAAACTTAAGGGACAGTAGTTCTCCCTTTGTTTGCTCTACTGCGGTTTGACTGTGATCGGCGCGTTTCCAAATAAAATCCGAATTGTATTAGACGCGATTCTGCACGGTGACAAGGACACCCAGATGTTTTGAATGTGAATCGGGGAGTCATCCGCTCCCGCGGGGCGTCCAAAGAAAAACGAAGCGACGTGTGACTGTGTTTAAGACATGCAGGAGCACGCGCGCGCGGGGTTTGCGTTCAGGAGAATTCTTCCCAGCGTTCGTCACTGTCGGTCTGACCGCCAGCCGCAAGCGTGGAGCCTCTCTGAGCTCGGAGAAAGGGAGCCTTTGTTTGCGCAGGCTGCAGCTACAGATGCCTAAATGAGTTTTAATAGGCAAGCGCTGGAGTTTGCGGAGGCTCGGGCTCCGTCGGGGTATTTCATTATTAGATTAGGCTCAGCGGGAGGACAGCGGCGAGGAGTGAAGCGTGCGCGCCGTAAGCCCAGTAGGAGCCCCCGTTTCCCAGGCTCTCGCGGCGCGGCGCAGTGCCGTCAGCGCCGCGGTCGCCCCTGCGGTGGGATCCGTGTCGCACGCGGGCTGGCTGCCGTTTGCCGTGCTCAGGGCAGGGCCGACAGGGGCACATGGGAATCCGCTGGAGATGATCGTAGCGCTACAGACATGTGCAGGGGCCCTCACTGCGACAAGGGATCCATGGATGTACAGATCTTGTTAAAGAAGCTGGGGAGAGTTCATGGCAGTGATGGCATCTGGGTTCCCCAGGGCATGTGAATGTGGGATCATGTCTGTCGATGTGTGTGTCTGCATGTATGTTACATAAACATATATATAACATATATAATTTGTTTCATGTCCATGTATATAATTGTATGTCCTATATTCTTCTTAACATTTATTGTTTGGAAGTATAATACATACATATATACATTACATTACATCATTTAGCAGACGCTCTTACCCAGAGCGACTTACAAATAAGTGCATCACTATGCTAAGAGTAGACATCGTAAGGTATTACAAGAATATACACATATACAATACACACATATACATACCTATACATACATGAAATATCTAACTATCTATCTATCTATCTATCTATCTATCTATCTATCTATCATCATATCATATCTACAATGCACTCATCTGTATATCTATCATTTTATGTTTTCCTATCTATGCCAGCCAAGACATACAATATCCACTTAATTCAAGCTCTGGTTCACCATACAGGCAATGGTGTCAGAACCTGATATACTATCTTCATTCTGTTCATCACTGACTCAGAGAACACTTAATACTGATACACTGGATCAGGGTATCCTAACATGCCTTGATCCCACCACTGCCTGATCATTGTAATTCCTTGCCCTTGATCTGTCGAAAGTATGCGCCTCTATGTCTGACTAATGCACTTAGAATGAGAGGAGACTGATTTGAGTGCAGTTTTGGACTGAGGCAGTATCACTTACATTTATATCGCTAACCTGATTTCCCTTGTTTTCTCTTTCATTCTATGGGAAGGCAGATTTGGATGTGCCTGTAGGAGCATGTTATGTAAACCCACAGAATCCCATCAGAGAGGAAAACGGATTTCCTCCATGCGCACTGAACCAGGGACAATGGAAATACAACTGTGGAAAATCAAAAGTTCTTCACTTTTTTGGTCAATTTTGTTAGTGGGATTTCATGAGATTGAAAACAGGGAGAATTTACTATTGGTACAAAAAAAGAGACTAAAAATTTTTGAAAATCTTCCAGAAAACTTCTCGGGAATCCTTTGTTTTGTTGACATTCAGCTCAGAACAGAGGAAATTAGGCAGTGGCAGCTTCATTCTTTAACCCTCTTATGAAGTCACGAAAACAAACAGTAAATCTGGCCAAATAAAGGACAATACTTCCGAGCTGATCCCACCACTGGGAGTGGGGGCAGCGGGGTTGGGGGGATGTCAAAAGGATTCTCTAACTATATCCGTTTTACTTACTGTGAATCAGTGTTCAAGAGGTTGAGAAAACAGTTTTCACAAATCCACAAATGCTGTGAAAATTCATAATTTAAGTGCTGTTGTTGCTGTCCTTTAGCCAGTGAGTGGTATTCTGCCTCCGATTTCATGAACAGCTTTGTATATGCCTACTTCACAAGTGCATACATCAAGCCAGGGGTGATTATAATGTTTTGCTGAAGGAACCTCGAGCTTGTGATTGGATTGTTTTGAGCGTTTTGATTGTTCTGAGCGCTGAGTGCTTGCGACGCATGAATCGTGCTCCGTTGCAAACTGGCCCTCGGCGAACGACACCATCCTCTCAGAGAAGGTACAGTATGTTCTTCCTGCTGCTGAAACCGTGGCCGGCGAGGAGCGGCGAGCAAGTCGCCAGACCCCGTCAGTGACAGTGACAGACACGGTTTATCAGTTATTGACACTGGAATTATTTAATCAAATGTAATTAAAGCAGCCTGGTAGCTCTGGACAAACAGAGCAGGGGCTGATAGGGCCAGAGCGGCGTGGCTGAGGACAAACAGGCAGGAATGTGCGCGCCAGCGGTGCCAGTCTGTCAGAGGCGGTGTCTTTATCAGGGTCACTCCAAAGGCACGGCCCCAAATCAACAGCACACAGAAAATCGTGATTCCTCCTGCCTGTCCCAGTTGCATCAGGAGCAATCTACTCAGCTGAGAGCAACGTGGGGAGCCGATTGCATTCGGGGGAGTTCGCTCCGAACTCCCGAGCCAGAACTCCTCGCACGCGGACTGTCTTGCGAAATAAGATTGAAAGTAAACACGGCTCTGCCAATAGTCTGGAAGAATAACGGATGAACACCCTCCCATTTGCCAGCATACTGTTTTTTTTTCCTCTAAACTAGTAGTGAAATATATGTTGTGGTACATAGTTCTGAAAGGCAAATGTTTTCAGCACTTGACTCTAACTTATGTTTGCTGTACTTGGCTTCAAAGTGAACCAAAACAAGTCTGATTATGAATGAGAGAAAAAAAAGCATTTCCCCATAGAGGAAGCTGGGATCTGC
Source organism: Megalops atlanticus (assembly GCA_019176425.1). Classification (NCBI taxonomy): domain Eukaryota; kingdom Metazoa; phylum Chordata; class Actinopteri; order Elopiformes; family Megalopidae; genus Megalops; species Megalops atlanticus. The sequence continues at coordinate 22,293,061 of CM032875.1, read as the reverse complement.
AGTCTGCAAAGGAGTCTCTGCCTAATGCAAATGGGAATTGATTGCTGGTGCCATTTTGTCAGTGGGTGCTCTGCTTCAGCAGTGTATATATGCAAGTCTGTGTGTGTGTGTGTGTGTGTGTGTGTGTGTGTGTAGCCCAGTCTTGGTGTTGTGTTGACAGAAAGAGGCCTGATATCCTATGGGGGACTACGTGACATTTAACCAGAGAGGGAAAGCAAGGCCAGAATCGATCGTAGTGATTCAAACATATAAATAAAGATTTTCTCTGAGAGCGAAGGCCCGAACGTCAGCTGTAGTGTGTGCAGAGGCACGTGACCAACATTCGACCCTGTGCAGTGATGGGGCAGCATCGTTCTGCATGTCAAGTCGGATTTGCACATCTTCTGAACCTTATACTTGTCAGAGCGAGACTCCTAATTGAGGCAAAACAACTGAAGAGTCAATACTAACATGCCGTCATTGATATTACACAACATATCTTACATAACAGTAACACGGTACTCCTCAGTAAATTTGTAAAAAACTATTTAAGACATTAAAGATATGCTGAAGACATTATGCCCTTCTATGCATAAAAGCAAATGCTGTCACGTGGTTCCCCCATGCTGTTGCTGGCCGTTAGCTACTCCAGGTGTCAGACCCCAACCAATCAAGTGGCACCCTGCTAGCTGCTGCGGGCATTGGGAGCGCTATATCTGCAGTCATGTCCTGCATGGCCTGGCTGTCCATCCAGCATGGCAGTTATAAACTTAATGTAATCCACAGCCGCTAGCTAATGTGCACTCCCCTGCATTGATCCACTGCCACGTGCCATTCACAGTCTACAAAACTGCGGTCACAGCCTGATGCAGCCCGGTGCTGTGGCTCCATGTTACAGCCGCTGGGTGCTCACGCCATCAAGGGGTGGCACTGTGCAGCTTTTTTTTTTGGGTGGAGGTTGCGTCTTTCCTGTCCATGTCCAGTTATGTATATATGGCTGAAACGAGTGATTGATAGCCAATGACAGAAAGGCTACAGTGGCACTTAATAGACCATGTTGATGTGTGCGTTAGTGTTGGGGGTTCAGAGGAGTGAAGGTGCAGAGAGGAGGTGCTCCGCCTTGTCTCTCACTCCTGCTCCTCCTGCTGCACTCTGAGGATGGACAAAAAAAAACCCTCACCATCCTGTCCCTTCACAAGGGTTCCTCTGTGCCCTCTCAGCTCTCCTCTTTCCTTTGTTCTGCTGTGATTGTTTGGTGGTTGAAGCCGCCCTGAGGAGACTGCTGCTGATGTGATGTTGTGAGAGAGAGGTGCTGTCACACCAGGCAGCCCCCTCCATGGTCCTGCTGATGAAAAGCTTTGTGGTTCAGCCCTGAGGGGGGCCTGCTTCTCCTGGCTCCGACAGCACTGCCTCTGCACTCCCATTCTGCTGGCTTTATTTATTTCCTGCTTATGGTGGTGTTTGCCCACCTGGTCAGGTCCGCTGTCTGCTATTAGATTTAGGACCGCTCTGCACCATGCAAGAAGAACGTTTCATCTATCATCCCTCTCTATGTTCATTCCCTTTACCCTCCCCACATCCCCCTTCCCCCCCACCCCAACGCACTCCATCTTTATCACAAATGTATGTTTTTGTTTCTCTATTTGGTTCATCAGTGCTTTTTAAATTGTCCTTCGCTCCCCAGTCCTTCATGTCTTCTGCCCTCCTTCCATGTTTCCTTCCTTTCCTTCCTTCTCCCTTTTTTTCCCATGGATTAAGAGCAGAGCTGGGCCACACTTCTCATAGTGTACAAGGGTTTTTAATTTTTTTTATTTTTTCAGGACGGAGTTAGTATGGACCCCTGTGTGCTGCTGTCTGCTGAGCTGACTTACTAAGAGTGATGGGAAGGCATGTGGCCATAGCGTTGGGTTAGCCGTGTTGATTGACAGTGTAATTAGGTGACTGCATTTGCCAGTTGGTCTGGGACTAGGGTGCTTTGTTTTTTTTTTTATTATTTTTTGGATCTTTGCTGAAACATTGACAAACGTTCCACATATCTGCTACAGCTGTGAGGGAGGAATGGTCTGTTTACTTCCTGAGTGATAGACACACTGTCTCAAAACGTAATGATTTTTTGATTGTTTAAATCGGCCCGTGCTGTCTTTTTGCTGTGTTGTACAATAAAAAAAATCCGCAAATGTATAAACAGTAAAGGAGGAAAGCACATTTACACTGACCCAGCGGTGCGGCAATTTTCAATAAATGCAACAAAGAGAGTTACCCAACTTTAATGTGCCAGAAAGTGTTGCTCACAGCCTTAAAAATCAATAGTCCTCATCACAAGCAAACATTCCATCCGTGGAGGAGAACATGCCTCACATTTAACAGGGTGATGTTTATGTTGACACAACTGAACCAGTTTTGTCTCACTGGGACGCATCTGTTAATCATTTCAGCCTGCCTGTTTAGCATGTCTGCATCTCTGCAGCCTGCCCACCCCTTGTGGTACCCCCAAAAAGAGGGGCAGCGGGCTAAGGACAACAATTGCCATAGAAACTGGAACTCACGACAACTGAGGGGAAATCAAAAGGAAACAAGTTATATGTAGTGTAAACATGCTGTTGTAGGTTGCCATGGAGAATAACAATTTTTTGGAAAGCTGTAAGTTTTTTACTGAAAAAAGCTGCGTTGTGTCTGCAGGGCTAAAGGCACTTGTGTGTATGTGTGTGTGTGTGTGTGTGTGTGTGTGTGTGTGTGTGTGTGTGTGTGCGTGCACGTGTGTGGCAGAGAGAGAAAGACCATGGTGTGTGTGTGTGCATACATGGTAAATACAGTATATAAAACTTGCTTATTTGCTTGCTTTCATCACTATGGGAAAAGCTCTGTTAGATCAAATTCCAAGAATCATAGCTGTGGCTTTTACCACAAAATTAGCTCCTGGATTATTATTTTTTCTGTGTTTGTATATAAAAAAGTGCCATCAAAGCGCTTGCTGTGCAGTACCTTCTGTGGCACTGTTTGCTCGGTGATTTCCTGTCGGATTTCACTGATGTGTCCCTTCAATTTCAAAGATCGCCATATCCGGCCCCCGTGAACGAAGCCCCCCCGTGGCTTATTTTGGGTGCTTACCGAAGGAGATTTCAGGTTTATTTACTGAGGATAATGGGCTGTGTAGTGCCAGGAGATTGGCTGCGAGGAGCGGGGGGCTATTTTGGTCTCCTGTTCCCGGTGTCTCTGCCGTGAAGAAGCGGGGGACTTGGACGCCTCTGCGTGTTGGAGCGCGAGAGGCAGTGGGCAGCCAAGTGGAGACCGAGGGATAATAATTCCTGTGCACAGGATCCCAGCCAGATGCTGTCCAGACAATAGATGCCGCTTGTTTTAGAAGGCCCCGGGTTTAAGGGACTCCCACCGCCATTCCTGCTGCAGACTGCCGGCCCCAGGAGGAACCCCCCCCGACACTCCACCCACCGTTCCCGCCGCACCAACAGTCCCCTGTCGCTGGTAACAGAATACGGAGAATCGCGGCAATTAAGTTATATGTCAAACAGATGTTTCAGATTCCCCTCATTAGCCGGAATGCAAGTTCAAACTCTGTCGAGCTGAACATCAGTGGAATAAACAGCGTGTTGCGAACATCTGAACCCGGGTTATTTGCATAAAAGAAAGAGACTCCTGGCTGGCCTGCCCTTTAGACGCTGGATGCTGCCGCCCTGCTGCTTGGCGGTGCTCAATTTATGTTATTGTAGCATCCACTGCCTGGTAGTGTTGCTCAGAATTCTATCCCGATCCTTGGTAGGGCTAATGTTATTCAAGATGGACATAAAACGTTGCAATCGTTCACGTGGGAGTAAGGGCACGGGACAGAGGACTACTTTCTGCAGTCCTCTGTGTCTCTACTGCCTCTTTTTTTAACCTGGGTTTTAAATGGTTGCTTTGACTCCTGTGCCAAGATTAATCTCAGTCTCTGCCCTGAGTTGAAAGGAATTTTAATAGACTTAATAAAACGATACCCCCCTGTCATTTACTCGCCGGAATATCTCCTCCATATGCCTCCCTCTTGTGAAGTGTCTATTTGCTCTGAAGTGCCCGTGCGACTGAGCGTTTGTAGCCATGCCAGGCAAGCCGGGGTGTGCTTGGTTTCCAATAGAGAGAGGCTTCTTCACTTACACACAAATGCCAGGTTAATCTTGCATTCCGCACAGTCATTACCCGCTGAAAAACACAGGGACAAGTTTGTGTCTTTCATTTGGTGATATAGCCAATGGTGTATTTTGCTATCATTTGCTGAAACATCCCAGCTGGACTGTAGCAAATGGTAGGCCTGGAAAAAAACATATTTATATATATATGTATATATATATATATATATATATATATATATATATATATATGTATATACACACATATGTATATGTATATATATGTATACCAGTTAAAAAGGGCCAGTTTGGAATGCTGCATGATACAGGACTGTGCAGCTAGTGTAGATCCTAATTTACAGTTCCTGTTGCCCATGTCAGGAAAATGTCCCCTGTGCCCCCTCCCTCATAGCTGACCTCCCTGGGACAGCATGGGAAGCTGTGGGAAGCGATGCGTTCCTGCCGTCAGCAGGGGGCACGACCCCCCCTGGGAGAAGAGGAGGGTAACTACCCCACCCCCCCCCCCTTCCCTGTGGTCTGCTGCATGGTCATCCCTCTCCCCTGGATTCCCAAACCCACAGCAGGGCAGAGGGGGCCGGCCGCAGGGCCAGCGCTCGGTCCCCAGGGCTCTTCCGAAAAAGCTGGAGCTCTCCCTGTCGCTGCTGACATCACGCATAGCAACGCACAGCAGCACGTATGCCTGACAACAAGCGTTTATTTCAGATGGAGAGGGAGAGGGAGGAGGAGGGAAAACAAAGGGTCCTGTTTTTTTGATTAAGAGATTTACTCTGTGTGGATCCAATAAAAGAAGAAGCTGAGGAAGAAATATAGTGTTATCTGTGGTGTCTGGGGAGCTTTTTGAATACTCCTTACTCTCAGAGTGTGTTTGTGCCTCTAACTGAGGGCTAACAACACTGCACTTTTTAGTATTGTTGTTCTTCATGTCCCTTTTTCCCACTGATTTTCTACAATGGCACCACTAAAATTTAAACTGCTCCCTTTCTGTAGAAGGTACCCACATTATGATTTATCTTCCCTCAATTTATAGTGCTTAGGGGCTGCCTGGTGTTGCCATTGTATATAATGTGTTCATTTAACAAATTCCCAAGTCAGCTTCGGGGTCCTTAAACATGCTCATGTTACACTTTAGAGTCTAATGCAGTTCCTACTCCACAGCTCCAAGAGGTGTGGTGTATTTCTGGTAATGAGCGCCTAAGTGATCACCGTGGAGCAGAGAAAATCCCGGGGAGGACAGATGTTCAGATTCCCGCACGCTGCAGCAGGCTGCAGCGCCGGACTCCACGAGGGCGCTGGCATGCCAAGCACTCGGGCTACTTTGGTTCAGGCCCGTCGTGCCTTCCCTCCTCCTCTTCACAGCTCCACCGCAGCCTGTCAGGGGCCCTCCCAAACCCATGCCTCCACCCCCCCCCCCTGCTGATTACAAAAGCATTTGTTTGCCTTGGCATTTCACTGCTCTTAATTGAAATCCTTCAGGCAGGAGCATTTAGATCGCATTTTTTTTTTTTTTCCGCCCCTCCTTTCTGCGAGAGGGGGAAATGAATGACGCTCTGTAAATAGCACATGTGATAGATGGTAATAAGGGATTTCTCCGGGGGCGCACAGCGTGGTCATTAGGATCTGTCTTGTGTGAGATGATGCAAAAAGTGGAGAGGAGTCCCAACACCCAGTTTCTCCCACAAGCACAGCACCGCTGCCACGACAACCATAGGCAACAGTCAGTCACTTAGATTCCACCAGGAACATCCACTTATTTACTTACTGTTACTGCATCACAATTTTTATGTAGTGTCTTTCTGCTGTATGATTACCACAGAAACTAATCTGTCATCTTACGTGGCATCTTCAGAGAGGTTCTATGTGTTGCTTTCCGCCTCAGTGTAGTCCTTTGTGTTCCTTATGTATTCTAATTCTCCCATAATTTCTAGCATGCTTCGCAACATCGCTCTCTACTTGACTGTGGTTTTACCATGATCTGAAAGCACTGCACCCTCGCGCCCAGAACCTGTGAAGCTCCACCGGCTCTGTGTGCGGACTGCAGCCTAGCGTGTTTGACTTATCTGCCCCCGTCGTCCCCAGAGCAGCTGTGTTGGCCTGGAGCTGGTGGCGGGGAAGGCAGGGCTTCCCCAGATGTGTGCCGCTGGAGCGGAACGGGTGCGAGAGCCCCGTGTGGGAGCCTGCGGCGCTGAAGCGTGGGGCAGCGGCAGCAGCGGCAGCAGCAGCAGGCCGTCACCGCTGCCCCTGAGAGAGAGAGAGAGAGAGAGAGAGAGAGCCCCGCTTTCATCTCCTCTCACTTCAACTGCTCCGCTCCCTGCCACCGCTGTGGGGAAGACGCAATCTCATTTCACTCTTAACAAGGGCCTCTGCGCGCAGAGGAAACGGGCAGAGAGCAAGAGACACAGGGAGAGGGAGAGAGAGAGGGAGAGAAAAAGAGACAAAAAAGACAGCGGACAACAGAGAGAGTTGACGAGGAGGGAGAAAAAAGAAGTGGATTTGTGGACGGCCATTGATAAATGAGGGAACACGAGTGGAGCGTCCCAGCGTCCCAGGGTGTCTTTTACCCGTGCTCAGAGAAGACCAAGCCAAGAGCTTACTTATCTCTGTTCACGTTTAATGTGTGCCAGGTCCACCCCTCCGGTGTTTTGTTTTTTCCTTTGCTTTCGTCGGGCCCAAATCCTCCGGCCAAAATGGGGTGTGTAAACATTGAACTGTCTGTTGATTTATTTTGATACCATTGGGAGATTGTCGATTTTCCACAAAGGAGAGGAACAGAGACTATGAACCATTACCAGGCAAAAGGGCTAAGCATTTTTACTATTTCAGCTGATGCCATTGTGCAGTGCATGGAATCGCTTTAGACAGATTAAAGAGTGACATGGCCTTCAGATCAATTATTCATCTCTGTCCGTTGCCTGGCTTGTTTTGTGCTACTGGGCTGTGAAGAGGCTCATATGAGAAGGCAATCAGTATTCCACTTTGAAAACATCCGGTGGCTTTTCTTCAAATATGGCAGGCCCAAGTGAGACAAACCTCAACAGAGGGTGTTCGTAAGAATAGGACAGAACAGTGGGGGAGTGAGAAAACAGGGTTCAAAGGGCATAGGGTGTACTTTTTGCCGTCAATCATAGGTAGAAGAGGAAAAAGGCAAGATTCTTCAGACGAAGAATCATGTACAAATGCTTGCGCTTTCCTTACAGAAACAAGTCACAGAATCTGCTGTACAGGATGCAGTAAGGGTGCATGTCATTTCCAGACAAATTGATGTGACGTCTTTCAATGAAATGTGGGGAAGATGCAGAAATGGCAGTCCCTGAAGATAAGCATAATAAGGGTGTAGCTACGTCACAAAGCCCTTTGAGCAGAATGAAGGTGTTAGAGGGATGAAAATGGAAACTTAAAATGACCCTATTTTTCCTCTGCCCTGTGCTTTCATTTTTCCTACCTTTGCTCAGATTGAGCAGTGTCTGATGAGCAAAAAATGCAGACTCCCACACTTTGCCTTGTTAGAGAATCCCGCTGTGCTCCCCCTCCCCCTGACACATGACACACACACACACACACACACACACACACACACACACACACACACACACACATACACACACACTCCCTTCCACCAGACAAACGTGGCCCACACTGACTTCTTAGGTGTACAGTCTACTGAACAGTGACCTGCATTATCAGTGTAACTGACATTATCTGATAACAACTGAAAAAAAATAACAATAAATGCTAAGTGATTTTACACTTGGACCCCTGGCAGTGACATTGTACACAGTGTCAGTATACGGTTGCTGCTTAGATCGGTGACTGACCTAATCTGAACTGTCATTGTACAGGGACAGAGTTGAAGGGCCACTGGTCAGCTTTTTGTAATACTGCAACGGTTTTTGCATCGCCCTCCTCCTGCTCTCCACGATATAAAAACTGAAGTGTTTTCTTTTAGCGTCTGCAAGAAATGCCCCAAATGAGCCGCCTGGCTTCCGAATTCTGGTTTGAAAAAATGTTTTATTCATCCTCCTCCGCCTGTAAAGAGTCCTGATGGCACTGCTTGTTTTCCCATTTCAGCTCCTGCACTCTTTAAATATGCACTTGTTTGTGCATACACATTTGTATATGCTTATATACTGGTGTAGCTACTTTGCATGTTACATGTTAAGCATATGTTTGATTATGAATCGGTGTGTGTATCTGTAATGTGCCTGCATGCTTGTGCCTAGACGCAGAGCTGTCACATGGAGCTTTCCTAGCTATTGACATGGAACTTTGTGTTACATGTAAATACATGTTTCACATGTTCAAATGAGTCAGTTGTTCACGATGGTGCCCCCTCATCAATCACCAGAGAGCTCCTGGGCAGAGAGAAAAGCTGATGGAGACCTGAGGGAAATGAGGCCTTGTCATAGGGGGGTGGAGTTTGGGGGGGAAAGAGAGGGAGAGACAGAGGAAAGGAGACAGAGATAGAGAGGGAAAGAAAGAGTAAAGAGGGCAACTGGGGAGAGAGGGAGTGAGAGAGAGATAAAGAGAGGGGGTGGGAGAAATTGGAAGACAGACATAGGGAGAGAGAAAAGAAAGAAAGGAAATGAGAAGAGAGGATAAAGTTAGATCAAGGAAGAGACTGATAGGAAGGGAAATAAAGATTAAACAGAGCAACTGGGGAGAGAATGAGAGAGGGTGAATGACAGAAAGATGGGAAAAAGGAGGCATAAGAAAAGAGAGGGAAGGCAAAGAATAAAAACAGTGAAAGATGGCAGAGGGAGAGAGAGATAAAGAAAAACGATGGAAGGCAGGAAGGAAAAGAGCTTTTGAGGCGCAGGAAATAATGCTCCAGTGGCAAAGGAAAGAGAATGGTTTTAATAAGTGACAATCTACCTTTTATTGTTGGCTATACGAGAGCGCTGAGAGACTCCCGTGCGCATGTGGCTCGTCAGTGGGAGGATCAGCCTCAGTAATGACTGCATTTTCCGTATCCACACAAGATGGTCCCCAGGGGGGCTATTCTGCGCATCATGTTCCCTGACATCTGCTGCCACACGAGGTGTTGCTTTACTCACTCACACCCCTGTACACGCTGCAATCCCAGCCCAGGCGTGTGTCACGCACCACCCAAACGGTCCCCTTTCAGAGACCACAGTAAATGCACCAGAAGAACAGACTATTGACAGGCAACATCACTGTCACTGATAATTAGCGCTGAGGTGGGTCCCAGCTCCCAGCAGGAGAACCCAGCAGGGACAGGCCGGGAGCCATATTACTCTATAAATGGGTGGTGTTGAGGGACTGGCACAAGTTGATAATATTGCCAGTTTTCCCAACAAATATTCACACAGGACACATAAACCTCTGTTTATTAGAAAAGTGAATGTTTTATTTTCTTTTTTTTTTTCCTGAAGACAAAATTATGCATAAAGCTACACATATTTGAGAATTATTTACAGTGCCATCAAAGCACAAGAAGTACTGTAAGCCTCAAGCTGCTATGTTTAGATGCCATGCAATAATGACTAGAAGAACTGGATTAACCCTCACAAGTCTATTTGACACTCTAATACATTCCCACATGCATGCCCCCTACCATGTGCCTCTGACATTTGTGCATGACCTCATTCCCTCACTTGCACAAACATGATAAAGACAATGAAGCATCTTTACACATTGGAAAACAACCTCCAGGAGCTAGTTTCAAAATGGAACACCCAGCACTATTTAATAATGCAGCAGCCTCAAAACTTTTATGATTGAGAAGATAGTGCCTTTTAGTCCTTCATTGAAAGGATAAGTGGTCCCAATTCACGGTTAACAAAATCATCCCATTGAACTGCTCACAGGAACCACGCAGCAGTGTACAGTAGTTAGATACATGCCGACATTCCACCTCCATGCTTGATACTCCATGACACACCACTACTTTATATTCACTGCAAAATACTAACACACATCAAAGACATTTTTAATATCATTCTTTGTATCTATTTGGCCGGGGATGTAGCCAGTGATTGTTAGCTTACAAAGGATGACTGAAATGAGTCATGGTCAAAGGAGAAGGTGTTTATTGGCCTTCTGAATAGTCTAAAGATTGACTATGTTACCTTCACTACTGTAACATTTTATAGTATTTCAAAGGAGGAAAATGGTATTTATCTTTGCTCAGAATCTTGTATAAAGCAGGGGTATTCAGGTTTACACCTAGAGTGCAAATGGTTAAAGTGCTCATTAATAACAGGTAATTCATACAATCACTTGGCTTTCATAATTAACTGTGTGGCATGCTGTGTACATTTTTTACTGCGTTACACCATCCAAAGGTTGTTAAAAAGGCGAACCAATGGATCTCCTGAGCTTGACATTTCTGATGTATCTTCAGTTGCTCGAGAATGCACTGTTTGGCATGGGCCAAACTGGTGTGAAGTTAGTTGTGTTGGTTTCATAAAAATCAGAACGTTTTTCCTTTATTTGAGAGAAAATGTAGAGTTTGAGAGTCAGAATTTAATGCAAAAGTATTTAGAGTAATATGAGCACTATTTCAAAGCCTGATTGCAGTCACAATCTGTCACAGGTTAAAAAGATGATTCAAGATGAGCCAAAATGTAAAAAAGTTTGTATTGACCTATTTTTCCCGATGCTTCTTAAACTCAAGTAAAAAATATGTCCAATTAAAGTCAGAAACCTCTGGCAGCACTTTTTTAGACATGGCAATTACCATTATTTATTTATCCTCATCATCATTATCAATTCTTGTAATTAAATAATTACTTAAGTAGGGCTGTTCTGAGATGAACTCGTTTTCCATGTTTCATTCATATCTTTGCCATGGCAAAAAAAGAGAAAGAATATGGCCTTTTTGGTTTCTAGGCATTTAAACCAACCATTTAGAAAATTCAGCTTCTACAATTAGATTTAAGTGCACATGCAGTCATGCTCTGATGGAGGTCTAGTGATAAAAGCTCAAGTTGTTAAAGTAAACTTGAGTTGGTCCTTTTGATGGCCCTCTAAAGTCCACTTACATTGTTCTACATCTGAAGTACATCTGAAGGGCTCTGAGGCATTTTAATGAGAGTGACTTATGTTCACCTAATAATATATATTATTCCATTATCATATCAAAATATGATTGAGTACATACATTTTAAAGTTGATTCTATATTTTCACATACTTATTGTTTACCATTTGATTACCACACTTTTAAGGTGTATTCTAAGGCTTCTGTATGCAGTCAAGCATATAGTGATAATTTACTAGGTTTGCGCATCTAGATGGCTATGTTGACACTTTACAGTATAAATAGTCCAGCACATACCAAAGGTGTCTGGTATTAGGGGTGTTAGTTTATGGCCCTGAGTGAAAGCATGCAAGCCATTTAGAAATGCATGAATTCTCTCCTCCACTACACAGTGTGGACTTTAAAGGAATAATGTATTATGTTCATCTTACAATTATTATATAATGTTTTAACCCATAATCCATATAATGTCATAAATTCTCTTTGCCTCTGTCCCAATATGTGGTGGGAAGGACCACCGCATTGATCTCAGGGCAGTTTTCAGCATCTTCTAGTGGAGCTCAGAGAGGCAGTGTGGGAGACCTGCAGACTGGATGGGGAAGGTGTCAGTGCCTTTATTACTAAGATGCGAGATAGCTCCCTGTTAATCTCAGTGCGTCATGAGTGCACTGCTGGCACAGTGCGGCAGAGGAACAGTTTTAGTGAGGTGTGAGCGAGGTGTAAGTGCAGTTTAAGTACGGTGTTACCTTGGTGATGACAGCCCAGAGAACAGTTTAAGTGGTGTGTTATTGCGGTGCTATTGTGTGGAGGATGCTGTGAGGTTGTGGTCAGAGTACAATTCACGGGGCGCCGTTATGGCACGGCTTACACTGTGGAGTCACGGCAGCGCAGCCAAGTGCGGTGTGGGTGTGGCTTCACCGAGACATTACTCATTGTGCGTGGACCCCAGTTAAGTTGTTTGTTATTATAGTCTTAGTGTAGAGCATTGTTAGTAGCTTCAGTGCGGAGTGAGTTTGGCCCAGTACACGAGGGAGTGAATTTATTGTGGCACGAGTGTGGCTTCAGCACCCAGTGAATGTGGTTTCAGTGCCCAGTGAGTATGGTTTCAGTGCATGGTGAGTTTGGTTTCATTGTCCAGTGAGAGTGGTTTCACTGCGTGGTGAGTATGGTTTCAGTACCCAGTTAGTGTGGTTTTATTGTGGCATGATTGTGGTTTCAGTGCTCAGTCAGTATGGTGTGCATGTGGTTTTTTTGCATTTAGAATGGTATGTAATTTCACTGCTGACGAGAAGATGCTGATCAGTGTGTCTCTGATCTCCAGTCCTGCTAAGTAAATGACGGGGCAGGCCTTCCCCTGACTTCCTGGGCCAACTCCTCTGACTCACATGCACACATACACAGTCACACTCACACTCACACACACACACACACACACACACACACACACACACACACAAACACACATGCACACATACACACACACACACACACAAACACACACACACACACACACACACACACACACACACACACACACACACACACACACACAGCAGCTAGCCATCTCGCACTGACCCAGACTCACATAGCATATAGCACTCCAGCAAATATAACTCTATCTGGGCACAGATAGGCATTTTCTACAAACCTAGAAATGCAATACAATTAATCTAGGAAATGTAGCTCAGTGTTACATTTTAACAGGTTTATTAGTAGATATTGTAGCGAATCAGTGACCAGCAGGAAAACAGTGTATGACACCAAAGAAATGCTCACAATGTGGTAGATTTAACATCCCGATTGCTCATCTGTGTTACACAGGCTTGTGCGGAGGGTCCCAATGCAAACTATGTCCATTTCTCATGTACAGCCATATTTGGAATTTTGGATGAAAAGAGATGTGGTGACAAAAGTCCCTTTTAGGTTTGATCTCATAGACAGCGTTCCTCACTGGTAGGAAGTGGGAATCAGAGAGCCTGTTACTCTTATCTCTCATCCAGTGATGTTTGCGTAACTGAGCTTTTCCTTCTACCTTTAAACCACAACTATTACAAAACACCTCTGAACATTGATGTGTAGATTCTAAATAACCCCACTTCCAAAAAAGTACACAATCTAAATGAACTGACTGCCTGAGTTTTATTTAAGAGCATGTTTAAGTGATAAACACATGAATATGCTTAATAAAATCCATAAAACCACACAGTTTTCATTATATTAACAACAACTGGCACATTGTCCTGCATACTTTGTGCAAGAGCTTAATGTTAACTTGCATAACTTTAAACATTATCATGTGAACCAGAAACAGAGAGAAATATTCACCAAGTGGACCCTGAAAAAATGTCTGCACGCTACAGTCTGCCAGTGCTCATTTCAGATATCAATCCAATCTTCCACTAATCAAAACAAAGACTACCTATCTGGTTTTTGAATGAATATTGTTGTCGCTGTGTTTTAAATTAAGAACACACCTCTTTAAATGCTCACTGAGAGAGTGTGGCAGGCAGGACACCCCTGTGTTTTGCCTCAATCCCTGCTTCCATAAAATCTTGGTCTCAGAGATGATGAACTGTATTAATATCTGCTTAGTGCTTCTCTGCCAGCAGGAAGCTTTATGAGTGAGAGTAGAACGCATCTTTCACAAGATTACTTTGTTTTAATTCAAGCACTGCCACTATCATGAAAAGCGACAATGGGGCAAAAAGCTAAAGAGAAAAAAAAATAGAAGAAGAAAGAAGAAATGCGCTTGCAAATGCCTTATTTTCCAGGATGGTGTGTGAATTTTAAATCACTGTAAGCTGACTCACAAGGTCAAAGATTAGGGCTAATTCATCTGTCAATGTGTGTTTATCATATACAAGTGTGTTTTCCCTGTGTAAGAGGGGATTTGGGGAAAAAGAGGAAAAAAAAATCAAGTGAGGATGAGATAATTAAAACGGCAGCAGTCCTGTTGTAGAGTTCCATCAAACACTAAAAATGCATAGATCCCTGAGGGGTGCACACCAGCTAAACTGAGGTGTCAAAAACATATGCAAATAATGGCAAAAACACAGTGATCATATTTAAAGCCATAACAATCCCTTGACTGTATATTGCCTCCTCATCTCTCAATACTTTTATTCCTTGAAAGTTAATTATGGTGACCCCGTGGGAGTGGGGATGGGAGGCTGACGGAGGAGGGGGTGGAGTGTGATTGCCTCTCTGCCCGGGGGTCCCTGCAGGCAGGGAGGCAGGCGCGCCACCCTGTACTGACACAACATTCATCTCTGTCACTTTCCTGCTGCTGTCAAAGCCCGCGCTGAAATTCTCACATTCACAGCTTGGCGCAGGCTGTGGCCCGCCGCACACTGTGACACAAACACACGCAGTCATCCCCTCAAAACACGCTAACGCTAATGTATAGTATATGCCCCCAAAAAAAACACGTGTGAAACCCGGGGAATGATCAGAGCAGGTGCAGCCACTCACACGGCACCCGTTTCCCTATTATGCTTGCTCCAGCGCGTGTCACCTTTCTTGACAAGTTGTTCTGTTTGGATAAGTCACAGCTCTGGTTTTGAAGGCAGGTTTTGGCATTTGTCGTCTGCTTGCTAACAAGCCTCACAGCAAAGTCTGAGAACTATCTAACTTAGAACTCCCTCTCTCCCTTTCTGTGTGTTTAGGGTCACGGGCGGCGTTTAAGTAACCTGGTGCGACCCCTCAGAAACTGACGGCCGTTTATGTTTGGCAGCCTGTAATGAGGTGTCCTCAGACACAGGGTTTCAGTGTAACCCAAGAGGACAGCCACCGTATGTCTTAATGCAGCCTCTGTTTGTATGGATGTTAATGGTGTTCTTAGAACGCTCATCTGAATGCTGAAGGCACACTCTGATAAGTGTAGGGCAGTGTTAAACAGCACATACAAACAGGTTTGTGTGGCACACCAGTATCGCACCTCATCTCAGCTCTTCTCCAGTACAGGACTGTAGCAGCCATTGTAGACCCACAGAAAGCCCCACATGCATCATTATATTTCCTTCATTATACGGGTTGGAATCAGTGTTTTCATCATTGGGTGGGGGAGCACTAACATCAGCATATCACCCCATATACAGTCAACCCTCTCTTTAGTAATACTTACCCCCTTCATAGTGCTGGACCCACCCCTCCCTCTCCTTAGTACTATAAACACCCCTCCCCTCTCCTTAGTATGAGACCAACCCCTCCCCTCTCCTTAGTATTAGACCTATCCCTCCCCTCTCCTTAATGCTAGACCCGCCCCTCCCTCTCCTTAGTGCTGTAGCCACCCCTCCCTCACTTTTGTGTTGGACTCACTCCTCACTTTGTTTAAAAAAAATAGTTAAGACTCAAGCTGGAAAGATAGTTTTAATAAGGGAAAAAGCATTCTGAGAGTGAGAGTTCTGACACCACATAATCAATGGCAAAACTGCAGACGCACAGAAAACTGTATTTTCTTGGAACCTTTCTCTCTCTCTCTCTCTCTCTCTCTCTCTCTCTCTCTCTCTCTCTCTCTCTCTCTCTGTCTCTTTTTTGCTTTAAAGGCATTTCTGACAACACACACACAAACACATACACACAGAAACACACACGCGCGTGCACGCACACATATACATACGCACACACATACACATACATACTGTATACACCAGCAGTGATCTTGCTGGAGCCAGGAAACACCTCTGTGTATCAGCAGGACTGCCTGTTGCCTGGCAACTTGGCTTTTATAAGGAGGCATTCTGGAAGCTCAGTGAAGAAACGTCTCTATTATTGTGTTGGCGGCAGTCTTGGTGATGGGAGCTAGAGCAGCAGTCGACCCAGGGGCCGGAGAAAATTGGGCCCTGTTGACATCCTAACAACAACCACAAACACAAATACAAAGGAGGGAAAGGAACAGATAAAGATGTTCAAGTGAAAGTGGAAAAGTGTCTTTAAGGTGCTTTTACTCCTACTTCAAAACACTTGTCTTTATTCACTGCTTAACAGCTGCAGAAGTGACACTCTGTGCTGTGTGCATGTACTGTATGTATATGCATGTGTGTATTTATGTGTGTGTTCTTTGACTGTGGGTGTGATGAGGGCTGGCTTTTGCAAGGTGAAGGTAGTCTTCAGAGACCATGTGCCTGTTATCTGAGCCTGTTCCCTGCATGGTGGTGCACGGTATGGAGGGAATATGTGAAATAGCTCAGCCACAGAGGGCCCCCTGTGCACTGCAAATGACTAGTGGGAACTTAGGAGGGAAAATGTAAGCATCCTCAGTTTGCCCTGTTGGTCATCACTGTAATGGGTTCAATGAAGAAATTCACATGATGAGAAATAACTGCAGTTTTTCCCATATACATCCCTGTAACCCTCAAATGAAAAGAGGAGGAAATTGTCTAGTATAACTGTCTATATCAATACATTGACACCCATTATGAGTCAGGATGACATTACATGCAATGTAATATATACTGAGAAGAAATAAAAACAAGAATTGCATGGATGCTTATATGAGCTATTTCAGGATTTAGGGATTGAATACATTTCGCAGTTGTATAGCCTTTATTGTGATGACAGAATCTTTTTTTTTCCCCCTCGATTCACAGTGCGCTCAGTTAATAATGTGGTTGACTGAACTTGCCTTAAGAATGTCAAGGAGAGCTAACGTGTTGGCATGCTGGATTTTCCTGCGTTGTTCACTAATACATTGCTGTTCTCAGATTATACATTGAGATCAGTAACAGTGTGATATTTCCAGGGTATCAGGGATTTCAGAACTCCCTCTTAGGAATGTTCCAGGGATGACTCCCCTCCTGCCTGCCAGTAATGCATACATCAAGTGCATAGTCAGTTTTGAACCTAATCCACTGTGTTCCAAAGGCATTTACCTTTTTTAATTAAGATTCACTTGTCAGATGGAAAGATTTAGCTTTTAGCAACAGTGTTACCAGAGAGATTGTTGACTACTGTTATTATTATTACTGACATTCCATACCCTGTTTGGTCATTTGTGTAGACTTTGCTGTTTGTGTGTGTGTGTGTGTGTGTTTTTAAAATCAAAGTTGGGTCCATTGTTTTTTTTCAGCAGGTATGTGCCAGCAAGGCACAGCTCAGACTTCATGTCACTGAAATGATTACAGTTGACACAAAACTAATTTCATTTTTATGTTCTTTAATATTTGTTCCTTCTTTAGATTTTAACCAAGACTATGTGTCCCTCCGCTTTTCTAATTTAGTGATAGGCACCATTGACAAAGCATTGTGGTGCTGTTTACAATTTCCTGTTTATAATTTACTATAATTTACTCTTTCTACACTTTACTGTTTATAGATTGCTATAATTTACTCAGTTTTCAAACATCACAACTCAGTGCACAGTAGGTGCTTGCTTATATGTTGACCAGAGGACAGATGCACTATCAAGATTATGATCATTGGGAGTTCAGTGGTGGTATTCAGTAGGTTCAGAGGTGAAGTTTACATAAATGTGTCTCATCAGAAAGTAAGAGGAAAATGCCGGTAGAATACATCATAGTACACAGGCGTGGACAGAGAGTGCTTCCCCTCACTTCTCCAGCCTGGCTCTCTTGGCTGGTGCTCACTTGGCTGGCTTTCGTCTGGTGAGCATAATCTGCTGCCTCATGGCTCTGTCCTGGAACCTCCTCCCTGTGACACACACACGCTGTCCCACAAACCCACCAATCTGCCTTTAGGAGTAGAACAAAGCTCTTTTCGAGAGTGGAACGGGGAGCCGTTGATGCTACTTCTGAAATAATGGGAATTAAATATCTGGAAGGTGGAGGAGGGCGGTGCTTAGCGCAAATATGTGATGAAGAAAAAAGTCATCATCATCCCTGTGCCATATTAACTCAGTGCAGAACGGGTGGCCAACTTATGAAAGGTTGCTACTTAAGCTGTGCGGGTTAATGCAAGCCTAAGTAAATACAGAGACTTGTCTCAGATATGCAAGATCCTGCCTGCAAGCGGGTGGATGACGGCGGGACTGAGAGGAAATGCAGGGAACTAATGAGGATTTAGGAGTGTGTGCCTGCATCTGTCTCTCCTGGACTCGGAATACGCCTCTCCAGTAGGCAAAGAGACTGATACGGGGAAGCCAGAGACAGGCTCCCACAGTTAAAGAAACAAGGGGCTCTAATTGAGCTCTTTAACAAGCTAATGTGGTGTGACGGAAAATCATTGGGAGTTGAGTACGGATGCCTTTGTCCACAAGTCCAGAGGCACCCTCACATTCAGGGATCACAGCTAAGCTGTGAAGTGCTCGTTGCGCTGTCTCTCTCTCTCTCTCTCGTTCCTATTCCTCTCTCTGCTGCTTCTTCTTTATCTCTCCCTTTCCTCCTCCCTTGCTGTTCTTCTCTCCCCCTCCCTCTGTCTCTCTCCCTCCTCACTCTCTGTCTCTCATCTCTTTCTCTCTTGTTCTCTCGCAGTCCCTCTCTCTCTCTCGCTCTCTCTGTTGTACCCTTGTGTGTCTCCTTATGGTGCTGTAAAACAGCCAGTCTGTGAAGTGTTGCTAACTGCTCTGTGTCTCAGTTCTTCGTCACAGCCAGTCCTCAGCACCCTCAGTAAACAAAGGAAAGGCCAGGTATCTGCTATTACAGGAGCACAGCTTTGATATACATTAGCTCCCAGACTGTGCTGGTGAGTCAGTGGCCTTTTCCGATATGAATTTGCCTTTGTTTGAGTCTTTACAGTGGCAGAAAACAGAGCAATAATATTTCAGTCTGCAAAAATGCCACTGTAATCACTGGCTTCAGTGGGTAGTGTCTATGACTGTTGACGGTCATGTAGATGAACTTTACCGAGGAACTTATGTTGAAGAGGCGTGGGAAAGATCTGAAGCTGCAGTCTGCGCTGCCTCCGTAGGCCCTCGCCTCAGAGCTCCTCTGCCCGCCTGTCTAGCTGCCTGTATGATGTACCATCCAGGGATCCTCCGCTGAACACCTAAAGCTCCGTGAAAACTTCGGTTTTCACACCCCTGGCTGCCTCCATTACTGCTTTTCACAAGCCGCGAGGAAGTCCCCAGCGAGGCGCCGAGCGGAGCCACGCTGGCTGGAGCCCTTTCATCGCACACAGCAGGCTGCAGCTCCCGCTGTTGTCCTCATTCTGCAGAGGAGTTGCACGTTGCCCGTACTCCGGCCGCGTGACTCCGCACCTCTCGCCTCTCTCCTTTTAACGCAGGAGGTGGTTCTGCTAAGCCTGCGCTATGCCGTGGATTGAAGTTCTACAAAATTAAAACCTTTAAAGTGTTCAAGTCCAGGCTTTGATGCAGTCCTACTGTAGATATACTCTCGACCGCGGGCAAAGTGGCAAGTCTAGTTAGGCCGAATGGCCTACTCTCTTCATTAAATGTCTTATGTTCTTATGTAAAAGACAGCAGAAAAGGATGGGAGAAAAGATGGTGAAACACGGGGGCGTTACCGTGTATCTCAGGGCAACACAGCTCACTCTTGTCAGCATATATAGTTAGGAGATGACGTCACATGCTGCGGAGGTAAAAGTCAACAGTGTGTTATAGGTTTTTAATGGAGAAATGGGAGCAACAACCGTACTCTGGTAGAGTATATCTGCATTACTGGAGGTTGTGTAATGAGGAGGGAGCTCTGCACAGGCTGTCTGCGAGCCTCTCACATTGAGCTGACTCAGCTTCTCCATCACATCAGCCGAGGCAGGCCGGCATTAGGGCTGGAGCCGGAGCCACTGGGACGCGGGCCAGGCCGGCATTAGGAGGGTGCGATCAGGGTACAGATCGGAGATCAACGGCGGACAGGTGCGGGAGGGCGTCCGCGGTGGCGGAGGGGGCCGTCGCCGGGGTGCGGGATGCGCCGTCGGCCCGCGCTTCCTCCAGACACTTGGGTGCTTGGAAGTGCTGTCTCCTTAATTGCGGCAATAAAAGTTTTTTTTTTTTTTTACAAATTGGCTGATAGTGCAGAAAACAGCGGGCCGGGCGGGGGTTAATGAACGGCCGGGGCACTTGCGTGTGCATCATTACTGCAGTTCTGTGGTGTTTCTCATTACCGAGGGCCTGCAGGGTGCTGGAGCCGGGGGAGGTCTCGGGCTCTGTAATCCAGCGCTCACCATTGTACACCATTTATCCCATCAGTGTTTTTTTTTTTCCTCACTGGTGACTTTGCGAAAACTCGGTGCAGTGCGTGACTGATTGAGGGCAAGTGGAGTGTGTAACCCTGTTAGTGAATCAGCTCCAAGCCAGGGAAGCTCAGCTCTATAGAATATGAAAAATAATGAGAAGACAGAAAATATAATAAAAAATAGCTGGTGGTTTTGGATGCTGTGCCATGCAGGCATTATGATTTGGTATCCTAGGGATGGGAAAGATGTGGCCTGAGAGGAGAGGTTTCATGCAGGGCAAGAAACTGCTAACAGCAGAGTCTGACAAATGGAGACAATAGTAGTTTTATCAAAAGGAGAGCCAGAAGGAGGCATATATGTACTTTCTGTAAATAACTCAGAGACAGTGACTTAAAAGGACAGACACAAGTAATGCCTGTTCACTGAGCTTCTCACAACTAAGTGTGAAGTTTTAAATTGTGAAGTCACATACATAATTTGCTTAGCAGATGGTTGTATTCAGGGCAACTTACTTTTTATGTATTATCCATTTATACAGCTTGATCTTTAATTAAGCAGTTCAGTTTATGCACTGTGCCTTGCTCAAGGGCACAGAAGCAGTATCCATGAGGTATTCGAACCAGCAACCATCTGGCCCATCTCCCTAACTGCTATTCTGCACCGCTTTTGTGTGGGAAAATTCATCATAGTTAACATCTCAGCCATGCAGCCATTTTTAGAGCCCTTGAAAAGATAGACTTTGCCTGGCTGGATCTCTGCCATATAAATTTGTCACAACAGACTAAGACTTCAGTTCTCTTTTCCTGGGAGATGTGCCTCACTTTCTGAACGCAATGTTTTTCAGTCCCCTGCACGCTGCCAGGCAGAATTCCCCACTGCAGAGAGCAATGAGAACGCCCGGCAACACATAAGTGTACACAGGCATGAAAGCCTTGCCGAGGTGTCTCACATCAATGTGAGCCACTCCCTGCAGACCCCCTCATCTTTCCCTCAAACTTCTCAAATCCGCCTCCTGTCCTCTCCCTCTCTTCTCTCTTTTACCCCGCTCCCTAGGACTGACAGAGATGAACTCATTTGTGAGGAAAAACTGAGGAAGTGTCAGAATGAAAAGGGAGAGAAAGAGATCTCATGAAATATTGACTAGCGTCTGCCCTGT
The DNA here is from genome assembly GCA_019176425.1 of Megalops atlanticus. Lineage (NCBI taxonomy): Eukaryota > Metazoa > Chordata > Actinopteri > Elopiformes > Megalopidae > Megalops > Megalops atlanticus. Next base: position 22,271,702 of record CM032875.1, on the reverse strand, counting down.
CTTGTTTCTGATCCATCTCTGCCAGTTCGTAATGGGGAGACAGAAGGCTCTCACCAGAAATATGACAGAAAGGGTGCAGTTTCAGCCTGTGTATGTTCCTATATATTTGTGTATGTACGGACCTCTATTGGTGCAGTAGTGTCTGCAACCCTTTGCACACTGTTCAAAGCCCGGGAGCCGCGCAGCCTGTCCCGTTTACTCAGGATCATGTCCAGGGGCATGGGGGGTGGCTGGGTGCAGAATCATGGATGGTAGTGGGCTTGAGATGATGCCACACCCCCTCCCCGAACCCAGCCTGGCTGTACTGCTGTCAGGGCTGCTGAATTAAACATGCTGCCGGGAGGAGGCTCTCGTTAACCAGCCAGGGCTGCCTGGCGCTGAGACTCCCAGGAGCTCAGCAAGAGGGAGAGAGAGAGAGAGAGAGAGAGAGAGAGAGAGAGAGAGAGAGAGAGAGAGAGGGGAGAGAGAGAGGGGGGAGAGAGAGAGCAAGGGAGGGAGAAAGAGAGCAGGGGAGGGAGAAGGAGAGAAGAATACCGAAAGGAGCTGAGGGGACTGGGGTGGGGTGGAGGGTAGAAGAGAGAGGCAGGATCACCGAGGGAAGAGTGAGGGAAAGATAGAGGCAAAGAGGAAGTGGAGTGAAGCCGGTGAGTCCGCCCTCACTCCGTGTCACACCGGTCTAAATACCGGCCGTCAACTACACAGGAATGCAGCAACTGTAAAGTGAACACAGCGAAATGTGCATTCAAAACACATTTCACTCACAGCAAAAAGGGAGATGATACTGTTTGGCAGGCACCTGCATGAACAGCCAAAAGAAAAGCTCATTTTCCTCTCCGTTCCCGTTTTCACAAGTACGGCTCTCCCTCCTGAGTGTGTGGCAAACGGATTCGGTCGTCACCAGTTTCCGCTCATTGCTGCCTGTTTCCCCAGCAATGCCATAACCCAGGGGTCTCCTCTCTCGCTCACTTGTGTTCATCCCTTTATTGCCCATGATGGCATGAACGCTCTGCGCTGTCTCTGTCAGGCCCCGGGAACGGAGGCAAAGGCGTGATGAATTGGACCTATTCAGGGCCACCTGTCACATAAGTGACACCCTGTGAGTGACGTGCAGACTGAGACAGGGCCCTGGCGTATGTCTCTAATGCAATTAGAGTAGGAAAATTGAGACAGATGATTCCGAAATCAAGCTATAATAGCAGTAGCATCTGTTTAAAGAGGGGGAAAATTTGCAGCCAGTCCTGAAGCCAGTCCTCTACCTGGACTGTCCTCTACCTCTACCAGTCCTCTACCTGGACTGATACCTCCCTCTTCGACCTTGTAACTTTGATGTTGAGAATCTGACTCCTGCCTTTTACTTGTTGCTCACTTACCTAGGTAGTATAGCGGTACTCCATTTTTTTCTGTAATTGTATTTGAGATGCAATCCTAGTTCAGATTAGTTGGCTCGTGTCACTGACCTTGCGCTCAGCTTCAGCACTATTTGCATTGTATGACCTTTACACATCTTGCTCTTGTGCCTGTTGTTTGCTTACTATTTGCACTTTTGTACGTCGCTTTGGATAAAAGCGTCTGCCAAATGAATAAATGTAAATGAAGACCTGCGTGTATTGTGGTATGCTTTTCTAAGCCTGTGACTAGGGCATAATGACATTTCAGTTTCTTTATAGATGGCAGGTACTCATGGTTCTGGTTTCAGCCTGAAAGACAAGAGGAAGCCTCCACGAATGGCATCTGTGTGCGATTTTGAGGGAAGTTGCCATTTTGGAGCGAAACTTCTCAAAAGCTTCGGATGCCCCAGTACAACTTTACCTGTGCTTGGATTCTTTTGTCTTGTTTTGCTTTCCTTCTTGTTTCCGAATCTGTGTGATTAGTCTGCAGAATCAGCTGCCACAACACTGGGAGATTACAGCCAGAGAGATGGAGACAAAAGGCCACGTCTTGTTTTCATCTTGTTAGAACAGAAAGAAAGAGGCTTTTAAGTATAAACAGGCCCCATAAGGGAATTTCACTGCACACAAATACACTGGGAAGCGTTGATGAGTTTTTGATATTGCTGTCATCAGTGAGTGAATTCCACCCACTCTCTGTCACCGTGACAGTGCTGCACAGGGATGCACATGAGAGGCTGACAGACAAGAGAGATGCCAGGGTTTCGAATGAATGTATTCTGGTGTGGCCCTACGCTAATTGATTACATTCCACCAAACGGAATGTATTAATGAGCAGCTACTGCCAAGGTGCTCATTCACTCATCCCCTTACAAAGTGATGGATTGCAAACAGTGCCTTATCTAATTTCAACCTCATATGGTTTAAATGAGTGTTGGATTTGTGTGTGAGTGTGTGTGGGTTTGGGAGGGGGAGCATTTGGCCAAATGTAAAGCTTTCATTGTTTTCTATTGATCTGAAAAAAAATATCCTTCAAGCTGTGTCCTTGCTCCACAGTGGGTAACCCTGACAAATCAGCCTGGGGGGGTCAGAGGTCAGTGCCTTTACTCAAGGACCACACAGATTAGGAAATAATTGGGCCGGAGATCAATTTACAACACTGAGTCAATGGCCAAGAACTGGCGCAGAACTGTCCACTGAAGAAAGGGCTCCGGCACACCATCGACCTGGAGAGGAAACCTGCATCTGTCCCATCTCCATTTTCAGCAGCTTGCACCCATCACTCATTGGGCCTGTTATCACAGCATCCCTGAAAGATGCTTCATTACCTATATCTTCCTTGGAGCAAGGTCTTCAGCCTGCATCCGCAGTGTTGAGATTCATCTTTTGGATGGGGGGGGGGGGTTGTGCTGGGGGTGTTGCAGGATCCAGCTAGAGATCAATGAGGACCTGAGAGCAGTTAGCAGCTTGTAATTAGTCTTTTCCCCGACTGGAGGAATGAGGAACATTCTGTGTGTTTACATTATTAATGAAGAATACATTAGTGCCCAAGTTTCCATGTGATTAGGGAGGCATTCATTTCCAGCTGGATCAGTGGAATTAGGCGGTCGTCAGGGCGCTGTCAGGGCGCCTCATTCAGCTGGGTATAAACCCAAGGCGCACTGCGCAGTGCTCCGGCTGATCCAGGAAGCCACCCACGTGTCGCCCTGACTCCCGTGTCGGGGAGCCAGCCTGGAGTGCGCGATCAGACAGAGCTGCCGAGGATCACACAACAGGAAATCTGCAGTCGCAAACCGAACAAATCCGTGTAATAGTCCAGGGAGAGACCGGAATCGATGTCTTTGGGGTTTTGTGCTTTGCAGAAATGGATCGTTTCAATGTTATTTTTCTTCATTAATCGCAGTGTTAATAAGGCGGTGTATGCGTCACCGTGTGTTTTGTCATATATCACAGGAACATGAATGTTGCCAGCAGGCTGTCCTTTAGATACCCTGCTAATACAGTCAGTGTTTAATTGCCTCCGTTCGGTAATGTGATTGGTGGTAATTTAGAAATATGTGTTTTTGTTTGCGCGATGCCACTGTGTTCAAACAATGCCCCACCTCAGCGTTACCATTCATTTATTACATTTGCATGCAAATTCGGGGCGCGGCGTGGGTGAGCCGTGGTCCTCTGCAGACCAGTACACTCTGTGTCCTGTGATCAATTACGTGCATCTCTCTAAGGGAATAAAAGCTGCGTGGGTCATTTGTTCTCCAAAGGTAAATCGAGAGTAATAACAACTAACATAATAAAAATGCTTTTTTTTTACTCTAGAAAGCCTTTAACGTGAATGACCTTGAAGAGTTTACAGTGTATTGTGGCATTTTTTATCTCTGCATGTTTTGTGGACAAAGCGATGAGTCCTAATGGCAGTCAGAGGCCTACCTATTAAATCTAGCACCGCCTAGCCTTTAGCAGATAAATTGTTGTTACTTGCAAAAACTGATTATACCTTGTCCTCCTTTAATAAGATTAAAAGCATAAATAACTCTTACAAAGTGTCATGTGTAGTAAAAAAAAATATATCTTGCTTCACGGTTTATTAAAAAAGCATATGACTTCTATTAGGTGTATAAATGACAGGTAATGCTACTGCTGATGTTGTGGCAATGATAATTATCTACACATGCATATATATACATAGCAATTTTCTGAATTTGGCTGAAATGTCTGTTTTTATCTCTTTTTATTTGATTGTGTCTGACGTGCTGCTCCTTAACTCCTGCGCCCCACGTGGTTCGAGCGTGCCAGCATGCTGGTGATCCTGCTAAACTGCGTGACGCTGGGCATGTTCCACCCCTGCGAGGACAGCCAGTGCCTCTCCGAGCGCTGCAAGATCCTAGAGGTGAGTCGGGGAGGGCGGGGCTCCGGGGGGTCTGCAGGTGCTGTGGGGATCTGTCCACCAGGTGGCACTGTAGCATGATGGTGATGGTGATGGTGAAGCTGAACCACGGCAATGGCAGTTCTGGGGGGACCGATGGGGCTTGGCCTCATGGAAAGGGTGTTTTAATTGCTGTAGTGCTTTGAGCAAGCTGGCTTTTCAACAGAGATAGGAAAGCACGTTGACTTGTGACAGTTGTGATGACCTCCGACATTATTAAACCCAACTGAGAGAAGAAAGCCAGAACATTTTTGAAAAAAAAAAGGAAAAAAACCTTAGGAAGTGTGATTCTCAGGAGAACCACAAGAATATTTGGTGGTCTCTAGGGCTTTTTGTGATGAAGCAGTTGCATAAAATCACAGGGTGCCCTGCAATGCCTCCCCCCTTTTTAGCAGGGGATATGCAAGCATGCTCCTAATTAATCTCCATTCCACCACACTCACAACTGGGGAAAAGTGGTGGCACTTTTTTTCTCCATCGGCGCAGTAGATAAAGTCCAAAGGCTGATAGAAAGTTTGATTAAAATGAGCTGTATTCCCTTTTACAGCAGATGAATGTACAGCCCTGCGGTGTAAAACTCATCACTCTTCCTCATTTCTCTCCCTCCTTGTATCATGTAGAGAGCATATTATATTAAAAGAAGCGCTGCCGTAATAACCATGACTTCAGAAAAGATGAGCAGGTTAAAACGAATGTGGAAGAACCAGACATGTTGGGATTGTACATAAGGATGAGCCGTAAAGCCAAGAATTATGTCACTGGATTTCATTTTCTTAGTCACAGACAAAAGACATGCAAAGCTGCTGTGTTGCTTTCTAATAAGGTAATGTTCTTTCTGATGTTAAATCTTTTCAAAAAGTTGCACAATGAGCATTTAATGACTTGTTTTTATTCTTGATGTAAACTGAACACTGTACCTCATGCCATTTTGCTTCAAAGTATTGATTTCACTTAACAGTTAAAAGCACAATTTAACCTACATTGTTCCTCAAGCGAAAATGATCTCATCCCATTTATTTATGTAAATTTGTGTTTGTCTGGCATAGAGCCCAGTGTTTGAACCTTCCTCTGTCATATTCTAAATATTATACTAATTTGATATGATCATTTATGACTAACAGTGGCTGCATAACCACTGCATCGACTCATTACTCAGAGAGGTGATAGGTTTAGAAGTTGCTTGTTTCCCCTCACGGAGAGGTGATGTGCTGCTTATGCAACTGTCACCTCAGCATGTCACAGTCAATCATCAATGATCAATTAATGAAATTGATGCAAAAACTTTGAAAACTTTATTTTTTTTAAACCTACACATATTTTTGGGGGGGTGATAACTTACTGTAGATGGTAGAATGATCATTAAAACTGGTCTGCAGCCGGTGCTGGGAAGGGGTATCCTTTAGAGTGTGTGTGTGCGCTACAGGCAAAGGTGACTCCTGACCCTGTATGTGTTTGCATTATCCACAGTGAATGGCTCCACCCCCGAAGGAGTGTGTTTATGGTGATTATCTTCTCTGCCACCGTTATCAAATCACTACATCCTCGCCGTATGGAAATAAGAGCCAAGCTGAAGCTGAGAAAAATTCAGGCATTGGGAAATTCACAAAGACGTCCAATCCGTTTCCATATTCATCACAGAGACGCGGTGCTTCTCCCGGGCAGACATGACTCTGGTTAACCTCTCAGTGAAACTAAAGTAATGCCTTTGGTAGGATAATGAAATCCGAGGCGATACAATAAAGCCAGTCAGTGCTGTAGGCCTACTGCCTCCTCACACAGCTTCTCAGGTTTTTCTTTTTTTTTTTTACTGGAGTGAAATTTGCTCTCTCATTTCCATGCCATTTAATAGCCTAAAGACTAAACAAATATTAGATCCCTCACAGTGGATGTGAGGGGAAGATTAAAGAAATCAAGGTTTCCTAATTCGACAGGTTCGGGAGTCCGTAATCGACCGCTCTGGCTTCGTTTGTTTGCTAGAGCTGAGGCAGTGGCTTGTATGTCAGGTCACTGGAGCAGAATCTGGACCTTGGAGAACTGACCCACTGCCCGACTGTGTGCTCACTTTGTTATTCTATGCTGTGTACCGCAAGACACAAGGTCTTTGGGACCCATGGGCTTGGTTATACTCCATCACCAGCATTCATCTCACCACACAGCCAGACACACACATGAAGTCTGTGAGACTATGAACAAATCGGCCAGAGATCCCACTCTTTGTGCCAGGGAGCCAGGGAGGGATGCAAGCTTTAGTGTATAAAACTTTGACCCCACAGGTATTTTCCCCTCATTTCTATCATGACAACCTCATATGTGAATAAATTCTTAAACATTTGACCTCAACGCTTATCCTCCTTGTCAGAACAGGCTGCAGGTAGGCTGCAATATGTCCAATCTTCTGTGAAAGCTGCATCATTTTGAACCTTTGATAATTGCATTCCAGACATTTATCTAAGGGAATTTGCATACATAGTGCCTTCGGTCCATTATGTATAGGTGCAGTGTGTGATCCATTTTTATTACGCCACTATTTTCAAAGTAAAAAAGTAAAATTTTCACCATCAGGGTCCTCATGCTCCTCTTTTTTAGAAGAGAGAACACAAACTGATCTGACAACTTTGATGGGGTCGAAAGCATGTGTCCTGGATGACTTGACACGCTCAACACAGTGCTTTGTTCAGAGGCAGGTGATGGCTAAATTTGCTGTCGCGGGAGTGTTGGGCTCTACTCAGTGCGCTTGCAGATAATTTGCAGCTCACTGACTTGGCTTTTACACTCCGTCACGTACAATCGGAGCCGCAGCTTACAGGCCTGCTCACTCTGCGTGATGCCATCTCTACATCAAGCGTTTACAGGCAATTCCATCAAACTTTATTAAGGAGCCAAGACTAAACAGAGAGACAGAAGGGAAGAGGGAGCAGCCGCACGAGTATGTGCAAATGGGCTCTCCGTGCTCCGATCTCCGATCCTACACGTGGTACTTTGATTGCATTAGGAGGTCGACTGTCAGTTCCTTCTCCATTGACGATCCAATTTGTGTCTCTGTGTCTGTGTGTGTGTGTGTGTGTGTGTGTGTGTGTGTGTGTGTGTGTGTGTGTGTGTGTGTGTGTGTGTGTGTGTGTGTGTGTGTGCATTTCTGTATGTATGTGTGTGCATGTGTGTGTCTGCACATATGTGTATTTATATATGTGTCAGTGTCTGTGCGGATATCTGTCTATATGTGTTCGCATTCAGATGTGCACATGTGCGTGTGGGTGTGTTGTTTATTGCTGATATGCCCTTCAGCTGATCTAGTATCAGTACATGCCTCAGATAAGGGCACCCTGAATTGGCTTCCAGTACTGTCCCACCCTGTTTCCTATCTTCTGAGATGAGAATTTGTTATTTTGAGGGTCTGTCTTGCAAGCTCTGCCTTGGTGACTGCAAAAAATGCACCCAGTTAGCATTCTCTGTCTCTGTGCAGCACAGAAAGAGCTGAAGTGATCAGGGGGTAGGTTATTACGTATAATGCTGAAATCAGCACAGTGCAGAAACTTCCTGTACAAACCACCCTTTGCTCTACACTTCATCCCTCCCTGTGATGCGCTGGGGACCACAGTACGTTTGACCTGCTGGAGCTCCTATTACCTGGAATCTTAGGTGAAGACAGCAGAACGTTCTTAACTCCAGCCAGTGGGGAAATTGAATCAAGTATTTTACCCAGCTCAGAGGCTGGGGGATTGGAAGGAAGGGAGGGTGTGGCTTTATATGGAGCAGAGATGGCAAGGGCAGCACAGACACACACTGTGCATATAGGGATGACAGAGATGGGGGAGGAGAAGAGAGAGGGATGCTGAGAGAGATGAAGGATGCTCAGAGAGGTACAGGTGGGAGGCTGCTGACAGAGAGAAAAAGAGGGAGCTTCGTGCTCAGTAAGAGGTGGATGGAGTGATTGAGACAGAGAGACAGTGAGAGGGTTTAGAGTGAAAAATGTTAAATTGGTGCAGTAAACTAGAGAGGTGAGGTTATGTGCATGTACAAATACGTGCATGTAGAGAATGTATTCTCATTCCAGAGGGTGAGGCGTGGTCAGCAGACAGACTGCGGCAGTGCAGGAGATGGGTGTCTGCTGTCTTTGTGGCAAACATGTTGAAGAGATCTCCCGGTGCGTGCTGTCGGCTCGCGCTGTGATTGGCCGAGCCAGCCCAGAGAGGGTCCATGCTTTCTTCTGCTTGCATGGCTGGGAAACCCTCCCACATCAGCTGTCTCTACCTGCCAGGGAACACACTGGGGAATGCTGGGAGGAGCACTTATCCTTATTATGGCCTGTACATGATGCATTTTTTCATCATTAAATATGGACAGTGTCAGTCTGTAGAGTGGCGACAGTGTAGTGCATTGGTTAAGTGAAAGAGTGCTGATGGAAAGCCAGTTGGAGCACTACTGTTGTGCCCTTGAGCAAGATACTGTACTTACCCTGAACTGCATCAGTGAATATTCAAATGCATAAATAGATAAGGAATTCCACTAAACAAGTAAATAATAATCATACAGCAGGATTATTATGGACTATTTATTTCTTCACTCCATGAGGTTGCAAACAGCTGCCCAACCCAGTGGAGAAATGAATGATTTTATGTCATACAGATCCTCACAAAACAATATATTTCATTGAAATCTATTTGTATAATGAACTCTTTTATTGGCATTTAAAAAGCAGGAGTGGATGAGAGTGCAAAAATGAATTGTTGAAATTGGACTAACCTGATTTTTTTCATATTACTTTGATGTTCTTTCTTTATGAGAGTCATCTGTAGAAGTCTTAAGAGCTTATTTAAACCACTCTTTATACTGAATTCAATCACTTTAAAATATCGGCATGTACGGCATAAATCAACCCCCAGTGCATTCCCATAGCGCTGAACTGAATGACAGCTGCCGTATAGAAGCGCATTTGTCAGCGGCACTGTTTATTTACCTTGCCTGTCGCGGAATGAAGGAAAAGCTTAAACTGACATGATGGGTGTCAAGTGGAGACACACTGAGGTTGAGAGTATATGCCCTGCCTCATTGTATTAACATCATGTGTCACAAATCAGCAGGAGATCGATCTGAAAATGTTATCCATTCGCGTCACATGTGTACATAAAACCTGCCAATCTGCATGTGGCTCGACCTTGCGGATCCCCCCAGGAGAGGGCTTGCCGTGCTTATTTAAAAAGGTCTTTTTAAACGTAGCGACAGCTGGCCAGGATGCCCAGGCGTTTGTCCAGGCACTGACAGCTCCTCATGAGAGGGTGGGCCCCAGGTCTCTGTCCCCACAGCTTCTCATCCATCCTCCACGCGCTCCTTATTACCGAAGTTCGCCAGCCTGCGCGAAGCAGTTAACACTCTGACATCTGCGATGCAAAGGGGTTCCGCCCGTGCTAAAAGGATAAGCGATGAGCGGCAAACGATTCGTTTGGAAAGTGTCTCTCGTTATTGTGTAAGCTGCGAGAGAAGGCAGAAGATAGTTCAGGCGTCCCCCCCATCAAAACCTCACACTTCTTCTGTGTATTTCTGTACTTGGCTCTAAATTTTGTAAAAATGTTATTTTTAAAAATTAAATGTCTATTATAATGGAATATCTATTTCATTCTAAACCTGCTTGCTGTTGTTACCACTTTGTTTATTAAATTATGTCCTCCCTGGCAATAAATGGGGTATGGTTTATCATTTCAGAACCAATTATTTGTATGACCTCAGCATTTCCAGTGTGGAGGCACTAAAGGTGAAGAATAAAATCTGTGAAGAATAAAATTGTTTGAAATGCTAAAATTTCTGCTTTTGTTGTCATCAAGGCCAAATGGAATCTCTCAGATAGAGATGTATTAACCTTACTAATGTGAAAAGCCCCCTTTCATCTCTCTACTTCCAATGAAATAGGTGAAAAATTTTAAAGGTTATGCAATCTGCTTGTACCCATGATTAGCTTTAAATCATATTGGTCTTCACATCTGGTCTTCACATTCTTGTCATTATTGTATAGCTTAAATAGTGATGGATGGCTTGAAAAATCCCAAACTTTTTTTTCAATATAAAGAGTCCAGCAGCTTCATCTTTGTCATGTTCATTAATTCTAAATAAACTCAGAAAAACTGTGGCGAGCAACAAATTTTGTTATCAACATTTAGCAATCCACAGCAAACTTCATTATTAGTGGCTGCATATCTGCAGTTTTTCCTCTTTAATTGGTAGGCTTTGCATTAATTACATGCCTGGTTCAGTTGTGCAACTTCATTTTCTAAATTCCAAATGCCATGTACATCTGGCATGATATAAATAAATAAGAGATTTCCAGCAAAGCACATGCTGGGCCTCATTTGGGTCACCAAGAAAACTCTTCTCAAAAGGTTTATGGGTTTATGTGAAAGTCATGAGTTTGCTTTTTGCACCCTTTCAAAAAATTAAGTAAACTCACTTGGTTAGATGAGTAAGGGCTTAAAACCTTCCCAACTTATCCCTCTGTGTGCAAACTGAAGATACGGCATAGAAATGCATATTTAGTCGAGGAGTTTTGTTCATTTTGTGATTCAGATGTCAGTGGAGGCCGTCACATGTAAATTAGGGGTTAGAGGTGAGGTGAGCTGTTTCGAATCTGTTATAGACAATATTGTCCCTAATTCTCACTCTCTCTCCATGCTTGGCCCCTGATAGGACTTTGATGACTTCATCTTTGCGTTCTTTGCTGTGGAGATGGTCATTAAGATGGTCGCTCTGGGAATCTTTGGGAAGAAGTGCTACCTGGGAGACACGTGGAACCGGCTGGACTTCTTCATTGTGCTGGCTGGGTAAGTGACTCTGACACACCTCCTCCATAGTTTTTCTGTGAACGCTGACCCACACACAGCATAACACCGCAGCTGTTTCGGACCTACACCACAAAGAGCTGCAACATGACAGGAACCAACACAGCATGGCACAGTCAGCACAGCTCCACCCAGTACAGCACAGCACATCACAACACAAAACAGCACGGTACAAAACAATGCAGCACAACTGAGCATAGCCTAATACAACACAGTGCATCTCACCACAGAACATCAAAACACAAAACAACACAGCACAGCACAACATAACAATCTATCATTACGCGACCATAAAATTGAATGCAGCTTGAAAACTTCTTGGGGGAAAAACAGTTATATGGTTTGTCATCTTAATAAGAAAGATGAGAGTCTGCATTTATTAAACTTTTCATATTTTTCATAACTGTGTTTCCAGATATGTCAGTACAAATACACCTACCTCAGTGCAGCACTCCCTTTTTAAATATTTCTGATTGATTAGGTGTTGTCTACCCTCTTGATTTTGTTCTCACAGTGCAGTGTGGCACAATAAGTGTAAAGAAGTGCCATATATTTAAGCACAGCAGAAGGTGATACATTAAAGTGTAATAAAACAGTGTCAAAGAGCTGGTCAACACCCTCTGCTTAAAGACGTTATTAAAACTACTGTACAGAAAAGACAGATCATACAAAAAGGTCTTTATTTTCAAATGCGCATAAAGACATATGAACATATAACAGCTGTTGTTTTCCAGACAGAATTCAATAAAAAATGTTATTAAAAAATCCCTATTGAGGTTCACCTCACAACGATACGTCTCTGTATCTCCCCCTTCACATGAAAATGCACACGTACACACACACACACACACACACACACGCGCGTGCATGCACACACAAACATGCGCACGCACACACACACACACACACACACACACACACACACGCGCACACACACACACACACACACACACAAACAAATTGGATCTGAATTCTGACTGGAGCTTCCACTCGACCTTCCAAAGCAATCAAAGTCCCATGTGAAGGATCAGAAGAAGAGCACTTTGCTCATACTCCCACAGCTGCATCCTCTTCCTTTCGGTTTCTGCAGACCACACTTTTTGCCACACACTTACATTGACAAATATTTAGCATTAAATAACTGTCACGTGTGCATGTGATCTGATATGATCTGAGTCCCAGAGGGAATCCACTATTCCACACTATGCAGTGTTCCTTAAATACTGTAAGCTACAGTTCTTAAGCTTAGGGGCAGTGAACTCATTAAACTGCAGACAAATACCTAGTGATTCTCACTGACTCTAATAAATATTTCAAAAACCAAAAAACAAACCATCTCTTTCGGTTTTCATGCGCATACTTGCTTAGGCTTAAACACATAGGCTTTATATGGATGTCAAAAAAACCCCAAAAACAATCAATGCCATGCATCAAAATAATTTTGCAAGGTTCAGTTAAATTTCTAAAGGAATTCAGACCTCCATCCATGGCGTTTAGCCTCCTCCTCACACTCAATACTTAATGATTTATCATGGTTCAGTGCAACACAGCCTAGCTGTGTAGTACAGCGGAGTCTGGGCTTGTTTAGTCAGCCATTGAAGAAAATGCACCGTTCACTCCCTTTGGAGCAGGGCACTTGCAATGAACTTGAGCGATACGTTAGTCATCTAGAACTGCTGGCAATCTTCCTCAGTCTTATTAACCAGAGAAGGGATTAATATCCCTCAGGACACCTTACAGTGCACCTGCCTGTGTTCATACCACATGCCCTTTAAAGGCTGAAGCAATGTAGCCCTTTGAATTATTTACATTTCATGCCTGTTTAGTTTCCTTGCATATTCAACTCAGCCATATTAAAGTGTGTCTGTTTGTGCGTGTGTGTGTGTGTGTGTGTGTGTGTGTGTGTGTGTGTGTGTGTGTGTGTGTGTGTGTGTGCGAGCGTGTGTTTCTCTAATGACATTTTTGATTATTTGTGTGTAAATAAGAGGCTGATTTCAAAGGGTGTATGATAATTCTTTATCTGCGCTGATTCTGTTTGTAACCAAGGTACAAAATCCAATAGATTTATGAGGAAAGAATGAAATGGGTGACTTACCTGAGCCTTCATTGGAATGACTGAGGAATTGCCAAAACAATAAAACAGAGAACAATGAGACTTTGTCTCATATGAGATCCCAGAGCAATTTTCCTCATTTTTCATCCTCATTTTATTTGCTGTTTTTAATGGAACTGTTGCATTTCCTTAACCTTCTGCACTCAGGCAGCGGCTGACTTGAGATCACAGCTAACGTGGCGCAGTATGTGCGCCACGGAGAGGGGCACGTGTCTGTGACAGTTTGTGTCTCCGCTGTCAAGGGTCGGGGTCAAGGGTCAAGGGTGAAGACTCTTGTCACAGCACACACCACTGGTCAGCCTTGACAGCGTACACACGCACCCTGCACTGGGGCTCGAGAGGACCTGCAAAACCCGCACAAGGTCGTTCTCTGGTTTCAGTTGATCCAGTCATTTGCTGTGCATCTTTCACCTCGGGACACTTTGCAGAAGAAATTTACTGCAAATTGATGTTACCAAATGGTTGGCAGGTGTGCTGTATAGACAACTCCCCGACTCACGTGGCCTGCTCCGCGCCGCCATGCCATACGGACAGAGCGGAACAGCACCCAAGCGCATATAAGGAGCAACGACCCAAAAGCGACCATCGCGGTGGCTGCTTCATTACCACATTGGCTGATAGCCATTCAGCCATCGTTTAAAATGTCGTAAGGAAATGCCGCACATTGGTGCCTTGGGAGAAGCCTTCATTATGGAATGTCATTGAGATTTGATGTAGCTTAACAAAACCACCCACTACTGCTACCGATCATTCTCATAAATAACAGTGTCTGAAGCAAGTTGTAGTAGTGGTAATAATGGTAGTAGCCACATTTAAAAGTAGTGTTGTAGTAGGGGTCATTACAAGGGTGGCTGTCATGTTTGAGCAATACTTTCATCCAGTTTTCATCCAGTATTGTGGTAAATATAGACCAAAAGACTGCTAAATACAAAACATCTAGCTTTACTACAGATATGACAAATATGCAGACAGCTGGAAGTTCTGTGCGTTTCATGTGGCTTTAGCTGCGAAGAACGTCACTCCTGCTCCTGCACGGAAGCCCACAGCTATTCAGGGACAATGGTAACCAAGGTAACAAGGAGACTGGTATAAATTTGTTGGCAACCAAAGAACTGGAGAGAATGGTTTTGATGAACTGTTTGCTGAAAAAAAATTACAAAGTTTTGTTTTCCTGCATGCTTGTATTTTCCTACAGAAATAGTAGCATTTATTTGGTGACAGTAAGAGACAGAGCGAATGGCCTAGTTTCAAGCATTGTGAAAACTATTGGGTAAGGCGGTGTTACACTGCTGGTTTGTTGTTCCAGAAGGTTCTGTTGAGGGGAATCCCTTGCTGGTCTGATTGCCTGTTGTCCTACACAGTGGAGAGCCTTATTCTTGTGTCAAAGATGAAGTGCCTGGGATAGCTGTAGTGCTTGTTCTCCCATGTGAGTGTACCTGCATCTCTCCCTGCTGCTGAACCAGGGAGGTATCCATGCTGCGGCGAGACCATCCCATGGGCAAAGCTTTTCCCTGCCCTCTGTGTGTGCCTCCGTTTAGGTACTGGCTCTTAAACACCCGGCTCTCAGAACAAGAGCCCTGCCCTGCTGTATGTGTGTGCCTCTGTGCTGGAGACTGGCCCCGAACGCCCAACTTTCAGAACCAGAGCCCTGCCCTACCCAGCTCTCAAAACCAGAATCCTGCCCTTATAAGCACTGGGAGGCCTGCCACTTGTGACTAGGGTCAGATGACTGGGGGTGGATAATGGTACCAGCAGAGCAGTGCGGGGAGGAGACAGGGAAGCCATCTTGTTGTCAAGAGAACTAGAACTTCAGCTTGGCAGAGAAAGAGAGAATGAAAGAAAGTTTCTCAAACTTTAAACAGACTGTTCATAGGCTTGAAAATAAACAAGCAATACCATATCTATTTCATTTGTTTAGACATTCTCACACCATGCCAACATTTGGTAATTGTGTGGTTTTAGTCTCTGTTATTTTTGAAGTTGAATGTTCTAATGGATATTAACAGGTTGGATTTCAACAAACTTTGTCCACATATACAGACTTCAAGAAGATTAAATTTAGCTTCATTAAGAGAATTAAACAATGAAATGTTTATCATTTGAATGTTCAAAGTTAAAAGTTGCCACGTTTTAAGAAATATTTGGGGGTAAAACCATCCTATAATCCCCGGATGGAAACTAGGCATTGTGAAAACCAAGCCTTGTCAATGAGACTCGTTAAACAGTGTCTGTGTTTCGTTATTCTCAGCTTTTAGTGTCATTAAAAGGCCTCTGTCTTGCTGTAATCATTCTATTCTGTCAACATATCCCTGAATCAATCTCAGATGTCATCTTCTCTTTGTCACATGCACACCAAATCACATGCACTCTCACTTTCCCACACACGCACACACACGCACACACACACGCATGCACACACACACTCGCATGCACACACACACACACACACACATACACAAAGTTTATATCATTGCTCGTCCTCTCCATGTCCTCAGTATAGGAACACCTGATTCAGATTAGCAGCTGCATGAGAAACCTCACAGGAAAGTCAGGAAGGTAATGGCTCTGACAGGCTCACTAAGGCTCAGAGGAACTCACTGCTAGGGAGGCCAGTTCTGATCTGCGCTTGCTTCTTTGGCACAAATACAGGTCAAGCCCACCATTACATTAAATTCTGGGTATGGAGTTCATTTGTGAAAATGAAACGGAGAAGGGAGAGGTTGACTCAGAATACTAATTTGGGGGGAAAGAAAGAAAATTATTGTTTTTTCATGGCCAAAGCATGCCTTTTGCATTTAATATTTCTGTTGTCATACATACACTCTTGTATTCTTGCGGGGAATTAATAGGTGTAATTTCTCTGTGGCATTGTTAATGCATTTGTTTTAATAGTGCTGGATTGCAGTGCTGGGAGGCTTTTTCAGACATTTGTTGTTAGCACGTAGGGAGGGTCAGGCAGTTGTAGGGCAGCAGTTTTCCTAGGCCTGACAATAACAGTCAAGTGCTGCATCGCCTGTCGGCCTGAATCACTCAGTGTCAGGGTGCTGTCAATTATGGCTGTCCGCTGTGTGTGACAGCAACCAGAGTGTCAGCAGACAGGGATTCAGACAGTGTCCTGGCAAAACCTGTCCGTCACTCCCTGCACATATGCCCTGTCACTGGGGTGCCACCTGTGTGACGGCAGCCTCGCTGCTCTCAGGTGAGCACAGGTGGGGCGAGGTGAGGCGAACGAGAGACTGAGGTGTTTCTAAACATTGGGGAGGGAGGACAGCCAGTGAGGAGTGAAAGAGGCACATTTATGCAAGGCCTTTCTTTGCCTGTGTCCTCCTTTTGTTTTGGGTGGAGCTGAAATTGATGGGGCAGCAAATCCCAGGTTCTGTAGTTACAGATGGCAGAACACTTCTCCACATCGATCACGCTGTAGATCCGTGGTGGTTTATGTCGAGTTTCAAGCTGCTGAATGCTGCGAACCGGGACACTCTGTCTGCGTCCATTTCCTGTGTGCAAATCTTCATTCGATATGGTAGCACTGCCACCACTGCTGTTATTTCTACTGGGTTCCTCTGCACCTCTGCTTATTGCTCTAGCTGTAGTGTTGATGAATAATTTTTCACTTGATTGTGCTTTGATTGTTTCAGCGACAACTGCTTATTGACGGACTGTGGGCACTCCAATTAGTTTGCTCACTCATAAACAGTGATGCAGCAAGGACCTTGGGCTCCTCAGATTGTAAAAGCAAATAATTACAATCCGATGCAGTATAATGACCTGCTTTTGAGATATTTAAGAAGCAATTGATCGTGGCAATCAATATTCATATGGGAAGTGAACAGAGGAGAAATAATAAGCAAGCGAAAATACCATCTTTTTACTCTGTGGTTTATCGATGGCACTTTCAGATTCTTTCCAAACGTATTTGTGAGGGACGATTTTTGTGTAGAGGACACTGACAGCTATAAGGCAGAGACAACGGCAGGGTCCACCCTAACAAACGTTAAACGTTATTAAATAATCCTTCGAGGAAAGACCTGGAAAATGATTTCTGCTTATTTATTTACAGCAGCAAAATGTGTACAGCATACAGTGTGCAGTACATGGAGCAAATCTACTTTCTCATTTCCTCCCTCACCTGGTTTACTTTCCATTAAGATTATTGCTTCTTCTTCTATTATTTGGTTTGTGCATGTTGCTCTGTGCGCGCATATGTATTTATATGTATATATATAGAGAGAGAGAGAGAGAGAGAGAGAGACTTTGTTATAACATACAACAGTCATAATATTTTAAAAGGTGGATGTTATTATGATAAAACAAAATATAGCTGCATGTTACTGTTTAGTGAAAATGTATGACAACATTAGGGAGCAAAAGCAAAATAAAAAAAGATTGAAGTTAAATGTTATGAAGTTATTGATGATAATGTAGAACAGGGCATAAGTTCAGTTTAAATTAAATCCTGGTTGAGTGGTGGAGATAATATAAATAATGTGCAAGGGCAGCAAATGAACATGATGGCTAAGTAAATGACTGGATGGTGGTAACTGAAAATACAGTGACGACAGTCACAAAACTAGACAGACAAAAGGACAACATGCTGATAATATGACACAGTAATACTAAAATTAATAATTGCGTAGTCCAATGGAATAGCTCTTAAGTTATCCCAGAGAGAGATGCTCAGAATTTTAGACACTTGTGAGGAGTGCAGAGAATCTGGGTTCATCCAATTTTATGACCTCTTGACCACCTCATGCTGGGGTAGAATGACACAATCTGTAGAGACTGGATTGAAATTTCAAAGCAAAATGTAGTTAGTCAAATTAGTTTCTAATTGGGGCAACATTCACTACAGCTTGTCACTGCAGCTGTGACAGCTTAGTGTCAGAGCTGTTCTGTGACTTTGCTGGACGTGGCCTTACTTGGCCTGCTCTGGACCCAGGTTGTGCCGTGCTGTCTTTACTGTGAGAAGAGGAGGACAGACTGTGTATGAAGCTATACAAAAGTCAATTATTATTTAAAAATAACACAGCACCACACCACACTACCCCAACGCCACCCCCTCACCCCCCCCCCCCTCATCCCCAGCCTGAATCTATAACAAGGAAGTCGACTCCTCTGAAGCTTGCTTCATTAACCTGCCAGGTGGTGGGAGAGACTGAGGTATGATTGAACTGCTTCCAGGTACAGTCTTTGAAGACCTGGAAGAGACAGGAATAGATGAGAGAGAGGTTCAGAGGAACACGCCATTCAATTAACCAGCCGTGTCAGGCTATGTGCAGTTGAACTGTGAAGAACAAACACGGGAACACAGTGGGGAAGAACAGGTTGAATAATAAGCATGGGGATGCAAAATGACATTTCCTCGGCATTGTATCACATATCTTGAGGTGTTTTGTGAGTGAAACAGGATGCTTTCCTCATGGTAAGGGTTAATGCTGAGTTATGAGAGACTTAAGCAGAGCATGCTGTAACAGAAGCCAGCAGCTTCTGTAGCGCAGTCCACAGGGGAACCAATGGAAAGGGCCTGTTGGGTGGGTAACTGAGGTCAGGTCTGTTTCTGTCCTCCCTCTGCCTTCTTCATACTTTTCCTATTATAGTTTCATCACAATGTCGTTGTTTACGCAGTGTGCCGCGACTGTTGACTGTGTGGCTGTTGTTGTCAGGAAGCGGTTTAATTCTGGGAAACTTTGCCATTCTTCACACTCAAGTGTTCTGCCATACACAACCAAATAAGTGCAGACCAGGCAAAGACCAGGCTGGCAGATGTGGTGGCAATATACAGTGTGTGTGTGTGTGTGTGTGTGTGTGTGTGTGTGTGTGTGTGTTTCTGTCTGTCTGTCTGTCTGTCTGTCTGTCTGTCTGTGCATCCATGTTTGTCAATATCTGTGCTTGTGTTTAACTGTGTGCATGTGTCCTTGTCTGTATTTGTGTGCACAGTCACTCATGTGTGAGTTTGTCTGTTTGTATTTATGTGTTTGTGTGTGAATTTGTGAGTGTGTAAGAGGGTGTGTGTGTGTGTGTGTGTGTGTGTGTGTGTGTGTGTGTGTGTGTGCATGTGCGTGTGTGTGTGTGCATGTGTGCATGCACGTGCGTGTGTGTTTGTATTTTTGTGTGTCCATGCGTGCATGCATGTGTGTATTTAGCAGTGTTATGTGAGCTGTATGTTTGTCTGGCTGGGCTGGAGTTTGGAGTTTGTGTGGAGTCTCCTCACGCAACTCTGCTCAAGGTTGGACCTTCTTGCCCTTCCCCTCCCCACAAGCACTCTCCTCTCTTCTCTCTTCTCCAGTTCCCCCTACTCCCCCTCTCCGGGAACCCCCGCTCCTCTCACGACAGCAACCCGAAGAAGAAAGACAACCCGTCCTTCCCCTCACATTTTTATACTTTTGTTTTTTTTTTCTTACTCTCCTATTTTTGCTCTGCTGCTTTTCACTACTGTGTTTTTTTTTTTTTTTTTACTCAGTCCAGCCACCAGCCACATCTGGCTCCCATCACAGCCAATCAGTCCTGACAAAGCCCTCTCAACAGATTTCAGAAGCACTGAAGCCGGAACAGGGCCGGAGCACATTTTCAACACTGTGCCCGCCAAGGTGCCTCGCGCTGTTAACCGTTTCAGTGGTCCCCAGTGGTCCCTGCTGTGGTGCGGGGCCTGGCAATGAAGAGCCCAGCTGTCCAGTGCAGTATAGCTCCATGTGGAGCGGTCTGATGCCTGTGGGGCTCCTCCCTGCCTCATGCTAATCGCTTATCATCACTTCACTTATTCTTTCATTTATTCGCATGTTGATGCAGCCCGCTGATTCACTCCGCTGACCCCAGGCCAGTCTAGACACGATAAAGACAACGCAGGAGAGTCCTCTGATAATAAGCCTTGCCAAGCTCCCCAC
Source organism: Megalops atlanticus (assembly GCA_019176425.1). Classification (NCBI taxonomy): domain Eukaryota; kingdom Metazoa; phylum Chordata; class Actinopteri; order Elopiformes; family Megalopidae; genus Megalops; species Megalops atlanticus. The sequence continues at coordinate 22,251,573 of CM032875.1, read as the reverse complement.
TTATTGTGTTAATTTATGGATCCTTCCTCATATCTGAATAAATGAAACGTCCCCAGCATAATTCACGGGCATCCTCTCCACCAAGCTAAATTTTCTCTCTTCATTGGATGCCTCAAGACTGTGTGATTAGAATGCCTGGTCATATTGTGTCCTGCAAGCGACAGATTCACCTCCATCTACCCTGGAACCCCTTTGTGTGTGTGTACTGGAGGAGGGTAGGAGAGAGAAGTCAGTGCTGTATTGCCAGATATTTTGGGTAATATAAATTTTATTTGATGCACAATGCACAATCTACACTGTGAAACGTGAGGGGAGACACTGAAGGGCAGAAGTCTACTTGTGCTTATGGAACAAAAATAAAACAAAAGAGAGAAAAGTGTATTCAGCTGTTTTTATAATTTCCATTCATTTTTCATGTTTGGTCATAAAGATATCCTGAATTTCATGGGGCGTGCCTGCCAAGGTACAGTCATTTTCATTCTTTGCCTTGAAAAAACATCTTGAACTCACACAATCCCAGGTCTTGCTCGGCCTTGTCAAGATAAGTGCAGTGTTTCTGGTCATGACCATAAAGATTTTTCATCTTTGACCATTGCACATGAAGTTAACTTTAAATAAATCCCCCCTAGACACACACACACACACACACACACACACACACACACACACACACACAGTATATAAAAGCAGCAGGGTCAAGTCAGGTGTGAGAGGAGGGGATTCCTTCCTTCCCTCATGTGTGCAGCAGCTGTTGCAAAAGAGGCAAATGAGGAGAGCGAGAAAGGGGAGGTTGAGGCGGGAGGGAGGGAAGAAGGAAGGGAGGAAAGGAGAGAAATGAAAGAAAAGAAATAATAATATCAAATCTGATGCAGTGTACGAAACACAGCAGAGGGGGAACAGTTTGCCCTGGTATTAACAGCACCAGGGGGAGACCCACCTCCACACTATGAACAAGGTCTCACAGTGATCAGGTGACTGCCCTTGCAAAAACAGATCGCCCCTGCATCACTGCAGATGGAACCCCCTGTTCTCTATTCATGGCTGAACAATGCCTGTGGAATTGTCGGTAGGTACTGTGCTGGAATCCCCCACTCATTTTCTTTTGTCTGAGTTTTTTGCTTCTGAGCAAATATTCAGCTGCTTTCATGACCAATCAAGAGGCCTTAGATTTGAGAGCTAAATGATGATTGTAATAATTAGAGGGAGAGGGTGCTTCAGAACGTTTGCGTGTATGTGTGAGTGTGAGCGTGCATGCCTGTCTGCGTGTGTGTGTTAGATAGGATCAAAATAAGTTCTTCCCTTAACCATGGTTATCTCGAGCCCTGCAATACATAATTACATTTGTTATGTGACAGTTCATAGTTAAGATACTGGACACACAGCTGTACTTTGATTACGTGCAGTCTATTCTGCAATACAATCTCGTGTTCGCTCAGTTGTGAGACTAGTAGGCTCACTGTAATGTAAGAAAGAAAACAAACAGGAAGAAACAGTATAAAAGAGAGTAATCTGTCATGAAGTCTGTCAAAAAAAGATGTGAGAGATAATGCTGTAGGTGTGGTTCAAATGCTTTTGAGCAGGGAGCTCTAAAACCAGGCAGCAAGCCCAGTTCAGTCTACAGCACTCTGGCGTCTGTGGGGCGTCTCGTGAGGGAAGCCGCCTGACTCATCCCTATATGAATGTATATGCGAGCTGTTTCAAAGAAAGACCCGAGGCTCAGATCCAGAGGCCAGAGGGGCAGGCGTCACCATCAAAGAGCAAACATGACTCAAGTGTTCTTAAGATTTTGGAGTGCTCCACTTCAGTTTGGTCTGCTTCCCTGCGACCCCCACTCCCGACTTGGAGCTTCCAAGAATTCTAACACAAGCGCTTAGGCCTCGTAAAAGTCTCTTGAAGCTGTAACGTGTTGGAGTGAAAAATTGAACAGCTCCAACTGTTACCTGGAACTAGTCATTTCTGGGAGAGAGGCAGCAGTTCATTTCTTCTGCGTGGCCCTGTTTCAATTCTGGAACATTCTATATACATTGCATTCTATATCATCTGAAATTCCAGTGGACGTGTGGGTATTTTGGAGTTGTGTGGGATCTGTTGCAGGACTGGTGCTGTGCTTTAGGGAATGTTCCAGTGCTGACCGTCTGTCCTGGTGTCTCCCTGACAGGATGCTGGAGTACTCCCTCAACCTACAGAATGTCAGCTTCTCCGCTGTCCGAACCGTCAGAGTCCTGCGTCCGCTCAGAGCCATCAACCGAGTGCCCAGTGAGTGCCGGCATGACCGCTGCTCTTCCTGCTGCTCCGTTGTCTTTGTCAGTGCTTGCATCAGTATCATGCTTGTTGTCATCTTCTTCATCATCAGTAACAGAATTACTGAAATCCAGGTCACAGTCATCATTATAACTGCGGCCGTTACTGCATTATTACAACCATTTGGTACATTACATCATACATCACTGTTGCTACATTATTACAACTGCTGTTACCACTACTATCACAATCATCATCATTATCATTATCACAATCCTCATCATCATCATTACCATCATTATCATGTCATTGTCATACTCTTTAACAGCATCGTCATCAATGCTATCACCATTGTAAACCTCTCCTCTAACTCGTTTTCATCACGATCATCAGCATCATTATTATCATCACCACCAGTATTGGAAGAATATGATTATCATTTTAGCTATCAAGATAGTCAATATTAGTATTTTCACATATGCATTATTCAACCTTGAGCACATACTGTAAATGGGGGAATGATAATCATAGCTGTACTGTTACTAGTCTGAAACACTGTCATGCATTAGATGATGTGACTGACAAAAGGTACCATCTAGTGCTGAATTAGCAAGTGATCTGCTTTCTGTCCAACAGGGTTCAGTGTAGCATAAAAAATGATGTCAGGGTCATTCAAATGAGATGTCCTGATGCCTGACTATCATTAGCTCTACAATTTAGTTGTTTTGGTATATACTACAGACAGTACAGTGTAGTGGTCAGTTCTTGAAACAGTCCTTGAAATGTGTCCACCCTGTGATGTGATGAGATCACTCTCGGGCAGTGCCGTCTCTCATTGTCATCTCACCCATTCAGGTGTAGAGCTGCCAATTTATAGGTCCTTTTACTCTCCGGTGCCTTTCACAGTTACTCCCTTCAAACATGCACTGTAAGGGTGGTAAAAAATAATAATGGAAGTCACACAAGCAGCCAGGAAGACTGGAGATAATTCATAACCTGCCTCTTTTATACCCGACGTTTTAATAGGCTGTAGCCCTGGTAAGATGCCCATTCCCACTCGCCTCTCATTTCACAATGATCTTCATGGCCTAATACTGCCTGATACCTTTTATCATGCTAGTTGTTTGGAGGCAATAACGAAACATAGTGAGCCGTCCGTGACATACAGTGTTTAGCTTGGAAATTGATGCCGATAATTTGTGAGTTTTCATTCCTTTAAACGTTCCGCCGCTGTGACTAAGACACAATATAACATGCTGATCGGCTGCATTCGTTATTTGCACAGCCGTTGCTGCCGGTCTTTCTGGCGCGTCAGTGGGCATGTTTTACCCACAGCAGTTATGGTACAGTTATTTTCATTAAAACACGCGGGCCGTCTATTCTTATGCTTGGAATCACATTTTTGATTTCCCCTGCATGTAGCGTCTCTCTGGGCGCCACTTAATCAGTCATTCATCAATGCAGATTGCATTTGGAATAAATGGCATTCACGGCCTCATCCGCTGCCCCGAGGAGCGCCGTTGAGGGCTGAGAAGTGGCCCAGTAATCACTCTCAGGGTGGGCTCAGGGGGCGGGGCTGTCTGGGCGAGCCGGGCGGGCCGGGCTCCCTCATGTCTACGCAAGCGCTCTCAGTAATTAACATTCATGTCAACTCAACACATGGGGCTTCGGGGGGTAGGGGGATAGACAGACTCGTTGCTCATTTAGGAGCCACTCAGTCTAATTACAGCCCTAATGGGGGAATTAAATTGGAGATTATTTCATCTGTACCTTGTGTACTGTGTAATTCCAATTTTTGGGAGGGGGGGGAGCTGTTGATTTTTGCTGTGTGCGATTTGTCATTTTTCATCCTTTTCTCCCTAATCAAGACATGTGGTGAGGCACTCAGATGTGAAATCACAGCATCAATCATTTAGCTGTTCAACTGAGCACGGCAGAGGCGTTTCAGCTACATTGGAGGGAACCTCTGAACCACAGCTAACAAGGGCCTCCAGCAGTTCAGGCTAAAAGTCATCTGAGTTTTGGTTGTTTGCCATTGTCCCCCGTCTCTGACCCTTGAATAAATATCTCTTTTAAAATTGGAGCCGGTTACTCCAAACTGCACTGCCCTCATGTCACAGTCCCCTTCAGTAAGATTTGGTTTCAATTATGGCCAGTGGAGAGGTTAAAGGATGCATGAGTAGAATAAGATATCTATCTCCACCTCCCTCCCCGCTTGTGATTACGCCTTGCCCTGACTCCTGTCTCGTGGTTTGTTATATAGCAGTCCACATATTACAGACGCTCCTCCCTCTAAGGACTCTTGTAGGGTACAGCGCTGCCAGCCTTGCAGTCTTAATGAGCTGCAGGTCCCCTCACTTCCAGCATCGGTGCCCTGATTGATGGGGTAACATGGCAGCACCATCAGGAAAATGACAGATACGCTCTCGCAAATACGGAAGAAAAAACTTACTGCCACCTTGTAAGTTTCAACGCCCAATTACTGCTTGTGGATTATTTGCACGTCCTTTGTTTGCTTAAGGTGGCCATAAAAAGAACGTCATTGGGCTGTGCCAGTCGAAACAGGTTGGAGTGGGCGCTGCTCATTTCAGGCAGATCATGGGAGAGTGTCACCATATCGTACACCCCCCCAGCCCCCCTAGAGGCCAGCAGTGGCAACTGCAGCAGCAGCCTTGAGGACGGCCCGAGGTTAATTGGATGCCTTCCCCCCAGCCACATGTTTTAGACCCAGTTATTGTTTCAAGTGACAAATTAGCTGACGGTCAGACGTAGCTCAGGATGATGGAGTGGTCATCGTCTCTGGAACACGAGCAGTAATTGAAACCGCAGATGGGAATTTTAAAATAAAAGGAGAGAAGATACAGGAGACAGTCCTGGAGGGGGGAAAGAGGAGCGGGCCTGACAAATGTGCCTGAGACGTGTGAGGTGATTAGGTGTGAGGATTATGGAGATGAGACTGGGGCCCTGACAGAGAAAGAAAGAGAAGGTGGGGAGGGGGACAGGGGGCTGAAGATACCACGCACAGAGGAGGACAAAAGGAGGAGGGAAGAGAAAAGAGCAAAATCGCTTTTGGAAGAAGTTAGAGAACCAGCAGAGACAGATAGCAGAAGGAGAGGATGATGGATAGAAAGGTGCGTGAATGTATTTATTTAAATCAATAAGTGATCATGGTAGGGTACATACAGAACATCAAGTCATTCTTCATTTCATCAGACCCGCTTAATGAGTTTTGCCTTTAAATAGACTGGAGTCATTGTTTGCCCATGGCCTTTGTAAACATTATTGAATTGGCATTAGGAAGATGGAGCATTTATCATGTTTGATATGGTTTGTTAGCTGCTGATTAGAAGCTGCAGAAGATCCACACTCTTTTGCATTTCAGAAGTAGTCAGGCTAAAGTACTATGAAATTGATTAACTTCTTTGAATTGCATTTGGTAATGCAAATCATACTTCAATTCTGTTCTAAACTGCTCTGCACTAGATGCAGGGAGTGCATTTCATTTTCAGTGAAAGAAATTAATGTGGGAACAATAAACCAAAAGTGACAATAAACACAAAAAAGGCCAAACACAAGCACTTTGGATGTGGTCTTAAAGCACAAGCAATTAGACTGTGTGTGTGAAATTTACCATAGCATGCAAACTTTCCCAGAGGATCCCATTTCATCTCCCTTGAAAACTCAATTGAACAACTAAATAAACATGAAAATGCATACTTGCAGTGTCTATGGCCTGGTTTGACCCACCCACCAACAACCAGTCACTTGTCTGTGGCCTTGTATGGAGCCTCTTCTTTGTGAAAGGATGGTTGTATGGACCTATATCTCCATCATTGGTGGCTTCAGTCATTTTTTTCCCTTGTGGGAAGGGATGTCATCTCCCTTTGCAGGTCCTTATTTTCAGATGAGCCCCCTTTCCTTCATCCTCTGGAACAGGTGACTGAACTTCAGCCTCCTCAGCTCTGTGATGCAGGCCTACATGCGTACGTCAAATTAAACCGCAAATAAATAGGAGGAGTACAGGATATTAAACAGATAATTGGACTGGCAGAGTTGCAATGCCTAGTTCCAAAGGGACAAGCTAAGCTAAGCAAACCTCTGTTTGTGATAGTAGCCAGCTGGAGGGGGTTGCAGCTATTAGCACTTTTTTTCCCCAGGTTTTCTCCAGATCAGGTTTGGCCTGCAGAGTGCGGGTGTTGTGGTGAGAGCCGCAGGTGTGCTCCGAGTCTCTTCTCAAAAAGTCCATTAAAGCTCATCCCTCAGACAATGCTGATGCTGCCAGTGTGCAGCTTGGTGGAGAAAAGCAGATTTGATCTGCCTGTAAGCAGATGGTTCCATATCCATGGCAATTACCGTACAGCCATGCTTGTGAAATGGCTGCCATCAGTGTGTTTGAAGTGGGCAAAAAAACACAGGAAGGGATTTATTAGAGATGCACTGGTAATGACAAAGCCCTGCTATCAGTGTTTCTCAGGACACCACAGTGGCATTGAAAACAGCAGTCACACTGGGCCTCTCCACTCTGTCCAACAGCACGTCTTTAGCAATGATTATTTAGTATCTTTATTTAATTTGATCTAATTCGAGGGGTGAGTATGTCGGTTTCCATTACATTGCGGTGCGAAAAAGAAACTAGGTCCAATCACGACGTGAATTAAAGGTCGTGGCTGAGTGTCGGAGGTTCATTTGAACGATAGCATTAGCAGAAATATCACTTGATGTGTCCCGTTTCTCAGTGCAGGCACTACTCAGGGTTTAATGGCCACATAAAGCATCTTTACATGTTTTCTGCCGCGTCTCGTCTTTCAGGAACAGAATGTACCAGTCACACTGTGGGTGACAGCGTGATCATGCTCCTCACACAAATCTGTGTCTTAAACTTGCAGAGCAAAGAACATTGCTTTTTTATCTATCTTATCTTGCTTGAGGAAACTAATGGCCTCACAGGAACTGTGTTGTCCCTGTCCCTCGAAAAGCTGCATAAATAACTTGCACATGCTGTATTTGTACAACACACAAACGACTCAGTTTTAATGAACCACTTGTTTACGGTTATTAATTTCCACGCATAATTTGAGCTACATTGAATTGAACAATGAACCAAGAACCATGCATACAGAATAAAGGAGAGCTTATTTTGGCCAGAACTTTAATATCAATATCCATTTCAGTACCATATTAAATACACAGTACAGAGCTCCCTTGTCATATTGTGGCCTTCCATTACATGGATTGGCCGTAACATGGTGAGGTCATGGCTCCCCTGTGTCTCATAAGGAATAATGGACCCATGACATAAAAGACAACTTAGAGTCCTTGTGTCGCATACAGAAGGAGCATGAAAGCATGAAAACACTTTCCTGGAAAGAAAGGTCTAATTCTGATATTTGATTAGCAATCGTATAAATGTGCTCTAACATATGCATATCATAAGACCAGCTTCTTTCTGTTTCATTCCCGCCATTCAGACCAGTACTAAAATGATTGGTTCCCAGTTAAAGGCATTATAGGTGCATTTCACGACATGAGAGAGTAAACCTGATCTGATTTCTGTCTGTGGCTGACCTTGCTGAAGGGACAATAGCTTTTTCACATTTTACTTATCTTTACAGTAGTAGCCACCAGAGAACTTTGTATACTTTACATGCCATTCTACATTAATCACTACCTGAGTGGTCAAGTAATTACTTATATCGTTACACCACTTCTGAATAATTTTAACATTGTGCCTATATGGGTGGTACATATGTAATTCTGAGTATGTGGTGTTTCCCTTATACCAACCATCGATGATCTCTTTAGTTTTTTCCAAATCAGTCTCACCAAAAAGTTCTAAGCTGCTTAGACTTGAAGCTGCTGCAAGCAGCCTTTTCAACTGCTGCAAAAACCCCCTCTGATCACATTGATATTATTTTGCCCACACGTCTGCCAGTAAATTATTCTGACATTTCTTTTCTTCCGATTTCAGCAAATCACAAAAGCCCACATTTATGTGACCTCCAAGTGATTTTTTGTGGGTATTTGGCCACTATTTTGAAGTCAGTGTCCAGGAAACAGTGCCATTTTTCCTCTGCATTGTGAACGCATAACAAAAGCCTGCAATTCCGTTTCAATTTTCCGTAAATAGGTGTCTAGCTAACCCCATTGTCCGATGTGTTCTTGTAAGCCTGTCTCTCCTAAGGACATCAGAGCCTCAACATGTTTCAAACCCCGTGTGTAAATGGCTTCGGAATTAAGCACTCGACAGCTTACAATCTCTAATTTTGTGAAACAAAAGGTGCAAAATAATTCCTATTTGAATAATGTGATTGACTGCCTTACAAATCCCCGTGAATGCCACTGCACTGATGGCACTGACGTTCGGATTTTACTGAAATACATGAAACTAGGCAACAAGTGTGAAAGTTCTAATCAAATGTGAGAATGTGGCACAAAATAAATTCTGAAACTGTGAGCGATGGTATACTTTGACAGCTCATCTACAGTTCATTATCGTTTCATTTTCAAAAACAATGAAAAGTTGTCCCCTAGTATTTTTTAATACGTCTCTTTCATTTGTAAAGAATTAATTATTTGTTTATGCGCTTATTTTTGTATGGTTTATGTTATTTATCTGTTGTTGAAACACCACTGATTTTCCTTTTTGTTTTTATCTACTTGTGCTAACAATGTTTCCTTTTGTTTTAGCTGAGTAAAATCTTAATTTTAATCTTAAAATCTGAATTTTTGCTAAAAATCACAAGGGCATCAGAATTGTATACACTGTGTGTTGCAAATCCACGCTATAGGTATACGTGTCATCACGTGAAATGGAATCGTTATTGTCATTCAGTTTATTTCTCTACTGATAACGGCCTCCCTCTTATCAGCGTTCCCTCAGAATGTGTAAATTACTGCTCACTGCGGTTGTCACAGACAAGCACACGGCTGCCAGCGCTTCTGCTGGGATTACCTGACTCCACCAATTACCTAAAAAAATCTGATTTAAAAATTATTTTCATTATTTACGCCTGAGTCACCTGTTTTTCAGCCAGACCTGCTCTCTGGTGGAATCTCAAACTTTTTTTTAGTTCAATTTTTGTGGAATGTTGAACTGAAACCACTGAGGGCATGTGCACAGCTGAACATGTTATTGCTGCTTCCAAACAAGTGAGATATTTCCACAGCACACCAATAAAAGCATATGGAAAGGCCTAATGTGTACAATATAGTTGCTTGACCTGTATGGTCCCGTTGCCCATTCCCTGTATGTGTGTGTGTGTGTGTGTGTGTGTGTGTGTGTGTGTGTGTGTGTGTGTGTGTGTGTGTGCATGCATGTGCGTGCGAGTGCATGTTTTTGTGTGTGTACGTACATTCACGCATGTGTGTATTTGAGTGTGTCCATGTGTGTATGTGCATGCATGTGTGTTTGCGTGTGTACACCCATGTATGAGTGCGTGTGTTTCTGTGAATGTGCATGTATTTGCGTGCATGTGCGCATTCGAGTGGAGTTGTGTGCACTTGTTTGCCTGTAAGCAGAGTTCTGAAGGCACTGTGTCTTCCTCAGGTATGCGGATCTTGGTGACGCTGCTACTGGACACTCTTCCCATGCTGGGCAATGTGCTGCTGCTGTGCTTCTTCGTCTTCTTCATCTTCGGCATCGTGGGAGTGCAGCTGTGGGCGGGGCTGCTCCGAAACCGCTGCTTCTTGCCTGAGAACTTCACCCTGTAAGTACCAGGGGGCAGCGTCCAGAGTGATGCCCTGGTCTGACATGGCTGTTGGCTGGCTTGCCATTTAAACAGACTGAGATGTGATAATTGCCTGGAGAATATCACCCTGCAAGCCTATAAGGGTCAGAAATAATTAAAGTGTCCCATTATCGTTATAAATGAAATGGAGACATCGGCTGTTTTAACACTTATGGTGGATACCATCTTGGCTGGTACATATATTGTACCCATTACATCATACAATTTGTTCTTGTCCTGTCAAATACTTTCCTATAGCTTTGTAACCAGCCTAGTAAAGTGTCATAAATATTGTCTAATGGCCAACAAAGTCGGAAGACACTAAATATAATGTAGTATTATTACAGTACTAACCAATTTTTTTGTTTTGTCTTATTCATTAATTTTAAAATTACAACTTTTGAAACCCTTGATGTGGATTTTACATGCTTTATACAGTATAACCACAGAAGCACTCAATGGTGGAATTTGAATAGGAAGACCAAAGGGGGTATGAATAATCACTTAGATTGGCATAACAATACCATTGCATATTAAATGGCCGGAAATGACACAGCACAACAGTTACCTCTCTGTGTGTTATAATAATACAAAATAAAGATATAGTCCAGTCATTATGAATATCTATTTTAAACTGTTAAACAGCATTTTACAAACTTATTTAAGAAGGCATAAATCCATTGAAAGCCTAGATTTGTCCCATCGGGTAACTGAAGCAACTTGGGCGCTCCGATTTTTAGAGCAGCTAATTCAGTGAGTCACTCTTGCTCTGAAGTGAATTTGTGTTGACAGACGCCCCAATTATCTTCAGACTGAGATGTGCGCCGTTAGAGCTAGGCTGTGCCAGGCCGGCTCTCTGCTGGAGTTAGTTAGTGTTGATCTCTCTGCTGTAGGTGTGAAGCTGAAAGAGGCACAAAGCTTAGGCCTCATTCACAAACAGAGGCAGACAAAGTTTTGCGGTGTTAATGAACATACAGTGAAATAAGCATCTGTTTGTGTACTACTCTATTACAGAGCATCATAGTGCATAGCTATTGTACAGCATGGCAGAACTAGGGGGGCATTCTCCACAAATTGTATTTCACTATGAGCAACAAGGTCTGATTTAATGTATATTGTTATTACGCAAGTGATTGTAGAGTTACTGGCATGAGATTATGGATAAATTTAAATCATCTACTGGAATGTACTGACCTGTATGCCCCCCATTGGCCAGCCCCCTGACGTTAGACCTGTACAGCTACTATCACACGGACAACGATGACGAGAACCCCTTCATCTGCTCCCAGCCGCGGGAGAACGGCATGCGTCTGTGCGGCACCGTGCCCACGCTGTACGAGGAGGGGGTGCAGTGCCAGCTGGACTATACCGCCTACAACAACACCGACAACACCACCTGCGTCAACTGGAACCGCTACTACACCAACTGCTCGGCAGGGGACGTCAACCCCTTCAAGGGCGCCATCAACTTCGACAACATCGGCTACGCCTGGATCGCCATCTTCCAGGTGAGGGTGCGCCCTCCCCGCCACCTCCGCGTACCCCGAGCTGTCTTTAACACTGCTGTGTTGCACCTCATTGGATTGTTCCAATGACAGATTTGGAAGGAGGATTTTCAGACAATCTCTATGCAATTAGGCAAACCTAGTCAAACAGGTCCCGTGCATAACTGTAAGAATCCTACTTACCACTTCCTTGCTGCATCAGCTGTTAACAGCATCCCTCCTTCACCTTCTCTCCTTTTCTCTGGTTATTATGTCCAAATGGGGGGTCAGCAACCCCAGCCCATGAATAGGTGCAATCCCTTTGTTGGACTGCTACAACCAATCATAAAAATCAATCATAACCCGATCAAATGCAATCTTTATGCTTTGAGTGTCTAGCAATTCAAATCTTCTGAATTGAAAGTTATTGCAGTTTTCCTTGAATAGCCCATCCTGCTCTGAGATTCTTTAAGTCCTTTGTCATGTATGTTTTCATGTTACATTCTTCACCTATCTACACTGAACTGCATTCTCATCTGATGACAGCAGTTTAAATAGAATCCCATTTCATTCTGTTGCCATCAACACTAAATGGAAGAGTTGAATTTCCCCTTTCCTGTATTTGATGTAATTTTCAACAGTCTATAAAGACAGTCCAGGGCTGCCCTGGTGCTCCCCTGTACCGTACAGTATGTCACATTGCAGGACTTAGAGGCTGACAGGTGGGTAATTGCTCCATTGATCCTCTATTAAAAAAATCAACCCACTGCTGAACATCACTGAAATCTTTCGGGATTAGCTGCTTCAAAGGTAGGCGATGAGATGGGATGGGGAGAAATTTGGCTTCAAGGCTCATTACCATTTATTTATTTATTAATTTAGATATAATTGCAATTTATTGTTATTTTTTTATTTTGGCAGTTGTGTGTTTCTTTCTTCCCAATGCCAATTCAGAGATCAATTAAGGGAAGGCTCTTCAAGTTTCAGTCACAGCACTATTCTCTGGTTTTGGTAAACCTAAATAGAAATCTATTAAAAATGGAGGAGCTGCCATGTTCTGAATACTGGGAGGGATTTGAGGACTTAATCTCCCAGTTGCGAGCTGCCAATAACTGCGGTCCCTCCGCTATGCACTTAATTCGCTGCCTCTGAAATCAATTAGTTGTCTGACAGCTTTTCATCTTGGTTTCACACTCAATAACATCTTGTAAATTGCTGAAGTGGTGTTTCTTTTTCCCTTTGATTGCTCTGTGAGGGACAGATGCGACGGTGGGTCGCGGCAGTGGCAGTGCCCGGGATCTGGGCTTCACCTCACAGTGCACTCGTGTGGGCGCATAAAGCGCTCGTGCCAGTTCGCAGCACAGTCACCGCGCCTCCGTGGCACACTCTTAAACGAGGCTCTGTTACTGAAGCAGGGGCAATAATTCCTTTTTTTGTGACCACAAGGAGACTAGGGAGAAAAAAAAAAAAACATTTTAAGTTCTTAGCTTTATTAGCTTAGTTTTGTTTGTGGGAAGGGAATGTTATTGTTGAGAAGCTTAAGGCAGCTGACTCTTCCTCTTTCTGTCTCGCTCTCCTTCCCTCTTCATGAAGGTTATTACTCTGGAGGGATGGGTGGACATTATGTACTTCGTGATGGATGCCCACTCCTTCTACAATTTCATCTACTTCATCCTCCTGATCATAGTAAGTAACGCGCGTAAAGTGGTGAGCGGCGGCAGTGAGCGGCCCCTGAGAGCGGCACCAGGAGCCGTATCGCAGGAGTGCGCGCTGCGGACCGCGGGGCTAAGCTGCGTGCCACAGTAAACAGCGCCGTTCCAACTTGCCTGCTATAATTGATGCTCGGAGAGCCATGTGCATTTCTTTAAGCGAGTACAAAGGAATCATCTCTTCAAGCTCACATTCTAAAATGTTCATGCATGCTGAACTTGCAGCGGGAACATGTGCCGGGGAGTAGTGAATCATGTTTTATTTGGCTGCAACGGTTAGCTGTAATGTAATGGATATAGTGCTGAGCACTCCATCACACGCACCTTCAGATAGGTATTATCCAAAGGCTGCCGAGTAGCTGGCCTCTGTGTCCAGCGGCAGATGAGATTCCTTTGTTGGAGAACGGGCTGTAATAAATTGGAGGACAGTCTGAAACCATACCTGTGCTCAGTAATTGGCACTCAAAACATTTGTGCTGACATGAATTCATGTTTACGACCGTAAAAAAAAATGAGCTGCAGCAAACAAAGAAATGCGGAGGTGAAATGAGCTCTCAGATATAACCGAATACAAAGACGTTCTAGAAACAAACTGTTATGTTGTACAGCCGAGTATAAAAAGTTTGCTAAGGTCTTTCATTCCATTGATTGAATAGAAAATAGAATTAAAAGGAGGTTCATGAAGAATTCACACTACTGCACATATCTGTAGTAATTGCATCTGTATATACCTTGCTCACTTACTGCTTATGTATCTGAAACTAAGCAGCAAGATTAGTTTGCCTTTATTTATCAATCAATCAGTCAATCAGTCCACCATCCATTCAATCAATAGCTGGGCAAGTGTGCTGATGAGCCCTTCTGTCCCCAGGTGGGCTCCTTCTTCATGATAAACCTGTGCCTGGTCGTCATCGCCACACAGTTTTCCGAGACAAAGCAGCGAGAGAGCCAGCTGATGAAGGAGCAGCGGGTGCGCTTCATGTCCAACGCCAGCACGCTGGCCAGCTTCTCGGAGCCGGGCAGCTGCTACGACGAGCTGCTCAAGTACCTGGTGCACGTGGTGCGCAAGGCCAGCCGGCAGGTGGGCCAGCTGTCGCGGGCGGCGGCTCTGAGGGCTGGCCTGAGGCTCCAAGCCCCGCCGGGCCCCGAGCAGCCTTCTCACAAGAGGCGGCGGCGGAAACAGCAGCAGGGCTCCGTCCACCACCTGGTGCACCACCACCACCACCACCACCACCACTACCACCTGGGCAACGGCAGCGTCCACCCAGACCGCCCGGTGCCCGAGCTGGCGGACGTGGAGACAGGTTCACTGCACAACGGCAATGGCACGGGTCGCCTCATGCTCCCGGCGCCCGCGCCCGCGCCCGCCACCTCGAACCCGGCCGCCGTGCCCGCCGCGCCCCCTCCCACCCCTGGCAGCGCCGAGTCCGTGCACAGCGTCTACCACGCCGACTGCCACTTCGAGCCGCTCCGGTGCACGCCCTCCCCGACCCCCGGCGCCGCCCCCGCCTTGCAGGGCATCAAGAGGAATTCTATGCCCTGTGCCGTAACGGCGGCGCCCAGGAACTACCCCACCTTGCACCCCTCCTCCTCCATGGAGCAGCCCATCCAGAGGGCCCTGGCAGACCCGGCGGGCAGCAGCTGCGGAGCCAGCATCCTCACCAACCTCAACATCCCCCCGCCCGCCCTCAGCACCAGCCAGTGCCTGGTGGAGACATACAGCCCCACAGGTAGTGTGGCTACACCACCCCACAGAGGAGTGTGCCACAGTGCTTGCCTTTATTCTACTGTTCTAGTCCGTTGCACTGAAATCTTATTAATCACAAAGCACCTGTATATTCAGTATCAGACTGACTGCTGACTGGAAGAATTTTGTGGCTGCCATAAACAGCCATAGTTAAGACGGTGTGGTTTCATTCCTGACCTCCTCTGGGTTTAGTTAGCTACTTACCTCACTAAAAACACAGCCATTGCATTAATGTGATGTACATTCTTATCCATAGGTCATCCCACCATCAATCTTGTATATCTTCTAATCAGCAAAGGAGCTGGGAGTGGAGGCCAGCAGGGATCGGCCTCCATTGTCAGATGTGCAGCCATGGGCTATTAACAATACATTCTCTTCACAGAGCGCTTTGCTCAAAGTCTTATCTCTCTAAGGTCATAAAAACAGATGAAATACAATGTATCGCAGAAGAAAAGCACATACGAGCGAGAAGATAAAACAGGACACTCTTAAGAACAGACTGAAGGAAACGGTTGAAAAACAAGTAAAATATGATGCTCGTTGAGTATAGCCATAAAGCACTATCAAAATGGTCTTTCTGAATGTTTAATTTTAATGTAGCCAATAACAATTTTCACAGTTGGTTATTCTCCTGTGGAGGAACTGCAGATAAAGAAGAATGTCTGAATTATGACAGTCTGCATGTGAGAAGGTCTGTTTGACTGTATCCTCAAGCCAGTAACAAGCAAATAATGAGATTTAATTTTCTGTCTGTTTGTCCCTCCAGGTCCAGGCAAGGGTCCTTGCAAGCTGTCCTCAACCAACTGCAGCAGCAGCAACCTGGACACCACCATGACCTTTGACCCAGAGAGCTGCCCCTACTGTGTCAAATCTGCGTGCAACGATTCAGAAGGCACAGAGGGGAACGAGACCCCCGACTCAGACAGCGAGGGGGTGTACGAGTTCACCCAGGATGCACACTACCGGGACCGGAGGGACCCCAACAGGAAGGAGGGCTCTGCCAAAACAAAACTGGGGGCTCGGACACGGAACGTGCTTCGCTTCTGGAAGCTGGTGTGCGAGACCTTCCGCAAGATCGTGGATAGCAAATATTTTGGCCGGGGCATCATGATCGCCATCCTCATCAACACGTTAAGCATGGGCATCGAGTACCACGAGCAGGTGGGTGTTTGGCACGGCCTCAGCCACTGCCATGGGGGCCACGCAATGCCTGATGGTCTTAGTTTAACAGCACAATACATCCTTAGAACAAACACATTAGCTTTGTTAAAACATAATGTGGGTAGAAGAATTTTCAGCAGATAATTTTGAATATTTTCTTACCCAGACAAAATGTAGATATATTACACTGCACTGAGAAGTGAAAATATTAAGTCAGGTAGAGAGTAACCTCTGCTATCTCCCTTATCCCAAAGAGGGGAGGGTGGGGGTGGAAACTGTGCAAAATGACAAAAGTTGCCCCCAGACTTCGCACACAATCACAGTGGACACAAGTGGCCTGAAAAGGAGATGGAGGCCACCGCCCACAGTTCTCAGCGCTGCTGTGGCCTCTTTTTTGGTTTCTGGGAAAATAGATAGCAGCTGATAGGCCATCCCTCTCCTGCCTAATGGCCTGTGAACCGTCTCAGTGGCAGAAGATAAAAGCTTTCTCTTTGTTACATGGGAAGAGAAACGAGGGTTTGTGTATTATTCCTTTCTGTAAGAAATAACAGTGCCAAAGGCCGGGCCTGAGTCACTGTAATGTATAGCTCTTATTTAAGATCCACCATGGATCAATGTTTCAGTGTTTCAGCGCATCTCCACCTGAAGCCTCATCAGTCCATGATAATTCATTCCCACACAGACGTGTGAGCGCCTGTGAGGGTGAGTGCCTCTCAGGATCAGTGCTCTGCTTGTGAAGCTGAGAGATGGGCTTTTGCCACACGGCCATGATACTGAAGCAGAGATCCATTATATATTTCAGAGGAAACTGGCTCGGTTGTCATCTAAAATATCGTCTAGCGCTGTGAGGTTTTTTTTTCGTGCGTAAAAATGAGATTGATGCATTCCAAAGGTCAAGAATGCTGCAAGCGTGAGTCGAATAATATGTGTTTTCCAGTGACAAGCAATTAACGGTGGTCTAAGCACAATTGAATCCCTCTCTAAACAATCACATTGCTTTGTGTACACTTCCATTGGCCATCAGCTGTCTGTAAACCCTGCCTTGGGTAAATCTCAGTAACAGTGATTCATGTGGAATTCCCAAATTCAGAACTTTCGCACAGCCGAATCGGTGTTGTTTATGGGAGTGTAATTTGGGACATGTGATGTGTTGGCACATGAGCGTGAGTGTGAAGGCTGGATTGATGAGTGGGACTGCCTGTGAACATCTGAAAGTCATTGCACTGTGTTTAAACAGTGCGCTCACACGCCTCACCCTCTTCCACATCCTTAAGGGGCACGCTCTCTGGTTAGTGCCCATCGGAGACGCCTACTTGCTCACGCTTGAAATTGTTATTCTTGATGATATTTGTGCAGAAAAAGAGAAATGGAAATTTCTTTCAGAAACCCTCTTTCATGCTAGAGTCCTTCTGCTCACATTTTTTTGATATTGATATTGTTTAGAGAGAAATTCAGTGTTTTTAATTTTCTTTACCTTAGGCGCTATCACATATTCTTGAGTCAGTGGATCCTTGAATTTATATGGTGTCTTTGAGAGCATGCCTATTCAACGTCTGTTCAATCAACCATATACCCTCTGTTCTATGGATCCAGGCCTATTATCATTCAGCTGATGGCTGTAGCTGCTTTATACATGGTTTTGGAATATTCCCGATGCAATATTACAGCATCAGTGTCCCACCCACATTTTGAATTAATGACCTTCTGGTCATAAGTGGATGCCATAATGACTGCTTTCATGTATATGGGTCCCTTGAAGAATCTGAGACAGATGTCATTCTCTTTCGGCTTCCATAAGCTTCTCTGAGCCTTTGCGTGGCTTAACACAGGACCAGGAATGGAAACTTGTGGATGAAGTTTTCCTCTCGATCAGGATGAATCTGTCTGGTTTCAGATAGCTTTCTGCAGATTCCCAGGGGATTCTGGCATGTAAACCCTCTAGAGGTTCTTTTCGAGCAGACCATCTGGTGAACGGGAGACGGGAGTGGAGGAGGAATTCAGATTTACAAGGTTACTCAGGTTCTTTGACCCAGTCCCTCAGCAAATAAAAACAGACGCCAACCTGCCTAATTGCATCTGTTCTCTTTAACTTTCCTGGAAGTTTTATAGCCCCCCTGCACCCCCAATACTCTTCTCTCTCTTCTCCTTGTTATTCCCATTTTCCCATTCCCTTTTCATTGTTTTTTAGAACACAGGCTAATGTTCTCGAGAAGAGATTTTTAAAGTGATATGGTCTAAACTGAGCTCCTTTATCTGTCAGCATCCAGAAACATTTTAGTGGCCACCTTCTTAGCCAAAACATAGGTATCTATGTTTTGTGTGTATAGGGGGAATCTTTCCATGGTCTGTTGTTATTTCAAAGTTAGACAGAAAGACAATGATGGACTATTGCCAGGCCTTATTTATCTTTAACCAAGTCAAGTTATTATGCAAGCAGAGCTAATTTTGCACTGTTTTTATTCGGTGGAAGTACACTGTCCCCTTGGCCCTAGGAAATGGAGAGAGGAGTGACAGATGTAAGAGAGACAGAGAGGGAGAAAAGAGATAGAATGGAGAAAGAGGGGAGAGAAGGGAAAAGGTTTATTGAGCCTCACATTCCAGAAGGAGGGCCTGCCCAGCTCCATGCTTCTACCAGAGCCAGACTGTGTTTCTTGGAAAGGGGACCTGCTGAGCTCTCTCTGACACGCTATAGCTCCTCAAGTCTGACCGTGCTCTAACTATTTAAAACAATTTTCAGAATCAAGAGTGTGGTTTTGATTTGAGGGATCAGATAGCCCCCTCCCCCAGAAAAAAAACTCCACAGCTTTCTCTCTCTCTCTCTCTCTCTCTCCTCGTTTTCTTTCTTGTTCTCGCCTTCCCCCTCCGTCTCTCCCTCCCTCCCTCCCTGCTGGCTAAGTCACGTCAGCTCACTGTGCCAGAGTGAATTGTAATTGTTTTGTCTGCTTTGTGCTCCCTTAAGGAATAAGGTCAGTGCACTGTGCTCTTTAAAACGTAGAGTGAGTGGAATCCATCGTGCCTCAGGGCCTGTGAACAAGGCCACTCCTGCCAGTGTAAACGATGCCCTGTTAGCACCTCAGGCATCCTGGCCCTGGCCATCCCCTGCAGGATAAAACTCTGCCACGAGCGCTCTGACCTATGTCATCAAACACATGACCTAATGGCTTCTAAATTCTTCATTTGGGATTGTAAGGATTGGAGGAGACTTAGGGAGGACCAAAAGAGCCAGAGGAGCTTTTAGCTCAAGTTTAAACTGTGGAATGCTGATCTGGGGCAGTTCTGTCCAGTGTGCCAAACCGCTGTACCTTTAGTATCAGGTGCTGCTAAAGCCCAAAAAAACAAGGCTTTCAGAAATAAAGAACGCATAACTTTTGCATAATATGTATATATGTGAAAAACTTCTCACATTATTTTCTAGAGGAAATAAAGGGGGTACCAAACACTAAACTATCATGGTAAATTTGACCCTCACTTCAAGGGGGCAGCTACAGAGCTGCAATGCACCATCAATTTGATCTGATGATGGCATAAGCTTTAAACAGCTACAAAAGAGAGTATGAGTATGTAGTTGCATTAATCAGTTCTAATTATGATATTTATATTATGATATTTATGGCCTCATTAATCATTGTAAAAGGCAGCTTACAAATGTGTAGTGTGGCTCCTTTAAGGGTCGGCTCCACCAGGAGAGGCTGTATCTTTGGGGTTATTAGATCAAGTGAGAATGTTTCTTTTTTTCCTGTATCCTGAGGGAACAAAGTGAAACCACAAAACATATAAAGGACCTTTAGAAATCCAGCGAGTGTGTTTCAGGGGGAATTCTACAAGACAAACTACTCACACACATGTATAATGGATGCGGTGCACGGAGGAGAAGCAGGGCCAGCACGCTGCTTGTGTAGCAGATCTACAAGAACGGCGATGAAGTATTCATGGGCAATGTGGCGGAATGGATGTGTCCAGCAGGCTTTTCCATGGCCTGCCCCTCACGCTCTGCATGCTACTGTACCCCCCACAGCCACGGGGACAAAGAGAATTCTTACATAATGGCAAATTAATAGCTTGGTTTCCAAATCAGATCCACCCAGGCTGTTTGTAATTATGAGCAATTGGAAATTAATAAGCGCATTTAATTTAATTATTGCTAGTACCAAAATATGTAGGCCTATAAAAATAGACATGGTCTCCTGGTTTCCCTCCCTAGAGGAATTCTTTGTAAAAAAAAAAAAAAATTAGCTGTCAACTTATTTGACTGAGAAGGGAGATTTTAATATTGATTCATGTGCTTGCTCTGAATGGTACTATATGCATATGTTTCTGCTTGTGTGTGTGCACATATCTCTCTCTGTCTCCATTTCTTTCTCTCACGGGTGTGTGCACACCTTCCAATAAATGTAAAAGGGCAAGGGAAAAAAGTTTGCTGTCCAAAAATCACTTTAGCTGTTGGCCTTCACAATGGTTTTTGTTCATGTTACATTTTCATGACTTACTTTCACCTCTTTCTCAAAAGGTATCAGTTACGATAACTCGGTTTATGACCTTGTTAAGACCCTCTCTTGTCTAATAGACTGCCCTTCGTTGCCCTTCATTAAAATGACTGATTCTGCATCTCTGACCTTCACTGAAATTCAATAATGACAGAAGGCCAGTGAATCCGGGAGATCATCTGCAAATGTGACCTTGTGGTATTGTTTGTGTGTCATTTTTAGAGGTCTTTGTGGGTTTGTAGGCTGTTGCCTTCCTGCTTTTTATGCTGAACGTCATCTTCAGTGAAATATTAATTCCACAGACAGGGATCATTCAATCCAACATTTTCCTAATTAGTGTCACTTTTTGTTAATAGATGGTAGCAGTGAAAGCTAAACCAAGAGTTATACATTTTCTCATAGACACCTAAACCATATTAAAAGATTAATAAGCTGTGCAGATATGTATTTTTTACCTGACTGGTATCTTGAAAACCGATTCAGTGCATGACCTTCTATAGGCAGTGCGTTGTGGAGAGTACAGGAGCAGCACGTGATCTCCTTCCCTGCACACGGGCCAGACTGCGAGTTAAAGCCAGCGTCGCGCCCATGACACGCGCAGCCGTCCGCACGCACCGCAGTTCCTGCGTGTCCCCGGCGGTGCGTGCGGAGGAGAGGAGCGGGGCCACGTGGAGCTCCTAAGGGCAGGGAGGGCCGCCTATCTCAGACACGCTCCAGGGCTCTGCTCCTCCTATCTCTCACACGCTGTGGGCTGTGTGTCTCGCTGGAGCGCACGGGCCAAACATCCCGCAGCCCTTCGCAGCAGCAGGCCCAGAGGAGGAGCAGTGTTGGGGGTGCAAGGCCAGGGGCAGATCTGCTCTCTGCGAGCGCACTTTCCCTCATGTTAAGAGCTTTACCTTTTATGGTCTCCTGATGAAATACTTGTCTGGTCGCCAAAAATGTGACACATGATTCCAGGCTCTACACTATTTATACAGGGTTGATTTCTGTTTTTTAACATAAATGTTTTCACTCTTTTACGGGTGCCCCCATGCACCTCCATCCGCGACACAGAGACAAACACACACTTCCATGTGTGTCACTAACTCCCCCCACCCACCAGCAGGTCCTGCATAGCGATGCTGGATGAAGCACTGTGTTGTGGTTATTGTTGCTGTTTCTGTTGCTGAGGAAGGTCGCAATGTGGCTTTGGAGAGGCTGTGCTATCAGCAGGGTGTCTGCGTTCTGTCAGGATCTCCTGTTGGCAGCCGGAACCCAGGAATGCTCTCAGAGAAGAATCTGGAAGCCCTGCTCTCAGCGCAGCAATCTCCACCTCCTGCCAGTAGTTCACCTTGACTCAGGTGGTTAGCAGTGGCACCACTGATCAGCAGTAGGCTTCGAGGGGGCAGGTGAGGAGTACAGAGAGGATGTCCTGCTGGAGCAAAGGTCAGAACTATGGAGGTCCCCTGATCCCAGGACAGTGAACCCTCCTCAGCTATGAAATATGAACAAACTAATTAATAACACAGTGATGTGTGGTAAGAGGCACCAGAGCAGAAAGATATGTTAAGTGTGCCGTGATACACTCTTTGCTAAAACAAGCTCAGGTGAGGATGTTTCAACACTGAAAACACTGTCACCATCAGAGAACAAAACTGAATGAAGGCTCCTCGATTCTCCCCATTCTCAATGCCGTAAACACTTTGTAGCGGTCCTCTGTTGACCTCACACAAAAAGCAATTTAACATGATTGCGTCTGTGCTGTCTTCCCTGCATCTGCTGATTTACACTTTCTTTACGTTCCTCTTTTATTGTTTTGTCCCCCTTGACATTTTAGCAGACAACTGTCCTCCGCAGCACTTAAAGTCAAAGTCTCACAAAATTTTCAATTTGTGATGCACCCCCAATTAAAATAGCCATGGCAAAGCTTAATGTGAAAGCCTTTTTGATTGCAATTGTTTTAACAAGTCGATTTGTACCACCCGCCAGTGGCGATTAGTTTCAGAAAATCCACGAATCTGCTTTAAGTGGGTAGCAGCCCAGTGAGTCAAGGCAAGAGGTAGGCACTCAGGCCCAGAGGTTGCTGGAATTTGGTGCCTGTGGCCAGACAGCTGTGCCCCTCTCAGTGAATGAGGGCAGTGCTCCCACAGAGCTTGGATGAGTGGTTGGGTATCAGCATACACAGTTTTGGTGTTGACACTGACTGACATCAAACAGGAGTGAAAGCATCTTTATAAACCACAGCAAGCAACACAGATCCAAGCCTCCTCCTCTATGCTCCTGGATATACCCGTGTCTGGGTGCAGATGGCCAAGAGGTCCTTATTTCTTATGTTATGAATAGGGGCTCTGATATAAATCATTTGCTAAGATGGATTGAAAGCGCATTTATTTTAGCATGTATTTATCGGCATTGTTAATGAGAAAACAAACTCTCTCACGCTTGGAGAGTGGCCACCACTGGCCTTTTGCCTGCCAAGAAAACATTCTTAAAGCGGTGCAAAATAAATAGTTCCCCAACACAAAGTGTAACACGATAATAGAGTCTCCCCAATCTCTAAGCAGTTTTGACAACAGTGAAACAAAGACCCATTAAGGTACCTTGTTCTTAGTCCAGTATTCACTGCCCCATCTCAGGAACAGTCGTGCCACTGGTGGAAAAAAGCAGCAAATAGTACTGAAGGATATGTACCATAAACGATCAGACAAGGACTTTTACTTATGAGGTAACTTGCAAAGGGTGTATATTTACGTCTTAAAGGGTATATATTAGCATCTATCAGAGGACACAACATGGATGCTGTTTTAGTCAAATGAATATACAGTAAGGCAGTGCCCATCCTGGATTTTTCACAGGCCCAGTCAAAATCAATGTTTTCCCTTGATGGAGAATTACAATTGGGCCTTGGTTATGGAGCTGATGGAGAATTACAACTGGGCCTTGGTTATGGAGCTGCTAGGATCTTTTTTTTCTGCAGCAGTAATCAGTAATCAAAAGCCAGCTGGTGATATACAGCTCTTGAGACAAGACTGTCAGAAGTAGGGTCTCAATTCAGCACAGAGTGCCTGTGTCTGAGAGTCTACGAGCACTTGAAACGGTCTGGTGTTTTCCAAGTAGCATCGAGACGTTGGGGCCCCGGGCCTTAATGTACACTGCAAAATAGAGGAATGCAGAGAAAACACAATGACAACGTGGTTCCCGTGGAATGCAGACAAGATGGGCGGGGGTGGTGCCGGGCCTTCCCTCAGCAGATACGGGTTGCGAGGGTGTACACCACTCACGGTTGTCCATGGTTCCTTTCCTGCTACACAGCTGGAGTCCCTAGAGAAGGGGCCGCAATTCTGAGAACTGCATAAGTATATCTGATAAGGATAATGCGGTATTCAGCGTCGCCCTGGGTTTGCCTTCACTCAGAGGGGAGGTTCTGCAGGTTTATAGGGTGATCTCACTACACAAACGGCACTCACTGGAAATGAGAGTGTCCCGTCTAACCCAGCGCCGGTGTGCCATGCGTAGCTATAGCGCTATTAGGAGTCATTTTCTGCCTGTTTATAGTCACTGCAGGAGGGGCGGACCATGGAGAGTGTAACAAATAGCAACTGCTTGGTATCATAACTTACCAAAGAACACAATCATATTAGATTATTCTTAACTCAATTAGCTGTAAAATGTTATTTTTCATTTCAAATGCTGTACGTAATGCTTTTTTCCTCCTCTTATTACATTGCTCAAATGGCTTTGCAGATCACATCATTTACAAGAACAATTAAAAAGTTAACCTCGAAGACTTTTGTTTGGGAGAAAAAATTATATACGTTTGCTTTAAGGCACACCATGCATTTAAAATGTTTGCTGTTATTTCTGTGATAAGCAAATGTTTACTGCCTGTGGATATGGTGTTATTTTTTGAGGACATATTTATTAACAGGAACAATGCATGGTGTTTTTGGAATGCTTAATCCATTTTAACTTGTTTGCCAGTTTTCCTTTCATATTTTTTTCCACAAAGACATGGAAATATGTGCATGTGGAGATGTAATACCTCATGTCCAATCCTCACACACTTCATAAAAATATTTCTCCACATAATATTTTGTGGTTATCAGCAAGATATCTTCTAGTGGTATATCTGTTCTTTTGACATCAACAGCTCAAAAGAGTTTAGTGCAGGTAATTTAGATAGTGCTCAATGCAAATACATAAATAAACAATAAAAACATCAGAGCACTTGAGGATGCAGGTGGTAAAACTTTGTGTCCATTTCAAGACTATGATGTATGCTAGAACACTGGCCTAAGGGATTCTGCAACCCTATGTCACTTGCTGACTTCTACTCTCTGCCATTCTTAACCCCTTGCAGGTAATCACAGAGTGGGATTCAGCTTGCTCTTGAAGTTGCAGTCATTCAAGGCTTGTCATTTCTTCCCTTCATATTTTTCACGTGTTACTCCTGTAGGGGCATTGGCTATTGGCTGAAAAAACAGGAAATGGACAAACCAGTCTTGCCTCTCTTCCTCACTGCTCACATGCTTCAAATCTCTGCCTACTGTGGTTTTAGATGTTTAAGCCAGTTATAAAAATAATACAATAAATAATCCCTCTAAAGAAAGCACAAGTAAATCAGAATCACACCACATGTGTAAAAACACAAGCCTTTTTTTCTTGGTCTACAGTGGATTTGTGGAAAATGATTCTTTGTATAATGTGACGTTCTCAGTTGGAATTCTATTGCACCAAGTTCCAGGATCCCTTCAGAGCCACATGACCGGAATTAGCTCTCCCTGCGGCATGTGTGTATATTTTACTCTGTGTAAGATAATCAAAGCTGGCTGGTGGCAGAGATACATTAGCGCAATACCAGCGGTACGGGGTGCTGCTAATGTAAGCAGTCCATCTGTCATTAACAGTCCAGGGTGGTCTGCCATGTTAATGATTTTGCTGAAAAACCTATTAAGTACTTTCAGTGTGCTCCTAGGGTCTTGTAGTTCTCCTCCAATGTCTTATTTGTTACTGTGATGTAGCTGTCTGTATTACATACTGTCAGATACATACTAATTCAGTGTATATACTATTTTTTCTTTTCTAAAAATTGTATTGCTTTTCATTTCCTAGTACATTTCCTACTTTAAAGGGCTAATTTGTATTTGTAGTATACCAAACAGGCGTGAAATGTTAATACAGCTTTAGCCAATCATTTGTTTGCTTCTCTCTGTCTTTCTCTCCTGTTGTTGAGCTGACATATTACCAATACGGTTCTTTGAAAACACTGTGCTTGTTTAGTCCTCTTGGACACTATATTGATAACACTGATGTGGTGATTAAGAGATAGAGTGAAATGAATTGTTAAAGAATTAAGCATAGTAGTCCGAAGTTAATGTCCCTCACCCAGGGTGTTAGCTTCTGAGCAAACCATTTACTCATCTGTCCTTTTCAGTTCAGCATTGCTTTATTGGCATGACTTGGGCAGGCAGTGTTGAAAGAGCAGGGACGTAATAGTACCTCACGCATTGTGAGTAAACCACTCTCGGCCTGTTTCTCTCTCATCTCACCCTCTGTCTTTTCTCTCCCCTCCTCTCCCTCTCTTTCTCTCTGTTTTTCCCTTGTTGTCTCTCTACCCCAGCCTGACGAGCTGACCAATGCCCTGGAGATCAGCAACATCGTCTTCACCAGCCTCTTTGCTCTGGAGATGCTGCTGAAGGTGCTGGTGTATGGCCCCTTCGGCTACATCAAGAACCCCTATAACATCTTTGACGGCATCATCGTGGTGATCAGGTGCCTTTACCAGTAGTGCATGTGTTTCTACTTCCCATCACACAAACCACTGCTGCAAGGATGTTCATTCCAAAAAGCGAGTTTCACCTAATAATTTCCTCGCACAGTACATTTCACCTTTTCACTGGCGCTTATTCGTGGATCAACAGAATTGGTGACAGTTAACTTATTGACTTGTCTTTGTGTTTGTTCTGCATCACATCGCCCCTCCCCTTCCGGTCTGTCTCATGTACACACTTATATAAACAGCGTGTGGGAGATAGTCGGCCAGCAGGGCGGCGGTCTCTCCGTGCTCCGGACCTTCCGGCTGATGCGCGTGCTGAAGCTGGTGCGCTTCATGCCGGCGCTGCAGAGGCAGCTGGTGGTGCTGATGAAGACCATGGACAACGTGGCCACCTTCTGCATGCTCCTCATGCTCTTCATCTTCATCTTCAGGTGAGACCGACAGCAAGGGAGGATTGCGGGAAAGAGGTTTGTGGAGGGAAAGAGGAGAAAGAGTGATAGGAAAAATGAGAAATATGATGCTGTGAAAGTATGGAGGAGAGAACAAAGGACAGATTCTATGGGGAGGGAGGAGGGTAGTTTCTTTGAATTCTCAAACAGGGAGGAAATGCACAATGTGCAGAAGTCAAATAAAAATAGAAGGTTATGCTCTAAAATTAGATTCAGTTTATTTGTGACGTAGATCCGGCATTTCAGCGCTCACAATGCCTCCATAAGGGATAATGTGCATACCTACCGGAACACAGTAATTACAATCATTTGTTAGACTGCAGAGCAGCACAATGACAGCCATGTTCTTATACTGTGGCTCAAGCAAGCATCTGAGAGTTACAGAAGGTGTGTGAGCATACGTGCTGTGGAGCAGTGTGTGGTGGGAGCTGTGATTCAAATCCCACTGCTCTCCAGAGCTTGGTAAGTTCCGTGCAGCAGGACTAAACTGATCAAGACTCGAGAAGCTTGATGTTTCCTCCCCAGCCTGCGTCTCTGATCAGCTTGGCTGGAGCTTGGCAAGCTTAGCAAAAAAAAAAATTAAAAAAACCCTAGGAAGAATGCACTGTGGGCTCCTCACTGGAAATATGTAACTAAATAAACACCCACTGTTTCTGTGAAGAAGAGCCAAGTTCACCAAAGCAGGGACAGCATACTGAGGGCCTAGCACAAACCTTGATTAATGGATGTTATTTAAAACAAAAGAGAAATAAAACCATAAAAATCGATTGAAATACATTACCTCTCTCAAACTTTCTTCATCTTTATCTCTCTCCCTCTTTCTCTTTCCCTCACTCTCCCCCTCTCTCTCTCTCTCGCCATGTGTTCGACACAGTATACTCGGAATGCACCTGTTTGGCTGTAAGTTTGGCTCAGAAAGAGATGGGGACACACTGCCAGACCGCAAGAACTTTGATTCTCTGCTGTGGGCCATTGTCACTGTGTTCCAGGTGAGACACAGGGGTGTCTAGGAAAACTTTGGGGCGCAGCTGTAAAGATTTAACTGTTTAATAACGCCTCTTTTAGCACAACTCTGGCATTCTCAACAGCATCCCCGGTACATAATGCTCTTTTGACATTTCATGTCCCACATTATGTTGATCATGTGGTGTATAAATATATGGAATAGTAAAGTATAATTTTACTGACATTAACAAGTATTTTTTTCGCTCAGATAGTTCATTAATTCATGGAACAGATTACTGACTCTTAGTGGAAGCAGAGTCTCTCAGAGTATTCAAGAATATTCTGCACACACTGCTAGATTCAATGTAGACTGTAGGCAAAATGATGAACCTAGCTGGGCTGAATGGCCCGTTCTCATTAAACATCATACATACTTATTTCTTACACTGCGATGCAGTGTTTGAATGCATGATTGGTTTCTGTGTTCAGAATCCCATTTATATGAATATAGTTTTGTTACAGGTGAATGTTGGTGTGCTAAGTATTATGTTGAAAATGTTTTATGTGAATATGGAGTGCTTTAATATGATAGGTAGGTGTGTGTGTGTGGGGTGAGCATTCTCCTGAAGGTGTGTACTTCCTGCCACAGATTCTGACACAGGAAGACTGGAACAAGGTGCTGTATAATGGCATGGCCTCCACATCCCCTTGGGCAGCACTGTATTTCATTGCGCTCATGACCTTTGGCAACTACGCTCTCTTCAACCTGCTGGTGGCCATTTTGGTGGAGGGGTTCCAAACCGAGGTAACCTCAGCCTTTGCCAGCTTCAGCCTCTGTCCACTCCTTTATTCCACTGTCTCTCTCTTTCATGATCCCTCTCTCTCCCTCTCTTTTCATTTCTCACCCTGTCTCTCCCTTGTCCAGTTATTACTCATTTTTTCCAGCCCTGGCCTCCCATGTGTGTCTCTCTTCTCTGCCCCTCTCTCTCCCTCCTTCTCTCTTCTCCTCCTGTGACATGTATTATTCAGTGGGCAGCGATCAGCACGTCGGACCACCGTGGGAGATGTGTGCTTATATTTAACCTGGGCCAGTCGTACGGTCTTCTCGCCCCCCATCCCACATTCCTTCTTTTGTTTTCCCCTCCCGTTCCTCTGTCGTATGAAACTTTTTATCACTGACCACATAGCAGAGATTGCTCACTGACATCTCAAAGGCAGAGAGGAAAAGGACAGCCCTGGGAAGAAAAAGCTGAGCTGATGTTCTTTTAAGATGTATATTATCACAGAGGCCAGGTGTAACATGTTTTATTATTATTATTTTAATTGGTTTTATCATGGACCTTGGTGGAATGAGACTCAATCAAGGAGGCTGGGTCAGGATCTGTTTAAATTGAATGTGGTCTCCCTCTATTTGTGAGCTGTAACAGCACCTGTGCTTTGATCCTCTGCGCTCTCTGTGAAGGCAGCAGGGGGACGAGCACATATTTAAAAGATGGAAATTGTAACAGAGTACCCCAGTATGTCTCAGTAAGCGAGCAGCGGGAGGGTAAACGTGCGAGATGTGCACAGTGCACGTGCACCAGCCTGGTGCACTGAATGGCCCTCCCACGCAGTGTGCAGTGGTAGGTCCCAGTTTCCCACACTTCATTGTCAAGGCTCAAATGTATCAATCAAGTAAGATTCAATAAGATATGAGGATTTGGCAATCAAGCCAGGAAACATTAACCTTATCCTCTCCTCTGAAGCTAAGCTTTTAGGGGAAACGTATCATTCTGAGTCCTGCTAATCAGAGCCACCTCAGAGTGAAGCTCAAAGCTGGGTTCTGTCAGAAAAGAAACTGTGGACTCAGCAGTGTTCGCTCACCAGAAATAAATGGAGAGAGTCTCCTTCATACGCATGCAGCACAGCTATTCTGTTGCTGTCAGATGCAATATATGTATGTGTGTACATGTGCATAATTGAGTATGTTTGTGTGTGCATGTATGTGTGCACATGTATGTGAGTTTGTGTGTGTGTGTGTGTGTGTGTGTGTGTGTGTGTGTTTGTGTGTGTGTGTGTGTGTGTGTGTGTGTGTGTGTGTGTGTGTGTGTGTGTGTGTGTGTGTGTGTGTGTGTGTGTTTGTTGACAGACAGGTATGGAGCCCAGACCCTTTCCACTCCCCCATGATAGCATAGTGCTCAGGGAGAGATGAACAGAGAAAAAGCTTTGCATCAGTGCAGCGAAGACAACATATTTTCCATTCTGTCCTGCCCTACACTGCTCACAAAACCTTAAATAACAA
Organism: Megalops atlanticus; assembly: GCA_019176425.1. NCBI lineage: Eukaryota > Metazoa > Chordata > Actinopteri > Elopiformes > Megalopidae > Megalops > Megalops atlanticus. Next base: position 22,221,590 of record CM032875.1, on the reverse strand, counting down.
AGTCCATGTCCAAAATGCTCATGTGCTTTCAGTCTCAGAGATATTCAAAGGCATGGTTGAATGTTTTTCTTTTCAGTTGTATGTTACTTTATATCACCCCTCCACTCACCTGTCTTGCTCCTCCTCCTCATGGCTCTGTGAGAGAGCAGTTAGCTTCCATTACAGCGACCATGCTGAACCCATGGGACCAGCTTGAAGCTTCGTGCTGGGTGGTGGCACCTCAAGAAAAAGCACCTGTGTTTTGGCATCTAATATAAATGTGATTCACCCTTGCCCATTTTGCAACCCATACTATATAGGAAATGTAATAGTATGTGCTTGTGATACCCTTCTGTGCCCAGTGCTTTGGTCAGAAGGCAAAAACTATCCATTAGCCATCTAACAAGCTTTTTGCATGTTTGTAAATGATGGTAATGGCATCTCTCTGTTCTATCTTCCTTTGTTTCATTGCCTCCCCAAAGCTGTTTGCTTAATATTTTTGGTCTTGCCTCCTTCTCTGCAAACGTGTAGCTTATTTTTAGTTGACCGAACTTTACAGTGCGTCGGGTTGCTAGGGAACAGCAGGGTGAGTGACGTGTGTTGAGCACAAAGATACACCGGCTGGACAGATGCCCTGCCACTTCAACTCTGCTTGTACCACTGTCCAGAAAAATATCTGGAAGCGGTAGCACTGCAGTGATTGGACATTCCCGATCGGAAGGCTAAGTGGTGGTTAACTGACCGTTCTAGCCTTTCGCTCTTGTTTTTCGCTAATCCGTTTAATTGAAGTGGAATTGGAAAGATGAATTGGGTTTGAAGTGGAATTAATAGGGTCTACATTGCTCTGGAGCACTCCAGAGCATTTATTTCAGCATCCAGAACCTGAGCTCTAGGTTCTATTGGCAGCCCTGTCAGGTAGCCTCAGACCCCAGGCGAGACTCCTAGCCCAGACCAGAGCTGGAACACCAGGCAAATGTGCTTGCAGCACTTATGTGGGAGTCTCACTGCTATCCTCCCCTGTGCTAAGGCAAACTGAATGCCTCCAGCCCCACTGCTCTCTGTCACCTAGCACCCCCATCCTACTATGGAAGCCTGGCACTCAGGCTGAGCTTGAAATACTGTTTGTTTCAAAAATCCAATATTTCTCTTTCTCTGGGGATAGAAAATGAAGAACCAACATGCATTGCCCTTTATGTAACACTACTAATGTACGAAAAGGGAGCTGCCATTTTAATGTCCTTTCAGTACAAGGTTGCAATGTGACGTGAAGCTCATTAGAGGAAACGGCAGCAGATGAAACTGCCATATGTATTTGTACAGTACACTCTATTGGTTCTGACAAGACAGAATTTTGCTGGGAATATAGCGCACTGTATATAAAATCCAGCTGAAATTGACATTGTTCTAGGACTGCCATTACAGTTGAATGTGGATGCTGTTCAAAACACTGTTAAATAAACAGGTTTTGTCTCTGTATTGTTGCTACAGGCAGCATCTTAACTCTTTTTTTTTTTTTTTTTTTTTTTTTTGCATGTATCTAAATGCGCTGTCAATGCGTTCCTCACCAGCCTTGAGCATGTTGTATCTCTCTCTCTCTCTGCATCTGGAAAGACCTTGTGCTCTGTCTACCGCTTCAGCCGCCTTTATCTCTGTGATGAAACGTTACACATTTCCACTTTAGGAAGTGTCCAAGAGGGAGGAAGTGCATGGCCAGCTCAGCTGTATTCAGCTGCCAGTAGACTCAGGGGTATGTAGCACTCCGCATGACTTCACCGCTGAAACTAACCAGGAGGACCTGACGTTTGTGGACAATGTCGCTTGTGGTTGTTTTTTTTGTTTTTTGTTTTTTTTTTGTGAAAGCAGACTTGATTTGAAGTCCCTTTTCAAGTTCACAGGTTCAGTGCTTTGGCTTCAGGCAAAGGGCAGTGTACGAATCATTCTGAAATTGTGTCGAGACCATGTTCCATCTGGCTGGAAGGATGCATTTGGGATTTGTTGTAAGGTTGCAGTGAAATCAGGCATTTAGGCTACTGAATGAAAAAAGGCAATTATTGCTGTTGATATATTATTCAAGTAAATCAATTTGAAAAAGTACACTTGTAAAGAAAGAGGTTTTGGTACATAAAAAATCAAGATTCCCAAATTAAATCTTATATTTCATTTAGAGGGAAGCATTCAGTCTTGGCCTCTCGCCTCTGAAGCATATGTAAATATTTAGCTGTGGATGTACTGCGTGCAGTATTTCATAAATATAGCACTGTTTAACAGTATAATCAGAACCTGACTAGTAGAGCTGGATAAACTGATTTGAGGTCTAATGCTGCTGGCATGGTCTAGACTGGCAATGATGATTGCATTGCTCCTGGGCAGCCAAAGCACTGGTTTGGGGTGGCAACTGCACACGTGCACCTGACCCACTGGAAGGGACTTTGAAGAGGGTCTGTTTCGTGCGCGGTCACATCAAACATGTAATGTCATCTCCGTGTCTCTGGACGTCACATCCCGTAACAGAACTCATCCTAGCAGCTGTGGTAGGTGACGCAGTTTGGGGGGGGGGGCACCGCGGAAGCCCCAGTGTGGCGGAGGGTCCACGGCCTCCCCATGCCTCTGTGGCCCTCCTCTCCCCAGCTCGAGCGTCAGTGATCCTCCCTGCCAAACACAAACACAGCTCCCATCACTCTCGGCAGCCCTGGAACCTTTTAATTGAGCTCCTCTTGTGGGAACGTGTCCATTATTTTCAATGAGGCCCCTGTATCAACAAGTCCGGTCTAGTACTCCTTCCCTCCCAGAAGCCCTTTGTAGGCTGAGGACCTAAGTGTGTAAACAAGCAGCATTTTAATCACCTTTTATTTTCCACTGCCACAGCATCTCTTGCTTGGAGTCTTAGTTGAATTTTTTAATGTTAATTCCAATTAGACTGCTTTCTGACTTTGAATAGGATTTCACAACATCCATCCCCTTGCTTTTCTAATTAATTCAAATCTGTTTTGATTTCACTATGGTAATTATACAGCATATGTACAGTACATCTTCTGATCATCTGAGTCAGTTTTTATCATGGGTACAAGAGAAGCGCCCTGCAAAAACATGACCGGTTAGATAAAAAAAAGCCTAGCTGAATTTGTTCTTTAACCAGGCTATTCTCTCACAATTGAACCCCCTTCTCTGCTCAGAAAGGCAAACTGGGAATAAGGACACAGGTAACCATACCCTGGCCTGACAGGGGCAACCTTCTGCCTGCAACAGACCAGGGAAATGAGCAGGGTCCATGGCTCAGTGATGGGCATGCTGTGAGTAAACAAGGAGGAAGATAGCTATAGATAACCTCTCCTCTGACTGTCCCACTGGCTAGCAAGGGTGAGAAGGGGTAGCTGGGTACCCATAGCGCTTTGTGATGTCGCTCTGCTCAGTTCATCCTATCACAGCTGTGTTTCACTAGGGGCAACGCTCCTCTCTCCTGTCTTGACTGGTTGAGCTTGTTCACAGTATGGGGGACTGTGGTCAAGGTGTTTTTTGATGTATATTACTCGCTTTGCTGTTGTGTTTGCCCCTTTGACAAGAGCTTTTTCACTGTTCCCTGTTTCGTTATAGATGTCATGTTGATTTATTCCTGTATTTTGTTATGTGCAAAGATGGTGCAATGATCTCATTGGTTTGCACTTTATTGAAGCACGGTGCTGCTGGTTTGTTTACATTCTAGGAAGAAAATGGACACTGTTGCATTTCAGGACCAAATGGTTTAAAACCAAAGAGAGGCATTGCACCCATGTCAGAAAGTTTGTCAGAATTGTCATCACTGTCAATCAGTCTCAGCTGAGTTCTGTGTTTTGAATGCAAGCCAAATTGGAGTCTGAAGCAGATCAGTACGATGGGTATGAATGTAAACTCAGGAATGGATTTGTAATAATCAGTTTGCCATTAATTCTAACCCTAGCTTCCCAAGCTTGATTGGTTGGTTTATTAAGATACTCTTCCACATCTATTTTTTTTTCATTTTGAAAATCAGGCCGCTTTCAGATTGGCTGCAGTGTTCCATTTCAAAATGGGAAAAAGTAATTTGTGAGCTTAAAGCGGGGAAATGAAGAAAGAGTCCTTAGGTCCTGAGATCCACAGAGCATATCTCCCCCGTCTGCAGCACTGCCCTGGTGGAATGGGACCCGATCAGGGAACACAGAGCTGAGAAAACAGGCACAAACAGTTCTGTGATTCTGACAAACCACACCGGGATGATTATTTGTATTAAACCACACTGAAACACCCTCTCCTCTCTCTGCTGTGAGCTATTTTCTGCAGAGAGACTCAGGATGGGGATATGGGCAAAAAGCAGAGCCTGGGGATATAAATAGCTCCATTTATTTCTACAGAGTGGGAACAGTGGAGATCTGCGAACAGGAACCCCTGTGTTCTCTCGTTAGAGAAAGGAAAACACATAAATTGCAACAATTTGGAAATATATTCAGATTCCGGAAAGACATTCAAGTTATATCTACAACATTTCAATTATGACATTTTAACAACAACAACAACTAAAAGAATAAACAATTTGTAAGAGCCCCCCTGCTGGTTTTTGAGTGTGGTATAAGACAATGTGCTGGGACTCTACCTGCATGTGTGCACTGTGCCCGTAGAGACTCGTACTGTCTGCCCTGTGGCCTCCAGGAAAGGAGGCAGGGAGACAGCACTGTCACTCACCTGCCTGCCCTCCTTCCCTTTCTGCCCCTCCACCACCCCACCCCCCACCCCCTTATCTTGACCCCCGCCCTCTCACTTGTCTGATGAAGGGGGACGCGTCCAAGTCTGACTCCGAGGCCGACTTCTACACACGGAGCATGGAGGACGTCTGCGGCAGCAAGAAAGATGTGTCTGCCTCGTCCGGTGAGCCACACACAGTGCTTGCTACATGCAAATGCACTGTAAAGCAGAGAAGGCTTACGCCAGGCTAACAAGAACAGAAGGAGAAGGTTACTCTTTCTGAACGGCGATGTCTGCGATGGAATTATATTTACTTGACAGCGGAATGGATTATGAATGCTTTGGAGTGAACTTTTTAAGATTTCATTTTGTTTTGTTTTTCAAACTATGATTCATACCCTGGACTCAGCCAGAGCCTAGCATAGCACTTGAATTAGTAATTGTAAGGCACTTTGACACAGCTTATCACATTTAAAGTTTAATGTAAGTGTCATTTCGGGCACATATCTAATAAAGTTAATATAATAATTCAGATAAAACCACTTGCTCACAGCAAATTATAATATTATAAATACTCTAGTATCATAAAACTCCAGCATAGCACAAAGTTGTGACGTGGGTGGTTCCAGGCGATTAGGTTAGGCATTTAGTGCAGTTATATAAATGAGCACCAAGAATTTTACAACATTTATGGATTTAGTCAAGCTGTGCCAGCAAGAGCCAGATTGTATTAAAAGAGGTATAGATGGTCTTTTTTATCTTAGGATTGTTCTACTCGAAAGCACACCTGTTGATGCATTATGTTTTGACACACCTACTTCTCCATAGCCTGCTTCATAGGATTGGATTTATACAATGAGAAATTATAAGTATGCCTGCTTTCAGAAAATGGAAAGCAGCATGATTCAATACTATTGAGCACCATTGAAAGGTATCATTGTTTGATCTTTGGACAAAAGGTACAGAAGTCCATGAATGCAGTCTCAGGAAGAAAGTTGAGCCTACACACATACTGATATAAAATTTAAGACATATGCATATAGCTCTCTATAACAAGCTTAGTATTCTCCCCCCTACTTTCTCAAGATCAGGGGATTTTTTCTTTTTTTTGCGAAGAATGGTAAATCATATGTCATCCATTTTGCAATGGGTAAATTTAAAATTTAATTTCCCTACCTTCATGATGGGTAGGTATCCAGATTGAAAATATCTGCATTTGTTTTAATAACTAAGAACACAATCTTATTTGAAATCCTTTCATGGTTTCATCACCTTCCTCAGGCTATCTAACCCGCACACAGAGAAAGCATTACTCCCCGCCTTCTCTCTGTGGATTGCAGCAAATTACATTTGTAAATCATGTTGCTGTGACTCATTCTTTAAAAAACCATTCTTGATCACTTAAACACATAAATACAGACCCCAACTGCTTCACTGAGCTGTAGATATAGTCTCTTCTTTGTACACCAAGCTGGTTTGTGTTTCTTACACTGTGCAATTTAAATTTATATCCATTTTAAGCAGTGCGTTTCATGCTAACAGGCATCAGAGCACAGGGCCCAACCATCTTCCACAGTGCATTTTGTGGGCTGTAGCTGGACAGAATGAAATGAGATGGGGTAAACCTGGGTTCAAAAACTATTTAAGAAATATTTCAATGAAATAGATATGGCTTAAATGGATTGGAAGAAACAGACTTGCACACAAGTCAGGAAATAACCTACTGTAAGGCAGGTTCTTTACTTTTGATACATTCCATCTAAACTGTAAATAATTCAATGCGTTTTACTTGTTTGATGCAGGGACACTTTATGGCCACATTTAAATTCCTTTTGTTTGTGCATGTGAACTCTCTCACCAGTCTTTAAATTTCTGCAACATGCAAATGTACTGCACCAATATAGTTATCAGAGGATTTCTGCTGCCCCTCTCCCTCCCTCACCCTAGCAGTGGTGCCCATCAACGGACATGTGGATATGAAGACCAGCCTGACTCCACCCCTCATCACCCATACCGCTGCCACGCCCATGCCTGTACCCAAGTGCGGAGGGGACCCGGTGTTGGGCTATGAAAGCCGGAGGGGCAGCAACGTCTCGGTGGACCCCAGCTGCTATGACGCAAAGTCTCCGGTCAGTGCTCTCATGTTCGAACAGCCACTCAATATCAAGTCTGAAATACTTATAATGCAAAAGTCAGTACATGCATTGCCCATTGTGTTCAACCATGCATCACCCCCCTGTCTGATGTTTGTACCACTTGTGCCTGGTGTGTCTGAGGCTCATCTCTTTGTGTGCCCTCCCACCCCCAGTCGAGCGCACGCAGTTCCCCGTACGCTCCCTGGAGCACCGCCAGCAGCTGGAACAGTCGGCGCTCCAGCTGGAACAGCCTGGGCCGGGCCCCCAGCCTGAAGAGGCAGAAGCGGCAGTCTGGGGAGCGGCGCTCGCTCCTGTCGGGGGACGGCCAGTCCAGCTCTGACGAGGAGGGGGGCGGCGGGGGCGCGTCGGAGGGCGACGACGGGTCCCTCTCCCGGACGGACTCCCTGCACCACCCGCGGCACCGGCGGATGGAGTCCATAGAGACCAAGAGCTCCTTCGACCTGCCCCCCGACACCCTGCAGGTGCCCTCGTACCTGTACCGCTCAGCCAGCATGCACAGCACCCGGCCCCCCAACCTCGGCACGGCCGAGCACCAGGATTGCAACGGCAAAAGCTCCCCCACCACCCCCCTGCCCCCCCAGCTCTCTCTGGACGACCCGCACAGCGAGGATGACAACGGTGATGAGGAGGTCAACATGGTGAGGAACAGACTGAGAGCACTAAATACAGCAGACCAGGGCTGTATTTACAGTAGAAACATGTGATATATAAAATTCCTCTTTTATGTTATTGCCAGAACATATCCCTGGTTGCCTACACAGCCTTTATTTTATAGATTATTCATTCATGCAGATCCATTGGTGTTCCCGCTGGCAGAAAACGTGACTGGCAAAGAGGGCACAGGAAACGATTGGTCACACGGTGTCACATGGTTTTAACGTCTGGCTCTCCTCCCCCGCAGAGTCGCAAGGCCAGGCTGTTCAGGTGGTTCGAGAGGAAGCAGCCCGAGTGGTGTCGCCAGAGGACCACCTGGTCTCTCTACCTGTTCCCACCTCAGTCCAGGTGAGCCCTCTGGTGCCGGCTCCGTGAGAGCGTGTCACTCTTTTCCCCGCTGCGCGCTGTGCCGGGGGAGGGGGGCCCCGCTACACGTGACCGAGGGCGCCCGGCGCGGCGGCGCTGACACTTCTGGGGCAGGGGCGGCCATGCGCGCGCGACGCCTGCGCTCAGACTCACGGGGCTCCGCGTCTCCGCCTGGCTTTGAAGTGCATGTCTGTTCACATTAGACATCACCCAGAATGCGCTTATTAGGAGAAAGAATAAAGGCAAGCATTTCACATTACACTCTGGCAGCGCCCGCGCTGAGCGCTTTACTACAGTAATTAAACATCAAACAAGGAAGAACCATCCTCCCCACGATCCCCTGACGTTGCACCCTCCGGCTCTGGTTTTCAGTATTTTCGGCTGGCTTTCTGGCATTCCTTTGCTGCACCCCTCCCGCCCGGGCTGGAAAGAACCCGTACTGTACACAGCTGTCATTATGGCTACTGTCTCTTCGTCTTTGGTTGTCCTCCTTTAATGGACCTGTGCTGGCATCAGTTAGCCACATGATCTCTGTGCACTCCACTGACACCGGCTGCTTCTTGTTCTGTGGTGGGGGAGAGTCTTGTGCGCTGTATCCCTTAGTTCAGCCACTCATTGGGCAGACTTAGCCTATTGGGGGTCTCAGAGGAACAGGCCCTATGCAACGGCACACAGGGTGGATGAGGGAACAGGGGCAGGGGCGCGGCTCCGAGAGCTGTGTGTGTGTCGACTCTCCCTGTTTCACCCCTCTGTGGAGAAGCTCACAGTCTCCAACCTTGCCAAGAGTGTTGGCATGACAACACACTTGAACATCCCTGCTCTCTTCCCTCTGCTTGCATAACTCTCAGTCTTAAATATGAATATTGTAGTATCAAAGCTGAGACATGGGGAGCAGCATTACACTGTAGTCTTTCACTGTGCAGTTCTTGTTATTTTTTTTAAATGACAGAAAATTACAGATTTAGTCATAAAAATAGCCTTATTGCATGTGTCAGATTGACAATTGAATTTAATTTAATTCAGGTTTGACTCATGCAGAATTGCTGATTATATACAATTTATGAGCCATTTGCATTGTCTTCATTTGGTAATTATACATTTTATATATATGTAAATGTACTGTGTTGTCTGCTGAATCTGAGAGTGATATGAATATCCAACAGGTTTCGTATAACGTGCAATAAGATCATCACTCACAAGATGTTCGACCACATCGTCCTGGTCATCATCTTCCTCAACTGCATCACCATTGCCATGGAGAGGCCTAGGATCGATCCCAGCAGTGCTGTGAGTCCTGAACCACAACTAACTTTTATGCACCTGTGTTGCTCGCTGCCACACCACGTACAAAACAATTACCGTATTGGAGTTTTTCAGTTCCGGTTCCTGTTATAGGGATTCTACTGTGTATGTTAACTGTAGTTTATGTTAACTGAGCTCAAAAAATTCAGTGTGATTGGGTGATGACTGACTTCGGATGATTCATGATTTGGCTAATATTGACATTTGTCTCCTTCCAGAAAAAAGTGCTAAGAAAAAGGAAACAAAATTCTTTAACTTTATTGTTGATTGATGCTTCTTAAATATGAGTGAAACAGATCGGTATTCAGACTAATTGATCACATTTTCTTAATTAATTGGCATAGTGTCTAGACCAATTAATTGAGATACTAATTAAAGCCAATGATTTGAGACAGCTGAGTATTTTAAGTGATATAATTTTGCATTTTTATGAGCACCTTCCTTAACACATGTCAGTCTCATAGGACTTTCAGCCAGCAGATGTCAAGAGATGTCAAATGCAGATTAGTATTAAAAAATTCCCCAATCAAACCTAAATAATTAAAAGGCATTAAACAGTATGCACAGTGAGTCCTTAGAAACAAGGCTGGGAATGACCAAATTATTTGACAGCATGTTAGATGTCCCCATGTATTTCCGTGTGGTCCTGAGAAAGATTGTGCCATTATTGTGAAAAAAGTGTGTTAAATGCATCTTAAGGACTATGCTGGACAGATGAGTGTGCAGGTATAAGACTCTGTAGTGCTCTTCCAATCTGTGCATTGTGAGGCAGTGGCAGCAGTCCAGAGCATTGGCTTGAGAACTAGACTGAAAGCTGGTAGCTTTATCACAACCCAGGTGTTTCCAGCTTTGATCAAGGTCACTGAATTGCCTCAGTATAGGTATTGCTCACCTCTAGCATTGTTCATTGCATTACATTATTGTCATTTAGAAGATGCTATTGCCCAGTGAATCCTATAAAGCGGCATGAAAAGTTGTACAAATAGGATATGAAAAATCATCAGTCTCAAACATAGTGCTGAGATCACGTGTTTACCTAGATCAGTATGTAAGTGCAACACAATATGCAAGACAGAGGGACTATACCACTCCAAACAAAACACTAACATGAACCCTGAAGTAATGCTACTACATTATATAACTACATAATAAGAGGACAAAAGATCATGCTTGGATATGGGGTGTAGAGTGGGACAGATGGACAGCATCTCCACTGTTCTAGCCATGACAGGAAGCTCATTCTACCACATTGGGGCCCAAGACAGACAGATTATGAAACCAGGATGCACAGTTATGGGAAGAGGTGATGACCATTATTCTGAAAAAAGCTAAGAACAGTGGCCTGGCCAGCGTGTAGGGTCTGACGATCGACTGGAGATAAGGGGGAGCTATTTTGAAATGACTGCCAGCTGTCAACGGTAGACGGTGGAGAGAGATCAGGAGCAGCAGTGCTCTGAATGAGCTGTAGGCACACATGCAAGGAGGGCAGCAAGGAGGGAGTTGCATTAGTTTAGGTGGAGGAGCGCCAGGGTTGAGTAGGTAGTGTAACAGGGGCAGATTCTTCTGATGTTGTATAGGAAAAATCTGTAGGTCCTACTGGGTGCTATTCTGTGGTCCGTGTGTGTCAGATTACTGTCAAGTGTCACCTCAAAGGTCTTGGCAGTCCAGGAGGTTGACAATGTGGTCAGGCATTTGTACTGGGGAGACCTGACTAGAATATACAGAAGCTCTGTCATAGCCAAAATGAGTCTCAGGTAATGAATAAACATCCACAGTCAGACATAAAGTCAGCAAGCTAAGATGTGTGACAAAACCTGGGTATCGGACTGGGGAAACGAGAAGAACAGGTTGTTATCAGCATAACATTGATTTGAAAAGCCATGGAAGGACATGACAGAGTGAAGTGATCTTGTATACAAGCAGAACAGAAGAAAGCCAAGGACCAACCCTCGAAGGACTCCTGTAGAGAGGCTCCAAGGGGTTGATATGGCACCTCTCTAGGGCACCTAATACATGCAACCTGCAGGTAACATGAGATTCAGCTGAGTCTTGTCCCTGAGATGCCCGTCGCTGCCAAGACAGGAGGACGTTACGATTTTTGTTTTGGAGGCCACAGAAAGGTGTAGAAGTATCAGGACAGCAGAGTGGGAGGAAGCCCTTGCAGGGTGAAGTGGCACGTGTGACAGAGGGAAGAGCTGCTTCAGTGGAATGGACAGCCTTGAAGCCAGATTGGTTTGGTTCACGCAGGTCATGCTGTGTGAGAAGGTGTGACTGTTGATTAAAAACAGCATGCTCAAGGCTTTTGGAAAGGGAAGGGAGAAGGGAGACAGGGTGGTAGTTTTGGACAGCAGAAGGGTCAAGTATTGGTTTCTTGAGTACAGGTGTGACATGCACCTGCCTGAAGGCAGAGAGGACACAGATTGTGGTCAGGGAGTTATTGATAAGTTGTCTTTCTTATACTGTACTGTCTTTCTTATATTTACAAAATGCATACATGTCGTCATCATTGTGAATCTACATAGGAACCTCAGCACATCTACATTGTGAATCTACAAATCTACAAACCTTGTACACACAGTAATGGCCATGATTTTCTAGTTAAGGCAACATTTTTCCTGTTTGCTTGTCTCCACTGGATATTTTGCTTTACTTGTCTTCTCTTTTTAACACAGTAGAAACAATGGAATCATAATTGATTCAATTATCTGGAAGGCCAGCCTTTGAATAATTAAATAGGAAATAGATGTTTAACAAACTCTTATGTCCTGAAGGTTTTTTTTTTCCCCCAACCAACTGAAAAGGAACTCCTTTTACACGTTTCAGACATTCCAAAATAAACAGCTTATATTTATTTACCTGAAAAAAACATCCATTCCACACACATGCACACACACACACATGCACACATCCACATATACGCACATGTTCACACATACGCACAAGCACATGCACACACTGGTTCCCAGCAAAATCATTAAAAACACACTTTTTTGCAATAGTTGTAATTCCAGCGCTCTTAATGAGGTGATTATTAAACCACGATGGTTCTAGGACATGCTTTGAGCTGTCATGCATTTCAGGAGCCGTACGGAATGCAAAGTACAAATGGAATTCCAAATGTAAATTTGTGAACTCCACTCAGCATTAACTTCGTGTGAAGGCTGCTGCTGCGCCTTATTTTCCTCTTCACAGCTTATCTAGAATTAATTTGCTTAATTGGTTGATGCTTTGGCTGGACAAATGCCAGTGCCGTTCTTTAAGTGTAATAGCACATGCATCTTCTGTGAAACTTTTTAAAAAAAAAGGTTGCATTGTCTTGTTTTGTTTTTTTGCCATGTCTTGCAGGACATGACCTCTTTTTTACTAGAATGAAAACTTATGTAAAACTCTTGTGAAAGCATTTGTACATTTTAGTTTTTTGGGTGGGGCAGGAGGGTGTGGGGCAATTATTTTGTTTATTTTCTGGGTCTGGAAACTGTGTAAACAGAATGCTTGGTGAATCATCTCTCCCTTTCAGAAGGGATTTACAGGATATGCGTTTTTTCCTCTCTCATCTTTAACACCATAAAGGCTCTTGAGTTTGTCTGATTCCTGCGCTTATCCACTCGGCCTCCCACACGGGGTGAGGGGTCAACAGTCTCAGCTGTTTGCAAAGACGTCCACCCCACGGTACTTTCACCGTGCTTATGCTTAATGAGAGCTGATGTCATGTGAGGTTGATCGCTGCAGGCCAGATGCACACTCAGGTGTCGGAGAGGCAGGGACGAGTCAGAGCTCAAGACTGATGTCACATCTGCCTGTCAGCTTATGCTGTGACACTAGGCAGCCAGGAAGTTGATGAAAGCCATAGCTCTGAAGCTTTTGACTAGAGCTTGGATATAAACATCCTTCACCTCATTGAAACATGTGTGTTACAAGTACGCTCTCATCACCGTAACACAATAAATGATAGGTAGCCGATGTCTGCACAAAGTGCTGCTGTAGTGCAAATTGTTCAGACCCCTGTTTGACGACTCAGCGTAGACTGCAGGGTATGTGTATTCCGTGGATGACAGAGCCCCAATGCCTGTACTCAATGCCCCTGCTTTGCCCTTCATATCCACTCACACTCATTTGCTCTCCAACATTTGTACAGGGCGGGGGAGAGGAAACCCAGCAAAGAGAGTTCAATCAAAATGGATCATGAAACAAATGCAACAAGGCATTTCCTGCTCTGCGGAGCTCCTTTTTTGTGCCGATTTCTAGACGTAACGGAAAGGAAGACCCAAAGGCTGACTCGTGTGTAATTATTTCCCTCAAACCAATTATGCACCATGCAAGGTTTGTTTTCTACTTTATTTTCCATGGGATTAATGCATGTAATCCCCTTTTCACCGCGTTTAAAGCGCTCTGCTCCCAGGAACCATGGGTTTACGTCCCCCTTCCAGAGCCCAATCATGTCCCGAGTTCCCACAGTGCAAACTTAACTGCCTCTGGCCTTGAATTCATTTTTCCTCCCTGACTGTTCATTCATTGACTGTGTGTGTGTGTGTGTGTGTGTGTGTGTGTGTGTGTGTGTGCGCGTGTGTGCATGTGCATGTTTGTGTGTGCACGGTACTTTTTAAGCTCCCTCAGTGCAGCTTTTTTAAGATGTTAGATTTTCGATGGGGGTTGAACTGTCACAATAAATGATCGTGATGTCCGACCTGCACTCGCAAAGCGGGGCGGTTTCCTGAACTGTGAAGAGCAGCGAAATCTTTGCCGAGGTGCAGGCCAAGATGTCAGTGCTTCCTGCAGAACATCGCTTCACGGCAATATTTTTGCTCTGACGTCCAAAGGAATTTGTCAACCACCAGACCGCATTCATTTCTCATTTTTTCAGCAGTTCTATTTGCTCTGTTATCATTTCTTTTTCTGGACTTCAGTTCTGCCTGGTCCTTGTGTTCCTGGGCAATGTACTCAAAGTGATTTCTCTACTCCTTTTCAACTCCGTTACACAGGAGGGAGATTTCAGAGTGACACTTTAGAGTCTGTAGCAGTTAACTCTGTAACATCCCCCACTGTTACCCCCGTAACAGTGCCTATAACAGTACACCCCCCCTCCCCACAGGACGCAGGAATAGAAAAGAGTTTCTTCCCTAAAAACTTAAAGATCAGGCCTTAGATACCCAAGACACTCATCTTATGACAGCTGCAATATTACTGTGTTTTTTTCTTTGACAGATGCCCTTTTCCTTTCCTTACCTTATTTGCATATTATTCATTCATGTGAATGATGGATATTTACTGAGAAAATTCAAGGTAAGAAGGGTGTACCATCAAAGGTTCAACAGCAGCAATGCTCTTGGGATTTGAACCTAGAAACTGATCACAGTCCCATTTCTTTTAGCGACCATCCTACCTGAATAGTATTAAACTCAATATATATATTTGGGTCAGATATTTGGCATTATTATGTACATTTATGCAGTTGGTGGAGGCCTAATGGTCTTACGTTCCTTAAAACAAAGTGCTGGCAGAAATAACCAGCACCTGTAGTGCCTCCCTGCTTGTGCAGCCCGCCAGCCACCCAGCCAGGTGCCATTAATATTTTACAGCAACCGGTTTTCATCTGGATATTAACAAATGCCATCGGACGCCCCAGCGGAGTCCCCCACCAAGCCCGCCTCTGATTCTCGTCTGCTGGCGAGCCCTTCCAGGGAGAGGCTAATGAGAAATGGATGAGAAGGGGGTGAGGGGAGTTGTGCTGCTCTTTGATGAGCGCTGCTCTTTTTTTTGTGACTCCCGTGTCATGGGACAGCTTGTAAACCCTTCGTCGTGCTTTCCAAAGACCTCTGAACAGAAACATTGCAAATGTCACGCCTTCTGTTGGAGCAGCTCTGGTGCATGACACTGTCGCGATGCGGGGGGGACTTGTCTTGATTGTCATCCAACAGAAAGCTGGGCACACAGCTGTGCAATACCATTCATATAAATACGCTGATGAATAATGAATAAATGATACAGTGCAACAGCAAAGATGACTGAATGGTGTCAGGTTGTTTTGAGGCAGTTGAATTTATGAATATGATGTCATGGCGAGTGTTCCCACATCGAGGGTGTCCTCCAGGCACTCCTGACGCACGAGCGGAGGTCATGGGAAAGACAGCATCCAGGGCCTGTAACCCAGACAAAGGAGAGGCAGGATAAATAAGCAGGAGGTTCTGTGTTCCCCACATTCCTGCTGCACTGCTTGTTTTTCCCTTCGTCATTGTTTAAAATACAACACAGTTTCTCATCCCCGTTTAACAGAGTTCCAGCCGCTGTGGTAAACCTTTCCGCTGTATTTATTGCGGAAAAGAGCTAACGCGGTGTCCAGCCACTGCTGCCCAGTTTTGGGGGTGTGAGGGGGAGGGGCTGCGGGGATGAGGTCAGTCAAGTCCTCTTGTGTTCTCATGCGCTGCCACAGTCTGGCAACCTTATCTGAGAATTTCTTTGCATTAATGCACACTTAGTGAAAGGGAGATTGCTCTGTCCCTGCCTCTGGGGTCCGACAGTTCAGCTAACTGTGAAGTGTGACGGTGTCCAGAGGGCAGCTACTGCAGCTACTGCAGCACAACAGTGCTTCACTGATCTGTTTTTGGGAGGGGTCATTTTCCTGTATGAGGTCAGGTTTAGATGAGGAGGAAGTGAAGAGCCACCCCCCCCCCAAAGCTAGGGAAGAAGGATGTTAAAAAGAAACGGAGGAGGAGGAGGGACAGTTAGCTAATCCCAAGTGCTCTCCAGTGACCTGTTTGTCTGTTTGGATGGCTGCTTAACAAATGACTGGGGTCATGGCAGGACAGAGACTGATAGGAGAGGAGCTGGAGCGGTACTGTGAGGACTTTTTTATATAACATGATGCAACTGCAAGCAGAGTGCAGCCAGCTTCACGCAGTCAAGGTGAGCTATTAGGAGTTCCATCACAGCAAGGTCTACATAACTGCATCATATTGGTTAGCTCTGTCTGCTTGCTTGGAGGTGTAATACGATGATATGCAGGCAAAACACTGTGAGGAGAATGCTGATGTCAATAAAAATGTCATATCCTCATTAGAAGCATGAACTGATGCTAATAGACATGGGTGATACTGGCCTGCCAACTCCTGGCTTAGCACTTGGATAAAACCTCTGGAAAATGTCATCCCTGCAAAACTGTGTCCAGATGTCCGTTCCCATTTTTCACCTCGACAAGTCAAGAGTGCGTGCGTGCATGTGTGCGCCGTCTGTCTGGGCCTGTACGTCTTTGTGTATGTCTTAACAGGAGACACCACTATGCTGTGTCCTCCCCCGCGTAGCAGACTGAACCTGAATTCATTGTGATCTTCACACTGACTCACCCATCACTTCCACTTCCCGTCTGACTCTCTCCACAGGAGCGCATCTTCCTGACGCTGTCCAACTACATCTTCACCGCCATCTTCGTGGCCGAGATGACAGTAAAGGTAGGTGACGGGGATGGCATTTGGCTCGGCAGGGTCGAGGCGCCGGAGTGACAGGGGGTAAACGCGAGACGCGCAGCCCAAAGCCGGCCCAGAGAGGACCGGCTCTGTCTCCTGTTTGTTTCTGTTCTCCCCTTTCTGCGCTTTTGATCTGCATGCCGAATTCAGATCAGTGGAAAATGTCTCTCCCTCCCCCCCCGGCAGCAGCTGCTAGGAGTCGCCCTGAGCCTCCTACGCTGCACTGCTTCCCTCCTGAAGCTGATCTCAGACCTGTGCAGGGAGAGGATGGTGTAGTGCCTGCACCTTCTGCTCTAATTCCCTGAGAAGCACTGCTGTCCCTACAGCAGCTGTGTGCCACTCTGTCATGTCTCTGCAGTGAAACACGCCGCTCCCTTACCAGAGGGTTTACACTTCAACACGATGGCTCCACCACCCATGAATCCAGCCGTGTAAACATTCATTGTTGAGTACACCTGAATTCTGCCCAGCAAAAACTGCCATTGCAAATTTCAGCAAATGGTTTGCAACAGCACCAATGTTGTGACAGAACTTTTCATTGCAGAAATTAATGGAAAAAAGTTTCCATTTTTTTTTTTTCCTGATAGTTGCCGAAATCCCAAAGCAAAAGTTTTTTTTTGAGGTTTGGAGAGACATTGACTGGCAAGCACAGTCAGAAGTTATTTTGGCTTTCAGCATAGCGACTGTTAATACTCCTAAGTGGAATATTGTCTGCCAGAAATTCAAATTGTTTCAGTCTGAATGGAGATAAATGCCTCGGCATCTCCAGAGAAGACGGAAAAGTTCAAAAGTGTCAGTCAGTGAGGTCTGGGGGTTCTATTTTGGGCTGCTATATGCCTGGTCACACCTACTCAAGGGTTTCAAATGAAAATCATGATACAGAATAATGTGACTCAGAGGAGGTTAATTAGCGGCCAGTGACAAAGCTGCGCCCGCAGAACAAGGCGGCAGGGCAAAGAAAACCAGGACATGTTTCCTGAAATGTCAAAGTTCATCAGCGTGTGAATCACTCCATTTGATCTTTAATGCAATTCACCAGCTGCATCACCATTTGCCTCTCACAGATCTGGCTGTTTACCACTACCATGCATGCAAATTGTTCCACTGCGTCTTTCTCCCACTAATTTAGATCTAATGAGTCCCTGTTGCTTCACAAATGCAGTAACCCTTTGTGCGTATAAATATTGTATGCACAGTGAAAGAATGTGTTCATTCAATTTTCATTCAATTTTTGTGCGTGTGTGTGTGTGTGTGTGTGTGTGTGTGTGTGTGTGTTTTGCAGGTGGTGGCTCTTGGCTTGTGCTTTGGGGAACGGGCCTACTTGAAGAGCAGCTGGAACGTCCTGGACGGAATGCTGGTGATGATCTCCGTCATCGACATCCTGGTGTCCCTGATCTCCAACAGCGGGACCAAGATCCTGGGCATGCTGCGTGTGCTGCGGCTTCTGAGGACCCTGCGGCCTCTCAGGTAGCCACCCCGAATCCTCACCTCCGCGGCTCTCTACCTATAGCATTGGGTCATACCATTAGGTCACAGGGGTGGCGCAGCTGCAGGTGCACAGAATATAGCTAGCAATGTTTGCACGGAGGTACAGCCTGAGGCATCTGTGCTTTATGTTTAGATTCACTGGGTGCCTCAATCATTCAAGACCTGCTGTCACACCACACACCCATGGGACATGACAGCGTGTGCATGGTTTAGGGTCTTAATGGGATATGGCCGTGCAATTCTGAGTGTTTCGTGACTGCAGATTAGTTTTAGTAAATGTAAAATAAGCTGAGATACATCCCCAAATTGTGCGCCCATGCAGAAGGCAGCATGCAGAATCTCGTCTCACACTGTAAATGGAGAAGTGGTTTTTGCACTTCAGTATCCCTGTGTCCCCAGATGTTTAGATGATTCGGGAAGGGCAGCCTGCTGCCCCCAAACGGGCCCTTTCCTCCCCGAAATGCTCCTTGCATGATATCGCACGCTTGAGGCTCCTGAAATATTAATCATGCACTCAGGAGAAGCACAAAAATCAAATATTCATTTATCTTACACAATTTGCCTACAAAACACTTCATATGTTTCCAGATTGACTTAGGTTTCCTCTGTCCCTTCCTCACTCTGACTTCTGTTCTGCATTTGATGCAAAATATGAGCCTCCCTCACAGCTAAGGGGGGTGAAATGCTTTGATTTTCCAGTAGCCATTATATTGAGACTGAAACAGCACCAGTGCAACAGTAGTGCACCACATGAAAATGTCAAAAAGCTTCATACCCCACAACTATACAAAGAAAACACTTGTTTGCAGTTTTGTGCATATTGTGATTTGAGTGTTTGGTATTTTGGTGACACTTTGATGTTAGTGTAGCTCCAGTTGCAGCTCTGGGGGGGGGGGGCGGGGTAATCAGTTTGTTGGTGGTGTGCTTCTGGCTGACTTTGGGAGTGATAAAGAGGGCCAAGTGAGTGACTGGACAGTGACCGGACTGCTCATTAAAATTATGAGCTTTTAAAAAAAACATACAAAATGACTAAACCTTTTTATGAGCACTCGTGTGGTAATTTAAGATTTGTAAGCAATTTCATCTGTCCAAAGCAGTGTGAGGTTATGCATGCAGTAATACCTTGTAAAGAGGGAATTATGAGAGCTAAGACATTTAAATATGTGTATTTATTTATTTTTCTATTTGGCATTTATAAGAGGTAGAAGTTTCCACAGTTTTATGAAACCCTAATGTGAGTTGGGCTGAACTGCAGAAGTGCTGACTAGGCTTTGCTTCAGAGTGCTGCTGACACCACAGATGATATTATTGATCTGGAAATAGTAAAATAATAAGAGCAGAATGTAAGTATTCATTTAATAATATTTTAGAATTTGTAAAAAATATATATATTTTATATTGTTCAAAATAAATATTTCAATATATTTAAATGACTATTTATGCAAATTAAAATTTGTAGAGATCCCTGAGGTGACAGCTTTATTGTAAGGCTGTCAGAACCATCATTATCAAATGCCTTTTTTACAGGGAAATTAAATCTGTGTTTTATTTTCTTTGTCTTCAGTCAGTCTTTGTGTGTCTATGTCTGTGTGTGTGTGCATGTGTGTGTGTGTGTGTGTGTGTGTGTGTGTTAGCAAGATACTAGAGAGGCTAAATTTAAATCAGAAGAAACAGATAGAAAAATATAATGGTTTACTTTTAAACCACTGCCCTAGCTACCCCTGACGCCTCTCAGCGCAGGGCAGTAATTCACACCACATGTGCAGGTGGGCCAACAGTCAAGACAAACTGGCACAAGCAGCAGTGTGTGTGAGTGTGTTCTTCTGTGTATGTGTGTGTGCGCTTGGCATTGTGTCTCTATGTGTGTGTATGAATGTGTGTGTGTGTGTGTGTGTGTGTGTGTGTGTGTGTGTGTGTGTGTGTGTGTGTGTGTGTGTGTGTGTGTGTGTGTGTGTGTGTGTTGTATTTGCGAGTGTTTTTCTGTACGGGTTTGTTGTGAATGTATATGTGAGATTTTGTCTGTGTGTGAGAGATTTTGTCTGTTTGTGCATGTATTTGGTGTGTGTGTGCATGTGTGTACGTTTGTGCGCTGGCTCATTACGAATATTAATGGTACCATTACAGTGGGGCAGGAAGGTGTCACTGTGCGTTTGTGCCCCTGACACAATGATTTATCAGATTGGTTAAGAGCAGCGCAAACACCCCTGTGTTAATTCATCACCGCAGTGACCCTCAGGTTGAGTCTCACTGTCAAAGGCTGAATGCAGTCTGAGCTCAGGGAGATTCAGCTAAATGCAAAAATGTGACAGGACCTACAGTATTCTGACATCAGTATAGTTATGTAATTGGTGAGGAGCTTTGGATTTTTCACTGCTCTTTGCATGTTTTTTTTTTCTGTATGAAAACTGAACACTGACTCCCCCAGCAGCTTTTAATATACTGTAGCTACAGCAAACTTAAATTTATAATAATATGTACAACTTGCAAGTATGCTGCTCTGAATTGGTTTGTGGACTTGTACTTCTTGAGTTATGAGCCTTTAAAAACCAACTTTCTTCATTTGTACATACCAGTAGAACTGTTCAAGTCAAGCCAAACCACTACTGCAAGGCAATGTGTCATCTAGCCAACCAAGAGACCTTTGTTAGAACAGTTAGCTAATGAAAATTCTGCCAGGCTTTTCCCTCACTTAATAAGGCTTTTGGAGTAGTAGCTACTAATGAAAAGTTATATTTAAATGTATTTTAATGACATGTGCTCACTGCTTATTATCTACTATCACATGGTAAGATTACTTATGCCAAAAGATACAAATTCATCAGTTTGAGAAGCAATCATTAGTTGTATGCATTATGTTGATGTGCTGTAAGAGCCCTGATGGCCATCACCTGTTGTTTACTGATAAAAAGAGGTAGGGAAACTATAAGAAAAAAAATTCCAGTATTCAGGTCGATACTAACTGTATTTATGTACTTACTGTACATGTTATGCTGATGTTGTGCTACATCACCAGATTGTAATTAGTTTTCTGTCTGAATAATTCATACATTTTTCACTGTTAAGTACTCGACAAACAACCTAAAGCTATGTTGCTAGTTGTATCTTACCACTTTGCAGAGTATGTACTCTATTTTGTTAGCAGTCTTTTACTGGAGTAGCCAGTGGCCCACACTCTCAATTTTCAATTTATTGCAACGGTAGTGACTATTAAACTAGAAAATACTGGACTGATAGGCCTGAAATAATGCTACCTTTGTTGTTCAGACTAACATTTTTTCAGTTTTATTTTTGTTCTCAACAAAGATTTAGCTGAACTGGCAGCATCCAACTTCAATCTACTGGAAGTCTTAAAACCAAAGTTATAAATATACTTACTTTACTGGTATTCTAGAGTATCTTGATCTGTAATGATGTAACACAAATTGGACTGTCGTAATACAACAAAGTGTTCACAGGAAATATAATGGAAGATAGACTGCAGTGCTACAAAATGGAAAATCTTGAATGGGTGAATGATGTGCTAGTCTACATATTGTAGCTGCTGTAAATGGACATGGTGGACATTGTTGTATAGGATCAGGGATACGGTTTTACAACCGTTATGCTTTTGGTATTGCCAGACTAGACATACAAATGCCACAAAATGTGCCGTCATATGCAAAGTTTCTTGACAAACCTTAGCATTTGAGTTTTATTTGGCATTTTTCCCCTGAAGGCAGGTGTACTCTTCCAAATGTCAAAGAGGCAAAGTAGGGGACTTGAATAGAATGTATTTGATGATGTTGTTACTCAGTGCCCTGGTTGCCCCCTGCCAAGACAGACTTGAACTCTTTAATCCTGTACAACAGATGGTGAGTATACCCAGTAGCCATATAACTCCATCCATGCTGGCCCTTTTTTTAATTCAGTCATTAATTATGATCAAATCCTTATTTGATTCATTAGGTTCACTAAAGTAGCTGTAAATGGTGAAAAAAATGTGTGCCTATATAATATATAGTGCGTATTACCCTGAGAGAACACCATCATAAAAAGAGGTGTAGATGAGCTATTCAGGAGCACATAAGCAGCTGATTATTTCCGCTTGTGAGTACTACCCACTGTGTTTGCATGTGTGTGTGTGTGTGTGTGTGTGTATATATCTATATTGTGTGTGTGCGTGTGTGTATGTGTGTGTGTGTGTGTGTGTGTATACATCTATATTGTGTGTGTGCGTGTGTGTATGTGTGTGTGTGTGTGTGTGTGTATACATCTATATTGTGTGTGTGTGTTTCTGTAGCTTGCATGGGTGCTTGATTAATCACTTCAGTGGGCTGCAGGTTTGTACCTCCTTGGGCTCCTTGAGGAGAGGAGAGCTGCTCAGCTGGAGTGTTCCCTCCCTGCCGTCTGGCTGCAAGAGTCATTTAATTACAGCCAGGATGAATATGTGCCTCTGTGCGCTTGGAGCTTTCTTAATGCCCTACTTGTTGTTTTTGCTCTTTTTTTTTACTACGAAAGAGAGAAAGAATCAGTAGTGAGTGCAGGTGCAAGGTAACTCTGCCACAAAAGGTCGCTCCATCTTTTTTGTACAGTACAAAGGAATGAGAGGGGAGCTGTATGTGTGAATAGGTTGAAAGGATGGACAGTTTCTATGTGCAGCTTGCGTAAATGATCAGGCTGCATTGAGTTCTCCCGAAAGAATATTCATCTTTTTTCTGCATACAAGTACTTTTACAGCTGTAGCAATCAGATGTGTTGTAAACAGTAAGTAAAATGTGGATTCTGAAAGGGACAGCTCCCAGATATGTGGAGATAATGCTTAAGGCCTTATTATATGCCACTGTCCATGCAGAATAAATAAATATATATCAACAACAGTCAAGCTTGCAACTTTCTGAATTACATCAATAGCACATCCGAGAGCTGAGGTTTCCCCTAATGGATGCACAGCTTTGATTGGTCCATCGGTGACCTGATGCAGTTCAAAGTCAGACGTGGTTTTTAATTTTTTACTTCTTTAAAGTTTGCAGGCTATTTCCACACTGGAGGATGATTTTGCTGAGGCATAACTTATGGAGATTTGGAAGCTAGCAAGTGTCCTCATTTATTTAACCCCTCTTTGCAATATCATAAAGATGTCAAAATAGTGGAATGATAATGAGTGTCAACTGGAAGCAACTCTAAAAAAGACTGGAGAGAGTCCAGAAAACATGAGGAAAAGATGAGGCAGGTTTGACAAGACAAAAATAAAATTTAAAAGGTGGGAAGGAAGCTTCCGAAATGGAAGTACTCCAATTTAAAAAGCAGGAAATGAACAGCCACATATATCCATAAACTGTCAGGCCAAAGACGACCCAGAGGGTTGCAGACATTCAATGTATATGCAAACTACTACTCCTGTGAGTTACTACTACTGAAACTTACACCGAGACCCATCCCTTGATGCACACTGTGTCTTGTCTCAGTTGATAGATGTATCATATCTTCTCAGTACTACTGCCCTCTCTGGGTGGATGTTGAAATTTAAACTAACAGGCACATAGTTTGGATGAGAGTGGTAAGTGGTGAGACACGTACATCAACATATACCCACGGGGCAGTGCTGATATAGCTCCTTAGCGCAGATTAATAGTTAATTTATGCTTTATTTTATCTTTGGATCCTTTTGAAATCCCCCCTTGCAACACATGGCACTATTGCACTTTTTAGTGTGGCTCATCCTGGAGGGCAGTAATTTAATAATTTAGTAATAGATAGACAGACAGATGTGTGTGTAGGCTGTGTTCCTTTCCCTCTCGTCTCTTCGTTCAGATGCATTTGTACTTTAGCACCCATCTCCTTTCAGGATTACACAATCACATAATCACCCAATCTCGAGCCAATCGAGGATGGGAAAGAACAGGCCAGGCTCAGCTGTTGCTAAGGGCACTTGATAAGAGTAATGGGATGCCTCCTCTTCTCACCTTCTCACCCAACGAGAATGAATGCAACGCTAACTCCAGTCCAAGGAGGTTTAATGCAATGGGGATTTTTCTATAGTGTACACAGTGCAGTGCAGAGGTCACCTGTATGCTACGGTTGTCAGCACAATGACAGCCATACCCATGCGTGTGAGCACATTTTCGTTTGTTTGCCTTCATGTGAATGTGTGTGTGTGTGTGTGTGTGTGTGTGCGCGCGTGTGTGTGCGTCTGCCTGTGTGATTCATGAGTCTACCCCAGGGGTTGACAGCTTGGGTGTTGCACCGGGTGCCATGTTGTTAATAATAAAATACCATTGCCACATAATCAGTTTAATTAAAGCTGTCTACTATCCCTACTGGAGAGCTCGGATGCTGTGAGGCATCTCACCTGCTTTACAGTCGAGTAGACAAAACTGCTGTGGAAAAAAACAAGATTTCTACAAAATGGTGTGAGCGAGTATCTCTGTGATAATTGGTTCGATTTTCCTGCTCGGTGGTCTCCCAGAGCAGCGTTTGGTGAGTGGGAGGGCGGGTGAGATGACATGGGAGACAGGCAGGCTGACAGGTGGGGGACTGATCTGGGCAGACAGGGGAGGGGTGAGGAGCACTGACCGGAACTGATCTCACCTGACAGACAGAGAAGGAGGAGGAGGAGGAGGAGCCACTGGTTCCATCTGGACTGAATCAGATCTTGGCCCCTCCCTGCCCCACCTGGCTCTGTAACCAACTACAAGACATCCCACCTCAGGCACCCATAAGGGGGATGGGTGTTCAACAGGCTCTTTCTGAGCCTGTGGATTGCTGGGTTCTTAGGCAGAATCATGTTTGATTAGAGTGGGGTTTGGGCTTGTGCTGGAGTTTTTCCACCTTTCTTGTTGCAGGGTGATCAGCCGGGCACCGGGCCTCAAGCTAGTGGTGGAGACCTTGATGTCATCCCTGAAACCCATCGGAAACATCGTTGTCATCTGCTGTGCCTTTTTCATCATCTTTGGCATCCTGGGAGTGCAGGTGAGTGTTGCATCTGCAGGCCAGGGCAGCGCTGCAGAGGTCTCCGGGTCTCTGCCCATCCTCAGCCTCCTACAGCCATTTCCTGGCATGGTGGCAAACAGCCAATTATTTCTGGGGTTTAATTACTTGCAAGCCGGAAGAATCAATTACAGTGTGCAGTGTGACTCACTGACCTAACTAGACTGTGGCTGTCCATCAGACAAATACATTCTCCTATTACAAAAATCGTAACCCAGCAGGTGATTGGGGGTTTTGGGAGCATCTTTATCGTGGCTTTCAAATTACTCCCCGCACCCTGCCACTCACCCAGTTGGCACAGCCATAGTGTTTCCCCAAATCCTGAGATATGAGAGGGCAGTGGGACCGTTCCATGTGGACGCCTTCAAGGTCAGTTGGACCAGTGTGTGAGGAGAAAATTGCATGAGAAGAATTAATGCAAATCAGTGAGCAGAAGCCATTGTGACCCCATAGCTGTGATTCTACTTATCAGCAGGCAGGCAGGTCCATAATGAAGGCCTTTTCACTGCCACGAACCTGTGATATGAGACTCTCAGAGAAGTGTCCCAAGTTCATTCATCACCGCTGCGCCACCACCATACAAAGCCAGCTTCCCGTGCAATCTTTCTCCGTAATTCATTTGTAAGGTTCAGTTCCTCCTCATCGGTCTGCTGGTGCATCTCAATAGGGGAGCCCGTCACCACCGATTCAGGATCCATTCTTCTGAAATGAGCTTCCTGTCCTTCTTGATGTGACCATTTCTTGTCAGCCTCCTGGGAGTAATGGTCTGTTCTTCCGAATCCAAATGCAGGGCTTAGACAATAAACTGTTACCATATATATGTCCACCAGAGATTTACGGTTTCCAGTGATCAGATGACATAGCTATAATGTGTCTAATCTGAAAGGTTGTCAGTGAATTGTTTTAATAGAGTGAGGTTATACTTGCCTGAATGCGTAGGCTCACCTGTCCTATATACCATCCTGCACACAATTGGCCAACTTAGTGATTTTATGTATACCATATATAAACACTTAATCATCCTGTCGAGGGGATCCACATAGTATATGCATGGAACATAAGTCATAAATGTTATGTAGGACAATGACAGTGTGAATAGGTATCAAACTTGTCTATCTCCACCATGGTGACCGTGTCATCTTTCCCCAGCTGTTTAAGGGAAAGTTCTTTGTGTGCCAAGGGGAGGACACAAGGAATATCACTAACAAATCTGACTGCCTGCAAGCCAACTACAAGTGGGTCCGGCACAAGTATAACTTCGACAACCTTGGTCAGGTGAGACAGATCTGTGAACATCATAGCTGGTTAAGGCCAGAGATGAACTATGCTCTACATGAAGCACATGCTGAATAAAACGTATTGTATAGTGAGAAACTGCACATTGTTTGAAAAGCTGTCAGGTAGGCAGACTGTAACAAGACTGAAGCAAATATTGCAGGCTAGAGTTTGGTTCAAAGAGTGGAACTGTTTGCCCATGCCTCCCATCCCTCTCCCTCCAGGCACTGATGTCCCTCTTTGTTCTGGCATCAAAAGATGGCTGGGTGGACATCATGTACGATGGGCTGGATGCTGTAGGGGTGGATCAGCAGGTATGCACCAAACCCATGGACACTGTACTACACTGCATGTATGTGTGTGTACAAGTGTATACTTTGTGTGTGTGTGTGTGTGTGTGTGTGTGTGTGTGTGTGTGTTTGTTTGTGTGTGTGTGATTGTGTGTGTGTGTGTGATTGTGTGTGTGTGTGTGTATTGAAAGGTGTTTAGTTTCATGCTGCTCAGCCTCCTCCTAGATTAACTGAAGTTAACATTAGCTATTCTAATTCAGCTATTCTGTTCAGACAAAAACATATTTGTTTTTATGTTTAACTGAAAATGTGAGGTACATGTGAAGTGTTTGGCTTGGAACAGTCCTTCACCTCTGCTCACTCGAGATAGGTGTCTTAAAACAAAGGTTGATCAATCAGTGGGAACTGAATTAAATTATAGGGTGGCGGGTCAGCATTTATGTCAGGACTTCAAACAGCTGCGTTCTTGCATGCAGTTTTTAAGCCCTTTACTGTCCCTTCAACATTTCCTTTGCTTGCAGTCATCCTTTGATGAGGTATTACATATATACATATTTCTTTTCCTCCAAAGACATCTACTTTTCCATTTTTTTCACAAAGCTGAAATTTGAATGACTATGGCTTCCGCAGTACAATGGCCATCTGCAGCTCTGTTCTGCTCTGTTTGAACACGGAGGCGGATGCGGCGGCAGCCAGTCTTAAGCAAAGGCCCAGGTGCTCATGTGTCTGAATGGAGGCACAACACCGGCCCTTAATTTATTTCTTTCACAGTACACACCGCACCACTGCTTACCCTACATAAACACCAGACTCTGTTCAAGCCAGGCTGGACTTTGGTAGCCAAAAAAGTTTTTGGTTTGAAAAGGAATGAGTATTCATGTGTTAATATTTAACATTATGATATTATGTTTCTTGTTTTCTGTGTTTGTTTGTGTGTGTGTGTGTGTGTGTGTTCGTGTGTGTGTGTGTGTGTGTGTGTGTGTGTGTGCGTGCGCGTGTGTGTGGGTGTGTGTGTGTGTGTGTGTGTTCGTGTGTGTGTGTGTGTGTGTGCGTGCATGTCTCAGCCCATCATGAACTACAACCCCTGGATGCTGCTGTATTTCATCTCCTTCCTGCTGATCGTGGCCTTCTTCGTGCTCAACATGTTCGTGGGCGTGGTGGTGGAGAACTTCCACAAGTGCCGGCGGCACCAGGAGGCGGAGGAGGCGAAGCGGCGAGAGGAGAAGCGCCTGAAGCGTATGGAGAAAAAGAGAAGGAGTAAGGAGAAGCAGCTGGCTGGTCGGTAGTCTTTCCACATCTTTCTGAGTCCTGCTTGACGTTTGATTAGACAGAAAGCCAAGTAGTGCTACGTGAAAACTAAAAAGCTCCCCGAAACCCCCTTAGCCTCGCTCCTCCCTCTCTGCGCGTCGGGCTGAGTCCCCCCCTCCCCTGCCCTGTCCCTCCTTGCCTTGCCCGTAGATGCCGAGCCTGGGGAATTTTCCAGAGCATGCCCTCTGCCAGTGAGTGGGAATCTGCATGGTGGTACACTTACAGAGAGCGAGGGGTGCGAGTGTGGCCGTGTTCCGGGGCTCCGCCCTCTCCCCTCCTCTCCTGCATGCAGGGCAGTGCAGCCGGAGAGGCAGACACATGCCAAATAGTGCCCCTTGGAGTGACAGCGCAGCCCTGTGGACGCCTGCGCAGATTTGGCGCGGTGCCGGGACTCACTATTTGCTCCGCTCACTATTTGCCTTATTACAACCTTGTTCCACTGCCGACTGCGCCATTCAGACAGGTGATTCGGCCCAGCCCCCCGCCTCCGTTTTACGCTCCATGAAAACGGCTCACTGATTATTGTGGCAGTTCACTCCTTCGCTGGCTGTTCACGGCCCTCGTGTCAAATTCAAGGGTGTAATAATCAGGGATGTTGACAGTTGGAATGCATTTAGCGTTTGGAAGGAACTCTTGAGAAATACAGATGGAAATCGTGCCTCTGCTGCGAATTATAGCATCTACCTCTGTGTTACTACAGTGCACAACGGCCCTAGTGTTCTACCCACTGCGAATAATGCACAATCATATTAGCTCAGCCTAACCTTCTGTTAATCTGATATAAGGTCGATTGCACATTTTGCCAATAATTTCAAGGTCATGACACATCCTTTTAGAAGTGAACAGTATTTATGGAGACCCACACTCACATATTCTTGAAGGAATGTGTTGCACAAGCTGTGAAGCTAACTTTCAGGAAGACATTCAGCAGCACAGTATATGCCTACACAGGCTTCAAGCCAGCAGACCGTGACCCCTCACCATCAAGGCTAGAGGTCAGAGTTCTTCTACTCTGCATGATCTCTTAAGGGCCCTCATTTTTCCACGTCTGTTTATGGTTGTCTTTATTGATTGATTTACGCACCATCAATTGGTTTGACTCCATTGTTTTCTATAAAGCTGTCACCTCATCGCCTCTCTGCCTAGAGCAGTCACCAGCTTACGCTTTTCAGTTGCTGGGTAATCCATCCGCTCTCAGGTGTGGACGGCTGACACGGCACCTTAGAAAAATCACATCACCTGTCATGGAACGAAAAGGAGGCCCAGACCGGCCTGGCTGAGAAAAGAAAAAAACCCTGGCAACTCTCAGAGCCAAAGACCTTTCAAGTGTTTGGATTGTTAAAAGATGCTTATAGGGAGAGTGGGAAGTGGCGTGAAGGAGAAGAAACCTCTTGTTTATTGATTGTGAAAGTTGTTGTTTGGTAGAGCATCACAAGGCAAAGAAGGCCGGCGCAGAATCAGAGCGAGTGTGTTTGTTATAGTCCTCCCAGAGGGAAAGCTGTACAGCAGTCTGGGACTGTGGATAGATTAAAGAGCGGGGCAGTCATTCGTTTGGATCACAGAAGTAGACCGAACACTTTTTTTTGTCTCACACAAGTGACTATACAGTATGTCATCTCCAACAGTATTGGGTCAAACTTACGGAACTTTGCTGCATAAACAGTGGGTCAGGATAGTCTGTGTTAGCTCATATGGCTACTTATCCATCATACCGCACAGTCAAAATAACAGGAAATCAAATGTAAGTGTCAAGACCGGCTTCCATGGTAGAAAAGAAAAATCAGGGCTATTTCTGCAACACTGACATTTTTTTCTGTGTCACTGTTCCTCCTTTCCTCTCTCTGAATTAAAAAAAACATGTCTGATGGGCCAGAAGTGGCCCATCTCCTGTGCGTTTGATCCAAATCCAGTTGTGTGAGTGAAGGGAACATGAGTACACAAGTAATCCATTTTCCCCTGTCACAGGGCCTTCATGGGGATCTACAACTACAGAATCATTAGGCATGGTTTTAGAACTGGGAAATGTTTATGAGCAGAGCCACATTGCTGTCTCCCATCCCAAAGAAGTTAAATAGTGAGACACATAACAGGCAATGGTTTTATTAAAAAGCAAGTAGCTTTTACAGAGTCTCAAAAACACCTGAGCAAAGTCCTGAGCAGGTTTAGGTCAGCGTGCAAACCGAGGGCTAGCACTGGACTCAGAATCTCTGGAAACACTGGAATCAGGGCCTTCGGCCAGTGCACTCTCTGAGTGCATCTCTTCCTTTCTCTCATTTCCCTCCTCCATTTCTCTCCCTCCGCACTTTGTTCCTCCCAGTCTGATTAACGTGGTTTCGTTCTTCTAGATGTAATGCTGACGGATGTCAGTTGGGCCGGCTCAGAAGGCACAGAGACAGGTACTGAGTTCTGGCATGCCTGTGTGTGTACACTGTGGTTCTGGGCCACTGCTGTTTAAAGTGGTCCCCAGGGTGGGTGGGACAGGGGGGCACCACCATCAGCGCTCTCGCCCCGTCTGATCTATCAAGCAGCGTTTGTGGGAGTCTTTTGTGTTCAGGTCCTCACCACTCACTGCACCAGCTCCATGCCCGTTCCAGCCAGCCAGGTGGAATCACGCTTGCAGTGGGGAGAAGAAACATCTAAATAGCACGGCACAGCCAACTGAACCTTTACAGAAATAAATCAAAGATGAAGTTTTTTTCTTCTCATTCCAAATAATGATTGTGGAATGTTCTTAAAAGTTTGGTACAAAGTAATATTGCCGGTACACAGGCTGTGGTTGGTGCGGTAACAGGGCCCACAGCGGACCTTATGTGTGTGAGCGTACTGCCACACATCCACTGCTCCTCCAGCGTGATGCTTCTTGGCTGACTGCGTTAGCGGGATCCACTCTGTCAATCCGCACCTCTTTGATTGATTGGTATGCTTCAAGTTTCTCTCATTGGTGGTCCTCCCAGTGCTGGCACCGTACTGTGACGCACACGTGACACTTGTCCACCGTGATCTTGTTGGGGTGTTTAACGCCACATCGCTCATGGATGTTCAGAAGTGCATGACTGTGACAAATTCATGTGTGACCGGGGTTTGCCCTGACGCTTCACGGGCTGGTTAGGGTAACAAGACAAACTGAGTGAAGAACAAGGACGCGCAAATTAATCTGTGTGTGTGCGTGTATGTTCGTGTGTGTGTGTGTGTGTGTGTGTGTGTGTGTGTGTGTGTGTGTGTGCTGTCACACAGGAAAGAGGTTGGTCTATTTCAGAGTGAACGTTTGGGTAGGACAAACAGGCTTTGCCATGTTGCTGTATCTTATTTCTACAGTGAACATCAAAAAGAGCAGTTGGAGGCAGAATGGGCAGAGAAATACACAGTACAAGGTTCACAGAATCTCAGAAAGTGTGGACCTCGGTATGTGTCACATTTGAGTTGGGGACCTTTTGTCCCTCTGTGTGTGAGTCTGCAAATGAAAACTGAAATGCAAGACAGAATTATTTCAGTATTTCTGCATGCAGGGGTACTGAAAAAATTGCCAGAAGTGAATACCATTATTTTATTCAGACTTCCTTATCTATGATTTGCCTCACTGAAACAGCTACAGAGGACAGCCTGTTCCCATTTCAGCTGTGACTGAACAATTCTATCTGCCTCTCTCAGCAAGGGCTTCCCCCCGATCGATTCTCACTCTCACTCTCTCTCTCTCTCTCTCTCTCTCTCTCTCTCTCTCTCTCTCTCTCTCTCTCTCTCTCTCTCTCTGCCCCAGTCCTTTGTGTGAAACTCCTCATTTACTGGAACTCAGAGCCATTTAGTGCCCTACCATGCCTCTGAGTCTTGGCCATTAGCCCCCTCTGGAGCAAAGCTTTTTCCACAGCACCATGTCCGGCAACACGCAGGGGCCCAGTTCCCAAGAGTAACAGTGCATGTCAGTATCCCACTGTCCTTAGGAACAAGACAGAGAGACAAGCCACAAAGGCAAGTGGTCATCTGTTCATCTATAGAGACATCTCACAGACTGCCCTGATGTCAGAGCACTGCAGTCTCTTCAGTCCTGGCCTCAGCCCTCAGCTGTTCATCTGTGCATTATGTGTTTGCATGCCACCAGTTGGCAAGTCTTTCAGGGTCAGTGTTGAGGCCTTCTGTACCAATCAAACGTCAGCCAGATACCATCAGGAGGATGGAACTTGAGCCAAGTTGAATTTGGACTTTCGGAAAATGCACAGAATCACACTGCTTTTGTAAGTAGATGCTTGGAATCGTGCTGAGATGGTGCTGAATTTGCACAATCTGACGCATAAAACTTCTCATTAGATATACGGTAGAAGAGCTGTATCTTACAGTACCTCAAGTGACTAAGAGCTGTTTCAGCTTTCCGGACAATGGGCCAATGGGCTGAGATTTGTTGCTAATTAGTTGCTAGTAGACAATGTGTTAATTAGCCTTTCCTGTTCGACTGTGCATGTTTTTGCATTTGGGCTTGGAGCGGCAGGGCCACCCGCCAGTCTGTCTCACTCTGTTAGCTTCTGTTCCCTCCTGTCAGGGCGCCTGCATTGACTGAGGCGGCAGCTTTCCTGCACATGGGATCAAAGGTTTCCGGTTAATAATCTGACTCGGTAGTGGAGCCGGAGCCATCTGCCTCTCTCTTCCTACCTGTATCCTGCTTGCACTTCAAATTGAGTCATCATTTATTGATCTGGCTCCGGATTCTCATTTCAGGCACCTTTCATTTACTAGGAGCCAAAGAATCCCCCTTTGTGGTTGGGAGTGTTTTTTTTTTAGAAATCACCCAGGTGGCCAAGTGGATCTCTTCGCCGGTGTGAGCCAGAGCAGACCAGGGCCCCACCTTTAGCTGATGCTCTCTTCATCTACACTGAGACGTGGATCTTTTTGGGTCCAAACAGAGGGAGAACACTTTGCCCAAAGACCAAAGCCAGTGCTACCAAAGTCTGGCTTAGACAGAGCAGCTCCATTGATGTCAGATTCAAATACAGCCAAACCATGGCAAAACTAATTCAGTGTCGTCTCTGTTCACCCTCACCCTGTAAGAATATGATACATGACAGATTGTGATAGACGGTACCATGTATCAGAGTAATGATAAGAGGACGGAGGCCTAGTACTGCACAGAGGGTTATTCTTGTCCTCAGTTGGTGGACATGTAATATACTTTCTCTTTACCCAGTCAGTGCGGAGACAAACTGACAGGGAGAGAAAATTAAATTATACTGTGTAACCTCTACTTTTGGCAACAGAAGGCGGCGCGGTTGCTTATGTAATCTGGCAGTGAGAAGCACTGTTCTCTTTTTTCACTCGGCAAGTGAAAGTGACGACCAGCATTCTTTATGTAACTCCAAGATCGATGGCTCCACAAAATGAACAGATGGCCTTAAAATTTCAGTAGGAAAGAAATTTACCAAAATATATAATGATATCATAATCCACTAAATGTCCTCTCTCCCATTTCCCTAGAGATATATCTCTCTCATTTCGTTGTTCGTTTGATATATTGATAGTCCAATGCATACCTTTTGAATCAGTCACATAACTACATTGTATATGAAGTGGAACAGCAAATTCCACACCAAACCATCAGTGAAATATGATTAATACATGGTAGAAAATAGTGGAGTTGGTGGTCACAAGAGTTGGTTTTAATAGGAAAAACTGCCTAGATATTGACTGTAAGTGTTGATTCGAGAGAAGCGTCAATTATAGTAAAATGGCAATTTTCTTTAATCCTTTTGCAATTGTCAGTCATGTTAGAAGCGGAAACACAGCGATGTTTGTGCATTAGAGTGTTAAACCCTTCTGTTGGCAAACACAGCAGAGTGGGAAACAAAGAGATTAGGGCAAGGATGCTGAAACTCGCCCCACTGTGTAATTGCGGAGATCAGTCATTTGACAAATACAGCAGGATGCGCCAATCCGTTTGTCTTTTTTTTTTTTCTAGGTCACACACTTTATTGAAGCAGGTTTCTCGAAACTTTCCTCTCTTTTTCCTCTTTCTTCTCCTCTGATGCTTCTCAGTTTGGAAAAGGTAATTAATAACGGCAGGCCATTAGCACGGCGGCGCTGTCTCTGTTACAGAGTGAGGGGGAGAGGCAGCTCCTATAAGAAATGAGCCCGAAATGCGAGAGGCGAGGGCCGTCTTCATCAGCAGATGGATATCTCTTGGCAGGAAGTGCTCCTGACGTATTTGAGAGTATTAATGTTTCATGCAGTAGGTGTAGTTAACACCGTTAAGTGTGGTGAACAAGGTGCCTATGAATCCTATTACGGATGAAACGGTGGCTGTAGCAAGTGTTTTATATTATATATAGTGCTTCATTATTTATATATACACATACATTTATATAAAACACACAAACACACACACACGCACACTTATATGTGTATACATCTATGTATGTGTGTATATGTATGTTGCAGAAGATCCTCTAGCTGTGATGGTACTGTTGAGCAGTCTCTGGCTTTGTGGATGTAGATCACGCTCTTCAGCAGTGCGAGGTAACTGGGAATAAAGACAGGTACATGAGAGGAACCATCGGTAAGACAGATGTATTGCTGCCTGGGTGGTTAGAACAAGCTGAGCATACTCCAATGTCGAAACATAAGCTCCTTGAAGGTGAAAGCCAATGTGCGGTGCCTCGCGTGAGATCTGTGCCGCTGCTGCCTCTTTGTTTCAAGCAGAAAAGAACTAAAGGTCACCACTGCATTGAAATATACACTCATACGTGATCATTGCACTTCAAATATCAGTAGGATGTGCTTACAGAGAGACTGATGGAGAAGCGTGTAGGTTCCCTTAATGGTGCGATGCTGAAAGCCCATTGGTCTCTATCTTCTGACATCAGAACATCATTCCTTTTCGCCCTGTGACCCGTCCTCCACTCACAGCTGCATAGTCGCCTGCCTTTACCATCCAGTCTCCATTCCAGACGGCCCATCTCGCTCAAGTCAGACTCAGAAAGAAGTGTGTGGTTTCTTTGCCATGTGTACCTGCATGCCTTGTGAGTGTCTGTGTGTGTGTCTTTGTGTTTGTGTCTGTGTCTGTGTGTGTGTAGTTGTGTATGTGTGTCGTACCATGCCCTGTCATTGTGGAATATGTCACCTTTTTTTCTTTCTTTGCCTCTTTCTTCTGGACTCCTCAAATCGCTCAGTTGCTCATTTTCACTGTTCTCTTTTTGTTTGTTTTTGTTTGCTCCTGTAATATTGATGTTTAACAGGGCAGAGCATTTGGGAAATCCAACAGAATTCTTTTGATTGTTCTCGTTTTTCCTCGTTTTGTACAGATCGCCTTCGACTCAATGTATGCTGGACTTAAAAACATCTTAATGATCACGGTTGTAATATTTTACCCTCAAAACGAAGGCTGCAGTGTTGTCTGCGTCCAGCACATATTGACTCTACTGTGAAGCCATTGACTAGCAAGGTCAGGGGCGTAAAACCAGCCGCACTTTCACAGAAAGCAAATCAACCAAAAAGAACGAAATGATCACCTTCATTCTAAGTGACAGAGTAAAGGATCAAACTGATGATCATCATGATGATGATGGGGAAGAGGAGAAGGAGGAGGAAGAGGAGGAAGGGCGATATGCGGCTGGGTTTACCGCCCCTGCCCGTTTCTTCCTTTCACAGACATTGTTACCATCCAGGCCTCAGCGTCTCTCGCCCTCTCAGCTGTCTCTGTCGGGCCCTGGCCACAGTTCACCCCACTCATGACATCACAGGATCACCACCACCCACTCAGGCTAGCCATTGCTGCTGTGGGCAGTCAGCCCATGCAGATCAGTGACAGGCCCCTCCAGAACATCGCCCCACTCAGAGCCCCTGTGACACCACTTAGAGTAGTCCCCCAGTTCAGGGAGAAAGATTGATTGATTGATTGTCCATGAGCAATCAAGATCAAATCACACCCCATCTTCAGCCATTATTGCACACACAGGAACAGGACTCTGTGATGGTGCCATACATATCACGTGAGGGGAGTGACGTAGGCCTTTGTGACACTCTGCAGCCTTGATTAAAAACACAATAGTTACAGGGAAGACCTGCAGTTTGGTACACTTGTGCTCCCCTCTGGTGCTGTGTATGCTCCTGGACAGAGGCCCTGTTGCTGCATCAGCTGGCAACCTCACCGTGTCTCCGTACGTACAGTGAGCATCACATCTTTCACAAATATATATGGAGCACATAAACCTTACACTGACCGCCCCTTACCACTGTCTGTGATGTTGTGTGTAGTTACATGACGATGGATCACACTGTGTCTGTATTTCCCAACTGATCGAACTCCCGAGGTACAAGCCGATACGTGCACCTTCTTCACTAACAAACTTTTCCTTTCCTCCCTCTGAAATGACCTGTCTGTCATCTTGGATGCTTTTCTCAAAGGGGCCCTGGAACATCTACCCTAACCATACAAAAAGTATTAAATTATATATGCATAAAGACGCATGGGACAACATGCTATGGTTGTCCACACACAAAGCGGGAGAAATAATGTAATGATCTATAACAGTAGTTAATTCTGTAATGGGTGAATTGGCCTAGTGGAGTTCCAGGGCCCCTGGCTGGGGAGGGTGGTAACGTACGGGATGAAATGTCTCCCTGACTGCATGCACACAGAGAGACTCTGTGGGTCTGGGCTCCCGGGAGGGGGTTGCATGACCAGCATGCGAAGGGATCAGAGCGGGTGGGGAAGGCCAGAATGTGACAGGCCACTTGCGTTTCTTTTACACCAGCCGATTATTGCACTGAGCCACCAGCCAGTGGTCGCTGAGAGACAGACATGCTGGGGAGTGTTTTCGCATCTGGCCGCTGTGCGGTCAGCAGGGACAGAGATGAGAGAGGCTCGGAAAGTGTGCTACCCTCAGCTAGCGTGCTTTCCACAGCAATGTAATCCCCTCTCTTTTTAAACACAGATTATATCAACAATGAGGTCTTTCTCAGTTTTATTTTTTTTTTGACTCTTCAGTGTCAGTAAAGACAATTTGGCTGCCCACTTGATTCGTTGGCGTGGTATGACGTTACACTATTACAGCTGCAAGACAGACCCATTTTCTCCGATTGGGATTATTGGGAAATTTAGGCTTCATGTCACAGGAGGGTGATTTGGCGGATATCCCTCTGCTACTCTGGTCATCTTTGTGTAATGTCCAAGAGGAGGAGAGGGATGTTTGAGCCAAGGATAGAGGGGATTCTCTTCATTCTGTCACAGTGCAATACTCTAAAGGTGATAATCCCAGTAACCCCACTGTCTATTCTATTCTTCCTCTGCGAGTGTTTTTTTTTCAGGCATTCTGATTTGATGCAACTGCCGTGAACAAACGCTTCTACTTGAATTGAAATGCAGTAGTTTGCTGCTGAGCATTTGGAACAGCCTTGCTCAGTGGTTGTTTAAAATACGCTCCCTGCTTGAATGGGAAATTTGCATTGCTTTTTCTTCTGATAATCAGCCAGTTGAGGAGGCTGTTTTAATCAAATAAGCCCCAAGGAGAGGAGGAGAGAATAACAGTAGCATTGGTGATGGGAGCAGGGAGTGTTGGAGACAGTAAGTGACATCACGTGGGGGTTGCCTCCTCTGGAACACATTCCCACAACCTACCCAAACCCGTGCACCTGTGAGTCAAAACAGGGCCAGTTGCGATGC
This sequence comes from Megalops atlanticus, assembly GCA_019176425.1. NCBI lineage: Eukaryota > Metazoa > Chordata > Actinopteri > Elopiformes > Megalopidae > Megalops > Megalops atlanticus. The sequence goes on along the minus strand of CM032875.1, from coordinate 22,184,017 downwards.
AGCTGGAGCGGGATGCAGCGCCCTGGTTTGAATCTGTCTGTGTAATGGAGTATCAGGCTTAGTGGAGCATTCGGACCTTCGCCGCATGAGAGCTGGATAAATCTATGACTTCAGAGAAGCAGTGCAGTATGGCTGCTGTTTTTTGGAATATCTTTAACCATGCAAAGAATACAAAGGTGCAAAGGTGTGTGTGTGTGTGTGTGTGTGTGTGTGTGTGTGTGAGTGAGTGAGTGTGTGTGCGTGCATAGGCTGTGCTCCCGCTGAACAGCCGCCAACATTTTGCCAAGTTTGGAAGCCTCAGATTCATAAGTTGTGAATTATGAAAACTATTTAATGTCAAGTCAGCACATTTAAGAACATAAGGAACATGGTTCCAATTAGGCTATATTAAAGCCAGATGTCACACAGAATTCCTTTAGTAATTAACCACAGGAGTGGTCTGGCTGGCATCCTGTCCTGGGACCCCATGTCACAGTGACCTCAGACACGCCACATACCTGTGCACTTTAAGCCCCAGACCCCTCCCCCACCCATCCCCAATGTAAAAACAACAGACACGCATACACACCCACACACACGCACAAAACACCACAAGCACATACACCAGAGCACTCAAATATTTGTATACGTATTTGCTGGCCACACACACACGCACGCATCCACATGAATTACAGGCTACACTGATGTTTGGCATGAGGTTTAAATTCAGTCTCTTACTCTGGCATCAGTCACCCTGATACTGCTGGACAAACACAGCAGTGTAACTCTCCTGATCACACAGGATTACCTGCCCCATCTGCCTAAGTCAACCTGGTGTGCCGAGGAGGTTACTGTGTGGAGCTTGGACCAGAGAGTGGATTCACAGTTCACAGGACAAATATACCCTTAGAACTCTTCATACCCTGGAGAGAGAGAGAGAGAGAGAGAGAGATTGTTTGTGTGTGTGTGTGTGTGTGTGTGTGTGTGTGTGTGTGTGTGTGTGTGTGTGTGTGTGTGTGTGTGTGTGCAAATATGCACTTACCTGTTTAAATATGCTTAATTAAAACAGTCCATCCAATCCATACAATTACAGCGTGTCTCCTTCACACACGTCTGCTCATGTCTGGCAGAAACCCATGGTACGTAAAGATGGTGTAATTGCTTTAAACGGGGATTCATTCAGACGGTACCTGCTAGTCCTCTACGCTGTCTGTTCCTAGGTCTTTGTGGGCTGATAGGATGACAGAGGCCTCCTAAACCTTGCCTGTGTCCTGCAGCGATAAGCTGGCAGCCCCCACATCACCACCTCTACTGCTCTGCCAGCACTGCCTCTCCCTTCTTCCTCTCACACAGTCCAAAGTGTGGTGGGGAAAGGTCACATAATGAATGGACTCATTGAAACTTACCATGTTTTTTTTCCTTGTTCTGTGTTGTATTGTCCTTTGTTGTTCTTCAAGGAAGCTGGCAATAATTCAACAACATTGTTTTCTTTCTGTTTTTGAATGGCAGATAAGTAAACTGTTGCTCCTCTCTGGTGTTTCCGAAAGAAAGAAATTAAAAAAAAGGTTGGGCTGTTAGTGGACGCTGGATAGGTTATTTTTCAAGGAGATTTTATTGCTGTCTTTGTGTCCTCCTGTGCTCACATCCCAGAATGCCCATTACTTCAGGTAGATCATGTATTAGTGTTTTTTCTCTGTTTGAGGAATTTGAATAGCTCTCCATTTTAATAATTGTTGATCAGAGGAGGATATATCTGCTGTACTTGTTGGTCAGATTATTTATGGTTATAGCACATCAGTGTGTAGGGCCAGAGAGGGAGTAGGCCGAACCTTAGCCAGCTCTCAGTGCTGCAGGCCCGGAGTGACCAGGGTGACCTCAGCTTGGGACTGGCAAGGACACTGGCTCTCCCGTATACTCCTACCTCATCTATTGGTGTAATGGAAAGTGCCAAATCTTTTTTTTGTCATTTCTTTCTTGGGTTGTTGTTTCTTATTTTTCACATCAGAGGGGAAGCATTGCTGCCCATGTCTACCTGCTTCTTTCTCTCTGTCTCTCTTTCTGTCTCTGTCTTCCTTTCTCTCCTCCCACTCTCTGTCCCTCTCTCTCTCGCTCTCGCTGACACTCTTTTTCTGTATGTGTGTGCGTGTGTGTGTGTGTGCGTCGGCTCCTATCCCCTGTGCTGAGGTGAGCAGCATCAGCGTGTGCGAGAGAGGATGTTGCTGTCTGACTCTCTGCCCCCCCTCCCCAACCCCCTGGTTCCCCACTGCAGAAGCACAGTGTAAGCCCTACTACTCGGACTACTCCCCAACCCGGCTGCTGATCCACAAGATGTGCACCAGTCACTACTTGGACCTCTTCATCACCGTGGTCATTGGCCTCAACGTCATCACCATGTCAATGGAGCACTACCAGCAGTCAAAGGTAGGGGCTCCACACTCTGCCCTGAAGGACTCCTCAGTGGGATGTTGGGTTGGCGTGTGGGAAAATGTTATGGCTGGAGCAATGGCCCCCTGTCATTCTGGCTGAGTTTTTGTGAATCTCTATGTTACAACATTGTTTCTTGCACAACAACAGAAAACTCTCTCTTACGGGACTCCGCACAAGAATTTTTATACATTTTTACAGTGCAACAAAGAAAAGGTATGAATATAGAAAAGAGAGAAATAAAAATATAACAAATGAGCCACCAGAGGCGGCAGGGATTGTGTGGAGTGGTTGTCCGGTAAATCCTTGGAGTGCGGCAATCCGTTTATCACATGTTTGTTTGTTAAAGGTCACTTTTTACATGAAAATGGGAGCAATGAATTTTCCCCAAGCAGTGACAGTTTTATGGCCTCTAAAAGACAGACAAGTGATGTAGTCTAGGAGAGAGAGAGAAAGAGAGAGAGAGAGAGAGAGAGAGAGAGAGAGAGAGAGAGAGAGAGAGAGAGAAACCAAGGGGGGGAGAGGATGAGACAGGGGAGAAGGGGAGTCTCTCTACTGAGCCTGCAGCTATATTAATCTGTCCTAAAGAGAATCTAAATTCCCTGCTTACTCAGAACACGCAAACTGACAGCTTTCAAATTGCCCTCATTAGTGATCAGCTTGAGTGTGATGGGGAGTGACAGAGTGAGTGTTTCAGCTGCCACACACTTCCATTGCACACGCAGGCGTGCTGAGAAACATTCCGCTCTCATCTGTCTTACCCCTATACCTCTGATATTCTCCCCACTCATGTCCTCCGCACACTCTGTAAACCCCCAACAACTGCACTCTCACAACTGCACTCCTCTCAAAACTCTATCTGCACACTAACATTCCCTTTAAATTCCCATCTGCATACTCTCATTCCCTCTAAACTTCTATCTCTACACACTCCCACACAGACCCACATCTACATTAGCATTCTCTGCACACTCCCAAACACTCCCATATCAACACCCACATCCTCTGTGTGCTCCCATACTCTCCAAAGCGGCATCTGCATGCTCTAACACACTCTCGTATTTAAATGTACATCCTACACACACTCTCATATCCACACATAGTCTACACATTGTCATATTCTACACAGCCTTATTTCTACACTCCCTTCCTCAACACCAGGGATGTCCAGTCTTGGTTTTGGATGGCTGCCCTCCAACAATTTTTTTCCAGCTGTCTTTAAAAGACTAATAATGTCAGAATTAGGACAAGTTGTTAAATTGATTAAATTAAGCCTGTAGCTGAATCAAGTGTTTAAGTGCTCAGGTGGGTAAGGGAACCCCAGGGCCACCCAAAACCACATTAAACACAGGACAGCATTAAACACAGGATCTACACAGAGTAACCCTCGACATTCACATTATGTTTACATTTATATCCTCTGTCCAGTCCTATGTATACATAGCTATGATCTACACAGTCTTGTCTCAACATACCTGAAACATATTTTTCTTTACATTTATATTACCTACACAGTCAAATCTCTGCATGTCTATAACATACATTCCTTTTTATATCACTATCCTATACAAAGTCTTACCTTTGCGGTCCTATCCTCTGCATGTTCCTGTGTCTATGGTATGCACGTTTCTATAATCTACACAATCCCAATTTCTACATGCCTGTGATATTCAGGCCTCTTGGCATCTCTATCCTCCACACAGTACTACCTCTACATTACTATCCTCTACAGTTCCATCCTTTTCTCATCCCCATTTTTTCTACAGTGGGTTAAAGTTCATTATTTCCCAGGTGGATATAGGTATTGTTTATTTATTGCTCACCATCAACACCTTTTAAGTAAAATTCAATTAAGGATCATAGTATTTCTTTGTAGGAAATGTATTGCCACGTAAGGTGTCTCCCTGGGTGTTTCTGTGTGGGGGTACTCTTGTTTACCTCATGTCTCAACCTCAGAGCTGTCCAGGTTTCCAGAGGTTTGTGCCTGTCACTAATTGAGGTCTTTAGCCTCACCTGGGGCTATAAATACCTTCCGATTTTAATTAGAAAATGCCGCACTTTTTCCCTGGGAAAGTGGCAGTGATCGTTAGCTGGCCCTGCTCCTCAAGTAATCCATGGTAATTCAGTCCAGAGAGTCAATTGATTTTTGGTGCAGCGTCAGAGCCAGTCAGGCCTTAATTACTGTGTGTCTGAACGGAGAGACAGAGTCAGGGGGCCATGGCAGCACAGACTCTGGAAATGTTAACGAATGACTGACTGTGTCTCTGTATTTTTTTTAATATTATAATAACTCCATCAACCTTTCCATCATTACTCTACAGGACAAGAGACAGGAATAAGCAGTGTTGAATATCTCATTCTCCCGTTCCCCCAAGTCGGAGACATACAATGTTATGTTTTGTACGTGCATGTGCACATACGTGTGTGTGTGTGTGTGTGTGCACGCACATGCGTAATTTTTTAAAATAAATATAAGATCATTATATTGAAACAGCTATTCAGTAGATTTTAAATATATATATAATGTTAAATATATATCCTTATGTCTGCATGAAACCCCTTTATTTTCAGAAGAACGGATGTCTCTCACTATCAAGGATAACCACAGAAAAAACTAGATCAACAGACCATATTTTTCTCCCTTTTTTCCCTCTCAATCCCACCAAATACCTCTCATGTAGATGCTAGACGAAGCTCTAAAGATCTGCAACTACATCTTCACTATCATTTTCGTCCTGGAGTCTGTCTTCAAGCTGGTGGCCTTTGGGTTCCGCAGATTTTTTAAAGACAGGTAAGAGCTCAGCGTCAGAGGACAGGATCAAACATTGCTGCAGGGATGAAAGCTTGTTCTTCCCTTTAAGAGGGGTAAGGAAAATAACCCAGTATCCCTAATATGTGCTGTCTTGATGGGTTGCTGTCAGTGATCACATAACGATTCCAAATATTCTCTTTAATACACAGTACCAGTCAAAGGTTTGGATGTACCTACTCACAGAAGGGTTTATTTTTACTATTTTCCACATTTTAGAATAATAGTGAACATATCAAAACTATGAATTAACACAAATGAAATTTGTTAAACAAATCAAAACTATATTATATTTTATATTCTTCAAAGTAGCCAAAAAATATATTTTTTATAATAATTTTGTTTGGAAATAAATTCATACATAGGCATCAACTTCACTATATATGTTTGCCTAAGAAACACATTTCAACAATTTAAGCATAAGCCTTTAGATCAAAATCTTTGAATGCATGTTTCCCATTATGTTAATCAGGTGTGTCCAAACTCCTGACTGGTACTGTACATAATAATAGGCTGTTGTCATCAATAGTGTACTTTTCACCGTTGGATATTAGCGATGGAAAAGCAACGCTTCATGGACCCCATATGGAGATTGAGCTACAATATGTTGGCTCCTATGAATAAATAACTAGAATTTGTTCTCAATCACAAAACATTATGATTCATTCAATGAAAACAGGAGGCAATAGCTCCACCCACTTTAGGATCCTCTAAGCCTAACTCTCCTATCATAAAAGCCATTGTTTTGACATAGGTAGTATATAGTGGTATCAACATCATCAATGAAAAAAGGAAATTTAAGGAAACAGAAATAGTTCTGTTCAGTATCTGCTGTCAAAACCTTATAGTATTCTTATATTAAAAATGAATATTTTCCATAATATTATGCACATACTGTAATATTATCTATATTGTTATTGTTGGTTCTTATGCTGTTTTGTAGTTAATACTATGACAATGGGACAAAGCTGGACCAATGGTTGGTATAAGACTTTCTTGGGCTGAGAGTGAAGTTTCTAAATTGGTTTCCCATTCCACTCAAAGCAAAATAGGACATACAGGGACACGCTGTTCTGTATAATCACTTTTAAAATTTGTGCTTTGATCTTCAGACACCTGTGCAATGTCTCTGATTGCCTTCTATAGAAAATAAAACTTGTGTGCCGGGTTTAAAGGATTACCCTCTTCATGCTGAATTGAATCGTATCACATATCTAATGAAACAGCTTTTAAAAGCATCCGCTATAAAACTGACCTTGGACAGTCCCTTATTCACTGAACACAGATGTTTGATGCTGAAGACAAGTGCAGTGTATCTTAAGGTAATGTTAGGGACCAGAATGATTAATGCAACGCATCCATCTGCTTGGAAGTAAATGTTTAGATTATGAAATAGTGTATAAATATTGAATGCCAATGGGCCTGTTTAACTTGTAAGGAATAAACATGTTGTAAATAATTTCGCAGGCTGTCCTCTCTCCAGCTACAGCTTTAGGTGACTGCTGCTCTCTCCTTTCCATCAAGTGAAAATTAAGTATCTTCAAACATGTGATCTGAATTGTAATAGTTCTCTTAAGTGTTAATGCTCATAATGCATAGCATGGAGCAGAATTATGGAGTATTGATTTATCTGTGAGTACATGAATACATACATCATCATTGTTATTGTGACTCTATTTTATTTTAAATATTTTACTTTAAACATATTTTGTTTGTTTCATACATACTCCTCACAGTACTCTTGGTCATGTGATAAGGAGTGTTTTAATCATTCAAACAAAATTTAAAATATTGCTATTTGGAAACTGGGTTAGTTAACATCAGATTGCTGATTTCCTTCTTCATTGTACATAGTAAACATACAAATAATAGTGAGGTTCCTCTGCAAAATCTGCTCTTCTGTGATAACCTTGCAGCTTTATGTCTCATCAGACTTAAAGTGCATTGACAACAATATCATTTTCACTGTTGAGTGAACAGGAAGTTACAATGAACAATTTATTCATTCAAAATGATTGTTCAGTTAGTCCTTCAACATTTTGTTAGGAGACATGTTAAGAACTGCATCTATAAAAGGCTGAACTACTTTTTACTTACCACAGTATCTGGGAACCTGCTGGCATTAATCTGAATTTTGAATATGACAAATAAAATCTCTTGGAGCACAGTGGATGTCGAGATTACCTTCGTTTTGTTTTTGCATGCAGAACGCTTTGACAGTGCTCCATTTGGCCTTGCATGCCTAATGAAAGATCACCTTAAGAAGTCTTATCTACAGCTGCGCAGTGCTGGAAAAAATGGCAGGACTGTAACAGGAACATTTGAGAAATTAGCTGCAGGGCTCCAGGTGTGTCTGCTTCTGACAACCAGATGGCACAGCATCCCCGTGATTGTAAAGCACGTGCACTGTAAGTGCTGGTGATGATCACAAATACAGAAAATGATGGGGCGAATGCATGGATCTGTAACAGTGGTCCAGTTTGGCATACATTGTCAAAATGAGCAGATACTCAGACATTAACCCCTTATAAACAGGGCCCTCAAATTCCCTACTAAAGTATACATCACGTACTGGTTGGCAGATATAGCAGAACATCTGCAGGTTGTGTATGGACTGTATGTATTATGTATTATAATACTAGATGTACACAAATTTGGTTGAAATTATCTTGTATGTGTTGCTCCTGAAAAGTATAGTCCTGTATGATGCACTTTATGTGTAAGGTGGCTCTTGCACTGTGGTACAGTGTCAGTTTACCTGTATGTGCTACCCCTGCAGGTGGAACCAGCTGGACCTGGCTATCGTGCTGCTGTCCATCATGGGCATCACACTGGAGGAGATTGAAGTCAACGCCTCCCTACCGATCAACCCCACCATAATCCGCATCATGAGGGTCCTACGCATTGCCCGCGGTGAGCGTCGATCCCCATCCATTCCATTACATTATGTCACATTACATTCATTTAGCAGATGCACTTATGTTCTGCACAATAGAACATAAGTGTATCCATTCAAGAGACCAGGCTAACAATACTCCCAGATCAGTGAGTGTGAGTATAACACTATTCAAGCCGTACCCCATGTTAACTTGTGCAACCTGACTAGTCAAGGGAATCTCTCACCTGTCTGCCTCCACTCTCTCATTCAGTCCTTCTTGTCTACCCTCTGTCCTCTGTCCCCCTACTTTTATGGCCTGTTTAGCACATGCAGTAAGGCCTCCTTCTTGGTCTCTGCAAAATGGTAGAGCTGTCCCACGAAGCCTGTTGGATCAGACTGGTCGTTATGACTGTTAGCTTATCTCAGGGTGTCAGACCATCCGCAGAGAGGCACAAAGGAGTCCAGATGGCCGTGATGAGAAATTAATTTCGCCAAAAAAGCAAGAACAAATGGAAAAAAGCAAAGCTTCTCATCTGCTCAGAGTGATTACTCTGTGTGTAATGAAAGAGCTGCTGCAGGAGTCAGTATTGATTACTTCTTCGGCGGAGACGTCCGGGCAAACACACCTGCTCAGGGCTACCCTCCCGTGCGCGCGGGCCCATTCGTTTGTCAGAGTTACACAGACGCTGCTTTAATTAAAGTCATGCCCATCCTCAACTTCTGCTGATGGCAATTAGCGGTGATTCCTCAGAAGCTGCTCTTCGGTGGCTGAATCGTTCTGTCATCAACATCATTAAACCCTCCTGTGTAGAGCATGACCCCAATAATAACACTCGCAGGCTTCTCTGTGCCCCGCGAAAATTGCCATGGAATTGGACGCGTTGTTCGGAGACCATTACCGTATCCAGAATTACGCCATATCCAAGTCCTGGCATTCCAGTCACCGTGTAAATGGAAAGCTGTGACAGGTCAAAGTGCTCCTGAACTCTGGTCCTTTTCGTGACTTTGACCGAGAGCCGCTCTCTCTTCCTCTCTCTCTGTGCTGAGAGCCAGGGTCTCTGCGGGACGGCAAAGCAGCTCATTGAGAAGTCAGGGAGCCCGTTCGACAGCCCCGCAGGGACGCCCAAGGTTAATTTTGTGTGACGGGTGGATTTCAGTCTCAATTCAGAAGGGGAGGGGATGGATTTCGAAGGTGGGGAGGGCGCGTCCATTTAGGGATACCTCTGGAGACACAGAGGTGTCACGCTGATGTGTTTATCCACTGGCTCCGAAATCAAACCTGACTTTGTGCCTGCGATTGGCCCGTGCTGAGTGTCTGTCTGCCGTCTGCCTGCCTGTTTCCCCACAGTGCTGAAGCTGCTGAAGATGGCAGTAGGAATGAGGGCTCTGCTGGACACTGTGATTCAGGCCCTACCTCAGGTAAGTGCCCACCTCCACCCACACTCCCTTTCCCACTCCCTGTTCCTACTCCTGTACACAGTGCAGTATGGCTTCCTGCTCATCAACTCTTTATGTACAGCATGATGGATTGTTTTTTTTTTTCTGCTGCGGCCTTATCTCCCTCCTTTCAATAATGTTTCTGGGGTAGCAGCCGGGTCCTCAGTGAACCCCATCATTCCTCACCGCTCTCAGGAGCCTGTGTTTTCCAGAGGCCTCATTTACATTCCCCGTTCTCCAGGGACAGGGAGAAGCACACTCACACAGAGCACTGATAACAAAGCCAAAACATAAAGATTATCACAAGCTCTCTGAGATCTTATCAGCCACAGCTGCAAGCAGCGGAGGATTTCTGATCTGAGTACATTGTGAGCCAGGGGGTATGATGTTAATTCTTGTAAGTCTTGTAAGAGGCTCTGGATATGTGCATAATTAACAAGGATAACAGTGAAACATTTTGGGGCAGAGGATAGATTATCTTTTTATACCGCACATCCCCAAGCTGTACCTATTCTGAGTACCCTCCATTCTTCTTTCCCCCTCTATCCCCCTCTCTCCTCTCCCTCTCTCTGCAGGTGGGGAATCTGGGACTTCTCTTCATGCTGCTGTTCTTCATCTTCGCCGCACTGGGAGTGGAGCTATTCGGTGACCTGAGTAAGATACCTCAAACACAGACACACAGATGCAAACACACACACAGCTTCGTGCAGACACATACAATACGTAGACATACACACACACACACACAACACACACACAAACACAGACTGACAGACACACACAAACAGACACACACACACTCATGCTCACACAGTGGTACCTAATGCACACACACTAGTACAGTACACACAGTAATACCATATGCACAGACACATACCCATATGCACACCCACTAATAGCCACTCAGGGACAAGTGATGCTCAAGATGGTTTTATCCTCTAGCTTTTGTTCCATTTAAACTCTAAATTACTTACATGAACCCTTTTGTTAAACTAATTCATTGATTTCTCTAATTGCGGCTTTGAAATTACTTTTGGTCCTTAAAGAGATCATTACTTCACTGCACTGATTAGATTTTCACTTGAAAGCTCTGTGTTTTTGTGACCATGGACCTAAGATGTAAATTCAATCAAGGGCTGAGCATGATAGGGAGCCTGCAGCAGCCAGCTGCAGGGCCAGCGAGGGGGCCCTCTAGAACGGGACACTGGGCCAGTGGGGGAGGAGGCTGCAGGCCCCAATGCCCTTATCCAGACTCTCTCTGAAAGGGACCAAAGTGAGGGTGACAGAGGGTAAACCCACAATGATAATGTCAGCATTCAGGCTCTAAATGTGATCTGAGCTGTTGTTAAAATGTGTGGAAGGGGTTAGTCACATGTCACACCACTCCCAGGAGAGCCCTTATTGATATTACACTTTCATTTCAATTTAGCTGAAGGGGTAAATGATAGCTTTCTCTCTCTCTCCTCCTTTCCCTCCCCCCTCATCTCTTTCTCTGTATCTCTTTTCTGTCTCTGTATCCTCATCTCTTTTCACTCTCTCCTTCCCCTCACTGATGAGGCAGTACTCCCAGGCCCTGCTAGAGGGCAGTATAGTGTCAATATGTCTGAGGCTGAACATCCCATTCACAGTCTGAGAGCAGGAGTCTCTGCGACTTCCACTCAGCCCCTACCAGCCTGCAGAGAGGGGGCAGTTTTCTCTCACACACACTCTCACACAGACACACAAACACACAAACGCACAAACATGCATGCACGCACACTCAAAATTGACTGCCTCCAACCCAGTTTCTCTTTCTCTCTGTTTCTTTCCCACTCGCTATCCCAGTATGTGACGAGCTCCACCCGTGCGAGGGTTTGGGTCGCTACGCCACCTTCAGAAACTTTGGCATGGCCTTCCTCCTCCTGTTCCGGGTATCCACGGGGGACAACTGGAACGGCATCATGAAGGTGAGGCCGCTTGCACTGCCCGTCCTGTATCGTACCGTACCGTTCCCCTCCCCATCCCCCCGTCCCCCCCATCCCCCTCCTGTCACCTCCTGTGACAGCGGCTCACCCCCTCTCTGTGTGGCGCGGCAGGACACACTGCGGGACTGCGGCCAGGACACGGGCATCTGCTACAACACCGTGGTGTCGCCCATCTACTTCGTGTCCTTCGTGCTGACGGCGCAGTTCGTGCTGGTCAACGTGGTCATCGCCGTCCTCATGAAGCACCTGGAGGAGAGCAACAAGGAGGCCAAGGAGGAGGCGGAGCTGGAGGCGGAGCTCGAGATGGAACTGCAGACCATGGGGGGCGAGGGAGGGCCCCTCTCTCCCTTGGCCCTGGGCGAAGGGATCGGTCTGGGGGGGCCTCCCTGGATGTCCGGGGAGCTGCAGGATAGGCCCAACCCCCCAGCCAGCCCCCCTGCTGACATCCCCAGAGACTCAGCACACATAAAGGCAGATTCCCCTCTCTGCCTGGAGCCTCCGCTTATGGTGAGTGTCCTTACCAGTGCCTGTCTGTCTCTGCAGCAACAGGTGGATGCTCACGGATGCACACATCCTGTTTCTTTCGCTGTGCATTTACATACAATGCTGTGCACATACAATGCATGTAAAAAAGAAGGGCACATTTTTTTTTCTTTTCAAGCAATTAAGATGCTGCTCCTTCAGCTGGTCAGTTTGTCATGGCCTGTTTAGGTGAGTGTAGCCGTGATAGAGGGGATCAGTGCTGCACAGGGCTGCCCTGAGCTCGTCTGGATCTTTGGAGGGACCAGGGTGTGTGAGTTCAGCACCACATGACAACACGAGGTCTTGCAGAGGCACGAGCAGAGCACCCTCCCCCACAGTGGCTGTGCCAGAGCATCTCCAAGCAGCTGTCAGCTCCTAACAGACTGACTGACAGAGGACAGCATTGGAACCGGCTACGGTCATCACTCAACATACATCCTGCCTCAAGCCAGGCAGTGTTAAAAAGACATGCATGCATGCAAACACATACACACATAAACACACACAGCACACACACACACACACACAAACACACACACGCGCAAACATACACAAACACACACAAACACACATAGGATGGAAAACATAACTGAAAGTATTTTTTATCAATATACAGCTGATTAAGCTGTTTTAATAGTATAATACTGCATGTGAATGGTCGTGCTCCTCCACCCTTGCGCAGGGAGGGAATTTGCCACAAAACACTTGGTTTGAAGCTAGTACTTTCAAGGCATTACTCATTCAAAAGCACATTGATTCCTTTTCTTTTTGTTGTGCACAAACAATCCAGTCATTGGATGCAGCGCTGAAGTGGCTCCACAAGTGCTACCCCAGAGCTGTCCGTTTGAGCTCACACAGAATAACATGTGATACCCCCAGCTGCGAAGCCCGGCCCCCACAAACACGCTCTTCGTGCGGGCAGGCAGCTGCGCAGTCTGGGTAAACGGATGCTCAATCAGTGGGGGAGACCTGCGTCGCATCGTGACAGATGTTCGGCGAGCGCTGCCTACCCGGTTCCGAGCTCGACTGGTCGCGAGTCACGTGACGCTCACGGCAGCCCGCTGAGAGGGGCGTCCCACCGCATACCGCGCTGCCTGCAGTGGGATTGCAGCCCTCATCCCTCAAAGTGTCAAGCTGTTGTTATCAGAATCATCCTCATTTGTTATTAGCAAGCTTTGGCTGACTTTCAACGCATCTCTTTTTAATGGCTCAGATCATTTACTGTCCCCTTCTTTGCCCTCGTCCATATGCACTTCCACTTGACCAGGATTGGATTCCGCCCATTTTTATGCAGATGGGAGGGGAAGGTGGTGCTGTGTATGCAGATTAATCTCTCATGTCCTGATGAATTTTTTCAGAATATCCTCAGAGTTGCACTTACAGCAGCTGCCATTGAAACAGGGCCATTGTGTTGTGAACAGCAGCCACAATCAAGGGGTTTTTCATCTGAGCCATGAACAATTCCTCTTGGCTTTTTGACCTTTTGCACTGATTAAAATTATAATAATGACAACTACAAGGATGATTATACTGCTTCTAATAATGTATTATTATTATTATTATTATTATTATTATTATTACTAATTCTACTAGACAAATCCTGTTGTTGTCACATGGGGACTAGTTTGTTCTGAAGAGAAAATACCACACATAGGTCAGGCTGGTGCCATGGGAAAGCGGAGATTCATCTCCTTGTTTTTCATTTAAGTGCGGCTATTTCCAGAGCACTGAGCCTTTTTTAGTAAATGAAGTTCTTCTTAGCCATTATATGATGCTGTCCCCCTCCCTTCTCCCAAAAAATATGCAAAGATCGGATTATATGCTCTCCCACTGTTAGAGTGAGACAGACTGGCTTTTCAGTAGAATCATGGCGCCCCCTTTTGGATTGCATTAATGCTGCAAATGCTAACACCGCCCAGACAGAGCTGCGGGGAACTCTGTAGGATGTGTTTTCCAATCAGTGACAAAGCTATTTTTGGGTATGTTAGGAGAAGTGCTTCCTGCACATAGTGTTTGAAATTAGTGAATGGGCACTTTCAGTCAAGCAGCATTACATATGGTCATCTGTATCGTAGCGATGAGTTTGCCTCAGCGTGCCTGTTTTTCCTTTTTAAAATGCGTTTGAACCTGAGCATGCTCTGTCTTCTTGATGCATGTGCACACCATTTTCTTGCCCCAGTGCTGTCTGGATAGAGCAGGAAGGTGAGTGTTAGAAACTGACCAGATCAGATAAAGGTCACATGTAAGGTATAAGCAAATCTCAGCTGTGAACAAGAAAAAAAAAAACCCCTGAACCAAACGCTGATCTCTCCTGTCTCTTTATGAGTGTCCTGTGCTCTCCCGGCCTCTGACCGAACCTTCTTTAATCCTCTCTCCTCACACCTGTCTCTCTCTCCTTCTGCCTTTCCTGTGTCCTCCTCCCACTTACACCACCCTCCCTCATCCCCTTCCCCCCACCCCCGTCCTGCTGCATGCTGGGTCCCAGAGGAGGGCCATGTTTGACTCAGTGTCCCTGGTGATCCAGGGCTCGCTGGAGGGAGAGCTCAGCCTCATGGACAACCTGTCAGGCTCCATCTACCACTACTACGCCTTGCCCCCACTGCCCAGCAAGTACTGCGCTGAGAAACAGGTCAATCTCTCACACCACCAATGCGAACTCCCCGCCTCCCCCACTCCTCCACACACAAACGCACCTCTTTCTCTTCCCCTCCCTCTTCCTCCCTCTAGACCACTTTGTGCTGTGTGTGTTTGTGTGTGTGTGTATAACCTCTGCCTGTGTTTCAGTGTGTAGACAGCGTTTCAACCTGGCAAGTAAGTCGGTCACGGTGCACAGTAATAAACGCGGGCAGCAAAAGGTGCGGCGTGCGGGTTATCCACATCAGCCGTGTCATCAGTCTGGCCCTGGCCCAGGGAGCTCTTTCCTCTGCATGCTGCCTGTTGCATGATCTTGTTAGAAAAACCCCAACCGCCTCCTCATGGAGTACTTAGGCTTAAGATATTAATGGTATGCTCCTTCCCACTGACTCTTGGCCTGTGCGCCTTTATGTGAAAATCTGACAAAGAGTGATAAGAATAAAAACGTAGATTGAGCAGTATTCCTTCAGAGCCTGGACCACTGGGACTAATATGTGATAATGTGGCAATCGATAAGCCAGGGACTGCTCTTGAACTATGCACAGGAGTGGGTTTTTTTCTCCCATTCAAGATAAAATATTACATAAAATAACTCTAGCTTTGCAAAAATATTGCACATGAATGCCTATAAAAGTAATTGGCAGTTTCTTAATGCCCCTGTAGTACCAGAAAAGTACCTTTCCCCATTTTATTTTGTTAGCTTTGCAAAAAATCTCTTCAGCTCCACAATCATTTCCAGTCAGGCACAGCCCCCGTCCAGACAGTCTGGGCAGCTCGTTGGCCTGTCAGAAAGCATTTCCACAATTAATGCTCAGGAAACGGAGGTGGGCGATGAGGCTAAAACAGCTGATACTCCCAGGCTGGGGGATGAGTTGGGCTTCTGGAAGGTTCTGTGTTATGCACACAGTGCACAGGATGCTGTTGGGATTTGTGTGTCGCACAGGTTTAGGTGTGTGATGGGCCTGGGTAGTCGTCAGCTGGTCAACACTACAGGGTAGAGAAGGATCATAGGATATTATTTACCTCAATAATGTGTCACGGGGTCCTTCAAGATCAGATAGTTTGTTTCTGTTGCATGAGTGTGTGTGTGTGAGTATGTGTGTGTATTCTTATTTCGACACATTTTGTCTTTCAGTGTGACTGTACATTTGTATATATATATATATGCATATATTTATGGAGTAGTATTTCTGTCTGAACATGTCCATGTATAGCTCAGTATGAATGATTTCTTTTCCATGTTTATTTCTGTATGTCTGTCTGTCTGTCTGTGAGTGTGCACTTGGAGCAGCAGGGATGGCCGTTCTCACCTTTGGCTCATCTCTTCTTGTTTAGATCCCTCTAGCGGAGATGGAGGCTCTGTCTCTGGCGTCGGAGAAATCCTGGTCCTTAGCTCTGACGGACGACTCCGTCCCCGATGATTTTAACCCCCCCTTACTAACCAGTCTGGAGTGCAATGTACTTACAGTAGAGCAAACTTCATTCTCTTCTGCAGTCTCTCTACCTCCCCGGCACTTCCAAACCCACCTGCCACATTATGCACTAGACGCATACACAGGAGTAGACTGTGGCAAGGGCAGCAGTATGGTGTATGTCCTCTGTGTGAAATAGCATACGTTACTCCCCCCTGTGCATTAGAAATGACTAAAATTGAAATTGTGCAGAGACCACAAGTTAGAGCTTCACAAGTATCATTTTAATTGATTGCTTCATGGAGGGGGTTAACTGAGTACCACAGAAGTACAAAGAGGTGCTTCTACGTTAGCTAGTCTAGTAGTCACTGGATGCAATTCTTCACATTATTATGTTCATTCTCCAAACGCTCTGTCATACTAATGTGAGTTCTGAGTTCTTCACAAAATGTTGTCATACTGCCTGGAAAGTACCATTGGACAAGGAAGGGCATAATTTAAACAATCTCAATTTTCAATGGCTGTGATTGAATGTGGAAAAAAAACAGGCTGTCCCAAAGCACATGATGTTGTACAGCCACAGGTTACACATAGATAATGAACATAAGGGGTAAGAGAAGCTATGATTTGGTTTGTCGACTGACACTCTGGGAGTGACTGAGACCAGAGGTTGCAGCATATGTGTGTGTGTACCGGCATGTGCGTTTGGAAGCCCGGGGCTTTTAACCATCCGCTCCTCTCTCTCTCTGTACACATCCCACCTCTCCGGCCTGGTGTGTGTACGTTCCAGTCCAGTCCAGTAGAATAGTGCGCCCGTCTCCTGCCTGGGTTCTGCAGCTCTGTGCCTGTCTCCTCAGACATCTCTGGACCCCATCTCTGCTTCTCTCCTCTCAATTCTTCTGGTCTGCTCTGTGTCCCTCTGTGTGTCTCTCTCTCTCAGTCTCTCTCTCTCTCTCTTTCGCTCTCCTGTATGATTGTTCCAGTGTAGAGTTCAGTCCTCACTTGTTTTAAATGTTGACCTCAGGGCCACGCCTCCTCCTCTGTTGGTTGGAGGTGGGGGTGCGGCTCTCGTCCTCTGGCAGAGGCTCTGGGCAGGGCTTATGCAGAGAGGGAACTGACACAGTTGGCACAGCAGCATGTCATAAATTATCTGGGACCAAAATTTACTGCTTGTCCTATTACTATATTACAGGAATGCTATTATAATGAAGTTACTGGAGCTATGTTATTAAAAATTAAAATGCAGCCTAGTCATGACCAATTAAGGGTTACTACAGCATGAGTATCTGTGTGAGTAGTGACATTCTAGCCTCTCTCAATTTGCTAATAAAAAGACAGCGGTATTACCTCTCCTGGTATTAGGCCCAGTGCTGTGTCAGTCTCCTTTCTATGGCCAGTGTGCAATGGTGTTGTCTGCCGATCATTGTGTACCAACACGTCCAGCCTCTGTGTATTTATGTGTGTTTATGTGTGAGGACGGTCTTTCAGAATGGCCCTGCCTCCTCCTTTCAGGCTTATGGAAGGCTCTCTCCCTCTCTCTCTCTCTCTCTCTCTCTCTCTCTCTCCATCTGCAGATGGAGGTGAAGGACCCCGGGGAGCAGCTGGAGGAGAACCTGCTGTGCGTGAGGAAGACCTCCGTGGGCCGCACACACTCCCTACCTAACGACAGCTACATGTTCCTGCCGCTGCAGCGCCCCGGGACCCCCACTCCACACACCAAATCACCTCACAGGGCCCAGTCAGGTAGCAGTAGTGCCGTCCAACACACACACAGGCACACATGCGCACACACACACAGAGCACACACACACACACACACACACACACACACACATACACGCACACATGCGCGCACACACACACACACACACACACACACACATACACACATACTCGCACACACACACACACACACACACACACACGTACGCATGCTCACACACACTCTCATGCACACAGTGTGAAATGCTCGCTTTAGCACAGCATCTGTCTGTCCCGCAGGGTCCAGCAGCTCAGTGCGCTCCCAGCCGGAGGACACGTCCCAGCAGCTGGCAGTGCCCACTGAGCTATTTCGGCCTATCAGCCCCCACAGCCTCTCTGACTCAGAGAGCATCCCTCGCATCCCTCCCCCACAGCGCACACACACCTTCTCCCGCACCCTGCGCAGACAGGTGAGAGTCCCGTGAGGAGGGGCGGGGGGGCGCTGTAGAGCAGCTACACAAAACACCTCTGCATAGGTCTGTGTTATCCAGCAATCTGGCAATAGTTTCTTTGAATTTCTGTAGCTGAAACAGACGCTGCTTGACTATTTCTTTCTACAGTCTGTCGCATTGTCAGTGTAACTAATTCTCTCTTTCTTTCTTTGAATTCCTCCTCTCTCTGCCTTTATGTTTGGTTTATTACTAACTCTGCTCAGCTCAGCCTGGTTCATCATAAGCCAGACTCCAAACGTCTCCTGAGACACAGATACTCCTGCTTCTGAAACACTGGCCTTCCCAGCCTCCCCCAAGACCCCACCCCTCCCAGCCCCAAAACACCCCACCCCCAACCCCCTACTCCTCCAACCCTGCTTCCCCAGTCCTCCATCTCGCCCCCATATGTCATACTGAATGCATTTCAAGGGGCTCTGTAGGGGGCACAAGAGAGCAGAACAGTTAACAGTGAGGTGCAGCAGTGTCTGATGTGTAGAACAGAAGGCCACGGTATCTAAATATTCACAGATCCATTGGTTAATTAGATTAGGGAGCACTGAATAACACAGGTGTGCAATCAGCCTCTCAAGTAACAGTGCCGCCCATGAGTGGCCAGATAGTACAACGGCAGTGAGTATATGGTAGGGGCTTAAACAGAAACCCTGACTGTCCTCTTCCTGAACTACTGCAAGCATCTATAAAGCACCACAGTACACCACACCACTGAGATGTAATGAACTAATTGGTGAGGAGTATTCAGAGATTCCATGATATTATCTCACCACACAACTATAGCAACTACAGCCCTGCCATACATGGTCAATGAGCAATGACATCATAATAAGGCCCTTCAGCCAGAACTTAATCTCAGGGGATGATGTCACACTCCACATTGCAACATTTCAAAAAGACTGCAGTATCAAAGATACTGTGCAGTTGGTTTTGATTTTAACTACTATCTCAATTACATTTTTTGTGTATAAAGTGATTTCTCTTTGTGTTGTGGGATTGTAGTCCTCTTCACAAATGCAGAACTTTAGTATTTCTCATGACCACTGAATTAAAATACAAGTCTATGAAGCCTTACAGTTTATATGCTGAAATTAGGAAGCAGGGTATTTTTTTTTTTGTTAACAACATGTCATTGATGCTCTTCTTGTATAAATCTTTACAGAAATATGTACATCATTTAAGAACAGAACAGATAAAGCGTGATTTTATAACTTCGTTTCAGTGCTCCACTCTGATCAGGTGATAAAGTTTACTCATTTTTCATTGATATTCTTTACATGGCACAGCGATGACTGTTATTGCAATGCGAAAGATTCAGAAGAGTAGTAGTGCAGCCCTTTGTCCACTAGATGTCCCCATAGTCTACATTATGAATGTTTATGAACAAGAGGCCTTTAGAGTGGTCTGTGTGGGATCGAAGCATGAAAATATAGTACAGAATTTATCCAGCCCTCCTTGCCCAGAGCTCTGTGTGCTCTCTGTTCCCTAGCCTTCGACCGCCTCTCCCACACTAGGCGTGATTAGTTTATAGCAGGAGGGAGACGCTAACTGTCATCCCTTCCGGGTAGTTCACTGGGTCCTCTCTCCACAGACATCGTCCTGCGGGATGGGGGAGAGAGGTCAGGAACAGAGGACTGGGTAGAGCGTCAATATTGCAGCAGCAGCCCAGTACCCCCCTGGTGCAGTCTACCCAGCAGCACTCTGAATGTCAATATGCTGAATGTTCCTCTGCCCCAATTCCAAACAGACAATTTGTGCAACTTTATATTATCAAGTGCCCTTGCTGACGTAATGCTGTACCTATGTGACTTTATCCACAGCGGCATAACATGTATGTGTCTCGTGCAGTGTGTAAAAAAAGTACCGTTGGGGTTTGGTGTAGGGTTTGGTGGGGGGTGGCAGAGGGGAGATTGTGAGTGCTTCAGAGACGCAGACAGTGATTGACTTGTGGCACTTTAATCCAGTAAAGCCAGCATAATGGACAGTTAAATCACAGTAATTATAAAACTGGCAAGCAAGTACCGTCTAACTGCAGTGTATGAACAGTGTTATTGGTCTTATTCCAAAAAAGAATTAGGAGTTAGGTTAGGTATCACAAAATTAGGGTATCACAAAAGCGGTAACCCTTAAAGTTTTTAATCCACAATCAGCAATATGTAGAAACATGGACTTTTCTGATAATAAACTAGGAGGGGATAGATGGGTATCTATTAGGAATAGATGTGGTATCTTGCGTTATTATATCCATTTGCTCCATTTGCGTTCTCAGTTCAGCGGTTCAGTTTCTGTCTACAGTGCTAGCACCATAACCAATTAGGTGTAAATTCTGTCTATGTTTTCTTTATTTTCTGAGATCTAATTAAGGAAAGTTTAGTTGTTGCATTAATTAACTTGTGTTTGGTTTGACTGTGTTTAAGCCAAACGTACCCTCACATTTTCGCATTAAAGCCGAAGAATTTCATTTCAAACGCACATTAAAGACGAGATGGAATACAATATGAATAATGCATTAATCAACACAAGCTTTAAAGGAGGTAATCCTCTGTCTCCTTTTTTTGCCACGGGAAAAGAAAATTAGTTTCACGTTCTATAAGCTCCTTACCTACTTAAACAATTAAGCAATCACAGCTAAAGCCCTATCCTTGTTTAACTTTTCATCTGAGGCAGGTAGTTTTTTGTGAGCGTCACATCCTAATGGGGAACATTGACCTCACAGCTTCCCTCTCCCTTAATGACACTCCATATTCCCAGTCACTCCATACTAACCAGTCTCCCTCTCACCCTCCCATGTCCTCACCTTGGCCCTCCCTCTCCACTCCCACCCCCTCCCCCTCCTTGTAGGTGGCGGTGGCCAATGACTCACAGGAGGCACTGTATTCAGACGCAGGGGAAAGTGATGTGGCGCAGGGGCACAGTGGACTGTCAGTGCCCTCTGCTGGCTTCCCCTCACAACAGCAGCCCGCAGTCCTCCTGGTTCCCGCCACACCAGGGGCCTCTCCCACGCCGGCGCGCTCCAGCGTGCGCACCCAGCACAACCCCCACGACCAGTACAACGTCTCCAAAACCCCTCCGCCCCCTCCCCCCGCGCTCCCCGCCCGCAGCGAGTCCTCCGGGAATCCGGAGGAGGGCTCGGTGGACCAGGAGGTGTCCCGCATCATCAGGGTGGGGCTGGCGGGCGGCGGCGGCGGCGGAGGCGGGGGTGAGGGGAGGAGCCCCTGCCTGCGGCAGCTGAAGAAGTTCCACAGCGCGGACACTCAGGGCAGGCGGGTGCTGCTGGCGAGGCCCACCTCCTGGCTGGACGACCCGCGGCGGCACTCCATCGAGGTGTGCTCGTCGGTGGAGAGCAGCCCCCAGCGCAGCTCCGTCTCCTCGGGCTTCGTATCCCGGGCCGACAGCCTGCAGCAGGCGCACCTGCAGACCTCGCCCCGCCGCAAGAAGAAGATGAGCCCGCCCTGCATCTCTGTGGACCCGCCCGACGGACAGGAGCCCGGCCCCGGGTTTCACCCTGCACTAGGCCTGGGGATGCCCCCTCCGCTCCCCAGCAGGGACACCTGCCTGCGGCGACGGGCGCCCTCCAGCGACTCCAAGGACTCGTTCGACCTGGGCGGCGGAGAGGGGCTTCCCCCGGAAGGCGTCCCCAACCCAAAGCTATTGACTCTGCCCAGCTTCTCCTTCGAGAAGACGAGCACCGAGTACTGAGCACTGACCCACACGCACACACAAACACACACTGAAAGTGGTAGTGATAGTAATAATACTGTAGAGTAATAATGATAAATAATGATAATTACAACTATGGTAACAGTCCATGATCATGAAGAATAGTGACCATCATCGTCTTTTTTTCTGTACTGCCAAAACAAACAAAAAAAAGAGAAGACAATACAAAGGACAAAACCACACGGAGATGATAACAATGACTGTTTCTCTCTTCCAAGACACTTGCAAACCTTTGCAGGTGTAACCCCATGTCCTCCTCTGAGAAGCTGGCACTGGGCCTAGGCAGGGCGACCTCTGCTGGCCACTTTGGGGATCTGTTCAGTGTTGTTCTGTGGGACTCTGCCCAGGACAGGGAAGTCTTGGAGGTATAAAGCAATATGAACGTTTTAGAGACACTATTTTCTTAAATTATTCGGCCATAGTGTTTGTACAGGATGTAGAATTTTTTTTTTATTTCATTCTATTTTTATTTGTTCTTTTTTGTGATTTTTTTTTCAATGTTAAATTGTTTGTTGTTTTGTTTTATTTTTTCACCATAGGATATTTTTAGCGTTCTTGTTTTGACTAAAAAAGAAAGAAAAACATTTTTCAAAGTGCTGAGATCCATGTATTTGTAGGAATAATATAAAAAAAAATGACTCATTAAACTGCTTTTTGATTTCTAAGCACAAGCAATAGACCGCAGTGCATTGAATCTGTGGAGAAAACAGATAATGCAGAATTTTACACTGAAAAATAAGACATGTAATGAGAGTGGTTAGCTGATGCATAATGAGGCTCACCAAAAATACACTTAAAAAAAAAAAGCACACAAAAAGAGAAGGGTTGTCACAGTTGCTTGTTAGAGCTGGGCCATTTGAGTTTAGATTATCTGGGGTATAATGGCAAAGGCTGGGAAACTGTAGAGCCACACACTCCATCTCTACCATTTCTGCCCATCATATAACTTCAATATGATAATGTGTAATATTAAGGGAAAGGTGCTTTTGATCCTTACATTGACCATTCAGATTTGGTGATTCTGATTCAGTATCATGAACCATAATCAACCTATCAACAGCTTTCTTATTTTTTGTACTCTTTTATAGCAACATCACCAAGAACGTAAAGTTTACGTTCAGGTGTTTCCCATAAATGGATGTAAATTACAGTATGCAAGTGAAAACCATTTGAAGAGCAATGAGAAAGCCTTTATGTGACATCATTTCCACCAGTAAAAGAGATGTACCTTCCTTTTTGTTGATTATTTTATTTATCATTTATTTAATTATTTTGTTCACGAATGGTACTTTAACCCCTCCTCCCAGTTCTGATCCAGATTAGCTTACACACAAAGGCAGATCCCTTTTTGTAAGGGCAGAACGCTAAGAATTTTGTTTTTCTTGTTATTAGCATGGTTGTATGACATTATTCATGCATTGTAAAAAAAAAAAAAAATTCAATTTGATCCAACATGTTCTCCCTACTGGACAAAATAGCTGGAAGGACATTGAAAGTCCAGAGTGTCAGGATAAGGAACACCCACTCACCAAAATCGGTACTCAAGGTGTACTCTCCAATATGTGACCTGCCAAGAGAATAGTTTTAAGATGAAATAGCACAGTCAGTGGCCAGAAAGTCTGAAAGAGGCATATCAATTTTCAAGTCAGAGAGGCAAATAGAGGCATCAACATGGCAAGAACAGTGAAAAAGGAAAAGGATTATTTAGATTACTAAAAATAAGATAATTAAACTGAAGTACATGAAGGAAACTAAATCAAACCATACACGGCACCGAAGAAACAGAAAACAAATACCGGGGAAATCACTCTGAATTTAATTGCCTACACAAATGAAAAGCAGAAAAACAAACACCATGTTCCCAAACTTAAGGAACCCAAGGAGAGAAGGTTCTGCATCACTTGCTATTTTAGTGTAGCAAGTGAGAAAAGAGAGGGAGAGACCACCCTGAATACGTCTGACTTAATTGCAACCTCACCAGCAGGAGCAATGAAACCAAATGCTGGACAGCTGACAGTTTGTGTGTTGAATCCAAATTCGATTTAGCGTTCATGAGTACATTTTTATAGAAACTCTTTCCAGCAACGGCTCTGTGTGTCCTTGCCCTCATATCCCATGAAATTAAAGTGATATTAAACGTTAACTAGCCTTCAAACAACTTTCATGTGAAATTGAAATTCGCCTCTATGGCGGAACCGTAAGAACATCACACATGCAGACCTCCTTTAAACCACAGAGGGTGAAAGGAGGCCGAGTCTCATGACGTGATGCAGTAATTAATTGGATGCATTGGCTACATCCTTCCAGTATAGAGCCCTGGCATTAGTCCAGCTCAGTGTTGCACGTGATGGCTTTGGGTCTCATGCTCCTTTTGCTCATATGTATCCTCTTGCCTTGGTGTCCTGGTCACCTTATTTTGCAAATAATACAGGTTACCAACTGAATTTGTCTGTCCAGGCACAGATATCGATTTGTAACACAGCTATCACCTGGGTGTAGGAGCACCATTTATACTCTCCTGTGTCTTTCATACTAGTTTTTTTCACACCTGATAACACTGGACTCATGTCAGTTCGCTCTTTTTTGGAAGCCAAGGGGTTCCTGTGGATGATCCCAGCATTTGAAGGGTATTGTCTTCCATGGGAGAATCCTGGAGAGGACGTGACTGGGTTCATGTGTTTGTAATTACCCTCCCTACATAACGTTTCATCACTCTTGGCCACAACAACTGAGCGAACGCACCAGAAAAACAATCGCCATGGGGCGGAACTTGATGAAGACACAGAGGGACGTGTCCCACATAAACAGGGCTCAATGTTTCACCCCTTGCTCATTCAATTATGGCGCTCATCTGACTTCTGAAAAGTGAGGCAGCGGGTCAGGGAAAACTTATGGTGAAGTGCTCTGGGGTTTTGAAATGCTGTTTCTGAAAAACAAGAAGGGCAAAACGCTGCAAGGAAGACAACAGCAAAGGCTTGTTTACCAGCCCCGGTCTGGTATTGATACGCTTATGTGGAAGCTCGTTGGGAGGTCACTGCTTATTAGACTGGCTGGAGCACGGCTGGCGTCTGCATTATTACCAGCGCCGCAGTACGCTGAGCTAAACCACTGATGTGGTGCTGCAGTTTTGAGGAAAATCCATCTTCACCTTTCCCAAACGGGGACGGAGGATCGATAGGTGGCCCCGCAGATCATGCGTGCAAGAGAAAAACAAAAAATGGAAAAAACACACCGCATGGGAAGGAAAAACAGAGGGGAGGAGATGTGGAGGGATCCTCTTTGGACAGGAGGCCATAGTTTAGTCTGTGTAGGAAAGGACTTTGGAATACTTGCTCAATGTGCTTGCATAAGATGGCTTTTAGGGTGTTTTTAGGGTGTGTGTCTGTGTCTATATGTGTGGTGGTGGGGGGGTGGGAGGCATGTTTGCTCCTTCAGGTTTTTTACATTGTTTTTTTACATACTTAAGACATGGACACTTTGTCCAAACAAAATGTTCTTGGAGTTTTGAAGGGCCATCAGGTTCAGGACAGATGCAGATACCCAGTTTCTGGAACAGGCCAGGTTCTCACGTCCTGAACTTGAGGTAGCACTCACTTAGGGCTGGTACCCAGCACCTATGAAGTACGTCAGAGTTCCAGCACTGCAGAGGATTTCTGCTTTGATTCTACCTTTGACAGTCATATCCCTCGCTCTCTGAACGTATCAAACATAAAAGACTTGGTTTTGAGTCATTTTATTCGTGTTTGTTTTCCTCAATACCCTCGCTTACGTTTAGTCTTTTTGAAGTTCTTAGATCTTCAGATTGCTGACATTATCAAAAGAGGCAAAAGTTATTTAATCACCATATTATTCAGATTAAAAACATAAAGGGAGTTGTTTTTCAGCACTATGCTTGACCTGAATGACAGATATGGATATTTAGTCTACATTTTTAAGGTTTTTTGTATACTTTTTTACTTGTTTTTTCCTTTTTTTTTGTTTGACCAAGGGGCCTGCATCTCTATTTTAATCTGAACTTCAAAACATGTGGAACCATAGCTGCCATGAGAGATGGAACTGTGGAATATATATTAATTTAACAGAGTGCACAAACTTTTTCTCCTTTATGTATTCATATCTGAGCAAAGCTTCTCAATGAAGGGACCGGGAGTGATATTATAAAGTGTCATTAGTTTTGCAATTTGCAAAGCTAATTTGCTACAAAACAAGTAATTACTTATGCCCGATGTAATTATTATCCAAAGCCTGCTCCCTCCAAAGAGCTAAATTAAGCTGTAGTTAAAATATTTATTTATTATATACCACCAGGGATTTTAGCACAAAGAGATATTTTTATTACGCCCCAGCCTAGGGGAAACTGGGCATAACATAAAGGAGTCCCACTTTCCCTACTCCTAAGGATGACCCGTGCCACAACGAATACTGTTACGCGCAAAACGCGATTTATTTACATACATGCGGTAGAGTTGGCGTCGGGGTGAGCATGGCCAAAACAATAAACAAAACAGTCTACTATGTATGACTAACTAACCTAGCAAAGAAAAGAAAAGAAAATACATGTGGCTTACCTAGCTTCCTAACGCAAAACAGGAGAAAAGGAGTGCAAAAAAGAAAAGGCTTCTCACCCCTACTACTAACCGAACCGGTCTCTTGACTATTTACGATATTTACAATGGGAACATACCAAACATACCACAATATATACAACTAAATCGTGGAACATTATATACACGACACAGAGAAACTATGGATCACACCGCAGCAAGCACGGTCAGGTTGGGAGCCAGGACAAGCAGAAGCCGGCATCTGAGAGGCGTCACTTTAAAAACGGCGCCAACGTCCCCAGACCAATCTACAGCCGCCACCTGCAACTCGATCGACAGACAGACAAGACGAACAGCCCCACCCTCAACCGGGGGGGGGGGAGGGGGAACAGAAGCACACAGAAAAAAAAAAACACACGCACAGTGAACCACTTATGACAGGGTCATAACAATTTTAAATAGGCATTTACATACAGCTGGATTAGGGCCATAACCTTTTTCACCTATAACCTTGTCTTTCTATTCTCAATGGATCCTGGATAAACTGCATTCTGTACACCTCTGCACTCTGGCCCCTTCTGATTGGATAGCATCTGCACACACAAAGGAGGAAAAGAAGAAGCATTTTCTGCAAGCTCTGTGTCCAGGGAAGGACAGAGTGAGGGATAGTCTCTGCAGGACTGCCGGCACACGGCCAGTGCTGCAGCTCGTTTGGTGACAGAATTTCAGCATTACATTAGCGCTGCACTGTGTGCCTCACTCATGCCTCACACTCATGTCTGAGACCCGAGGGTGACTTCTAACACAGATCAGGAAGTTACCTAAGTCCATGCATGTTTTTCCTTCCTTTTCACTGTAACCTCACGAAAGATCCAGTCAAAATAAAATGGAGCCAGGCCCCAGAAACACAAACCATTATACTTATTTTCATTCTCATATGCCACACATTCAGCAGTGTTTTCTAAAACACTGTTATGCAGCGGTGCATAATTGAATAATAAAAAAATGCTGTCCTACCCGCGTGATGATACATCTTTTTCCACTGACTCCTCCAATAGGTAAATGGATAAGGACATGGAGGAAACTGAAGAGACTGCCTTGTGAGCTCTGAACAGTCAGGCCGTAAAAAGTTCAGAACAGGAAAAAAATCATAATGTCAAGCTTTTAAAAACCTATCCTATAAATCAAACAGTATGTGTCCAGCTCACCCCCTGCAGCGAGCATAAAAATACTTGGAGAGTTTGAATCACTCGTTTTTGCAAATCCAAAATGGCTGCAAGTAAATGACATGGGTTTTTTTTTCACATACCATAGTCCCAGTGTAGGTGTATTACTAGCTACATGAGTGACGTGATAGTCCTATTGTAAATCACAACTGCTGGTAATCATGGTCTATGAGCAAGGCCCAGAGAATTAACAAATTAGGGTTTAGTCATGTGGAACTGTCTTCAGAACACAAAAATGTAGAGTAAGTTTCAAAACTTTAGACAGTATATTATCCTGTTGACTTTATCCAAAATGTGGATCTCTCCAATTAATGACTAAATGCACAGGGACAAACTTTTAATTAATCTGAGTGATTAATCTGAAGCCAACACAATGCCATTTCAGTCGGGGATTGAAGAGAACACCTTTATTAATGACTGATTTAAAATTCAGCACACCCATGAGAATTGATCACATTCAGCTTTAGGTATCCTCTTTTCATTTATTTTCCTCCAATTAATTAATCGCCAACTCATACCCTGCCAGACAATAAATCTTAATAAAGCACTTGTCGTTTCACAGTAGCCAAACGCTGCCTGAGTGACTCAGCTAAACTTGATGTTTTTGCCCCCATGGCAAAATGCAGGTGCACATTAAAAAAAAAAAATGCCTGGCACACCACCACCAGTCCTGATCATAAGCTAATTCTCTCAGGAAGAGTCATTAGCATTGAACTCCTGCAGATCCGCTTTAAGTCTTCCTAAAACAGGGATCCGCACCCTCAGACTTCCTCACCACTTCCCTCCTGCAGAGCCTTCCCAGGCCCACCGGGTACGGCATGAGGATGCTGACTCAGTGCAGGTGAGTTCCTGCCCAGCTGCAGGGGCTGTTGGGTTTTTGGGCACAGCCGTACAGCTCTTGTTCCATGCTGCTTATGCTAGTGGTGCCTCCCCCAGTGGTGGTGGGGGGTGTTGTCTATAGAGCTCTTCAAATCAGACGTCTTACAGCAATGATCCCACTGAATGCAGAACATGCACTCTCTCCTTGCAAAACTTTATACACAGACAGTGAAAGGGGGCCATTGTGTTTCCAAAAAAACTGTGCCTGACAAAATTTTTACAAAAAAATCAAAGTCTGCGTGGTCTATTTTCAATATTTCAACTTCCATGTGTGTATTGGGGGTATATGCAGGATAAAATATGACTATTTGACTATATGACTACTAGTGTTACTACTGCTATCACTACTACTACTACTACTACTACTACTACTAATAATAATAATAATAATAATAATAATAATAATAATAATAATGAATAGTATAGGTCCTTTATGAACATTGTCCAGATCTCCATCCCCTGTTCTGTCCCACCCAGCTGGGGTGTAGTGGCTCTCAGTGTAGTCACAGACAGTTGGCTTTGTTGCTCTCCTAGTGCATCAAACTCCTTCTGGAAGACAACAGTCAGTAGCACATTACCAGCTTCCTCACTAGCACAGCTGCGTAATTTCTCAGAAGGGAAAGGTACACCAAATCACCTCATATTGTGTTTCCACTTTAATGGTACGAATTCCACAGAAATATATTCCCTATTATTTATTGCTGGAACTGAACACCAGATTGGGCCCCCAGCCAGATTTACAAATACTTACAGTGGTCAAGTAGACGTTGAGTCTGATTGGCCAGAAGGTCCTGATCCTGCCTTACAGTGCTTACTAGTTTAGAAAAAAGACTACATTTGATTTAGTGAAGCTTTTGACATTTGACAAACCTTTTGTCTGCTCTGATAGACAACATGTACAACATGTACAGTATAGTGTGGACAAAAGTGTTGGCAAAGGCAAAATATCAGGCATAAATTTATATTAATATATATATATATATATATATATATATATATATATATATATATATATATATATATATATATATATATATAATATTTTATTTTGTGTAGACAGAGAGAGAAAGAAAAACTTGCTTGAATTGCTGCCCTGAGGTTACACAGAAGTCAGAGATTGAAAAAAAAAAAAGATTTATTTTGTTTTGAGGCCATTCCTGAATATTGGAAGACTGTTACATATCACATGCAGTTCCAAACTTGAAGCAAAATTGACTTATTCTTTACCTAGTACAATAGTTCCATCTAAAGTTGCAAAACAGTTCATTCAGTGACAATGGCAAAAACTTTGGTGTGGAACTCGTGAAAGGGAATAGTTCAGTATGAGAGGGCAGAATGAGAATGACGATATTGAGGAGGATGACAGAGAGGATGAGTTCAGGAAGAAACACGCTGGTGGTTGAAGGTTTCTAAACAAGGCACCTGATCTCAGGGCAGGACCACACCCACACCACCCCTTCCTGTGTACTAGCCGTACTGCACATTCCACACTTAGCTGTACTGCTCTACTGAATCAGCAGTCACTGACGATGCTCTGAAGAACAGTTAAGGAAACGACTGGGTGAATTAGGAAGTCGGCCGTGCCCCTGCCTGCAGCCCCCCCACCCTGATACATGCGTGTATACCACATAGAAATACCACTGCATACGTTAATGACCAATGGCATGAGTGTACCATTCCCATGAAAGGGGGAGACACCAGAACGGGCTTCCTGTCCTCTTACAAACAGATGCACTATCTGTGCCCGATAATTGCAGCTCAGGCAGTGAGCAGCAGCTATGCGCATGTCACACAGCACCACTGTGTGGAGTTGCACGTACCCTGAGGAAGTCTCAGTCATCCATCACCTTGATTTCCCTCCCTGGAACAGTCACTGGGGGGCACTTGGCCTTGTGTGTGGCACTGGCCTATGCATTGAATGAGTGAGGCAGACACCAGATTGTATCTTCTCTGCTTCCTGTATTGTCTTCCCAGCCATGCTCTTCACCATGTCTTAACTAGTTCACAGTTTTAACCACTTCACTGTCAGAGAGATGGAGAAGATTATTCATAGTTTCTCAGGAATAGCTGTTCTGAAATTCTTCTTTCCACAAACATGATTATAATCCAATTTGACAATGCTATTTAATAAAAATGAGTATTACTTTTTTTTCATTTTTGGTTGTGAGATAATGAGGAAAATTGAAAAACTGAAAAACTGAAAACTGATAATGGTGTTTCTTCCACAGTCTCCTGAAATTTCCATTGATTTGAAGCCTGCACAGAACTGAATTTAACATTAACGAAACCTCTCTCTCACACACAAACTAATCGCAGGCCAGCTCCCGTGAGCTGCAGTTTCTGGATGGTCCTGGCCTCTCTGCTGAGACTGCATCTCCTTCCCTTATTAGGGTTGACAGAGAGACTGGCAGCCAGATAAAAATTTTCAAGCAGTCTGACTCATCTTGAGTGGTTAGAGCCCAGTATGTCTGAGTAGGTTTTGGACTGTGAATTTCCATGTCCTTAAAATGCAGAGAGAAAAATGCAAAGAAACATTTTACATTCAGGGAGGGTAGGTTTTATGATGATAAACTTTTTCCTGTGAGCAGCTAACTGCTACTGACAGTGGCATGCTCAAGATATGCCCACAAGTCTTCACTTTTGACAGCATTCCAGGCTCTTGGGCCAGTGTCCCAAAAGTATTCTTAAGAATGGACCAAGCTTTTATTTATAAATGAGCTAGGAGTAACTTTTAGCAAAGTTATAAGAGAAACGGTCATAAGAGTCAGATTTACACTGAATGTCATGTGAGGTTCATGAACATGTGTGGCGAGATGCATTCCAAATATCAGAATAGCCTTGGGTGATTTTTTTTTTCCATTTCCTTTTCATGACAGCAGCAGTGAATCTGGCAAGTCAGTTCTTTTGAATATTATTAGATGTTTAATCGTGATTCGTTTTTAAAACTTTAACAAGTCAGGTGGAATATAACCCTGCCTTAATCATCTGTTTTGCAATAGGTATGGACTGAATCCTTAAACATATGCCAACATATTTCTCTTCATTTGTATGGATATCATAATTAAACTATGATGCAAGATCAGTTTCATTGCTCAAAAAATAATTCAGGTTTGAATTAAAGGTGAAAAAGATGATAATGTTCCAGCATTTACAGGTACCTTTACCCTGGAATCTGATGTATGAGTCACAGATGTCAGCATCATATACATCTTAAGGATGAAAAATTTGTAAAATGAAAATGTGTCAAAAGTTAAATATAAAACATTAACTACACAAGCCTCTTGCTATACTCAGAAGAGATATATCACATACATTCTGTATTTGGGAGATCAGTGACCCTTGCAAGAAAATTTAGAGTTGGCCCCCATTTGTAGTCTTTACCTGTAACATCCAGACGGTGCAGCGACCCGATGACATCACCGGAGCCGAGGCAGCGCTGGATCTCATTAAACTCTGAGGTTTTGCGACACGCAGGTATGACTTTATCCAGGAATATCATCAAAAATGATTGCTTCTGACCGCGCTGGAGGACACCCAGCCAGTGGCATGCATTCTTTTCAGATTGGGGTGTGTGCTTTGCAGGCGGGTGAAACCATGATCAGGACACCACGGTATGATGTTCCGCTCTTCATTTTAATCTGAGGACCAGTCAACTGTATGGTTTCTGTTCAACCCTTAGAAAACCAGACAGGCAAGAAAAAAAACAGAAGGGACGTTGAAACAGACAGCTCAGACAGAGATACACTCAGGACAGGGTGCACAACATCATCATGTCCCACCGCAACAGTAACACACAACAAACCAGCTCCCAAGCTTATCAATGTGAATCCAGACATTAAGAGTGCAACAGAGTAAATATGGCCGTGCGTCTCCTCAGCAGTCTTCAATAGACAGCAGATACCCAGGCCAAAGGAACACCGCAAAATATTTGCTGACACTATATTATTAAGTACAGTGTGTCCTCAGTGTTCAGAGATGGTTCTTGCAAACAGAAACCCTGTGGTAAGTCATTTGGCCATCCATGTGGTGATATGGTGATTTGATATTATTCAGTGCATGCGACTGCAACCCACATCAGCCATTTCAAAAGCTTAAGAGTACTCTCAAGGCATTAGGAGTCCTCAGGAGCACACTCTTATCTTCTGGACGTTGTGAGAACACTCATAATTCCTGAAAGGTGTTATCAATTTCTTTCAGTCAGGTTCTTAAACTCTGGGGAAATTGCCAGTTCTTTGTATTTTCTGCATTTTATAAGTGGTGCTTTCATGCATCCTTCTTTTTATGAATATGGCGTCCTGATGCGGTGGTGTCGATCTGAGATGTCATCATCACTGTGCCATCAAGAACATACCTCAAATGGTACCCACAGCCTTTAAGTCAGTATGGTTTTGAGCATGGATTAACATTAACTTTGTAGGTCGGCAACTGTCAACTGAAAAGGCTTTGCATTTTGCAATGTGGACAGCAAGAGGTCTTCTGTTTTTTTTTCCTCCTCTTATTTTTGCAGTAAGATGTGTGTGACAGATCCGAGATCACTCATGATAGCCCTCAGAGCACAAAATGTGTCCTGTGGCAGAAATGCTTTCCTCAGCAACAGAGCACATACTGGAACAGAGCTGCAGATTTAGAGGAGAGCATAGAGGAACAATGGGAGGGCATCAGATCACTGAGCTTACAGGCCTTCAGGGGGACCGCTTGTTTACTGCCCGTTCTGCTCTGTTCAGTTCTGTATGGTTCCATAAAGTTGATTACCTCAAACCTCAAGACTCTCCAGATGGAACACATCCAATTCTTAGGCCTGTCATACCACAGTGGCTCTCTCCACTCTGTGAGCAGTGTGCATGCATGCAAAGAGAACAGGGGAAAGAGAAAGACAAAATGAATCACTGTAAATAAAAAAAGAGAATGAAAATGTCACACAGTCTGAGGATACTCAAAGATGCTTCTGGCTCTAGATGCAGCTATCATATTGGTCCATCAGGACCTGTAAACACATTTGCCAGGCCCTCCGGGCGGGGGGGGGGGGTGGTCTGCGGGCAGTGCCACCTGGCTTGGCTGTAGTCCAAGGTACAATGGTTCAGAATCAGTTGAGCTGACGACGTGACAAGATTGCTCAGGGCCAAGGCAGTAGCAGTGGTGTCAGGGAATTTACTGATAAAGCAGGGGGTACATACTTACTGAGGGACAGGCTAGTTTCAATAATTCATATACATGTCTTATGTGTCCTGAAGCTATACAGTATACATTTATGTTATTTTGTTCAAACTGCGAGCCTTACAAATCCCCCCAGCTCGGGAGAATTATATTGAGAGGATGCAGTTACTAACCTAGGAGTGGAGATACAGTAAATCATTGGGAGCTTTAGAGAGAGGAGAGAAAAGAGGATTTCAACAGATCCTAGAACTTAAACAGATTGAAGTGAGACTTAAAACACTTAATCTCTTTACAAGGCTCACGGGAACTTTGACTGAGGTCTTTAAAATCTTTAAAAGGATTAATAAGGTGGGTAAATGGTAGCTGTTTCAAGCTAAATTATGTCAGCTGAACAAGACAGGACCGGATGGAAACTTGTTAAAAGTAAAGTTTTCTCAAACACTAGTGTTTCTTTTCATGAAGATAAATGAGTGCATGGAGCAGTTTACCAGCATTTTGTTTCAGGCCAGCTTCATTTTCCATATTATTATTATTATTATTATTATTATTATTATTATTATAGGATGGATTGTCTTTCATGTATTGGAGAGCACCCTCCACAAAATGTGTGCTGTTCCTAGGAGGGTTATCTTCTGTACTTCTTGGATGTTGATGTTGCTTGGAATCCTATTGGTAAATTTTTCCAAGCCTTTTTTACAAGTCCTAGAGCTCCTATAATCACTGGTATAATCTCTGTGGATATTCCCCACATCCTTTTGATCTCAATCTCAAGATCCTTGTACTTGAATAGTTTCTCAGTTAGCTTGACAGATGTGTTTTGTTCTGATGGTACAGCTACATCAATCAATATGCACTTTCTTTCACTGTTCATTTTGATAACTATGTCTGGTCTGTTTGCCATTATCTGTTGATCAGTATGAATTGGCATATCCCATAAAATTATAACACCATTAGATCGAGTATTGGGTTGGTGTTAGTACCACTTCTCTGTTGTTTCAATATTGTATTCCTTACAGATTTTCCAGTGCGGATACATTGCTATTTTGTTGTGTCTGGAAATATATTCTGTTTTTGCCAGTTCCGGACAGCTTGCAATAATGTAGCCGATGGTTTCCTCAAATTTACTACAGATCCTGCAGAGTGGGTCTGTTCCATCTTTGACTATTCAATGGTGGTAGGATCTTGTGGCAAGGCTCTGGTCTTAGGCAGCAATGATCAGTCCTTCTGCTTCTGCTTTCAGTCCACAGTTTTTGATCCAATAACTAGTCTTTTGCCTGTACATGTCTGCTTCTTTTATTCTTTTTGGGTATTTCCCATGCATTGCTTTCTCCTCCCAGTTTTCTTCTAGTTGTTGTTGTTTGAGTAGCTTTGCTTTCTTTCTAAATCTTTGGGCATAGCTCTTACTGTAGCTGCCTCATTACTGGTTGGTATAGCATCCGTGATTCCTAGTTCAGTTTTCTACTTGGCAACTTCTTTTTTTATGGAATATAACTTCTTCTTACTATCATGACATCACATCATTGCAAGTTGATAGATATGTGTCCAAGTCAATGGTTGTAGTTTTATAAGTCATCCGCAATTGGGTTAAGCCATGTCCTCCTTATGATCTTGGTATATAGAGTCTGTCAACATCAGCTTTCGGGTGGTGAATTTTTTCCATGGTCAGCATTTTTCTTGTTTTGGTGTCAATCCTTTTGATGTCATTAAGGCTCCAACTGATGATGTTAAAGCTATATGTCACTACTGGTATAGCTAATGTATTAATAGCCTCATACTTGTTAGCTGCATTAAGCTTACTTCTCAGTACTATCCTGACTCCTCTATAAAATTCTTTTTGAATTTTCTCCTTCATGGCTGAGTGTTGAATGCCATCTCCTTCGTCAATTCCTAGGTACTTATAAGTACCTTCCTGATCTAGCTCTTTGTACTGTTGATGTCCAGGTTGATATTACAGGTACTGGTGATCCTTCCTCTTTTAAAGGTGGCTTTTGCCACCGTATTATTAGGGGTTGCTTGTGTCTACCCATATGTGCAAGATATTGTGAGTGTATATGAACACAAAGATGTACACGCTGATGAATTCTGGCACAGCCATTCATAAACAATGAGATATACTGTACTTGCAACCACCATCCAAAGTGAACATGGATTAGTCATGTCTACTTTATTATTACACTTAACTGTAAAGCCATTGATTTGTGCACCATTTGCACCTATAACCTCCTCATATTTCCTCTGTGTGGGAAAAGATAAATGGAAGAAAATATGGAAAAAGGGAGAAAATTAATTAAAATGAAGATCCCCCTCTCCTAGGTCATGACAACTGAACTGCACTTTATCAGATAGCTAGCTGTATCCAGCAATGAGTCCACAAGTTCACCCAATTTTAGTTTTGTTAGACTTCACAGGAGCTTGAAAGTCGTTTTTGTCTACCTCTAGTGTGGTTCTCTGGTTTTAATTTCTCTGTCCCTGGCTCTCTATGTCTCTCCTTTAATCTGTCTTGATGGTTCTGTGGTTCTGTGGTTCCCCCTCAACTGTTATTATTAACAATCTAATTAAGTTTGATGCGCTGCAGACTTTTTATTGAATATAAATGTTGATAAAACTGGACTTGTAAACATAAATCTACTTTGCCATTTTTTTATTTATATGCATAAAACTGCAGTTTGTTTAAATAAGCACAATATAGGCACAGTGTTCCATATGGGAATACTCTTCCAAGAAGCATATTACTGTTGTATGGTAGTAAATCAAAAGCTGGAATATGTATAATGTCTCTCACATATAACTTAAACACAGTTGCCATACCCCCAATGTTTTGACATTTAAAACATGTTTAGAATTCTTTCTGGTCTACTGAAACCATTAACGTGTATTTTTATTCACGTAACTGCTCATGCACTTGGTAATGATGTCAGAAAACTGTACTCGCTGAAGCCTCTCTGTGTTCTTCGCATCTGCATTGTGGACACTAGTCTGTCACAGCAGGGTTGCTCTTCAGTACAGTTTTATCTGTGAGCTCACTCACCTGTGGATTTTTTGTTTACTCACGTCTGAACCACCACAGGTATCTGCTTAAGCTGCCTAAGCACTTCTCAAGGTTTCATACCTTCATTATCTGAAGCAGTCTGACAGATCACACAGCGGTTATGGTGGACATTCACAGTCTGTAGATGATCATGATTGGTGAGAGGATTCTTTTGTTAGCATTGCATTATTTTAACTATTAAGCTGCTGTTTCATGTCTTATAGATGTGTGTATGCTTATGTATGTGTGTATGCCCTTCCTGTAACATCTAACACTACTTTTGAACTGTTTCTGGTGGGATTTTGGACCATTCTTCAACAAGGAAAGCCTCTTTGCACACTGTGTTCCAGAACTTCACATAAAGTTTCAATGATGTTTAGATCTGGTGATTGGGGAGGCCATGGACGGTGTTTGATTTCAATCTGGTATTCACTAAATTATTCTTGAATCCATTTAGGTGTATTTATGGGACATTAGAATCTTGCAATATTAATGTTTTCTCCATAGGGTTTACATGATTGTCTAAAATGGCTTGGTGTTCCTTACCCATAATTCTACCAAGCAGAATAATAATCGGACCCAATGACTCCCACAACATAGCTGTCCATACCTTAATATATCTGACATCATTTTATCAGTTGGAAACAGGCAATGTGTGGAGAAGGTTTCCTTTGGCTTTATCCAAAAATTAACCTGTCCAAAAGAGAAAAAGTCAACTTATCAGATCATATTGCTTTCTTCCACTACTAGGAAGTCCAGATTTGTCCTCATCACAATATATAAATCATTTCTGCAAACTGGCCTTAGTTACAAGGATTTTCTGAATGGTTGCCATACCATAAATGTCAGCATTGTGTATAGTGTTTGTTGAGATTGAGTGCACAGACAGAAGTGTATATTCAGTTCTGTGGTAATTTTGAGGTCATTGTTTTGCAGTTTTTAGCCGTTGTCCTGTAGTGTCCATGTTCCCCTGTCCGTGAACAACAACTTTTGATGACTGTAATGATTTTTGATGCCATTTCCGATAAAACATGAAATAATTTTGCTGTTTCAAGTGACTGACACACCTGCAATTTGAGCACTAAGTTTCACGTCACGTCTTTTACAGCAGAAGCATATTGGTAACGAAACCCTCATGTTGCTGTGTGTGTGTGTGTGTGTGTGTGTGTGTGTATGTGTGTGTGTATGTGTGTGTGTGCGCCACTCCCTATATAGGTACAGTTATTTAATGGGCAATTGATTTATGTAAATTTACCGTTACATTAAAATCAGATGAAAAACATGTAAAAGCAGAATGTTTCATTTTTTAATTCATCATGAAATTCACTAGTGCAGCAACACTTGCCTTTTGAAATGAAACCCTGGGGAGGTATTTGTATGAGTGTGTGTGTTTGTGTTTATGTTGCTATGCATAGGAGGGGATGCAGTATATGTGCAGAATCAGAGACAGTTTCTCATGTCCTTGTCATTCCAAATACAAAGCCAAGTCAGCGGCAAGAGTGAACAGAGTGTTCCAACATCATTGTTAGCAACATTAACATATTCTTATGCACTCAGAAAGTAATTTCCAATCAGTTGCTCCAAAACATTACCAAAACACACATTACATTAATCAATTGCTTTAGGTTACTGAAAATATCAAAATAATTATATAAATTAGGCCTTGTGTTTGCCGGGATGATAAATAAAAAGATTGTTAAATACACAATTAGGTTCTCAATATGAATGGTGCAAATAGCATCTTTCAATAAAATTAAGAGGTAAGAAATAATTTGTTTTTCCCCCTTTCCTCAGAAAGTTGTAACACCTGTATCCTCTTTGCAAAAGATCAAGTAATTACCCAAGTAACAAGGAAAATATATTTCACTAATTATCAGGAGTCTTCTTACGAGAGTTTCCTGAGATGATCTTTTCTGAAATACAGGCGCCAGCATGAAAATTAAACCCCCTCCCATTATTACATTGTGTTGTGGTCCCCTCCATGGTGCAGCTAAGTAAAGCTGGGCCAGATACCATATTGGGAATGGATGTAGTGTTGGCAAACCAATAAGGGGCACTCTCCTTTGTGGACAAAAAGTACTGCCCCCATCAATTATAAGGACATCTGCTGGAGATGAGACATTAAAATCTCTGTTATCATTAAAGATCTGATGGCACTTATCACAAAGAGATGGGGTGTTTCCTTGCTCCCTGGCCAAATTTCTATTCTGGCTTCATTAAAACAGGGCATCTGACTGTCTTCTGTTTAACTGGTGAAAATACACCCTTGGTTTTCCATTGAAAATCATGTTCTAGTACAACATGGCTTCAATGCATTATGTATCTCAAATGGGTGCTACATATTCATTTCCAATGTTACATACAAAAATGTAAAAAAAGAGAACATGGCAGCAGATTCAATAATATTTATTATTATATCTGATTTGACACTAAGAGCACGGTCTTGTCTCAGCGCTGCTCACTGGTGTTAACTGCATCACTCCTATCTGGGAGGTCAGGCTCAGATGCCCACTCCTATCAGTGTTTAGTGCAGCTCAGAACTGATTACGTTACAGTGCATTTGGCCAGGGCGTTGATCCAGGGAGGCTTGTAAATTCTGGAATGCGGTCATGGAGTTGTGTTGCTGTGTTTACTGCCACGTGTTTACACAGCAGGACAGCAGGACCACCTCCCAGCACCACAGGGATCTGAAACTTCCCAGTAACCTTAACCTCCCCCATCCCCATCCCCCATCCCCCATCCTTCTGCAGTTTGCACCGCCCGCTTTATTTTAGTGAGTGAGTGAGTGAGTGAGTATGTACTGAGTGTGGTTGAATGTGGATTGCCAGACACATGGGCGCACACACACACACACACACACACACACACACACACACACACACACTCATGTAACATGTCCCTTCACATCAGAGCGGAGTAGGGACCGCACTCTGCCGAGGGAAGACAAAGTCTAGGAAATGCATAAGCATGAAAAACCACTTCATCATGTTTTAATGATTCGAGAGGCTGCACTCTCACCTAAAGGCCTGGTGCTGGATACTGGGCATGCGGCTCACGTGCTGGCTCCCCCCAGGCAGGAGTGTTAGCTCTGAGCATGTCATAGCCGTGTGAGCGCAGATAAACACTGTCTACACTCGGCCACTTGACACAGACATGCTACAGGCAAGGAAAATTTGGAAGAAAAATTTAAGGAAGTATTTCTCACATTTATTATTCATCTCCAGCTCAATATGGTTTGACCAGTGCATCCATAGTTCTGCTCTCACCTGCATAATTAAGCTGCTGGGTGGTTCTGCAACTCGACTCCTCTGGACAGGTGGGCATGGAGTATAGCCATGAAAGCAATGGCTACCATTCACTGACCACCACATGACACCCCACTGGTGTAGACTCAAAGTTTACCATCACGTGCCAGTGTTTCTCCATTACTGCTTAGCCATGATATTGCATGACCGTGCTTATGTTGGCAGGGTTATTCTGTGGCAATGGCTGGAGCAGAAAAGTAGAGGACAGCCTCTTTTCACATCAGCAGTTGCAGTGCTGAGGCGGCTGAGGGGGCTAAGAAAGCTTTCAAAGCCAGAGTAATCCTTTCCCTTTGCAGTAGTGATTTCGCCAAGTTGAGCTCAGAGCAGATGCTTGTTAATATGCTGAGGCAGCCTGTGTACTGCTGGCCTGGGACCTGGCTTCCCGGTCACTGAGTCCCCCTAATTCTGAACTACATATGCCCTTACAGCTCACAGAATATCCCTGTTCAGACATCTTCAGGTCATTCCACGTAGCAATTTTAAATGGATGTGTATGTTGCCTTTCACCTATTTCTTTTCACAATGGACTGTTGATGCTTCAACCTTATGTTCTCCATCAAGTTTACATTTATTTTCTTTCACCTCATGGCCAGCTTCTATGTTGATGGCAGTACACATGGTTCTGGACACACAAGTCAAGTACAGTAAATGTTTGGGGCACATCACTGCTTCAAGGTCCCATGTTATGTCTGATAATACATGGTGAACAATTCCACAGAGCAGAATGAGCGAATGAGGTCTCAAGGAGACCCACTGTTTTCTCTAGAAGGAATTACTAGTAGGAAGAACCTTAAATGCAACATTGCTGTCCTTTCTGACAGATGTGGCTGACTGAGGGCTGAGGATCACTAAAGTGCTGAAATTAGGAGGCAGTGCACAATAGGTATTTGAGCACTAGTATTACAGCGCACAAAAGCCCTTGGTCACAAACCTTGTTTTCAGATTATAAAACTTTTTGAGACTGATTGAACTAAATTAATTTAAAAAGAGAAATATGTGTCAACACCATAGTGACTCATTATACTCCCACTGTGTCTACACATGAAGGACTAGGTTTGTTGTTGTCACAGTGGGAAGTATAGGAAGTGACAGAGGGTGGTGCACTGAACAGAAAGGAGACTCACTCCCTCTGCGAGCCTCCCTGGGGCATTTTCACTTGAGCACCCCCCTCATTTCAAAAGAATAACACATTTGATTTTCACTCATTTATCAATTTATTTCAGGATGATTTGTTTAACCCTGAGGGAAACATGAGTGAGAAGTAAATTGAATCTTGTTTCATCTTTCCAAAAAAAAAAAAAAAAGTGAAAGACTGAAAAGAAGCCACTTTGAGCGCAGTGGGGAAAAAAGTTTTGGGTTCAGTTTGAGAGGTCTTGTAATATAATTTCAGAAAGATTTGCCATTGGCTGCAGCTTCGATCCTCGCTGCCTGTGAGGGTTTGACAGGAGAGCACTGCTATTGAGCGTCTGGGGGTCCTAATGGAGCAGAGGAGGTCGTTGGCTCCGTTAATGGGATGGATTGTTTGTGCCAGCTCCTCCTGCAGCGAAAGCTCCGGTTCACTCTCGGCCATGGATCGCAACAGCCCCATGCCGGGACGGTTATCAAAACACCTCTCCCAACTACTGTCCTATATGTGCGGAAGGTCGGGCCGTTTACAGCGCGACCTCAAACACGGCCGTCGGCTCTGGGACAACAAGCCTGCACCGCCGGCCTGTTTTCTCTGGCAGGACCCGATTGCTCACGGGAGGATTCCACAGGGCACGGAGACAGGGGGGAGCCATAATCAATCACGGCTAAAGTGAAGAAACACACCGATGTGACACTGGAACATTGGAGGAGAACCACCGTCTGCCTGACAATGGATGACGTGTGACTGCCCAGTGCACACAAAAGCTGTGTTTTTAAAGTCAGAGGTGTCAGTGGAATAATATATGGCCGGATTCAGACTGATCTGCAAGGAGCCAGGCCTTTCCTCCTCCCCAGACCTACTGTACCCCTTAGAGAATCAGAGCACATTTGGACCATTTCAAACTGAACCAATTATGCTCAGCAGCCACGGCACTCCCTTATTCCAGGGAGAGGGACCCAAGGGGTGAGTTTAAGGCTTCCAGTTTAGCATCTCTCCTCCTCTTACTCTTACTACGCACTGCCGCGTTGGAACTTCCTCGAAGTTTCCACGTAAAAAAAGTGAAATATGGACAAATTGTTCCTGGATGTCCCTGCGGAGAGCCGAACGAACAGATGCGGTAAATTACGGGATGGTATGACGCGCCACAGGCAGATGTGTCACCAATCACTCCCCTGGCCCCTGCGCCACCGCTCTGATGAGGTGTCACAAGCCGAGGGAACGCGGCGGTGACAGCCGGGGTGGAAACCGCCACATCTGCAGCTCCCAGTCGGCGCCATTAGAAGGAGAGGGGGCTGGTTCAGCCGAGGCACAATGGCAAACGTGTGGAGGCGTTTAGGCGTTTAGATCTTTGGGACATCAGCACCTCGCTGTGACAGACATCACCAGGAGACAAGAGTACGCCCAAATT
The DNA here is from genome assembly GCA_019176425.1 of Megalops atlanticus. Lineage (NCBI taxonomy): Eukaryota > Metazoa > Chordata > Actinopteri > Elopiformes > Megalopidae > Megalops > Megalops atlanticus. The sequence goes on along the minus strand of CM032875.1, from coordinate 22,141,361 downwards.
CATTAAAACTGGCGGGAAATAAGTGCCTCTTGACGGATGTCCCAGTTTGGATCTCTGTTTCCATGCCTGCTGTATAAATGGGATCTGTCTTTGTCAGAGATGGCGAGACTAGAGCTGAGGGATGGGGGTCAGGTAGCAATTTGTTCTCAGCACTGCATTTGGCATGGGCAGGTGGACAGAAAGTCCTCTTAAAAGGAAGGTGTTAGAGGTTACATTCCACTGAGATGTTCTAGATTAAAAACCCCATGCACTTGTGAACATTTGGTGAGATTTGGAGGGGGGGGCATCCTACTGATATCTTCTACTCATCAGTGAACACCCTCTCCAGACATTACTCATGAAAGAACATTATCTACCCTGAAACAGAAGCTCCTCCGGCTTTGGACATGGCTAAAATGTAGAAAACAGAAAACACTGAAATAGCACAAGAGAGCTGCTGTTTTGTGAGGGCCCATGCTGGCTCAGAGGTTAAAAGCAGCCCCTGTGGACAGGATTACCACATATTTGTAAACTGAATGTTTTCGTGTGCTGTGTAAACCGAGAGATGACTGAAGGATGTCACTGGCCCGTTTCTCTCTCTTACTCCCTTGTTCTTTCTCTCTTTCATGCTGTCTCCATTTCTCCTCCCCTGGCTTTTCTCACCTTTTCTCCTTCACTCGCTCTTTCCTTTTTATCATTACCCCTCTGATTTGTCTCCTCTTTTTCTGTCTCCATCCACCACTCTTTTTCTCTGCTTCCTCTTTCCTCTAACTCACTACCCTCTCTTTATATTCATCTCTTTACTGTCTCTCTCCTGCACCTTTTTTCTTTCATCATTTTGACCTGTTTTCATTACTTTCTCTTTCTTTCTACCCCTTTCCCTTTTTCTTTCCTCCTCCTTTTTTCTCTCTCCCCCACTTCTCTCTCTCTACTCGCATCTCATTTCTCTTTCCCCTCACTGATGAGGCAGTACTCCCAAGTCCTGCTAGAGGGCAGTATAGTGTCAATCTGTCTGAGACTGAGCATTCCATTCACAGTCTGAAAGCAGAAGTCTCTGAAACTTCTGTTTGGCTTCTACTAGCCCGCAAAGAGGGCACATTTCTCATTCTCTTCCACCAGCATCTTCTATGTAGATGAGTTCATCCCTCTTAAGAGTGCAGGGATTCTTGGCTCCTTTTTACCATTTGATCTCTCCCACCCACATATGAGAACACACAACCATACAGAAATGTGCATCCTCACACATACACGAACAGTGAAATCATGGCGGTTTACTGGTAGGGTGACTAATTGGGAAATGGGGACTGGCTGTCCTCCACAGGCTGACGGTGACTCTCAAGGAACCACTTTAGTCAAAGGCACGCTAAACCGACATGCAGCAATTTTTTCCACCAAGGACGGGAGGGATTACCGTGCAAATTCGCAGGCAATTACCCCGCTTGCACTTAGCCACAGCCACTGATCCAACATAATGCACATCAGAATGCCGCATCGGCATCCATCACAGACAGTGAAGAAGGAGCAGGTGGAACCCCTTGTATCTGTGAACGTGCTGTCTCAGGAAAGGAGACGGATTATGGAATTACAAAGAACACACGTAAATGAGCATGAAGCTATAAATGCTCCCTGGAGCTGGGCCAGCAAGCAAAGTGAGTTATTGCTCTTCGTTTTGACAGCTGGGGTTGGGACGGCTGATAATGAGCCACTTAATGCCGTGACCCCCAGCTCTTCATTAGCCGCATTATAACCCTATTTTGTTCACTGCTTCATAGAATAGCATTGGCTGTCATATTCCTTGTCATGCAAGCCCCTGATCTCCTGATCCTCTGCTTTGGTTGTATTGCCAGACTCCCTCAGCACTGGCACAGACTCAGTCTTTCCAGTCAGTGACTACCAATGTACCATTCATGCTTCCTTTCAACAGGGAATACACATGCAGACAAAATCTCTCACATGCACACACACACACACACACACACACACTTGCATACACACACATGCAATTTATTAAAGTGTATATTTCTCTAATATGTGTTATTATATTGAGAGTTCACTGTTCCTGGGGAAATCTGAGATATGAATGTGACACAAAATTACTGTGTGACTTAAGAAGATGGAAAAGCAGAGGGTTTCACTATGACACAGCTGCTTAAAATGATTTGTAATCAGGCAGCACACATGCAATTCTTTGCACTACCTTTTTTTTAATGAGAGGGTTTTGAACCTTCCATCAGTATGAAAAACAATAAAGTGGATTAGAGAAAGATGAAAATTATGAGGGGAAAACACATTAGTTTGACATTCTGGTACAGTAGTTATGCGTGTGTGTGTGTGGTGTGTGTGTGTGTGTGTGTGTGTGTGTGTGTGTGTGTGTGTGTGTGTCAGGGGGTTGGGGTAGGGTGGCAAAGCATTTCTTCAAATGACAAATCTCTGGATATGAGTAACAAAAATCCCATGTACTTATTGCTTGGCTCAAAAAAAGAGGTCAATCAAATCAGAATCCGTCAGGGAAATTAGTGTATTACATTTCTTTCCACAGCAGTGTTACCTTCCAGACTGGTGTGCTCTTTGTAGCGCCATCCTTAAGGTTATTTCCCCACAGAGTCTGTTTTTCCCATCGGCCTTCTTCCACTTCCTCTTGGTAGGGTTGGAAGTCATTTAACACTCCAAGTGTCAGTGTAACGTGTCTGTGCAGCCCCATGTGATACTCACATGAGTGCACACAAAGGTATGTACACACACAAGGATAGATACACACACACTGTTTCAGACACAGATTCACACTCACACTCAGACAAACATTTTCACATTTACTCACATACGCATACATTCACACACACACGCACACACACACACACACACACACACACACACACACACACACACACACACACACACACACACACACACACACACACACACACACACACACAGGCATCGTTTTTTGCCATTTGAACAGCCGCCCTGTCAGGCCCATAATCGTTATTAGAGTGACTGGCGAGCGTCCCTGTGTCCTTCAGTGGTCCTGGGTTTTTGCTGAAGCTAACTTACCCCATCAGTGCACAGTAAGAGCTTGGCAAAGGCCCTGCGGATCAGGAGCGGGCCGCTGTGTGCCGCACAGATGACAAATTCTCCTTCTCAATAAATTCATTAAAGGTCACCCTTCCTCCACCGCTGGCTTTTCAAGGAACTCCAGGCCAAAGCCCGGCAGTACAGTATGTGTTTCAGTCTGATCATCCAGTCGTGGCACCAGTCCCACCCTCTGACTCTCTCTCACCGTCTCAGTTTTGAGAAAAATAACGAACTGCTGTGTGATGGCCTCCAGATGTGAGCATCAAACCCCTGCAGGACAAAACAATCTCCATTTACTCCTCTTCTCATGAAGCAAAAAGTCAAACCGCAAACACGCCATCAGATCCCACAAAAGGCCTATGATGCTATGGGGGGTGCATTGTCTGACGTGAGCTGAGGGCAATACAGTAGTGTGGGAATGTGATGGCAAACTTGCCAGTTGTGTTGTCACTGACATTTAGGTATATCCCTCACACATCAGAGGGATGAGTCAGACTACAGACCACTGACCAATATGGAAGACATCAGCCATCATCCCCCTGGGTGCATGACACCAAAAGAACTTGCGCACTAACACATTAGTGTGCATTCCACGTTTAACATTTGTCACTGTTGCTCTGTTGCTCCTCACAAATCGCATTTTCAGCCATTTAAACTTTATTCATGGGAAGTTGCTTGCAACTGTGAATGCAATAACACACAACTGACTGTCAGAACAAATTTTCTGACACCCCCCTTTGATTAAAAGTGGTCTGCTGAAAAACAGCATCAGCAGGGTGTGTGATGACCATAAATTCCTGACTTTAAACCTTCCTCAATGTCAGCTGTTCTTTGCTTCCCTTTGCTGTATGTCTTCCTACTCCCATGGGGCTCATCGCCTGCTTGGCCCGGTCAGTCGTCCTTACGCAGAGCCAGTGGGACTGACCCCAGGTAAAGTTCTCTGATGAGAGCAGCGCCATGGTAAGCCTTTGAGGAGATGCCCCTGGGCAGAGTCTCTCATTTGTATTCCAGGCACGTTTCTCAGCTTTTCTTCTGACCTTTACCTTAGCGTGAGTTTCTGACTGGGCAACGTACCTGCGCTACACTTTTGCAGAAATTCTCTTCAAGGGGAGGTGAGGTGAGGGCCAGTCTCCCAGGCGTCTTTGCCTGACTGACGTGGACAAAAGCAATCACGGTCGCGCAGCGGAGTAGCGTGCCAACCGCCTTCCTGCGTAAAATTCCCCATACATCCTCAAGAAAAAACAGACTGTACAGAGCTGCAATGTACCACAAAAAAACACTGCAGATCAACAGACAAAGAATGCACTCACACATGTTAATAGAGGAGGATGGGAGTTTTCGTTTTTTTTTTTTTTTTTTTTACTGTACACTATTCCTTGCACGCAAGAGAAAATGAATTCTAATTATGCCATGGCACAATTTCAGCCCAGTGAAGAATGTCACACTTAGTTTGTAAGTGTCATTCAGAGCATAATTTTCATAGCAGTTATGTGAAGGACTTTTAAAGGCCCTTCAGTAACATTCCAGTGTTATGCAGCATTATTGCCTCTGATTGCAATAGTGTCAGGCTGCAAAAATACAGCTTAGCTTGGCTATTCAGTATTGAATGGTGGCATGACCTCTTGGCACAAAGAATCACACGTAAATACCCTGCACAAGGAGATATTTATTTGAAGGATAATTCAAATAAAATAAGTGTCCCCAAGTGACTGAACGTGTGGGAGAGTGACCTTGCTCCGCTGCACAGTGGTATAAAAAAATAATACCACTATGGTATGGATACATGCATACATGGGAGTGGAGGCTAAATATTTAAAACAACAGAAGCACATTCTGAATGCAAAAGGAAGGCAAAATTTTGAAAGCGAACCATGAAGAAATCTGTAATAAAGCCTTGGTCATGGAGCAGAGAGACACAACTTATCATATGGTTGAATCTTGAAAAAGGTCATCTTGACCAAAATTGAATTGATTTCATCTGCCCATTAAAAACATGTACATTACATTTATTCATTTGGCAGACACTTTTATCCAAAGCGGCTTACAAGTGAGGTACAATACAACACAAGCGAAAAACCATACAGAGTCAAGATTAAAAAAAAGACCAGGGTACTTGATGCAGGTAATTTTTTTTTCTGTTGCATAAAACTGAATTGTGACAAACAGTAGAGATATAACACATTCGTTCCTGATATTGATTTCCAATATTAGGAAAAGCATTTTTGCTTCAGAGGGAAGGTTCTTTGAAACAGTAGAAAAAAGCGTGTGTGTGGCGTGAGGCTTGTGTTTATGTACTCTAAAGGACGCAGAGCACTGGCTGGAGCTCAAGGTGTGTGACAGCACAGCCCAGTCACACAGAAATAGCCACAGCAAGGGGAACGAGCAGGACACATTTCCAGAATACCTCCTCATAATCCCAGCCCCTTCCCTTCCAATGCTCTCTTCCCCTCCCTCCCTCACTCCCTCCCCTTTCCCTCTCTCTCTCTCTCTCTCTCGCTCTTCCTCTCGTATGTGAGTGCTTCTCTCTCTCTCTCTCTCTCTCTCTCTCTTCTCTCTCTCTCACACGCGCACAGACTCTCGCTGTGAGTGAAATACAGAATGCTCAATCTCTATCAGTATCTTACAGTACTGCTGCCTTTAGACTCATGCCTTTGTTTTCTTTTGTTTTTTTTTTAATGTTTATTTTCTGTTTAATTTAATTTCTCTTCTGATTGTTTTAACATCATTGGCCTCTTGTTCTTAACCTGATCTAAGGGGCTGTGATCTGCAAGGTGTTCTGATGAGTAAAGGGAGCAGAAGTTTGCCACGTTACTAAAGCTAATTTCCTATTTACAGTAATTAGTGTTTCTTTTACAGAATGTGTAAATCTGTTTGTATGACGATCGTGCTTTAATCGTGGACTTTTTTATCAATTCAAGATCAAGGATTTTTAATTCAAATGCCCTCACCGGATCTGGGGTTCAAGTTGCTGATTCTCTCATATGAGATACATATGGCGCACAATGAGTTAATGGCTGGTACATACAGTAATTGAAGCTAAATGCTGAACCTTTCAGTTGGAGGAGTCATTCTGTCTGCTGGATTCAATCAAGGTAAGGCAGCAAGTTTTGACTTAAATGACAGTTCAGTTTGACTCACTGAGACTTACAAACACACGGCTTTACTCTGTCTGAAGAGATAAGGGGATTTTGTAAATGAGAGACAAATCACTCCAACTCATGGAAATACGTTTCTTTATTCCTGAGACATTAATGTCCTTTTAATTTTGTCAGAGTCCACAGTAGCTGAGGAGTTTTTCAGAGTTTTGCCGTGCCCTAGAGAGTTTAAAAATGGCAAATGTCCTGTGCTAAAAGTGACTTTGTTTTGTTTTTTGTAATTTTTGCATCAACATTTACTTCTTCCAAACAAGTAATTATTTTGACCAAATTAGAGTGGAGTACTTACAGCTCAATTAGAGTGGTGTGTATTTACAACATCTCTGCATCACCCAAATTGTTGTTTTCAAACCTTGGAGGGAGCATTCAACCACTCTCACCAGATCAAAACGCTCAGATCAATGTATTCAGTACTGATGTGCATGTGTACACACACACAAACACAAACTATTTCCGCGTTCATTTTTCAGTCAATGTCAATGAAACTTATGGTTAATTTATTTAATGCACATTCTGTTGTATTTCCTGTTCGTGGACCTCGCCCTGCTGCATAGAGATGACCACTGTATCAATGGAGCCCCTGGTGGTGCTGGTGGAGAGGATCCCCAATGCTACCGACCCTCCGGTGGACCCCTCCGCCAAGGACATGGCCGCCACTCTCACCATCGGCACCATCCTGTCGGTCATGTGCCTGGTGGGCGTGTCCGGGAACATATACACGCTGGTGGTGATGTGCCACTCCATGCGCTCGGCTGCGTCCATGTACATTTACATAATCAACCTGGCACTCGCAGACCTCCTCTACCTGCTCACCATCCCTTTTGTGGTCTGCACCTATTTCCTCAAGGGATGGTACTTTGGGAACGCTGGCTGCCGCATCCTGATCAGCATGGACTTCCTGACCATGCACGCCAGCATCTTCACGCTGACCATCATGAGCACGGAGCGCTATTTTGCGGTCATCAAGCCCCTGGACACGGTCAAGCGCTCCAAAAGCTACCGCAAGGCAATTGCACTCCTGGTGTGGGTGGCGTCGCTGGTGCTCACCCTACCTATGATTGTCAGCGTTCAGCTGATGCCAGTGGGCATGTGCCACTCCACTCTCAGCCCGCTCTCCTACAATATCTACATCTCCTTCCTCTTCTGCACCAGCATTGTGGCCCCTGGCATGATCATCGGCTACCTTTACATCCGCCTGGCTCGGACTTACTGGATATCCCAAACTGAGACCTTCAGACTGACCAAAAAGTTGCCCAACCAAAAGGTTCTGTACCTGATCTTCACCATCGTTCTGCTCTTCTGGGCCTGCTTCCTGCCATTTTGGATCTGGCAGCTGCTAAACCAGTTCAACCCCCCCGTGGCCCTCTCCGCCAAGGCCAGACGGAACATCAACTACTTGACCACCTGCCTGACCTACAGCAACAGCTGCATCAACCCTTTCCTCTACACCCTGCTCACCAAGAACTACAAGGAGTACCTGCGCAAGCGGCAGAGGACCTGGACCTCCGGCAGCTATTTCAACCGGAGGAATCGGTTCCAGAGGTCCCCGCGGCGCTCCCTGTCCTCCAGCAGCCAGCAGTGCACAGAGAGCTTTGTGCTCGCGCACACCTCCCGAACCAACAACAGCAGTCTGTGAGGTAGGTCCAAGCTACCATTACAGATATTCACTCACCAATCTGTGCTGTTTCTTTCTCTGTATGTCCACGAACGCATTATGGTTTTAGTCCCTTTTGAGCCCTTGGTGGGTTAAGATGGTCAATTTCTTTAGTTTGAGTCTGTTCACCAATGTCTCTCTGTTTTAACTGTACATGTAAGTTTGAGTCTACCTGGGGTAAGCAGATTTAGTTGTGCCTTCTGAATGTTTGTGGTTTCAGCTGTTTAGGCGCATCCACAGTACAGGTAGCAGAGATCCACAAACAATGAGCAGGTCGAACCCAGCTCATCTTTGTCTGGCCTCCTCAGTGAGACATTCTTTGGCATGTAATTGCTCAGCAGAGACAGAAGGGGTGTCTCACATGTCAGAGAGCTGGGACAGGGAGGAACAGAAATGCCACACGAATGATGGGGGACACACTAAGCACTGGCTGCTCCTCACACTCTTGCACAGAGAGGTATTCCTCACAGCTGCAGGTCCCAGAGACCAGCGGCAGCTTTCAGGCTGAGATATACGCCCCATCCCCAGAATACAGTCCGCTGAGTGACACTTCCAGTAATTTATGAGGAAGAACATTAACCTGCTTTATGATGTGGATACCGTGGAGTATACGACACACGCAACAATGTGTAACTCATAAGCAGTTCAACGCCCTGAGCATGTGCATAGCTGTATGTGTGTGTATATATAGATGCATTTACGGAGTGCAGGTGTGTACATTACCCCCTACATGGTCTTACTGACTACACTGTAAGTTTGAGATGTGCAACAGGTCGATGACATTCATTCATGTGTGAGCACAAGCCTTCAATCTTTCATGCATACACACACTCACGAATAGGGCAAAAGAAAGTAACAATGGAGGGAAACACAGACATTCGCCTCACATTAGCAAAAATAAATTGTTGTCTCGCAAATAAACAAATGCTGTTATAAATCCATCAGAAAACACTTACATACAAAATAAATCAAATGCTTTCCTGGGTAATGTCATTGGCAAAACATCAGATACTAATCCTACATGTTATTTTTACTGTCATTGTATGAGCAGCTGCATCCAAACCATTGACCCTAAGTCAGTAATATGAACTTAGTTTGTTAGTCTCTGATGGGAAATGCAGTATTTCTCAGCCTCTAGTACACAGAATTATGACAGATGTTTAACTACAAAATCTCACTGCCTCCTAAAAACCGCTCCACTCCTACCAAAACTTTCTTTTTTAAAAATTCCGTACAAAGCATTCTTTTCTTTTTTGAGAAATGTTTTAACCCACCCAGGATTCCTTCGGCGTAGTCGTGCCTTATTTGTGCATAGAAATCGTGTGTACAACCACAAGTGAACGGAAGCGCTGAAATAAAAATTTCTAATTAAAAAGTCATGTACTGCACATGAGTGTGCATTAAAACATACAGTGCCTTAATTGGCACGGCCATGAGGTTCACTGATATTATTGTGGTATATTTTTTCAGATATTTTCATTGAACTGAGTGCTTGCTTTTTTTGGTTAATGCTTGAGTATGGCAGTATGGCATCTTCTGTGCTTCAGTGCACTCTATCCTGTCACTCTTTCTTCACTTCCTGCAGTGCTCTGCAAAAGAATGGTACAGCAACACTGTGTTTGATCATTTCCCTTAATAAGCACATGCCAGGTTTATGTAGGCCAGGTTATAAAAATCTTTGCATTTCTTTTTGGGTAATGGGGCTTTAAAATGCTAGAGGGCGACAAATAATGTGCAGCAAAAAGAGCATTAAAATTTACCCCCACAGTTTTTGGATTATATATAGAGATTGTATGTGTGCAATAGGAACTATTCCACAGTTTGTAGCCTGTAGTCAATGTCTCTGCTCAGGGTTACTGGTCTGTTTTTATGTTGATTTGGTTAGTTTTATGTTTCTATAATTGGCTTTCTTAATGAGCTTTTCATCAGCAATCGGTTTCTTTTCTCATTAAGAGTAACACTGCCCATCTCCCATTAAAATTCTAGCAAATGAGTTTTACTGACTGAACTCAACAGTACAGACAACAGTAAATCATGAGGTATTTCTTCAGTATGACAGCATCTGAAGACAGCAAAGGGGAAAAAATAGAAAGAGAATGTTCCAGAAATTAAGTTCTCCTTTTATTTGGCTGAGTTCATTTCTGAAATATATCGTTGCGTGAGTCATGTATGGAGATCAAAAGAGCTGCCCTGGGTATGTGTAGTTAAAGATGCCTCTGCTCTTCCCTGTCAGTGCAGCTGGGTGTTCTGGTGCTTTTCCATCTCAGATCTTACTGATCAGCACTGCTAGCTGCACATGGCATTAACATACACTCCAGACAAATCTATTTCACCCTCCAGATGAGTGATTGGATTCCTTTTTTCCTGTTCTTATCAGTTTTCTTGCTTTTCAGAAAAATGGAGGGATTTAATGGTCTTTTTTGCCAGGGGGTGGGGGTGGCAGCATCTGAATTATTGAAGCCATACGCAATGATTCCCTACATATCCATCACCTGCTGGAGAACTGTGATTACAGGACGTGTCATTAGAACAGATACTGTCCTGAAGAAAAGAAAAGAGAAAATCCCTATTTACACAAAGTTAGCATATCAGATGGCTCCAGGGTATTTTACCACATGTTCCAACCTTACTAACCTCCCATACCAGGATTAACCTGTAACCTATGTGTGCATCCTTTGGCCAAAATGTTTTAAAGGTTTATGGCTTTTGCAGTGATATTGCTAAACATAAATCTGAAATATATGACTCTCTGAATTCATGTATTGTTTAAATTTGTTTTGACAAGTGTTCTTCTAAGATTAAATTTTAACATGTTCTGACAGTAATTATGTTCAAAATGATGGTCATAAATCACAGAAAAGAGTACAAAATTCCCTGGGGATTTCTCCGGATGCATTGATAGATGCAATAGGACGTAGTGGATAGAATAGGTAAAATAGCCAATGAAAGGGCATATTAGGATACTCTAGAATGGGGAACCCATATGAGAGAACACCTCATGACATAAGTAAAAAGTGAGTGAGTAAGTACCTTGGAGGACCTCAAAAAAATTGTCCTATGTGAAAGAAAGAAAGAAAGAAAGAAAGAAAGAAAGAAAGAAAGAAAAAGAAAGAAAGAAAGAAAGAAAGAAAAAGAAAATTACACTGAAGAAAAACTAGCATACAAATCTGACAGGGGCAAGGATTGAATATTAATTTTGTTTTCCCCAGTTGTTGAAATATGGTTCAAAACATTCCACACTAGCTTCCCATGGCATGCTGTTAAGTGTAATAAGACCTACAACTTAAACTTGCTACTATACACACACTATTTTTGAATGTCTTTATGTAATCATGTCCAAGCGTGTTTACAGCAGACACAGCCTAACATGGGTGATTCCAGGTGCAACCAAAGCACTTATTTCTGCATTTATTTCATATTGCTATGACTACAACCAAGACAAAACAAACTGCACTTCCACTCCTTTGTGTTTCAAAATGGTGTTTCTAAACACCTGCCTTTTCCTCTGAGATTTTGTGGGGAAATAAGTCAGCAAATCACAAGGAGGTAAAAATAAAGCTCTGCTGTTGCTTCATTTTCCCAGTTGAGGATGCAAAACATGGACTTACCCAAGCACAAGCTGGGACTGGAGACGGCATTCGTTATCCATGGGTCACAGCCACAAGGCTGACCCCTGCACACCTGCGTTTCTTCTCCATAAATCATGAGCTCCAGGTTCAATTAAACAAACAATGTGTGGGTGCCTTTCCGAAATTATTCCAGAATGGTTTTAATTTCCTCCCTCCCTTTCTGACTGTTTTCCTCCATTGCTGATTTTATTTTTCCCCACTCGCTTCAAGGCTTTTTAAATAGTGAGTATGTGTACAGATTTAGATTAGTTGCATCCCTCTGCAAGTATCACTTTTGCAAGGTCTACATAGATTTCACATGCACAAGACAAAATCTTTTTTTGGCTTGGTTTCACCTCATTTTTTTCTTGCCCAGGGCAACTTGCTTTTTTAAGTCTATCAATGATACAAAACATATGTATTATTTACGATACTCTGCATCCTATGGAATTTCAACAACTCCCTTTCACACATTCACATGCTTTGTACTCTGAATGGGAAGCTACCTGACATGTGGTACAAATGAATCCTGTCTGTCAACTTGTTACAGCCTGGGCTGTAGCCCACAAACTTCAGAGTGATCAGCTGTACCATTTTCTTTTTATGTCTTTTCATGTATCCACTGCATATCTACACACTTTCAAACAAAGGACATCACAGAAAAAATGACAGCCATAATTTGTTATATCTAACAATGTAGGCCAGTGTTCTGCAGTCCTGAGACTTCAGATGCAAACTGTATATATGATGGTTTTCAGTCGAGCTGAGTGCTTAATTAGTTATACTTCTGGATGTTAATTGAACACTGATCTGCATTTGTCATTTATAAGCTGCTTGCTTTACATTCTCCATGAAATAAATGTTTTGGGGTTGAGGTTATGCTATAAATGAGCTCCTTACTTTGGTTGATTTGTGCTTATTGAATAAATGTTATTAAATGTTATTAATTGTTACTAATTATTTACTTGAAAAATAAATCAAATACAATTACTTTAGATCTGCACCAATTAACCGACATCTGATTGTCTCAACCAGTCAGAATATTATTGTTTTACTAATTTTATTATTTATGCATTCTTTTACTAATTTATTTATGGGTGGGAACACTTATCTGATGTGACTGAAAAGATTTTCATGTGAAGATGCATGCAGTGCATGTCATAAGGTGAAGATTCTCAGAATCAGAGGTATGAGAGAACTGCTAGCAACAAGTTGAGGATGGAACAGGTAGAAAATCTAAAACCAAGAATGTTAAAAAAATATTTTAAAAAATTAAAGAAACAGAGGGTGCTCACCCCCCCTAACGTGAAATAACTTAAAATTAGTCCAGTGGGAAGCACTCCAAAATGAATGATTTATGCACTTTTTATTTCTCCTTGTCTTTATTCTTAAAAGAAAACAAAGTGCTGGAGTCTGTTGTTTTAAGGCTAAAGAAAAGTGAAATAAAAAGTGCATAAATCACACATTTTGGAATGCCTCCCATTGGACCAATTTCAAGTTTTTCACAGATACCTTGAGGTAGATCAGGAACCAAGCTGCCAGCCCCTGGAAAAGGCTGAGAAACAAGGCTGGATCTGAAATAAAATGAGCATGTGGGCTGAGAGAGATGATAGTCAGGTGTGATGCTGGGGCTGGAAAAGACCATACACTTGCCATGAGGGTGAGCCATACTGATAGTAGCCATTTTTCTGTGTTTGGTATTAAATTGGTCTGGAAGGGCCTGAATGTCCATCAGGTTTTGCTGTAGATCAGCAAAGCCATCTGGGATAAGGTGGACAGTTGAATCCAGCTGAGAAGCTGAGATTCAGGTCTCAGATCAATACCGTACGTGCTGGGTTTTACCACCCATATATTTTTCCGAGATAACGTCTTGTCCTTATTGACGGTTTTCAGAGGTAGCACACTTGTGGGATAATGGGATACTTTCTGCCACGAGTAACTATCAAAAGACTGCAGTTTTCTCTGTCTCCTGTCCATCTGCACTCTAATGTTCACCAAAAGCACCCTGGGAAGGAATTTAATGAGGAGTACCTTATGCTGGAGTGCTCTGTCTCAACAGCATGGCACTGGGCAGTGGAGAGAACACACAGAGGGAGGGAGGTGTGGAGGTGCAAAGCAAAGGCAATGCAGATTGATAAGCAATGTAGGTAGCAATGGGTCAATACCTACCCACTAAAACCCACTTAAACCCACTTAGAACTGCAGTTTTAAAAACAGCAAAATTTTAGTCCCATTTCCCATTAAAAAAACAAAGAAGTAAATTGAAGTAGAATCTTTTTAACTTTTCAGTTTGTATGATTGCTCTAGACCAAAAGCAATTAACTGAGAGCTCATTTTCTCAATCAATCGGAATGCTAGTCGGTTTTACTAATTTTATTTTTTATGTATTGTTTTATTCATGCATTCATTGAGTGGAGGGAGACATGGAGGAGCAGAATAGAGTCAAAAAGTTATGAAAAGAAGTAGATCATTTTTAAACTTTTCAATTAGTACAAATCCTTTGAACAATTTTTTTAACAATGTACAAACGTTTAGAATGCATTTAAAAAACATAAAACAATTAAATCTTCACAGAGATACACTTTAAGTAATAAAAATAAAATTAAACTAGTCTGAAAGAGAAATATCATCTTTATACCAAGAAAGTGCCACATGATACTGAACAGCATCTGATGAGCTTGTTATATAACAAACTTATAATCACCTTCTCCAGGGAACAAATTTTGCAAGGTTATTTGGGAGAAGAAGACATCATCTCTCCTGTTTTCCTTGCATCTTTTCACTGTGGTAAAGCCATCATCTGTTCACAAAATTAAAGTCAGGTGCATTTTAGTGCAAATTTTGTCATCACCATATCAGGGCTTGGTAGGTCAAACAGGAGTCAAACCATACTAAGCAATCAGGCTTCACAGACTCCACAAATTTTAAATGCTTCATTTATGCTGTCTGCATAGTGTAGATAAATGCACAAGTATATCAGTATAAACCATCCCTTTTATTTTATTAGTTAAATGCTTGTACAGGGTGGCTCAAAAGTCAATGATTCTGAATTATGATAGAGATAATTATTTTCGCCCCAGGAAAGTGATGCCTGCAAAATGAACAAAAGAAGAGAAAGTGAAGTTTTTTATTTATTTTATGTACAGAGGAATGGGTGCCTCATATCGATCTGTTGCTGTAGAATTCAATGAACAACACCAACAAAAGCCACCAATTGATCCCAGAACCATGGGGAGAATAATTACTCCACTAAAACAAACAGGAAGTGTTCGGCCATCGTGTTCTTGCCAGACATAAAAGATATTACAAAAAGTATAACAAAGTTGATGGCCAACAATTTGTTGTTCTTGTGTTTATTAATATCCACTTGAGGCATGGCTTTTGGGCCACCCAGTGCAGTACTTCCAATTTTAAATCATACCATGATCAGGATCATAATTAGGATGAATGGGATTACAATTATGAGGTTACAGGGTGTGTAAGGAAAGAGGGAGTTGTGTGGGAGGGACAGAGGGGAGGAGGAGAGGATGACAGAGTGGAATAGCAACACGGACACACAGCAGACCTGTTAACAGCAGCGCTGACTGAATCTGGACAGCTGGCTGCTTTTATCAGACTTTTTTTTTTCCTTTCAGTACACAGTCTTGTAAATAGTTTTCGAGTGACCCTGGACAAAAGTGTCTGGCATCTGAATCCTATTCATTTGGTTCTTAATTTGAGTCCTATTCAAATTCAGTTTACGATACGGTACATTTCACCAGCTAAAGCATGAACAGAACGTGATTTCCCTGGATATGTCGCACAATTTAATTACATTCAGTGTGGATTTCATGCACAATTTATATGACTCCCACTTGTCACAGAGGGGTCACACAAAGCTAAATTATAATATCCTTTTCAGCACATCAAAGGAATCTGTGGCAATTTTTCTGCACCGAGGCAAACATCCTTTCACATACAAAAGTCTCTCACCCTCAGGAGCCCTGTCACACTCTCACACAGTAGCCTGCACAAGGTCATACTGTTACAGAGGCGTCACTTTCCACCCGCATTTCCTCCGCTCTTAACCCACACTCTGCTGCAATTGCACAACGTCTGCCTAATTTACAGCACAGACGTCCACCCCCTCAGTATCAGATTTAATGTGACACACTATGCTTGCAATGCTGTGACAATGACATGCTTCAAAAAGTATCCACATCCCCCCCACGACTATACAGCTCATCCAGTTCTGTGCATTGCAATAAGGTACGGCAAATCGGGACACACGAATGCGTACGTTTATCAGTAGGCCCATATATCTGTAAATCTCAGTGCAGATGAAAGCCACAAAGAGCTTTGGTGATCCGCGAGGATTAGAGACTTTTGATCTCTGTATAACCTCAGGGGATTCCAGGGAACAGACTTCCTCCTTCCTCTCCTGTAACAAAATTATCCTTTACATGTTGAAAAGAATGTTGGTATCTTTAATATGATTTGTAATAATGTTATTTCAACCACACAGACATTAGGTGCAGTTGCAAAATCACAAAAATCAAGATAATAAATCAAGGATATAAATGCAACTGTGACAAATATTGTTAACAAACAATAAATAAACACAAACACCACACAAAGTTATGTGAGAATAACAAGACGTTTTCCAATTGAAAATAACTGAGGGGCATACACAGTAAATGGAACAAAAGCTATTCAAATAAATTCAGGTGATCCAACAAACTAATACAAATCTTGCATTGCATATGCAAAGACCAGTCAAGCCAGCTGCCACTCATGCCAGTAAATCATTACTGCCGTGCTTCTGCACGTATTCTACATGGAGTATTGCATCTCCACTCAGAACACACAAAATTTAGATTTGCATATTCAAAGGATTTCATATTAGTACAACTAAGCAATTTTTGAGCAACTGCTATAACATCTCACATTGGCACATGCAGTATCATCCAGTTCTGTATTTACAATTTACTTACCAGTTCTCAGTGCAGAACAATCTGGAAACAGTTGACATCTTTATAGTTAATTTGGTTGGACAAGCTATCCAGCTGCTGACGATCACAAGTCTCTGTTTATAAAATGGAAAATTACTTTTGGTGTTATTTTGTCTGGGGTCACAGTGCATTCTTGGTTGTTGACCATAACTGCACCCAGCACCAGCAACGTCTGTGCCCCACTCCATATTGTTTCAAATTCCTGCTGTTTCCCCACTGCCATTAATGGTGTGATGTGGTCCTTTTCTGCATTCTCTACTGGAGAAGGACATTTAAGAAAATGAGCTGTACTGGTTACCACACAATGTAGTAATTAAATAGATGGCATTAATATTTGTAATAGGGCCTAATGGAAGGAAATGGCATTTAAACAACTGCGCTGGAGATTTTTTATTTGTATCAGTAACTAAAGGAAAGAAGCATATTTTTTGCACAAATTAAGCCTTTTTCACTCTGTCACAAACTTTTGAAAAAATATATTCTTTGTATAGAAAATTAAGTATAATTCTATGCATATTTAAACAATTATATACAATGTATTATAACAATCTATATTGTCTCTATTTCTGTTCTGAATAATTAATATATTTTAGTCATTTCATTGTGTTAAAAGGGACAATGCATGATATTAAACATAAGCAATTGCATCAGTTCACAAAGAACCAGATTTAGCTATCATTTTCGTACATAGTTCTTTGGTAGGTGAACAGGCATAGGCATGTTAAAAAATAAATAATAATGATGTTTAAAAATTAAAGGGTATAAATACATAAAGTCAGCATATGACAATAAATTATCTGGGTTCAGTTTGAGGAGCTCTCAGTCAGACATATCTGGTGTTATGACAGCAAAGCTGAACTAGATATAGCCAGTTTAAGCTTAGTTGGAAAAGCACTGTAAATGGTCCAGCTCCTGATTACTTTGGGTAACATGTTCCAAAATTCAAAAGCTCTGAGAAGGTAGTTTGACTGCATTTATCATAATCACCTCTCCTAGTTGTTGTAGTTGTTATGTTTTTCTATTTTTTCTTTTTTGTTGTTGTTTTATGAACTGACCTAGTGGTGGTGGGGCGAATTTTGAAAATGAGGCACACCTCTGTAAATTTTATCAAATTTGTCAGTTATATTCCCTTATGATCTTACAGTAGCATTGGTCGTTTGGTTTTCTGTCTAAACTGTCAAGGTTTGCATTAACAGAATTTCAGTAGGTCATAATGTGGTTATCCCTGTTTGTGACAAGCTTGTTTAGTAGTAGAGAAGACATACAACCATAGAGTGTATAGTGTAAATTACATTTATGTATGATGTAGTGTGCTACTGTAAATTGCTCGCATTATTGTGAAATGCCCAGGTACTGAAGATTATAATGAGCAAACACTGGTGCAATATTGCATATTGACCTTTCATTTTATATATATCATGGCATGTGAAATAAATGGTCCTTGGCAAGTGCGTGAGAAGCATGAATAAACAGATATATACAGAGAATAGATGTTAAAGTCTGTGGTGTTTGCAAACACCAAGGCCTCCAAGGCATGGTGCAGTTGAATACATCACGTTCTGCCATGTCAGTTCAAAGATCACCACCACAGGGCCCTATGGTGAAAATGAAGTTTAGCTGAGAGAAAATGTTTCCTCTCTCACATCTGCAACTCAGACGTCAGATTGGCAGAAAAGGAAGGAGAATGAGGACAGCACCTTCGGAGCCCGGCATCGGCACACAAAGTCTATATACGGGAGGATACGCGTAGGGAGAGGACAAACTGGCTTTCTCAGCCTTAATAGGATGAAGGAATGATGAGAGTATGAAAATGCTCTCACAGAAAAACAAACACGTGACCACACCGGAACACACACAGGCACACAACACAAATGCATGCACGCACAAAACACACACACATGCAGACAAAAACAGAAGGGTTTTAAGAGTTCTTAAGGAAACATCAGTCTTAAGTAAGACCAGATGATGAAAGACATTCTTTAGGCAATACATAAGAGGCATTCTGGAGCAATGAGAACAGGCATGACAGGCATGAATATTTATTACACATCTCAGACAAGACAGGTAGCAGGTACCATGATGTAAGTGTCCACCACCACTAGGGGGAGAACTATCCATCCACCCTCTTTTCCCCTGCTAACTGACATCTAAGTATGATCCCCACCCAAGAGTCCAGGAACAGCATGCATGAAGAAAAGCATTCATTTATCAATAACACATTTTGTTTATCACACATAAAACAGAAAAAAAAATTGACAGAAGAAAATCTATTAGTGCTTCAGTGGTGAAAGGGATTAGTATGATTTACTGTATGATTTACCCTATGTGATTTGCTTCCATTGTATGCCAGAGTAATAATGTGCTGAAATGATCATTAAAACTGTTAAAAGTAGATTCTGAGTTAACCTCCTGAACTGAGTTAACCTCTGAAATGTGTTCTAAGACAGTTGTTCCAAACATTATGCAGTTTTGGAAAATCGTGAGTGCACTGAGTGCTCGTCTGTCACACAGTACAAGTTGGCTACTTCCTGCACTGACACACCACCATAGCCTTGAAATCAGGTCATAGTATGTCATGCAACTTTATGATTTCCACTGTTGCTAACATGCTCAGAGGATTTAAAGAGCAGAAAATAGCTCCACGGCATACAAAATCACCCACTACCAAGTTATTTCTTTGGTTATTTCTCTAAGCTTACTGTGCTTGTTTGTTGCATGATTGTTGCAGTAGGTCTCTGTTTAAGAATCATACCTCTTCTGCTTCTGTCTAAGTTGTGATTTTTGCCTTGGTGCTCATGAACAGTCACCATTTTGTCTGCCTTCTTCCATCTTTGTTCTATGCCTTTGCTGTGTCTGCATAAAAAAAACTGCCAGAAGTGGCTGCTGGAACATTATGTTGTTGAACAGTCATTTTTTCATTGGCCATTGGCAGTCCTTCTTGTATGTTTGACTGATAAAAAATATTTAGTCTTTCTTGAAACTGAATTGGTAGCTGTGAGATGGCAGAAATAGCAATTAAAATAGGCCATAAGCAGGGAACACTCAATGCCTCTAACCTGATGTACAATTTCATGGTGCACACACCAATGATTGTAACCAACTTGTAACACCTATTATCAGGGCTAAAATAGTACTGTGCTCCAGGCTTAACAAAGGTTTATGGCTGGAGCATATTTGGAAAGGCTTCACATGTATATCTCTCTCTGATGAGGTATCAGAGATAACCAATCCTTTTTTTCCTTGTTCTTTTTTCATGCTCATGTGGCAGTGAGCTTTTGAACTCTTTATATGCTTGTCCAGAGTGCTGTTTGCAGGATGACTGATACTGCTTTCTTCATGAGAAATACTGACAGAAAGGGTTTCTGGCACATAAAAGGCAGTGAAGGACACCCTCCCATGCACACACACACACACACACACACGGATTCAATTTACACACACGTTAATTCAAATTCTAAGAAATGTACAGTATGATTGAATAGACAGTAAATAGCTGGACCTGATTTTTTTAAAGAGTTAACAGGGTATGCACAGTAAATATCCCAGCTAATGATATTTTTACACTGTAATTCTCTGATAGTCTACATATCTACTATTTGATATGGCATGTCAAATGTCACACTCCCAAGGCCCAGTATCACATGCATATGGAAGTGTTACAGTGGTTTTTCACCTGCCTGTGTGTCTTGCCTTCTTTGTTAGGATTTTCCATTGAGAGTCTGAGGAATGACCACATCTTGTTTTGCCTCCAAGTTAAACCTTTACTTTTAATATTTACATCAAAAATCAAGTTGCTTTGAGCATTTCAGGTATTTGGACAAATCAAAATCATAAAGGGTTTTTGCATTTACACAGGCCAATTTCAGGAAGCTGAGAGAGGGTAATACAGACTGGGCTTTTTGAAAGGGGAACTATATTTCAGAATTAGTGTAAAATTAAAACAATCATTGTCAACACATAACATACACTTTCTGTGTGAAAAGTGTGAAAGTGTGAAAGTGAAAATAATTTATAAATGGAATAATTTAGTAAACGTCAACAGGCCCAGGATGGAATAAACAATGAGGCGCTCAGTGAAAACATTTATGAAGCTTTCATGTAAGTCTTTATTCAATTCACAAAAATGAGGAATAACAGAAGAGTGGACACTGAAAGAAATGTACCTCTATTTTTCATATGCCTGTCTTGGAAATTTAAAGCTACAGAGATTCTTATACATTTCATTCAAAATATTGGAATCTACTACAAGGGAAAAGTTATTCCTGGTGAAAAAAGGGCATTATAAGAGGAAGACAAATGGATTCGACAAGGGGAGATAATGCACTGCAAAAAAAGTTCCTGGATTTTTTTTAGATCTTAAAAAACTGTTGACTCAGGCTTATATTACCATTAAAGGGAGACACACTTACGGCTAGATTTACCAAAGGGGCCTCTGTGTTTTGTAAAGATAAAGCACTGCATTAAGCTATCTAAACTGTTAGAACTGTTTCTATCTGAACTGTTTCTAACTAGAAGCAACTAGTAACCTGTCTACTTACTCTGTATTAAACGTTGCTACTTTATACATACTGTCATAGTAGTCTGAGTATTTTCATCACAAGTTGGTGTAATCACTACTACCCCAAGCTGGAGTCTCTTCTGCCACTCACATTTTTACTTAATGGGCACAGTGCTCTCCTCTGCTGTCAGCTTCAGCGCTTCCTTATTTTTTTAGACATGATGCAAGTTAGAAATTCTACTGTCTATAAATCTTGCTAAAATCTACAAATCTATTTTTTTCACACAAGGCGGCTCTAGGGACAACAAGATTCACTCAGTGGCACTTAGAAGTGAACATCCTGGTGGAGGGGGAGAGGGAAAGTTGTTAGTACCAACTTTCAAGGAGACTTGAAGGGCTTCGGGCAGAGAAGGTGCTTTGCAGATGTTTGCTGTTGTTTGTTTGATTTTCCATTGATTGTAACCATGTGCCAGTGGTAGGCCATTTCCTCTTTTGCTCTGTTAATGTTCTAAATGCTCTGAATTGTTTTGCATTTAAATGTCATTAACTGGCACACAATGTTTTAATTCAAGTATTTATTCAAGAATAGTTTGTTATTGTTTTTTTTTTTTTGGTTCTGTTCACAGAACGGTTATATATATGGTTATATTTCCTGGTTATACTGACCATGCAAGAACCCGTACCACTTTGGCATTTTCTTACCTGATGGGTCATTCTGCTGACCTGATGTAACTAGTTTTTAAGAATTGTTTTGCCAATTTAAATTAGGATCAGTTGTTAGTGTTGTCAGTTAATAGATGAGAGTATGAAGAAGCTGGCTGATACTTCTTCCATAAAATGCTTTTTGTTCAACAGGAGTGAAGATGTTCAAAAATGACACCACTTAGTATAAATAAACAGGTCATGATACAACTGGTAAAATTAAAAGGACAAAATGGAGAAAACAAGGACTAAAATGTATGCGTGTACATGTGCATGTGTGTGTGTCTGTGTGTGTTTTACTGTTTGATGTGTAATTAATAACAAAAGCATACTATTACAAGATTTTGCACATGAACACATGAATACTAGAGGGCCCTAACAAAAAAGCATGCATACAAATATATACATTCCAACAAGATAAAAAGCAGGAATGATAAAAACACATGTCCATAGTCAAAATTGATTCTTTACAGAAAGATTAATCTAATATGAATATTTTACTGGCACAAGTTGTGCAGCTTTAAATGTACTCTGGACATAGTCAGGGGCAAGACCATTAAGAGCTTGAACAGCAGTTAAGAACCCTTGCACTGCAAGCAGTACTTCACAGGGAATCAGTACAATTGCCACAGGGTTGGAGTGATGGTCTGAAATTTTTTGGTGTGAATAAATACCCTTGCTGTGTGGTTCTGGATGTACTGTAGCCTACTGAGGGGAGATCCCCCATTTGGAGGGGACCAATTAGGTGGGTATTAAAGTAGTGAAGTTATGAGGAAACAAAGCATGCACAAGCTTCTCATCATTATTGAGTGAGAGTACACGCCTGAGCCATGCAGTAATTCCAAGGTGAAAATATACAGTTTTAGTTGTGTTTTTGTGTGCTTCAAGTGATAATGGAGGGGGAGGGTCAATAGCCCTTGAGGGTATATTGCCCAGGTTTCTCACATTTGCAGATGTTTTGTACAGTGGAACCATTAATGTTAAGACTGAAATGGGTCTTATGGGTCTTAAATGCCATAAGCATACAACACTGTCTTGTCACCATTCAGCTTTACATCATTTGAGGTCATTCATTCTGTAAAGTCATGAAAGCAAGCTAACAGGGAGGGAGGATGAGGATCTGAGGTGGGGTTACTGCGAAGAAATAAATGTGTATTGTCAGTTAAAAATGAAAACAAAGGCCCTCAGGACAAATGATTTCTTGAAGGGAAGGGATACAAATAACAATAAGAAGGAGACCCAGAACAAAACCTTGGGGGATGCCCCTAGTAACACATTCGGTCTCAGATTTGTGGCCACACATTGAGACAAAGTGATGTCTCTTGAAGAGGTGTGATCTGCACCAAGCCAGTGTTATGCCATAGATACCAACAGAGGTCTCAAAGCACAACAGGATATAACTATGACTGACAGTGTCAAAGGCTGCACTTGAGTCAAGCAGGAAAAGAATGTTAATCATACAGTGCAACAAAAAAATGGCAATGTGAGGTAGGCTACTGTTGTCAAATAAGTTATAGCTTACCATAAATTATGTAAAACTATACCTTCAGATTTTCCATGGGTTTCACATTACCAGTTCAGCAATATAGCTCCTTACTTGTTCCATATGCACCTGTTACCCTATTCAAGAAGTGACAATACCATTTTCTTCAGTTGGATTACCACCTATTTTACCTGCACCACTTACACTAAAATACTTTTTTCTTCTGTAATTATCATATCATCTTTATTTCATCATCTTTTCTTTTCCTTTTGTCTGTTTTGTGCATGATTGAATTCCAAGTTATGCTCTAATATTTCTCTATTGCAAAACTTTGTAAAACTTTTGTTTGTGTGTGTTCCCTCAACCAAGTAACATGCTGCCTCTAATTTTTTGTGGTTTGTGTGCATGCTGCTAATTGCAAAAACAGGGATTCTCTCTACAGCAATATTTGCATTACAAACATGACAAATGTGTTAACAAATGTGTTAACTTTACACTGACTGCCACCGCATACATATGAATTGCACCTATCACCTCAGTAACTCAGCCCCTTAATTCTTTTGCCCATATTGAAGGAGACTCTGGAAATTTATTGAAGTCCTTAATTTTTAGAGGAGATTAATAGTAATCCTGACTACAGCAGATATTGCTCGTGATTATGATTATGAATACAAGTGTAATTTTTTTTTTGTCCTGACACCGGGTGAACTCAGCAGGAAAAAAAAAACCCTGGTGGTTTGTTCATTGGGATCACGCAGAGGGAAAATTTTCAGACTGGAGCCATTTCCATGCATCAGCTGTGGTCAGAATTCCTGAGTGCCATGACACACTGCTCTTCTTTTTCACTCATCCCTCAGACCTTTCGAAAGGGCACCTAGTGGTTCCATGAGAAAATAACACCCAGAGGAGGACTGGCTGAACTTACCAATTAGAATCAGCTGTTTAATTTAAGGGCCATTTACAGTACTCTGTGTACGTATACAAGCAAGTAAATTCAGCTGCAGTATGCTTTTTTCTCTCTTGAAAGACCAGCAGCAAGCCTTGGATGACCCGTGCTTCAGATAGACAGCAAGGTTTTGAAAATGCAGTGCAGTTGGAACATGTACAAAATAAGTTTAACCAACTAACCTTTGCTAAAAAGCAATCAATCAATCAATCAATCAATCAATCAATCAATCAAACCATCAATCAATCAATTAAAAACAAATCCTCAGAAACGTAAGACCAAGCAGCACAAAGCCCTACTACACCAAATACATCTTGTGTGTCTGCAGCCACAGCTGAGTTTAAAATAGCTCCTGGCAATTACCGAAGCAGTTTCAGCTGGTCACATTCCAATCACTCAATCAACAAGCTTACAAACCAAATAACACCTGCATAACATTTAACAAATCATAGTAAATGGGCTGGAAACAAAGCTTTGTTACAATATGTCCTGTGAGTGATGTAATAACATGCAACCCCCCAAAAACAATAAAATAAACATAACAAGCAAAATACACAAATGATTATTGCAACAGAAGTAAAAGTTTTATGTCATTTTTTTTTAACATTGAAGGCTGCTCCTTCCCACACATTTAATTAGAAACAGTTTGTTTGACATCAGGGTCAAGAGAATGACCCAATGGACTTAATCACAGAGTAGCTGAAACACTAAGCAATTACAGGGTAACATGACATGTTATGCCCTCCAATTAACATTGCCCATCGCTGTGTTAACTCAATAAAAGAGGACCAGAGATATTTACACCTGATTGTCACAATGTTCGTTTTCAAACTCTTTTTTTTTCAAGTGCCAATTATACACACATAGTACCTGTTAACTGTAAGTGCACAATTGTAAGAGACTAATGTGCTCTCTGGTAGTTTGCCTTTACTGTAATACTAGTTAACTATAATCAGGTGAAAGGCTTTTCAATGGGAAGGAACCCATGGAAAGACTTGCTGCGGGGATCAACGATGAGCAAAGATAATGAGGGCTGTGGAGTTTCAGGAAGAGGAGCAGGGGAAGTGTGGGAGCCAGAGCCCAGAGCGAATTGAGAGGGATGAGGCAGGAAGCCTCAAAGAGAGCCACTGTGTCTGACTCACGGGACGGGGACCCGACAAACAGCGGCAGGTTTGTTTTTCTAATAAAGGGGGTACATAGTGTGCTCTTTCAGGTGCTTTATACATTAAGGCTCCAAGAACCCAGGATTGATGGATGGGGTTTAAGTAAAACACAAGAAAGACAAATAACATCTTTGCAGGACCGGGCCTCATGTGAACTGCTTCTCCTGCAAGCCCTCGCAGCAGGAAGTGAGAAGCGAGCGAGACTCGGTGGGTGCGTTATGCAAAGCCAAGGTGATTTCTCTCTAGTTTGCATTCATGCACCTTTATTTCCCTCTTGAAACTTCCTTCTGAGACAAAAGAATGATTTGTTTAATTGTTCTGGGCCGCTCATTTGCAAGCGGACTGAACATCGGTGCAATTAATCTCATGTGTATGGAAATGAAAAGCATCCCAGACTGAAGGTTAAAAGGGTTCATGCAGGCATACCCCGTATTAACACTCCCCAATTCCACAGAACGTGAGAATCATGGGAGATCAGCTCTCTTGATAATCATCATCACCAGGGTGACTCAGACTTGCCCTCCTGTGAGCATGGTGACAAATGTGACATCCCCTAAAAAAGGAAATGAATAATTGTGCAAAATAATACCCCCCCCCAATTCTTTCAGAATCAACAACATTCCAGGGTTGCCTTCTCCCTCAACTCCACAAAGCCAAAGCTGAGGTAGTTCCACCACCAGGAACTCGGCTGCCGCAGGGACTGAGAACTGCTTACACGTAGCATCACTGCTGTGTCTGCCTCCATCAAGCCAGCAACAGTTGAAGTTTATGTATTTTGGCGTGAGAGGCGTGACGCACCGGCATGCATTCCTTGACCGAGGTCCACATTCGAACATCCTATCCTGTACTACGACCTGTGTTTTTCAAAGGAAGTTCCACTCTGGAACGTCCTTGCAGGGGAGAATGACCTGACCGGCGAAATCCGTTTCCTTTATAGACTGTGACTCTTAAGCCAGTGGCTCATGTTGCTGTGACCTGAACCGCTCCATTGTCAGCTCCAACCTGGACAGTCTACAGTACAGTATCTGACAGCTGACAGTATCTCACAGCCTTGCCAGGTTGCCAGCTCTCATGCATTCCCCCTGAAATTTGCTCTTTGAGGCCAAAAAGCTCTGAGAAAAAGCGTCAGCACAGCTTTACAGTAAATATATGACAGTTGGCAAACCAGCTTTTGCTTTTGTCTTGAAATAACAAAACCACAACTAAAACTGACTCTACACTTGTGTTTCATATTAATGTCAATACTGATGTCAATACTAATATTCTGATACATTTCTGATACAAAACTGTAAATTCAACACTTTAATATGTGAGTTTCTAAAGCAATATGTGGGATCATGAGAGATGTAATAGGTATTGAAAGAGGTCAAAACCTGCCCTAATTGCAGGTACGTTAGTCACAGAAACAGAAAAATTCTTTGATGTGTCAGGGGGGAAAGAGGTGAAATTCATGACAGCATATGCCAAACAAGGAAAAACTGCATCAGGAAATGAGAACAGTGGTCACAAAATGGATTCATTAAGAGAGATGGACAGACACTTAACAGGATAGTTGCTAAAAGCCACAAAACAACAGGCTTAAAAATGACCACAGAACTGAAACTACACCTTATGGATCTCAACAAAAACTGTATGTCATGAGCTTCAGAAAGCTGATATTTATGGTAGGACTGCCATTCAGAAACCACATTTAACCAAGGCCAATATGCAACAATGCATTACCTGGTGCAATGAGTTCAAAACCTGTACTTCTGAGCAGTGGAAGAAAGTAATATGGTCTGATGAGTCATCTTTTACTGTTTTTCCTATATCTGGACTGGTCTGTGTTTAGAGAAAGGGAAGGCAGCCTTCAACCTACATTGCCTGCTCCCAAATGTCAAACATATTGGTGGATCTGTTATGGCATGGGCATCTGTCTCGTGGTAGTCTTTCAGTCCAGTTATTATTATGTATGCTATAATTATGGCCAAGGAATATAAAGCCATTTTAGGTGATCTGGTGCACCCTATGTTGTAACCACTGATAATATGATATGATAATATTTTCTTGAATTGAATTTTTTTGAATTTTCAATTCAATGAATTTTCAATTTTTCAATAATAACACTCCCATACACACTGCCAAACTGATTCAAGAGTGGTTTCATGAACATCAGAATGAAGTCAAACACCTTCCATGCCTCCCACCTTATCGCTGGATTTAAACATCGCTAAACCTTTATGAGAAGTTCCAAAACATAGAGTGCATAGTAGATTTCCATCTCCTTCATCTCTTATAGAACTAGGGGTCTGAAGAATGGCCCAACATCTCGCTAGAAACAGTTCAAAACCTGTATAAAAGCATTCCAAGAAGGACTGAAGCTGTTCTGAAGGAAAAGGGGACCCCAATTCTTTATTAGTTAAAGAATGTACCATGTTTGTATTTCTCATGCCCATTGAAGTAGTGTGATGCAGACAGATCAGGCAGTGACAACGACTCAACATGGAACCTGATAGGAGTCTTTCCAATTTATATGAGACGAGCTCTCCAGTTTGGAGCCTGACAACCCCTCGCTGATGTCTCAGCAAAAGCAGCACCATTCATCACGTTAGGATCACAACTGAGAGAGGATGGGGTTAGTGCTGTGATAATTGTTCGATGCCATTAATAATTTTTAGTAGTTTGCGGGTTTTGCAACATAAATAAATGAAGTCGCTTGGGGGGTTGTGTGGTCCACCGTCAAACACCCAAAAAAGAACCACTGACAAAATGCGAAAATAAATAAAATTCATAAATAAACAGGCAGAAATTTCAGTCTCTGACAGAAAATGCTGCACATAAAAGAATTGTTTGTGTTCCATTAGCAAATAGTACACAGATGCAGTGCTTATTAATAATCTTGACTTCAGAGGTGAGGGTTGAACTGACGCCTAAATATGCCTAATTAGATTCTGGCTAAGTATCTAATTCCTGCGGAGACAGAAATCCAGCCAAGATGCCTTTCAGACTGTTGAGCTCCTGTTTTATTCCTGGTTGCAAAGTATGGAAGGAGCTGCAGGTGTTGTAACATTAAAGGAAGCAAAGTGAAGAACCAAAGTAACTGAACTCCAGCACCCAGTGCTAATGTTCCCCTGGCACCTGCTACTCACTCATTGATTTTGCTACCTGCTGCCACCTCTGCTCCCATTCAGAGGGACACTAGAGCTTCTCTGTGAAATGGCACAAGAATTCAAACTCTTTGTTAGCCAAATGGCATAGCCAGAACAGACCTGGGGTCTTTGGTGAATTCTCATACACAACACAGGCATGATATGGGGCTTGCAAAACCTTCACTTGAGGATTTGGCCACTGACTGTTCAGATAACGCTGAAAAACATTAGGGGCCACATCATATAACAAATGAGGTGCAATAGCAAAGGGTATCAGTTCAAAAGAAAGGGGATCTTACTTGGGTAAATGTGTTAGAGTTGTGGAGGGAGATATTAAACAAAAAATACACATCTACTGCATAAGTACACCCATACAAGATAATCTATCACACAGAGACTAAAGTTAAAATTGCACTTTCATCATAAGAACCAGGGGATCATCCAGTGAATAGTTCAGATGGGGCCCACTACAATTCACTGCAAGAAAGTTTCAAATTTTTTCCATGACATCATAGAAGACATTCAATCATGGGATTACATTGGGATTTTGGAGGTCATGGAACTCTTGTTTAGCATCCTTCAGTGTCTGAAATTGTCTGCAATGAGTAATATTTTTTAGAATATTTTTTAGGGGTACTTTTTATGGGCTTGGTATAGCTGTGATGTTATGCACATGTAGTATACACATGTGCAAAGCTAGTGGAAAAAATCATCGGTATGTTGTGTGTGACTAAATATGCTATACTTAAGTATGTAGGGATTTTACAGTATACACAAGGATACTTTAGTAAGTAACCATAATTTAAACATAAACATCCAAAGTCTAAAAAATTGTCCTTCTTTTCCCATGGCCTGGCAAAGTAATGTCCCAAAAACACCAAAATTCACTTCGTAATTAAAAAAAAATCAGCCTTATCTATGAATGAAATCTATCAATGGTTCATTTATAATGCTTGATCTTTTTGTAGAGTTACAGTCCTTCAAAATCGTATTAAAGACTTAATTAGTAAAATATTAAAGATTTAAAAATATTTTCATCCTGGACAGTCATAGAGATGTCATGGAAAGTTATTTTATACTTTTTTCTTTCACAGTGAGAAAAATACCTCCATCTTTCTTACTCACTGGCTTGATAAATGATATCTTTGATATATTTGCACTGTCAGTGTGTAAATACTGAAATCAAACTAGCTTGTACATTAAGCCCCCTACCAAAAGTCAGGTATTCCCTGCCAAGAGCATCTGCAATTGTTAATATGTGTCTCCAAATGTGTTTGCCTTCACAATCCCAATTTAACTACTGCAGAAATAACAATCCCTAAATAAGAATAAAATAATCCTAAAATAATTTATCCTTAAAACTTCATTGAAAAGTCATGGGAAATATAAACATGATTTGAGTAGGAATCATGACTCGAACAGCAAATTATGCTAACACATAATTAGTTAGTGACTAGTTAGCCAACACATAATTAGTTAGTAACTAGTTAGTGATGATAGATTTGCTGCTCGTTTTGGGTCATTGGCCTTTCTGTCTTCTGTCTAAATATCATGCAGAACAAATTGGCTTCATTCATTTAGGGATTATGGTGGGTAGGTCAGCCAGGGTTTGTTGGGCTCACTACTCTGAGTCATACTGTGATTCACAAGGCATCTGCAAGCTGTTCGGAGGACTGACTAGCTCCTATCCTCCGACTGGTACCCACTTCATTGTGTGGTGCACTGTCTGTCTTGTAGTGTGAAAAATAGCCACTTACTGTGTGTGAGTGCATTGGAAGTTTGCATTTGTGTCATTTCAGCACCCCTGCACAAGAGCAGAGGTTGTTGCAACAAGACTGGACTACATTTGGTGTTTCAAAACAGGGTTGGATTGAAGTTGAAAAGGCTTAAAAAGTGGATTTTGACTAGGAAAAAAACACAACACTCAGTGTACTCTTGGGACTGCAGAAAGTTCCTACATTTTCTAAAATAGTTTTGTTAACTGGCCAAGGTGAAAGAGTGGCGTTGCACTCTAATCTCACGTATAACCTCAAGTATAACCTCTTCCTGCAATGCTGCCCTAACAGTTTTTCTCCAATCAGCTTCATCAAGGAAATGCAGACTCTCCTGCCCACAACGCCCTTCTGATTTGCCCTCTTTGACTGACTGTGAGTCAAAAGCAACAGTGCCAGAGGTTCTGGAGCAAGGCACAACAATAACTCACAATGCTGCGGCCCCATGCAAGCAAATATTTTTAACAGGGTCTGTCTCTGTGATGTAAACAACAACACTGTTGACTGGGGAGGGGAGCGTTTCCAGCTGACAGACTGCTAACCCAATGTAATGGTTTTCAGAGAGCCCAGACACTGAAAGTCAACATGTAACATACTTTTCAATTTGTCAAATCTGGGTCCCAAGGCTCACAGGGGAATTACAGAAAAATGCTATAGAAAACACTGCAAGACTAATGCTTGTCCTGTAACTCAAAACCATGATCTCTGCCAAATGTAGGAAAAGGAGGGAAAAATTAGTCTCAGTTTTCCCTCAGCAGGAGCTAAAGGCATATTACTGCTGTTTTCATTGAAAAATGGCTAAAGGTTTGGAAAAGCTGGTGACTAGTTAGTTTCCAAATCTACTCAAAGCCAAGGCTTTGCAATGAAATGCAGTCAGATATGTGGTGTTGGGGGCAAATCTATCCATTAAAGACAGCCTGGTCAGAAAATAAAGGGGAAAATAAACCTGAGATGAAACATGATGAGTAAGATAAAGGGGACTCTGTCTAGATTTTTTGTGTTTGGAGGGATAGCAAAGGTAGAGAGAAATGTCAGAGGCAATTAAGGAGTGAACGGAATCCAACACAATGCTGTATGAACGTTTTAAGAAGTCATAAGCTAAATGGTGATAAATAACATATAGATTCCTGAGGCACAATATGCACAGCATGGGGAAGGTCATCTGCCAAGCAAATATATATTTGTCTCATTTAAAATTATTTTTGACTGTATATGTGTTTTTATGACAGAAACAAAAAAATATCTAGTGACAAATTGTGATGGTCTAGTCATTCTTTAATTCTTACTCTGGCTGCAGTTGGACAGTCATCCTTGGTCTCATTTAGCTGTGTCTTCTTTTATTTTGGAATAGGTGGTCCACGCTGCCACGGCTCCTCATACTCTGGCTTTGTTTTATTTATCTTCTTTTCATCTGTTTTTCTTGTTCATTTCTTTCTTGTCTTTTTATCCACAGTACCACAGCCGAGGCTAGGTGCTGCCAACGGGTTATACATTTCACATATCTGAGTGCGGCTGTAGGCTGAAACAAAATCTGACTAATCACTCCATGCAAGGTCATGATGTCACACCAGTCTGACCACAAATCAATATGAGCGTGGTCCACAGAGAAAAATTCTCTCTGGCTGGAGCAACCAAGAACTGGGTTTACGCCTCACTGATTGATTCAGAAAAAAATATTCTGATCACACTCTGACTCAGTCTACGCCTTTGTAGGCAATTCAACACAAAGAGATTTTATTCAGGTCTAGGCTGGACCAGAAGAATATCAGAGAAATTGATTTCCCATTAATTGAATGTACTAGCAGGGATAGTGAAAGAATTCCATGAACTATAATTGAGTATGTTTATAATAACAATGCCTGTATTGCTCAATTATATAAATAGAAGTGAAGGTTAACTGAATATCAATATCATGAAATATGACTGACTGTCTCTTTGGAGTCCCCTCTGTTGACTAGTGGTTAGATTTGCAGTTAAACACAATAAAGGTCAGATCAATTTGCTATTCCCCTGTATGACAGAACAGTGTTTTGTTTTCATCAAAGGATACAGGTAGCTGGCTTAAAGAAAGTTTCACCTCTTCCAAAATCCAAACATACCTGCTACTCTGATACCTTCTCAGACTATATAGATACATTTACTGCTTGGATGATGCAAGTGATTGTCAGTGTTACCTATATGTAATAAATAGTTAATTCCTGAGATTAACAACAAAATAAAAAATATGCAATTTCTATATGCTTTCCTCACATGTCCTGTATGATGACTACACAATGTTTATATTGCACTGCTGGGATTTTACTGGTAAAACTGAGGTAATGCGTACTTCTCAAGTGGAAGCTGTAATTTGTGACCAGCTGTGACATACTTTAAACCCACAATCTCAGGTCCATAGTGTAGTTCTGTAACAATGAATTACCCTGCTGCCCTGTATCCCATATACGGTACAATTCTTGTGCAAAATGATACATTGTGACATAATTCCAAAAGGCCGACTTGGGGATTAAACAAATGAAATGGTAGTTAGTGAGAGCGGCAATATTTAGATCTGTCAGCAATTAAGTAACTGTGGATCTTACACTGTCAGAGATCGGTATTAAATGCATTGTGATGACACTAGAAATCCCATAGTTCATTCAACCCTATAGCTTTCCAAGACAGTAGCTAGAGGCCACCTATAACATTTAAGTATAAGGACATTTCAATGCTGAGAAAAGGTCACTAAGCCCATTTGGGCTCCTAATATCAAATTCAATTTGGACAGCCATATTAATCAAAAACAACAGAAAGGATGTTGCTTATCATGCTGTAGAAATTTGTCAACAAAACAACAACAGCAACAGCCCAACACAATCCACCAATAATAAAAACAAATTTCCTCAATTCAATGCATTAGTAAAGTGGAAAAAACACTTTATTGTGTCACAGTTAACTTTTCACTTATGTCCTCAGAATATAGCTTGAAATATAATCCATGGTCCCTTTTATGGTAAGATTTAAAACCGAAATCACTCTGAATCCCTGGTCTCATGTCATGACTCCTCTGCTGAAAACTTTGGTCCAGTTTTGTTTTCTTTCTCTGTACTTTTTTCGGAGCTTCAGAATCTTATTTCTTGTATATGGTCAAATTTGTGATATAGCCCAGCATCATTTCCTCATATACTCCTAAGGTTCAAAATCTACTTTCTGTGAAAGTTGGGGCTACCATAACACTTCAAATCTTAATTAAGAATAATTTCAGATTAAACATTTTGTAGCACTCATAAAATAAATATACTCCCTTGTGTGAGAGTAAAACAAGCTTTCCATCTCATAAACACACATGACAAAGCCAGCCTAAAATCAGCTCAGACATATCCTAATTGATTTAAGGTTTCTCTCCAAGGTTGTACTTTAACCAGGGGATTTTCTAGTTTGAATCTGTTCCGATCATTAAATTCCCTGTAGCATGAATGGAGTATGTCAATTCAGTACTGAAAGCAGTTCTGAATACACTTGAAGATAGCTCCTTCAATTCCTACAGATTTTAAGTTTTAGTCTCTCTTGTGATACTTATCAAAGAATTTTTTGAAAATAATAACACAGTGTACCTTGATTAAGTAGATGTTTTCCATAAAGATCACTTACTAATTAGAAATTTCTTTACCACATACATAAATAGCCTGATACCACCACCATCAGAATTCAATTATACCCATGAATTTGTTCCTAAATTGGAACAAGCACATGGATATTTTTATTCTGCTTATTTTTCAATGTAATAATTTTATTTTTTTGTTAATCCTTATTCAAAAAAATGAATTATAGGTATGAATAACTAATGTTAGTGAAAGAAATTTGAATTGATTCAACAAGACTATAATAATTAAGGTCAATTGAGACAGACTGTTGCCACGCACGCATGGTCTGTATTTCTTAATAAACATGTCCATATAAAGGCAGACTGACCACCCGTTATACAAGCAAATTAATGAGTTCATTAAAATAGGCTCCCTTCATTTTTCTCCATACTGTAAAATAAACACACCAGTAGAAATGTGTCTTACATCAGAACACTTCTAAGCAGTTCTCATTAATTGCATGAATGGTGAAACATGGAGAAAATCCAAAATGGCAAGTATTTATTCTCACTGAGCCAGGCATGAGTGATAAATAAGTCAAATTGAAATAAAAATGTATATAAAATGTATGTATACATACACGCATTCATAGAGTGATAGTTTTTATAATACGTTATACTACAGTACTTTCCTCAGAGGAAAGAGAAGCAAAAAGGTGGCCCTCAATATTTGTCTTCATTGATTTGGCATACTTCATATATTTCCTTTTAACTTGCCCTTGTGGGCTTGTTGATTTTTTTGTTATCCTAACAATTATTAACAGAAGGGGGTTATTATCAAAGGTATTTCTCTTGGATCATTTACACACAGTAGCATAGGGTATATTGCCATTCTGTTCGCATACAGCACATAAATATCATTTGGAGCACCTCCTGTACAACAGTCATGTAATCATTCAACCTGGCATAGTTATACATGATTGTGCAGCCTGATTGTCCAGTAAGTGGTCACACTCTAGTCACACCTCCCTCTTGGTTCTAAGCATTTCCCAACCCATTTTTGGCAAGTAAAGGGTCCGCCAAATTGCAGTGTTTCAGGCCATAGCAATTTAGGGCATGTTGAAGAGGTATCTGGCCTCTCTGATTGTTCTGAAAATAAAATATCTGGCCATTCTGAGTTTGTGACTGGAGCAAGATAACATAATATCACAGCATAATGTGGAAATGTACGTGAGACTGAGAATCATGTAAGAAGTTTGATAATTAGTTTAATAAAATAAAAATAAGCCTGTTTGAATAAATTACTTCAGAATTAGACAGCTAGTACTGTTCTGTAATAACAAACATTGACACGACTCGGGCAGGGACTCAGTCGCAGACCAAAGAATGCCGGCAGGCAGAAATCGTCACTGTAGAAACAGGCAGGGGTCAAAAACCAGAAAGGCAGTCCGAAGGGCTAAATCCAGAAGGCGGGTAATGGGGCAGGCAGGGTCAGACAACGGGCAGGCAGAGGTACAGGCAACGGGGCAGAAACGGCAGGCAAAAGACAGGTCAAAGACAGGCAGGTCAAAAACGGGAAAAACTACGAGAGAAAAAACACGAAGCAAATGCGGGAACGAAACGGGAAGCAACCGAGACGAACTGGCAACAGAACAGGGATGAACAGGGCAGATATAGGGCAGGGCTGATAACGGGAATGGGAAACAGGTGCGCAGGCAGGCAGGTGAAGATAATGAGGGAAACAGGCGGGCGGAGACCGGGCGGGGAGCGGGGCAGGGCAGGAACACAGAGAAACAAAAGCACATGGACAGAAAAAAAACAAAAACACAATGGCTAGCAGGCGGGAGTACTGACAAACATATTCACCATAGAGTGTGTTGTATTTTATGTTGGAATTGAATATTGGTTAGCTATATACCAAAAACTATTACAAATGCAACAAATAATTCTGGTGATTCTCAATGTTTCATATGCACTGTATGTATTTACAGTTGAGTTAAGGAGGCCTGATAAAAACTTATTTACCCTATTCACACTTGCAAATTTCATGCAGAACAAATTGTTAGGAGTCAGCACATATGCATAGGTGTGAAAACAAAAGTAATTAGCATATGGTTCTAGCCAGGCTCTGTTTGCTTTTTTGTGAACGACAGTATTGGTAGCATTCAAAGAATGCCAGAGTAGTGCCAAAATGGAATGAAAATGCCGATATTGAATTATGGGTAGAGTTACCACAATGACAGGTGAGTTGAGAGAAGTCTCAGTCACCAGCTCAGTTTACATTGAAGTTGACACTTACATTGACATGCATGCAGTTATGATACAGGGAAGCAGATTAAATGAGAAAACCATCCTTTGCTTTTATCACATTTGTCAAAAACATCAGTCAAGGCTAGGGCTGACAGCCTATCTGACTCCTCTGCTCCCTTCCTTTTCCAACTGTTGCTATTGATTTTTGTGCATGTGCATCATCCTCTCCATTGACAACACTGTCACTTCAGTCCTTTTGCGCTTAACCACTGTGTGAAACCAAAAAAAAAAATGAATGACATCTACTGCCCTACAATATCTCTGTGCTAACATCTCTTAAACTGGGATTTCTATAGGAGGCCAAGATCAGCAGGTGATGACATTCAGCTATTTATTACTCACATGTATAGTAAACCTAAGATGCTCTCCACCATAAAATCTGCACAACACCAAGAAGAACAGTCTGGTATCAATTACACTGACATCTGCAAAATGGCTGATGTGAAACCGTCATTACAGCTCCTAACCATTTCCTCTCATGCTTTGACTTCTTCCAAAGGCCTTGGACAAAAGACAAACTGTGATTAATTACAGGGTTCAGTCACATCGCATGTCTTAATAATGTTCTCACTAAAATTCACCCTTATTTACCTTGGCTCTCTCACTTCACCTTTGGAAAAACTTTTTGAATAATTACTTATTTAGTCTTTTCTGTTATTATCGATTTTTCCTCTCATTCTTATTGTGGCTGACTAAAATGTGTTTACCTTCCTTTTGTGAAACTCATGGGAAAAGTATAGGATGATAGCACAGACTTTTAGGCTGCTAAAAAAAATTATGAATTCCTCATGTCACTGTTCTGCAGTTCTCACAGTGATCAACAGAGGAGAACAGACACACTAAATAACACTACTGCTGTTTGGTAGTTTCCTGCTAAGACCAGAGAGGTTGTGCTCCAACAAAAATGTTCTGTACCGGCTTAAAGAGCACCTGGGATATGTATTTCACTTAAAAGTTCACCTTACATTTGTTGTGTAATGTTTACATTTTAGTGGGAGCTTGGCATTATTTTTATAGTTCTGTCTAGCAGTCTAATAAGTATTTGGAAATGAAACTCAGGAAAAGTGCTTGGTTTGACTTATCCAACTGGAAGGTACATCCAACCAAACACCTAATTGGTGTTTCCTTTATTTCAGACAGCAAGTATAGGTTTCCCTTCAGTCTGCAGTTTCCTATTACAGTCAATGACATAACAGAAACGATGATCACTGATCTTGACACGTGTGTCTCAGCTGTTACGGACTAAAGGGAAAACAGAATGCCTGCTACGACAATCAAGTACTGAATTATTGTTTGGCCGGGTGTTGTTCGTTTACTCACAGATTTAGTATTTGCTGCCATCATTTAAACGTGTTTAATTGGTCCTCCTGTTGCGTGCAGCTGCGGTGCCTTGGGAGAGGAGTCGAGTGAGTCCGTCATCATCCCTCTCTAATTACATGCAGTCTCCCACGGCGCACTGCACTTCTGCGGCACAGAATCTGCTCTCATTAGAGCACCGTTTGAAACAAAGACATAAATACATGAATGAAAGTGCCTTGCGTCTTGGCACTGTCACCGGCACGTTAGACCCAAACAGCATCGCTCTCGTTACAACTCGGGCTCACCGGGATTATTTTTATGGAGCATCTTACCGGGACACCAGTGGGGAAGCTCAGACTGATGGAAAACGCTGAATGAGTGACTCGATGAAATAAATAAGTGGATCAGTGTTTTTGTTACCCGCGCTGCAAAAGGTCCTTCATACAACAGGCCAAGAGGTCACGAGTGAAGGGATTCAGAGGGATATCATTTCATTCCTGTGCCATTCCTGAGCCAGGTAACGATCTGTCAGAATGTTTAATGAGCCTGTCACTACTGCTGCTGAAGGACTCACTCCAGCTTGCACCACAACAACCCACAATCATGTCCAACATTATTAGAGGGAATTTTGCAATTCAGGAGTTTTTTCCTACAAGGGTTGGCAGTCAGCAATGTTATTCCTAAACTTTGGTTCTAAATGAAAAACAACTTTGACTGCAAGGTCATTAGTACAGTAATAACAATAACAAAAATGAACAATTTCTCTGTCATCCTGCATGCCTTACAGACATTTGCCTTCATTTTTCCAGCATAAAAATGCCATATTTTAAAACAGCGCATGGAGTCTCAGTGAGATATGGACCTTGCGGACTATGCCAGCAGTTTCACTCCAGCACCACTCCAGCACTCAGCCAGCACCGCATTTAAAGGCAGATTCATTCTAACAAGACAGCTGGGAAAAATGTCCTTCATTTCAATAATAGGGCATTATACCTTTTTAGAAGCGCCACCAGCTTAGAGCTACTGAACTATACGCCATGTCTGACTTACAAGTACAGACATTTGTTGATTCAGTTAAATTGAGATTTTTGGATTTGGAAATGATTATCTCTGGAGGAAATCATTTATAAGCTTTTATCCGCATACTTATTCACAGAAAAGACACTTACACTTTCTACAGGCATTCTGATGGAATTCCCAGAACCCGCACAGGAGGGAGGGGGTGAGATTTTGAAGAAATTTAGCAACAGACTGTGAGAACCAAAATCAAATAAACCACTGACAGTAACTTCATTAAACAGAATGCTTTTACCCCTCTCTCCTTTCCCAATATAAATTGCTTCTCAAGCACTGGAGATAAGATAAACAAATGAACCATGTCTTTATTGTTTTGCTATTATTTGGCAAAGTCATAAAGTCCCTTTCATATAACTTTTAGCTCTTAAAAACTTTTTTTTTTTATTGCACACCACAGAGGATTAGACGGGCTAATCTCAAAACTCAATACAATTAAAGAGGGATCACTGGGAGTCAAACAGCCTGAGAACATGGCTGGAAAATCATTTCCTCGGGAAAATCAGACAGGGATTCTTTCACATGTGGAGCAGGCATGTACACCAGCAGGGCCTCTCGTGTGCACTCCAGAGCAGAAGTGTATATCAGGGAATACTCCTTGTATGCATCAGACGAAAACAAAAAGCATTCCTCTGAGCTTAGCAGGGAGGAAGCTTGTAGAACACTCAGCAGACTCACAAAACCTGTGCGGAATAAATTTAAAAGAGAGTAACTGCGTAACGGATGCTGAGAAAAATAAGGGAAAGCTCTGCAGTATGCACAGCATGTTCCTGTAGTAATACAGTATATTATTGGAAAACTGTTCAAAGGACAGGAAGTTAGAGGAGACTTTGCTTAGGAGAATGACCTGCAATCACGGTTACGGAGTGTTTTGAATAACACTGTGAGGACACTGAAAGAACAGGCTGTTTGGTTTTTAGAGGCTGGAAGAGTGACAGGGTGGAACAGGTAGATGACTCAGAAGTATTCAGATTTGGACAAGGATACAGTCGGAGACACAGAACCTTTGGGGTCTCTGCTGAAGCTCATAGCAGCAAAGAGAGAATTTCCTCACTCAAAGGGCCCCTGTAATGCCATAGTTCCCCCTTGACCAGCAGCAGTTCCACACTGCAGCCATCACAGCAGGTGACCAGACAGACCGCCCACTAAAGACCCATGACAAATACAGAAAATAAGCTGAACACCCTGGGCTGTGAAACATTCCCATGGTCTTAAATTCCCTGCCCCTGTCACACCTTCATCTACAGCTACCGATCTCCTGAATGAGAGGCTGTTATCTGAATTCCCCAGCATAAAGTTTGTTCACTCAGTGAAACTGAAGAGGTGAGAGCAGAGCAAAGGCTAAAGGTGCAGGAAAATGGAGTTAAAGTTAAATTAACTTTCAATAAACCAGATGGATTCAACAACTTAAAAAGATTGGAGGCTTTTTTGTTGCACAGTGTCTTTATATTTATATTTTCATGTCAAGGGCAAGTTTAGTGTCCAAAACCTACAAGAATTCATAAACTTCTGTTTATCCAGTACAAAGCCATGGAAAATATCCCCTAAACCCTTACCCTTGGTGTTCTCACCTATACTGGAGTCTCAATTTTAGCTTGTGTGTTTCTGCCTATGTGTCAGGGTGGGATCAGAGTAACCTGTCCCCATGTTCCTGCACCATAGAACATTCCCCAGTGAGTATCAGTCATGGAGAACAAACAGCCTTCTCTCACCCTCTACGTCTCAGTCTCCTCTGCTGAATGGGTATATCACTTCTGTGCTTTGGTCATCATCAATGGTGCATCATTTTAAGGTCATCCCTGCCTCTTTTCTCTCTACAACAAAGCAAAACCACAATGTGCTACTTCAGAAAAATAAACACAGCAGAGCAGAAAAAACAAAGAAGGATTTCTCAGATTTTAGCAACACAGACTTCAAAGGGTAGCTTATAAAAAGGATAGTGACAAATACATATGTATGATATCCTTCTACTTCTCCCCTGCACCAGCTCCACCCCTGTGATCTAGACCTAGGAATCATGACCTAGCTTTGACCAAGATGTAACAGCTCCCCACAGGACACCAATGGCCGCAACAACTAAGACGTTAATTCTGTACTATCAACCATGGGCACATACTAACAGGCATTCAGACTCATGTATATTCTCATTATATATTCACTTTTTTCCAGAAAGCCAGAGGGCAACCCAGTGAAAATTGGTACATCTTAAAAAAAACTTGCCTGTGCAGGCATTGCAGTTACTATAGTTACCATGTGCAAAATTACCACTCCTGTAATCCTGTGCAAACATGCTACCAACAGTATAGGTATTGATTATTGCAGCTGATTTAAACATAGGATTTACAGAAGAGGGTAACCTGTTGCAAACAATAGTGAATAATCTGCAAAACAAGAAGTGCTCCTTTGTAGTTCCCAGAATGAATCCACAAGAGGACATTATTGGAACAAATGTATTAAGTACTCGGCATGGGTATATGGTACCTAAATCAAACAAAGACACAGAGCCGGGGAATTACTGATATGAGTGTCTTGAGATTTGAGCCATTTACAACCATGCAACGTGTCCGGAAGGACACAAGCACGCTCGGAAGCGCACAATGAGCAGGCATTGGAGACGGAGCGCTGCCACACAGAGATAAGCGAAATGAGACGAGGTAAACCCAGGGGGATTAGCTGTGTCTGCAGGTTGGGGAGGATTTTTGTGAACGCTGATGCCAGACCTGGCATGGACTGCAGAGGAGGGGAAAGCTCTCCAAGTGCAGCACTTTATACTAGGAACAGACCAGAGCGAGACGTGAAGAAGACATATAGAGAGAAGGAGGACAATTAATCCCACCTAAATACCCACGTGGGCTGTGTGTCCATCCATTAAAGTGCGCTCTGTAACACACGTGCGCTCGCTCACCTGCACTGAGGCACATGCACGGACACATCTGTACTCTGACGGCCCAGAGAGGCCTTGAGAGTAACGGAGGCTCAGCTGGCAGGTTGCAGGGCTCTTGGGCTGAGGTGGTGGAGCAGGGCATAAGATGGGGCCTGACTGATGTGTTCAGACAGAGCGAGGAGACAGCATAGCGCCAGAGCGGCCATCCCGGGGAATCACAAGTCAACAGGTGTCTCACAGACCCGATTGCTATGGGCAGCATTGTTCCCTGCTGCAGCTGATTCAGGGCCCAGCCAAGAAACAGCAACACGCACATGTCCAGCACTGCCACGCCGGGATGGAAAGCCACGCGGAGCTGCTCATTCCTCTCTCCTCCAGTCAGAACACATCCCTGTGCTGTGGGGGCTCATACGCACCCTGAAGAGGGTACAAAGATGTCACCTTTAAAGGTGGTGTGGGTAAGCTGTTATTATGACCAATACTTTACCCAAGGTCCTGAGGGATGAGGGCTGTTTTTCAGACCTTTAAAAAGCAATTAAATTTAACCACATGAATGTGTTTTACTGCAAATGAGTACATATGAGCAGGAGCACAGTCAGTCACAAAAGTAAAACATGAACTAAAAAAAAAAACTGGCAAGTGTCCTTGCAAAAATATAACTGCAATATGACTTTTTATATATACAATAAAATTATATTTCAAGACCTTCTGAATTCCCCCAATGTGCTATCAGCAGTCTTTAATGAGCCCATCTGAGTGCTTAAATTGCAATAATTTTACACACTCGCTTATCAGTTATGGAGGGCCAGTCTATGCGCCGGTTGCCTGGCTGTAGCTCTTAAAGCCCCTCTGTATTCAATTTGACATCCGCAGCACAGCAGTGCATCGAATGCCAACCGCCAGATGATCGATTTTGGTGCCTGGCTGAATTTAATTTGCTGGATTTTTCTCGTCTTTTTTTCCATTGATGACATTTCCTCCCTGTTTCCGCTTTATCACACTTAGCAGATTGTGACAGCATCAGCTTTTTTTCCATGCTCTGCAGCTTCCGTCCCCGTGTGGGCGACCGCTTTCCTTTGCTTTGCCTTAATTACAAGCATGGTGTTATTTTTTTTTTCATTTGCGAAAAAAGAAAATTGCTGGTAAAACATCGATTTCTGCACGACTTTTCTTAATAACATTAAGGATTAGTACCAAAGATAAATAAAGTTGTTACATAACATTCATATTGTTAGGATCATGCTGTGTGTCAACAGAGTTTGTCAAACAAGCATGAATTAGAATCTTTGAATGGATCAGCAGCGTGCATTTTGTTACTGCAATGCAAGCACAGTGAAAGTTCAGTGCGGACACTTTGTTGTGCTGATGTGAACATAACCCTAATCAGCTCATTTTCTAATCCACGATAAGGCATACTTCACTTCCAAGGATGCCCTTGTCCATGTTGTGTTAGTAAACACTATTTTTTGTAGCCCACCCCACCTCCCTGCCTCAAGCTCGAAAGCTGTGCCTAATGGGGTTTTGTCAGTAGCTGATTCCTTCTGTTAAATACCTCTGGGAATGTGTGTTCTTCTCAGTGGACTCGTCTGAAGAGCGGGGTGAATGCAACACAATTTTATTGCATCAGTCAAACACACTGAAATCCGTGAGGCCTGCACCATTACTGCATACTGAACTTTATATCACAGGTGGCAGTAATATCCTTCCCAAAATTAATAGCCATTGAAGTAAGAGAAATATTTAAATGTCTTATAATAGTAACATAATGGAAATGTCTTATACTCTGTCGTACTGACAGTGAGGTGATGGAGCAGATGGTGAAATATGGACAGACTGAGCCAGAAAAGCCAGCTGATTCATACTTCAATGACACTGTGATACTGAGGGAAAAAACTGATTGCACATAGTGCAATTGATCACCAGCAAAGTTTCTGCCTACCTTATTGACTATTAGGGCTCCAGAGACGTAAAACCAATTTCACTGCTATCGCTGTGCAAAAAAAAAGGAAACAAAAGCATAATTGAATTCAGAAACAGTCGGACGGCAATTAAACTGTAAATAATACAGCAGCTAATCTGCAAAAGTTAGAGATCAGCGCAGCAGTGGGGG
The DNA here is from genome assembly GCA_019176425.1 of Megalops atlanticus. Taxonomy (NCBI): domain Eukaryota; kingdom Metazoa; phylum Chordata; class Actinopteri; order Elopiformes; family Megalopidae; genus Megalops; species Megalops atlanticus. The sequence continues at coordinate 22,097,974 of CM032875.1, read as the reverse complement.
CGGTGTGAATGTCACCTTGTTGAGGCCATTTCCTCTGATTAAGCGGGGACAGAGAGGGACGGCCTTGAAGCTGGGCTCTGGGTTATCGTCTTGGGCCTCGCAGGGCCCCTGATTAATGCCATACCGCACAGCAAGACTGGCTCTCCACGGGGCACTCAGTGGGCTCTGCTTATCAGATGCATTGCACAGAGAGAGGGCACAAGCACTTTGCAAAATTCAAATGCAGAACAGAGAACCGTACATCATTGTTGAATGTGGAAGGATAATAAATGTGATGAGTGATGCCATCTCTGGCACCCAACTGGTTCGGTTCACGGAAAACAGAAATGTGATGAGAGCAAGTTTAACCACATCTTTGTGTAGTGTGAGGCCTCTCCTTGGGGTCACCCGGACACTAAAACATAAACATGGATACACAGGCGAACATGTGTGCTTGGAGAGTTTATGGGAGATCTGCTCATCATAGCTAACTAATGCTAACATTGAGCCAATGGATGCAACTGTCTTATGGAAATGCAATTGAAAACATATATCATGAAGTTACATCTCCAGCACAAGTCAATGATATCTAGAGTGTTCTTTCCTGGCCTTTTGTCTTCATAAAGAACCCTCTTGAAGGAGCTGTGACCAAAAACATTTAAGCACACTTACTGTTGTTAAGTGCAATAATAGACAGTGATGAGGCAAATGTGTTGGTAGCAAGACCCAGACTCAGCAGAGGTGCTAAGAAATCGATGGTCAGATTGAGAGAGCCAGGCTGGGAATTTGGATAAGACACCAGGAAACCCCTTCCTCTTTATGATAAAAACCACAGAATCTTTAATAACCATGGTGAACCTTGGTTTTGCCCAATTTTGCCCAAAAATTGTCTGTTTCAGCAGTGTCCCTGTCAGGCAGGGAAAAAAGTTACAGAGTGGTATGTTTGGTATAGCTTGAAGTGACTCTACTCTTGTATCTAGTTTTTCCTTTTCACATCTTCACCTGCATAGAAATGAGTGAACTCTGTAAGGACAGAGTTTGAAAATGTGGTTTTGTTTAAAAAGCTGACTTATTGCTGTTCATTTCATTTTCTGTGTTTAGTTACCTATGTTTAGTTATACTACCCGGAATGCATGCACAAAAAAACAAATATCCAGTACACTGCTAATGCATCTCTAATGACGGAGACATTAGTAGTACAGTAGTAATAAACTAGTACAGCAAGCTGAAATAGTTTGTCATTGTTCCAAATAGTTTTCCATTATTCTTCTAGGTACAAAATTCCTCTTCTATTCATCAATCTGGTTTGATATCTTCATTGGCGAATTGAAATAGTTGGTTCTATGTGGAGGGAGGACAGAGGTGACATATGCATGGTGTTGTTGTTCTACTGCATATTGTCATATCCTTCATTATCTTTCCCCTTATTTCAGCCACGATAAAAGGACCATGGAGAGGAGTGGTTAGGTTACCCTCTGTCTGTACTCACATTTTCCATCCTTGTATCTTCTAGTGTGTACATTGCCTTTTTGCATGGAACCTTTTATTACCTTTAAAATACCAAAGGTAATTAAATGTGTGCCAATTAATACTACGCAGTATGGAGAATGCTACTGTAACCTTTAGCCACAGTTCTAAATAAGTAAGCCAAAATAAATAAGCTGAAGACAGTGTGAAATAATAACTGCTGGGTTCTTATTCAGTCATGCTGCACTGCTTTAATTGAGTATAAAAAGATTTGAAGAGTTACATCATTTGATAATGAGAATGATAATAAATGGGTCTTTTTGGACAGCTTACATAACTTATTATACCAAGACAAAACTTTACAAGCATGTCGCCATCATTTGTCCATAGATATTACACTGAAATATATGCAAATAAAGCATTATTTAATGGCTATTTAAGTATGGTTTAGTGTTCATTCAAAAATACAACAGGACATATTCAAATTCATAATAAGCATTATTACTTAAGCACTATATAAATTCATCTTTCCAACTTGAATCAATCTCTGATTGTTGCCAGACTGTGACAGCAGTTACTCATGTCCTAGATGTTCTGAGACATAACGTTCACCAGCCGCCACATGTTATCACCCTCCTGGGCGGCGATACAAGTGTGCTGCTGAACAACAACACGTCCACTGACTGAACTTCTCATACAAAAGCGTTGCCAGATTGTCCTCTATTTATATCTGATAACAACGCTATGAGCGAATGAAATACACAAGGCAGGTCATGGGATGAAAGCAGCCCACTGTCAGAGGTATCAAAGGAAAATCTCTCTGATTTTCTGCAGATGTATGAACACCTGCAATTACATGTATGAGCACTTTATGGGCACCAGAGAAGCAATACCTATATCTATTCAAAGTAGAATAATTGCCAGCATGACAAGGTTCATGCTGATGCAGAGTCACCCAGAATACACCCCTACATCTGCATTCTGTCTTTGTTTCAATTGATTTGGAGTAGGACAGAGGTAGGACTCAACTACCCAGCCCTCCATAAAGAGTATGTAGTGCCTGGGGCTTGACACTGTGCAGGAAAGCATCTGTCCAGTCGGCATCTCAGATCTCTACATGTTAGCGGCCACAGTGCCCGCTGGGTATTAATAGCAGCTTGTTGTTTGTATTCTGCTGACAGGTTGGGCTGCGCACTTGGGTGGAATGACCATGGAACAGATGGGGCCAGAAGACAGCTTTGAGAGAGAGGAGAGGAAGAGCAGGCAGTGGGAAGGCTGGCGGAGACACGTCTCTCCCTGGTGGATCCTGCGTCATCAAACGCTCTTCAAAGGATAATAGTTACAACCATGAACAGCAAGGGCAGCATTGAATCTCTAGACACCCCCACACACACACACACACACACACACACATACACATATGCACTATGTGTGTTTAGTCATGGAAGACCTGATCACAAAGCATCAATGGCTCCACTGTCCTATTTTGAGGCGTTCCACAGAAGAAAACATCCCTGGCAGCTTTCCAAGTCTCACCGTGTTTATCTCCCTTCCGACTCCCTCTGGCAAAATTCAAGGAAAAAAATGCAAATGGAAATGTCAGCCTTAATTCTTCCCTCTTCCCCTGCAGCCTCCTTCGGTGACATGACCATTCCTTCACAATTTAATCATGGGCATACAGACTTCTCTGTTTCAGCAGTTTCTTGTGTAGCATAAATATTTTGTAGCATTTCAAGAATTTAAAAAAGGTTTAGATAGATTTGTAGCAAATGATTGTGACCCACACAATGAAAAGTAGATTAGTCATGTAACATGCATGTGGCAATCAAAACCTGACATCAACAAACATTGTTTTTATTCAAAGATTCGCTGTCATTCTCGTTTTTTTATGTGAGAATTAATTTATTTTACTTCAGGGCATGAATCTAATTCCCCCATTCATATCTGCAATACATAATTGATTTATGGAGTCATTTCAGTGCAATGGAGACTGTCTGGGGCATATGTTCTGGAATTTGCAGGAAGGAAATGTTTCTGAGCACTGCCCAATTCAATCCCTCATCATTGCTGTTGCTCTAGAAGTTCACCTGTTTACAACACCAAGCTGAGACATTCCCTCTGTTTTAACTCAGTGAACAGGGTGTGTTACTGAGAAAGAGCACCAAAACCGGTGCCTCACTCAAGAGGACCTGCATATTTCTGCACATCACTAACCTGCTCAGAGTTGCACACCTCCACTAATCTTTAGCACAATGCAAATAATTACTGAACTTTTCAGAATTGTGAAGATTTCCTCAATGCACATTGGGAAAAGGATTCGCTTAAGCTTTTGGTAATGGAGTTTACACAGGCTTCATTCATTCACATCAAAACAGGAGAAAATTGTCCTTGCAGTGTTTCCATACACTAAACACCACAGGGGAGGAATTGTGTTCAGCCCAATGGCCCCACAAACTGAGATCCCTTCAGATCCAGTGGGCCAAGGTTATTGAAAGATTATTCTGGTATGGTGATTATTCTGGTGTGTGATGGAAGAAAAGTTATCATCTCTCCTTTTGCATACGTTCAACAGAGAAGTTGAACCCTTAATTTGCATAACAAACTGGTTGAGTGGAATTTTGGGTAAGGAAACCTGTCAAAGACAAGCCAGTTATCATCATTACATTTACAAATTCAAAGTGGGAGCTTCACTATTGTCATTATTGTTGTTGTTGCTGTTGTTGTTGTTGTTATTGTTGTTGCTGCTGCTGCTGCTGCTGCTTTTGTTCTACGCAAACATCCTATCAATTTGCATGTCTGCCTGGAATGAAAATGTCTCTTCTGTGCACAAATAGTTTCAGAAATCAGCTGCAGAATGAAAGCGGAAGTTAAAAAAAAGCAAAACTGTGGAGGGATGCTGGTGTTCCCTCTGTGTAGAGCGCAGCATCCGCTTTCAGACCTGGTACGGACGGCAGACCGCAGAACCCACCGTGCTCATCCAGGAGCCACAGCGGAAGCGCGTGGCCTGTAAATCACCCAGAAGGACCTGCTTCAGAACCGCGGATTCCTCGCATTCAGACTCAGAATTTATTTTCCACTGGGAGCGGCTCACTTGGATGCAGGCAGGGTGGACATCTGCGCTGAAGTCTGTTTTTACAGTTCTGGATGAGCATAACAGCCCCCTCCACTCTGCGGTTTGACATACTAATTTATTTCGTATAAGAACACACGCGTGTTTTTAGAGGAATGATTCCTTGAGCGAGTAGAAGACTTGGGCAAAGTCATGGGTCAGAAACCTGGACGAAAAGCAGGCTCTCCAGGGAACACAGAGGTGTAAATATGTGTGCGCCGCTTTCTTTTGTGTCACGGCCACAGACTTACCGTAATCGAATGGCTTTTGTTGTCATTGTTCTGTTGCTCTGCCTTGCTGTAAATCCCAGTGGTGCAGTGGTATTAGATTTATTTTGCAAAGAAACAGAGAAAATATTCTGCTTTAGTTTTTTTGCTATACTTTATTTAAGGAAATATTGTCTGTGTATGAGCACTTATTAAATATTCTGATGGCACTGAGTGGATTTCCTTGTGTGACTGGGGATGGATAACAGGCAGAGGGAGGTATTGTCTTCTATGCAGGCTTCTGTCTTGGCAGGGGATAGACAGGCAGATGGGACCGTGCGAGAAACAAATTACGAATAAATCAACAAAATACAGTAGCCCCCCAGATAAGTTCTGATTGGATACGGCCTGCTGCTGCTGCATAGCCTTCACTTGAAAAAGAGAAAATGATTAGCACAGTAGGGCTATCAGACTACGTGTCTGTTCTTATGAGGGACAGAGTGGAGCAGCAAAAACATCTGCCAAGACAGACAAATCCTTATGTCAAGCTTAACAGAGGTGGGTTACCCAGAATCCAATTGGTGATGAGTCTTACTCCTAAATAAACACATAAATCATTTGATGACACTTTACATGAAGTACCTGTGTCCATAAATGGGAGACATTACAATCCCATATTCCATTACTTTATTATTTTGGGCTGAAGTATTTTTAGTAAATAATAAGATTGATTCCATAATGGTAATGCAAAGGAAATAATATAATATATGGTATGGGATTAAAATGTCTCCCATTTATGGACACTGGTACTTCATGTTAAGTGTCATCAACATAATATATTGTAAGATATATAATTTTTTAACAATGTGAACAGTATTGTCATAATGAATCTCATTTAAAAATACACTGTATTACCATTTTCAATCGATAATTTAAAAATCTACAAGAAAAGAAATCCTTACACATGAACTTCAGTGTTGCTGATCAAGACAGGGTCATATCAAATTATAAATATGCATTTGGACAGCTACATCCAAATACAGATAGCTGATGTGAAGTTTCAAACTGCTTCCTGCCAAGTTAATTAGAGACAGAGATGCTGGAGAGTCATCCTGTACATGATAATTCGGAGAGAGAGAGAGGGAGGGAGAAAGAGAGAAGTCTAATTTAGCACAGTATGGAACTAAAATCCTTCCCCATGGTGTTTGTTTGAGGAAAAGTTTCAAAGAGTTCTCTTTTTGGACTGATGAGAAACTTTTCAAAGGCCGTGTGTGAGGGGTGGGGGGGTCAATGAAAATAACTGGAGATTTTAATCAAGAATATTTTTTACACGGCAGACGTTGGGTGTACTCCAGATGTCTGACACTTCTAGTTCAACTAAACTTTCTTATCAAAACTAGAGGTGGTTAGATTCAGATAGGCAGTAAAAAGACACTTCTGATCAAATATTAAAAGCTGTTCCAGTGCCCTAGACCTTCAGTTTCTCTGTGCACAGGGCACAGCTCAGTGGTACACCAGCATGACACATTTATATCTCACAAATAACTTTGTGTGATGAACACAAGAAAAGTTTGCAAAGCCTTGAGACTATAGAGTTGTCAGAGCTCATGAGGATGAAAACTTTGATGGTTTCTGAAAGACCAGTGAATCATCAAAGCATCAGAGGTAGCACTGTTCTCTACCTCTGCCTCTAACACACTGTTTTTGAGCTGTATCCCTGTCTCTAACACAGTGCTTCTGCTCTCTACACTCTGTGTCTCACCTCTGTGTCTCACAGTGCATTTGCTCTATACCTCTCTGCCTCACACAGTGCTTTTGTTCTTTAGCTTTACCTGTAACACAGAAATATTTCTTGTAATGCAGGATACAGTTATATGTACACTTCAAAAGGATTCAACTTAGTTCCATGCAATGACACTGCAGATGCAAAAAGAATCTGGTTGCAATCTCTCTCCTCTAATTTCAGGAGATTATCTTCAAAGGTAACATCTTTTGTTTTCATCTACTTTGACTATTACTATCATCCTGGCATTTGTATTCTGATGGTCATCAGCATTGTCATGATAAAAATGAGACTGGTGAATTTGAATGTGTGACATGACTTGCAGTGGGCATTTATTATTCACAATACATTGTTCATTTGATTGTACCTTTCATACATCCTGTAATTCAAACAACCATTCATATCATCTTTGCTCATTTTCTCCCTCACAGATTTCAGAGAGGCCTTTTAGGTCACAGACAGAAGAAGAGATAGTGTCAACAACCAAAAAGAGATGATTATTAGCTGAACTTCAAACATGCATCAATACAGGATTCATCATAGTTCTGCCCGTGAGTGAAGTTAATCTTCACTTACTTACAACCAACTAAGCAACTGCTTACAAGCCATAGCAGAAATGTTTAAGCCTGCATGATCAGTGATCAGATCTTACCTATTATCATTTCAGTTTCTTTAATTTGTTCTTTTTTCTTTAACTTAAACTGCTCTGTGAAAACTGATGCTTAACTTCCATTCTATCCAAGAGGGTGATTTTAATTATACGTCCTCCTTCAGTGCATCAAGCCAGAAAAGAAATATAGTGAAGTATTTGTTTTTATCAATTAAAAAAATCCTTGCAGGAAGTGATGTGTGACATGTGTAGAAAAATTGCTTTTTTGCAGCAGTTTGCAATGCCTTCTCAGATGGACAATTGCAGAAGCAGGCTAACATATTAGCAATATCAGGCCAGGGAGTCTAAACAGCAGCAATAAGTGACTCCGAAATGAAACAAAACGGCAAAATTACAAACACTTTTTCCTTGAGATCTTTTTTCCATTAGGCATGGTCGTGCACAGCTGGAGACAGGAGAGCGACAAAGCACTGCAGTATCATCTGGGCCTGAACCAAGAGAGAGAATGAATTAATCGGTAGAAAGGACACAACACAGTCTGCTGTCTGAACCAAAATAAGTTTCAGATTTTTATATAAATATATAATGTCTGTCCTCTCTTCTGGCAGTGAAAGGTGTGCTTTCACTCATCTTTGTCTTCTACAGCACAAATGAAAACTCCAATTCTCATTCCAAAGGGTACAAGACGAAGCTCTCTGCGCAGCTTGGTTTCCATGACACTACAAAACATCATCAAACACAGGAAAATCTTACTTTTCATGCTTTATTACCATAGATATTCCAGAAAAAAATGTTACATAGAGCAACATATACACACACAATTAATCAGAGTATGTAAATTCTCAAAGAGATACATAGACAGTCTGTGCCAGTTTTAAATCAGTCATAATGCTTGATGGACTTTTTCCTGTTGACCACCAAGACATTTCCGTCTCTGAGACGTAAATGTTTTGCTTCTAGATCATTTTACACCAGAACTATAAAAAGGAGACAAATCTTTAGCAAAGCTCTTGAGAAACTTTCTAAAACTTAATGAAATGTTTTACTTCAAAATCATTCAATGTACATAACCAGGGTTTAAGTAAGATGTGTGTCTCCCTGTATTTGTGTCAGGACCTCAGCAATATGCAAAAGAAATTTCTCTGGCTCACTCCAACCTGCCACTTCCTTCAACACACATGCAATGCATCTGCTGCTCTATGATTGGAAGCAGTGAACTCTGCATAGAACATCCAACTGATTCCCTCACTTGCATTACTGTATTTATTAGGGTTGTTATTTGGGTTTAGACTGAGTGATCCACCAGGTGTAGAGTTCCTGCCCAACTGAGTCAGACAATTCTAAAATAAAGGTGTCTTATAGTGCTGCGTCAAGGACGTCTGTGTCCCGCATAAAGGATGACTTCATCCCAGTCTGAAGGGAATAAAAGTGCTCATGACTATATGCGGGACTCCTTGGCCTGCACTTTCATCTTAACATGTGCACGTTTGTTTAAAAAGCCTGGTTTTTCACTTTCACATCAGTATTTCAACTGATTTGCAATTGTAGATAGGAGTAAAATGCAATTCCCTAGATGGCCTACAAACCTGTCAACATGGACTGCAGGGTAAAAAAAGAAGTTATTTTACAGAGGCCAATTTACTGAGGGAATGAACCATACTGAAAGTGATTCATTGTGGTAATGTCTATGTTTTGGTTGATTTACCACAGGCCAGTTGGCATTTTTTTGTAATAAATATATCACTGCACTCCTGGTGATTTACTTATAGGCTAGGACAAATTCTGAATAATTTGGATGGAATATAGATGATCTGGAGACTCTCTGAAAGAATTACTGATAATCTGGTCAATTTTACGAGAGGCAGTCCAGGCACAGACCAGTTCCTCATTTCCAGTAATTATCGCCACTTCCTCTGGAAGAGAAACGATGTGAACTGGTGGCTCAGACAAAAAAAAGAGATTACAATGGAAGGTACATTTTTATGGCAGGTAAAGGTTCACAGTCTTTTTTTAGTTGCTAATTTAAACTGGACCCTTTTGGTTCGTTTTAAATTCTCAAATGACCTAAAGCTCTAATAGGGTTTCCACCACTTTCTCCTCATTGTTCTATGCTTAATTTTGACCAATCAATACAGTCACATCATCACTGGACGACTTGTAATTCCAGTGGACTGATGATTCAACACACATAAAGGTGGAAGCCTGATTACCCCGCATTGTTTTAAAAGGTCAGTGTTCTCATCTAAATGCCTAATTAAAATGTAACATCACCACATGTTCTTGTAGGTGGACCAAAAATGCGGGAGAAGCTAGACAAATTGATCAAACTGGGGATTTATTGCACATTTCCATTGGTAGGCACAAATCCACATTGAGAAATTCATCAAATCTTACTTGATGTAGAGCTCTGACATTTCACATTTATTTTGAACTTGCTTCAACTCATTTTGGAACAAATACATAAAGTATGGCCAACAGAGCCTTTGTTTCATCAAAATGCCTACAGCTATATTTACATCCATGAACCAAAACCATATCTACCCTTTATGTGTCCATCACACAACATGCAGGAGAGGGGAAGACTACATTGTGAAGAGCACCAAATTGATTGCGCCACAGTTTCTTGTTTAAGATCCATTACAGCAAATCATCACTCAAAATTGTAGACTCTTTGGATTTTCTGGAACCTGTCAGTGATTGTCAGCACATGGTAGCACATCATGGTTTCAAAGCTGTGGAAGAATCATGAAGACCAGTCTGGCTGCACAAACATCCACCAGCCAGACTGGTCTTCATGATTATTCCACAGCTTTGAAAACAATGGGTCATCACTAGTAATTATAGCATCAATTGAATGATGGCATCCAGACTAAGCTAATTAGCAAAGCTGGACTTAATTAGTGGTAATTAAACAAGGATACACCTTGACCCTGAGAACAGGTGGGACACTATTATATTTTAGTTTGCGCAAGTGGTTACTTTTTACCAATTGTACAACTGTGTGCACATACTAAAACTTCCCTAATGAAACAATCAATTTCTCAGGGTAATTTTACAGCTGAAATAAAAACAACAATGGCATGATGTCATACATGAAACCAAGGGACTATTAGAGTTGTTGCAGTCATTGCTGGCATTTTGAGACCAACAAAAAAAAGAAAATTACGAAGGAAGAAACCAAATTCATTAATTTATTGACACTTGGAAGTCTTTGTAGATCGCAGCTCAATACCCCGTTAGGTCCTGAAGCTTTTACATCTCCCACAGGAGAGTGAGAAACTTTTGATGGACTTCCTCCCACAACAACAAGGGTATGGATTACTCCCAGTTCTGGCAGCACCATGGAAATGGGGAATAGCCAGCACATTTGTTTCCCCACAAGCGGTCCCAATGCTAACCCACGCATTAATAGACAGTACACTCTGACCTTCGAGTATTGTTATTGAGATACATAGACAGTCTGTGCCAGTTTTAAATCAGTCATAATGCTTGATGGACTTTTTCCTGTTGACCACCAAGACATTTCCGTCTCTGAGACGTAAATGTTTTGCTTCTAGATCATTTTACACCAGAACTATAAAAAGGAGACAAATCTTTAGCAAAGCTCTTGAGAAGCTTTCTAAAACTTAATGAAATGTTTCACTTCAAAATCATTCAATGTACATAACCAGGGTTTAAGTAAGATGTGTGTCTCCCTGTATTTGTGTCAGGACCTCAGCAAAAGCAATTTCTCTGGCTCACTCCAACCTGCCACTTCCTTCAACACACATGCAATGCATCTGCTGCTCTATGATTGGAAGCAGTGAACTCTGCATAGAACATCCAACTGATTCCCTCACTTGCATTACTGTATTTATTAGGGTTGTTATTTGGGTTTAGACTGAGTGATCCACCAGGTGTAGAGTTCCTGCCCAACTGAGTCAGACAATTCTAAAACAAAGGTGTCTTATAGTGCTGCGTCAAGGACGTCTGTGTTTTCTCATAACTATTGCCTCTAGAAAAAAAGCCCAACAAAAAGACATATTTTACAATTAATTTACCACTGACTTTCTCACATCAGTAAAAAAATCACATTTTTACACTAAAACATCTAAAGTCTTCCAAGAAAACCACCCATTTAAATTTTAAATACAATTAGTCCAAACCATGATCAAGCTTTCTATGATCTGTTTGAAACTTCAAGCCCAATCAACCTTCTGGCCTCCATATGCATGCGTATCAAATCTGTTCACCATGTTTTATTCAGGACAGCTCTGTGTGTGTGTGTGTGTTTTAGTTGCTCTACTTGATGCTCCTCTCAGTACGGCCTGACTTTGTCACCTGACCATTGGGTATTTTAACAACCTTGACTGAAGCTCCAACTATAGGAAAGAAACGTTCAGATGAACTTGGAAAAAACTTGCTAATGGGTTGTAAAGCCAATGTGTAATATGTGCTTTACTCAGTGATTCATTTTGTATGGTTCTCTGCTGGTTTGCTTTGATCTCACCTTAATGAAGCTCATTCCATTGCTCCCACGGCAGGGAGTTTAATCTGACAATCACCAGCCGCAAAATGGTCTCCACTGACATCAGAACTCACATACTCATCCATTTAGCCAGCCTATGCTGATTAGCAAGACCATTGCAAACAGACCCCTCCCCCAAAACTGATGGTGCGTCTTCAACTGATAGGTCATGATGCATGAGCACACAGTTAACTATTAAGGGGTAATTACCTATTGAGGGGATGGTGGACCTGGGAGATAGAATGCCGATCCACACATAACAAACTGTATTAGAGCATAAATGGTTTTATACAACATGTCATGTATTGTGCTCCGGTATTCAGTGCATCAGAAACACAGAGGAGGCTTGATGAATGATGAGGCTTGGTGATTGAATCCAATATAAATACACCATTTACCTTCATCCAAATGGAGTACTCATCGGAGTAATGAAAAAAAAAACAAAACACTTGATGAGCCAAATATGCACAGCGGGTGCGGATGTATTGGAAGAGAACACAAACGGCAAAATACATGATTCACAGAAAATACTCCTACCGGGGTATTGTTTCTGATTTCCATGCAGATTTTCCTTCAGCAGTTGACTTAATTGAAAGAAGAGTATTATGCTATCAGCAAGCTTCCTGCCCTTGATTTACCACCCAGCCTCCTACTTCATCTCATGAGGATCTTTCAGAGGATTATTAATAACTGCGAGAGGGCGAGAGAGAGAGCAAGACAGAGAGTATTTAATGTATCATGCCATTTTAGCCCTGTAACTCGGTCTATGTAAGAGTAGGCAGGTTTCCATTAACCTGCTTAATGCGCAATTTTAAATTGTGAACTAACAAACGAGTAATGGAAAAACGTGAATTTGGAAAAAAACTTTCAAATGTCACAAAAAAGTTTGGTGAGGTGGTTTTTCAGACGATTAGACAAAGCAATATTTCGCAAAATTGAAATGGAAACACATTTGTCACATTTAAGTCACATGACATGAAGTGTCACATGACATTCAAAAACATGCCTCATCAGTTTTGAGCATATGGCCTGACACACCCCATACCTGTACACATCTGTGAACGGTGGTTTTGCTCACACCAAAAGTCTCAACTACTACCCTGTACTCTGCACAGGTAGCCAATATATAAAGAGCAATGGCTATGCACTTCTTGGTTGGAACTGGTTCCCTCAGGCATGATACAGCACCACGATGGGTCCTATTGCGTTGCATAACTCATCAAATGTTAAGCGGGTCATTCTGAAGTTTTGGATCCACAGGACCTCTGCAAAATCATTGCGGACAATGACCTCCCAGAAATCCCTGATACGTCGCTGCTGCCAGGTATAAGGGGTTTGCCTTTCCGTCATTGCGTTCATCACATGCCCTCGTCGCCTTCGATTAAACACTACCACGGCTATTGCGGTGGATGCAATCGGAACCACCGTGCTAACACTTATCAAGTCTTGGAGATCCGTCGCCATGTTTAATTGGAATGACTATCACGAGAGGAGAAAACCCAGCTGTAATCGCATAACATCACTCAATGGAAACACAGACCATTCGCAGTTGTGTTTTGTCGACTTTTTAAAAAAATCACTTCTATTTTGCACAAAACTGCAATGGAAACCCGCCTAGTGTCTGCCAAATAACTTAAAAATTGTCTCACCAGTCTGTCAGGGATGCGGGGTGAGGACTCACACGCAGACCCGGAGGTGAATGGCAGAGTGACTTTAATAAAGCCCCAAAACAGGAGCAGACGAAGACAGGGTCAGAGACAGGCAGGGGTCAAAACCAGGGAAGTCAGTCCAAAACAAACAGAGAGCAAGCACGTGGTCTGGACAGGCGAGGGTCGGCAACGGGCAGGCAGGCAGCGGGGCAACCAGAACAGAGCGGCAGGCAGAGACGAGATCCGAAGGCCAGGCAGGGGTCACAAACTGGGCAGGCAGGTCCGGGCAGGGCAGACGAGAAGCGGGAGTGAAGTCTGGGAAGGGGCAGAACCAGGGAGACCGGCAACAGGGAGCTGGGGCAGAACCACGGGCAACCCAGGCAGCCGAAGCAGAACGGCAGGCTGGACCGGGGCTGAGCAGGCAGGAAGCAGGGTCTGGACAGGGGCAGAACCGGGCAGGCCGGCAACAGGGAGCGGAGGCAGAACAGCAGGCGGCCCAGGCTGCCGGAGAGGAAAGGCAGGCGGGTGCCACAGAGACAGGAGCAGACCAACACAGACAGGGGGAAGACAAAGACAGGACGAAACAGAAAACAGACTGACAGAACTTACGTGACAAAACAGCAGGCAAACACAGAGACCCAGGGCGGAGACAGAAGACCGTGGAAAAACCGAGAAACAGAAGGCAAGGACGAAACAGGATACTGCGGCAACTGGCAACAAGACAGAGAAAAAGCAGGGTAAATATAGGGTAGGGCTGATGAGGTGATGGGAAGCAGGTGTGCAGGCAGGCGGGCGAAGATGATCAGGTGGGCGGAGACAGGGCGGAGAGCGGGGCAGGGCCGGAACACAAGGAAAAACAAAAGCACATGGACAGGGGAAGAACACAAACACACAGCCAGGGGGGCGGAGCACTGACACTATCTGCCAGAGATTCTCTCTGTTTTCATTGTTCCTTTGCAAAGATGAAAAACTATGCCCAGTATCTAAGTGTAAGTCTGTCAAACACTTCACCCCAGCCTATTGAAGAAGCGTTCCTGAAGGCACCTTAGCACTAGAGGCGTCTTCGTATTTTATACCCCTCAAAACTTGTTTCATTTACAAGGCAGGCTTGATTGATAGGATAATGAAAGACATTCAATAAAACAACAGTATCATTTTCAGATCTGCAAACGAGAGTGCAATAAATATCCCAAAAATGTCTCCTCTTTTGCAGTAAATAAAGTCATCGATAGATGGGTTACATATATTTGCCTGATGAAATGCTACTCTGACAGCAGGAATATATCATAGACTCAGGCTTAGACCCCAGTCCAACATCAACATGCTTAATCACCCAATTGACACATCTGCTAGGCTGTGATTTACCACTCATAGGAAATCAAAGCATCCTTTAATTGAATCTCTGTTGTAATATTTGCAAGAGCCACCATAAAAGTGTACCAGATGAGTTACAGGGCTAGCTCCCTTCATCCGGCCTATATTCCAACCATCTCAACTGTCCGTGGTTCTGATGCTTCTGACAGTGTGCGGGAAAGGAGCAGAGTACCCTTGCAGACAGTCACCAAACCATCAAGATCAAAACACTCCTTCCATGTAAACAAAAATCACCCAGGAGGTCAAGTACAGATGAAATCCAGAGACTTTAGAGCCTTGGGAACAGCCCAAGGATGAGTCAAGTGCAGGGGAAGATCCTTAACAGACCAGATCAGATGAGGCATGATGAATCTACCCAGAGTCGCGCCAGGAAGACACACATAGATCAGGCATCCGGTCTGGGCCGGGTTAGGACTGCCTGTTCTGAGAAGACGCTCATCCCATTTGGTGACCAGACAGGGGCTCACACTTCTGTTTCCCCTCGCATGTCTATCAGTCATGAGAGAGCACACACTTCAGTCATTAGGCAGAGTCCAGCCCTGAGACAGGGGAAACCAGCACAGTCTGTGAGGGTGGTTTTCCACTGCCCCCTCTCTCCCTCTCGCTCTCCGCTGGCCTTTTTGACACTTCGCACTGAGGCAGAGCCCATGGAGGCATTAATCCTGCAGCAAAGCAAGTATACACATAAGAGGAAAAATTTCAAGTTGACTAAAATTTGACACTGACCTTCTGCAGACGTTTCTACAGCAAATTGCGACGTGTAGCACCATAACAACAACTACCATTAAAATGAATGGCTGCTCCGACAGACAAATCAGACAATAAGAGGATGAAGCCCTGGCTGCCACAAAATCATAATGGCAGGGGGAAAAAAAAACAGAGAAGTTAGGCCCTGAATCACTAGGCAGAGTCACAGCACCATGCCAGCGTTGTTCAGTGTCGTTCACTGTCACAATCACCTCTCCAAAATGGATCATCTGATCCCCAGGATTTCTGCCCTCTTAAAAGTCGCCCTTCCCCAGCTTTGAGCCGTCTGCAACACCTGGAGCTGATCGAGCCAGGGCCAGCGGCTGCTCGCATGCGCCGCATTCCTGAAGAAGTAAACTGCACAAATCAGAATTTATTTCCCTATAAAGATAATTCCTAACTCGAGTAATGGCATAGTGGATGTAAGCCATTAGAGGGCCGTATCTGAGCTGTCGGAGAAAGTGATTCACTGCAGGGAACACACAGTCCCGGGCTCTTATTGAGCGTCTGCTGCCGCTGCTACTGCATGAGAATCGGTACATTTCCACCTGCTGCTGCCGGGTCTCCCTGGAGAGGGACCCGCACACAGATTAAATTATTATCTAGAGAACCTTGCACATCTGCCTTGCATTGAAGAGGCTCAATTATATTCCTGACACATCAGTGAGTGTGTGTGATGTATGTGTGTGTGCGTGTGTGTGTGTCAAATGTGAGAGCTCACGTGGAGGTACCTATTCCAGCGCTGATGTGTATCTAATCGAGCCAAATCGTTACTTTTAATTTTTACTTTCTTTTAATCATTTCCCCATTTCTTCTGGTTGTCCAAGAGAAAAAAAGACACATGTGGGCAGTGAGAGAGAAATACCTCAGAGCAGAGGTCTGGAACATGTGGCCCCTGAGTAAATTGTTCTGCAATTACAGTGTTATGCAGACAGTCTATGTTATTTCATGCTATGTTGCTTCTTACAATATGAAGAGTGTCTAGAGAATGTGTAGTGTGTTACAACATGTGTAGTGTGTCGTAAGAATGCAGTACAAATGTAATGCTACATTTAGCCAGTGGATGACAGTGATCACTAAAACTATAGAGAAAAAGTCAGTTATCTCTTCCTGTTAAAGGCAGATTACCAGTTGACTGACAGCTCTCAAGTGCTTGCACAGGAAAATTTTTAAAATCTTTTTTTCATTTGTTGGTAAAGTAGCAAATTAATAAAAATACACTTACGGAGTCTTTACAAGATGTGTATGTGCAGAAGCAGGCAGAACTCCAAAGCATACAAATTCTTGTCTTGGTTTTGGCCAGCTCATTACTTGTGATCTAACTAGCAAAACATCTCAATAAACTGCACCTGCTAAGTCTAGACAGAGGGCAAATTTCTCTGGTAGGGACCACTACATTACTATTGTAATGAGAATTTTTTCAAAAGGGTTTCCTTGTCACAGGCATTCTCACTTAGACACAACACTCGGCTGACTTCACAAATAATGGCTTGTGCCTTTAGTACATTGAGGTAACATTGTTATGGTCCTAAGTAACTTTTGTGTTTTCAAAGCTGCTGTAATCTTGTTTACATTTGCCATTCTCATCAAAACAACTCACTTTCCTGGTATTTACAACCAGCCGGCATCATTTGTTCTTCTAAATATATCAAATACTACTACTACTATATATTATTATTGACGACAACAACAACAACAACAAAAGTTCTTGTCTTATTTTGTCATAACGATGCCTCTGGTAGAACAAATATGATGTTGCTAGTAGAACAATGGCGGATAGTTACATAGATCTTAACATGAAGTATATACGGATTTTCTAAGGAAACAGTAAGTTTTTTAAAATGTCTGTGAGGAGAGTGATGTGGAATGTGAAAACTTGCTTATATGCATTTCAGTATTGCAATAAACAAAATTAGTGTTGTGATATGACAAAAGTATTGACTACTGTCATGAGTATTCATTATTTTATGACTGCTGCACATAATAAAGTTGCTCTGTATTGTACCTGGCTCATTGCTGATAGCTGCGAAGTTAGCTATGTACCAGGCTGACCCTCTCAAGAGTGGAGCCATCACAACTGAGCGGCAAGGACGTAGGGTGAAGTGGGTGTAATCTCTCTTAAAGAGCCATGGCTGGCTTCATAGAAAGTGACAATAGACACTAAGGGGAGCTGAGCCCACTGCACTAACTGAACAACCAAGGCTCAAACAAATTGTTTTTCTTCTAGACCATGGTACTTTTAATGAATGTTCTTCTCCCCAACACAGCTTGATTGTCATATGCCTTTAATTTTCAGAGAAGCTCACCCATAGAGAGAAAGTGGCCAGGGAGACAATATGACTGTGGAGAGAACATGAGGACATAAGTACTCCCCTACCCCTAAATGTGGTCTGATCCTGAGTCAAGGCAAGGCTTTAAAAGAAAGAGGAAGGAGCATAAAGCCCGATAGGAGAGCCACTGATGTCATGCCTGGCAACATAACAAGTGCTGAGTTAATATTTGGATGAAAACACACACTGAACAAGGAGCACACAAGACAATGGGAAGCAACTGGGAACAATGGCACAATTTTTTTAAATTTATAGAATCAGCTTCTCCTATGAAACCCTATGGAAGCTTATATTTCTTAAGCTTTGACAGTTTTTTTGTGTGTTTGTTTCCTATTGTTTTGTTTTATCCTTTTTTGGCTTAAAGAAATTGGCATAACTGTTTACAAACACATACAGTTTATCTGTTACTATTGTACATAAAAATGCATGTGTATGTGTGTGTGCCATTTCTTCATTTCATCAGATAATGTGTATTGTCACACTCTGCATCTCAGCGTCACCCACAACTTTGCATATGAAGTCAGAAAACAGATGCATATGCATGCTGTATTTTGGCAGGTGAAAACCTGTTCAACTGCAACTATTTGTTTAACTATTTTAACTATTTCCGTAGTGTTTCTAACATTGTGAACAGCACATTGAAGCATTGAATACAAGGGTTTAGATCCATTTATAATGCCATATTTAACATGCAACCATAATATTTCCCAGCGCTGGCTCATATGAATGAGGATTTTCAGCACTACACCTGTATGTGATCCACTAAATGTAACAACTATGTAGGATATTATGAGAAATGGTACAGAGGCCCACCTGAAAAATTTGACCTTGAAACATAAGTGAATCACTGGCTCTTCTTTACTGACGCTAACTTAGATAAATAAAAAAAGTATCTGAGTTTGTGGAGGTTTCAGCCAATTCAGTCAATAAAAAATGGAAAAACAGGGCATCAGGGGAGCAGATTAAGGTCAGTGGTAATCAAGGAGTAATGAGGAAGACAGAGAGACTAGCATTTTGAGAACACAGACAGAGTTGACAACCCCAGGTGACGAATGAATCAGGTAAAAAATAAACAGAAGACTTCTTGATGACTTTATTATTTATTATTTTAGCGTAGAGGCAGCTTTGAGCACACAGAATTACATTTTGTTCCTAAAATGTCTGGCATTAGGAGCCAATGGCTCTTTGGCTAAAATATATGTCTGGATTTGTTATATTGTGACCAGCTCATTTACAAATGGTACTTCTCCACATGTCACTACCAGAATGAAACACTTGGCAAAATTAGGGGTAGAACAGAGGAGGTCAAAACTGTAAATAATAACTTCAGCCTCCTCATATCACAAACAGTCTGACTCATGGACATACAGTAGACAAAACATAACAATAACTGTATATTTACTGAATGTAGATATGTCTTTATCATGTAACCAAATGTCTTTACAACTACACAGCATTAGCTGCTTCAGATTCTGCTCCCAAGCCTTCATCACAGTAATACCTATACTATATACATCAATATATAACTATATGTTACCTATAGGTATATGTTAGGTGTATCACTTTAACTGAAATGAAGCCAGATGACTATAATGAGATGACAATGCAATTGCTTTCACTTATGTCCTCCTGGTAGTGATACTGTCTTGACCCTCAAATCTCATGAGTACATAGCAATAAACTTCCTTAATGGATAGCCTCTCTTTCAAACTTTCCCTGCCATCCCATTTAACAGCCTGCATAATGCAATCATTATGTCAATAAATACAGAAATGAATTAATGAAGGGAATAACTAAAATAGATGTTTTTCCACATGTGTTCCATGTAATTCAATATCTCCATCATACCCTGTGGTTCATGGTTCCATGTAGCTTGTGTGACATCATAACCCCAAGCAGAGGCTGCTCCAGCACTCAACTGCACTGAGCTCCACTGCAGGGTTCAGTTTACACTGCTCCTGGGACACGCTGGGAAACTCTGGGAGGGATCGTGGGTGATTGCCCCTATTAGACCGATCTGTCCTCAGGATCTGTTGAAGCTCTTTGATCTGGGGGAGTTCAATGACAGAGGCATGAGAGGGTACAGCCAATGCTTGGAACAGCCCCTGAACAGGTCTGATCTCAAACGAAGATCTTAGCTGCTCCCAGCAGCCGAGGATAAGACAACATTAAAGGGAGGTCTGCAGGAAAGAGGGATGACCAAAGTTTGCAGTTTGCAGCAGGCTTTGTTGTACAAGTTTCAGGACAGTGTTTGAGGGCTTAAAGCTGTATTTGCTGATGCCTTTTGAAGAGAAAGTTTTACACTGGCTTAATCCCATACAAAAAGGGAGCCTGACAGGATAGAGGTTCCATCCATGTGTGGGAGGAGGGAGACAACAGTGACGTCTCGCTGCGTCAGTCACCCACAAAGGCCACCTCAGCAATGGAGAAAATAGACAGGGAATCCATAAGTCTGGGAAACAGAGAAATAAAAACACACATATTACATAAATAATGTAAAGTATGAGTGAAAATGAATTAAACAATTAAGGTAGAACAAAATCAACATTCACCTGTCTAAAAAGTAGGCCAATCAAATCATGCAAATTAATAAAAATGACTAATTTCCAGAGTGCGTCCCAAATGTAAATTAGCTGTATTGAGGCGGTCACAGTCAAGTTAGCCGCAAGCTCCACAGTCAATAGCTGCTGACGCAGTGACCTTCCGTACATGAAGCCAGAGGAAACGTCTCTGAGCATGCTTCCCCAAGCCCTGTAAAAGTGCTCACACTAAACCAGTTCCCACACAATGTGCCGCCTGGACAAAGGCACGACCCAGTGGGTGGCTCCCCCTCGTTATGCTCCGGGTGGATTTTTCACTCAAAGCAGGATTGCAGGGGCTCTTAGAAGCTTGGTGCCATTAAGCGACTTGCCTGTGACCCGATCGGCTGGCTTCCGGACCCCGGTCACTGGAATATATTTCGTCCTCTAAAAATAACAGGGTTCCCAGATAAGTGCCGCTATTAAATGATGGGCTTTTCTGTTGGAAAAGTTGTCTCCCCCCCCATAAAAACGCCCCCCCAAAACGCCCCCTTAACTACACTGTATTCAAAAACAAACAAGCCCTTTTCATCACTGGGAAAAAAACATACAACGACCAAATAAATAAATAAATAAATAAATAAATAACACTGCTTCCTCCTTTCCAACATGTTTAAAGATTTTACTAAATTGCTTCCTGCATTTTCCCCTAATTACAACAAGAAAGAGCAAGTGTGGATGGAGAAAGACTTTGTGTACAGCACTATAGTGCACAGTACAGGTAATTTGAGTAGGGAATGAAAAAAACTGTTGTAAGATTAGTCCAGCTGGAGGGACGACAAGGAAGACAGTTTCTAATGCCATCAATATACAGACAACAGCAACCCATCTCAGTAATATCCCAGGCTTTAGGCTTCTTACTTCAGAGAGTAAATTTTGAATAAATATATAAACCACTGTAACTACAAACAAATCATGTTAATATACTTGCTATGTAACAACAGAGTTATGTGTATGCTACATGGGATATGGTAATGTCAACAAAGACAACATTACTCAAAGTGCAAGACCTTCGCTAGAATTGTTTGTTTTTGTAAGGATAGTCGAAAAAGCTGTATTCCATAATAGGTGGCAAGTTATGCTTAATAAAGAAATCTAGTGAAGGAAATAACTATGGAAAAACGCCTGCAATCCTCTTTATCCCAATATCCACCTGTTACTGTTCAAACAGGAAGTTTTGTGTCAGAGAAAAAAGAGGTAATTGCTAGAAGCTTTGAAAAGAGGATTTTTACATGATTCAGCACTTAATAAAAGGTACACAAGTTTTTGTTATTGTACACTTCTGAACTATTATATTGCCGAACAATTTGCACTGGCTATATGGGGTTGTAATGTGACCTGGCAGATTTGTGCTAGCCCATGCACATGACTGTGCACAATGCATGATCACCCTGAATTCTGGGCTTTGGCTGTTGTAACCATTAACAAAATAACCATTTGGCTTTTGGCGAGCTGGCTGTTCTCTGGAATTACATCATTCTGTGTGGCATATTGACACGTTTGAAACTGTAGTTCAATACGGAAACTACATCAAAGTATCTCAAAGAGAGCCGAATGGATATGATTTACCTTAATCTAACACCAAATAAATTTCATTTGTCACACGTAAGCGATGCTGTCCACCAGAAGGCAAGAGGCCAGAGCTAGAACTGCATATGTGAAAGGACATTTGTGCAGGAGACACATAACAGCATTTGTAATGGAACAAACCTAACTCCCTCTGCAGCATCAGGGTTTGTTGTCTTTGTCAACATTTCAAACATGTTGTGCTGGGCTTCATCGCATGACTCTCAAGGACATGACTGATTGTGTGAATGTCCTGGATGAATAACAAAAATAATAGTCATTTTGACTAAAAGAGACCTGGAAGAAATAAAACCAGTGCCAAGATAGGCCGCAAGGGTAGACAGGGTTGTGTGTACACTATTATTTGTGTGGGAGGAGGGTGACAGCTCAGAGCAGTGGGGGAATGAGCATCTGCAAGAATAGAGAGGTCACGGTCACACCCCTACACGGCACATCCAACATTTATGGGAAATAATTGCAGATGCAAATTTCTGAATTCCTCATTTACCTTAAGCTTATGTCTACTTAGCCTGGTTTGGTCAATTTGGATCGAATACCTCCAGAGGTGAGCAATACCTGGGAGGTTACATACTGCATAAACAATGGTCAAGTTAAAGTGTAACCGAAGCCAAACATGTAACAAGATTTTCCAGAAGTACTATAGCCCCTTTTCCATTAGAACTGGAACTGTCAACTCTTGGCTCCCCACCCATGCCCTGAGCCAAGAAGGGGCAGTAGGCTTTAGGGTGGGGATATTGTAAACCTAATACTACTTTGTCAGCATTTAACAGAATCAAGGGGTTTAGACATCATTTTGTTCCCCTGACAGCAAGCGAAATAGCTAGCTAATAAGGTTAGAAGTCGCATGTGCTACATAATCTTAAGAGAATTACAATGCATTAAAGTAGGATGGATGCAAGTACTTTTTTTTTTGCTTGTTTGTTTGGGTTTTTACCATTGCAGTGTATCTGCTTTTAGACAGAAACAAAGAAAAGACAAAGAAATGACAAAGGAAAGAAAATGATTAAACTATATTTTCAATCACATGGACCTGCTACAATCCTTAGGATGAATGGCACAAATCAGGGATCCGGAACAATGAACAAACCAGGGAATGAGAGAGAAACAGAAGGAAACCTTCAAGGATGAAAAGGAAATATACTCCACTGCCATGAGAAGGTATAGGACAACTCTCTCTCTTACACACCTCTCTTCCCACAGGTACATAAGAACTGAAATGACCCAGCAACTCCCATACTCAAGGACAGCATCTGTGACCATGAACAGGAGAAACAACAGCATGAGTGAAGCACAACAGGTAAGTCTCCCAAGACAATCTAACAGACCATTGCTTGACTGGTTTGGAATAATGTTCTGCCTGTTCTCTCATTTATATTTCATATCACTCATGTGATATAGTTAGGCAATGCAAAAAAGCACACGTACACTCAAATCAAGTCTTGTCCACTTTTCAAAGGTAACGCAGAGAAACACACAGGATACAACTAAACAACCAGTAAAATCAGAGGTCAATGTGTCACTGCAAATATACACTGGACACAATAAAAAGCACAGTAAGACTAAATACACTCTTTAGGGTACAACACAAAAAAATATTATTTCAGATGCACGGCCTGCACTGATGCAAAAAACTGAGCAACTATGGACATTTTTGATTAGCTAGGAGAAAGCAATTCCTTCATGTTTCAGTTCAGGGGTCTGCAGAGCTGTCAAAAAATGTTATCATTTGGTTAGACACAAGGAACTTTCAAATATAACAATCTTTTTTTTTAATTTCAGTGTTTTGTACTGACATAAGATAAAGCATTTGTTGCACTTGGTTAAGGAAAATAATGTTGTCATTACAGCAAGCCTCCATATCTGCATCTTCTTCGGCAGAATCAGGGCCAAGAATTCTCATTTGTAAAGACAGAGAAGAATCACTCAGGCTTACAGATTTCATGCTTAACTTCCTGGCGTGCATTCACCCCAGTTCATGTTAGCTCCATGTCCAATAATGGAAAAGTAGCAAATCCAGCCCTCCGGGGTGTATCTGTCTGTATGGTGAGCTTGTCCATTTACATCACTGAGATGCCCCCCTCTGTATAACACCTTGCCCTCCATAATGTCCGAGGACAAGTCTTCCAGAAAGAGCTTGTTCCTGTCTATGCCTGATGCTGTAATCCTCCTTAGCGTGGGAAAGAGACCCTGTGGGCTGGGTACTACTTTCCCTTCAAAAAAGCCAGTAAGCACTGCCAAGTCCTCAGCCCATAGCCCTGCACACCATCGAACCCGCAACTTATCCACAGAGTGCAAGGACCTCCGACCCAGCTCAGCAGCCACTCCTCACGCACCGTAGCCAGAGATACCAACGTGGCTCTGCAACAGTGTTACATTTTCAGCATTACAGGTCTGAGACAAAGCTGAGACTGTTGCACAGAAGACATCCAAGCATGAATCACAGGCTGCACTGTGGACATGGATTCGGTCCTGCACCCCTTCCACCCACTCAGGGAAGACGGTAAAAAGGGTCTAAGGCCGCAAGGTTATTAACTACAAGTGCACAGCCTGCAAATGACACAGAGGTAACTTAACTGCCACTGTCATTTCACAGATGTGCTTGACCTGCTTTTACCACCTGATTTTTCTCCCATCTTTTCTTGAGAAGTCTTCTCACCTGCCTACACCCAAAGGTACTTCAGTCCTCCCTCTCTCCAATTATCTGAGGGAGCTGCACTGCCACTCCTACTCTCTGCCAAAAAGAAGGTGCAGTTCCATTCCCAGTCTATCTTTGCTAATGACAGCTCCTCAAAGTGAATGGTGATAGAGACCAAAAACTACAGTGTGGAAAAAGGGCAGGGATAAATTTGCTGCCTCTTTGTGGACTCTCATTGACACATTACACAGTCCAAGGTTCTCCATGATGTGATGCATTAACCTCAAAGGATCTGGTTTTGCATGACCTACATGTTCTACTGTGTCCAATTAAAATTGCCACTCAAAAATGGAATGAAAACAGAAGAAAAGTTTTCCACACTTGGAAGGAGATCATTCAAGGTGTACAGAAACATAGCTTCTTTAGCAGGCCATTAATGTTAACAAAACCCATTGTTGAGCTCCATATTGTTCTGTGACCTTATGCAGGTGTTCTCTCACCACCACCTCTTCAGTGAAGGAGAAAACAATTACTGCCAGCCTAACCATTGTTACCCATTACTGTTTCCTTGTCTCATTGTCTTTTCTGGTCTTCATTAATCTTTCTATGTGTCTCATACATAAAAAACAATGTCTTTTTGATTAATTAAATTAAAGACAACAACAATGTTTCATTTTCCCCTCATATTATTCCCCATTTAAACTCCCCATTTTAAATTGATTCATGTTTGTATTTTTAGAGGAGGCAGGCTGACATAAAGACAGAGTAAGTCAGTGGATGACTGTCTTCCTTAAATGTTTTCACCATCATTAGTGGATGCATGAAATTCAATATATTTTTATATTTTATAAAAAATCATTATAATTTTGGCCCCTTAATGATTATTGACCTGAACTTGCAGAATCCTTGGTCTGAATCCTGAACATGTTTAAGTCTGTATTTTTAAAAAAAATACCAGACTGCCAAAGTCATTCCACTTGTCATCTTTTAGATTTACTGTCATTATTCCTTCTCCTTGTTTTCTAACTGTCTGAATAATGTCAAATAAAAATATGTATGAATACCTGATCTACATGGCCATTTCTTCCATATACCCCTCATGTTTCAGACCCCTGAGCTCCATTCTTTCTTCTACCTGCTCATTATTCTCTGGGTTTTTTTATTTTGCTCCCAATTCTAGCTGTGCTTTCCCCATCTGGACTTGTTTGGGAAGATTTGGACTAGCAGTGCCATACAGAACTACGTCAATCTCCACAGCAGTCTGTGTTCCAGCAGAGTAAAACTGATCGATGCCTCCCTCATCTCTTGAGGAAAAGTCCTGAATAAATGCCCTTCATTCCCATATCAAAAACACTTCCACATTTCTAGAGCTGCTAAAATATCAAAATCTGAGTTATTAATTGTTTATCTCAGCACATGCCTACTCACCCTGGTACTGTAAAGCAACAATGCTTTTGGTACAAAGCAGACCCCCTATTCACGGTCTTGCCTCAACCAGGCTGGCTTTTCTTTCTAAATCTGAGGGTGTTAGTGATTTAAAGAGAGTTGGAAAATCTGTTGGACTGCTGCCTTTCTGGACCAAAGTTCAGTTGCCCCATCCTTGAACAATGTTCAGCTCAGTTATGCTTGAAAATAACAACACTTGTCTTCCGAAAGACACCAGATGTTTTCAGCTATGGGGCACACGCCCCATTTTATTGGATTCCACCACTTGCCCCTTTGGGACTTCTTTTAAGTCTAAAAATTCTTTCTTAACAATAGGCCTGACATTAGGTAAATAGTTCCTTTTCCCATAACCAGGGAAACACAATTTTACATTGTTTATTTATTGCAAAATTGTGATGAGTCGGTCATATATGCATCTGAAGGTGTTGCATTATTCATGATTGAGACTCATCAGAAACGGTGAAATGACACACTTTCCAGTGAGAGAGGCACTTGATAACCCACTCTAAGGTCCGTCCATGCATTCCCAAAATCCGTCATAGAGAAAATGACCATGGTTCCATCACCATGGAATGTGCAGTTAAGGAAAGGGCTGACAGGCAGAGCGTATAATTACCAGATGAAGCCAGTCATCTCGCTTTAGCAGCCAGGACCACAGCCTCCAAGATAAAGTGGGAGTAATCAGTTCTGTGGAGCTGGGCCATGCTCTGTATCACTCTCGTTTAAATCCCCAAGCCAAGAGGTTGCAAGCAGGAGGCAAGCTGCCTGACAAATACAAACTGCAGTACATACACAAACAATGGCCCAGAGCTGGAGGGGGCACCCTCCACCCATGCTGCTGGTGCCCATGCACTTCTGCTGTGATGAAAGCTTTGAGACTCTGACAAGCCATCAACTATTTTTATTACATTTCTGATAGCAGAAATTGTAAAGCAAGTGTAAACTCTATGTAGAGTTCTTTTTTTTCAGAGGACTCAATAAAAACGGTTCACTCTGACAGAATGTCATTTTTCTTAGTGGATGAGCAGAATCCTTGAGTCTCGTTAACAGGAAATTTGCCTGAGTGACATAGATATAGATGAAGTTGTGACAGTAGAAGGCAGCCCTTAATGCCTGTATCTTTAAATCAATGCTGCACAATATAAACACACAAACACATACACGCATGAATACATTCAAGGCTGACACCCCATGCACAGAAAATTCTGATCATAGAGGGTGGAGCTGCATAGCCTAATAGCATCGTGTGACAGAAAGGACCCTGGAGTGTGATTTCATTGTTGTTGTGAAAGAGACCAAGAGGGAACCCTGCTCTTGTGACCCCTCTGCAGCATAACCCAATACCATGAAGGAGTTGCTGTACTGCAAAACCTTTAACAGTGACACCTACTTAGCGTTACACAGTTACAGCATGCCGTAATAGTGCACAGTATAATGCCGAGCTGCTCCTTCACAGTGAAGGTTGACAGTTCACAGCACCAACCAATTAAGCAGCTGAAACATTAACAGTTGCTTACTGCCTGACAGCATTCAAAGCTTCATGGAGTTTTAGCGTCCACATGTATTAAATGCTGTCAAATATTATTGTCTTCCTCTTTGATTGATGTTAAGCCAGGAATTAAGCCAGAAATGTAGGCACAGATTTCACTTTGCAATATGATTTACTGTTGAAAAACCTGCATTTTTACTTTTTTTTATTGTGATAAATCAAACACATGAAAAAGTCCTGGAGATGTGCTGTACCTCAAGAATGTGGTTGCTGTTACCTCCAATCATTTTTATGATAACTTAATGCTCATAGCGCACCAGGGCAAATCATTGTTTATTGTAACCATGTGTATGAATTCTCATTGACCACTATGGACATTTTGAATGTTCCTTATTATTCAAAGTGGAACACCTGTTGCTAAACAAATATTCTTGAGTAATGAGGGGCAAACTCAGTTAAATTTCCAAGCTTACTGAAATCATTTTCCTATGCAGTTACAAAGAGCAAAGAGGTGCATCATTCACTGGTAATGACTGGGAGTCCGTAGTGGCATAAAGCAATGGGCCGCATTCCACCAGGGTAGTTTTGTCAGCCAGGGTTCCCTCATCGTGTTGCTCTGCACACCCTGCGACCCATCAGCTGCCTATGAGTCACTGTAATGATGCTGAGAAGATGCACCTATCCTCCATTTAGCATTCAATCTCTTAAGTCATTGTGGGTCTTGCAGTGTGAAAAATAGTTGCTGGTGACGTGTGAGTCCACTGGAGCATTACGTAGTTTGCACCCTTGCTTGAGTGCAGAGGATGTCACAGGGAGACAAGCCTAATGTACAGTTCTCATTTCCAAAGGGGACAACTGGTGATTACAAAAAGGTGATAAAGCATGAAGAAAATATTTTCTTTAAAAATTGTAAGCTGCATTTTACAAACCATAATCTGAAAACCCAAAAAAGCTCATTGTTTACCTCACCACTACTGTATTTGACTATTTTCAGCACTGGCAACTAAGACTTAGCACACAGAACATAGGGGAAAGCACACAGTGTTCAGATTCTAAAATGGACTAGGTAACTTGAGGGAATAGAGGAAACATTTGGTAACATACCTTTTGAATAGTGTCTCTCTATTCTGCATGAGGAAACAATGGCAAATTTGTTGGTTGTACGTTGTCATAATATGGATATCAATATGCTGAGTGGCAGATATTGTATGATTTGTTCCTGTGAGTGATTCACCATGTTAGTATGTGTAATGGGTTTTTGTTAGAGTCATAAACATCTGAGTGGCAAATCTGTTCTTGCAAATGTTTATTTGCTAACTTGTAAATGACTGCAATTACTGAAAGAATGCTATTTTTCACATCCAACACACATTTCTAAGAGTGTGCTCAATCATTTTTGTTATTTCCCCATTTCATCCTGACTTTGGAGTTGCCAGTTTGTACATCAAGCTCACCTCACAACATCCTCATACAATACAGTCATATACAGACAATGGCTATGTTGTTACAGTAAAAGCCCCACAATACACCTTGCCAAAAAAGGACAGGCACGTCCCTTACTGACATCATCTGAGCAATTCATGGGGGCCCAATGAGTCGATAGAGGGTGTTAATGAGTGGTGTGACATGGGAACATGGTTGAGGAAACTCCCCCCATCCCAGCAGAACACTGCCAAATATATTCCACCACTGTGGACTCCCAGCATTCTCAGCTAATGATGCAGTGCAAACTCAAACAAGCAATGACTTGGGTTACATGATATCAGTTGCACTCTGAATAAAATCTGGGGTCAGACTATAGACTGGTGTGATTTTTGAATTTTTGATTGCAATTTTTAAATTTTTTAATCTTCTTTATTTATGAAAGTCTTTTTATTATCTCCTGCCAGAGTTGGAGAGGGCTGCAGGGGTGAGAGACATTCAACTTAATTAAATGGGGAATATAGAACCCATATTACCCCCCATCTATGCAATAGCTCACACAGACACAAGTTTTGAACATTCACACGGTCGGCAGACCAGATGGACAAAGTTTTAATTTGCACTTATTCACTGCTGTGATTGCATGTGGTCAGATCTGTTAATACAAATTCTCTGAATTCTCCCCATTGTGTGTCCGCTGACCTTCTGAGTGTCTGCCAAGACTGAGTCTTCAGTGTTTTTTTTTTTTTGTTGTTGTTTGACAGAAAGCTTAAGTGATGATTTCTGCCTCATATATCTTTATCCCTCTCTTCTTTCTTCACATAACGGAGCAGCTTTCACCTGTATGAGAAAAAATTATCTAACCCAGATAAACTGCTCTTGGTGTTAACATGGTAACATGTTTTGTGTACTGTGTTCAGAAATTGTTTGTTTGATGTGTGTAACTTTTTAAATGGTATTCTTCGTTTTCCAGTAGATCTCTTTCAATAAAATTCAGTGCAAATAAACAAATGCAATAATCGTGTGTGTGTGTGTGTGTGTGTGTGTGTGTGTGTGTGTGTGTGTGTGTGTGTGTGTGTGTGTGTGTGTGTGTGATTGTAAGAGAGAGAGAGAGACAGAGAGAGAGAAGGAGAGAAAGGGAGGGACAAGTATGAGAGGCCCCTTGAGACATAATTCATACTCGGTCTCACACACAGCATCATAATCTCACACATACACCACTATACTCTTACACAAACACTACTATACCCTCTTACATGCACAATCATACTCTCTTTTATTTACTATCATACTCTCATACACACAGCACTGTTCTCTCTTGCACAGAGAACTATAGCTACTTATACACACATTATATGCTTGCATGATAGTCTGTGTAACAGAGGATAATAATATATGTATGTAAGTATGGTTGTATATGTAAATGAAGTTAGCGGTGTATGTGAAGGTCTAATATATGTATGAGAGAATAATATTATATTTGAAACAGAATGATAGTGAATGTAAGACAGAATGATAGGATATGTGAATGAGAATAGTTGTTTGTGTGAGAGAGTTTGATTGAAACAGAAGCGAGTTTGATTGAAACGGAAATAGTACTAAATTCTCAGTTCCTGATTGGTTATAGAAGAAGCGGGATTTCACAGACATGGCCCGCCTTCCCAATCATGATTGATATGAGAAGACAGTGGACCGGGAGCGACTCAATGAAGCCATGGGCCTCTTAAACAACATTTTAAACTCTCCAACCGTTGTCACAACGCCAGAAATGTTGGATCAAAGTCGACAGGCATCCACAGGGGCCTCTTCTAACGCGGCTGTTGAGGAGGAAATGCAGCGGATCTTCAGAGCTGGATCATAGGTGTAATGTTATCAGCGCCATTTTCGTCTGGTGCTAGCCTTAATGTGCCTTAATAGCCTTAAAGTGATGCGCCCTCGATATCAAACTATGACTGTGCATGTAAGAGGGTATAGTAGTGTTTGTGTAAGAGTATAGTGGTGTACGTATGAGAGTATGATTGTGCATGTAAGAGGGTATAGTAGTGTTTGTGAAAGGGTATAGTGGTGTACGTATGAGAGTATGATAGTGCATGTAAGAGGGTATAGTAGTGTTTGTGTAAGAGTATAGTGGTGTATGTGTGAGATTATGATGCTGTCTGTGAGACCAAGTATGAATTATGTCTCAAGGGGCCTCTCATAGACAAGCCTGCCATTGGCTAACAAAGCACATCTGCCTAATTACTGGAGTTTAAAATATGTTTGTGGCTGCTACAATGGTTGTGGTGGTTTAAGATGTATTTTGCTTTAAAATAAATCATTTTTAGGTAAGACAGCAAAAGACTTTGATGACATTTGAGTATAAAATGTAAATCTCACTTATATACATATATAGCATATAAACAGGAAATTTGGAAAATGTTCCCTCAGGTATGGTTTCCCTGGTCCCTTATGCACAATACAATCAACCAGTGGTATCATTCTCATTTACCCTATGGGGATTTCTGTATTTTTGCCTCACTTTATATAATTAACTTAATTCCATCTGCAATGGTGGTAACTCAGAACAGTTAAATATTTAAGCCTTCAAAAGAGGCTTCTCCCTTGCAACCCAGCTATGATTCCACCCAAGCTGAAAAAGGACCCATGCCCACTTTGAAATAGGGTGGTGTGTTTATTATGTTTTGAGGTTGTCCTACATCAACAGTTCCTGGGGCCCTTGTTAAAACAGAAGTTTCTAACATGCCCAACAGGACATTCCCATACAGAGATGAAATCTAATATATCCTAATATACTGACAACTATGGCGTGCAGCCTGAGAATACATAGCAAATACAATCAAAATGTGTCAATACAAATCAGAGATGCAGGGGTAGACAGAATAACTGAGACACAAAATGAAAAAGGATGTATTTGGAAGTAAAACAGATGTGTTGGATATTAATGTAAATACTACTTTCCAATATGTTTCTGCTATGAAAGATGTTTTAAAGTCAACACTTCAATATGTGTGTGTTTTTGAAAAATAGATTTTGAAGATACTGAAAGATATCAAAGAGTTGGTGCCTGAACTGCAGGTAAGCAAATCACATAAATTGCAAAATTAAGTCATACAACAAAGGAAGTGTCAAAAATCATGACGGCATAAGCCAAACAATGAAGGACTGCACCACAAAAGAACAACAGTGGTCTTGCTGACAGGGATAGACAGACACTTAAAAGGGTTGTTGCTAAAAACCACAAAACAACAGCTTCACAAATTGCCACAAATCTGAATCCACACCTCAACGACCCAGTCCCAATTAATATTGTATGTCATGAGCTTCACAAAGCCAATATTTATGGTAGGGCTGCCTGTCAGAAGCCCCTTGTAATGAATACCAATACACAACAATGCATAACCTGAGGTAATGAGCACAAAACCTGGACTTCTCACCAGTGGAAATAAGTTAAATGGTCTGATGAGTCATCTTTACTTTTTTCCAACATATGAGTTTATGTCTGGAGAGAGTAAAAGGAAGCCCTCCATCTACATTGCCTGTTCCCATAGGCTGAACATGGTGATGGATCTGTTATGGTATAGACAGCCATCTCATGACAGTCAAAGGGTTAAATTAATATTCAGCACAGCAGAATTATGGCCAAGGATAACAAAGCAATTTTAGGCAAACAGGTGCACCCTGCGGTGCAGGATAAAGTCAAATACCTTCCATGGCCTCCCCAATCACCAGATCTAAACGGAGTAAATTTCCACCTCCTTCATCTCTCAAAGAACTGGAGGCTTTTCTTCTTGAAGACTGTTACAGTATCCCACTAGAAACAGTTCAAAACTAGTATAACAACATTCCAAGGACTGAACCAGCTCAGAGGGTAAAGGGGTTGGCAAATCCTTATTAGTTACTAAATATTCATAAACTGTTTGGTGTTTCCATTATTTTGTATACCCCCTGTATTTGAACACTTTCTATTCATATTTGTGTATTTGTATTTTTCTGCACACATAAAATATAAGTATTTATCCATTAATGGTATTTCCAAGATACATCTATTAATTTAGTTTAGGCAGTGTAAATCTCCAAATCATTGAAGTAAGTTGAAAATAATTACAAATAATGGCATTCAAATCTAAGACAGAGCTTGCACAAGAGGTATCTGTAGGCACTGTAGGCAGATGACATGAATTTAAAATCCTCTGATGTCCATAAGGACATTCCTCAGGAATTGCAAAAAAATCTATAAAGGTTTGAAAGATTTGGGCCACATAATACAGCCAACTGTTTCAGTGCTCTTCAGAGCAATCTAGCTAATTACCTCTCTTTAAGTAATGTCACTTGGTTTGCAGTCAATAGGTATCTTGCTTGCAACATATATGATGTATCATATATGAAAATCTAGGATTTTTCCTAGATGCAAATGAGGTGCAATATGCAGTGTTCAGCTAAACAGGTTATTTTTTCCAGCTAGAAGTAATTAATTTTTTCTGTTATTTTGATGCTTATTGTTTCCACTTAAAATGAAAATAAACAAAATTACAGATGGCACCAATTCAACACTGAAATTTCACATAATAAATGAATTATTAACTAACAGCTAGATTACTGGGCATTGAAGGAGAAAGAGGAGACACAAAAGGCAGAAGTAATTAAAGATGATCACTGTAGACTTACAGAACTGTGTGTACCAGCCCTTGTGTGTATACTATATATATATATGGAAAAAAATAGTGTTTTTATATAAAAATTCAAATGTTCCAATTTGAAACATGCTGGTTTGTCCATATCTCAAATAGATTAGTATATTGCATCAGCTTTCAAACATGCAAGGGACATTAGATTATGATAGAGTGTATGCATATACTGTATGTTTTGGCAATGAACAACTCATATTCCCTATTTGGACTGCATGCTTGTGTTGTGCAAAATGTCCTTTTAGTTTATTTTGGCTCACCAAAAGTAAATGTAACCACAAGGGCAATCCGGACCAGTTTCTTAAAATAATTCACAAATTCTGCCTTTCTTTATTTAATTGTCTTTTAAAACAAATATCACTTTTGAAAGAATACATACATTTTGTTTACATGAGCTTTGTCTTCATTAGCATACCATTCAGCACTTCGGTTGATTGTTTTTAAACACCCTTTGCCTAAGAGGATATGCGGCGAAATGCAAAAGTGCTTTTTGATCATTTGATCATTCACATAAATCATGCTTTCTGTGTGCTGGTTCATTGTGTTGCCATGTTTTTCTCTCTTGAGTTATTTCCTCTCCATCTGATTTCAAGTTGTGGAAGAGGAAAAAGAGTCTGTGCCTTGAAACAACTGCTCAGCTGTACAACTCCTGATAGTATTAAGCATTTCCCAGCATTAATCACCTCACTGGCCTAACTGGTCAACCTTTTTACTTTTTAGTAGCATTTCATGTCTTACCTATTCATAAGATCATATCAACTTGATAATATCAACAAAATATTGTCAGGTGGTCCTATTGAACAGGAGGCAAAGGAAGATGTGGTAACACTGCCACTAGCCCATTGATAAGATGGATGAATCAATAAAAAGAGATACACTGAACCATAAAACTTCAATATTTATTTAACTGGACTGCATCTTTGGCTCCAGACCAAATTTTATTGTCCTTTTGTAAGGAGAGAAAGACTGCCACCCACTGGTCCACCCCTACTTATGCACTCTTTAGCTGACTAGTTCTGTTTAACATTGTTGGTGCTGCCTCAGATTCAGAGAGGACAGAAGAAAAAGAAAAAAAAAAGTCTTAAGAAACAAGCCTTAAGGTGCTGATCAATACCTCTACATAGACTTTTGTATTAGTGTTGGTATTATTGTTGTTCTTTTGTTGTTAGCGTACACCATTTAGCTGTCAGTCACGTTTATCAGTATAAATCTTATTCAGTTATCTAGCAACAGTGTTTGTCTAAGACTGTCATTATCTAATTAAAGTTCTCACAGATAGATAAAGACAGATTGCTTAATTTCACATCCGTTCACACGCTAATTATCTCAATGGGACCTTCAAGTCAGCATCTTGGCATAAAAGTAAGCAGCACTTGAAAACATCTGTGTTGGGCACTGACCCTGAGGCAGATGACTGGGAGACTGTTGTTATGGACTGTGAACTGGGTTGCACTTGGCTTCTGTTGCTAAGCACTGTTATATCCCTGCACTTACCCTACTCTCAGAATTCAGAGCATTAGGAGAAGTGAAATATAGATTTATCTTTTAAGGGGGGTGGGTTTGTTCTTAACAACAATGAAGGTACTTTTTGGCTTTTTGTTATTGACTTCTCGGGACACTTCATGGTCAAAGGTGAAAGTGAATAACTTTTGCCCAGGACTAATCATTGTTTTATAGCAAGCACCATTTTAAATGGATTAAGCTCCCCTGCCCCCCACCCCTCTGAAAAAATATTATATTATACTTTCATTGGCAAGAAGAGAGGGTCTCAGAAGCAATGACGGTTTAATACAAGAATAGCTTAAGGGAGGCACTGACAGATTTCACTCAGCATGTCACCAGACTGGTCAGATGTAACAGGAGCGCACATAGACTGGGCCTCACCAGTACACCTCGAGGGCAGCTTACAGCTTTCTCTCTCTCTCTTCAGAGAGATTTCTTCAGTGCCTCACAGTGTGAGACAAGCTGAGACAAACTAAGACAAAGATTCAGGCAGTGTCCGAAGTCACGAGCAGCTCTGCTGCACCTCCGCAGTCATTTTAACATCACAGAGTGAGTATTGGCTGCATGCAGGCAGCGGCAGGAGTCGCACTCCAGAGCACAGAGTGAATTCACACCTTAATAGCTGCTCACCATCCCCATCCAACGGCAAGTGCTTGAAACTTTATCGCTGTACCAATGATTGGCTATCCGCGGGCAAGGAAGTTCTAACAGAGGTGGCAAGCCAGCCATGGGGCTTCTCATTTCACACAGATAGAAAGCGCCACCTCCGTCAATTAAGGAAGATGCCCACAGTAATGAACATGAAGTTCTGTGGTGACTCACTTTTTCCCCAAGATCTACGTGCACATTCCAAGAAGAACTGTCTCGCAAATGTAACCCTCCGCTGCTCACTTGATCCCATTTCCACCATACTTTTAAAATATGTTTTCAGTAGTTTGTTAGACAGCGTTTGGGCTTGAGATCAAGCAACATGGATTTTTCCAGGCCGAGAGCACACAGCAGGAAGGCTGATAGACCTATGTTATCTTAGTTTTTTATTTAAATTTACAGTAAGTCTTGCTGGTGCGGTGCCTATGTTTACTTTGAATGCTGGCAATAACCATGCCTGTGCAATGTGTACCTCTAAAGTTAGTTATTTAGGAATGGTGCAAAATTGGCAGAAATTATCTTTCTTATGCATTGGGTATACACATGTGAAAAATGAGCACTAAACCGAATAATTGAACTTAAAGTAACATCTGTATCAACAATATTCTTTCATAAAACAAGTTCAGTGTACTACAATGAAAGTGTACTACAATGTAAGTCGCTTTGGATAAAAGCATCTGCCAAATGAATGAATGTAAATGTAAATGTAAAAGACTCAGTGTGAAGACTGCCACGGTGAAACGTTTGCTGAAGAAAAATACTTTGAATTGTTCTGAACTGCGTATTTTTGGGACCATATTAAACTTGTGAGTGATAGAATGCACTTTTCTATGATCTTCCGAAATAGAATGTTGAATGCTGCAATGCATTGAAAATGCAGCAACAAGAATAGACTTGACATCACCCATATCCTTGCATCTTTGCATTGAATGCCGGTGTGTTTATGATTGATTTTAGGGTTTTCTCACTTGTTAATGAAGTACTAAATGGTTTGGCACTAGAATACTTTCTACAGATTTTTTTTGACAGAATACCAGCCCAAATGTGACTTCAGATCTGCTCCTTATTTCCTCAGTAAATTAGGAAAGAGGGGAAAAAGCTGTTTTTTTTTGCATAAACTACAACAGCATATCAGAGACATGCCATAGACATTACAGCTAATTACAGCTAGAACAGATGGCTTGATACTGATGACCTGTTTATTTTAGGTTTATGAGCTGTTTTAGGTTGTGTATGTTTTAGTCAGTCTGTATTTGTGGGACCTGATTCTTTATGTAACTTTTAAACTGGAGACACTATCTGCATGATGCAATGATGCTATTTTTAAGGGACCTTGTTGATCACATCATTCTCAAAAAAAGTACGTCAGTGGGACCTGTTTTCCCTTTGCAAAGCATTTTTCTTTTGTTATACCTTTTCCTCTTTAAGTAATCATGTTTTGGAACCATCACAGTACATTGTACAAACAGTGTCTATTGGAGGACTGGTGAAGCTCTCCAAATGCAATTCTCAGACACACCCACACACAGCCAATGGCTACTTCTTGCACTACAAGTCACACGGTGTACCACCAGACACGGTGCTTAGAGGGTTCTTAGGAGTGCATTGCACCCCCAGACAGACCTCAGTGCACCCCCAGTTGTCTCCTTGTGTCTCGATATCCACATAGTATTTATTACTTTTTGTTCACCCCTGTGGATTGCAATTGCACCCCTCTGTATTTTCCCCTGGCGTCGGGCCTCTGTATTACAGTGAAGTGGTCACCAGTTGAAGGATGTATGCTACTCCACTGACATTGTCCAAGCAACTCACAGGCACCTGAGGAGTCACAGGATGCCTGAGAGCAGGAAACCCTGGCCAATCTACCCACCCCTACCTTATTCCCTAACAGAACGAAACCAGTTAGTTCTGCCAATGTGGGTTCCCGGTCATTGCCAGCAATTGACACACATTTTTGAAGTACCCTGGACCCACCACACAATATTCAGACCACGTTGGAGCATTTCCATTTGGCTGAATGACAGC
Source organism: Megalops atlanticus (assembly GCA_019176425.1). Classification (NCBI taxonomy): domain Eukaryota; kingdom Metazoa; phylum Chordata; class Actinopteri; order Elopiformes; family Megalopidae; genus Megalops; species Megalops atlanticus. Next base: position 22,060,194 of record CM032875.1, on the reverse strand, counting down.
ACTATGGGGGAGAAGTGGCATTTTAATCCTTTTGAAAATCGATGTGCGTGAATGTCAGAGCACTGCATTTAAAGTGACAATTTAAGAGACACACAATTATCAGGATAAGTCAGAAAATGAAATTACATGTAAAATTAGAAATAATAATTATGATGCAATTGAACAAAGCTGCATTTGTAATAATACCATAGAATACATGTATGTGGCTGCCTGCTGATGCAGAAGGAAAGGTGTCGATCAAACACAATCAAGTAATGTCACCAGTGTGCATCCAAAACGATTTTCTATAAATATGGTGCATTTGACAACAGTAATATGAAGTCATGTGAAAATGGCTGATATTGCCTGGTGTCGCGTTCAGGCGCGAGAGAGTCATCAAAGACTAGTTTGATTTCTTTGATGGGAGCATGGAATGGCGAATAAATCGCTACTGAGTACTGTGAGAAATTATCTGAAGTCCGGGCAACGACTTTGCTCCACCGTTAATGAGACGAACCCGCCACGGTCATGCTGCCCCTGCATGCATTCAGCTGCTACTCTATCAGCCTTCTTCGTTTTGGCCATATACATCTTTCAACAAGAGCTCGCAGACAACTCTGGAATATCACAGACCTGTTGAAGCTGCACTATGCTGCATCCTTCATAACGTTGCCCAGAAATATGGGATGCAGCCAAGGACATCAGTGGACATGATCCATTGCCATGTACAGCCGCTGAACGAGACTGCCATCCAAAGACGCACCAACATTATAAGGCCGCTGTGGAATAATACAGGTATAATTTCACTCCACTAAATAATCCAGAACTTCAGAACTTTGTTACTATTTTGCAGGTAAAGTTATGATATTAATCGCATGTATACAGTTACACTTTAACAAGGAGATGAAAGGAGCCCAATACCAACTCAGCCCTTCGATTTACATTTAAACATGAAATAATTTATAAGACCTTCCACAGCAACATCCATGACCAATTCACGCGCCAGTCCCTGTGAGATCAGATGTTATGTCACATATAGATCCTGCTTTCAAAGCATTGCCAATTTGCTACTGATTAGCATATGAAGAGTTTCGTTTCAAAACGTGATAAACGCCAATTTTTCACATTTACATTTTTTATATCAGAAACTAATGCCTATGGTAAGCGTTTTTTGACAGAATACCAGCCCAAATGTGACTTCAGATCTGCTCCTTATTTCCTCAGTAAATTAGGAAAGAGGGGAAAAAGCTGTTTTTTTTTGCATAAACTACAACAGCATATCAGAGACATGCCATAGACATTACAGCTAATTACAGCTAGAACAGATGGCTTGATACTGATGACCTGTTTATTTTAGGTTTATGAGCTGTTTTAGGTTGTGTATGTTTTAGTCAGTCTGTATTTGTGGGACCTGATTCTTTATGTAACTTTTAAACTGGAGACACTATCTGCATGATGCAATGATGCTATTTTTAAGGGACCTTGTTGATCACATCATTCTCAAAAAAAGTACGTCAGTGGGACCTGTTTTCCCTTTGCAAAGCATTTTTCTTTTGTTATATCAGAAACTAATGCCTATGGTAAGCGTGGGAATGTGTGTAAAACATTTCTATTGGACTTTAAAAATATACATTTTAGATATGCTTTAAAATGCGTTTTGTTTAAACACGTCATCCAACACATTCATTTTCACACCACCAAAATCAATTGGCAAACTGAAATGAAACTTTAAACCCGCTTTAAACCTTTAAATCAGGCGTAAAGTGCAACTTGTCTGAGAAAAGACAGCTGTCCAATTAAAATGTTTTATTGTTCAACCCCCTCACTGCGTCCATAGAGAAATTCCGTTTTATTATTTCTTACCACGTCTAAATCAAAAGTGATGTGCTCATTCGATCGACTGACGAGCTGAGCTGTTAGTTATCAAACTTGCCATTAGATAGCCAGCTAGCTGCAGTGTAGATAAAAGATTGATTTCAAAAGTTTCACCTTCATTGTGATCAACCTATGAATTGAGATTTTGGACAAATTATTACTAGACCTACTGCGTCAGTATCCATGCGGGAAAAAAACGCAAGGCTGCCGAAAACACCAAGGTACGGAAAGGACGAGTTCAGACGACAGGCTTGGAAGTGAAAAACACCTCAAACAGGCTCAAACAGCGCTCGACACCCTCAGTTACCTCCGGTCTTGTGTTTAGGCAAGTATGCAAAACTGATATATAGTATTGTACAAAAAATCGGAATACCTTGTCATAAAATATAAGCCCGTTGAGGTAGATATGAAATAACAATGGTTATATCATTTAATTCGCCTACATCATAATCAGATGAAAAAAAAACAAGCTTAATTATTTCGATCTTCGATAATAAATAATTTATCAAATGTAATGCAAATGGATATACTGTAGGCCTATCACATCTTGGGATGAAACTCTTCATATTTACTAAAGTTTGACGTTGCGCTGAGAGATATCGCCACCATTTTTCTTTTAATGCCCCGATATTAAAATCTCAATCTCACAATTGGCATTTTATTTCCTCAGATGTAGCTGTTAGGCCATTTGGATTACACTGGATGTCGATACCATGTCTTAAAGGGGCATTCTGCATGGAAATCTTGAATTTCATAGTATTTCTATGCACATGTTGACAAATGAGGCTCCAAGCTCGATTGCTTTGCTCTGGACCGTGCATTCACCGCCCTGAGAGCACAAACATGACCCTCATCACTCTCTCCTCTCTATGATTGACTGTTACTCACGGGAGATATAATGACTCATGAAGTTATGAGTCTGATTTAAAGGAGCATGTTGTGTTTTTGTTTCCAAAAAGTGCTCCCAAACTGATTCTCGTTTATAATATGGATTGCATTTGTGTTAATTGTTTTTCATTTAAAATGTGGGGATCGTAAATGATTTGTGTACATCGTTTTCTGGTACATTAATTGATTTATGATTGTCTGAATTGTACTATCAAGGGCTTTAACTTGGGCTTGAAAATATGAAAAATATGAAAGCTGCTACACTTTTTTTTTGTCTTTTACATTGTCTCTTACATTGTCTCTTTCAAAGTGTTCTTTAGTACACTTAATTCTTTTATGAGATATTGTTGGAGGGGATGTGGGAATGATTGCTTGTTTACACATATTAACAGATTCTATACTGGGATTTTACGTTAATTATGTAATATAATATACTTACAGCATAAGTACAGCATTGCAATTTAACTCACTGCTATTATCTTTTGACAGCTTCACTCTTATGTCTTAGCTGATCTAGAATTCTCGGGTTTAGGTCATTTGAGTGTAATGTCTCTTGAGTTACTATGGCTACAAAACCATTGTAGACAGATGTGGCTAAAGTTAAGGTCAGGAGTGGTCAAGCACTGTTCCGGTATAGCCTACTATTTAAAGGTATGGCACATTTCACGTTACCACACCCTAATAACCACTTTTAAAACTTTGAAAGAAATGTGGAACTTACTGTATACACTAATAACACTAATAACATTTCACAAAATGCACTGCATGAACAATAATTAGAGTGCATGAAAATGCACTCTATTGTTATCCGAATTTTTCTTATTCTTCTTTTTCTTCTTCTAACCAATTTTGTGCGTTTAATACAGCTTCAACCGTTTAACGTAGAAACTTAATTCAAACTGTGTTGCGTAGGTCTTACAAAGGACACTTATGCTATGTATTTTTTATTTTTGTAACATTTATACTTTTTAAACTATTAATTAAAAACTATTAAAATTTTCCCCATAGACTTAACATTGGCCTTTATGACATCACAATAGAGCCATTAAGCAATTAGAATCTTGTGGCAGCTGTTCTGACCACCTACATCTGTTTGATGTAGGCCTATATACTTTTATCTATGTAAAATTAGACTGTTTGCATTTTCATGCACTCGTAATTCCCTGGAATTACATTCTCTAGTTTAAATAACAACCATACTGAGTGCTGCTATTGTCTTTGTTTTGATGTTATACAGTTTTGTGACAGACAGTGCTAATTGGATAATGCACTACAGCTGCTTTTCAACAATACCGTATGGGATGTGAGAAGGGGGGTCTCTCCCTTACCTGATTATTATCCATTTATCCATTTGTGGTGTTCTAATGTATGTCTTTGTACCTTTGCTTACATTTCACCAGCACTCCCCTGAGAAAGACTTTGATGGAACATTGAGTACTGGTCTTTCTCCTCCATTTAGTCTTAGTCTATGTCAGAGAAAATTGAATATCACTCAATATGTTGAAGGCCATTCTTTGTGAGTGCTCCCCGCCCACTCCTTTGCTTACAAAATGATAAACACCATTCAGCAAGAAGAACGGTTTTCTGGAACCCCATATATGGCTATGACATTTCACCTAGTCTGTGTTAAAGATTTTTTAAAAAGCTTCATACACCTTATTGATGAATACCTGTTACAGGTCAGTAGTCGATGAAAGCTGTCAATTTCATCAGTTTTCACAGGAATATAAGCCTTGAGTTATAGGGTCAATGCATCAACTGCCAGGTTCCTTTAACATTGTCTGTCAAAGAGCAAGGCTGAAATCAATCAAAAGAAGACCATTTAATGAGAACTATCTGTTACAGCTCTTCCTTGTCTAGAATGACCCTTGGATTCTTGGGTGTGATTCTTGATAGCTAGATGGGAGAAGAGTGACTCTGACAGAACTTTCAAAGTCATTCCAACAAAAAATAAATAAATAAAAAGGAATGTCATATATGGAAAAAACAATCTGGAGTATTGTTGTTAGGGTGTCACATTGAAAAATGTGTTGGCCCCTGTGATGCCTTTTAAAGGGGTAAGTTCAACATTTACCAACAAAAAACCATGACACCTGTCTGTACAGTAATAAAATGTCCTTGATGATCTGGTATGTCCATTCATGAAACTAAACTTTAGCAGATCACGAACCCATTTTATCAATAAAACCCTTCTTTAACGTGTCATCAAAAGTGCATTGACACAGCTTATGTATATCTGAATCACCAGACATTCAATCAGGTAGAACACATGTGACAGTACTTAGGTAGAGAACAGTTTCAAAACAAATGTGTGATCAGTAATCATTTGTGGCAGTGAGCTTTCATTTGTGATAATGAGCCATCAAGCTGTGATATTACAGGGCTTATGATTAAATAAGGGTGACGGCCTTAAGAACGCATGGATGGACAAAGAGGCTTAGAAAAAAAGAGTGAGTGAATAGTAATAACTCATTTAAATTCAGAATCAACATAAAGCTGTTAATCAAATGTGAAGTTTGATTTTGTTTGAATCATTGGAGCATCCATCGTCATTCAAAATGGTTGAATGCAAAATGTCTCAACCCTCTACAATGCACCAGTCGGGTTTTGAAATAGCACACAGAGCCAGCTTGGCTAGTTCTCAGTATGCACTGATACTGTTTCCAGCAACTCCCTCAGGCCTCCAACCTCATCTTTCACAAAGGCATGCCATTTAGGGTGAGGATTAACACAGCCCAGTGCCAGTGGGTAGGTAGAAATCAGTCTGAAGGAATGCTGTAATTGTGTTTGTGTGATAAACAGCATAGATGGTCAAAGTCTGCTTTATTTCATGAGAAAAACACACTTCATCTGCATTCCTTTTTCATTCTTTTTTTAAAATCCACATGACATCACTCACATCACCCAATGTCACTCAGGAATGGGTGTTTGACATTGTGAAGGTTCCATAATTCCTTTTGATTTCATCCTAATGAAATCCCCATCTGTTATGAGGACAATACAGTACTTGACACTTTATGCTTCATTTGTGTTTTCTGTTTTTCCAGTTTTTGAACACGCAAAGGCTGAAGAAAGTAAGGCAAGCCTTATGGTTGCAAAGGGCAGGTCAATAAAGCAGATTGCATGTACCAAGCTGTCTCAGTTCTGGGGTGAAGAAGTGAAAAGTATTCTAATGACATCATCAAGTACAGCTGCCATTCAGCTGAAACAATTAGGTTACAACAATATCCAAGGCCATTCTATTTATTTCATACACTCTCTGAGAGAAGAACAACAGTCCTTCCAGTTTTCAGCCTCTGTCATATCCATTTATTTTGTCCATTTTACATGTCCTAATTTTGCGTGTTTATTTAATTTCATGGTCTGCCCACTAATGTATTTCATCAAACGAATTATTATAATCCTTCAGTCTGTAAGAAGAGAAATTGGTCTTGCTATCTTTGGCAAAAATCAGCAGAAGAGAAACAATGAATGGATACCGTTTTGACAGCCTTCATCACTCCAGAAGGCCTGGAGACAGAGCCAGGGCAGGGGAATGAAGGCTTCTGGACATTGGGAGCCTCCCCTCCCTCAAATCTCACCTTACTGTTGACTGCAGAGGCCAGATGTGCATGGTTTTAGCAGGGATTGAGCTCAGAGAATGCGTCTTCGATTTTACCAGTACTTTGAGCTGCAGCACAATAGCCGATGACTGAGAAAACATCTGGAACAAGAAGAGTGGAAGTGTTGCACAATGCAAGCAATAAAGACGGCCGCACCGGCAGACAGGGAGGGTGGGGCTCAAGGTTAAGGGGCCCTGATGGCACTGCAAAAAATGGAGGGTCTTTCCGGTCTACTGGTCTGCCTGCAATACTCCTGTTGATAGAGGCATGAATTTTCAAAGCCACTAAATGACTCTCCAGATCAGCAGAATTCCTGAGTTTTTCAGGGAGGACAGAGTGTGCTATACCTACCGGGGTAAAGTGGGTTGTTATAGTTGCCCCTGAACCACATGACATCTCTGGGTCAGTGCTGATAAGGAAGGCTGTACAGAGGCCTCTTGGCAGGAGTGGGAGGGCTAAAATGTCCTGCTTCCTGCTGGAAGGGAGCATCAGAATCACTGGCTCTGCAGTTTGTGCATGGTAAGGTGCCAGGGTTCTTCCATGCCTTGGCAGACGAGATGTGTGCAGCTCTGGATGATCCCAGATCTCCATCAGCCAGATGACAGGCACACTGACAAATAGGCACAGCGTGTCATTGAGCCGCCGCATCGCCTCACGTTGGCTCAAAACTGCCCCTTTCACTCCAACCTCTCAGTCTATCACAGAGAGTTGGCAGTCCTACCTCTGAGGCCCCATTCTTAGACCGGATTAAAAAGGGAACCCCCAGCCATGGAAGACTCAAAATTAATGGTAGTACCACTGATTATCCCCTGACTTATTTCATAATTAAAGGCATGGAAAAAAGTGGCACATAGAGAGAACAGAGTATTGGAAGAGTTGGGGATTATTTACCTGGAATACTATTGCTCCTCAGCCATTAATTTTATGTCCTTGCCTGAAGACAGTACAAAACCCATACAAGTTGTTCTTGAATTGGCAGTAATCATCTTTATAAAAACTTTATGATGCATCTTTCAGGTTACACTGGCATTTGGGAAAAACAGTTTCACCTCCTTCGACCTGTTTTTTCCTTAATCTCTTACTCTTCTCGCCCATCAATCAACCAGCAGGCTACTAGGGAAGCATCCCTGTGGTCACATCTGGGGCATGCTAAGCATTGACGGTGACACTAGGAAGTGAGACTTCAAACCATGTGTTTGTTGCAGAAGTTGGAGTGTGGAGTAGACAAAGTGGAAGGGCCGACTTCTGCTGTCAGTGAAATTGCTCCCAGGCCCCAGGGCCAGGCTGCCACTTACTGATCCTTCCCATTACCCAGGAATGGGAAGTGATTTCACACTGAGCCCTCGCATGTTCAGATACCATTTAATATTTAAAGCATCCGCTTTGTGCCTTGGTGTTATTTCAAGAGTTATATTTACCCCTGTTTTTCCTTCCTGGGATAAGCCATCTGTTACCGAGCCCCAGGAAGCTCCAGCCAAAGCCAGATTTGATACCACAAATTGCTGGCCATCTTTCACAAGATCTCAACTGTGCAGGTCCACATTGAAGGCGTCATTTCACCCTCCTTCCCAACCACCCTTTCAAAGCCCCCAGTTCCCCTAAGAAACCAAAGAAACCTCTGCAGCTTTCCGCAGCATGAAAATTAGTCCCAACTTTTCAATTACCATGGGCCCCTCTGGCAAGCCACCACTGTTCTTAGCTCTGCTGTGATCTAACCTGCAGTGAAGAAGAAAAAGCAGGCTTTCAACAACCTCAGCTTAGGGGGATGCGAGCAATTCCTGCATGGCTGCAGGACGGAAATGGTCACACTCAGTCCCATGGCAGAGGGAGACAGTATTCTCCTTTATCTACAGCAGTCCAGGGCATTGTAAATAGCAGGTAGCTACACAAGGCTGAATTGATTTTCAGAGCTAAGAGCACAGCATTGCACTCTGCATTAGTCCCATTCCCCTGCCTCATCACTGGTTCAGCTGCTTTTGTTCTGAGATCACCATGAATGCCGGAAAAAAGTCTTCTGCACACAACAGCCAGAATCTGTGCTAATGCAGTTCACTTTTCTGTTCAGTTTCCTAGCTGAAACCGCGGCATACCTGTTGTGATGACTGCATTTGCTCCAGTGGAAATGGTGATTTTTACACGCTGCAATCATAAAAGCAGGTTACCCGTCCTCCTCTGCAGTGTGCTGTGGAGGACACTGCGAATGACACCTGCTAAGGGGCAAGGGAAAAGCACTAGTGTTCCAAACCCTCAACACAGCCAGTCAGTCACACAGGACAAAATATCATGGAGACACAAACCTTAGGAGACACAGGTGATGTACTGTAAACAAAGACATTCCCTCTGCTTTGCTTATTTTGTTAATGGCAAAATGACGTTACAGACCTGCAATCTGTGGCTTTTCGCTTTGTGAGTGAACGATAATCCATTGCCTTATTGGCCAACTGGTGCGATCTGAATTTAATTACTCTGGCAGCAGTAATTTACTTGGCAGTATATCTCTTTATTCTCATGGAGGTGGCTCTCTATCATTGTCTTGAGGACTTATTCTGTATGCTGGGGTCAAGACAACTGAGCTCTGAGGTAAACTAATTTGATGCTAATCTGACTTTGACATCTCTTCTGTAGTTATCTGCTAGAAGTGTTTTGTAATAATAATACATTTATATATAAAAAGGGTGTAAAAAGGTATTTAAAGTAAAAACATTTTTAAAAAGTAATGTTGAACTTAGATTTTTGTGCCTATAACATGGCATTATTAATCATTTTTAAACTTATTTACAGCGGAGAACTGTCAATAAAAATCCAGATTACTACAGAACATTTTTTGCTGCTATATAAAGGGTTGAAAAACAAATTTCTTTATTTATTTTTGTTCATTTGCATAATCTAAACAAATTCATTTTAAAAATATGTTCAAGGTAGTGCATTAGTTGCACCATTAATGGACTGTTATAGGGCCTAAAATGAGTCATATTAAAAACCTAATTAAGGTTTATCGATTGTGGCATTTGCCATAATTTGATTAAGTGGCAGATATTAAAAAATAAGTTGCTGTCAAGCATGCTACAAAGGTATTGAAACATATGCAGTAACATGAATGTATTAAACACACAGAATTGGAGGAGGGAGGAAAAACATTGCAATAAATATGTAAATTGAAAAGAGCAAGCCTCTCCATCCTCTCAAATTTCCATTTATTTGTGTCAGATACAAATATATGGGTGGGGGAGAATGTGTGTGTGTGTGTGTGTGTGTGTGTGTGTGTGTGTGTGTGTGTGTGTGTGTGCGTGTCCCATTATCTGCTCTCCCAAAACCACTGCAGAACACAGAGGATGGAGCAAAAACAGAGGGAGGTGTTCTCTCCTGGGTGTTATGCCCCGAGGTGAGAGCCCCAGAGAGGAAACAGCAGTGTCGCTCCTCCCTTTGATCCCCTCTGTTGTGACTGGCAAAGCCACAGGGTCACCATGATGATGTTCCCACACAACAAGAGGCAGGACTACAGTACAAGGCCACATACACCAGCATCACACGCAGCTCTCATTTTGTCACAGTCATTAATCCTACTGCTTAGAAGTTTCCTTTAGAAATATAGTATTAGCACCTTTTATTCATCCAATGTTTTTTAATCAAGCTGAAAATAAAAGATGATATGAACAGAGAGTCTCCTTGTCTCACATCATTTCAAAGTAATAGTTTAAATAATTGGAAAAAAATGACTGACAAGAATAATGATATCCATATATTTATGGCGAGTGGCTTTGAGGATTCAGCGCCCCTGTTGTTCTCAGACTGATGACTGACACCTGACTTTCCTGATGGGTTTGGCCAGCTATCATGGGTCAAAAGAGCAACACTCAGTCAATCGCTACAGAGTGTCTGTTACATATGATTATCTACTCCCAATACTACACACAATATAAACATGTACACAAAAAGTAGAGACATTCTATTTACACAAAAAGTAGAGACATTCTATTTTCATTCATTCTATTCTATTTATTTAGAAAAAGAGGGAAACCATATAGTGCCAGGGGAGCAAAAGCCCTGGAAGCAAAGATTACATGAGGACATCTGGGAAGTGTAATCTCCCATGTTTTCTTTCTTTCTGTTCCTTTCAGATGAGTCCCGGGCTGACTCCACAGGTCAAATCTAATTCGTTTAAAATTGCATCCAAATTAGATGTTCGTTTACCGAAGTGTTCCCCGCTGACTCGTCCCTCCATCTGAAGTGAATAACAGCGCGCCACGTTACAGCTCTCTTCCCGCAAATCCCCTCTAATATTAAGATGATCCTCTCTCTGGCTTTTCTATGATATTTTATCTCCTTTTAGGAAATACAAAGAATTCATCTCATCTCAGTCCAAGAGAATCGCAATCTTTCACTCCCCTGTGTCGGGCCTGATTTACAAAAACATTCCATCCTGAGGAACCTGAAGAAAATCATATTTTGCTCGCCGCGTGCGTGAAATGATGAGTTGAATATATTGTAGTGAGAGGAGTTTGCATACCTCCGCTTTTGCACAGCCAAAGCCTCACCCCAGCAGACGCACCTGTGTGTTATCTGTATTCACTTTTGGCTGGATCCAGGACATAAGAATCCATGTGTGCTTACAGCGCGAACCTGGATGACTATGTGTACCCCCAGAGCTGTAATTTTGAGCCTTGGTATGATCATTAGTCATGGGAAAGCGAACTAGTTTTGTGCCATTAGACTGAATTGCTGCAGGATTGCTTGCCGTAGCCCCATGTGGGTATTTATGCTCACCTGCAACTCCTCGCCATACTGAGAGGACCCAACCGTGACTGACTGAGCTGTGACCTGACAGTGGTCTGCCAGCAGAGGCACAGCACCCCAATGCAGCCCGCAGCCTGAGACGTCCTGAGTTGCCCTTAGATCAAGTGTCTCTTTTTTTTCCTTCCCCCCTTTGACCTGATAACTCATACCCACTCTCATTGTGCGTGTATTTTAATAATTGCTCATGATTAACCTATCTCTGCCTGCACTTTTGTAGGTCGCTTTGGATAACAGCGTCTGCTAAATGAATAAATGTAATGTAATGTAAATGTTTGGGGGAAAGGGCTAACAAGGCTGGAACTCTTGTGTAGTACATTGCCATAAAACACCCAGATGCGAATTACAGGTTCCTACTGACTGGGGAGGGATGGTGCCTTACAGTGTGGGTTTGTAAAGTGCTGTGGACACTTCTTAATGTTGTGAAATGAACTTATGGTAATTTAGGTCTTAAATATTATACAGTGTGTTTAGTGAAGTTTACCCCCTCCCTTGTAGTTAATGGTTCATGTAGTTTTGTGGACTCATTTCACTATTACAGGCTGGTGGGATTATTTAACAGGATGCCCCCCGCCAGCTAGTGCCTGCTTGATCATTTTAATTAGGATTTGTATGAAAAGCAAAACTTTCATTTTCAAATGGGTTTGGTTGTCTTTGGTGCTCAGAGCTCACCTTGTGTGCAAGTGCTCACAGTCATCAAATATCTGGGAACAGTTTTGTTACAACATTGTCAGTAACACACCAGCATCATGTGCCAGTACTTGTAACCTAAGTGTGAATGTATATGGATCAGAGGTGGAAAACCCCGGCTTCAGAAAGTAAAAGTCCCGCCACATATTTGTTCCACCCATGCACTACACCAGCTGAATTTAATTAGCACAACTCTTCAGCCAGGTACAGGAGCTAATTAGTGAAATCACCTTGTTTAGTGAATGGCTAGAACAAATACATGGTAGGACTTTTACTTTCTGAAGCTGGGGTTTTCCACCTCTGATATGGATGAAACAAAACAAGGAACTTTCACATGAGGGTGGTCACATTGGACACAAAAGGAAATGACAAAACAGAGGTCGCAGAGGTTTGCTTGGGTCTCACGCATACAGCCATTTCAGGTGTAGTCCCTACCTGGACAAACCACCACCCGGGCAACCCCGATCCTCATAGTGCAGAATTGATATCCCAATTCCTTGCCTGTTCAGTTTTGTATTACATCGTGCATCAAATGAAAAAAAAGAAACTGAGAAGGTGTGATGTTCACACTTTGAAAGGCAGGTAGGGCCAAAAGAAAGGATTGTTCTGTCTCTCACCATGCGAATACTGACAGAAACATGATTTAGTCTGTTTTGTTGTATCAATCAAGCTCCCACACAAACTCCCAAATGAGTTATAGACCGAAATGTCAAGACAAAGTCATGCATCATACATGGAGGGGTCGTTAAAAAATACCTCTAAACCAAACCCAAAGGCTTATTTATTATCATACAACAAACCACTTCATTAGCTCCCACCATTCTGTCATTCTGTCACACTCTTAAGTTCATACCCACCGTTAACTTTCTGCCACAAATTTCATCACTATTTCTATTTCTCCCAAGGAGGGCACTGCCTGCAGCTATGCAACACATTATAGATTGCCTTGAAAAAATAAAAGGAAAAAAAAATCTGAGCCTGATGTGAGCCCACATGAGAGTAAGAGCGATTCCTGACAGTACGAAAGCCCACACAAGCCTGTACTTGTATAACATGAAGCAATGTTCACGTTTGAGGGAGAGGTCATGTAAGCTGTGTGGAAGGCTTCTCTCTCTCTGGGTCTCGCTGTGATCAAATGTGCCAGCATGCTCCCCCTCTCAATCTGGAGGGCGTCCAGATAACCACTCTCCAGTAATCCATGAGGCATCAATAGACAGCTGAGGCCATGCAGAGAGGAACTTCTAAGTACTTCCCCAATGCTGTCAGAGACTGTATGAGCAGAAACGTCATGCACAGGAGGGCATCTTGGGATAATGAAAGCACACTGTTTTGATCCCATCATTCACCAGGACACTGTATTCACATAAAAGCATTTTCATTCACACAAAAAGCAGCCTCAAATATAAGGGTTAGTGTTAGTACAACCACCATTACAAGCTGTTACAGCCAGTATTCTTGCCCACTCTACGATGCACATCATAACATTGTAATTATTAGCAATTCAGCAGACTCTCTGGGAACACAGAGCATTGTGCAGTGCATTTATGAACTCAGTACAACTGCAGGTAACAGCTCCTGCCAGCACACTGCCATGATTTACAGCTTCATTCACTGATGCCAGTGTGGATCTCCGCTGCACATCCGCTCCATTTGTTTTGACCTGCAGACTCCCCCGCAGAGGGAAAATGAAAGTGACCCTTCTTGGTACAGTATGCCCACAACCTCTACATATCTTTATCCCCCAGGGTGACAGAAGAGAAGAAGGTTTTGGATGAAAAAGGAAAGCACAGAGTGGATGCAAGCTCTCACTGGAAGCTTGGCTTTAAACAAAGTGTCATATACAGAAAACTGTATATATACTGAATGAAAAAAGTTATTACTATACTGTTTCCTTTGCCCTCAGAAGGCATTTCAAGCAACCCCTTCATTTGTATTCTGCCCATGCCCCAGATAGTCCTTGTTACAGAGTGTCACAGAAGAAAAAAAATAAAAAAACAGAAAAGAAAAATGTCTTCAAACACAGCCTCACATAACCTCTCTCAGCTTTATTAAATAAATGTAAATATTTGTTTGCTCATTTATTCCCTGGCTGTTAGTTTGTCTGTGCCTTCTATAAATATTTTAAATAATGGGATGCTGTGTGAGGGGTGCGCAATGCCTTGCTTCTGTTGCCCCGGAATCACAGCCACATACTGCCATTGTTCCAACCAAAATCACTTAAAATATTCACAGAACAGAGCAGCCAGCGTGGTACAGTTCATGTCCTACAAAGTCAATTTTGATAGTTTCACTTCAAAAGGTTTCACAGTTGTTTTATAAGGTTAGCTACCTCTTGTAGTGTAGCAGAACAGGGGTTATTGATTTTATGTGTGGGGCAATAAATTACCTGCATGGAGGACACTGTAAAAACCCATAAAGTCAGACTAAACTATATTTTATTCTTCTACACAGTGATGAGTTTTTCCATTGAAAAGAATAGACTAGGATTTACATGAGCAATGCCATTTTGTAGCTGGATCTCAAAGGCAAGGATCTGAGTAATGAGGATGGAGATTAAGACAATCAATCCCAATCTTTGCCCATTATGATGAATTGTACTACAATCCATTTTGAAATGATGAATACAATGGTTAATAAATTACACAACATAAATGTTTCACTCCATCAAATGAAATGGATGCATATGTTTCTAAGTAACCAACCAAAGTAACAGCACACTGTACCCTTCAATGATTTTAACATCAGAATTCTACAAGGCTGTGTTCTATTTTGCTTGGTACATGCTTTACACAAACAAATTTCAAAGATCTGGATCTTTTTACACCCTAGTTAAAGTTCCCTGATGATGCTGTAATCCTGAATTTCTGAGCAACTTCTCAGTAGAATTCAGCTTAATATTTGGAGTGGACCTAAACATTTTCAAAGTAAAAGTACTTTTTGTAAAATGTCTTTTAAATGCAAATCCTTGATGGTCTAAAGAGAGAATCCATGGAAATTACTTTACCTTTCAAATATTTCAAGTTGACTATTGGACAGGTAGACTTTTCAAAACATGGGTTTGGCATACTGGCATTGCATAGTATGACTAAATAGGACATGAAAGATATGATAATTTATAAAGATTAATAGAATTAAAGATCAGAGATTAGTAGGATAGGCATGGTGTTGTAAGGTGTAATAAGGTAAGCATGATATAGTGAGTAGAGAAGCCAAGCTGATAATTATGCAAATGGTTTTGATTTAGGTTTAAGCTGTCAATCTCTTTTTATCATTGAAGCTGACTGTCAGTTACAAGTTTGATATTAATTTTTAAGCATCTTAAACAACATGGGCTTTGATATTTAAATGCATTAAATATCACTCTATCCCTGATATAACTAACATAAAAGTTATTCCAGGATACATAAATATTGTGGCTTCCCTAAAGGTATCTACAATCACTAATAACCTTTAATTAGAAGTAGTAACTTTTTGTACCTGTGCAGATTATCACTTGTATTAATTATCTTCTACACTAACTACCAGACATTCCCACTGGAACAGCATAGTTCATAACTCCACATGACAATATTTTGTTGGTCAATCAACCAACTAATAAGTCATTTAAAATGTATTTGATGTTGCACATATTTACAAGTGATAAACAGCCTGACAGAGTCCATTTCTGGGAATGAAAAAACTAGCTCCCTTACTGTCATACAGTACCTATGATCATTGAACTTGTAGGAAGCAGAGGGCATTTGGACTTTATAATTTTTTTTTTCCATTCTATTTTAAATGGTTACCCTTTCATCCTCATGTTTATTTATAGTAAACATGAATGGGTCTTTCCAGCAGTTTTAGCAGAGAGGGGAGCCCATACAAGCGGAGACTAAGGATGTTTGATTAGCATAATGGCATAATAATAACAACAGAATGATTTTGTTAGATGGCATCTAGCTCCATCTTCAAAAGATACAAAAGTACAATACAAAAGTAATTTTCAATTATCGCTACGTAAATTTGTTCATGGTTATGTGCATAACATTGTATGCAGATGCATATTACTGAGCTATCTGAGAGATTTCCTCTTGTAAGAACTTTAAGAAATTTGAATTAACTTCATTTGGCATTCAGTTACATTTCACATCAGTTTTATCAAAACTGTTTGAAAGCTGAGGAAACATCAATCAGCATAAGTGAGGGAGGTGGTGATAAAATAACAGATACAAAGTGATTTGCATTGAACTGCCTGTCTGCTACTACAAATACAAAATTATTTTCTTACATGAAGCTCAGATGTGAAAGCCGCACTGATGATCAAACTGACAGCGCAGCGAAGCAGAATGTAATGTGTGTATACGTCCCCTAGCAGAGGTGCCATGTGGTCAAGGTTGCATGGCTTAAAGCCCTTATCATTAAGAATGTGGGTGGTGTAGATCCATGCCAAGGCATACTGCACAAACACTTACCCTCTCAGTGCCCTGTCCTAGGTGCTGGTAAGAGAAAATTCTTCAGGCTGACAGGACACACCATGTCCTTGCATACTGCACTATCCAACAGCTTTTTGACAGATTGCAGAGATCCGGGTTTTCAGACATGCAATTTTTTTTCCCTTTTCCAACTAGACTGGGGCAATTACAGGAAAGAATGAACCTGTCACAGGTGGTAGTAATGAGGCAATTATTACAATCAAATTCAGCGATAACAATTAATGATTCATGTTTCAATTAATATCATCCACGCTTAGTCACTCCCTCCCTTACATCCAGGGAAAAGCAATTTCTTTTCAAGGACTTTAAATAAATTGCAGAGAAAGAGATTGTGATTCATATGCTACAATCTGTTGAACTTGTACAAGAAAACTTTTTAATACATTTTCTTTTTTCAGTTCACAACTCAGGACCAGTATGGTTTGGAGAATCATTTCAGAATGAAAAACACTGTGGTTTGAAGTATTAATGCACACACACTAGCTCAGGGTTTGCAGATACAAAATGTTAATATGTTCATTTTACACTATGAGCTGATTTCACTGCAGAGTCTGTAACGCAGAACACACAGGCTTGTACACACCACCAGTAATTTACTTGACCACTTCAAACATCTGATTGATATGGCCAGAACATTTCTCAGTTCAGTCCCTGGCCTATACTCATATTGACATGGTATCTACAATGAAGAAGGAATATGCCCCCCCTCCCCAAAATGTGTAATGCCTATGTGCATATACTCAGCAAACTAACAGTACAACCGTACCCATTCACACGCATGTAGGAATCCACAGCTTCACATACAATGTATGTATGCATGCACACACAAACACGCAACTATATAGGCTATAAGCAAAATGGTGAGCCTAGATAGACTGAATGGCTTATCCTCATCATAAAAAAAATTCTAAACGCACACAGACCAACAGTTCCAGCACAGCAGGACACTTCCCTGAATGCAGAGTTTATACTGTGTTTTTTTCATACTAGCATTTTTTCATGTCTGCAATCAGAAAAGAAAACAGAATGCATTGAATAAATCTTAGAGAAATTCCCCCAAATCCTGTAAACCACTAAAATACTAATCTCAGCCAGAAATTCTTCTACTGTTTGGTTTAGATGTGACGGATGTGAAAAGACAGCATGGAAACCAATCTCAATTATGAATGATTGCCTGCACTTTAAGCAACACAAACACACATCTTGACATTTGCTGTTTTGTTTGGCAAAGCTAGTCGTGTTTTACTCTGAAGATACTGAGGGACCCGCAGTGTATCGTTCTGTCTCATGAGTTGAATGGATCAGCAGTATTTAAGAGTCATGTCTCTAGCCATTTAATCAGTCCTATCAGATCAGGCCTTGGTGTGGATGTTTTTTCATTGTGATAAAATGGAGAGACAAGTTTTCTCATACATTTGCACAGCAGCAAGTACATCTGTGCAATCCCACAGAATAACTGGATAGCCTCCAGGGGGGACTTCACATCTGTGACACATAAGCATAATATAAGGGTGATAATCTTTTACAAAATGGTAATTTGTGCAATGAAGTGAAGTCTTATAGCTGGTGCAGTGCTTAGGCAGTACAGGGAAAATATCAATGACAAAGATTTTTTCCATAATGTAGTTGAGTCATGGGTTGTTATTTGGGTTTAGTTTTGTAGAGAGCAACTACACCAGGCATCTGTCTGTGACAAGGTTAAAACATTCAAACAACCACTCTAGCAATTTTTAAATAATAATTCATAACAAAAGGAATTCATTTACAACATCCAACTGCATGAGCAGACTGGATATCCTGTGCTATTGTCATGGAAATTAATATAAATCCATCAGAAGTGAAGACATTATATCATGTGCCTTGAATAAATGATTTTTTTCTAACATAATTTATTCACATATTTTGGCACAGCTCCCCACTCCTCATGTAAACATTCCTGAAATGTCAGCCTCAATTAATTCCTTCTCTGACAGGCCAACCTTACTCTGAAATATGACAAGAGTTACATTTCTTATAATTACACAACTGTATGTGTGTGTATATACATATATATACATACAAAAACATACACAGATTTTTGTCTGTCTCTGATTGGTGCTTGGGTTCTCGTGTGACCTGTTCATTCCACATGAGCACAGTTCTCACTGACTACAAGCAATTCCATTTTCCATTTAAATTAGAGCTAATATGTCTGTTGGTATTTCAGGAGTGTTTCAACACTGTTGTTTTTTTTCAATATAAATGGTGGGCAGGGATAATGCTGTGTGATTACCAGACGATTGGGGATGATCATCTCATTGTGCACCAACATTTCAACACTTAGGGGGCTCTTTGAGGCTTTGATAATGTACCACCCTCTCTGTGTTTGGCATGCTAGTGGCTTAGAACTACATAGTAGAAGTACATAGTCCTTATTAAGAAATGAATGTAGTAATTTGTGTGTCTATGTGTGTGTATCATGGGTAGTTGAAAGAAAGAACAAAGGAAAGAAAGAAAAGAATGAATCATTCTATTGATAATCAATAAATAAAATTGGAGAAGGTGACAAAAGTCCTTTTTAAAATGGGTTTTTGGAGAATGTCAGTCCCTCTCTAGACAAGCATTTATCCTGCAGCTGAGATCAATATTTCCTCACAGGATCAGAGAAAGATCCTTTAATAGAGTATCACAAGAATAAAGTAAGATGCAATTGCTTTCTGTTGGACTTATAAAAAGAAGCTTGAATCTAAATTTGCTGAGCCCTAGTCACCCCACACTGTACAGATACACCAACATTTTCCCATTTCCTGATATAACCTCAGCTATAATGACTTGGATGCTTATAGTTGTTTTAATATCCTTTAAAGTTTCTGAATAAACAAGTTCAAGTAACAAGTAGTCAGCAAATTGAAATAAAATATGCTGTATTCACATTTCTTACACGGTTTACATAAGGAATCACAGATTATGTATATTGACTTTCCCCAGGAAGAGTAAGAGATTGAAAAAAAGGAAAACAAGACCTAGTTGTAGTTGCTGTATTTCAGGTGTGTCATTTTGTAACCTAACCCTCCAATTCCTTTTGAAGATGATTAGTAAATAATTTCTCAGTTTACTAAAATTATGTTCAATCCTGAAATGAATTAGTAATTGTGCAGGGAAACTGGTCATCTGTTCATCATGTCTGGATATTTTGTGTACAGTACTGATGAAGCATACCAGGACTGGTCCCTCTTTGACCAGCTGTTGCAATTAAGCAACACTGAAGATGGAGGCAGTGGCACTTTGGTTTCCACATTGAAGGTGTCACAGCTTTAACCCCTCCCGTGTTTATCCATGTCTATCCACTGCACCTGTGCAAATTAGCGCCCTCTAGTGATGAAAGCAATAATGGCTTACTTTTCAGACACACTGAAATTCATTTTCAAGAGTTAATGTGAAAAGCAAGATATAAAAATAATAAAGGTGTACTGTATTTAAAAACATTAAAACATCTACTATTTAAATTCTACCAACTGAGAGAAGACAACTTGCCTTATTTCTTGTGAGGTGTAATGAAAATTCTTATGTTGCATTGCATTAAGAAATCATTCTCGATGGCCAGCAGAGTTGGGATAAATTCCATTTCAATTCAGTCTATTCAGGGAATGAACTGAAATTCAAATAATGATTTGAAAATTGTCCATAATTTTCAGTGTAGATTTCTCAATATATGAATTCAATGTCAGTCCATTTCCCAAAATCCTTGATTTGAAATTGAACCTGATTCTGGACTCTGCTGTCTGAATTCAATCTTCTTGGTTACTCATTCTTGCTTATATTCATTTTAAAAAGCAATTGTTTCTTTTTCCCAAAAGGAAATCATGCATTATATGCATATTACAAAACCAACTTTATGCAAAGCTGGTTCATAGTTAAACTATGGTGTGAAAATCATCATGTTATAATATGAATTCCAAACTCAAACAACATTGAGATTTGAATTTAATCATTTCAACTTGCACAATAAATGTGAAACTGTAATAGGATGCCCTTTAAAGCAGATGTTCCATCAATATTAATTATCCCCATCCAGTTCCGCCACTGCCACTGTAAAAGTACATTCAGAGATACTTCTCCATTGCCTAAACTATCTTTGCCCGCAGGTCAGATGATGTCTGTGCATCCTGTGTGGAATGCTTTGGGTACCTTTTTCATTTAAGCTCATAGCCCATTCCCTAGTGACATGTATGAGATGACAGAGAGAAGAGCCCCTCTGAGACCATGTGAAAAGATAAAAAACAAGGAGTGGATGGGAGATGGAGATGCAAGAAAAAACATAACACCTCATAAGAAAATACTGCATTCCTTCAAGTGCCAACAAAATTGATTGACACAACTATCTGCCTGTGAGTTATCAGAGTCTAGTCCACACAGCACTCCAACTGTTCCCTCATCACTGTGCTTACAGTGTATAAAATTGATTTTTTTTTCACTCATTTTGCTATTATTCCTAAACACCTTAATGCTGCTGTCTGGCATTCCTCTGTATCTCACAATGGATTAGTGGGGGTTGTGACAAGCCAGGAAGCCAAGGTCAATCCCTGCCCCTGCCTGACAGCTCCTTCTCAGATAAAATCTTATCTGTGTGCCTGCAGGGGAAAGGAGCAGTCAAGAGGCATGGATGCACTAACCTGACCAGAAAAATGGCAGCTGGAAGAAAATAAAATGTCAGGAGAACATAAACTCTACTGTTAAAAAAGATGAGCCAAGTAAATACTATGAAGAAATCTGACAAGATCATTTCATCAGACGGGTGGACATATT
Source organism: Megalops atlanticus (assembly GCA_019176425.1). Classification (NCBI taxonomy): domain Eukaryota; kingdom Metazoa; phylum Chordata; class Actinopteri; order Elopiformes; family Megalopidae; genus Megalops; species Megalops atlanticus. Next base: position 22,039,112 of record CM032875.1, on the reverse strand, counting down.
TTGTTCATCCATATCAAATTAAATCACATAAATCACACTAAATTAAATAAATCCAGGTAGCACTCAAAATAGCAGGCTTTTAGACCTACAGTGAGTTCACGTTCACTGCCTAGATGTAGAGGGTCCGTCACCAATAAGCTCTTGTGCACAGGTGAGCCACACTTTGAAACTTAGTAGATTGTCTTTTTCTGATAACCTCAGTTTAGTGGGCTCTACATGCATTGGTCGCTACATGGTTAAATCTGGATATCGAAATTTGGCAGACCTACATCTGTGACATCATTTGGTTGATGTCATCTGCACAACCAATGTCTCCAGTATCATTGAACAAATACTTCTCACTAGATACAATAGATAATCACCTTCCTGGAGCACCCACAAGGTTTTCTGAAAGAAATTACCACAGTGTGTTCAACCATGTATGTGCAATCGATGCTACATCTTGTGGGTGGGGGATAATTTCACTTGGGCACAGCATAGCAGAGCTGCAAGGTCGACTTTAGCAGTTTCTTTGCTCAAGACAGCAGGCAGCACCCGGATTACAGCGCAGTTCCAGTCATCCAAGGCTGTGAGCCAGGTATGAACTGCTTTGATCAGTGTAACTGCTGTCAGCAATTGTGGGACCACGGACGTGAGTGAGTGCAAGGGGGTGGAGTTTTTAAGTACTCATCACTGATGAGACAGACCCGCGCTTTGTTAGGCCAGGCATGGGAAGCTGATGCGGGCCCTTTGTACCTCAGAGAAAAGCAGTGAGTTCAGTGCAAGCAGGAAAGCGAACTCCTTTACAGTGTTTGACAGTTGTTGGGTGTCTTTGGAGTCTCTGTGTGTGTGATGGTATAGTTACGTGTATTCGTGATCCGAATAGGAAATGGACAGGAATTGCTAAGTTTGAGTGACAGCGGGAATGGGGCAGGCCATCTGGGGGTGAATCGGAAGAGGTCTCTGGTGTGGAGCTCATGGGAACACAGCTGCAGATAGTAACCTGAGGGAAGACATTGGAGTGAGTCATACTGAGCAACTGTAAAGGAAAAAATTTAATCTTGTTACTATGGGTGTGTGTGAGGAGCTGCGTCGTGTGTGGTTGCAAATAATTCCTGCCTCCAGGTCCATGGGGTTGACGTTGGGGAAGGCAAGACAGTTTGGTCAAATTCAGGCTGGTATTGGCACAGCGTGAAGTAGTGGTTCATAGCTTCTGCCTCATCTCCCTCTCTTCCACTCCTTCAGCATTCATGCTCGCTGAGCTCTTGTTTTTTTTCCTAAAGTCACATAACTTAGATGTGTTTTATTCCTCCAATAGTAGTAGTAGTAGTGGTGGTAGTAGTAGCAGCAGCAGCAGTAATAGTAGCATTTTGTGTACTTCAGAGTATTTTCTATTTTTGCTTTTCCCATGGCTGATAATGCTTTGTCTGTCCTTTCTAAGAGAATTGATTGTTTTCTGTCATACAAGGCTTGACTGTGTTTCCCTCCCCTGAAAGGGCATGTATCCAACATTGTAGTTACTTTTGTGCTGAAGACCTCAACATTGCTTTTGATTCCTTTGGCTGTGAACACATAAGACTAATCTGTCAGGGCTACACAGTTTTATTGTGTCTAGTGGTTGGGGTCACTGCTGGAGCACCCACTGACTGACTGGTGAACCAGCATGATGCTAGTGTGGATGCTTCTCCCCACTGGAGCTGAAAACGCCTGGAGAATTACAGTATTCACTGATGTTGACAATGATGGAATCAAGAGTTGCACAATCCACCACCCCCACCCCCAACATCACTCACTAGCTGTCACATTGGGAGATGAGCTGGTAGGCTTGGCAGGCCTGGCATGTGATTGAAGACACCAGCCTGGGGGCTGTTTGCAAAGAGCGGAGTCACTTGAGCTAATAAGATTGGCCTGCTGTGCATGGCGGATGGTTCACAAGGCTTAATACCCTGTAGGGAATTTTTGCTGGGGAAATCTGCGAGGTCTTATCTTTATCCTTGCTGCACCCAGTTTCCCCATCTTCTAGTTCAAATAACATTGCACTATGGATGCTGTCATACACATACATGGCTATTTTTCCTCCTTACATCCAGATTCCACATTCCTCCTTGTCCATTCCACCTGATATGTTTAAATCCGAGACTGTTCTTTTGGTACAGTGCCCAAACCTAAGGTTTCTGTAATGTATACCTTGTCATTCTCCTTGGTGAAAACCAGGGTGCTAAGTTCTGTCCTCTTACATTTAAATCCTTGGCTTATCTTGACCTCTCTTGAAAGTGGTATATTCAATTCATGATGAGAAACAGTAGCCGTAAAAGGTTTGCACAGTAATACTGTATTGCATGAACTAATTTGCACATTTATTGAATTCTGTGAAGCCGTGCACCCCTTACAGTATTTCTAAACCTTTTCAATGAAGGTCACATTCCAAAATAGACATTTTACCTGAATTCTCTAGTGAGCCCCACATCCCAAGGTACATTGTACAAGAGGAATTCTTCTAATACTGTTCAGTTATAAAATCCTTTGAAAAACCTGATAAATCATATATAAGAATATATAGATTAACTTAAATACTTTGCTAAAAGCTAGAAATCACTGCCCACCAGGTTAAATATTTTGCTTTTGAAGATGAAACATAAAATTCAAATTCAAATAATATACTCCTCTTGAACACTTGTGAATTCACAACATCACAATCCCAAAAAATTGCAAAGACCAAACAATAGGAAATAGTAAAATGATACAAATACATAAAATTAATATTTTAAAAAAGGAAAAACACAGAAACAACCATTTATTATGCCTGTCTGTCAAGGGTTCTAGGATCTTGCCCTATTTACATTAACAACAAGGGCCAGAAGCAAGACACAAGAAAGAAGGCTTCTTACCTCCCTCCATTGCTCTAAAGGGATTTAAATGGGTGGACATTGAAGTGCGTATAATAAACTTGGACACTAACCTTGTAAAATGTGTGCCATCCAGTTTAGGCCTTGGAGGGTGCAGTGTTAACACAGCCACCTTGGATTCACACACTTTCAGCTGAATATTCTAAATGTTACATATAAGCTTGCTATAACTACTTTTTAGAAAATTATCATTTTTACAGTGCAACATTTCCCCAGTATCCAGTAAGCACAGTTAATTTACCACTTCAGTTCTGATTCAAGTGTTCAATCAGGGTTATAAATCAGGTGGAAGCACTGTGTTGTGCTTGCTCCATAATTGAACAGGCTATGGTAGAAAACAATAATAGATTTGGAAAGCTTAAAAAAATGCAGTTGACATGCACAATAGACCATGCCAACTCTTCATTAACACACCTAGTGTTACTCTTTATATCAAACATTATTTTCTAGTGCAGTGCATTGAAAAAATGTAATTTCTTTTCAGAATGATATGGCATTCCCAAACCTCCAACTTCACTTTCACTCCTTGTTTTGCTATAAGAATCAAGCAGTCAGCCTGTCGAAATTAATGTGTGATCACAACATGCTTTGTTACATAACTAATAAGGAAATGCCCAATGCTTTGTCCCCTTTCTCTTTGGAAGGCGCATTTACATACTTAGATGCTTTTGCCTGAGACTTAAGACCAATGAAAGACATGAGAAACTGGGCACTACCTAGCGTACAATAAGATTCTATGAAGAACTGAAGAGGTGTCATATCATGAGAAGGAATGTGAACAAGCAAGGCACCACAACAACAATTTTCATGAAGACGCTCAAAAATAATTGAGTGGAGATTTTTGATGTTATGCTTCATTTAGTTAAGGACATTCACTGAGCAACATCATAGCTCAATTTGCACTGTGACATAACATAATGTAAAATAACATTATGTTATTTTAGTTAAGAATTTAAAGGATTTGATGGAAACACTTCAAATATGTTTTGTTACAAGGTTGATGTAGTCAGCAAAAGACACTTCTCAATTAATTAAAGGGAAAAACAGTGTTTATCCCTTTATTTGAAACTTTGCTTGTAAGAATAAATCATTTATAGAAATGTAATCATCGTGGGCAGATGTGATTATTATAAGTTGAGTGCAATGTGGAAAATTTTTATTCATTGGTTGTGTTAATCATTGGTTGGCTCAATCAATGCATGAAAGTCATTTAAATACCTTCCTAATAAATTAAATCATCCCAAATGTACTTACTGGAAAACTTTTCCTTAGTTTTGAAAAAAGATTTCATAAATATTCTTGTTTTCTGTGCATGAATCATTCTGAATTGCAGTTTGATGCCAGGAAGATGAAAGTCAGTCCTGACCTGAGGAGAATGCTGCTATGACATACATTTGTATTCCTTTGTGAATACAGCCAAATTTATTAGCCTTTTAAATCAAGGTACAAACTGAATTTTGCATGACTTCCTACAATGTTCAAGGGGTCATAAAACCATCACATCCATCACTCTAAAAATGATGGCCTTATTTGATTTCAGACTAATGCTTAGTCTTAAACATCAGAGCAAGTTTTCCCCATATTAATAATCAAACATCACTGGGTACTGAAGAAGAATAACAGGAGAGCACAAACAGCAACACAACCCGAAAGGACAGATTTACTCTGACGTTGACAACACTGCACCTTGCCACGTTACCCCCTCGGCCCTCCTCCCAGAGTCAATCCGAGCAGCGCTCTCCAGATCTTTTCCCTGATTAAATCCATCCCTTTCCCCCACGCTCCTGCACACCAAGTGTCCCCCTAGTCTCTTGCAATTTGCTTTTCATTGCATCCCCTAATGGGCGCCAGTCCCCCTGCCAGCCTCAGTGAAAGAGACGCAGAGAGGCTCCAAGAGCCGAAGACAGAGATGGAACAAATAAAAGCCAAGATTAAAGCCATACAAAAGCACGCACACAGGCTTACTTTTCTTTAGTCTGTCTTTGAAGAAGAAGAGTGGTGTATGCAGGTTCTCTCTCACTCTTAGTCAGACGCTAAGAAGCCAAAGATGTAAAAATAGATAACAATACTGAAGAACAAAAGGTAACAGTAGATCATCTTGCAGTCTTTTGGCCATTATTAAAATATTTCAAGAGTCAGTTCTCTGTTTTTCCCGACTAAAAGGAGCATCTTTTTAACGTAATGGTAAATGCAAGGCTACATCATTATTTTTTTGATCCTGAAAGTCATGCTGCATCCCCGTAATGACTTTGCTGGATATTCATAGAGAATGTCGGAAAATGTTTCCCTTACGAATTAAGTACGGTGGGTCTTTCATCACTGAGTAAGCCACTGTGATTCTCATATTTCCGTCTCTGAATCTTATTTGTGGTCATCTGATGAGTCATACTGAGAGCGGGACCTGTCTCATAATACCTTAATAATGTGCAAAAGACTTTTGTAACATGACATCTCCAAAAAAATTATTTTGTCTGGTTTCTTTTATAATCAAGAGAAAATAAGTCATCTTGAAAGAAAGAACTCACTGTTGATGTGGACTGTTAACTGGTAACACTAAGTGTAAACCTGGCCTTTCTCACTGTATTGCTGTCCCCACTTCCCTATCAATGAGAGGCCCCTCTGCCTTCCACCACGGGTCATAAAGGGGGACCTAAGCCTGGCTCTCCTGTGTCCTGTGAGGGCTTTAAGAGTCTACATAGAAACTAAAGACCAGCTGTTTGTCTGCCAATGTACAATCCTGAACTGCTCTGCAGGCCATTGGCCAAATCCAGACTATCCCACTGGATTTTGGAGACAGTGCTTGAGACCAGATGCACCTCCTCCTTCTCTCTACTCTCCTTGTCTTTCCACTCCCAGACACCTTGCGACTTGTCAGGAGCCTGCAAGTTGCTCAGATGATGTCAGTGCTTGTCTTTCAATTGCTGTCCATTTCACTGTAGTGCACTCTTGGACTTGTACTATGAAAAAAGGCTGTTGACTAATGTTTACTAATGTGCGATTTCAATTTCCCCTCATATTTCCCCCTTATGTAACCCCTCAATTTCAAAAGGGGTTACATAAAAAGGGAAAAAAGTATAAAAAGTATAAAAAGGAAGAAGTTTTGCACAGGTCACAGGCTCGCAATGTAATTTAAGGTCAAGAGCCTCTGCGTACAGTATGCACTATCAGAGGCCATATGACTTACATCACTCCTGGTGTGTGACTTTGCTACTTTGTAATAGCCCCCTACATCAGCAACAGCCATTCCAGGTATCTCTCTAGTTTAATGAACTTTAATAAAACTATTATGTTGTTATATACTTGCATTATTAGTGGGTTGGGGGGAAATAGGACTTGCAATGGGGGAGCCGAATCTGTGGGGTAGCCCATAGACAGAATGGGTGCGGTCAGCTTCACAACATATTCTGGACATTAAAGACAGGAAGGAATAACATTACATGGGCTGCGCTTGCTTTTAAGCTATTTTAATAAATGCATTTTACAAAAGAAATTTATATTGAGGTTGTTCCTTATCTTACAATTGGCAGGGGTCAAAGTAAAATGCACTAAATGGTCACAGGCAGAGAGCTTTAATTTTTAAATGCTTAAGGCTGGCCAGTTAGCTCGACAGGAAAATATATGTTTTTATGCTTTTAAACTGGGACTATTATACAGTCTAAGTTTGCTGTTAGCTAGTTAACATGGAAGCCCCTAATTAATAACCTCGTATTTATCGAAACAGTCTGGCCATATTCAGTATAACAAAAGGGAAAATGTAATATCCTAGGTAGTGGCAACTTATGTAGGTTACAATTTTTACAAGTTATCCATTTATACAGCTGGATATTTACTGAGGCCACTCTGGGTTAAGTGCCTTGCCCAAGGGTAAAACAGCAGTCCCTCCATGGGGAATCAAACCAGCAACCTTTCAGTTATGAGTCCTGCTCCTGACCACTATGCCATACTGCCACCAATGATCAAGAATATTTACGACATAGCATTCACAATTTTTACAAGTGCACAATTACAGGATGAGTTGCTGAGTTGATGGGTAAAAAAGGTTTATGTTGATGAAAAATTATTTCAGCCATATGTATAGGGAAAATTGTGTGGACTGTTGAACAATACTGGAAACAGAAACACACTTGTGAAAAATGTAATACCCAATCACTCCCCTTTAAAAATGCTCAACAGTGTCCTCTGGGACGGTGCATCAAATCAGAGAGAGATGGCAAAATGTATTATGAGACTTGTTTGATATTTTATTTGCCAAGGAGATGGTTATGGATTCTCTAAATAATTTAATATTAAGCTTGTTCTGTTACTTCATTAAAAAAATACATATATGGGCTCTTCTGTGTGGATTCCAGCAAGAGTAAAGGAACAACAGCTCTTGTTGCTGACATAGATGTAAAGAAATTTTAACACTTTGATAAAAAATAAATGGCTTAAATGTTCCTGGAAGGTTATCTGTGCGTGCCTTGAAGCTGACTGGGAAAGAAGTACTTTCACGGAATTATTCAGTAAATCAAGAGCCTACTCATCAATCTTTCATTAGAAAGGGGTTGTATCACAGTGTTACCTGACAGCACAGAAAATTATGGAAGCAAATGGAGATTTCTTTGCTGTGAAACTGGTTTATTGTTCTTTTTTTTCAATGAGCATATTTCTGAACTATAAGGTAAAGACCAATATATTAAATTTCAGATATTCATTGAAATTAAACTTCAAGGTGACATTAGGGGAAGTTAGCATACTACAGAAGTTTAAGTTTAAGTTTTAAACTATGTCTAACCAATGTGGTATGACTGTGGGTTATTGAGACATACTCAAGTGCACTCATTTGAATATCCAAAGAGATATTAAATGAAGACACAGATAAATGGCAGATAAACATCAGCTTGGTAACTAGCTGTAAATTGTGCAAGACAAACACAAGCAGTCAGTCAAAAAGAACAACTGAGAAAGACTGTAAAAGAAGACAGGTGAATGGAAACCCAAAAAGAAGTTACAAAACATACTGCAAAACATATTGCACAGACAAGCAACATGCTGTGTGTGTGTGTGTGTGTGTGTGTGTGTGTGTGTGTGTGTGTGTGTGTGTGTGTGTGTGTGTGTGTGTGTGTGTGTGTGTATTCAGTCCTCAGGTCTAACACAGTCTTGTACTCAACATTTTATCCACCACACCTCAGTAGATAACTATGTCAAACACCCAAGTAGACAGGGGCTTTTAAGGTAAAGACAGGAGAAAAAAAATGTAATTTTGTGAAGCACTCACACATACAACTCATGAAATAAAATAGTAAATGAGCATATGGGTGTGAAAGGAGAGAAAAATTAAATGAAAACAAAAAATACCTTTCACTGCCTATTTAAAATACTGTGGCTACATGAATGATAAATGAAATTAAATTTCCTTCAGGTTTCCACTTAAAAGTCCCTCAGAGGAAAACTGATAAAAGGACTCCAGACATCTGCAGTGTGGCTCAAATTATTAGCATCTTTGGGAACAAAATTTGCAAGGCTACAATAACAGCAATAATATAATAATGAAATTTAAGCATTAAAAATTTACATCACATTGCTTGTTACTAAGGAGATGGGGCTCAGTGTGTACATAAACAGACACTTCATCATGCATACAATTATTCTGTCCATCAGGCATCATCTGATCAATACCAATCACAGTTCATCATGTTTTACAGCAATTATACAAAGAAAAACACGCTGTTTTCCAAAAATGTATTCGGCACCTGTGCTTATTTGAAGAATGAGAACTTTCAGAGCCCTTTAGGTTTCCTGGAAAAGCCAGTTAGCGTCTGGCTATATCATGCTGGCCTGCTTAATTGTTGATACGTGAAGTGATAAACCTGCCAGAATATCAAACAGAATTATTAGCTTCTTTTTTTGAGCAGCATCATGGCCAAGTACACTTGGCTGCTGCTCTTGAGCCCCAGACCGTTAGGAAAGTGACCTGGCACGCAGGCAGTTTGTCTTAAGACTGAAACAATAACTTCAACACCTGGGCCAGCGTGCTGACAGTCTGTCTCTTCTGTCGGTCAGCTCAACTGATCATCCCTTGCTGTGCGAGGCATCCTGAGAACCAAGAGCCTTCACTTTTTTCCATTATCATTCATTAGGAAGATCCTGAGGCAAAAACCTATCCATCGAATTCGTAGGCCAGCATCCAAAGCACCAATAAATCAAAAAGTAGCAGAGCTTCAAACAGACTGAGGAAAGAGTGCCAACATCATACTATTCAAGAATTACAAGTGGTAATGCCTCTCTGTATGCTGCAGACATGGTGATTCAAAAGTTAACATAATTATAAGAAAATAATCAAATCAGCTTACATTGCAGAGTATAGAAATATTCATGATAGTAATAATAATACTAATTAAACATCTGGCCTTTGTGGAACTTGAACCCAGACTCTGTATGTTAGACTAGTACCTCTGACATGAGGAAAAAAAAATTGTAAAATAGCAATAGTACTAAAAGCAAGGGTGCTCTTACATTGAGATACCATTCTCTCACAGAGCACTGATTACAGTAATGGAAAACAGACACAGACAAGGGGGTTGGAATCAGAACACAAATCTTGGCTTGATCAAACCTACTGCCAAGCTGTGATTGGTTCCAACACTACTGCTCACACTGAGAACTGGAGGAACATCAGCTGAAGAGTTATTCATTTTATTCTAATCTGAGTTAAAGTTTCAGCATGTCATTATTTCAGAGGGCCACAAATCTGGCCTCATCAAAAGAGCCATCCTGAGCTGATTAATTAATTAAATTTATTTGAGAAAATAAATATTCATAACATAATGATATCTATGTTGCTACCTTTGGAGATTATGAGAGAGCATCATATGTTGACATTTACCTCTACAATCATCTTATGGCTTATTGAAGATGTATCTGATTTACCACTTAAAAGAAAATGAGTGACAATCCAGACCTTTAAAACATTTTGTCCTTGAATACCTCTCTCGTCATCAAACCCTCTAATCACAAAATTCTATGCACAAGGAAAAATAAATAAATAAATAATTCAGTATGACTGCAGTCAGTCTGAGACCATTATTTTCAAAAGTATCATACCACTTTTCTATTAATTATTATTCATATCCATGGCATTCAAATTAATCTTTCAGACCAAGTGGCCTAATGTACATTGAATTATGCCAAGGAGAGACTGCCCCTTGACTAGCATGCTGCTAGTTATTTTCTGCGGATACTGCACACTCCTTACGGGGTCATTTACCTAGCTAACTAATAATGGTCCAAAATGTAATGCACCAGAGTCTTCACCTTGGAATTTGTTGAAAGTCATTCTTAAAGGAAAAGCAATGATCCAGGCAACATTTCTAAACACTGTATTGTACTGGCTTCACTCACTGGTTACACTGACTGCATAAATACAGTGATACTTTAGGACAAAATGATTTAAGTCATTTATGATGGCTGTTTTTATTATTCCAGAGAGATATTTTGGAATGCCACCCACACAAAATATGTATTTTGAACACATATAGGGAAATTAGTCAAACTACAAATAAGTGCTCACCAGTTTCTTTTTCTTTTATACCAATTATTTGTCACTCCATATCTGAGAGTTGTTATTTTCAAAGACTGTGATCAACCTCTTTGGAAGGTGGCAATTTTATTACAGAAGCATAAATGCCACAGTGGAAAAGTGATCTGTACCCAGGGTCCATAGGAAGGAGTGTCCTGTGTGGATAATGACTTAATTTCTGACATAAACCATGCAATTACACAAAGAGCTTACAAGTCATTTGCCACAACAGCTTTTTTTATTTATAGACACAAATAGAAATATGGCAACCATTAAGCTGTAGCCCCGCCCTGCCTGTAACCAATGGTTTGTCATTGTTTCTCTCCCAGCTAATCTGAATTTGGGATTGAGTGACAACCTTCAAAAACAAGACATGCTTTCATGTGAGAGCCAGGTTAACTAAACAAGTTTAAATCCTGAAATATTCACCTTGTTTATATCTAAATAAGAACCATCTGTTTTCTGCTTTCACACTTCAGCTTGTTACCTTTTATTAAAGCCAGAGAGAAATGCTGTGCCCACTTCCCTATATTGCCTCCATCTGATCTGTTCTGACTACAAAAAACAGGTGGTTTTCTTAGATCCTTTATCAGGAAAATTTCTGTGCCTGTCAGATTTTTTTTTGTTTGAGGTTAAGCAAAAAGATATTTCCAAAATACGTAAATACTCTATCAGACATGATGTCTGTGTATTGATATAAATGTTACTATTTTTGGTACTTTTATATCTTTTTATATATTTCTATTATGAGATTTCTATCTGATTGCTATTTTCTAAGTAATCATATTGCTCTATTTTCAGTGTGTTTTTAACTGAGAACATGCCTTAAGATGGTATATGCATATCAGATAAAGAAAGTCTTCATTGGGGTTATTTTTTCTGAAAAATTATTTGGTAAGGACATACGGTAAAAATACAACATGCAGGTTCTGTAAAAAATTACCTTGATGCATATTTAAACTAAAGCAATACATCAAAATCTATTGTTTGAAGTCCTCTCTCCCTCTAAAATGCTTTCATGTGCAATCTTTTTCATCAATAAGGTAAAAAGTTTTCTGATTGGCTTATTCACAAGACTTACTTTGAACACTCTTCAAACTGAGAAAATTAATAGAGGCAGGGATGTCTGCCTAAATTGTCCATTTCTGTAGGTTTACTCTTAAGCACACAGCAATTATTGCAGTAGGAGCGCTCAACATAATATAAGGTCTGCTAGCTCTCCATGCTATGCTGCATTTTTTCTCATTTCTTGTACCCTTTTTCCCCTCGTTTTCTCTTCAATTTCTGTTTTCCTGTATCTCTGTTTAAAAAGAGACAGAACATCCTGTAGACACCAATGGCAGGTCTTTAATGCCCCCAAACAAATAAAAACCAAACAGGACAGATTTGCTTTGTGGTCTGTTTCCATCATTAAATAAAGAACATTTCACTTCACAGTCATCCAAAATACAATGCATTCATTAAATTCAAGTATAACATCATGCTTGATAAGATTAAATTGTGAATTATAGCCAATAAAACATGCCACTACAATCAAAAGAAAATGTAATTGTCACCATTTTATTTGGGGAGGAGAGAGTTTTTCTGTTTTCCAATGCTAACAGTCAAAGGGGAGTCCATTTTGAGTAATATGGCAGAAATTTATGGTGATTTACCACCAATTTCCACCATCAGCACAATGCAGAGCTAGATTTGCTGGACACTGCTTGTGGGCCAAAGAACAAGTTGTCTCAGACCTTCTATTATTGAGGGGTAGGAGATCTCTCAATTATACCGGAGCCATTGCCAGAGACCTTCAGCTTGCTAGCAGAAGGTCTGGCCCGACTGATGGCAGATAGGGACGCCTAGAGGCTTCAAGTGACTTCGATCTCAGCTGCGGCCAAAGGATGATGATGATGATAATAATAGCAGAAGGGTAGTTAACTAGAAGGGATATTTTTAAATTGCAAATTAAGTGTATACTGTTAATATTATACATAATTAAATTCAAGGCATGCTCTGTATTGTACTCATTATAGCCATAAAGTAACGTAAAGCTCTGTGTAATATTACTGATATAGATAGTGGCAACAGATTGATAAATTGTTCGGTTGAAATTACTAAAACATGGCTAACTGGTAAACTGAGGATACTAAAGGGTTCTAAAGGAAATTTTTATTTTTCAGTCAAGTCTTCTAATGGTTTATTTTTATTATAAGAAATGTCAAATGATTTCCCCCTTTTTCTCCCAGTTTATGGAATACCCAGTTATACAATAGAGATTCCACTCATTGCTACTAGGGATGTGCAGAGAGCCCAGTATTTGTATTTGTATCTGTATCTGTTGAGTCAGCAAAATTAGTTTTGTATTTGAATTTGTATTCGAGTAAAAGTGGAAATAGGCATAACAATCCTGTTTTTGTTTTTATTACACTTCTAATTTTAGGATATTAAAGTGTTAATATAAGTGTTCTTCAATAAACTATTATAATAATTATGAACACTTAAATGTAATATTGGTTTATGGTTTTCAAAAACCCAGAAATAAACATGTATAACCATAAACACCATTGAAATGGAGGTAACGTAACTAGTAGACAACTGAGCTAACAATGGAGCTAACTATAGATAGTGCTGTCTGCAAAAAGGAGAGTAGCCTAACAGGCTATGCAAATATCTCAATCCTTGTCAAGTGTAGATGCAATTCAAAACAATCACACAAAAGGTAGACCTACTTCTACACTGCCAACAATATAGGCTAATTTACAGGGCTAAGAGGCGAACGCTAGCCTAATCTCCTCCCGGTCAAACAAGCTCTGCTGCGTCTGCGTTGAAATAGTGGCACAGGAACTTTGTTAGAATGCTATAAATAGCGCTCTATTTCTCCAGTGTGGTATCTGCAACCGTGTGACACACAGGCTGACTGAGCAGTGAGCACAGCGTGTAGGTAAATTAGGTAGTAGCTACACTGCCAGAGCTAACGTAGGCTAATCTCATCCTCCCGGTAAAACAAACTCTGCTTCACATATTGCAGGTCCAACAGGAAAACGAAAGACAAGTAACATTATAATAAACTACCTCAGCAAACCACTTCAGGTAAAAAATACAAAAAAACCAAATCAAAACAAAATGGCGTAGCAATGTACTACGTTTTGCCTATATTTTAATCAGGCTGCGCTGCTCCTTTTCAGTCTACTCTCTCTCCCCTCCACTCTCCTATTGTCTTCCTGTCATGTCCTGTCAGGCGGAGTACAAATACCCACTGCGCTCACAGTTATGAGAAACACCAGCTATTAGACTTTTTTTTTCTTCCCAAAAACAAATAATTTTAAAAATATATGTATGAAATAAATATTTGAAAAAACCCACTATTTGTGCTTTGCCGAATACCGTATTTGGACTCCATGGCTCCACCCCTAATTGCTACAACCCCCATTAACAATCTAGGAAAGCAAAAACACATGCTCTCCTCCAAAACATACGATGTTGCTTGTTTTCACACCACAGTCCCCACGCCAAGCTTGTGCAGACACGAGCTGGAGGAAGAGACTTCATGAGTAGCTTTAAGGAGGCAGACTGTGGATGCCTGATTGACCAGCAGGGGTCACTGGTAAGCGATGAGAGCATCAGCCCTGGCTGACCTATACACCCCTATCTCCAGTGGAACAAAGCCAATTTGTTCTGCCACTGGTGGATCCTCATCAGTGTCAGCTGATTAAACAGTAGGATCAAACGCAGGCCAGAAAGCTCAGCTTGCATTCAAAGTGAACACCTTGACCAATGAGCTACTCAGGGGCCCCTGTGAGTGGTTCAGTATAATGTAAAATTCTTAAATGGAAAAATTTAAGGTAGTAATGGACAGGTAATAATGCAAATATATATCATCCAATTATGTTTATAATATGGCTCACATGAGAAAACATCACTGTTATATTTTGGAAACTTTTTGACCTTGATAACTACAATTGCAAAAGTTAAACATTTAGAAGGAACTTTTTTCCTTTTTATCTAGGAGGCCATTTGCCCCATGTTTTCAATTCTAAATCTTTGTTGTGCACAATGTTTTCCAGATCCACAGGCTTTTTTAATTTGATGCCCAATCTATTTCCTCTTGCCAATCACAACAGTTGATTTTACAGCTTGAAAAGACTATTACTTTTTAAAATATTGTGGCTGATGTCCAAGAAAACCGAAAAAACAGCCTGCAGGCTATGCAAATAATGTAAATAAATGAATAAAATTTATATATAAAGCTTTAAAAAAGCTTTCTCAGGCCATTATGTAGATCCATTTTGATTTTTCCTTAAATAGTCTCATTTGCTTTTTGTACTTGTGTATTTCTTGCTTGAAAACAGAAAAAGTCAACTTCCTCACTACATAACTTATCACTTATCATAGACGCTTACACTATATCAAATCAAAACTGCATAAAATAGAACACAATAATCCAAGCCTTTCAGCAAAATGATAATTCAGTGGTTAGAAGTGAGGACACGGAACACAGTTTAAGTGGGAATGCTGGTGTTTTTAGATTCACTTTTCATTAACCGCTTAGCAGAACGGGGAAAAGAACAAGATTCTTTAGCCAATTTCCCCCACTGCCTCCCTATCTTACGCATGTGGATGCACTCTTATGGTAAGAGGCTTGCTTATCTCACACCTTCAGGAGTAAAGCACTCTGGGAGATGCCATCCTCTCTCGGTGCTCATTGACCTCACTGACATGGGGATGGTAGCCCCACCATCTATACCATGAGAGAACAATACTATAATATTTTCCCAATGAACCTCAATTTTAAAGAGATAAAAACAAATTCATCTGACCATTTAAGAGCATAATTAATATGAGAGGCAGCCCTGCAAAATAATGAAATACGCACTTAATTATGTCTGTGGTTTGCATTTGTGCAGCATCAGTCAGATGAAATAACATGCAGTCCCCTCACGCAACACTTTGTTGAGCAGGACTAATTCCGATGAAACCAGGTTCAACATTAATGACAGTGAGGCATGCCAGGATTTCAGTCATTAACACAAGAGGATGGGGGTCTTCATTACCTTCTGGAATGAACAAACATCCGATCAGAGTTCTAAGCAAACAGTACCTGCTGTCTTTCGTTCCTTCTGAGGGCACATGGGGTCCTCCAGCAATCACCAGTAAGCTAAACACAGTAAGCTTTTTGAATGCCACCACTACCCTATGATACTGGAAAGGGTAGGGTGGGAGTACTCAAGGCTGTTCCCACATCGTTTTTGCCAGGTGACTGTCATTCCTGCTCTCCCATAGATTGCAGGGTGTTAGGACCTAGGGCCTGGGAAAGAAGTGGCCTCACAGCAGAGGAGGCTCGCCCGTTAGGGAAAGGGAGGACCATTCTCCCTAAAATTTCAGAGAAAAATAAATACACAAACATTTAACAGATTAATGTGTTAAAACACTGACAATATTACTATTTTAACACTTCAAAGTCACAAAAATCATCTCCCCGTGTCAAAATACTGACAGCACCCCCTACCGCAATTGAAAATTACTGTACAGAGGTCCGACCTCCCCAAACCTCACATTGATGTCCATTATAAACGGTTGTTACCCCAGCGGCTTGTGAGTCCTGGCTTTTAACATGAGGGTGAATGGCAGTAAGGGAGGACGATCCTCCCTTTGGGCGGGTCTAGCCAGAGGCTCTGGATTTAGTGCCTAACATCAGTAAACCAATCAGCGGAGCTGACTGCGCTGGTGAATACCCAATCAGAGTTTTGAGGGAGGGGGTTATCAATGATATCATGCAAGAATCTTGTCTTGTGTCATAAGTCATACAGCAAGGAAAAGAATTGTCATGTTTAGTTGACAAGTGTTTTTCTGTTGGAAGCTAGCTTTGTGGATTGCTAATAAAGCCACAATGGAAACAGCAGACATTGTCCATGTTTTATTAAATACACCATTTCACTCTTTGGACTACAAGGTTAGGGTCAAAGCAGCAGGAGACCAGTTCCAAAAATCGTGATTACCAAACCAAATGGTAAGGTCAGTGTGTTCAACACCACATGTACAGACCTAGCCACCTACCCATGTAAAGTCTGCAGCCAGCTAACATTAGCTAACGTTACCTGCCTAGTCGAGCTAATGAGTATAGGAAACTAGCTAGCTAACAAGCTTGCAAACGTTAAATGAAATAAAATGTTTTGCTAAGCAGCTAGCAGTCTTAACTATGCTACTATTTTGTCTGGTCAGCTATTTTAAATTTTGTTTCGAATTTCAGACCATTTAATAAAAAAGAATAAAATGTGTTTTTTTTTTAGTTCAGAGCGTTTCAATTAGAATATGCTAATGTATATTTTAATATTTTATACGTAGGCGGTAATTTAATTTTTAAAACAAAATAACGCATATATTAATGCGCATGCGTATGCGTTTCAATAACATTAATATTAATGTTCTTGAAACTTTACGTAACATAATAATTATTAATACATTTTTACAAAATATTGGGTGGGCACGTGCCCACCTAAATTGATTGGCACGACGCCACTATGTATATGACCAAAACTCCTTACTGCTGCTGTAAATGCGTCTGGGTTTTACATTCCTGCATATGCCCCCACTAACACCCCACCCCACCACCAGCAAACTTCACCAAGCGCACCTTCCTTCCTCCCTTACTTTTACAACCACCAGCCGCCACTGCCTCACAGACAGGCACCCACTAATCAACTGCTAATCAATCCAGGTGTTGATTGTAGCCTTTGTTGGGTCCTATATGTACAAAAAGCTAGCATCAGTAGGGTAAAGCCTGGACACTGCCTGTATGTTCTGTGCTGTGCTGTGCTGTGCAATACGATTGTGCGATTAAGCAAGAGCTGTTTTGTTTTTGTTATTTTTGTGCTTATTTTCCTTAACCCCAGAACAGAAAAAATAAATGTCCACTGGCCAAATCAACATTCTGGAAGCTGGGTTCTTGTCCAATCACTGTCTGCTGTGGGGGCCACCCTACCCTACCACATAAGCCTTAAGAATACTATGAGACCAAGAAAACTCTCTTAAGACTTGCAGGTATTCCTCAACTGAAGCATTGCAACATGTGCAAGATGCCATTATTTTCCTTTTGGAGTAGAATTACAAATGAGTTTTTGAAGGGATAAATTAGCTAGAGTTTAGATCTTGGACTTCCACTTCCATAATATGTGAACTTTCCATGCAGTGTGAAAATTGAAATTGTGAAAATTCCATGCAGTTCTAACAGTAAATGTGTATAGTGCATCATTAAATTTAGCATGAAATTCAGCAGTCAGTGAGTCTTCTATACTGTGAAAGCGGGTAAAGTCACAAGAATAGTTTTTTGTGTTTTAGCGATTTTTAAATATTTTATATACTGTGGATTGGTCTGTGTCTGACTTAGAACATAAAAATCTCACAGTGTGTTGTATTGCTTTCTACTAAGCAATTAGTGTATAGTATGGTGTGAACCTGTACACATTTATTTTGCCTAGTTGAGCGTTTATTTTGCACCTCCTTTGTATTATTCTTATGCTACTATTTTATATTTCCTATCTGTATGTAAAGACATATTGAATAATGTAAACCTGACAGGTTTACAATGAGAAAGGGAATTTTCATTAATATTTTCAATACTCCATATGAATATCAGTGCAGCTTTGATGAAGCAGTATATTAACTGCCAGGATGTCCTTAAAATGCTGGAGAAATGTTTACTCTACTCTAACACGCATAAATGTATGATATAAAAGACAATGAACAGGCAAAGGCAAATTGCCCATTTGGGAGTCCGTCCCTTGATGTGAAATTGAACCACCAGTGTTGAATCATATTTTAACATTTTTATTTGAATCTGTTTTCTGCATTTGCACGGGCTTCTTTAAAGTAGTGACAGTTTATGTACATCTTTGGGAAATGAACCATCCCTCATACCAGTCACCAGAGTGGGGTCTGATGGCTGAGCACATTCAGTGGAGAGACTGGAGAGAGATTAGGGAGAGACACAACACTGCCAGAGGCACGGAAGGAAACGTGGGAAGTGTGCGTACACACCCATCTCCCTTTTGCTCCCTCCCGGACACCTGAGGACCGTGGCTGCTCCTCTCTCGACTTGCCAAAAGCGTTCAAAGTTTTATAAGGGGGGGTGGGGGGCTGGGGGTGACCGTCCATGCACAGCTGTCTTTCTGCAGACGTGCTTTGAACACGTGCACCCCCCTTCTCATAAAACAAGGTGGGAGGGAGATGGCCTGCCGCTCGCAGCAAATGGCTTTCACCGTTATCTGAGCACACTGTTGTGTTTTACTGGCAGGAAATGGCGTGACCGTAAAAACCTCACATCAAACGGCACACAGTCCATTTGGATCAGTGAGCGGAGACACAGGCCCACCTCATAAGGCTCCTGGCCATACAAACAGCATATCGGCACGGCTGATTTTTAACTGCACCATGTTCAAGTCCAACATGCTTGTCTGATATTGCGGTTTATTGCCTCTTTGCCTTTCATATGGTCATGCCGGATTAATCTGTTGCACTGAGGACAGGAGAGCACGTTGCAGTCTGTGGCTGATGTAAACAGCTGTAGCGTTGTGCTGACAGTGTGCGTTCCCCTCTCTTTTATGGTATCAAACACTGCTAGCTGAAATACACTGAACTGAACGCTGAACTGAGCAACATCTTGACAGTCAGATTCATACCTGTATCCCCAGGCAGCAGAACCCAAGTGCTTGCGCCCATGCGGTAGGATTATCACCTGCTGTAAAATGCATGGCTCCTGCAGTTTGCCTCAACTGTCACCTTCAAGCTGTCACATAAAGGACTGTGAAAGGGGGGAATTACCATCGTAGGCACAAAGCAGCATTTGCAAATTTCCAAAAGTAAACAGAGTCAGGCTGTTGCCCTCCTGCTCTCAAACAGCTCAGCTTTCATTTACTTCCCAAAGCTGACCTGAATAAAAGTGCTGGACTTTTTACATTTTCATGTTCTCCACATCTCTTTGGCTGTCATATATAAAAACACATATTTTAGATATTGTTAAATGGTGTGTCAAATTGGGTGTAGATATTTTATCTTTCCTGTTACACTTAAATAAGCTTGATAATTCAGACGTTCTCTTTAAACCCTCTCTAAAGTGAGCTCAATGTAAACATGAAAAGAAACCTGCTGTGTAGATTAACGTGAACGTTTCTTCTAAGTACACTCTTTTCATACTACTGAGAACAATTTCAAAGCAGTTTGCTAGAAAGACAAGTTGCAACAGGGAATATCAGCAAAGTACAGGGACAAAATCAATCTATCAACAGCAATTAATTATAATGAAGCCAGACAAATTATATTTAAATTTGTGACAATGGTAATTAAAGGTGCATTATTCTCTTATGCACCTTCCTGTGCGATGAGATGTCAGTGTTCAGAAACTCTCAGATATATCTATTGCTCCCCCCCAATCCATTTTCCACCCTCATTTTTTCACTCTGCTTCCAGATAATTAAATACTAATCAACATTAATACACTTAGACTTCTGCTAAGATAAACCTGTGTCCTCGATACTTCCACTTCATTTTCCCTGCCTTTAATGGCAACCGCAGTAAGTATGTTTGCTGAAAGTTATATGTAGTTGACTTTACAGTGCTGCTGTCATTTAATAAGCCTATCTAACAGGAGCTCAGAATTAACTTGATGGGAGGAAACAGTCAATTGGTCGATAAGTATTTAAAGATGGTCCCCAGAGAAAGTCTTTGAATTGAACGTACCAAGCACGCACCAAGTCAACAGCCTCAAAAGAGGCGATAGAATAGCCCAAGGCATCTTTTAAACATATGGGCACTGTGGAGAAACATCTGGAGGTTTGTCTGCACTGTACTGTACATACATTCTCCCAGAATATTCACAAAAAATTTTATTTGTGTTTTCTTAGATTACTTCCAGTTTTTAAAAATCAGTTAATAAAAATGCATGGTTATATTTTTCTAATTGTATTGTCAGAAAGCTATGGGCAGAGAACATTTTATACAGGAAATTGAAAATACTGAAAACCCAGGCCAGTTTGGGGGAAAAACTGACAATATATTCCCTGATCCTAGGAAAAGGCAGTCAAGAATCATTCTTGGAAAACAGTACAAAACTGGACTGACAATATTTTTAGGACAACACTGGTTCAGTAATGAGTCATTGCCATTAAGACAGAGAACAAACATTTTCAAGCCATCACTAGTAAGTTTAAAATGCAGTTTGGTGGTGGTTAGATGACATACACAGACCTAACACTCAGGCAGGAGCACAAGCCAGCAGGTCCATGGATGCCACATTACTGTCAGTGCTCCGCCCCCCTGGCTGTGTGTTTGTGTTCTTCCCCTGTCCATGTGCTTTTGTTTTCCTTGGTTGCCCTGCCCCGCTCTCCGCCCTGTCTCCGCCCACCTGACTCTTCGCCCGCCTGCCTGCACGCCTGCTTCCCATCGCCTCATCAGCCCTACCCTATATTTACCCTGAGTATCCTGATAAAGTCTCTGTGTTTGCCCGCTGTTCTGTCACGTGAGTTCTGTTAGTCTGTTTTCTGTTTCACAGAACCTGCTGTTCTGCCTCCGCTCCCTGTTGCCGGCCTGCCCGGTTCTGCCCCTGTCCAGACCCTGTTTCCCGCCTGCTCAGCCCCGGTCCAGCCTGCCGTTCTGCTTCGGCTGCCTGGGTTGCCCGTGGTTCTGCCCCAGCTCCCTGTTGCCGGTCTCCCTGGTTCTGCCCCTTCCCAGACTTCACTCCCGCTTCTCGTCTGCCCTGCTCCGGACCTGCCTGCCCAGTTTGTGACCCCTGCCTGGCCTTCGGATCTCGTCTCTGCCTGCCGCTCTGTTTGGTTGCCCGCTGCCTGCCTGCCCGGCCGACCCTCGCCTGTCCAGACCACGGCTTGCTCTGTTTGTTTTTGGACTGACTTCCCTGGTTTTGACCCTGCCTGTCTTTTACCCTGTCCTCGTCTGCTCCTGTTTTGGGGCTCTAATAAAGCCACTCTGCCACTCAGCTCCGGGTCTGCGTGTGAGTCCTCACCCCGCATCCCTGACACATTACAACCTACTGAATGATAAAACAGTTCCTCCCACACAGAACTTTACAGATATCAGCACAGGCTTGCATCTACATTTTGAGCTTAACATGTGGTCTGTGCAGGCAAAGAAAGGAGAAATCCTGGTGTCACTGTGCAAGCTAGACAAGTTGAAATCAAATAACTGCAGTGCTCCACCCTGGAGCCCGACAAACTCAGTGCTCCCCCTTGGGGCCAGACAACCACAGTGCTCTACTCTGGGGCCCCACGATGTTAGTGCTCAAATTTGGAGCCAGACAGCATCAGAACTCTTCTGAGACTGAGGATCAGTCCGTCCTGGCTGAAGTTCTCCTCTGTAATTTTCAACTACTTTTCTACTCAGAAAGATTGAACAAACATTGCGTGGCACTTGAGATTAGGTGTGAAAATACTTTGGAGCCACACAAATGTGCTGAGATGTCATATCTCAGATACACAACCCTTCAGGGGTTTTATGTTCCCCTCTCAGAGAGACCAGGTCTAGCCAATCTGCTGTGTTGTTACACTTCACATGTCACAATCGAAACCATTCAGCCATGAAAAGGACATGCTGTGGGGGAAACACTGCCACAGTGAAGGCTCATTTTGGGGCTTTTCTCTTGTGCTTGTCATATTTTTAAAAGTTTGTGGGAGGGGCTCCAGAGTATTTCGACAGCCACTCAAGC
The DNA here is from genome assembly GCA_019176425.1 of Megalops atlanticus. Classification (NCBI taxonomy): domain Eukaryota; kingdom Metazoa; phylum Chordata; class Actinopteri; order Elopiformes; family Megalopidae; genus Megalops; species Megalops atlanticus. The sequence goes on along the minus strand of CM032875.1, from coordinate 22,016,974 downwards.
AGAAAATTGGCTTTTTGCTTCCCATGACTTACTTTTCCAAAGTGCTTTTTAATTTTCTACTAAACAAGCTTGTGGTTGCTAGCCAAACCTATTTATTCAAATAAACCATATAATCCGTCACCAACGAGTTTTTAGCTTGGAGAAGGAAAATGCATTCTGAAAGGCAGCACTGATAATTCCCTAAATATTTTTCCAAGTGTGGCTGGCATGCAAGCTGGGACTTAGCACATTTAAACTGGCACAGTGTGGAAGTGAAGGGGCTCTTACCATCTGGCAAAAACTGCTGAGACGTGGAACAAAGAGGACGATCTTTACAATTGCAGGTAAAAGGCTGAGCAGATGTGCGGCAAGCTGAGATCACGCCAAGGGGTGTAGAGCATGGGGTATCCAAGAGCCTGGGGAAACTCACTTCTTCTAAAAATAGAAAGAAAAGAAAAATCTGTTTTTCACATTATCCTCACCGCCACCAATCGGATCCAAAATCACACTGAGGTGGCTTTAAAGGAATTTAATGCTGAGATGGGTTTGACAGCAAACGGTCTAGGAAAGGACAAAGATAATGATGTTGACCCTGTGTAATAGTGTGTGGTGCAGTTCAATTATTTCAGAACCGCCTCAGTGCTTGTGACTATCATCATACAGCACAGGTCATTTTATTCCCTTCGACCTATGGCTTGCTTCCCCTTTTCCTTCTATTCCCTACCTCTTCTGTCCACTCATCACCTCTCCCAATTTCCATATTGAAACTAAGCACAAACACTGAACAACAGTCTTCCAATTACTGCAGGTATTCTTTTTTAAAAAATAAAAAAACGGCAGGTGACAGAGCCTAAGCAATCACCGCACAAAGCTAATATCAAAGCTAAAACATTTCTATGGGAGTACAATGCCAAATGAGACAAATGAACACAAAGTGGCTTCAACCCAAATCTGTTGTATGCATTCATCCACCCACTAGCTCATTGTCCTTCCCAGCATTGCTTACAGATGTACATACCATACAATGCCAAATGACCCCTCCCATCCACTATCTCTCCAGCAGCTAGTATTTGGAGTGAAAAAAAAACATTTCCAGCATGATTACAAAAGAAGAAAAGACCTGGATAAAAATGTGCTGTTGGCAAATGTTTTTTTTTTTGAGTCCAGGAAATAATATATTAATGGGTACCTCAGCTCCCACATCAAAACTAAAGAGAGAGAATAGCTGAGTGGGTTCAAGTCCTGGAAGGCATCCAGTGAGATTTAATCTTCATCACTCCATTTCTGCTGAACTGAAGAGCCGTTGTGACTGTAGTTCCCTGACAAGATTCCCCAGTCTAATATCAACAGGTGTTAAGCAGACAAAGTCTAATCTACAAATGAAAGAGGGGTTAGTATGTCTATATCAAAATTATCTGTACCAGACACATGCTGTTGGGGAAGTTACGGCACTTTGCAGCAAGTTAATGCTACATGCTACACCCCACAGGACTGTGTTATACAATTAAAGCTGGAAGCCATCCTGAAATTAAAGAATCATAATATAGTATACATATGCAAGATGCAATGCAATATATATATATATATATATATATATATATATATATATATATATATATATATATATATAGTAGTGTTTCGCATAAAATATAATGGTTTTCTCTCTTTTCTCTTTTCACAGTTTGCTCCCATACAAGAACAAATATGTTTATCTTTGCCTATTAAAGCTCTGAAACATTTTGAGCACTACATCTGTAATGAAATAATGAAATAAGTAGTGACAAAGTGATTACTGTGGAGAAATGATGATGGCACAAAGCACCTGCTTTATTATTCTTGTTAAAATGTAAAATATAGTGCAGCATCATAAAATACAGTTAGTACAATCAGTCATCTCTGGTACACTGGCCTTCATGCCAAGGACCATTATGACATTTTCTCCTTTCCTGTTTGAAATGTACATCTATAGGAAATCATTCTGGGTCTTAATATTTTAGTTTAGTAACATGAAAAATAATTCTAAATTATTTTATAATCACTTACAGAATATTGCATTACATTATTGCCATTAAGGGGACACTCTTATCCAGAGCAACCTACACAGGTTACTGTTTTTACATGTTATCCATTTTTCCAGATGGATATTTACTGAGGAAATTGTATGTTTAATCCCTTGCCCTGGGGTACAGCAGCAAACTAGCAACCTTTTGGATACGAGCCCTGCTCCTTAAAGCTATGCTACACTGCTGCTACATTATATGGCACCATCTTTACATTAATTTAAATCTTTACTTGAGCAATGACTGAGAATGAAGACATTTTTCAATGTATATGTATAGAAGCCTAACCTATTGTGTGTCTGTTACACTCTTAGCAATCCAAGACTGAAAAGCAGAACATCTTGTTTCACTTTGGTGAATGTAGCACGTCATGTCGGCTGTACAAGTTCTACAGTCAAATGTTACTAAGTTCTGCGCCCTTAACAATATAACTGCTCCAAAATGCTTTTCAGAGAGCAAAAAGGGAAGTGGTTGTGATAACTTAATATGGTTACAAGATAAAAATGTAAAGGTTAATACAAATGAAAGTATAGTGCAGACGTTTGATGGAGACCATTTAAATTTGAAAGAGACAGAGGCACCAGGATAAGAAAATGTTAATAAGCAGTATCAGGATGACGAAAGTTATGCAGAAATCATAGCACACAGGCTGACTTCCTCTTAGAATATAAATAATTATACAATGTCAAAGGTGAAAAAACTAATTATTCAAACAGAGAGACAAGCAATAAATAGTGAGGAAACCATATGCAAACTGTTATAGAGTGATAAGCTTAAACAAATTCACAAATTATATCTCAGGAAGACTTCAAAATCTATTTTGTAGCAAGGCTATGAGATCTTATTAAGCAGAAATAAAATAAGTAACTTGATCTTGCCGACTGACATTAGATGCAACAAGTGGTTTACTGCAGAAAGTCACAGTCTTAGAGTGAAAGTGGCCACCATTGGTAGCAGTGTGAGCTGTACAGCTACGTTGCACATTTTATACGAGGTTGCATACATTTCCTTAAGCAATTCATTCCCATCATTTTCTCAGAGCCTTGACAAGCACATGCCATTTGGTTTGTCTCTTAGCCTCAAAGGCCAGAAGTTTTCTCAGTTTATCCGATAAATGGTCTGTGGGGCTGAAATATAAGAGGGGCACCTGTGGCATAACTGTGACATTTTCATCTTTTATGAAGGCCATTGTTGCACAGACACTGTGAGGATGTGTGCTGTCCTGCTGGGATCTTAATGTCATGCCAAGATGAGGCTGCAGAAAGGGCAGCAAGTGAGGTTCCAGGACATCGACATGCCATGCAGTCAGGTGGCCATTAATCACTACATGTGGAGTCCTGTAGCCTAAACAATCATAAAATTATCTCCCTGTCCGATGATGTGTCATACATAGCGACCAGTACAATGTTCCACACATCAGAACCACACACAGTGATTTCAACCAAGGTGGTCAGGACTAATCACATGTGATTGTCTAATGCAGTTTAATAAAAACATGACCAAAAGAAACAGATAAACCCACATGTTATGCCTTGTGTGAATCACCCACGTTCATTCAGAAAGTCAATGTCTCCATTACATTACCAAAGAAGTTTGTCTATTATCCAAAATTAACATTTTTAATTTTTCATAAACATGCATACACCTGCCTCTCTATCAGTCACCAGAGAACAGTGCCAGTAGAATTCAAATGTATTCACAAATAACCAAAATTTACTGTTGATTTTTTTTGTGTGTGTCAACTGAATAAAATTGGTACCTTTAGCAATGTGAATTCATTGTATAATCCACTACTCCAAAGTAGCAATGGTTATCCCACACACAAATCCAGGTCCTCCCAATGACCCACTGAAGACAAAAGATGCCATTTCAGTGGGTGAATGTACCAAGCCTTGCCCTTGGGAAGGGAAGTGTTGTGATTATTAATCAACCTATTGGAAATCCATGGGGCAAACAGCCACTTTACCTCACATTCTGGGCTTTTGTTGCAAAATGATATGCAGGAAGTGGCATCAAAGTTGTTTTTACTGAAAGGAAAAAATGACAAAAGCCCTGGAATCGTGATGTTGGTGCTGATTATTCAGGCTTTGCCCTGAGAAGGAGGGGGTGGGAGGTGGTTTAACATTTTAACTTGATTGTGAATATAGAGTATGGTACCATTTCCACACTGATGCAATAAGCAATTATGTGCCAAACATATTTTCATGCAGATACAGTCTACTTGATACAGAAGTGATTGATGATTTACTGGTGTTCCTAACTCATTCACACACATAAAACAGTGCTGGAAGAAGTTTTTAACACAATTAATTAAAAATGGGACATTATCAGAGATATTTTAAGCATTATTATGACATTATAGTGGCTGAATGGTTGTCTGTAATTGCTGCAAATCAATGGCTATTTTAAGTTATTTTAAGTTGATTTAAAATGATCCTCCTCCACTCTTCTCTAAACTGCAAGATGAGTATACAGACAAAAAAGCATCTTACCTCAGAAGACTTCCAAGCAGGACTAATCCAGTATGTGTATGCAGGAGCGCTCCAAGAATAAAACCCTGAACTATAATTTTCAAGCATTTATCCTGACCATTGTCATGGCATTGAGAGACATAGAATATTGGAACATTCTCCTGGATACATGCTTGTGATCAGGCAGGCTGATTTTTAATGGAAAACAGATGTTTCTCATTTAAAAATTGAGAGGCATGGGCGGTTTAAAATAAAATCATTGAGGTATTAATAAGTGGGAGCAGCCCAAAGTAAACATAATGTGGCATGTGGCTTTTCTCTTTGTGCACAAAGCACCTGTCTGTGATCAGCACATTGGTGTCTAGACCAACAGGAGCACACTTTGAGTGCAATGAGAGAAGCAACACTAAGCACTGGTAAAGTTTGCTACATGCCTTGTCAATCATTTCACTTGTTTTAGTTCTTAAGGGCACAGTTGCAACAATGCTTGATTGATTAGTAACCACACCTTCCAGTATTTAAGCAAACTCTTTTCTGCTTTTTGCAAAAGTTTTGGAAGGTTGCCACTCATGTGTATCAGCAATAGACAATTGTTCTTTGTGTGTGCCAGTTATGTACCAAAACTTTTTTTCTCCTAAATCTAACATGTTTTACCTATTATAATGTTTTCTAAACTTTACATAATCCATCTCTACACAAAGCTGTAGATAATGGCAGTAGTTACTGCTACAGCACAATCAAAATGAAAGGTAGTCACTATTTTAAAGAATAAAAATAGCTCACTATTTCTCAGACACTACTTGCTAATACAGGACATATGCTGTACAAAATGCTTCATGGCTGAATACCTCCAGTCAATGGAATTTTCATTTAGCATCTATACTGTGCAATTTATGTAAAAACATCTAGTCAGAACATTTCAGGAAACACAGACAAGACCACGCCCCTCTCCTCATCAACGGAGAACGTGCGGAAACTGTCACCACCTTCAGGTTTCTGGGCACCCACATCTCTGCAGACCTCTCCTGGACATCCAACACCAAGGCCTTAGTGAAAAAGGCTCAGCAGCGGCTGCACTTCCTGCGTGTCCTAAGGAAGAACAACCTGGACAAGAAGCTGCTGCTGGCCTTCTATCACTCCTCTGTGGAGAGCATATTAACATACTCTCTGGGGGTGTGGTACGCAGGCTCCACAGCTGAGGACAGGAAGACTGTGCAGAGGGTTATTAACACAACCCAAAAAATTATCAGCTGCCCTCTGCCCTCCCTGGACGACATATCCAGATCCCGTTGCCTCAGTAAAATAAAGGCGATCACAGGAGACCCCTCACATCCCGCCTATCACCTGTTTGACCTGTTGCCCCTTGGACGGCGCTTCAGGTCAATCAAGTCTCACACCACCAGACTAACCAACAATTTCTTCCCCTGGGCCATACGGACTGCTAACAAACACTGACACCCCCCCCTCCCTTCCCCCCACCATCTACTTCAATACAACTGTGCAATTCCACTGTGCACTTTGTGTAGTTTTTTTTAAAAAAGGCCATATTTATTGCACAAGTTTTTCTTCATATTTACAAATTTGTGTTTTCTTTTTAAATTTACATTTTATTGTATTTTATTGTATTTTATACTTAATGTCGTGTGCCTTATTTGTATTGTGTTAATATAAATGTCCTACAGTGCACTGTTGTTGCAGACCACACGCAATTTCATTGTACCCCACCGTGCAATGACAATAAAGTCTATTCTATTCTATTCTATTCTATTCTATTCTATTCTATTCATGTAACACCAGGCTTACAGCCACCACATATGAGTGCAGGGTCTACCTTCTGTAAAACCTTTCTCTTATTATCGAGTTCTCAGCTTGGCACACTATATTAAATTTGGAACTTCAATGTAACAAGGAGGTAGCATTTAGCTGCAAACCATATCCTGAATACATGTGGCACATAAAATGACTTAGCGGATGATTCTCACAAATGTGATGCAAGCTGATGAGAATAGGCAGAATAAGCAAGGGAAGTTACAAACAAGTCAGTTCATTTTATCAGCATGCACACTACATTTCAAACAGGAGATATATATATCTGTATATGCGTACATTTATACATCTGAGGAGATAACATCTCAGAGAGAAGAGAAAGAGAAAGTACAGACTGGATCAGTACAACTACTCCAGTTTCTTTTCACTTTACACTGAGAGCACAGAACCCTATACATAATAAAACTACTGGTTGTTAAAAGTCTCTTAACTTGCTTTACAGAAGCTCTGTTTTAGTTGCTTTAGTTGTAGCAGGGAAGGCAGGCCTTTAGTTGGGATAGGGAAGACAGGCAAGGTCATGGGCTTCTCTCTGTGCCTTGTTTCTGTCCTGTGGTACAGGACGGTGTGCACAAGTTGACCGCCACCGTCTGGCTGGTGTCACACGTGCTCTCTTCATCTCACCAGGGTGACCCCAGACTTGGCAACCTGAGGACCACAGCCACTTGACACGTGATACTGCTCATAAATCATCATGTTCTCAAAACCACGCTGCCAAAAACAGCCCACCCTATGTACCAGCCAACATAGGGGACCGGGGCAGTTCTGGACAATGTGATTGATTACACTCATCAGCTCCAGCTTTATCAGCACCAGTTTCCACTTCTTTACATTATACACTGAAAGCAATTTAGAAACTGCCCTGATCTGATCGTACATCAGATTTGAGGTGGAAGTCGGACCTACCACTCTGCATGAATTAATGCATGAATGGTAATCAATCCTTTCCTTGAGGTCACATCACCATTCAGTTCTTTAAGCATGATGCTTGTAAAAGCGATGGAGTGCCAGCTACAGAGACTGTTAATGTTTAGAAGTACCTGTCTTTTTGAAGGGCTACCAAAGGCTTTCATTTGAAGAAGCTCCTTTCGTCTTTTCAAATTCAAAATAAGGAACATATCAGTCCATCATGCATGCAAAAAATAGATAACATCAAAGTATGCAGTTACATTCAGTTTATCAGAATAATGCTTAATACTATGATCATCATTATCAAATTTGCTGTACCATAGAAACTCAAGGGTCTAGACTGGAAGACCACTCTAGCTCCTTCCTACATCACACTGAGAGCACGAAAAGTTTTTCTCTGTTCTCCCATCATCTCCCATCATCTCTGCTTCACCGTTGAAATGATTGGTTGCAGCCTTCTCTCTCTGCCTTTTGTTTTTGGTACAGTGTTATTTGGCACACCACCATCTGGTGATGGGAAAAGTTGTGGCTTCCCCTCTACAGCCAAATTCACACTGCAACAAACGTCAACTTTTTTCCAGCTTTCTGTAACTTTCACAGCCAATCCACAATATAGCCAGCACCGAGTCAGCCTTTTGAAACCGGCATTCATTCTGCCTCGAAGATGGATTATTGCTTACTGGAACCCACCGATATTTCCTGTTTGCTTGGTTAAAGGCATGCTGAGCAATCAATACCTCATTAAGCGTCCTTCTCCTCCTCAACCGTATCACAGGGGGCCTCTTCATTTCTTACACACAGCTGTCACATTAGTTTTCCAAGTCATGCACACATTAAAAGGAAATATCAGCCTCTAGCCTTTTAACTTTTTTTCAGGGTAAAGTTTGTGTGTGGTTAAGTTTAATTAATGCATCCATTTTATTCCATCTGTTTACACTGTTAAAAACTGTCTCCGAAGGGCACAGCATGAATACAGAATTCAGATTTGAGTAGCTACAGCTTTGGTGGTGTTGTCATGGAATTCGCTGTGAAATGGATTTGTCTCTCTAATATGTCATTCAAAGCTGCGGGTCTCCAGTGGATATCGTCAGATCTGGAATAACCTTCTGTCTAGGATTTTCATTACAAAATTCATAAGGCATTCAGTTTATCAAAAGAAATGTTTTATACATCAATCAAAGCTCCGTGGATATTATAATTTAAAAAATCACAATGAAGACTATTACTAACCACTAATACAGTAATTTTTGTCATTAAATATGACTTTTTAAATTAATATATGCTGCATCACATCAGCTGTGAAACACAGAAACATCCCTTCGTAGTTGCATCTCTATCTGTGGGACTGTCACAAGGTTACTGAAAGTACACAGCAGGAGTGAGTTCAACAGGCAAACAACAAGATAAAAGAGCATTAGATAACACACAGCAATTCATTTTGCATCGCACAGCTTGCTCTTGTGCATGTAAGAAAGATATACGAAAAGAGTTATAAAACATCAGACACTTAAAATATGGTCATACTACCATTATCAGTCTATTTTAGATAAGAAAGCACAACACATTCATAACAGTGACGGCAATGATCTGTTACTTCTCTTACAATGGTTTCCATACAATGGGAAAAATAATGTCACAACCAAATTGCCCAATGTGTTGAAATAAGATATTATGGCTGCAAGCTTTGCTTTATTGAATAAATTGATTAAAAAAAAAAACATTAAAGGCACAATATTTTCATCATGGCACTGACAAAGGGTTACATTTATTAAAATGCGTCCTTTTCTGTGTGTTAACATATAAAACTACAGTTAACCCAATACAGGCAATCAAAATTTGTACAAAGATCTGGTCCACAACAATTCTGAAAGTGTCTGAAAAGGCAGCAAAGATTCTTTTTTTTTAGAGTTTGTCTTTCTTATTGGAGTTTGCTGTTGTCATTCAGTAACCTCACAAAGGGGAGCTGAACAAGATTATTTTAATCCTTTGAGACTATGTATCATCTCTCTCACCCTGTAGCTAAACAAACACTTGTCAGAAGGCTGTGAGTTGTGTCTTACTCCTCTGTATGTCCTGTCATTGCCTTACCATTGTGAAGCGTATGTCATAATACTAAGTATATACACTGTACTTCATGTGTAGATATGTTTAAATGTAAAAATGTACTGTATTAACATCTTATAAATATTGGACATGATACCATATTTACCCTGGCTTTTTTGGGAAAAAAATTGTGCTCAGGAACTTAACTCCCAGTAACTAAGTATCATTTCATCTTTGTCAAGACTCATTCCTAAGAATTCCATTCCTAATGATTCCAACGGATTTTACAGTGGGTCCCATTTAGAATGGATGTGACAGAGGTGTAACGATTTGTTTTGGCAAGCAGACTGTCAAAAATATGGTCTACCTTGTCAGTCTAAAAATCCACCCACTGAAAGATTCTTCAAATGCAGACGCAGCCAGGAAGTGCATCGATAAAACATCTTACAGTGACAAAACACTGTATAAAATTCCAGACACTAAAAATAATCTGTGCACTTATTTTGCAAAAAAATGGCAGGTAAATAAAAAAATAACAAGGACTGAAATTCGCTGGAACAGTTATGATCCCAGTACATTATTCAGCATTTTTATGCTTCTGGGTAAGCGGGGCAGCAGCGGGTAGCAGTGTGATACAGTGTTAAGTAGCTCTTAAGCCAAAGGTTCTTGGTTTAAATACCCACTGGGGCACTGCTGCTGTACTTTTGCAGCTAACCCAGAATAAATTAATTATAAGCCGTATGAATGCATAACATTTAACAATTGTAACCATTGTGAGTTCCTCTGGATGAGAGTGTCTGCTAAGCAAGGATTGGTCATTCCCAATCCCTCTCACTAGGTTTTAAATTTGTCTTTCACAAAATGCAGTTATCTTAGGAAATTTCGCAGATACTGTTTTGCTCACAATAGCATTAAAACATCATAGATTTCCCCAGGAAATATAACCTTTGTATACTGTGCTACACATGTTGTATCACGGTCTCTTGTAATACAGGCATTGCTTTGACAGAGAAATAGGTCTTTATAATTCACAGTGAACTACTGACAGGTTTCATATACTCAAAGCACCACAAATAACATTGTATAACATCTGGGAAATCCACTCATTTCTTTTTACCAACTCAGCACCACTCTTGGTCCAAGTCCTCATGCTTTCCAGACTGCAACCCTCTCCTGGCTGGCCTCATGGCAAGCACCATCAGTCACTCCTGGTCCCTACCTCTGTTCGGCAAGTAGTCCCTTCCGAGAAGGGCTGCTCATCTTATTCACATAGCCTTCACTACACTTGTGGAATGAGATCCCCGCAACTGTCAGAATAGCAGACCCACTGTCCATTTTCTGGTGCAGACTAAAAATTCACCTTTTCTGACAACATGTTGCATACCACCCCCCCCCCCCCTACCCCCCAGTTCTGCTAGTTGTAAATTAATGGTGGCTGAAGCACTGAAGATAAAACTGTTCAAGCTTTTACAGCAGCAAAGGTTCAGTGATGAGACAAGCTTAGTTGCAAGCCCTGGCTGGAAATTTCCAGTACTCATTCCTTTTGTCGGCATAATTCTCACAATAGCACCCTATTGTATGGATTCCACTAATGATTCAGTGTATGTGCAGCTACTTGCCAAATCCTATTGAATGCACTTTTTGTACGAATCACCAAATGAATAAGTGTGAATGTATACACCCAAACAATGAAGGTGCCATTAACTTGAATAATGTGATATGTATGACATACTAGGATATTGAACAATTAATCTACAATAATGTGACTTCAACCATTGGAGGAAACACACATGCTGGCGTATTTTTCAGCAGATGTAATCCCAATGATCTTTTCATGACCATGCACATTTTTTGTGAACTTCTAGGTATTAGCATAAGGTTACCTGATCACTAACAGTAACTGGATTTCCATCTGCATTGTGACAGTGGGTCAAAGTTGACCTTTTGGGTGTTATTCTTGCTATTAATGTTCAAGGAATTATCATCACACCAATGCGCCAGGCTGTCAGCACATTCGTCATACACAGGAACATCACAATTGTTATTCATGACCACCAATATAACTATGTCATCAAAGAATTTAATTATCTATTGATTTGGTGATAGAATCACACAGTCATCAGTGTTAGAGGCTGAAGAAGACCAGTGAGCTGACACTGGCCTGGGCTGCACGACAGCTAATGGAAAAAAGAAAGGAGCATGGTTTATTGACAATATCTAACCATCATCTGTTTGTGAGGAAAGAATGGAATTGAAAGATAAGATGGGATCGATCACTAGTTTGTTCATTTCGGCAAGGAAAATTTTCATACATATCATTCCAAAACAACATGTAATACTCAAATCATTTCTTCTTTCTCCTTGATGTTATACCTATTGAATTCCTCCATGCATGTGTGAGGGTGTGGATTCATGCAGGGAGTTCTTGTATTATTCTGTTTACTTCATATCAGAATATTAAATACATAAAAAGACTAAAGTAAAAAACAAAATAGAAAACACTTCAATAGTCAACTGTAACTAGTACACAAACATAACAAAGTAACAGCAAAGGTTCAGTTAACAGTCAGGGTCAACCCAGATTTAAAAATTCAGTTGAGTCCTCTTCCTCTCCAAATACAAAACCTTTCCTCTCAGGCAGGTTGTTAAAATGGCTCACACTTGAATATGGTGTTTCCCAATTTTTTGTTTTCATTAAATTTAAATGGATTGTTACAGATTGGAAATTTGGCACAGTGGTTGGAGAGATGTACTTTGTACATGCAAAAATGTCTTAAATGTATTTATGACATTAATGATACCTGCCAAATGTAGATAAACTTTGCCAAAAAATACAAACAAGCACATACACATAAACAGAAGTACAGAAACTGCACACAATTATTGTCTTTCCTGGCAAGGCATTCATCTTCGATATGGGTTCAGCCCCAGCCAGGTCATCATTACAACCTGCATGCACTCCAGGCCAGAAATTTAAACCAAAGTTTGACCCCACCCATGTACTTTATTACCCGAACCAAATCCAACCTGAAAATTATGACACTGTCTGTTATTCAACCTGGCCTGACCTGATGGGGGGATGAGGCTTGTGTGAAAATGCTAGCAACTAAGCAAACCAACTAAAAATGGTCTTTTGTATGCCCATGCACTAATTCTGGCATGGGTTTAACACTACAAAAAAAAACAAAAACAAATGAGAGTATGGTGTGAGACAAAAATTTTTACTGGTAATAATGACATGAAATCAAAATCAAGATCAGCATAAATCAAAATTATCTTACCAAAACCTGTCCTTTTCACTAAAAAAATAAGTTCTAGAGTGTGTAGCATTCAGAAGCTTAACAAATTAACACAATACAGTCCACCCTTGTTGGGAGATCAGCGCAGCATGCACTGAGTGAATACTGTACAATTAAAAACCAAAATTCAGCTCAACAGTTTAGCAGAACAAACAGTCCTTTCCTGGAAATTGGAGGGAACTTGGACAAAAAATAAATTCTTCCTGTCTAAATAAATAAGTACATAAAGAAATCCTCTATTCAAGCTGATGTGTTCAGTAGTCTTAAAATGTTAATTCCCTTTGTGTATATGTCATTCATTCAAAATGAGATTTTAGCCCAGAGTTTAGATGGCTGTGCATTCAAAAACTGACATCAAGAAATGGTGAGCCCAACCAGAACCAAACCTGAACACTATAACACAATTATAGGCCAGAACAGGCCTAAACACAATATGTTTTGTTAGGTCCCATTGGGTTTGGATCGGGCTGCAGGGTTTTATTTTCAAGACAGTTTATCTCAAATAGATGGTGGATAGAAATGTTGCCCTAAATACAACAAACCTTCACAGAGAAACAAAACACCAAAATACTGCATCCGAACTTCAAGTAAATTCATTATATGATGCAAAAAATGTGACAGTAATCCATGTGAAGATATGAGTTTCATCATAGTTTTAGCACTTGTGTTTTTTAAAACCAGATGAGAACCTGTGAGAGGACTGTCTTGGGATCAAAAAGCTGACTGTTCAGCTATAGCAAGAATACTGGCCTGCAATTATCCCTCTTAAACAAAAAGATGCACTGTTCACAACACATGATAGTCAACACCATTGTAACAAGTTATGGTTATTGTCACCACTGCGCATTGAAAGGTGGAGTGTGCATTGTTCTGCATACCTCCATACAGCATCAATTTTTCCTTGTAAAAGAATTGCCTTGTCTGCTCCTCCTGCAGTGTTAATAGTGTCTAATCAACAGGCCCTTTATCTCCCCCCACTGCAGATGCTCTACCATAAGCTATTTTCCCTTGGTGTGTCTTGTGAGTTCATCTTTTTTAATTCATGCACTATTTTTTTGTTTTCCTTGTTGAATTGGAGAGGAACTGCTTTTGTTTTGTTTTGTTTTGTTTTTGGTGGGCAGATACATTTTGCTGAAGAAATACGTTTTCTCTGTGAATAATTCCAGCTCTGTTGGTTGGAAATTTTTCTTCCTCTGCCATGTGTTTGCGAGGTTTCATTGGTTGTTTACTACCTTTGTTGTGACTTCAAACACACAGACCACAATTTATCATTGGAGGTGTCTAATTAAAGTGTGGGGAGAGGCATTTCAATGAGTTTGTAGCATGTGGCATCTACATGATCACTTTTAATAAATAGCCTGCAAGGATGGAATTATTAGCACATGCAAGCTCAGCCGCAATGCCGCAGTACTTGAAAAAGGTCAATATCACAGTGAGCACACAAATAAAGCCATATTATTCCAGAGGTAAAAAGTTTATGATTTGATAAAAAGGTGGGATTTCTAATTATATCCCTTTTCAATTAAACCAGATCTACTTGTTTCCCATCATCTTCAGTTTGACACAGACATGACGTGGGAGGAAATAGAACATTGAAACTCCTTGACAACATGAGGCTCCAAGTCATGTGACTCTGCACTTAACAACCAGTAAATTAATCAACATATCCCAAGCTTTTTCCAGGTTCCATAAGTACAACAAAAGGTTTAGTAATGGTTCAGAGTAACCATACTAAGCTATGTAGGGCTGTGTTTTGTGTACCACTGTATTTTCCATTATGTGTATGGAGACAGAAACCTTTCACACTCATATCAACCTTGCAAAAATTGATTTGAGGGGAATCTTGTCAGCCACCAGTCTTCTTAATGTACTGTAGTTGCCTTGCTTCCACATTGAATTTGCATAGCAATCAATTGACTCCAATATCAATGAAAGAGACACACAGATACATGTGTACAATAGTGTCGTAAACATGGTTGCATGGATTTGGCTTCATTCAGCTATAATAGTGTTTTCCCAGTGGTGTTGTAAAAAATGCTGAGGCACAGTTGCAATGCTGTTGGAAAGTTGACAAAGTTTTGTGATAGAAGGAAGGAGTTTTACAATGAGCAGCAAAGCATCACACATAACAGTCTCCTTGGGTTCCCAGAATAACTGAACTGAATGACGCACTGGATGGCTCTGAATAGCCTTTATGAGTTCTTTGTCCTCGGAGGCAGGAAACAGACACATGTGTTCTGCATTTGCCGTTTACACCTTAGTGTCTAACATCCTTAGATCAATTAGTTTACCTCCAATATATGCTGTGTGCCATACAGTGGGAGGTTTGACACTCAGACCTCTGTGAGTGTGCAAAGCAGACTTTCACATGAGGAATGTGACTGGGATGACACGTGTGAATGTTGCGGTTGCCAAGTCCTACCTTATAAAATGGTGGTGTATCCAGGGAAAGACTACACCAGTCTACACCATCCAAAAGGGGTTATGATAGTTGGCTTGATTGGTTTTGTGATACTGACGACAGAACTGATGTTTGCTTAAAGTAATGCTGTAGTTGCTGTGGTCTCTTCCGTTTTATAAACGTTGTGACGGGACGAGAGGTGAGGCATTATGTTATGCAATAAAATGACGGACCAAACACAGTGTAATATGAAAAGGACCGTAGGACTTTTATTGTGACAGATATACACTGCCCACAGCAGTGGCAAAAAACAAAAAAGAAGGTAAAAAGAGAAAACAAATCCTAAGTCTATTTGGAGGATACCTGCACATCCACCAGTCTCTCTCTATTACTGGCCAGCTAAGCTGGTTTCCAGTGCAGCAAACAAATCCATGCTAGCAGGCAAGAGTGTAGTCAAAACATAATCCAGGAACAAACACCAATGCAATTTCTCATACAAAATTATTTGCTGCACAGATTCATTTGTCAGCTTGGTCAAAACACTACTCACTCACTCACTCACTCACTCACTCACTCACTCACTCACTCACTCACCCCATGCTCTTCCCTCAGCAGAGAGAGACCCATTGAGACATTGGGGAGCATTAAGTCAGCCAGGAGGGAGCTCATTGGTAACAGGTGTGTGGCTGCGGGCTGGCTGGAAGGTGTGGCCTCTCACCAGTTCACCAGGGAATGGAGCTACTCTGCAGGTACATAGCGCCCTTTCACAACAACTCCCACAGTCTCGCTACAACATGAGCTGGTTCTAGTTGTTATTGACAACCCTATTTGAGGATATAGTCCATGTCCTGGTGTTCTCATGGTGATGTCCTACATTTAGGATAAATACATACAGTATACATAATGCTATAATATTAGTAAAGCAGTGCACACATAAAAGCCTTCTCCCATGCTGTGCAAGGATTCCTTTTGGGTAATTAATAGGCAGTTAAACATTGTGTTTTGTTTGTACAGACTGGGGTGGGGTGGGAGCTCCTTGGGGATGTTGTATTAAAAATTGAGTGTTTGTGTGCCTTTAAGAGCGTAAAGAAGGGCGGGTACATAATACTCACAGAGGCCGTCTTCTCACGGCCCTGGGGATTCACAGCCACCTGCTATTGTCAATGGGGGCAGAGAAACTGCGGTTAGAGTGATAGACGGGGTGCTCGGGATTATTGAGCGCACCGGTAAGGGACTAATGATTAGGGCTGACGGCATGGGGAAGACATAAAAAGTCTCAGTTTGATTCTTTGAGCCGACTCATGGTGAGGGAGGCAGGCTGGCAGGGCACTGCAGATTCTGTTTTCAATATGGGAAGTCGACGTTGCTGGCTTTTAAATGTGAGTGCATGGGTGGGTGAGGACGGCAGTAGTGCGGGGCAGCTGAGGCAGGGCGGCTCCCAGGAGACAGACCTGCAGTGGGGGAGAAGAGATAGAGAGAGAGAGGAGGGTCAGATGGCAGCAGCACCAGCTGACAATGCGGCACCCATGGTGGAGCATTACAGCGTATATTGGGAGAGGGCTCCATACCGTACAGAATATGCTTTGCCAAAAGGCACATTGTATGAGAGTGATCTGCTGTATAGACCGTCCGTGCTGCTGAGTGGGGCTGCTTCCTTTCTCTCCCCTAACGGAGCAGTTCCTGTCGGCGGGGGAGGCAGTTCACCCAGGTCTGCTGGAGGAGGCTGCGTGGATTGCTACAAAACAAAAAAAAAGAACTGGCTAGTGCCCTGGGTCAGGAAGTAGTCTACCCCCAATGACACTGCTACCCAGTTTGTAAGTCCAAGATAAATTACCATTCCATTTGCTTTAATCCCATGAAACATTGTTCTATATGCAGCATAATCCTTCTGTATTGTGTGTCATTGAGTTCAGGTGGCAGTAATGCAAAGAGGACCACCAGGACCCATTGTTCTTCACAACTGGAGCCATGGAGGTGATGCTTTTCCTTGAGCAGGGTGCGCAGCTCCAGGTATAAGACAGGAGGAAGAAGACAATACCTTCTCAGGATTTGGGGGTGGGGGGGCATTTCAGGCGTGGGTATGATGTAACACTGTGTTGTTCCTTCCTAAATCATCTTCATGGGCCAGACACCCTTGACCAGCGCTTTAGGAGGGCCTGCAGCTGTTACTTCTGTTGAGGAGTCACGCCCTCCATTTCAGGGAGGTCAAGCAGTATCCTATAAGCATCTGGACAGTCCTCACCTCAACCTTCAACCAAGACAGGACGTCTACAGCATCATGCCCTGTAGGTGCCTTTACAGGGTTGATACAGGTTATGGTTGCCTGAGGGCACCAACTGGGTATTAATAAGGGGAACTCATCTCCCTTTGTACAAGGGTATGAGCCACCCTCTACTTATCCACCCTCTCCGATCTTCAACTGGGCCATAACCACTACCCAGCTGTATGTCCAGTCCAACTGGGTCCATCACAGGACTGCTAAGGGGTCTTACCAGACAGCTCCCTCATTGCCCCAGCTGCCCACTTTACCAAGGGCAAGGGCAATCATTTAACCATGCCCGGTGAGAGTGATGTTGAAGGCACCAGCGGTGGACACATCCCACCTGTCCACACTCAGTGCAGATGGGGCGCCTCTGGGGGTTCTGCTGGAATGAGAAAGTCCACCCACCAGCAAAGAGTATGTAGCAGTGATCCTGACCTCACCTATAATCTAACCTACAACATAAAGTTGAGCTCCTTGCTAAAAGGAGTTATCACCACTTTCCCTCAGAGTTGTCAATGCACTTGTCTGGCCTGGGATGTTAATGTTAAATCCTTTAAAGAACTGCTTCATAATTTGCAAGCAATTTGTACCAGCTCAATTTTGCAGCAATTTGGAGAATCTGCAAAATGAACCATAATTCCCAAAAGTCTGTTTTTAACATTCTGACAAGCCTGAAATTCAGTGTACCTTTTTTCATCATAAGGTTACATTATATTGATTATTCTAATCTTTTAAGTGTCAATCAGTAATGTACAGTTGTCCTGAATCTTTAACCACTTGATTAACTTGAGTAACTGTTGACATTCCTTTTTACTTCAGTTTGCTTTTAGAAATGTGAGACTACATACAGATATCTGCCCTCCAGCCATTTTCTTTAGTCTCCCCTCACCATAGTCTTTACAAGCTGTGATGGCTCTCAGAGGCTAACTCCTCTTTGATCTAAAGATCTATTAATAAAGGGCATCTGATAGAATTTAATGAACCAAATGAACTTTACAGGGATCACTGCTTCTCTTTAGGTCAGTCAGAGTTTAATGCTAATAGTATTAAACACTGTATCCTCCATTTACATAGAACATAAAAATATTAAATATTCTGACATAGAACAAATATTCTCTCAACCTGTTCCACCTATTAAATCCATACAACATGTTTTCAGCATATGTAGATAGTGTTTTGTGATTAATAAGAATTAAAGCTCCTTTCAGTCAAAGGGCAACTAACCAATTACAGAAACAAAAACTCAAATCTTTGCCAGTGCACAGCACAATGACTCATTTTCCATCAATTTTCCAAAAGGATGACTTGTTCCAGTAGAAAAAAGATGAAAGAGAACCCCGGTAGGAGAGATGAGTGCACAGTGAATAGAGAGGGAACAGGAAATGAATTGCCCACTTGAACGAATCATTCAGCCTTCCAATTTCACAGCTCTTCAAATGCACACCTCCACCCCTTTCAAAGCAACAAACTTCCACAAACTCAGACAGACGGTAATAATAATACTCTCAGCTGCAACTTAAAATAGTCCCCGTGTTACATGCGCAACGACCAAGTAATCAGCTCTCTGAGCTGGAGGTAGGATCAGACCTGTGACCCATCAATTAATGACTGCATCTCTCCCAGGATTCAGAACTATTGGCTCTGATTTGTGTTGCACACCCTCAGAATCTCATTTGCTGAAGCTTGTGAGAGATTACATGAAATAACTGTATCCACATAACACTATCTGCAATTATATTTGATCCAACTTTCATTACAATAAGGCAATATAATTTCACTTATAATGAATTCAAGGACTGTCCTTTCAGTTTTAGTTTTGCTCCTGTGGATGTTCAATAATAGTCCTATTTTTTATTATTTTTCAGTCTTGACATTTAACATCACATGGAATGGAAGGTGTATTGCATCACAACACTAACTTTTAAAGGTTGTCATGGTCGCCAAGCCTATTGAAGTAATAATGAAGAAGCTCTCAATATCTCACAGTGATGAGCCCACCAGTTAGTGAGGTATGACCAGTTCCATGAGCATCTGTATAACCAAAGAACTATGAGGTCACCTTCATTTTTCCTTGAATTTAAAATTTTTTTTGATATGATACTTGAGTGTCCAAGGTAGCCCAGAACTCCATCTCTTCTTGACTGAAGTGTCAAAGTAGTTGTTAGCTACTATGAATTAGATCTTTTCCCTCTTTTTCAAATTTCTTGCCTCCACATTCATTGGAATTGCCTGATTATTATCTTTTTCCTTTGGTATAGGTATAAAGCAGCTCTCAGCAAATAACCATTTATCCACAAGCCGGGTCCTCTAATAGATTTGTTAATCCACTTTCAGAGACATCTTTAGAGTCAATCTTCTAAGTGAAATCTGATACAGTGCAGTGTGTAGCTGTTACTGATCCCAGTGAGACATGCTGAACAAAATAAAATTAAACAAGAAGAACCCTGTGAATGCACAGAATGGAGTTTTGATTTTTCTTTTTTTTCTGAGATGGTGAGGGGTGGTTATTGAGAGAGATGGGACTATGGTAAGTTCCTTAGCATTGCTTCCAAGCATACTGTATGGCATGGTGTTGTCCACTCTTTCACCAGAACCCAAGGAAGTG
Organism: Megalops atlanticus; assembly: GCA_019176425.1. Classification (NCBI taxonomy): domain Eukaryota; kingdom Metazoa; phylum Chordata; class Actinopteri; order Elopiformes; family Megalopidae; genus Megalops; species Megalops atlanticus. Next base: position 21,997,120 of record CM032875.1, on the reverse strand, counting down.
AGTAGAGCAGGTACACTGCACAGTAGCTGCACAGTAAGCCAGTTTAAAGCAACAACACAATGACACATACATATGGCACAGTCTCAGCCCAAAGCTAGGCAGGGAGTACTGTCTAACCTTCCACCCCCTCTATTTTCTGGTATTTTTAGTCATCCTTGAATTACCTTTTTTTCTGGTGATTGAGGACAAGAGGCACTCTTTTTAGATCTAGCATAGCAATAAATTAACCTTGATGAAGAGTAAAAAAACAACAATCAGAAAAGAATCATTACAGATTTGTTTCAGGAAGAAAATAGTATCCTCTTGTTCCAGTACTGTAGCTTCTTTTTTTATTTCTCTGCCATTTCTTTTACCCTTTTCCCTTTTCCACACTAAATGATACAAACATGTCCCTATCCTCACAAAAGTTAATATAATAGCTCCAGCTAAGGTGTGATGGTTAAGATGCGGATTCTCTCTTTTTTTGGATTTGATTTGGTTGATCTGCCTTGGTTGGTTTGGCTGGTTCAATCTATGTATTTTCTCCTGCCTTGTAAATATGTAGATATGTAAATAATATCTTTGTTCAGTTTCATTGAAACAAGTCAGTGAAATAAAGAGCTTTAAAAGTATTAAAAGTTTAAAGTCTCTCTTTCTCGCTCTTTCTCCACTGCACTCATTTTTTATTGATTGGGAGTTTGATAGACACAACAGCACCACAGCCCACAACCACATGTAAGATGACAAGACAGGACTCACACTCCTGAAAACTCACAGAAGGACCTGCTAATTCCTTCAGATTAACATGCCTTGTTAGTAGTCTAAAGTAATCTTTTAAGAGTGGTATATATATTTTTAAATAACAGTAATAAAATTATGGGTTTTAAAATTCATCTTCCACATCTTGGCCATTTAAAATGAATAATAAATGCAGGGTCCCCTGACAGAGCTGCTTGGCAGGTAGGTTTAATTTAAATCGATGAGGGTGAACAATACTGATCTCATCCCACGCCCCCATGTTCCCTGGAGTTCCCTCTCAGATTCATGGGCAGAGGTGAATGTTAATGATGTGACTGCTTGATATAATACTAGTAGACTGGGAAAGGAGAGGTTACTACACAATAGTGGTGCAGGGGGAAATGCAGACAGCGTCTTTATTTCAGATCAGACCATTTAAGTGGCACCCTTCAGTGCTTTCAACTAATCTCTCTTTATCTGACATGTTAAAAGCTCTAATTAACATGTCTTAATAGCCTTTGCTTCTTAACTTCTTAGCTGACGAAGAAATTAATGAACAAAACAAGATCAAATAGCTTGCTGTCTTCTCCAGAAGTAAGTTGTATAAACCAAGACTACTGACATTGTAGTGTAAATCCATCTTTACACTTTATCTTTACTCCATGGCTGTGAAAGGAATTAACAGCATTTCTCTTTTTTACTGACAACAGTTGCCCTTGCTTTACCAGTAGAAAAGAAGTATCACATGTTGAACAGATTATGCAACAGTAACACCACCAAAGAACTTTTCCTTGTGAGAAAAGCATATGGTTTGACAAAGCGCTAATGTCTTCCTCTCGCCAAGGTTCTCCTGTCTGTGTTTCCTGTCACTGCTGCAGTACTTTGTGTTCACCACAAGGACAGGCGCAACAATGTGAACAAACGTGGGGGATGGATTAAGGAAAGGATGGATGAATACATAAATCAGGCTAACTTGAAAAAGTGCTGCTTTCTTGCGAGCACAACTGGGGGCTCTGCATCAGCATAAGTTTGCTAGTGAGAAATTTCCGCTGGGAGTGGGTATTCTCACCGCATGAGCTGAATGAGAATCTTCATAATCTCTTCTTAATCACTTCTAGTCAATTTAAGTCATAATTGTCCTATCCACGCCCCCCACCCTCTCCTTTGAAACACCGCCAGATTGCAAGTGTTATTTTCCCCTGTGTTAACTTCTGTCATCTCATTCTTTACTACAGCGTCTGAAGTATATGACCACTCCAGCTCCCAGAACTAATCCCATTAAACAAGTCACATCCACACTCTGAGGTTGTTTTTCCCCTCCCTTTGCGCCCTGCCATAACTTGACCCCATTAGCATAGAGTGAGATAGATAATGTATCCTATTACCCAAGAAGTGCAAGTTGGTACCAATCTCTGAAGGAGCCCTTTGCCACTCGGTGTCTATCTGTCACTGTTATAATTATATTTTTTGCACTCAAGCTAAGTGGCACATTGGGAGTACTACAAAAAGAGTGAAAGAAGGACTGAAAGTTTGTCAGGGTTCCAGATACTTAGAATCCTGACTTCATAAATTGCGTACAGTGATTTTTAGAAATGGTTTACCTGTTTAAATGTTAAATTTTTAATAGGTAGCTCATATCTGTAATTTCTCAGTGGGTGGATATTATGAGAATTTTAAAATAAGAGTTCTTTCCTTCAGCGTGCAAATTACAGTAATTAATCCAGCATGTGCACCAAAAACTCTAATTAACTTGAAATGTTATCTCTGCCACTCAATCCGAACAAAGGACAAAAATCAAATGCAATGAAATTCAGCCCAAGTTCAGCAGAGACTGAAGATCAGCTCCACAGATGCTGGTGTGTGTGTGTGGGGACGGAGATGTTGCAGCTCTCTTCTGACAGCTACAGCAGAGTTCACGCCAGAGGAGTCGTTACAGAGGAAAGCAAGACTGTGAAGCGGAGCTCAAGAGGAACTGAAGCACTGAGACTGTTCAGTGAATAAATAAAAATCTACAAACAGATGGCTTTGCTGACCATGTCCATCATCTACAAAAACAAAAAAACTGAGGCAGGCCCTCAACTGATGCACAGAAAAAAGAAAATAGGTAGGCCTATATCTTATGCTAATGAATGCAAGAGTATATGGGGAGATACTCAGTTTGTCACAGGCATTCTTGCCACTCAGCATGATCCCATACATACCACTGTTAAACACATTACAGTGTAAGGTGTGTTTGTCTATATATATTTGTCTATATATATTTACATTACATTACATGCATTTAGCACAACATAAGTGTAACCGTTCAAGTTAAATGAGTAACAGTGTCAGACCAGGCTAACAGCACTCACCAGTGAGTGTGAGCATAACACCGTTCAAGCTCTTCCACAAGTTAACTTGTGCAACCTGATTAGGCAATTAGGTTAATCTAATAGATTATTTCTATGTCAGTTTCTAACACTCTGTCTTCAAAAATATTAATTAGTCAGAATTAGTCAGAACACAAAATTTTGGTCTTATCGGTCACATTTCAGTAGTGTTTCACTGTCAAATTCAAGACAAAATTGCAATGCAGATTTTGCTTGAGAGGTTTGTGTCCCTCCATTTTGGTACTGGCCTCGCTGGCTCTTGACGTTGCATGTGGATGACACAGCAACTTGAAAGTCACTTGAATATCAGAGAAATACTTCAATCTCCTGTGTTAAGGTGCACTACAAAACTGAGACCCTAATGACCTCTCGACTGAATCAATGTGTAGTCATCATAGCTGTCTTGAGCTGGAACAAATCAGAAATCACATTAATACTTGCCAGATAAATTGTTTTGTTGATTATTTTTCCTCCATTCTTCATCCACTTCAGACCAGATATGACCAGCTGTTATATTTTAAAGTTAATCCCATGTCAATGTCTTTGTATGCATCACTTTTTGCTTTTACACACATGAATTACACTCAGGAATGCTTTGGTTGGATCAGATATGAGGCAAAATGGCAAAGGAAAAAAAATCTCCCATTATCTACTTTAATGCTTTGCTAAACTACGTCTGCATTCCCATAATATTTAACATTGTGATATGTCTATACCCAGCTACAGATAACTGATGTGACACACAGATGGACAAACACCTGATTTCAATATTCTTATCATACCCTTGAATCGCTGCAGTCAGTCACTCATTACAAGGCATATCAGTTGTAATTCTGCATGGGTTGATCCCAAAGCTGTTGCACCGCTGCACAAAAATAATCTCAAGTTCACACTGCAGAACATAAAAGCATGGGACCAGCACTGGTCCATGGCCTTCAGCTACAGACCAAATTATTTAATTAATTAAAAATGTGTTACCATTGATTGCAGCCTTGAGGATACTAAAGTTTATGAAGGTGGACTACAACTTGCTTCAAACTTTCTGTTCACTAAGGAAAAAGGTGTAATTCTACAAGAACAAATCAATTTATCTCTTTGTACATATTCTGAGCTTTCACCTTACAATCCCACTCAGAGCTACCTACTATCACTCCACATATAATTTAAAAAATTGATTACAGATGCCTTTGAAATTTTAACACTGATATTACACCTAATTACACCGGATATTACAACTAATTTCTATCTAGTTTCATCTCAGACTTGGCTGCATGTTTCATGAAAATATACTTTAATTAAACTTTATTCAATTACCTCAGTCTTCTCTGACCTTGTCTCTGTCCCAGCAGCCTTTAACAGATGGGGAAGAAAGTTATACCAACAAAGGATGTGACCAAATCATTGATCAGACAGATCAGTGAGCCGTGCAAAAAGAAATGATCCAAGTAATTCCTTTGTTTAAATATTTCAATGTCCCCGTAGGCAGAATAGATTACATGCACTGCACTGTAATAACATTTGATTATTCTGGTAGGCAGACAGTGTTCTTTTTCCCTATTCCTCCAGTGTCCTACCTCAAATATGACTGAAGTTACAGCGAGTACTTTGTGCAGCAAACGATTACTCAAAGACAAGAAAAAGAAAATATTTTATGCATCCCAAGAAGGATGGTTGAGATCAACCTTGCAGACCCCCAGAGATCATATTAATCCTCGCAAGCTACAGGACTCACTCTGAAAGGTTTAAGGATGAACATATCAAATATACATAAGGCACTGAAGCCAGTTTGAAAACCTGATTCACACTGGATCCTATATGGAAACCCAAAGGTCCAAAGGAACTCACCTAAGCCACTTGGTAGGAGCACTGAGCTGCTGCAGTATGCATTGCAAATGTATTGTGACTGTTAACCCTTATGACCACCCCTAAAACCATGCAAGTGAAAATCCAGTACCATCCAGTTTACATTCAAGTAACACAATGAAAATAAGTCAATACCTTTGGTGGGGAAGACTCATGTTTCAAGCGTTTCGACCTCTCCTTTCGACTCATACCTTATACTGCACTCGTCAGAAAGTGAATATTTTGTTTGTTTAATTTATTAAAAAGATGTAACATATTCACCAATATGAAAATGAAATATAATGTAAGATGCAAAATATGTTGTTCAGTCCAATAATGTTACAAATACGTTTAAAATGTATTAATGCAAATATTCAGAAATGTTGCAATATATCAAAACAGCAATACTTTGCATATTTTCAATATATGGATTGAATTAAAAATGTATTCTCTAAAAGTATTCTCAATATATTATTTTTTCTATGGGCATTATGTTGTCTAAAACATTTGCCTGCTAATTAAAACACAGAGGTAGCCAAATGATTCTTTAATCATATATTTCCTTTAATTTGCATCAGTTGGTGCTATCTGTACTCTGCAGTCCTTTCTTTGACTAGTGATACCTAGAAGCTAAGGTTCAGAGCACTGCATTGTACTCTGGAGCTTTTGTGACTGCTTATGACTGCTTTCATGGGTAGAGGAATGTAATACACATAGTATAATTGATGGTTATTTCAGCTTTCCCCACGCCAACAGATACCCACCAGAGCAATTTTACCTAATCTCATCCACAACGCAAGCCATGCATGAAAGATTAACTCTGTGGTCAGGTTTTAGAAATAAAACATGGGTTGATGTCAGACCACTGGTGAATACCTTTGTGAGCACAGATAATGCACCATGTTGCATATGCCTTACATGTATCCATGCATTGCACATGCACATACAGTAAATGTGCACAAAGACTGTTCTTTGACAGGGCATACACACTCAAAACCAAAAAAACAAGCAGTATCTATCTTCTGCCACTTGGGCCAATTTTGTCATTCTAACACATTCTGCTACTTCCTGGTGTTCACCAGCACACTGTGGAACTGAGAGTAACTGAGGGGTGTGCGTAATGTGCGAAGGCTCGGCCACAGACAGCGGAGACTGCCGTCATGAAAAACAGAGCTCTGCAAGTCACGAGAGGGAAGCGCATTCAGAAGCATGACAGCACACCCTCAGCCATTGATCCATCTCTCCAAACCACACATGCCCCCTTCTGATTAATTATTAATGTTGCGGCTTCTAGAGGCACAATAGGGGAGCCCCTTCCCGATCTATCGTTCAATGTGCTCTCGAGGAATACCACTTTTCTACAGGGCTACACTCCCGGACTATGTATTTGTGAGACGCATTAGAGTTTTACCCAGCACCCTGTATTCTTCCAACTACCATGTATTGTTGACAGATATTGCCCCAGAGACCATAATAAATCCCAGAGGACCTTTTGTTGATTTGACATGGCCTGTCCATTTCAACGCAAGCATTCAGCAGCCACAGGGAAAACTGCGAACCTGACCGACACCGTTCTGAATACCTCTGCTGCAGCACACCTGTGTTTAGTCCCAGCTGACCAAACACCACATAATCATCAATAGCACTTCACATGCTTTATCCCAAGGCACTGGATAAAGCCATTCCGATTTCTCGCTTGGATTTCCTGGTTCTCTTCCTAATCACCACACTTGTTGTCAGTGAAATCGGGACAGAGTGCTTTTGGGACAGTAATGTGATATTTAGCTCAATGGATAGTGTTTGCTCAATATCTCAGACTCATTCACACTTCTATAAACCATACATATTCATTTCATTACTATTTACATATACACTTTATTATCTGTGACACTAGAAGACTCTTGTTTGGATAACCTTTACTGAATCTATCTGCCAGGTAGTGGGTATGCCATTTTTGTCCCGAGTCTCATACCCCAGACACAGAATGATTACTTGGTCGGGTTTCTTTGCAAAGAGCTTATTTATTTCAATATAAATTCATTTTAAAAGTATACATGTATATATGTATATGTTAATACATGTATATATTGTTTTAGGACCCTGAGCCACTTATACTGAAATGGTATGTTTCATGAGATAGCAGGAAATATTATCCCAGTGGCTGCTAAGGGTGCTTCCAATCAGAACTTGCCAATGCTGCATGCTAGACATGAAACACACATCTCAAGTGTCCCACTGACCTTAGTGTACTTGACATCCAGGTCAGAGTCCACTTTGTGTGTTTATTGTCTGTGAGGTATAACACCTGTATAGAACACAGCAAACAAAGCACATGCCTCTGTGCCCTAAAACACATAAAGGCTTAATTCACCTGATACAAGCAGCCATACACTTGCAAAATGTGTCACCAACAAGCCTAAGTACAGTACAGAAACACTACACACGCACACGCACACACACACACACACACACGCACATATATATATATATAGATATGTGTGTGTGTGTGTGTGTGTGTGTGTGTGTGTGTGTGTGTGTGTGTGTGTGTGTGTACAGTATATATCAAAACCGACTTGGGTTACTTACAATGTGTGGCATAGCTCTTTCCCTTCTGAGAATAATCCAAAACACAGCGAGGATGGCAAATGTCCCTAAGTCCCATAAAAAAGTTCCTCTATTCTAAGTGTTCTGCCCCCCTTACTCTTGGCTTCCCTGATTATAACCCTGAGTGTTAAAAACATAATACTTTCTGGCAGTATGGTGTTGTAAATCTGTGTGAATACCATCTTTGGCAGCATTAGAGATAAGGCTAGCACAACATTTTTTCCTGGCAGTTAGGAAAAGGGAAAACATGCCACTAATAACATTTTTACTAAGGCAAAGGTGGAAAGTATAACACTAATTAGCAATATCAGAGAAGAACATCTATAGTCCTGGCTTACTGCGGTAGAAAACAGCAGAAATGGAAAAACAGGGCGTCTTCTCTGACATGAAAAATGTAAGAGTCCTCAAAAACACAGGTGCTTTGTTCATTGTTCATTGTTAGTCCTTCATTTCTCTGACGGCCTCTTGGACACATTCACTTCTTTCAGTGTTTGTCCAGAGTTTACGACTTATCCTTGGCCAGGGAGTACAGGAGGAATAGGTGGAATAGAAGCAGGTACTTGATTCAGCAGTCAGGCAGTGGAGGTAGCTGTGAGTACTTGGCTAGACACCCCTGTGCAGTGAGCGCCTCCAAGGTCACATGTGGGCCTTCAGTGATGCATCTCTTGGATCATCCATGAAACTAACAGGAATATTCCGCCAGACATCTAGCCTGAGAAAAGTTTACAGAGTTCTGGTATCTCTCTGTGATCTAGCTGTGACCCAAAGTCAAATGTTGATTGTCGCTTCTGTTTGGACAAACAACAGATGTACCTGAGAGAAAGATCTTTTTTTGTTGTCTTTTCTTTCCTTCCTATTTTGAGAAACATCAGACTTTTTCTTAAAAGTTGTTGCAGAAACAGTGGGTCTGAGAGACACTACCCTGAATTCCAGTATTTGATGTTTTGGTAATTTTTTTTTCTCTTTTTTATGGGGGGAGGGGGACTTAATCTCAAAAAAGATTAAATAAACTTGTTATCTACTATCAGCATTTTATTTTTCATTTCTTATATTTCCTCTAACAACAGGATAAATCCTCGCCTCAGAAAGGTTGATCCTGTAAAATCCATATGCTGCTCAGCTTCGGCCTCTGGTTTGAGTAGGGGATTCGATTTTAGTTGTTCCAGTCACGTCTGTTTCATGTTCACTATGAAGATTGGGTTTGCTGTCAGAAGCTGTATCACACGAATCTAGCTGTCCCTTGAACAGTAACTCTGGATATTGATGTGCTGTTAGCATTCAGGGAGAGTTGTCTTTCTTTTAAAGAACTGTATTCTCTTAAAATAGAATGTAAACTCATGAGAAGCCAGCAGAATTGATTCTATAGCCTTTTTTCACAATCTGACCAGGATTGAGAAACATTATTTTGAAGATAATGCGGATCGTGACGGGACGTTTTCAGTCAGGTTTCCTGTTTTCACAGGAACACAGCAGTGAGTGAACTTTGCGCGGAATGGAAAATGACATGTACAAATTATGTAAGACTGTAAATAAGTGCACATAGCTTTGTTCATCCTGTTTCTCTGTGAGGAAATCACACCTTTAAAAAACACCCTTGTCAAGAGACATTGGATTGTTTAAATATAATTCAAACAATAAATATTGTATTTAAATAACACCACACTCTCCAGCACAACATGAGGACTACATTTCTTTTCAGAGCAGTGTTTTTTCCCCAAGAGGTGCTTTGGCTACCAATCCATTATGCCCAAGCAGAAAATGAACAGTGAGGCAAGGGACATACAGGTAGTGACGGAATTGAATGGCAGTTTGCTGAAAGTGAGAAAAAAATCCTTTGAAAACCACACTGCTGCTAAGAGGATGATACTGTATCCGTTACAGAGTGCCAAAAGCTCAGAAGAAATAACTTACTAAAAGGGAAATGAAAGATCCTCATTATAAATGTTCTATTCTCAATGTGTTCAAGGCACTTCATTTTCATTATAAGCCATGAATAGCACCCCTTGAGGCAGAGTGCTCTCGGAATTCTTTCCACACACACACACACACACACAAGCGCGCACACACACACGTACACTTTCTCTTTCACACACACATGCAGATATGCACTCACTCGCAGAACACATTAAGCAACCATGCCAACTCATGCAGGTTGCTGAAGGAGAAAAAAAGTACCTTCAGTTTCAGACCTGTGCTCCTTATCACAGTCCTGTCAGCTCTCTCTCCTCTTTCATTCATATCTTGCCTGACCCAAACGGTAATTCCCAGGGCCTTGCTCAGTGCCACAGTAGGAGGAAGTGACAGATTACTGGTGGGGGGGGAGGGGCACACCGGGGCAGAGAAGGTGTTGAGAGACAGAGGAGCAAAAGTGCGGCAGAAGCAAGTCCTCCTCTAATAAAATGCAGTGATAGTTTCTAGTTTTTGCGGGTTTCCACAGTTCAGTACCCAGTAACACATACTTCATCTGCACACGGTGTAGTGTGTGCCATGGCAAATTATGAATTCTACATACTGCTGACTTCTGAGGAGATGTTTTTCCAACACGTCTGCTGACCTTTTGCTCAAATATGTAAAAAAATCTATTTTATTCGCCTCTAAACTTACTTAAAATAAATGTGCTCAATTTAAAAAAATCTAACACATTCATTCATAAATATCTTTGATATTAAAATTGTACATAAACATAACTTTGCAGTAGATATTTATTTGTTCTGTATTTGGAATATGCACTTCTGTACTGTGAGAGCTAGTATTTCAGTAGTCATCAGCAGTGGCCTCATTCATCAAACTTTCAGAGGTATATTACACAGAACTTGCATGCTTTCTTCTATAATTCAGGCTTATTCAATAAGCATGCTCATATGTATGTGCCTTTTAACCTTGAAATCTGTCATATACAATGTTAGCAATGTATGGTAAGAAAATTCCTTCATGGAGGAGATAGCTCTGCACATGTATATTAAATGGCTATGCTGTGAAAAGCAAACAGTAGATCTGTCAGTGTTGTATCTAAGGCACAATGAAATGCTCTGTTCAGTGTTTCAAATAAGTGTCAGAGTCAGAGTCAGAGATTTTATTGTCAGCCCATCCATATGCAGTATACAGTAGGGCTGAAATAGCATTTCCCTGGGACCCATGGTGCTACATTCAAACAAGACAGGGATGCAGCTGTAGAGGATGCTCTCTACGGTCCCACGGTAGAAGGTGGTGAGGATGGGAGGGGGGAGGCTGGCTTTCTTCAGCCTCCGCAGGAAGTGGAGACGTTGCTGGGCCTTTTTGGTTATGGTGGTGGTGTTGAGTGTCCAGGTGAGGTCCTTCGCTATGTGCACTCCCAGGAACTTGACACTGTTGACTGTCTCCATGGCAGAGCCATCAATGTTCAAGGGAGTATAAACTGCAGGGCTCTTCCTGAAGTCAACAATCATCTCTTTAGTTTTTCAACATTAAGAGACAGATTGTTGTCTCGGTACCAGTCCACCAGCCAACTGACCTCTGCTCCATATGCGGACTCATCGTTGTTACTGATGAGCCCCACCACTGTTGTGTCATCTGCAGACTTGATGATGTGATTGGAGCCATGCTGGGCAGCGCAGTCAAGTGAAGAACTGCACCAAGACACAGCATTACCTTGGCTGTAAATGGTGCACCATTGGATGACCAGACTCACTGAAATTTGAGGCCCAAAACTCCAGCTCCAGCATACTGCAGCTCACAGGAGGAGTTCAACAGCTATGGGAAGAGAACATTGCCTCTACCAATCAAAGAATTATTATCAGGTACTCTGTCATTAGTGCCATCATTCCAACAGCAACATACCACTCCCTAAACTGTCTTCTCAAGGTAAATGGCTTCTCTGGGTGAGTGGCTATTGCTGTAAACCTGGCAAAGCATTCTGCAAGTAATCAGTGTATGATTAAAATATGAATTGTGTCCACAGAAAAGACTGTGGTAAGGATCATAATTAAAGTGCATTTATTTTCATACAGATAAAGAAGTAAATGGGAGCTCTGAATTCCCATCTGCCAGAGGGAATACAGTCCAGTGTGAACTAATTATTAGTGTTATTGGATGTTCAGATAACATCACTCTATTGACCCCAAGGGACACAAGCAGAAGAAGTTTTCACCAATGTCCCAAAAACGCAAGAGGACATAAGGTTGTGCATTGAAAGTATCACCATTTAACCTAATCTGTTTCTTGCGGGGGGAAAAGCAGACTTACCTGCATGTAGCAGCATCAACGAGCGAAATTCACTCTTTTGGCCTTTCTAGCAGCAGACTTTGCATTAAAATCTGTGTTGTCAAACATCTTATCAATGGACAGAATGTCCACATAGCCTATTTTGAGAAATGGTTGCCAACAGACAATTTTTAATCTGTTTCAACAAGAGCTGTAAAGTAATGCACTACAAGTACTCTCCTTACTGTATTTGAGGGTTTTTTTACTCCAGTGCTCTTCTTCATACTGACTCTGTTACATTTTCCTGGTTGGACACTGAACATCTAAAGCAATGCTGCACATGCTCATTATGTCATATGACATCAGTAGCTGAGTACAGAAAATAACTGGAGCTACACCACTGGCCAAATCACTCAAGCTACTATCATTGAGAGTCAGTAACCAATCAAATCAAAATCCCACACAAGATTTTTAAATTTGTTTCTACACCTGTCAGCCAAAGCCCAGTTAGCTAATTTGCCACTAAATTGGATGACAGAAGGAGGTCATTACCATGGCCACACCTGCAAAACTATCCAGCTTGGAAACCATGAAGAGCAGTAGTGTTAGTGGAAATATCAGCATGCAATACCTCTGACTCTAACCTGAGGGTGTATATAGACAGGATCAGTTTTGATTTTACCTAGTCCAGGATAAGTGTTGCGAAATCTGACCCTAGACCAGCATTTAGGGGCAACATTATCGATAGTGTGACTTAGCTGGAACTCAATAGCGCCATGAAGGCACTCCCCATACAATTTTGCATCATGGTATTCTCAGGGGCTTGCCAAGCACAGGAAAGAGTGCCCCTGTTCTACCCACACTCTCCCCCCCAAGGACACAACAGCCATGGGTGTCAGGGGAATATTGTGGTGGAAGGCCATCCTGTGGAGCACACAATCAGTCATTATTATCTGCTAAGTTTAGGAAGGCCAGAAATCCTTAAATATTAGATTGCTCCCTCCACGACCATTGCTGTGATTGGAGCTGTGTCTCAACTCTGGAACAGCTTGTGGATGCAAGCAGCAAAGCTCCAGGATGTATTCCGTGTCATCTGTGGGAAGAAGGGGTATATAGGGTGTGAAAGAGGTGAAGTCTTCGGACTCGGGTATGTATGGGGTTAGAAAGGGGTGAAGTCTTCAAACTCACTCAGAAGTCTAATAATCCCCCATATCTGGGATCATACATTTTTCATGCATGACATTTGCTCACCAGCAAGCCAGCCATCTGCCACATCAAGCCATACCCAATACTGCTATGCAGCAGTGTGCCTCCCAGCCATTGGGCAGCAACATTGTTGTTTCAGATGGGCAGATCAGCTGGATGTGGATTGAATAACAGTTCTTCCAATGAAAAATGTTTATTGATTTATTATTAATCAAAGGAACAACAAGAACATAAATTTATAATAGCCAGCAGTTCATCTGAAAAACAGTGCTACAATAAGTTTACAACAGTAATTGTTATAGTGTACACCTACAGCATAGCAATTGTCCTTACAGGCAACAGTCCTTCATCATATTAATACGCCCATAGGGCCTAATTTAGATCTATACATGCAGCATGACTTCATGCCATACTGTTCACATGGTGATGATCTACAAGACCAACATGATCCTGCATTAAAGGCAGAGTGCCTAATAAGAATATGTAAAGGAAACATTTCACTACATTGTATTATTCTCAGTATTTGGAGTGATTAAGTATTGGGTGTAAGGTGTGCAAGTGAAGGGAGGTGCATTATGTTGTGCTGATCACATTGGAAAACCAATGATTGCTGCCAAGCTCCACTGTTCAGCAACAGTGGAGATAAAATTAATTTGAACACAGAGCTGAAAAACAGATTTTTGCATGACTAGGATTTGACCCAATCATAAAGCCTCCACATTTTCAGTATAAGTAACAATGTCATTTGTAAATGTTTTTATGACAAAATTCAGTAAAGAAGTGATTCATTTTCATATCTGCCTCTGTAAACACATGTAACATATAAAATAAATGTCCAGGAATGTGGATTGATGTGGCACTCTGTGGCTTGGGAACACTGGGAAGCTGTGAGCTGGCATTGTCTGCCAGGCATGAGTATTCAAAACTGTGAATCATAAATTTGTGAGCGGCAAGGGTCTGCTGTAAATCAATGTAAAAAAAAAAAGTCTAGAGCTGGAAAAAATTACAGCCAAAAATAGATTTTGCAAACAAACACCCACATCACAGCCAGAAATGTAGCATTATAGGCAGTGTGTGTGTGTGTGTGTGTGTGTGTGTGTGTGTGTGTGTGTGTGTGTGTGTGTGTGTGTGTGTGTGTGTGTGTGTGTGTGTGTGTGTAAAAATAAAAAAGACAAATCAATCTAATGTTTGCTTACTTGCTAACATGCAGTTACAAGATCCCCTAAGATCCCCTCTCAAAAACAATTTCCCCACTGAATGTGCAAAAAGAATGAGGAATAGCAATGCCATTGTCATATGAGGAAAATCAACTTTTTTCTATTTTGACATTTTTGACACTTTTACATTGCTTTCCTTATTTTTGATATTTCTTGTCATAATCTGACTTTCCTATCTCTCATTTAATGTTTATTCTGACTTTTGGCACAAATTACTTTTCATGGTCATATCATTCTGTTAAGATTTGCTGCTTAGACCTCATAGACTATCACCATTTAAATATTTGAAGTGCATGCACACTTACCCTGGTCTGAAATTAAATTGGCTCGAGTTTATTTGACAGTATTGATCTGCAACCAGCCTCCTAAAACAGCCAAGGTGAGTTGGGACTCTCTAATCATCTTGATCCTAATCTAAATAATCCTGCATCATGAAATAGGCACCTGGTTATGTGAGCAAGTAAGCTGTTTAAACAGATAACAAAAGATATCTAAATTGTTATAATGATGGCAGCCTTATTTGGGCATTTTTATCTCACTTATTCTACCACATTATCCTTAACAGTTAACATAAAAGTCCATGCAGCAATGATGATGACTTGCATTGCACAAAAACTAAAAGCATTACAAGCTAACTGTCTGTGAATCCAAATGCATGACATATCTTGCAAGGCATTAACAAACAATATGTTCTGATGTCGCAGAGTGTGCAGTTGTGTGAGTGAGCACATGAGCATGTGCTACAGGTAACGTTGCTCCTGGGGTCTAGCTTAGCAAATCATATTTCTTACTTTGCAGTGCAGACAGTAATGGCTGCAATTAGAGTCCCATGGCAGACCTGCCTCCATTACACTAGGTACATGTTCCGTGGCAGTGTGTGGCAGTATTTCTCTTTACATATGAATACTTCCTGATTCATGATTGAGCATTGTGACATACAGTTCTTCTTAATGTAGTGCACTAGAACAGAAATCACAATGAACTAACTTGTTATTTCACAATAGCCTGGGTACCTTACCATTGCTTAATCAATGTCATGGAAGACATGTATATTTTTGGGCATGATTGCTAAACTGGTTATATAATATACCTTGACTGAGAATGATCCTTGTCAATCACAGAAGCCAATCTCCTGTCAGAAATTGAAAATAACACCTAAATCTACTCTCTTCCTGTCAAGATGTGGATCATAGACTGAAGATCAATATGGTCTCTAGTTCAGAGCTGTGAGCAAATGTGTGGAAGTTTATCTGTAACCCTATCTCTCAGACAAAATCCCCTACTATGTATGTGCATGGTGTAGAGGTATTCTTTCTGTAGGGTCAACAATTCACCAGAATGCAGATTCATGCAGCACAGCGCAATCAGTTTTTTATCCTGTAATTCCTTTGTTCTCAGTTTTTAATCTCTGATATAACAGCAACTCCACTGGACCCAAGGTCTGGTTATCCCTTCATATTTTTTATCTAAATGTTTGCCTTACACAAAATACAACCTCAGCAAGCACACAATAACACTCCTGAACTTATGCATCCTGGAGTCTCACAAACATCAAATGAAATGCAATGTCAGTTTTGAAATCTTTAAAGGAAAAAAAGATCAGAAGGGAGAAGTCCTCAGGAAAAAAAAAAAATCAAAGAAACCTTGTAGGTTGACCTTCAATTGTTGCCTTGTCTGTATGTCCTTCATTATCTTGCTTTCTCAGGTCTTACCACTTACCTCTGGACCCTTGACTGAAGCCACGACCCACAGCCCCATAAATTCTCCTCAGAGACTATGTCATATAAAAATAATTGGACAAAAATAAAATACCCAATCAAAAAACCAATCTTTCTTGCACTTCCGCAATCTCTGTCTATTTGAGCAGTATCAGCACCCTGGGTGTTGGCCCCTTCAGGGCCAGAGCAGCTGAGTTCTTCTATGTTTTAACAGATCCAGTTGAATGGATTTTGAAATGGGGAATTTGCACTAGGTCAGAGGTTACATTAGACAGAAGATACACTTTTGTGCACACACACACATATACAAATGGCCTATTATGTCATTAGTTGAGTTCATACACTTTGTCCGTATATCATAATGCCATATTCTCACCAGCCATATTCAGCTGTAGCAGGCAACTCTGAGGTGTCATATCAATATTTTATAGATTCTACTGTATACTGACTTCAGCACGAAAGGTTAGGCCAAACACCAAACCTAACACGAAACCTGAAACATTTTATAGATTCAAATATCAAATGCAGAGTCAAAAACAAGATGAAGTAGCTCAATGTAGCTCATTGGTTAAGGTGTTCTCTTTGAACTTAACCTGAGCTCTACAGCCCAGGTTTTAATCGCAGCTGTGTCAACAATGACCAGAAGCTCACTGCAGCAGAACAAATTTGTTTCGCTGCTGTGGGGATAGGGATGGATAGGTTGCTCAGGGTTTCCTCGTCTCATCACAATCAAGCACGCTGCGATTCAGTTGGCACCTGTAAATTGCTCATATGACATCAGCAAAGAAGAGCCTGTCCTGCACTGAGCACCCACTCCACTGCATGGCGCTGTGTGACTTGTAGCGCTAAAAAATAGTTCTTGGTTGTGTTCAAGTCTATTAGCGGACTTAATTCATCTTGCCTCAGCAGAACTGAGTAAATGGAATATTTATCACTGTGAAACAAGCCTAATGTACAAGTGGCAATTCCAAAATATGTTTGTGTAATGGGGTAAATGGCAAATCTTTGTCAAACTTACATATTTGTCATCATTCTCACTAACAAATTTGTGATGAATGTTGCTCTGTGCCTGCCATCAGAATCCTTACGGTATAACTGTACCTCTGTGACTGACATCATCATCTAGCCAATGTGAAACTGGATCAGATGTAAGGCTGTAGTTTTTTCTCCTGTCCAAATGTCCAAATTAATTGCTGATGCTGTTGATGTGACAATGGATTCTTGTACGTGCTTCATTACGTTCTCGAATATAATAGGTACAATTTTTCAGAGAAATAACAGGGCGAGATTGGATTTGGTACCTCTCCTCAAGTAGCTCTGGAACAGATCAAGCTTGTATATCATTTATTATCCTCTTGACAATAGCTCCACGAATCCTTTTAGCACAAGCGTGATTCAAAATCCAAAATGCTGTTTTTGGGCTGCGAAGGAATACTACTGGAGTTACATTTCCACCCACTGTCTGAAAGTGTGTTTGTGTAATGAAACAGACTGGGATCCAAGTGCGGTAAACAGGTTTAATGCCAGAATCCAAAAGGTGTGGTCAGGGACAAAACAGGTCGGTAAACGGGAATCAGAAGTGCAACAAAACCAGAATCCAAAAACACACGAGCAAGGTCCAAAAACAGGCGAGAGGTCAAAAAACACAGGAACAATACAATGGAGTGACAAAGAGCAGGCTCAGTAAAGAATCAAAGAGTCAATACCTCACAATGAGGTAACAAAACTGAGTCCTTATAAAGGCAGGGCTTGATTGCTGGAATGAACCACAGGTGTGGTGGAGCCAGGCTGAGCGGGGCGTGGCTGAGCTTGCTGAGCGGGGCGTGGCTGAGCGGGCTGAGCGGGGCGTGGCTGAGCTGGCTGACTGGGAGCGGGTGTGACAGTTTGGTGTTGCTACCAGCAGTGAGCTTGGTCAAACATACTGACCAAGAGTATGAACATGACTTAAACATATGGGCACCCTTAAAGATTTTTCAGAAGCAGCCTATTTATTGCTTTCTTCAAATCATACTATTTCATAATGAAATATTTTAACAATGGGCTTTTTCTCTGAGACTCAATTCATTGTGGCAGCCAGAAAAACGAAAAGTATAGTAACCACCAATGGGACACACATTAAATCTTGCAAAAACATAAACTTACATCAGTGTCATGTACAAATGACCTGGGTTTGTCTCACCAATTCTGAAGTCTCAGGAAAGAGTGGAAGTATTCAGCCAAATCTGAAATCATATCCTTCATTGCATCCCTAGTTCAAATTATTGTTTGTATTTTTGTTAATATACCACAAGTATACTTGATTTACAACTGCATAAATGGTGTGAAGTTCAAAGCAAAGATTCAAAAGGAGAATATTCAGACAATCCCAGCACATTTAACCAAACAAACCAGACACTGATCCCATCCACAACTTTGAAAATCCCACTTACCTCTTCCTTTTCGTATCAGCTGATCATGACATCCCTCCTCCATCATATCTCCCCCCATTTTATTTCCCTCTTTATGATGTTTAAATGTGAGTCAACAACCTCGCCCCACGGGCAGGTGCATAGTTGGATTCTAAGACAAATAAAAGTATAGCTATACCCACATCATTCACAGCCTTCACACTTTTAATGAATGGAAATTCATATCTACTGAATTTTTAGTTTGCTTTTGCATAGAACTTACAGCTGATTGCATGGAGGCTAACTTGAAAATAAAACATTGAAACTGCAAGAGGCAAAATTATGAATGATTACATTAGTCTTCATTCAGTTTTGCTGCCATACTCATATTCCAGCTAACTCTAGCTAAACTAAGAGCAGCGTCCCATAATTTGCATTTGAGTGTAGTTCAACAACAGAAAGTTGGTTTGAAATTTTGTTTAATTGTACTCGCTTACAAACATCAAGGGATAACTAATGGGTAATTCATTAACCACATCAATAATTCAATGACTATTACTGACAATGTGAGAATACACACTGACCCTGCTCAGAATTAAGTAGCACCATCTGTCTGTAGTTCCCTCCGCAAAGCAAGTACAACACCCCAAGAATAGATTATTTAGTCAGCATGTGCACTGAATACACTCACAGTATTAAGTTCTCTGTGTTCACAAGAAGTCACAACTTCAGCAACAAGATAGGACTTACCCAATGAAGTTACTATAGCCTTCCCTCTGTTTTGTAGCTAATATTAATTGCAGAAATTGCAAAGACATTTCTTTTCTGTACAAATAACTTACTGAAAGCATGAGCAAACAACACTTCCAGATTCCTTCATTCTTTTAGTATAGTTAAAAAAACACACCTACATCTGTTCAGCTGGGTTAGCCAATGTTGAGAATCGAGTCGGAAGCGTTTCACGGAGACCACTCCAGTGCTGAGGTACACCTGGAAGCATTAGATTCAGCATTAGATTCAGAATCATAATTCAATATATGGTAGAGTAATATTCTTTGTGTGCTATCACTGAGTAAAGAAAAAAATATTCTTTTCAACTTGAAAAACAGCAGTCATGGACTACATTCAAGGAAACATGTGAAAAGGTAACTAATTATAGAGTAATTTCTTTAGGTATTATGAAAAAGTGATTCTCAGCTGAGCTGAGATGTGAGAGATTGCCAGTAGGCGCAGACATCAGAGCAACATTTCTCCAACATTTCCACATCACTTAACACCACGTTTTTACATTGGTTTCAAGCACCTGTTCATCGTGACATCTCTGAAGAATCTGTGAACATGCAAAATAGTGCAAAGAGGGATAGGTATGGTGCAAGGGGGATCTTAAACCTGGTTAAGTACAAAAAAATTCCAACAAACATAACTACTAAATGCATAATCTATATTTATATTGATTTGTAGACCTTTTGCAGCAAATACCCTTACACAATTATCCTTACATACAGTCAGCACTTTAGTTTGTGCTTTGTTGCAAAGAACTGATCTGTTTCTGATGCAGCATCCTTCCTGATTATTGATACACCTGGTTTATCTGCTTTTCATACCTTCAAAATGTGGTATGTCCTATTTTCTGTGAAAAGTGCTGTTTGCCTGTATTCTTATGCTAAGTGTATACTCTGTGTTTGTGTTATTTGAAGGGAGGGAATTACACCAGGTCCATTTCACCTTAGCTTCTTTTCACTGTGGAGAGCAGTAAAATAACTGACACATGCACTTGAGTCTGTAGGACGTTATCTCAGGCATCAGATATAGGATAGCCACTCATGGCTGCAATCAAATCCCTCCTCTAGCTCTTGTTGAGCTTGGTACTTTCTTCCTCTTTACTGTGGTCATGCCCTTTTCATAGTGCTCCCTGTTTTTGATGCAACCCATTGCAGGTACTAGTTGGCTTTGTACTGATCACCTAGGCCTGTTGTAGCACCGAGTCACAGTCATTGCTCAGCTGAACGTGATTACATCATTGTTGCAGCAGCATCTTCAATTAGTGGAGGAGATGGCATTATCCTGTTGCTTTGAGGTCATTAGAGCTGAATTAATCCTACTGCCTGACACAATATTAAAAATACATCAATTTAACTGACACTTGATATTTAAATCTATGACACATTTCAATTTGCAACTTTAGGCATACAGTATGTTCAGATGCATTATCGTGACAGGATACAAGAGGAGAAAGTAAATACAACACAGTGAAACACAAAGCTGGTAATATAATTATTTTAAGAATCATTCGAAGTCAAGGGATTACATACTTTAGTAATATCCTTAGGGGAAGGGTATGTCATGAAGAATTTCAACTGAAACCAGGAGCCTCACATGTTACTGATTGTGTAAAATGATACATCATTGGCATTAGCCAGGATCAAATTCAACTTAAGCTTAAGATAAAACAGAATATACCATTAAGTTTGGAGACAACATCAAATGCAACTTTTACATAAATGAGTGAATCTGTTAATATTTTAGCGGTACCCCTAATAGTGGGAGAGGCCCTTGGGGTGTTTAAGACCACACAGAAATAAACGCAAATCTCAAATAAAGGCAGAAGTCTATATGGGCTGAATGGCAAAATTATCCTTAAATGTATTTATTTATTTATTATTCATTCATTTATGTATTCATTGATTCTTTATTTGATAGGGAAAAAGAGTATGCATTTATATATTGCTAATTGTCATGTTTTGTATTATAGTATTTATAGCTTATGTTAATACCTGCCTCTAGATGGACTTTTGGAAAGATAAAAACCTAGTTTCTTTAAAAAAAAAAAAAAAAAAAAAAGTATAAAAAAGCTACAGGCATGTTCACCGAAAGTTAAAGTTAATTATTTGCAAAATTATATTAGATATTACAGAGGAGAATACATGCATTGCACAGAAGATGTCAAAATAAAGACATGATTATGAGTTATGTCAGATGTTAACAACATGTTGCAGGTGAGCAGTTCTTTTGTAACACTATTCTTACTGTATGTAACACAGTTTATGTAGTCCATATACTTGCATGGTCACTACTGTACCATTGAGGGACAGCGAGACAGGGAGGGTGGAAAAAGGCAAAGTAGAGAAGGGTGAAATGTGGCAGTTATGCTCTTTTGTTATTTATAAATCAAGATTTTAATTTTTTACTAAGTAAAAATTTTACACTAAGTAATTCTGTTGTCACTATGCATGTTTTATTTTCATTTTTCATTTTTGTGTTTATCAACACTTTGTTTTCAAAATGCATAAGACCAGAATGTTATCTAGTGCTGGGCTATGTCAGTGACACATTATTGTAAAATCTGTGCCCGACAGATGGTTAAGAACTTACAGTCAGTATTGACATTCCTAATACTCCAAGACCGAGTGTTTAGTTGAGTGTGTAGATCAACTTTCCTTCTTCCTTATAACATGTCCAGGCATATATATATAATGCTGCTCTCGTAGTATCATTCTGTATTAGAGAACTCCAGATGTTAGGAGTGATAAACAATATTTGAAAGCAGGGAGATTATTTCCATGCTTTGAAATGTTGGTTCTGATGTCTAGCTATGCTTTATCAAATTCATCTGAATAAATAGATGAATGCTGTATATAAATAGTAGTCTCCAAGAAATACATTTTCTAGCAATGAATAAGTGAAATACCTCCTGATTACTAAATCAGAACCTTTCATCTGTGTTTGTATTTGATGAAACCAAACTACAACTATCCAGCCATATTGTGGAAATGTCCGTGTGTGTGTGTGTGTGTGTGTGTGTGTGTTGTGTGGGTTCTGTTAGGAGTGGGTTCTGTTATGACATTTTTTCAATGTAAATTATCAAAGCCAACTCATGTAGCTAATGTCCCGTAATCAAAGCAATATTGCTTTCTGTTGGAGAAATGCTCGATTTCATTGTATGAATGAAGAGTCCATTATGGCAGCTGTATATGATGAACAAAGATCTTGAGTTTATTATCTCAAGATCCTGAGATGATTATCTTAGGATTTTGATGTTACTGAATGTAATCAAGAAATCACAAGTTACATAACACAGGATGTGGTTATCTCGAGAGCATTATCTCAATTATATCCAGTGAACTTAGTGGGAACTGGTCTGTTTTGGTCTTGAATGACTTTTCTATCATACTATCTAAATCATAATGGCACACATAAATGTGAGTGGACCTCAATCTTTTCCACACTACACAATTTTGGCATCTGGAGGTTGTACCTTTTAATAGAGGTAATGGAAACAATGCACTACTAATTATATCACACCAATGCTTGTGTACTATGTGATTAAGAGCCTGAGCTCTACATTTGTTGTTTTAGTATCAGTTCATCTCTCTCTCTACAGAATTGGTTTTGGAGTTGTTTTGCATTAGTATGCACATAGAGTAAGTAAAAGCAGTGAGAGAGAACGGGATGTGCGGTGTTAAGAACTGGGTCTGTTCATTGGAACAGGGTATTGCCTTGGTGTTGCAATGACCAATGTTATCTTTAAAATTCACACAAGATTTCCAAATCTCTAGAATAGCATGGGATAATGATGGACATTATGATAGTGTAGTGGTATTTGGTGATGAGGTAAGCACTGGCCACATTATAAAAATAATCCCAAAGAAAACCTTTACTATGACAAATGTATAGCCATAACAAACAAGCAGGCTATTGCTGAATTACAATGGGCTGTTAACATTTTACAGTAAACACTGTCTTTAGTTTGCTATGGTGTAATTTGTAAGATATTCCTGATGCAGTCACCAGGGCTGTGCCTGTTTTGGAGTAATGGACACAAAACCTGTCAAAGACTACATTTCAAACTAAAGTGGAAATTCACAGTCTGTTCCAACATAATTCAATAAAGGTAGATGCATGGAAATTCTGTGCCAAACCTCAAAGTAAAACATACCTTTATGACAACTCAGATGATTGATTCATAAATTAATTTGCTTGCAATGTTGTGTTCAGTTAAAGAAGGGGATGCATTTTTTCTTCTTTCTTTTGTTGCATGTTTAGTATGCAATACTGTATGGAAAGATCTTTCTTAGGTAGCTTTCACATAGAAGAATCGTTGCTATCTGAACTCCGTATTCATGTAATCTGGCTAACTGTAGAGGCATTGGATTGCTAGACCTCTTCCAAAGAGATGAGTTTGGTAGCAAAGTTTATGGAAATAATAGTGGCAGGAGGTAGTCTAGGCACACTTTCTGGAAGGGAACCAAATGTGGCCTGTGCATTTAATAAGAAGAAATAGTGCAGATTGAATTATTTGTTTATGTGAAAATGCATTACATGTATATGTTTTGTCAATTCAAATACATTATAATTTCAATACAATTTATTTCTAGCATCTTAGCATACACAAAAGGCGGCTCTGGCTGCACTATGGTTAATGACTCTTCAAATGCTGAAGAGTTGTTAACACTGCCACATAACACTTCACTAACAAATAATTTCTTTCATTACTGTATCTTCCTAGCATTTAATAAGTACCATGACAGTACTTGACAATACCATGTCAATTGTGAATAGTACATCCAAGAGTTCAAACCAAGTATAACTGTGTTGTGCTCACTACATTGTCTACTGTGTAGTAAATCTATAAAATGGATTGAATTGAGGCACTACATTTAAGAACAGTTGATATTGTACAGCTACATCATGACAACTGTTCATTAATACAAGTATTACTCATTACATCACGTTTCTCTCCAATATGGCATACCTGTGGTGTTTTTCACAATGGTACAGTGTTCCTGACCCTACCTCCTTTCTCCTGCTACAGCACATAAAAAGGAAATTTTAAAGAGTTCCCCATGGTTGAGCTCCCCATGGAGCTGGCCATAAATCCCTCTGCTGTGGATGTCCGATTTCCCTCCATGACGTTTTTACGTGTGACTTGACCTTAATGAAAAAGTATGTCATGTATCTATATGTCAGCAAACATATAGCTCATAACCAATGTGACACAAAACTAATTTCTCACACCTTGTTTTGCAACAAAGCAATACTTCAGAGGATGAAGGGCTTGCAAGTGAATGCCACTTCTGAAAGGTCACTTGTGAACCCACAGAACTGCATAAATATTACAAAACAAGCAGATCACTGAAGGGACATTACTTATTTTATTGAACAATGAAACTCTCAAAACCCCAAGATTTAGGAACTGGAGCCAAAAACCGTAGGTTACATGCATTTGTACAGAATGTATTCACTATAGAATTAGTTTGCTAATATACCTTCTTGAGAAGGGCTGGCAATCTCATTGCCCAAATAAACTCAGATATCATATTGGTTATCGGCATTCTGACTGCAAATGGTCAAACATTCCAATTCTGTGAATATGTTTGAGTTTCCTAGCATGCTCCTAGTTGTTCCTAGTTGTGTAATTTTCCTATTGATTATTTGTGCCTCTCAAGAGAAGACTAAAATGCACATCCAATTACACTGCTGTTAATGTTCAAAATTCAATTGTTTTGTTATAGAAAAGTTCAGGGTTGCCAAGTGGCTCACTCGGGAAAAGATGTTCAACTTGAGCCCAGGCTAAGTCTTACAGCCCGAGTTCAAAATCGGCCATGACACCTGCCAGTAATGACCAGAAGATGCCCACAGTGGTTGAAAAAATAGACTTCATTCCTTCAGGGGATAAGGGTGGGTAGGTCAGCTAGGGTTTCCTAATCTCACCGCTCTCAAGCATGTTGCAATTTGTCGGGCACCTGAAAATTGCTCGGATGATGTCAGCTGAGTAGCACCTACCCTCCACTTCACTGTGCCATTTTGTGTGACACGTAGTGTGAAAAATATCCATTGGCTAAAAGCGAGTGTGTTGGACTATCACTTCAGTGCTCCTGCACAACTGCAGAGGTTGTCGTGGCAAGACAAGCCTAATGTACAACTGGTCATTCCGAATAGGGTTGTGTAAACCAAAAAACCAAAAACGGCAAACAGCGATATCCTCTCAAGTATCAACATTTGCCTGTACAGCTGCTCACTACATGTAGAGAGAAATGAAATAACCCAGAAAACTTTCCACCTTATAGCTGTTCTGATGGTAATTTGATGAGGCCTTTGAATATTTCTTAGGTTTGATACACAAAAATCACAAGATGATTATCTCAGGATTTCAACGTTTCCAAAGTGGTTAGTCAAGGTCATGAGAACTCAGGAATGCATAACACAGCTAGTTAGTTTGCATGTGATGCTGTTGGGTGTCAGATTAATGGTTGTTTCATTGAGTTTTTG
The DNA here is from genome assembly GCA_019176425.1 of Megalops atlanticus. Taxonomy (NCBI): domain Eukaryota; kingdom Metazoa; phylum Chordata; class Actinopteri; order Elopiformes; family Megalopidae; genus Megalops; species Megalops atlanticus. The sequence continues at coordinate 21,971,612 of CM032875.1, read as the reverse complement.
TTCAGCTTTTCCTTGTTTCTTGAGTGTGTTGTAGCTCAGCCCCATGTAGTTAACCCAGCAGTACTTAATGTTCCCCTGTCTCTTTCTACCCAGGGCAATGCGAGCCAACAAGGGAGTGCAGCACACTAATATGATGCACCTCCTTTGTCAACATAATAATAACATAATAATACCACTTAATTTCTGCATCAGCTGTTCACAGCATCCTTCCCCCCACCTCATCCCACCTGTTTTCCCTTTTTGTGATTTCCAAATGGGTTTCAACAACTTTGGCCTGTGACCAGGTGCAATCCCCTAATTAGACTCCATGCCAAATATAAGTACCCCTAAACCGATATCAGCTGCAATTTTTACATGTTGATTGTACAAAAATTCCTTTCGAGTGAATGGTAATATATAGATGTAAAGGTTGTTTTATCTTGTTTTTCTAGCACCTGTAGTAAAAGAACTAGCATCCATCCAGTATTTGCACAAAATGTTTTTGTGCCTTATTAAGAGTGTAGCACAGAGCCTCTTTGCTGGGTTTCCCTGCTTGATACCCCAAGCCTTTTCTGTTGTCAGGGGGCAGTGTACATACATGCACACTCCTGTTCTCCTTTGGGGTGCATACACAGACCTGTGAGGTGATTGATGTAGCCTGTAGTCCATCACAGGCAAAGCTAACTGATCACACTGAGCAATGCCTCCTTTCCTATATCTTTCTGCTCTACTGACCAAGGTCTTCTGAGGTCCTCCACTATTCATTTAATTTTACTGTTTGTTCTTTTTTTCCAGTATAAATCTTTTACTAGACATAAAAGACACGTCAGTAACATTTTGGAAACAGGAAATGCATTATTTTCACTTTAGCCTCAGGCTATAGCAAGGCTGTTCCGCCTTTAAATTTCTGATAGGCTGTCAGTGTGCAGTGAATATTAGTGACATGTTATTTAAATTTCCACTACCTTCATTTACCTGATCCAATGAGCAAATCCTCAGACTGGTGAGGGTGGACCGTCATTGCTACATAAATGGAGTAAGCATGGATATTTCTGCTTAAGCAGATCACAAATTATTAAAGTAGTGAATAAACCATTTTTTCTTCATACAATACCTAAATAAATACCTTATGATACAGGGAATACATAAAATGTCAACCTTGTTTTTGAAAATAAAAATATCATGCTTACTGGAAGTGCACTTTTCTTAAAATGCCTGCTTTTTTCCTCTAAAATCACCCTTCTCATAGCTATAACCAAGGTGAATGGTAACTTCTCAGTCCTCTTCAAAGCTACACATAAGTGAAGAAATGAAAACTCCTTTCTCTGGTTATATATACATACATGGTTCGGCCCAGGACAGGGTTGCAGAATATTTAGTCAGCATCAAGAATATATCTCTATCTCTCTCTATATATATGAGAGAGATAGAGAGAGAAAAGGTAGGGACCTGTGTTATAATTTTCTTAAATGAGGTGGAAGACAGTGATTTCTGTCTACTGTGTCCTGCCATTCTCAGACTAGTACTGTACTTCATGTTTCATGTACAGTATCAACATCCTTTGGCTAGTTTACTTAGATCCTTTGTTTATCAAGCCTTTTCTGTGGAAAATTGCATTTCTAGTCTGTGCATCCATAAGAAAACACAATTTAATTCCTGTCAGTACACCTCACAAAAGGGCTTCCAGACACACATTGTGTCATAAAAGTGAGGACTGCCTATGATGGCCTTCGAGTTTGTCTCACTCATCAAACAATATTGTTGTTGTGCTATGCTATGCATTCTTTCATTTTATCTTAAAGGAATTCTATCTTGTATGTTATCACTTAGAAATAACAACGGATTTGGAGAAATAGGCATAATTTGGCCAAATGCATATTGTCTAACAGTTCCATGTGTTTAAGGGTCTTCACCACTGAAGCTATGCAGAATTACATGTGCTGTCTGGTGCCACTTTATTTCAATTTTATGTCATGCCATAACTTTGAAAGACTAGATTCTAATTGTACTCTGAAATAATAAACTACAGAGGAAAATTTATCAAATATTGGAGTCTCTGGACACCATTTATCTGGCCTTTTGTGCACTTGAAATAATCACTTTTTCATAGATATCACATCTTCCTGTAGTGTACCTCATGTGTTAAAATCATATGCAGGTGAACTTGTAAAACACTAGCCAAGCATATGTACACATCCATGCATACACACACCCCAATGGAAGTAAATGTTTGGCAATTGTGTAGAACGGGACATGTAGTGATGCTATTTTGCAATCAGAAAGACGATCTGCCATTACCCAAGCCCTGCAAAACAGTTAAGCAACTGTATCAGTGTTTGCAAACAATAGCACTGCATTGCTGCATGACTTTGAAGACATTAGACATTAGACATTAACATTTCAATGATGGGCAGAATATGTCTTTTCAAAAAAGATAAAAAAGATATTTAAAATGCTTTATACATGATATTTTAAATGTTTAAAGATATTTAAAAGGCTGCAATGAACAAATGCTGCCACCGGATGAATTTAATGACAAAGGCTAGTGCCATGTTGTACCATCACAGACCTCAGTGTGAATGTGGTTATTTGTGGGGCCACCCCAAAAAGGGCTTAACCCTCACAGCTTTACAGCCATGGGGTATTTACTTCTGAGTTGTAATTTGATAAATACCTGTTATCGTCCCAATAGACCTGAATCATTTCATTGCATTTTATCCTGTACTGTACAGTACAATAAAATGTATAAATGTTGTTGTTGTTAAATATCATGTCAAAGATTTCATTCAAGGCACAGCCTTCAAACTATTATTTAGTTGTCTACTCGTCATTTCCTTCACATGCTTCAGTCTCAGATGGATGTGGCTTTCATACAACACACTGGGCTTATGGAAGCAACCAACTAGGAATCATAAATTTATCCCATCAGTCAGTTAGCAGTTAACGCTGCAGTCACGTTACTAAACACATACCAAAAGTAAACATACGACATAGCTGAATTCATGTCTGAAACATACACACACATATAAAATGGCCTCCATATGTATTCATACTCAAGATTTAGTAAGAAGAAACGTGATATCAATAAAATCAAAAAAATAAAAATCAATATATTAATGCCACGTTTAATTGCATAAATCAGTCATAAAGTCATATTGTTCAAAATAATGATTTTCTTCCGGTCTGTTTAATCGCGGTTTATTCGTTCATCCATTCATTCATTCATTCATTCATTCATTCATTAGCATCTGCTCAATAAATTCCTAAATAAACGGAAAAGCCCAAGCTCTGAAAATAAACTTCCTGACACACCCTTGGGTCGGACAACTGTGTGAATGATCTGTAGTGTAGATGCTGACATGAAATCAAAATTTAGGTATTGCATTTGGCTGCTACACAAGCATATCGTGACTATGAATTATCATCACACCTGTTATGCAAACACTGTATCACCTGTGTTTAATTAAAATCGCTAGCATTAATATCTGGTGATGTGGTATATTTGTTCATTAAGTGCATTCACTGATTACCGTAGAAATATTTCAAACACAAAAAATTAAACAAATACTTTACATAAAATGCAAAGAGACACGTTAAAGGGAGTCTGGCAACTAAAGAACAGAATGTTAAAGTCAATAAATGCCAAGTGACAATGTTAGAAAGTGTATTGCACGAGAGTGAAGGAGGGATGGTGCGTGTTGACGCCTCAGCCCTATTCGGGACTCAGTCTAAACAATTTTAATATGACGGGCTCATATTACACAAATTTAATATTTCACATATTTCATGCTCTTAAACTACTATATTTTCAAAATCAAAATTTGACTTTTCGGTTATTAAGTTTTTTTCTTTTACGCAAGTCGCTATGGTATAAATGGGTATCTCTAAAGTCCGTGCGTAAAACGGAGGCAGGACTAGAAACCCGATGATTGGAAACCGTTAAGTAATGTTAAATGTACATGATCACATCAGTTGTAAATTTTAACTATGATCTTGTGAAAATGAGCAGCTAATAACAGACACGAGTTTATTTGGCTAGCCTTCTACAAACCTTAAAATTATTAAATTGAATTAGGACTCTCCCGCTTGCTCTCTCCCTGCTTCAGCGCCCCTCTCTCTCTCTGTCTCGCTCTCTCTCCCTCTCTCTCTGGCAGTCGCAAAAGACACATACTCTCATTGATCACATCGTTTGACAAGCACGACTTAGCCAAGAAGGTATAACGTCACGGTGTTTCACATGAAAACAACAAGCACGCTGTCGTCGGGATATACCAGTGAATGAAAGCTACATGTTGAGTCAATGATTTTCCGATCAGTTTGTTACTTTGGTTATTTTGTGGGTGAACCATCTTCGGAAGAGTTGGGTGTGTGACGTCAGGAGCTGCGCGAACCCCGACAGTACAGACTCTCTACACCAACATATTTTGTTCTGGTATACCTGACAAATCGTTCCTGTGAAACTTAAACAACGTAATACTAAAGAAGCAAAACACAGAGAAGGGGCAATGAATCATAACAAGTCTGGCAACTTCAGCATCAGTCCTCCTCCTAACAGCGGCTCAGGGTCCGTGGACGAACTGGTCATCACTTCGACTTTTGGGACGTTGCTTTCGCTAGTGTATATAGTAGGGGTGTCGGGAAATGTATATACGCTTGTCGTGATGTGTCACTCTATCCGGTTCGCTACCTCCATGTACATCTCCATCATTAATCTTGCGCTGGCTGATCTGCTTTACCTCTCCACCATCCCGTTTGTGGTATGCACCTACTTCCTCAAGGACTGGTACTTCGGAGACGTGGGCTGCCGTATTCTACTAAGTCTCGACCTCCTGACCATGCATGCGAGTATCTTCACATTAACTGTCATGTGCACCGAGCGCTACCTGGCAGTTACCAAGCCATTGGATACCGTTAAGCGTTCCAAAAGCTACCGCAAAGCCATGGCCGGAGGCGTCTGGATGCTATCACTGATTCTCACCCTTCCCATGATGACTATGGTCAACCAGACCACCAAACACGCGGACGGCGGTGTGAAAAGGATGTGCGCGCCCACCTGGGGAGCAGAGGCGTACAAGATCTACCTGACTATCCTTTTCAGCACGAGTATAATGGCGCCTGGAATAATAATTGGGTACCTGTACACTAAATTAGCCCGCACTTACTTAGAGTCTCAAAGGAACTCGGTTACCAACAAAGGGAATAAGCGCTCTCCAAAGCAGAAAGTGCTAATCATGATATTCACCATTGTGTTGGTGTTCTGGGCATGCTTTCTCCCATTCTGGATTTGGCAGCTTCTTCCCCTGTACCACAAACCCTTGAGCTTGGCCTCCCACACCCATACCTGCATAAACTACCTGGTGGCCTCTCTCACTTACAGCAACAGCTGCATCAACCCTTTTCTCTACACACTGCTCACGAAAAACTATCGGGAGTACCTCAAAAATCGCCACCGGAGTTTTTACCGCTACACGTCGTCCTTTAAAAAGCGTCCTCCCAGTTTGTATTCACTGGGAAAGTCGGCGTCCTCCAGTAACCAGTTCGACTTCAATTCTGAGACACTGGTTAGGTTACCATCTGGTAAGGACCGTGCCTGTTGTGCCTATTTTAAAATAAATACAGTTTTTCGCTTAGTTTAACTGTTTTTGCATTGCTACAACCACTGTACAATCATTCCTTACCGAGCCTCTGCGGTCGCTACTAAGGGTTTTTTTATCAGCTGTAAATGTTACACTGTGCAAGTGACATCGAGTATGTGTAGTCTACCCGTGACATAAGCGTCATCATTCAAAACATGTTTAACTGCTTAAGTTACAACAGTGATTACTCAACCCTGATTAGCCAGCAACTCTCATGTTGTTTTGTAAATAAAAATTGACAAGTCACATTGAATTACAGAAGAAAGGGCTTGGCATAAGGCCTGTATTTGCCCCTTCAAATTTTAATGTCACCTCAGAAAATGCAAATGCTCTGCTTTCTTTGAGGATATATAGCTAACTATATGAGAGAAACTGTGGAACAGACACACAATAAAACATTGCAATATTATAGGCATTGCACCTTATTATGGACCATCTTATTGTAGGTTTTTTCCTGATATTTTCCTGTCAGTTTCATCTAAAAAATCTTTTTTATTTGTGCTTTTCATTGTTCTTGCATTCAAAAACAGGTTTTAAGTGTGTGTGTGTGTGTGTGTGTGTGTGTGTGTGTGTGTATTATATTCATACACACACACACTTATATGTGTGTGTGTGTGTGTCTGTGTTTCTGACAGAATCTTACTTTATATTTGAACAATACATCACTTTTCTTCACAGCAGAGTGTGATGTGTATTAATATTTTATTTGCCACTGAAATCTCCAATGAAATATAAGAGATTTTCATTAGTCTGTTCCTTTTCATATCAGTCTAATTCCAGACCACCATCTGCTCCCCTTTCTATGACACTGAAGCAATAAATGACTGACACTTACAGTAAACATAATGGCTGGTAATTTCAAAGAAAAGCATGGTGTGAATACTGCTAGCACATACCTTTTGGACTTCCTCCAAGCTGATGTATTAACATGATTCCCACTTTGTCCGCAATCCTGTACCTAATCATAACCGCAAATGTTTTGGCAACAGCAGCACTCAGATGACTTGCCTTGGATATGCAGATGATTGTTTTCACAAATTAATTCATGTGTCCAATCACCGGGCCAAAACTCTCCATATCACATTAAATCCTCTCAGCACAGATGGGAACTGCAGGTGGCCTCTGTAAGATTTTCACTCACATTTCTTGACAGGCTGAAACTCCTTTTTTTTCCTTTGCCTGGATGCATAGTGTCCAAGTTCTTGCTTCTGAAGGAATTCTCAATTCGGCTGTGGGATTTGTTCTTTCTCAGGTGCACACAAGCATCCGTCTGTGTGTTATTATGTAAAGAGTGCAGGCAGAGTATCATCAGCAACTTCTAGCCAGTGTCACTGGTCAGCTTGTTGTACCTGTTGGACCAGCATGGGAACTCACAGCAGTTCAGCACAGCTCTGACATCTCACAGCCTCAGTCCTTTACTTTGAAGTACACAGCTCAGCTCAAAGGCCTTACTGAGCCAGGTAATCTGTGCTCCTGGTGATGTTTAACATAAACATTTTAAGCAGCTATTAAGCCCCAGTGTGAGGCATGATCAAGGTCAGGATGACCAAATTGACAACCACCCCACAGTCTTGTATGAATCCTGTGGCAGACATTCTTGGTTTCAAGTTCATTAATTGTGGATTAACTGTTAATTAGAGTGATTGTGTCAGGGGTGCAGAGAAGGTTTCCATTTTGCCTAAGAGAGTAGCCTGGAGGACCTTGTTTGTGACATATACATGTTACTGAAAAAAAACTCTCCCACCACGCCAGTGAAGATTCACATTTTCATGTTTGAATCCATCAGGTATCCTCTCAAACTGCCATGGGAGTAAAATGATTCCTATCTCTTTAATATTTTCTTCTCAGGACAGGCAAATAGGCATTTGAGGGAAATTACAGAAAAAGTATTGACATCAAAGCAACCCATGTCATTCTAACTACAGCAACCTCATATTTCCAGAATCTGGTTAAATTTTCTGAAGACATGGGAATCATTGGAATGAAGAGCAGTTTAAAAGTGTGAAGGAAAACATTACAAAGCAAAATGAGCAAGGGGGGGAATCTGAACACATCCCTTTTTCAAGCCCAAATATGTGAAGTCACAAAAGCCTGGATTTTAATTGGTTAGAGTAATGTTAAAGTTAATGTATATATATATATATGAAAAACCAACATTAAGTGGCCACCACGAGCCACCAGAACAGCCTCAATGAGCCTTGGCATAGATTCTACAAGTCTCTGGAATTCTACTGGAGGGATAGAACACCATTCTTCCAAAAGATATTCCCTCATTTGGTGTTTTGATGATGGTGGTGGAGAGCGCTGTCTAACACGTCGGTCCAAAATCTCCCACAGGTGTTCAATTGGGTTGAGATCTGGTGACTGCGAAGGCCATAGCATATGATTCACATCATTTTCATACTCATTAAACCATTCAGTGACCCCTCATGCCCTATGGAAGGGGGCATTGTCATCCTGGAAGAGACCACTTCTATCAGGATAGAAATGTTTCACTCAGAACAACTTTGTATTGATTTGCAGTGATCCTTCCCTCTAAGGGGACAAGTGGACCCAAACCATGCCAGCAAAATGCCCCCCACACCATAACAGAGCCACCGGACCCCTCACTGCAGGGGTCAAGGATTCAGGCCTGTACCATTCTCTTAGTGTACACAACACATGCACTCACCCACTTGTCGAGAATGTGGTGAGGGATGACTCATCTAACCATATCACTTTTTTCCACATCTCTGTAGACCAGTGCCTATGGTTTTTGCACCACTGAACTCTCAAATGTGCATTCATCTTCATAATGAGGGGTTTATGCACTGCAACCCTACTATAATATCCCTCTCTATGTAATTGTCGACAGACTGTTCTTGCTGACACAGTCTGATCACGCCCTGCATTGACATTCTCAGTCACCTGAGGAAGAGTTGCTCTTCTGTTTTTCCTTACATATTGCACTAATGCACAAGCATCACGGTCATCGAATGTGTGCTGTTGACCACAATTTCCAACCCTATTTACTGATGTCTTTCCCATAGATCTAAATGCAGATGTCACTTTAGTCACTGTTCTTATTGAAACACTAGCCAGGTGAGCAGTCTTTATGACTGAAGCTCCTGCCATCCGTGCCCTAACAATGAACCCTCTTTCAAAGTCACTTAGATCTTTTCCTCTTGCCGTCTTGATCCAAAATCAAGATCAACTGGGCCTGCTCAGCATTTGTATACATGCCACAGAGCATGATTGGATGTTAATTGCTTAATTGTACCATGCAGTACACCTGTCTGGAAGCATCTACATTCGTTATGTTTCTCCACTCATTTATTCAGGGTTTTCCTTTAATTTGTCACCTGTCTGTATATACATACATACATACTATATATACACAGAGGGAGAGATAAAGAGAAATATATTTCATGAGAGAGGAAAAAAAAAAACCCCATGATTTTCAAGGGTTTTTTTGGTATAGTTGTTTGTTTGCAGTGTAGTGGATTTGTAATTAATTCAATTCAAAATTTGTCTAATAGAATCATGGAATTGGAACTGAACTGGTGCACTATAGTCAGACAGACAAGGCATGTTGACCAAGTTTGAGTCAAAGTGTAAAGAATGAAGGTGTAAAAATAAAGGTACAAGGACCACTTGTACTTGAATGTGGAAAAACTGTTGCTGAAAGGTCTCTTAAGTGCTTTTCAGTGCAATGTAATTTCTTCTCACAGGGGAATCTGGTGGCACCACCTCAGTTAGGAATCACAGCCTCCATCAGTGTCTATTCATATTTTGTTAATTTACATGGAAAATCATATCTTTTCAAGTTCAAATACTGCAGTTACAACAGTTAGCCAATCGGAAAATTAGAAGGGTGGTCCCAAGTGTCCAGTCATGTATAATTATTTCTCTTGTGAAACAAAAGTGTTTCATGTAATGTTAAAAGGATTGTTTTTGAACAACTATAAATTATGTAAAGTAATTAATTTAAATGTGTGTGCTTTGTACGATATTACCAAGTGTGATCCCCACTTCCCCCACCCATGTAGAGATTGAATGAATTTTCCATCCTTTTCCTGCATAATGGTTACCCACCCCTGACCTAGATAAATATATAGATGAAAATGTGCTGGCAGAGAGGCTAATGAGGCTTTATATAAACTATACATCAGCTTTTCAGGTCGAGTATTCCCATTTATCTCTTTTGAAGTGTTAAAGTCACAGTACATTGCTGAATTTCAAAAAGATGTAAGGACAGTGAAATAGCTTCCTCCATACTGAACTATAAATTAAATTATTTATTAAATATTTTTAATAAATAATAAATAGATTAAATATATTATAATATAATAAAATTATATATAATAATAAATAGATTAAATATTCAGGTGTTTAGGACACCTCTCCTCCTAATCCACTCCCTTCAGAATATGCCCCGACCCCCTGAGGCACAGTAATTTGTACTGTGCATGTTTTTTTTGAAAACCTTAGTAATTGTACACATTAATCACAAAATCCCATGCCATATGGAAAGTAAAGTATTAAACGGAAATGAGCAGTACGTTTTCCTCAGTGTGAAATTAGTAGATGGCCATCAAGTGACCAGAACAATTTTGTCCTGACAGAAGATGAACATTAAACTTTCATAGTGCAGAGCTTGTAATTAGTGAGGCAATCAGAGGGCAAACATTTCAATGCAACAGAAATAGGAGCTTAAGCAGATTCTACGGAGTGTCATTTTTGATCACTTTCTACCATTCCCTCTTTTGTGTCTTCCCATCTTCTTCATTTCATGGTCCTTCATGGTCCTCAACCCACACGCGCACATCTTACCATCCACATACACTCATGCACACCGTCCCCGGTGAATCCTGCACTGTTTCCAGTGTGGAGTGCGGATGCCAACGGGCTCTCTCCAGCTCCCCACTGGAGCTCTCGCGGCACACTTCCTGAAAGAGCTGACGCCTTGTGGCATTTTTCAGGTTAATTATCCTGCAGACCCCCTTAGCACCCGTGCCTGCCACACACACATGCACACATACGCACGCACACACACGAACACATACACACACACACACACACACACACACACACTCTTTCTGGAATACCGATAATGCTAATGAGCACTTAGCCTGATTATCTGATATTTTCTGATAACAGGACAGAAAAAGGTAGGCATTAATGCAAGTAAAATTATATAAAATTGTAAAATTATAACAACCTCCCCATCCACAGCCCTCAATGAAGGTTTAATGCTATAAACCTAGCCTTTGTAGATTCACTTACATGTTAAACATGAAAGGACTGTTCATGAACATGTTTGTCTTTGTGTTTTTGTAAATATTAAAGCGAGGCAAATGTTAACCTAAATTTAGCTCACAGCCAGTTTATAACCTCAGGCATTGCTGGCTGGATTGCAGTCACACTGAAGTCTCAGTCAGTTTAAGGTGGGTTTTGGTTGTTTTATAATGTTTTAGCGAAGTGAGAATTTTATTGGATACATTAAATGACTAACCTAAAGAATCTTCTGTCTTTGCAACGTTCACTCTTACCTTGATGTGATTGAAACCTTAGTTCATGTGTTTGGGGCTCAAAAGGTCTAAATCTTGGTTCTATCTTAAGTGAGTTATTACACAAACAGTCCTACTGCTGCCACTTTGTTAACTGATGTGTCAGTAATAATAATGCAAATCTGTTCATTGCAACCACCACGTCACTCACACCTTATGGTCAGATATCTATGGCATAATGGTTGGCTGTCCACTTTATACTCACATTACATCACAATGCAGGCAGGTATGGAAATCTAAATGTCTTGACATTGGTATTAGGTACAGCTTTACATTACAAGCAAAATTTGACAGAGTGTGACGGAGTGCCGTCACTACGGTTGAGTATGCGCTCTGACTGCCATACCAACGAGCCTGGCTCTTTGGTGTCACGTCAAAGTAGCATGTTTGGTACCCCGTAGACCCGGGTTCGAGGCCGGGTGGGGTGACTGCTCTCACCCTTCCATGCAAATGGTGTCAGAAGTGGGATGGCTGGCTGCAAGGCCATCGGAGGCGTGCCCAGTGTGTGAGTCATATGAGGGACCCCCAGGTAAGGTTGACCCTGGTGTGAGGGACCCCAGAGATGGGTGAAGCACAAGTGAGTGGGGCACCCTGGGATGGGAGAAGTACGGCAGGGGAATGCGTGAGGGATGCCTTGGTGCGTGAAGCGCATGGGCACACTTCCTGCAGGGGAGGGCAGTGTGACGGAGTGCCGTCACTACAGTTGAGTATTTATTCACATTTAGTTGAAAGAAATCCATTTTTGGAAGTAAATGTGTGGTATCAGAGTTTGATATCTTTCACATCTAAAATGCAGGAGGTGAACTTTACTGTTCGAGAAATTATAGTGTCGATGGCATTCTCAGAGAAGGCAAAAAGTCCACCACAGCTGTAAGGCTTCTGTGCTTACCCTCATGCTGTGTTACTCACTTGTGAGATTGTGTATTCTGTCTGAAGGCAGCCTTATATTTGACAGTTCACTTCGCTGCATTTATGTTCCTGCTATATGAGTACTCCAGCATCATGCTGTCATTCATGAGGAACCCAAAAACCAGATTGATTTCATCCGCTGTTGTTTTCGTATTCAACAGGATTTTTATCATTAGAAATTATTTAATATGAGTATGTGTTTATCAGTTTTATTGCTGTCAGCAACATCTGATTATTACAGTTCTGTATGGATAATAATTCCCAGGTCTGTCTACATCAAAATATCAAGAGCTCACACTGATTGACAGAAGATCTATAAACACAGTCTCACTCAGAGGAAAATAATGTAGGCTTGCCAGTGTCTGATTTAAAGAACATTTTGTGAAACATGAGCTGTTTGTTTGTTTTAAGATGTTGTCAGGGATGTACTTCCTGCACAGGCTATAAAAAGAAATAAACCCAAAAAATCAAAACCTAGCACTTGGGAGCATTTTGTTCAGCAGCCTATTCCCCATGTCAATTAAAGGTGTTATGCTACAGTCCTAGCCTTTGCAAATTCGCCCACATGTAAAACACGGATTCATGAACATGTTTTTTAAAACATTAACGTGAAGCACACGTTAATCTAAATTTACCTCACAGCCGGTTTGCTAGGTGCATTTCAGTCATGCTGATGTCTGAGAGTTGTTTTCTCATGTTTTATAATGTTTTAGCAAAGCCAGAATTTTATTGGATAAATGAGAAAGACTGAATTAAAAATTCTTTGCAACTCTGACACTCACCGTGATATGATAGAAAGCTTAGTACCCTGTTTGGTACTCAAAAGGTCAAAATCAATGTTGGTTCAATGTTGAGTGAATTATACACAAACAGCCCCACTACTCCAACTTTGTTAACTCATGTGTTAGTAAACCTGGTCATCACAACCATGTCACTTAAACCTTATGGTCAGATAATCTATGGTATATGGTTGGCTGATAGTTTTATAACCACATTACATCACAGTGCAGGCAGGCACTGAAACCTAAATGTCTTCACATTGGTATTAGGTACACGTAACAGAGCTTTATATTACGGCCAAAATTTGACTGAAGCACAATTTATTTTAAGATGAAAAGAACATACATTAGATATTGAGTCAGATAATCTCTGTGTGTACAATTTGTTTTGTTTTATTGGTTATTGTAAAAGCTTTTACCACATTCCGATAGCTACAACAGCAACATGTCAGTGACAGTTACATAGCCAGCTGGCTTTCCAAAGACCCAAAGTGCCAGTGTGGCAAAAAAATCTCCTAAACTTTAACTGTGTCCCAGCTGAGGATTTTTTTCCTTCATTACACTGCAGCCACAGGGAGTCAGCAGCAATATTCAGCACTAAACAGAGCAAAAGAGACTGTTATACAGTGGGCTGGAAGTCCACTTTCATGGGAACTGGAGGATACACTATCAGCCAAGTCAGCCCAGGCAGATCCACAGGGTCTGGCAGCCAGTGTTCTGGCAGCTAGTTAATCGCACGGACATTTTAGGCTACAAAATCATTCATTTCTCTGGGTTCTGATCTGAGCCTTCAGACAATGAAGTCAATTAAATGTAGTGTAATCCACTGACATTAAGTGGATCAAGCAGAAACACCTGGGAATGGGAACCATGCCTTTCTGAGTGCTGGAGGTCACAGTGCTGTAAATCAATACTTTGAATGTTAAAGTGGTGAAATTCAAAGAAGGTTAGGGGAACGGCACGTGAAACTAACTTCAGCAAGCTACGTAGAGTCACTGTGATTGTAATACATACTCATACTTCCAAATGGCCTCTGCAGTGCATTGTTTCAATTCTGATAACTGTTTATTTAGATGGCTTACCAATGTTCACTATTTGCAGTGTGGCATCTGATGACTGACAATTTTTTCTAGTTTCTGAGGTATTTCTGTCAAAGACAAAACAAAGAGCAAAATGTCCCTATTCCTGATTTGTGAAAGGACATCACAACAGTTTTACTGTTAAAAATGAAACAGCCTGAAATCTGACCCATGTAACTGGTTGTGGATTTGCAGGACAACGGATAATTTCATGTAAATCTACATTAAAAGAGACAATCAATAAAAAAAATCACACTGCTCTGCATTCTCAAGATAATGGCTTGCACTACAGCTGTAGCAGAGCGTGGAGTACAAGTAGCTCTACACACTTCCTCTTCGCTCCAGGCAGAAATTGCCTGTAAGCGCTCCCGCTGGGCATTGTTACCAGTGCTACATCATTTATAGACCTCTATGTCATTTACATACTGTAATGCATTGGCCAGATTAGTGAGATCAGGCGCTGTTCCCCTCATGCCATCACCTTTAGTTTTTCAAGTTTCAAGTTTTATTTGTCACATACACAGTTACAATGTAGTGTGCAGTGAAATGCTTAGGTACCTGAGGTCGTTGTACACCAGAAGGAATTTAAAAATAAGAATAAAATAGAGAATAGAAGTATATAAGATATATAAAAGTGAAAAAAAAAATATATATATATATATATATACAAATACAAATACAAATATATATATACAAATACAAATACAAATATATATAAAAGTATATATACACACTTGCATGTGAAGTTTATATTTTGGCATGAGGAAAATGGCGGAGTGGTCTGACTTACCGAAAGGGGGAAGAGATATGGCTTTGTAGCCCTCTGGCCTCTCTTCTCCTCTGGTGGGACACATGATGTGCTGTTGGAGGTCCGGTCTTATTGTCTTTAGGTTTGCCCAATTGAAGTCACCAGCCACCATGAGGGCGGTATCCCGGTGGTTAGCCTCGTAACTAGAGAGGGCTTCATGTAGCTCAGACAGAGCAGTGTCCGTGTCCGCTTGTGGTGGAATATAAACGGCACTGCAGATAATGGACGAGAACTCGCGAGGGAGGTAGAATGGTCGACATTTTAGGGTCAGGGGCTCAAGGTTGGGTGAGCAGGAGCGTGTTAGAACAGTTACGTTCCGGGTATCACACCATTTGTTGTTAACCGTCAAGCACACTCCCCCTCCTCTCAACTTGCCCGACTCCACAGTACGGACCATATGGTAAACAGACAGGAACTCCGTCGGTTGAACGGCATGGTCCGGCACCGTGGGGGACAACCACGTCTCTGTGAGACAAAGAATGTTACAGTCCCAAATGTCCCGCTGGTATTTGAGCCTGGCTCTGAGGTCGTCAAGCTTGTTTTCCAGGGATTGGACGTTGGCTAATAGGATGCTGGGCAAGGGTGGACGGTGTGCCCTGCTCCTCAGCCGGTTCCTGATCCCCGCTTGCTTGCCTCTGGGCCTTCTTCACAGTCCGGGGTTGGCGTGTCCTCCATTGTTGCCGGCTCTCCGGAGTATCTCGCTCGGCCAGGTGATGTTGATTTTGCTTATAAATAAAGGGTTGTTGAACTTTAAGCCAATGTCTATGAGTGTCTGTCTGTTGTACGTAGCTATACAAAGTGCAGGCTGTGCTAGCAGGCTAAAAACAACAGTAAACAATGCTATATACAAACAAACGACCGGAGCAGGTACGACGGCTGCCTGCCTCACCAGCGCCATCTTGGCATCTTTACATAGGTGTCAAAGGAGTTCTATTATTATAACAATGTGACAACAAATAATTCAGAGATATAGGTACAAATCAGTTTTGTACATATATCATGAAATGCGGTACTCAGTGGAAATGCTCTGCTTTTGATTTAGGTACAGCAGAGGGGTCTCCTGAACACCCTTTAGGACTCTGGTAGTGTGACAGCTGAAATAGTGCCCTAGCTGAGTAGGAGAGCTTGCTGACAGGGTGAGCAAATTACTCACAAAAATAAGAACAAGGGTGACTTAAGCAACACGATCAGGGGTGGGTGAAAAAATGCAGTTGGTCTCCTTGAGCTTACTGCTGTCACAGCTTCCAGCCATTGATACACGTGTTAGCAGATGCATGATAATCCATGTTAAACACTTAAATGAATATGATCACTAAAATCAACTGTTTGTGAATGTTACTTTATGTAGTCATATAATTATTCTGGGAAATTGTAACTATGATGCGTACCTAAAGCACAGCTGTTTTTAGGACTGTTTCCTAGTTCTGATGTGCGCTAACAGGAATCCAGGGTTGTTTTCTGTGTACAGTTAGTGTCGCAGAGGCAGGATACAGCGCTGCTTTATGGGCATCATGGAGACAGAGGGACACTTGGGTGGATGTGGAAAAAGTGAGTTACTGCATGCTACAGCTGGTCTTCAGTTATTTTTCCCTCCCAAACAATTGCACAAAATGTCATTGATGATTTAAAGTCACCTGGTACAGGGGCTCACCATGTGCTTTTATGCTCTTTAAAATGCCGGCATATTCCACCATAAACATACTCCATAAGGGGACACTGTAACTGCAAAGGGGAAGAAGGAGCTATGGAGGGGGAAACAGAGCCAAAGGGTCAGTTTTGGTGTTTCTAAAGTTACCTTTCAGCTACAAATGGATTTACACCTGGAACATCAAGTGATTTAGCTTTCTATCCATATCCAACAATTATAAACTAATGAAAAAAACAGATGATCCACCTCCCCACGGACTCTTCTGTACTGAGGGTCAAACCTAGTGCTTGAACTAAGCATGTAAATTACTGTTTCCTCTACAGTTAATAGTTTCCTGTTGAAAACTGGCCAACCAGTTTGAGGCACCGGATTAAGCCTCTTGGTACCTATAGGGCTACGGGAGTTAGGGCAGGTCTTAAGGTGGAAATATGTCATACACATGGATAACATTTTTCTGAAACAAAGACAGCAAACAACAGATTTGTTAGAGTATCACAAAGAATAATGGAAGGATCTGATGAACTGAGATAATTCTGATTCACGGAAGACACTCAAGCTCTGCTAGCTGTTTAGTCTGATTCTGAAATCCAGAAACAGCTGAATAGAAGAATGTATACAAAGTCATAAAGGAGGTTGAAAAGATGGAAAGAAACTACAACGTGAAACAACTTCTCGAAAAAATAAATAAGCTAAAATGGCAACCTGTTGCAGCTACCGGTTATAAGATTGTGTCTACTTCAAAGTGATGTCATGGGGTGACACTTAAAGCTGTTCTAAGCCCAATTTGGAAACATACCGCAAATTCACAAAGTAGTGTTTAAGTTGCTGGTCAAAGTTCTATGGCTTAACTTCCTGTACTGTAGGAACAGCTCTTCACTTCAGCTGCCCACTCCTGTTCCCGATAGCACCAAATAGTCCAAAATGTCAGTGCTGCCCATAATTTTATGTGCGATTTACTGCTGTGTTATGGCTTTTTTTCTGCTTAAAACAGATTGTGTGTACAAGTGCCTGCAGTGTAAGAACAGCTTAGAGTCCACTTTATTCTGTCACGGCAACACAATAAATCTAGACTTTTTTACAATTAACATTCAAGCGCACTGGTGTAATTCATACTTGGTTACCCTTCGTAATATGTCACAGTATCAACAACAGCAGACCATAGAATCCATCACATTTATAAAAAGAAGCCCAGAGACTCTGATGATCAAGGC
This sequence comes from Megalops atlanticus, assembly GCA_019176425.1. Classification (NCBI taxonomy): domain Eukaryota; kingdom Metazoa; phylum Chordata; class Actinopteri; order Elopiformes; family Megalopidae; genus Megalops; species Megalops atlanticus. Next base: position 21,954,014 of record CM032875.1, on the reverse strand, counting down.
TGACTGACACTGAGATGTGCAATTATCCAACTATATATTAAGGTCATCTTGGAAAACAAGAACTAGCTCATAGACACTGGTGCGTGTGCACATTTTTAATGGGTACATTTCTCTTACCATTTTACTCATTGTTCAAACTCAGTCACATATGTCTATTTTTTTCCATCTCTTTGGTACTGCCCAGTAAGCATTCAGAAGGTATCAGAGTCATTTCTTACCTCATCTTAATCAGGAAAATCTCATATATGAAATCAGTTTTCAAATGCTCATTCATAAGAAATCATGTTTCTTTAAATATACATGATATGTCTGTGAATTAAACAAAACCGTCATAACTCAGGCACAGGCCAGCTTCATGGGTTTTGCTTTGCTCACAGACGTGAGGAATATACCTGTTGTTTTTAAGTGACATTTTGTGCAGGTGTTTCATGTGATACAAAGAATCTGGAGCACTTAGGAGGGAAAAAGTAATGTGTCATAATGACTATTGGAAATATACAACCAGTTATTAATGTCACATTGTCATTGTGTTACCAGAGAGCTGAAATGGAACAGATCATTGTACTGAAGGCTTTATTTTCAGCTTTTAACAGCTTTAAACTTTACCCAAGCATTACAGATCATTAGCAGTCTTCATCTTTTATTTTTGAAAAGGGGAATTGTTTTTCAAAAATACAATACACTCCATTTTCATTCTGTTTCCATTTTTCCTGTTTTATTTTTTTACTAAAGTATTTTTTTAATGCGGCATTAATATTGAACTAAACATGTTATGAAAGCACTTCAAGTCACCCTGTGAAAAATGTACAGAATCAGTTACATTGACTTGGAGTGTACTTGCTACCTAAGGCTATAATGAATTCAAAAACGCAAATTAACATAAAACCATAAACCAGAAAATGGTTATTGCCACAAATTGCTGAGCACCATGAACATATCTTCATTTGGCAGTATGGTTTCTATGCACTGATTCATTTCATTACTGAAGTGTCAATGACTTATCATTTTGTTCACTAGGGTTGAAGGTTGTCTAAGGTTGTCTACCCAGTGGTATGTACCTGTAGGTCTGAAAAAATGTAAGCATCAGTATGTTCTCATTTTTGAACACCCTGGGAGCCACACTGAACAAAGGCATCACCAACAACAATCAATAAAAAAAAAAGACCCTCTTTTCTGGAGAAAGACTTTTGTAAATAGTTGATCACCAAAGCTGCAACTACAGCCGCCACTCTGAAGGAGCCCAATAACCAGCATTTTATTCATAGTGTGCTGAACAAAGGAGGAATGACTAATCTGACAAGCTGTAAAACCAGCACACACTTCATAACCAGCGTTAATACCACATAAGTGTGAACTGGATCTTCCATGTCCACCCACGACTACCACCAATCTTCGAAAATGTATTTCTCCCCTAGATTGTTTTGTAAATAAAAATTCACCATTTCCTGAAATAATGTTACACTTGTGTTCATCTAAATAACTTCTTTTTCCTGTGAATCAATGTGTGAAAAACAAAAGATTGAGTGGGTAGCAGTGTTGGGTATGATTTAATGACATTTTCACACAAACTTTTTCACAGCAATTTTACTGTCTTCAGATACAGGTTGTGAGGTTATGGAGATTGCCTTAATATCCTTTTCATGTTACTTTTTATGTAGTAAATAATTCCAGTACCATTTAGTCAGTGCATCCTTGGCTTGAAGTGGGATGTTTAAAATCAGTCTCCTAGCATGACATTGATCAACAGGGACCAAGTGTCCTAAATTTGCTCCTTTCAGACCCCGCACTGATTGAGGTACAAGGATAGAGCCAAGTAATAAGATTAGCATACTGTCAACAGTCTTGCCAGAGCTAAAAGGATTACCACCCCCGAGTGACAGCTTCGATTTACTTTCAACCCCACTGACAGCCGTCCTTCCCCCCATGCTGCAAGTCTCCCCTCCCAATACCACATTAGTGTAATCTGCTATTCAGCAGTGGGTGCTGCTCCCCCTCATCGCACCTTGTCAGTTTTCAGAAGCCCGCTGGGATGACGTAGCTTGGGTACAACAGGATGTCTTGGACAGATGTGTCTGCATATTCATGACCCACACACAGCTGCTACAGAGCAGTATTGAAGTTTTCTGCACAAAAATTAAGCATACAGCACCACACCTAAATAGATCTTGGAAAATCTTATTAAGGAACACCTACAGAAGAGGTACAGAAACACAAAGACACCCTATATTTGTATAGAATTTTTAATATCCCCCCCTTAAACTTTACACACAATATTGAAAAAGGGATTTCATTATTAAAAAAATATAAAGAACATTTTCATTCAACAGTTCAAGTTTAGAAATTATCAATATAGTTGCATTGCATCTTAGCCTTAGAAGTATATCATGTTGCAAAATACTGTTGTAATAAGCTGTTTCTAATATGTTATGAACATTTTTAATGTATTTTTCATATATTTTACAAAAAATTAGCCATCATGGCAATGTTGAAGCCAACATGCTGCAAACTGAATGGAATCAAACAGGGTCCCATATTGAAATGTCTGCCAAACCTAGTGACAAACGGCAGCCACCTAACTATACATAAACAAAAGAGAAAAACACTTTCCCTTCATAAAATCTACCTGGCAAACATATTTACCTTGTTCTGCCACAAGATTTCCTGAGATCGATGATGTTATCAATTCCTACTGTTTCTAATTGCGGCTAGGTCCACAACATATCCCTTTATCTAGCCTACCCTTAATGGAAATATTATGTTGGGGACAACACTGAATAAAAGTGTCTGACATTGCAATGGGACAAAATATAATCCTGTCCATTTCTAGATCTTTGGTGTTTTCTGTAAAACACTTTGTACTGTTAGGTCATTATAAATGACTGATTGACTGTGGACATTGCAACACTTTATATACTTGATAAGCAGCATTTATGAAACAGTGGCATTTGTTTGTGTTGCCTTTCTGATGTCAAACCAGACATCTCAAACCTAATTGTTTAACTAACAAGTCTGTGTTGATTAAAAGCATGAACATACACCCCTCACAGTCATAAATAAAGGTGGGTATACTACAACAAGTCTATACAACTTTTATGGTCATAAGACCAGAACTGTTTTGCACAGTTCCTTTTTGCACATACACCTTTGCTTTTGGGTATTACTACAGTAAAGATTTCTTTTTATTATCCACTTTTTGTTTTTAAATTGCAATATATGAATTGTTACCTCATGTCAAACTTGAAAATTCACACATAAGCCTTAATTCTCATTGTGTGTCTAATATTAGAAACTACTCGAGAATGACATTATTCAACAGATAATAGGTTCCTTATATGCTGGGTTTTGTTTGACTAAGAATGCATGATCCATAATCAAAATCTGAAGAATTAAATTATGTGTGTTGGTGTGGGATAGGAATGGATAAGTACTCTTAGTGCCATACTACGTTACCTACAAGACGTAAAATCATTTACCATGGTTGTGCATCAGATTATAGTGTCCCATTCTAACTGTATATAGGAAAGTTCATAAATTATAGAATGGGGAAGACCACTGACTGGAAACAAGCCCTCTGAAGGGCATCATATGATTGGTCCTACTACACACATGAAGCCAGCACTGCCATCCATATCCTCCTGTTTACTTTACATGATAATTAGTCAACAGAGTGGAAACAACGCCACTAGTAACAACATCAGAGCACACAATGGAGCAGCAGGACAGATAAAAAGTAGTGAAATCAGAGCAGAGATGACAGCATCTGTATTACAACTGAACTTCAGTCATGAATTTATGGATGCATTAATGCTGCTTTTTTAAGTTATTGTTTTACTTTGAATTTTTTTCTTTTTTGCAAATGTATAACTCTGCTCCTCCAGGTCTACATGAGGTGTTTGGTTAACCTCTACTGTGTCAGCTGGCAGTTCCAACAAAGGGAAAAAAGTGTAATAAAACAAGACCATTGTCTTGCCTCTACAAATACATGTTGTAATTCCTCCCACGACTGGTTAAGCTAGAGCCCCATTAGTGCATAACAGCACCAGGGCTGAAATGGGCCTCATGAGTATTAAAACAGGCTACTATGCCTGCTTTGAACTCTCAGAAAATATCCTAAACAAAGCACAAATTAGACTTCTTTGACTAATATATACACAGAATAAATCTAAACAAATTCTGCTTTTCAGTTTCTTCACAAAAAAGTTCTTCCCCCAACACTTGGTGCTTTGTTCATGCTAAACTGTAGGCAAGGAATCAGCTAATTGACTCATTGATTGATTGACGTCACTCTAGGGAAGTTGGGCCAGAAAGGTTCTTTACTCCAGAGTTATAAGAGAGATGAATTAGCTCTATCCTTTTTTCCTCGGTCACGCCACCTCTTTAACCGCAATTTCTTTGAAACAATTTGTGCTCTTATTCAGTTTTTTTTTCTTTTTCCTCAAGACAGCCAATGAGAAACTAACAATGGCAAGAAAGGAAAAAATAATTGGTGCACTGACATACAGCAGCAAGAAAAGAAATGTTACTACAAAACAGAAAATATACCCATCTGACCATGTTGCAGTACATTCACAAATCAGGCAAGCTTTGGAATGAAAAGGAAGCAAATCCTTCAGCAAAGGATGGGAACCAAGAGTATACACAGGATCATTCTCTGACTTGTTTCTTTTGCACTCACATGTTTACTTTGCATTTTCTTTTTATTAACGGAGATAACAAAAAATGTACTGTCTGTATTAGTGCCACTCATCAGTATTAACCAGTGTACCTCCTTTCTTCTGCCCATGATCCTTGCCTGTTCTCCAGGAAGCCCTCCCAGCCAGCAAGGGGCAGTGTGACCGTGAGCACGCCTAAGGCAGGGCTGGGTCAGCAATCGCATGGGCCGGGTCGCATGTGAAGGAAACGGTGATGGCGAAGCGTGTGCCCCACCTGACTTTTTCCACACGGTGGAGGTTCTCCGATCCAGACGAGAAGAAAGACACCCGACCTATAGGAAGAAGGAGAAAATGCACAATAAACGGAGTGGAGTAATGAGCAGAATCTGGGTGAAGGGAAGTAAGCTGGGACCAAAAAGAGGCAGAAGGGCTGAAACAGAGGATAGCAACATAGGCTTCCTCAGCAGAGAAACAGACGATGATTTAAACAGCTAAATGAAAACACCATTGCCCGTTTGACACATCAAAAAACTCATTTGTTTCGTTGTAAAGAGTAAATAACCACAGCCCTGCAAGTGGTGATTATGTTCTGGTACATAGGGCTTTATTATGACTTGGAACTGCTGGGCAAAATTACACAGATCTAGATGCCAGTCAAAGGCCAGTTTGCAAACATTTTTGCAGTAATGGTAGTACCTTTATGCAGCCAATGGTTACTTTCAAATGCATACTGTTTTGTGGCTAAACATTTATTTGCTGTACCACAACCATTCAAAACTGAGTCATGTGGGTTTCAAAGACAGGCACTATGATTTGATTTTGCTAATCTGTAATATTTTCAAATATTACACATGTAAATCTAATCAACACACAAAATTTTGTGGTGCCCATTCCATAGAAAAATCCAAATTTTCCTGCCTGTGGTTAACAACCGTTTATTCTGTGTGGTGGCCTGTAAAATTCAGGGACCTGTTGTAATATTTTAGTTTTAACAAGTACGTTGTCAGGGAACAAATTATCAGATTGCACTTAAAATATATTAAATTATACATTTTAAGTGCATTCTAATATCTTAAAATATATTTAATTATAATAAGTACATTTAATTAATAAATAATTATACATCTCTTCCAAATCAATGAGAAGTTTCGTTGGAATCCTTGGAATTACCCATTCATAATATGTTCAAGTGCTTGCTCACTGATTGACATCCCCTGCAGGGCTAACACTGGCCAATGATAGCAAATTTTGGAATATAAGGTCTAACTTCATTAACTTTTTCTAGCAGGCACACTGCAATAATGTTGTCTAGCAAAGAACCCTGATGAAAGCAACAGAAATGCAAAATGTCACTACAGCAGGGGGCAGCGAAGAAGTTTTTCCATGTATGTGGAGCCCCAACACCACAGATGAACTCATCAGCCACTGCACAAAATGCAAAAATATTAAAATGACAATACCAAAGAATATTTCAAATTGACTGTAAGTAAATGCACAAGTGTAACTGTTTGTTGTCATAAAATTAATCTGAGCATAAACACCATTTATGCCAGGTCTTTTCTGTAACTTGCTTTTTAAATATATAGTTAATTATTACATTATTACATTAACATAATGTGGCTACATTGGTAAAAAAAAAAAAAATAGTTAATTGCTTAAAGGCCAATACAGGAAAAACTATGAAAGATCCTACAAATGATTATGGATAGCTTTTTTACATGAAACCTCACTCCAAGTGTACAGCTACCACACTTTGAATCTGAGAGGTACCCTTGAGCACTTTGTGTCCAAATTCTCTTTATTAATCAGGTACATGAGTCATTTAAAAAACTCAAGTCAGAATCTGGCCTGTGGTTACATGGCTGTCCCATTTCCACTTAGAGAAATGAGGAGTAATCATCTCAGCTCATTTGTATATTGTTCCCTGTCTGATTTCACCTCTAGTTAATCCACAAATGTGTAATTTCCTTTCCATTAATAAGTGTTGAAGTGCAGGGTGTTTGAATATTTCAGTAGTCTTGTGGTTGGTGACAGTGTGAATGATTCAGTGTAGTTTAATTTCCTTTTGTGTAAGTTTAGGGACTGAACTGTACTGAAAAAGCATGTATTCAAAGTAAAAGAATACAGAATATGTTCAAAGTGTAGGATAACAATCTGTTTGTAATGCAATCTCATAAAATACCTGTTTTCCTATTAAAAATCCTTGTGCATGTTCATGTTTTGTGTTTGGTATGAAATATATTATTAATGATGATATTTAACTGACGTTATAGCAGGTCTCTTTAATCTGCCTTGATTTATTATTTTAACAATGCACAGTTCTTAATGTTATCAATTTGTTGACTGCCTATTCGTTGGACTCTTGTACATGAAATCACAGCAATAAAAACTTATAAATGCGTTAACCCAAACAATCAAACGTAGGGCTGCACGCACAAATGCACACAAGCAAACAGAAACAAAAGCACAAGCAACATCACAGTACAGATTACTCAGGGGTAAAACTCTAAAAACAAAATTACAGCTATTTGAATGCATTTGGTTTCCTGTGACATTAAAACATGCAATTCACAAGATTCGGAGGTCAGTCTCATGAATAACGTTAAGGAAAGACTTTGGTCTCAGAAAATAACAAAAAGCTATAGCAACACAGAATTCACTTTTTTCTCATATGCTCCATAAAAGAACTGCAAATGCATTTAAGAACTCCAGCACTAGTTACCAACAGAAAAAAAAAATCTTCTGCAGACGTGAGTGTGTGTTGTGTCCTGTAGTATCAACAAAAAGAACAGTGGGAGTCAAGTAGTTTAAAAAATATATAACCATTCATTTTCACTCTAGACTACTGCCGAATAAGTTCTCTGCCTGTGTAGCCACAGTGCTCTGTGTTAGCACTGTGTCCATTCTCTGACAACCTTGCCCCAGACTCTTTCCTGAAAGGCTGTGGTGGAGGGTGCACTCATGACTCCTGCTCTCATTCCTCTTTTTTTCCTTGGCTCTGCACATTTATCAGTCGTCTTCTGGCTCATTCTTTCATCCCCATCTCTCCTCACCCCCTCTTACCCTTCAAACTTTTTCCCCTCCTTTGCCCTCTGCCTCTCCACTTGTCCTTCTCTCCTTTCCCCTGGTGCTGTCACTCCCTCAGCATGAGCTGGGGCTGACTGTCTCTTTGTAGTCATAATTACAGACCATCCACCGTCATTATCTCCATGACCAGTAATTATCATTCTAACGTTCCCAATCTCATTAGACAAGCATGTTTGGTAACTCAATGTGATATCACATACATCTGTTCTATTTTTGGAATCCGGATATGAATGCTTTACATTGAACTTCGGGGTAGGTCACGATTTGTCATAACCTTAAGAGATCACTACTTTTATAAAATATGATTTTAAATAAATTGTGAGCAAATTGGAAGAAACACAATATAAATCACGCCTCTGTCTTCTCTCAATCGCGAGACCATACCACAGTGATTCTGGATTTGCACAGCTTCTTTTTTTGCCTTTGTATAAATGATAGAGGTCTGTGCCATTTGTTTTTGAACCGCCACAATTCAAGAGTGTTTCAAAAAAAAAATGAAAAGCAAAAGCACCGCATCTGTATTTGCATTGGTCCGTCACACACTGTCTCCTCTGTTTGTTCTGCACCCAAGGACTCACTGTCACTGTTCATGACTGATGCACCACTCTACACTACAGCCTAGAATAAAACACAAACGAACGCTGAAGCAAAGAGACGGCTGCGCAGAGCAGCAAGACACCAGCTCCAGGATATTATTGCAGCTTCATGCAGAATGCATTAGCTCAGATGTGGACACAGTTGGTATGCTTCAGACTATGTGACATCTCCATACTTGCGGTATAAAACCTGGAAGTCTGAGAATCTGGGACATTCAGAGAGAACTGAAGTTTTGAAGAGCCAGATAGATTTCAAAAGGTGCAAATGTAGCTCACAACCATTCCCTTGATCTCCAGGTGAATCAAGCCAAGAAATAATGACAAGGATGGAAATAGACAGTATGGAATTGCAGTTCACATTGCAGTTAAATGTCGACATCAAATCCATAGCTTGAATCAAGCAATGCAATAAAAAAAATGCCTCAATGTAAGTGACAGTAGAATTTCCATTCCATTCATTTTCATATCTAGGTAACACAAAAGGGGCAATTGAAAGCAGAATGCACAGTCTCATATCTGACTCCAGTAGCCAGCGAGAATACATTCTGCCCTGTCCATTGAATACATGTTTAGGTAGTTTCCCTGAAGCACTGGAAAATGCTGCAATAACAGATTCAAATAAATAGAGCGCGGAAATGTTTCAGGTGAATGATTTGACACCGTACTACAATAGCTCCATATGTGACAGAGTGTACGGAAAGTTAATTATTAGCTATGTAGCATCGCCAACCCAGAACCAATTCTCTCAGCCTACAGCTAGTTAGATATGCATAGCCACAGCTCAATTCAGCTCAAAACAGCTAACTTTGTTCTTAAGCATTCTTGTCTTTGCATCTAAAAATGACACATTCATGTCCAACCAGATTCAACCTGCTCACAAAGGGCTTATATGCAGACGTTCAGCCCATCTGTTGATACCTTATGTGGACCATGTTCCAAATACAAGGATGAACATGGGGTTGTGAGGGTATTTAACAGTTCCTTCATAAAGCACATGCACTACACTGCATTAAAAATACAACAGTGAATAAAAACAGGAAAGGCTTGATTTTAAGGCTTCTGTAAATTACTTACACTAATAACTGCTGAGAGCGAAAAAAGATACAGGAACCAGATGCCTGAGAATTTAAATTGTAAACACAAATAAACAAACAGGAAAATGTGAACATTACAAACATCAAATATGTCCTGTTTTCAAAGTAAATTGTGCTGTATGATAACTCTTGAAGAAACATTTGCAGTCATTAAGTGTTAGGTCATTAGGTTGTTGAAGGTAATTGTAAATGCATTTGTAAAATTGCTACATATTTCCAGAGAACAACTATTCAAATGATAATTTGCATCACAGAACTCAAATCCCAAAAAGTCATTTCCATCCCTAAACAGCAATGATGAGATTGCATCCTTGGGCTATGGCATTTACTCTTCACAGAACACATAGTCAACGTACAGCATGAGCTAAAATCATTCACAAGCTAATGTGATGAAGACAAAAAAGAACAGAAGCCCCTGTTTTTATGTTTTTAGCATAGGAGAAGGAAACCCAAATAAGGGGTCTCCTAAACCCAGATTAGGGATGTCTTTGACAACCTAATTATAGTAAATTCGCAGCTTTTTTTTATGATTGGTTTAGATAATGTTTTTTTCTTTCTTTACTTTCTTGTTAATGTCCATCTGTCATGATTATACCCAATTACACTCCACGCCACCATACCACTATTAACCTCATGATTCACCAAGAGAAATATGTACAAAATACCTATCTTTGTTTGAAATAAGTTACTATACACTGATGAGCCAAAACATTATGACAACCTGCCTAATATGCTGTTGGTCCTCCATATGCCGCCAAAATTGTGCCACCCACCGAGGCATGGACTCTACAAGACCCCTGAAGGTGTCCTGTGGTATCTGGCACCACAACATTAGCAGCAGATCCTTCAAGTCCTGTAAGTTGCGAGGTGGAGCCGCTGTGGATCAGACTTGTTGGTCCAGCACATCCCACAGATGCTCAGTTGGATTGAGATCTGGAGAATTTGGAGGCCAGGGCAACACCTTGAACACTTCATCATGTTCCTCAAACCATTCCCGAACAATGTGTGCAGTGTGGCAGGGCGCATTATCCTGCTGAAAGAGGCCACTGCCATCAGGGAATACCATTGCCATGAAGGGGTGTACCTGGTTTGCAACAATGTTTAAGTAGGTGGCACATGTCAAATTGTCATCCACATCAACAGCCGAACCCAGGGTTTCCCAGCAGAACATTGCCCAGAGAATCACACTCATCCTGGTGAATCCTGGTGCCATCAGTTCCCCAGGTAAACAGCACACATACACAGCCATCCACGTGATCTACGTGATATACGCAGCAGGGTGCGATGCACTGTGTGTTGTGACACATTCCTCTCGTAACCATCATTAAAATTTTCTGTGACTTGTGCCACAGTAGACTTTCTGTCGGTTCAGACCAGACAGGACAGCCTTCGTCGCCCTCGCACATCGATGAGCCTTGGGCACCCAACACCCTGTCGCCGGTTTTTGGTTTTTTCCTCCTCAGACCACTGTCGGTAGGTACTCACCCCTTCTGGATGAGAGCACCCCACAAGCCTTGCCGTTTCAGAGATGCTCTGACCCAGTCGTCTGGCCATAACAATTTGGCCCTTGTCAAAGTCGTTCAGGTCTTTACTCCTGCCCATTTCTCCTGCATCCAACATGTTGACTACGAGAACTGATTATTTGCTAACCATCTAATCTACCCAGACCTTGACATGTGCCCTTGTTTGGAGATCATCAGTGTTATTCGGTTCACCTGTGAGTGATCATAATGTTTTGGCTCATTATTGTATATAGTACAAGTTTGTCCATGGAGTGAACCATGCCTTGGGAAAACAACAGTGCTGCATGAAATGGAAAATGCTTCCAAGGACTTATGGAATGCAAAAGTTCACAAGGTAAAAATGCTTGATTCTGATCATTATGCATCATTAAATACTGTAACACACTGAGCCTAAAGCAACAACATTCATTTTTAAAAAGAGGGTAACAAAGCGTATGAGAGAATCAAACCAAAATATGCGACAAACAATGGTTTTGTGCAAGTGCAAACAAAAAGGCGATCATATCATTGCACGCACAGCTGGGACGTATACTGGTCACACTAAGTGCACTACAGTCCCTAAGGCCTCCAGGTCAGTTATGACATTCTCCACCACTCTAGATGCTACATATTTATATTGGTTATATTGGCACACCCTGAGGTGAGTAAACCAATATAAGGTATGAAAACACATTCTTGCTGACAATCAAACAGTGCTTGAGAGTACAAAAGATCTCTCCATCAAACAGAACCCCAGGAGGACCATCATGGTAACTTCACAAATGGATAATCGACAGCAATGCACTTGGGTATTTTTTTACAGACCAAAATCAAATTCAAGCCACCAATGACATGACTGCAACCCAAATGTGGTGCATTTCCTATTTATTCCTATTCCTATGCTATTTAAGTTTTGTGTACATGTGCACTTATTTTATTGGTCTAATGTCTCGTCATACCAGTCTAACCAAAGTAGACTTCTGTTTTTTAGCCTCTCCTACTCTACCACCTGAGTTAACCTACCTAGGGATTTACACACTCGGATTGCTAAAAGCATGTAGAATGGTCCTTGGTCTAGCACTCCATATTATTTTGCTTTAAAAAAGAGCCACTGTAGCTTACGTCAGACAAGTAGAAGGTCGATAAGAAGGAATGTTATTTAAAGACTCATACAGTTGACTGCTCAACCATCTATAGATTTCCTTTTTATGTGTCCGCTTAGAATGAAAATTAAATGAAACCACAGCTACAGTTCAACAGGGTTTGGAATCTGCTTAAACAATGTGCTTGTCAATAGTCATAGCTGGAAGGAAAAATATAACATTACACAACTTGAAGTGCAGCACTGCCACCAAATCCCTGAAATATGAATGCAAATACATCAGTCTAAAATACTCTCACTGACCTTTTTTAATGGACAATTCTATTGGTAACTGTAGAAACAGTTTTTACTCTGTGCCCACTGGCTTTGACTTATCAATAGATGACACTATTATTCATTATTCATTGTTCATTATTTCATCAAAATAATTGTCTACCTATTATAAGTCCATAATCCTGGACACCAAAAGGATGTAAAATTGCTTTAGTTAACAGCATTATTCCTAAAATGCTGCATAAACCATGTTCAAAATGACATTCTCTTTTATGATTGTGACAATGCGATACATGTCTTAAGTTTCTTCGGTAAAACAGGACTGCATAGTTGAAAACAGGGCAATGAATCTTTTGGTCAAAAGCTGCCATATGCCCTTTATCTCCCGCCTCCAGCCTGGCCAACCTGGCAGCCTGCCTTCTAGTGAGTTAACATTTCAAATCAACTGTAGGAAAATATGATGCTATTCAGACCCTAACTCCACCAACAAACTCAAGCTGCATGGAGTCACAACAGCTCAGATTTCAATCGTTAATTACAGCTATTACCACTTCAAAGAGGATAGCTTGCCTGCCCACTTCATACATTAAAATCTCTGTCTCAAACAGTTGGTGAGCACCTGGCATTGGTAACTCCAATCAACATCGATTAAGCAGCCTCCCATTCTGTCAGCTGCAGACTGTCAGAGGAAGAGTATGAAAGCACTGCCTCTCCGCCTTGTTTTACCTCACGCAACCTAACTTTCTCATCCGGGCCGCAACACAGCTATAGTCACAAAATTTCACCTGAAAAAACTGAATTTCCTTTGCTTCTCCGATACATACATTTCAGTAAAATCTTGTGCAGTGTGAGAGTTTTCAAAAGTTTTCTAAAAATGTGCCTGTGTTTTGAGGTTGAGTGGAGTGGAGCACTGGAGATGTGTCTCCGTGAGTGACATGAAGTGTCGGCTGAGAAAGAATAATACAGCAAAAAAAAGAAAACGGCACAAAATGAGCGTGCAGCCACAGAAGCTGATAAGTACATTTCAATAATGTAATCCTACTTTTTCATAGTTCAGGTTCAATCTACAGTGCCAGTCAAAAGTTGGGACACAGTTTTCCTTCTTTATTTTTTATTTTGTATTATGTACTATTCATTATAATCTACTATTGTTAAAGGGTTATCCAGAGTGTCTCTGCTAAGAGATCATGGAAGGTATGCTCATTATCATGGAGAAGAATAATGAAGTTGCTGAATTCTCTTAAAAAAACGGTAAAGCTATATAAAACGGTAAAGCTCTCCTGTTTACTCAACCATGGGAATCTGTATGTCAAAGAGGTACATTTTTAATACATTTATTGTGAGCAATTTCCCAACTGGAAACATTAAATATGGACCTGACTTTGACATTGTAAGACTGAGATTTTGCATAGCCAGTTTAGGTACATATAGTAAATTTTAATAACAATTCATGAGCTATCTGTTTTATTAATGTTATCAGATAATTTTATTGGGAAATTCTGTACTAAGAATGCACATGTCTTTACAAAGCATTCCCTTCAATTTGATTTTGTCCCCCTTGCTCTGCTCCACAGCTATTTTTTGTTGTTAACCCCTGTGCCAGTCAGTGTTTCCATCAGGTGAGCACTATCCTGTTGAACAGAAGCAAATTGTAAATTTTTGTCCTTATAACTGCCACAATTGCCAGCTGTACACTGTCAGCCACACAAAAGAAAACAAATGCTGCATTCATCCTTTTTTGAGAAACCTTGGCCACTTCCACACCTCAATGCCTACATTATCTGAAATGATGGTGTGTCCTTGTCATCGCCTCAAAAATGTTTTCTCTACTTATTTTTCCTGCTGCACAGTCAATATTTACATGTTACAAGACAAAGTTGAGTGTACAGTGGAACTTGCAGCAAAATGGAAATCTACACACAGACGAGCAGAAGCAGCACTGCTTGTTTTTCTTCAAAACCATGAATGCAGGGAACTGTTTCAAGGCCCTCCATATTTACATCACTCTCCATAGCATTCTCCATATTCTTTTGAGGAGGGGCAGGAGTACACAGTAGGCAGGTATTTCTGTATCATTTCACTAGCTAGAAATTCTTCACAGGTCCTCTGTCCACATTACCACAGGGGAGATACATGTTTTGCTAAACAATGAGGCTTCTCGTGGTTCTCCCTCACCTAGAGACTGTCTTGGTATGTGAGAATCATCTGTGGTGAGGGAGAACCTGGATTCTATTTTAATACCGTGAGAAAGACGCCATTCCCTGGAGAGTGCTAGTCTCAGCTAGCTGAGCTAGTTAAAACACAATCCACCTTTTCCCCTCAAGTGTCTCCTTAATCTTAAACGTGTACCATATTTTAAAACTCTAGCAGAGTCTGAATATTACACACATTATATGCAATACTATAGTGTAGATCTGAGAAGTGCTAAAAAACTGGACAGTTCACTCCTCTATACTATATGTATTAAACCCTTCTCACCTGCACGTGGCTCCACAGTTCGGTTACCATCTGTGTCCATGAAGATAAAGCGCCCCCCACCAAAGTCACTGCCATAGTCTGACAGATACAGCAATGACGTGTAGTCAAAGGAGCCATACGTCACCTGCAGGAAATGAACACAGTAGTGAGGGCTGAAACATTAATGACATCACTGGAAGTGATTTTATCAAATACCTAGAGGTGCTGCAACCCCACAGGCTACGGAGATACCTTTCATTAACCTCGGAAACCGCAGATGATTATTTTAACCAGTCAAATTTGATCGTCGAGAACCAAAACGAAGCGAAAACCATAGATCTCCATGACTAAGAAAAACAAGGCTTTTTCAAATTTCATTCCTTCAGATACCTTATATTTACTGTTCACATTTATAAACAGAGAAAATATATTTCTTTAAGATAATGAATTGTAGTGAGTAGCTAAAGTAGCTTACATAACCACAGCCAGCTAACATCTGTATCATTCAAAAAATCCTTAATTTGGACAAAAAACTCAATTCTTAAGTTAATATTTTTAGTAAGAAATTCTAAAAACTAATATTAAAGACATGTCATCTAGTTTATCTGTAAGTGTTTGCAACAATTATGGTAATGTAGCCTCAGTACAAACATTTAAGGATCCCACCAAGGATGCTACCTTGGATGTAGCATCCAAGAATGTAACAGCATACTTACCATAATCATCATGTACTGTGTTTATTAAAAAAATGATCTTACAAGTGCTGACAAAATTACAGAATTAATTTAAAAAATTAAAAAAAAATTTTAAAAATTAAAATTAAAAAAACTCTACCCAGATAAATGAATTAATTTAGGCAAACTTCCACAGTGTACAGGACAATTTCAAGTGTTTGGCCAATGACAATGACAAAGACAATTGATACCTGAGAGACATGAAAATATTTAGATTTAATTTGGGTTGGCTAGGAGCAATTAAGCATTAGGAGAAAGAAACTGTTGTGCTATTCTGCTCCAATTTTGTTCAACTGTATGGGCAAACATGAAAACCTAAAAGAAATTAGACAGAGGTGACATAGCCACATGCAGCAGCACAGGGTTTGGCTGACAAACTAGACGTGTAAGTGAAACGCTGCAGGCTCAATTCCCTAACGGGGAGCTATCATAATACCCTTGAGCACAGCACTTGACCAGAATTGCTTCTGTAAGTATCCAGCTGTATAAACAAAAACTGTGAACATCACACTGGATGAGGGCATCTGGCAAGCAACAAAAAAGAATAATAAAAATGCAGCAAATAATTGAGCCCCAAACAAAGAGGCTGGTAGCTGACCAGGGGATGTCTAAAAATTCTAGAAACTTTTTTCAGAAGAGTGAAACTGACCCAAAAAATAAACAAGAATTGTTTCAGCTGTAGTTCTCCAGACACACCATATGCACTGCTTTTTACTCAATAATTAAGTCTGAGCAGATACTGAAATCTGTTTGACATATCTAAATTTCATTTTCCATTTTGTTTGTGAAAGATATATATACATTACATGGGGTTATGTGCTAAGTAAAATTGCTCTAGACCCTACCAAAAACCAATTACTCTTAACCAACAAAATGGAATGTGTCTGTATTGTGTAAGGAGCTTAAATAAATAGAAATAACCTGTAGACACACCTTTACCTTTTGATGAAACATACATCCAGGACACCATATCTGTAACAAAGAACTAATAGCTGATACTCTGATACTTGTCAATGGCAGATCAGTGTTTATAATTCAAGCCTGATTCACTGAGAGCTCATCTATACCAATGATAATGTGCAGGACCAGACTATGAAACACTGGCATTGTGTGCAGCAAGTGAGCAATTTGTAAAAGACAGCAAAGTGACTGATCTCTTTAATGTCTAAAAGGGTGATTACATTATGTTTTAAAGGTAACTAAGGTAAGAACTGCAAGCAACCACAAGTTGTCAGAGACTCAAACAAAAACCCTTCATCTAATTTTTCCCACTGGCTGTTTTAAACATAAATAGAACTTACTTTACAATTTTACAGAGATCAAAGCTTCATTGCCGCAAACAAAAAGTACTGAACAGCAGATGAACATAACAGCCCTAAATGAAACTACTTTAAACAGGCAGTTCAAAGGGGAAAAGAATTTTGAAGTTAAATTTGATCACATCTGTTTAATTTTCTATTAAAGAGTACAATGTTTGCACAAAATAAATACATAAATAAATAAAGGCATGCTATTTGGGTTTTGTGTGGCATAGTATCTGTACAGCTTTGAAATTACCCTGATTCAACTTTCTTCTATTGTTTTGTCATATTAAGAAATCTTCTTTGAGAAATTTAGCTACACAATCAAAGCCATTCAGTTTACCCTTTTTGTCTGCTCTCACTTTACTTTATGGACTTCAATTTGTAATTATGCATACACATAAACGTGCATACTATTAGGCATCCCTTGTTTTTGACACAGTTAAGATCTAGTATACAGGAGGGAACAGATTGCAGGAGGCTATCTGGACGCATAGAGTGCAGTGTGCCTTGTCTCTGTGTGGGTGTTTATATGTGCTAAGCAGACAGGTGAATGTTAGGGCTGTTAGTGTATGCAGGAGGCTTATGCCAGTGCACTTCTCTCTGAATGTCCATAACTAGATGTATGTGTATGTGGTATGAGTGCGAGTGTGTGTGTCTGTGCACATGTGCTACCTTGTCAATGTGTGGATGCCAATATTCATCATGAGTGGTCTTGGCCTCAGTACTATTGATGCGGGAGAAGAAGGTGGGCTTGGTGAGGTACATGCGGGAGGGGTCCAGTCCAAACGTCTCTGCTATCACTCCCTGAATCCTCGCTCGCACTGCCCTGAGATGGAAATATTGGGAAAACTTTACAATCTGAATCTGCATGAGAAAACAATATGTGTTAATCTTGAATGTAAATCAACCAAGCATCTACCCACAAGGTTAATTAGCTTATTATCCATTTGAACAACATGAATCACACTTCACACTTGAAGGGTGCACGAAAAGAAGTATGATCAGTGATCAGCATACCGGTAGAGCTGGAAGTCCTCCTCAGAAAATACTTCTTTTATCTGCTCCCCAAAATACCTAGAGCAACACAGAGGAAGATAAAGAGAGTGGAAATGACTTTACCAATGGTAAAAGGGTCCCGGCACTGTAAGTGTTATTCACCACCACTTAAAAATAGCTATTGCATAAACACGTTAGCTACCTGATTATCGACCGTTAATGATGAGCCATAATTAGTATGCAAGAGGTGGCAGGATCGACGCACAGGCAATTGTGTGACATTGTCATAACCAATGAAATACGCAGCTGTCACAGCCTTGCTTTGCGGAACTTAAGGCCGTCGGTCGTCATGACCCTGAGCTCTGGGACATGGCCAGGGAACAGAGATGGGCCAACAGGGAATGTTCCAGAGCGTGAGCAGGCAGCAGAAACAGTAAACAACAATCAGATCAGCCTCCGCAGGGAGGACAGGGTTTCGTGGCAAGATTATCATGCTCTGCGTGAAGTAGCCCTCGGATTTAAAATCTGAATTCCCCGCAGTGATGTTCTTTGATCTATGGAGAAAACATATAAACAGCCAAACTAAAGGAAACAGGGTGGTCAGACAGGGAAATCACAAAGCATCCAGATGATCTGTTTGAGATCAGTTTTCCCTCACCTATAGATGTTCACAAACTGCTTCCCCATTGACAATGCCCCAGAATGTAAGTCCAAAATGGAGGCCTGCATGGGAAGATATGGAGAACAATGAAAAAAAAATCAAGCTCTGTGCATTAGGATTTTGACTTGACCCCTCATCATAAAACCCACACAGAGTGGGAGTTGGTTTCTGTGAAGATACTGTCAAACCAAATATTGATTTTTTAAACCAAAAATGTTACACTGGTTAAAAAATAAATAAATAAATAAAGGATAGATCAGGTGCTGCTGTGGTTCAGCCAAACTCAACAAGACTGCTGTCGTGCTGCCTCAGGCCACACCCTTCCACCAACCACACCTTCTCTAGGTGAACCTATCTGGGCCTGGCTAATAAGGTACAGTCAGTTTTCAATTACTGTTTTAAGGCTGTGGCACATCACACAGATTTGAACAGAAGGAGATCCAGGCAAGTGATTTTGTGTGTGTGTGTGTGTGTGTGTGTGTGTGTGTGTGTGTGTGTGTGTGTGTGTGTGTGTGTGTGTGTGTGTGTGTGTGTGTGTGTGTGTGTGTGTATATATATATATATATATATATATAGGTATGTGGACATCTTGGTAGGAGAAAAGACATAAGTTGTCCAGATATTATTTTGTACAAGTCCTTTTGAAAAATAGTGAAATACTAGGCAGGACAGTACCTAAGTTAGTAACCTAAGCTAGATGAGCAACAGTGTCAGACCAGGCTAACAACAATCCCAAACCAGTGAGTGTGAGCATAGCACCATTCAAGCACTACCACAAGTTAACCTGGGAGAACTTGCATTTTAGTGAGCTGTCCCTGGATCACCTATATTGACTCACCACAGAAAATGGATCACGTTGTGAAAGAGGCTCCCTCCCTGCAGTCAGCACCCCCCCTTCATTAAATACCTTCACACTCAGTAAGCAAACACTTTGCATCCAGCTGCAGGGCGGAAAACAGCAGGGTCATCCACGAACTCTCCAAATCTGTTTATGCAAAATATCCTCAAACCCACAAGAATGTCTTTCCCTCTCACCCGGCTAAAGCCCTGTTAGAACCCACATATACTAGAGTTTTGATCATCAAGTTTAGATCAGGTCAGGCTGAAATTATCATTAAGGACTCCCACTTGGGCCAGGTTTGGCTGGAGTATGTTAATGCAAAATATATCAATGAGAACATGCACTTATTAAAAACAGGCCAATGACTAGACTTTGTAGCCTGAAACATTTCATGTTGCATTATTATTATTCTTTGATGCTCTTGTGTCAAATGACCACAGGGCAGTGTGTTAGTTAGTTGTTCCTGGACAAAAATGGAATCTGACATAATTATCTAAAAGACAGGTTATTGGGGCAATGTGCTCTGGTGGCAATTACCTCAAAGGGAAAATCTGAGAGATAGAAAAACACTGATTTGGTGGTTACCCGTGAATGTACCTTCGGATCTCTACACGGAAAAATGTGCAAGAATTAAAAGGGTAGAAAGACCAGGACTTCTTTTCTACTATAACATGCTCACCACCGGCTTTAGGCTGCATCACAAGCTTTCATTTTCTGATGGCTTCTTAAGCTTGACAGTCTAAATTGAGTCATTTAGGCTATAGGTGCCTTCTATGAAAAGTGCTCTGTTTGCTGTGTTTTAGATACCTAAATTTAAAAAAAATTGCTGCTATCTTCAATAACCAAACTTGCAATTTTAATACATCATACATATTACATCAATTATTTTTAAGTATGTTACATTTGTGGGATAAAAAGTACACATTTATGATTAGCACAAGTTGGGCCAGGTCAGACTTGGACTTACGAATCTTTATGCGCCTTTGGATTGAGTCAGGTTAAAACCGAAAGTTCACCGGATGTCATTCAAGTTCAACAAGCTTAAGCTGGATCCACCTTACTTTTGAGGCCTGTATCTACACATATCTACACTTCTCAACACTCCAAGGATTCTTGCTTAATTGCTTGTGGGCAAATTTCAGCCCAGTGAGTGTTTTCATGAAGACGCTCTAAGAGAGTAGTTCATTAAATTATGAATACAGTATATAGCTAATATCAGGAAATTTTTTACAACTGTAGTATTGCAATAGGTGTTACCAGGGTAAGTAAAAAGGTGCCTTAAATTGCTAAAGCTAGATAAAGAATTTAAAGGTCCATTATCGGTTATTGTAAAAGGTTGGCCAGTTGTGTTTTCTCAGTGAAAGGATAAGAACCACAATTTAAAATTATAGCCTCTACATTAATACACAAAGCAATGTTTGTCTAATCAGAACAACAATGAACCATATTTCATACTGGTAAAAGTATCCATTTTTAAAGAAAAATATCACAAACGTTGAATGGTTGTTTGTGTCTGTTCAAGTAACTGCACAATTAGTTAACAACTGTGATCCAAGCCAGGATATTTATTTACCATTGACGTATTCAGTTTATAAATATTTTAGTTCCTTTATTTCTTTTACAAAGAAATTTTACATTGATCAATGCCACAGCTAATACCCACACAGTTTTTAAAGGGTCACAATCCCGGGCCTTGGTCTCACTTAGCTTTCCTACCCCTGGCATAAATAATAATTCATCATCAGCTACAATTATGCACCAGACCTGGATTTTCCCGGATTGCACATTTTTAAAGTAAGAGCTCAGAGGCTGAGCATGCTGGAACCCTGACTCATCTAGGCTTAGCAGTCGCTGATCTCCAAAGCTCAGCTTAAACCTGGAGCTTTCCTTTTTACCACAAATTACTGCAGCCTGAAGGAAATGAAGTAACGAGGCTATTCGGTCCAATATGATATGAGACACTACAAAAGTCTCCAACTTTTGGTGGACCAGTTTTAATTGTTTTAATCGTATCGTATTTTAAATTATCTAAAAGCACAGAAACAGAAGACTTCCAAAATAATTTCACTAATTTCTAAAGGCTGGGTAAAAAATATCAGTTACCCACTGAAATGACAGGAGAATATCTGACCTTGCAAACACTCAGTTCCCCTGGGGGGAGTTTAAGTTATATAGTTATGCAGGGAAACATCAGCAACACAAAGCAATGTGCATTAAAATTAAAATGTATCTATTACCACACTGCAATATAATGATGCAAGACCCCTGAGAAATGCACACATTATTCAAACAGGTTCATATACTATTACTCTCTGTGCAGACTGCTGAATGTTACAGACACTCTTTTTTCATTATTGTCCATACAAATACATACATAACTGAAGCAATACATTAATATTTCATAGTGGAATCTTTTCTTGGAAGATAATGAGAAGTGCGCTACCGAACAAAGCAACTTCTCAGGGACATAACTGCTTTCACTGACCACAGGCTGTGGAATTCACCTGGGATCCCACTGTATAAAAATTTCCATAAATAAAATTTCTGGTCCAGTGCATATTCACAAGTAAAAAGGAACAGCTGGAGCGATTACCGATAGAGCTGGCTTCTGTAGCAGTCTGCCCTCTAGTGTACAATGCTGGAATGGTTATCCATTAGAGTCCTCTAAACTGCATGTTACAAAATCAGCTAGGAGAAATGATTCCGTAAAGCTATGAACCATGATATTACAGAGAAACAGTGTTCATTTCATCTACTCATCAGTCTTTGTCTGTTTAAAAGATGGGCCTAAACGAAGAGATGCAAAAAATAGTCTTCTCTCGGTTAAACTACTGATATATTATTCTACAGGTTGACTACTCACACCTCCATCAGACCCCGCCAGTGCCATCCCCCTGTCCGCCAACCTGCAGGTGAAGACAGGAACAGGCGGGTAAGGTGAGGGCAAGTGGACACACACACAGGCAAACCCATGGGATTTCGTATAAGAGACTTTAAAAGGCTTTGTCTGAGAGCGAGTGGGTCAGCCCACAAGAGTGTATTAATTTTGTCTGAGAGTCTGTGAGAGAGCGGACTTCCTCACCTCCTAAGCATCCCGGCCTCCTCGCGGGTGACTACGTTGTCTGTCACGGCTCGTCCACAGGTCTGGGGGGTACAACCTGGGAGCAAGACATGTCACGTCACACGAAAAGAACACAAAAAGAAGGGAGAGGGTTCTGGCCATGAAGGGGGCTCTGACTCATCACAGCAGGTAATATGTTCATAAAAAACATGTTGTTTTTTTTTTACACCAAAAATGTAATACCTTTGTATTTCTCAAGCTGTGTAAAGCAACAGGTTACTGGTTTGTCTCTGAATTATGGTTTCATCCAAAATAAGATATCTGTTGCACATCTTCTTTTCCTTTCATTCTGGTGGAATAATTTACACCCTTTTTGATAGCTGTGAAAAATATACTACGATCTCAAACAAACAAAAAATATTTCTTTCAAGAAGATATATAACACCAGTGCCTCGTTTTAATAGTGTTTTCATTCTTGACGCATTTTTTTTGTCTTCTTGTTGATTTATGGACAATGGAAAATGTGTGGCCTGGACTAGGGCCACAGGAGCACTTGTTAACTCAGGAGTACTCCATGTTTGGGGTGCCAGTGCTTTTGAAGTGGTTGTGGAGGTAATACATTCCATATGTGAGAAGCTCAGGAGAGCTGTGGAGAGGAGGTAAAGGCTGCCCATCATGCACCAGTGATCTCAGGCCCTGTGCCAACCACTGGAGCAGCTGCAGTCCTCCTCTTTACACATGCGTTGTCTCTTTGACTTGAGTAATATCAGCCACATAGTTTCAACTCGTAACGGCAGTGTTTTATTATAAAGAATCATCTTCCCACCCCAAGGTTTGATCAAGCAAAAGCATTTGCGAGTACTTTTTGTCTGTTTGCAAGTACGTCTTCAATTTTGCATTTTCTTCTCATTTTGGCACAATGCAGCCACATTATACACCAACACATATGAGCATATCACATATTGGTACAATTCAGGCTCCATAATCATAAATAAAATACCAAGTGCTAAATAATTACCTACTGTCTCCATTTTATTTGTACTGGACTCTAGTTAGATATTAACTCCTTCGGCTGTATCATTGATCTCATAAATATACCTCATGAAAAGGGCAATTAAGTAAACTCTAAATGGATTGTTGAATTACTCCTGAAGCTGGATCAGGTAGCTGACTTTCTCAGGTTTAGTTGCCATAGCCTATATACTGTTCATCTAGTTTTGCCATATTAGACCCTAATTTCAATTATAAACTTTACTGTTTTTATTTTACTTGTAAACTGCTTGAAGCAAGCAGCCTATTCACCTGAGAGACATTTTCAGCTTTACCCTGTTCAAGTGAACACAACCCCAGTCTCAAACTTATGAACCCATTCATTCTTTAAGTGAAAAGAGAACATAACAAAGGACAATCAGATAATCTCTGTAAGAGCCCCTCAGCATACTATTGTTTACCAGAGTGCTGTAAACCAGGTGACTGAGGTCATTTTTATTCATTTAATTATAAGGAGAACAAGGTTCCAGACTGATGCATTTTACCTCCATCAATAAAAGCAAACAGGACCCTGTCCCTCCCTATTACGTGTATAAAAATATTATTGTTCTGCAGCTTAACAATCATAACAATTTAAATGAGCATTCCCATAAATGTGGTAATCTGTACTGTTACTTCCATGTTTCATTTTCTCATTTTTCCATTGGAGGGGAAAAATGAGAAAATACGAAAAACAGTTCTCAACAACAAAATGGTTGAAGGAAAACTGGGTAAAGATTATGTCAATGGGCATGATTCATGTCACGTGAAGATATTTTATGACATCATAATTCTTTCACCTTAACTCACACACATTTAGCAAGGGAAGATCTCTTCAGGCCAGTAGCATTGCTAATTCACCTACCACCAGCTAAATATAATGAAGACAGACCGTTCTGAAACAGTTTTGATGAACATCGTATTTTACCGTTTTAGATTAAATCAGATCCCTCAATTTACCTCAGCGTCTTTGCAGTAATATAGTACATACTTAGCGAAAACCACACATTAAAAAACACAAATTTTGAATGATGATACAGGAGAGAAAAACAGACCACTTCCTGAGTGCCATAAAGAGCCTTAACTGACCTGGGTAGCGCTTGTAACTGTCATAATCCTCAGAGCACTGGACCTTGAAAACCCTTGGCTGCTGGACGACCTCACCTTGGCGGACAAGGGTCTCTGTGATGTCACTGTCAAAGCCAAAGTACAGCCAGCCCGCTCCACCACATGCCACAAAAGCTATCAATACGAGTAGAAAACTCCGGGGCCCTTTCCAAAAAGAGGCCTGTCGGTGAGCATTTCCCCTGCAGGAATTTAAATGACAGGTTTCAGACATGCTGGGCAATATGCACAGAAATTAATCAATTTTAAAAGATCAATTAAAAATTTTCTGACTCACAAAATTTGTAAGTCAGAAAATTTTATCCTTTAATATTCACAAATTCCATTTGTTTTCCACAGAGGAAAACTGTGCATGAGGTAGCAAGCAGTGCCCTGCCAAGACCGACACAGGGACAAGAAGCATATGTACCAACCAGCAGAGGTTTATTTTAACAAGAAGCATGTACAGATTAGGCAATGTTTCCATAAACCTATATAATTACACTTCCTGCCCGAATTATACTCACTTCGAGAAAATGGTTTTAAAACTATCATTTGTTGATTTCTTTTTCTCATGTATCACAATCATAGCAAAAAAGTTTTCCTTATTAAGACGAAGTTTGGATTTCTTGCTTTGCCGATAAAGGTTGACTGCTTGATTGCTTCTGTGACCTCCATCTAAAGGCAGACTTGCTGTGAACAAAGGTACTAATATTGCCATCTAGTGGATGGGTCGGAACTTAAAGATTTTTAGTTTTATTTTTGTCCATTGACACGTGCAGTACGAAAATTACGCACAATTGCATGCTATTAATGAAAACTGAGAAACGGGGTTCAAAATTATAAAAAATGAGTGAATAACTAATTCACTTAGGGGCGGTAATTAGTTCTCTTTAACTGTGCTTTTCTACAACCATTTCAAGTAAGATGCCCAACATCCAGCTGCGCAGCCTTGCATGATTGCCACATCATTTGCAGTATGGAATATTGACAGGCCAACTACCTTTCACCTTGAGCAAGTTCTTGGTGGTCATGAACGCGCTACTAGTCTCGTTGACCAGGCTGTGGCTGTGCTGAGCTGTCCCTCGATAAGCAGCTGTCTAGCTTTTTATCTGGACAGCTAGAGTCTAGAGAGTGAACTTATCATCATACTGTCTTGGCTAATTAAGTGAACTATACCTCACGTGGGTATGTGAGAGTCACTTGAGTGTCCCGCCACTTTCTTTCATTAAAACGATGCAAGCTAGCAATAGCTTGGTAGGTAGCTCACTAGCTAACTTACCTTTTAATTTTTTTTTCAATCCCGTTATTGTCAGTTGATTTCGCATTTGCTCTTCGTTGTATAGGCATTTTGCAGGCTCTGCCTACGTTGGTAAAGGCCTGAATGATTTTTAGCTACCTACGCGGTGGATAGTACTGCGCTCCACTTCATTCATAAACCATGATCCAAAACATAAGATGAGACCCTAAGAACCGTGTCGCTCTAGTATTTTAACTGGTTCTTACATATGTCCATATTTTCATTGGTCTACATTTTCCTGTGTCTACAGTTTGATGACGCGGCGCTGTCTTGAACTCGCACGTAGTTTGCTAACACATGTGGCGTTTGTTTTTTCAGCTAAATTTTGTTCATTTAATTGTGTTATGCAGTTGTTACTGAAAATATAACCAAATGCCGCAGGAAACAAATTCAGTTTTGACATTTTATTCAAGGCCGCTGTATCTGTAGCATAGGCTAATTGCTAGTTACACCGTTGATACAGTGTGGTGAGAACTGGCTAGCCCGTTAACTGACAACGGGGACAACTGAAACTAAGAATAGTTAGCTAGTTGTCAGAATTATCTGCATCAGCTAAAGAGAAGATATGAATGATATACATTCAGGAAGACAACAATATTTCACATTCAATTTCAGTTCGTTTAGAGCTGTACTTTTATGTCTAGTCCCCGCCTCTTCACAAGGGGACCAATTAAACTACAGCGATTGTTATGTTAGGACCAATTACAAGCGACATCGTATGCGGTTCCTGGACACCTTTGATGAGTGTACGTAGAATCAGCTCGCTTACGCTGATTCCTGATCAGCTTCAGTTTTTATTATCATAGTTTGGGTATTAAGTGTGGGTTGTGTCAGCTGATCCTGGATCATCTTTCATATGAAGAATCAACGCGAAACCTTTACGGAACTTGATCAGGCAAAATTAATCGATTACTCGTTTTGTTTACAAGATCTGGACTTAAAACCAGAACCCAACTAGTAAGGCGTATTTGTCACCCACCTCTTTCGATACTGACCGTTGCATCTGTTGTCGGTATGGTTGCATGCTTGAAAAATAAGATAGTAGACCTAAACAGATGGAAAATCGAGGCAGCTAGAAAGCTACACTTTGCTACAATAACTTTGTATGGATTGTGTCAGTTAGGTAGCTAGCTAGAGCAGGTAAGGTTACACATTTCAGTTACTTTTAGCGAGGTGGTTTGTCACAGAAGTTGACCCTCCGCAAATAATGTTTGGCTGCTTTCTGCTGTACGGTGGTTTTTACAGCAACCAATGCGCAAGCTAGAATAACAGGTTGCACTCAACTGTAGTTGATTGAAGCTTGTGGTGGCACAAGCTAGGCTGATGAAAATGGCGATATAGTATGAGGTGTACGCCTTATGACAGATGCTGATAGTCGCATTGATGCCCACAAGACATAAGACATAAGAGAGCTTTATTGTCATTGTTCAGGACAACGAAATTACAGTGGCGCTATATCAATATACACTACATATTCATTATCAGTGTGGCTACATGCCTGACCTAATTGAATGCACCCTTCTAAAGCGACCTGGATAAGACATTTTGAAGAATTAATACGTCATTATCAATACAGTGGTTATGTTTCATTTCCGGAATGGGTCGCCTTTCGTCAGGCCAGATGCGAGAAAACCGATTCACCCTTCGGTCTGGGCTCTGGCAGAGCGACTAAGAACGTGGTTAGCTAAAGACAGCGTGCATTTTTTGTATTGCAGTTAATGGGAGATTGTGGGAAATTGTCCACAATATCGCTATTTACTCGAGATTCAAACCTTGGAACTTATTTCGACCTTGTGTTTCATGAGGTGGAAAGTGTTAGCAACGTAATGATCCGAAATACGGGTTTGACAGTTGGAAAATTCAAAACGTATTTCTTTGTAACAGCTTCTCTGGTCATGTACACTTTAAACCTTAAACTGCCGTTTCCTCTTTAACACTGTATATTCATGTATCCGGGTGTCCCACCATATATGTTCAGGTGTGGTTCCTACGGAATATTTAGCCAAACGACAGAAGCATTTCCTTCGGAGTGATATGTGTGAGATATTTATGCCAGAAATTGCTTCAAATAATCTCCCTGTCCTGAGCACGAGCCCTCTTAGTATAAAATGCAGTCTGATCTGACATCCTGCCTCCTCACGATCACAGAGTCGACCTTGAGATGTGCCTTCTGGTATTGCTCTCAGTCAGGACTTCTGTGAAAATTGGTGCATTTGTGTATAGATGTGTGCTATCCAGTCTGTTTTGGTTTTCTCCATTAAACATAACCTGCTTTGTTTGTGATTGTATGGGCAAAGTGTGTGGGTAAACTACATGTTCTTTCAGCCCATGCATCATTCCTGTCAGTGGCTGAGGGCAGATCTAGGGCTACTCAGTGTCCCAGCGGTTCTTGCGCAAAGTACTGTCATTGACATGTGTTAATCAGGCATTTGAATATTTCATCATTGTCTGAGAAGAGTGGCCACTGCCCTATTAGGGCAAAACCTGGCTTGGAAAGTACTGTTTCAGCAAACAGATCAATTGCTTGTTTGCTATGTTGAACACACCCTGGGATGTGCCACGTGTATACAGAGGCCCTGCCCACAGGATAGTAGACACTGTAGTAGTAGATAGTAGTCCATGGCCTACGCAGCTGTGAGCAAGCTGCCCCAAGATCGCATGGTGGCTCAGTCCACAGTGGGGTGTTTTGGTGTTTTGGAGCCCCATTTGATTCTGTCTGGGCTGAAGCAAACTGGGCCAAGCTAGGCACACTCATGAGGTATTAAAAGCTTGATGCGTGGACACCATATGAACAGCATGAGTAGCTTTAGCCTGCAATGTACTGTATATGTCATTATTCAGCCTCTTATTGTGTGTCCTGGCTTAAACCTGTGTCAGCAGCAGGGAGGTGGCATGGCAGGAAAATATTTGGGATAATAATCTCACCCATGTCCTGTGTAATGAAATGTTTCCTCTCATTTTTCCGCTGACCTGTTACTTCCACAATTACATCCATAATTCAGTGTTAGTCAGTTACAAAAAATTAATTAACTGAAGCTTAAAATGGCATACACAGTCAAGATGGGTAAAAATGCAATATGCATATTCAAGCACTGATAAATCATCAAAGCTGTTTTTCCTTTTCAGATCTCTGTCACATCTCTAACCATGAACACCCCACATTGGACCACTGGAAAAAAAATTGTTCACCTCGATTTCAAGGGAGCTCCACCTAGAATGAGCTACCTGCAGAAGGTAAATTTAGATAGCAATCATTCTCTAGCAATCAGCAAAGAAGTAATGCTCTAATCCTGTTGCAAATGAATAGTTTCCCTCACATTATTTTTGTTTAGATAGACATCAGTTCTATAGTTTCTGAAAGGGATGTGTGTGCAGTTCAAAAGCCCTGTCACTGCACAATTTTGTCATCGCCCAAAACAAGACACGATCAACAATAACTGAAACTAAAGGCTAGTATGAGGTTTTTGAACCCAAATTTGTAAATCTGTGTTGTTATTTCCTGTATTCTCTCTGTCTTTCTCTCTTCTCTCCACCTGTATTTCCAGCTCATCCCTCTGATTGCTCACCTGGGTGCAGATGGCTTACTTTTAGAGTATGAAGACATGTTTCCTTATGAGGGAGAGCTGAAGGTCCTTCAAGCTACTGATCATCCTCCATACAGGTGTGGTAACAAGAACACTATTGCCGTTCTACATAGCACATTCAAAACAGTCCTGAGTACTTTTCAGGTTTTGTGTTTGTTTTTTTTCCACCAGTTATCCACAGCTCTCCTCTGCAATGTTAGGCAGCATATTCACTTTTTACTTTATGACCTTACATTATTATTAGGCAACCATTATTTAACACAAACCTTTGAAAGCTTTTGTAATGGTGAGCGTTGACTCCCACACCCTCTTCCATATTGTCCTTAGTTGTTATTGCATGGTTTTGTCTGAACATCAAAAATACTTATTTCAGAATTTTGCTGTATAGGAGCTTCTATTAATAATTTTCCAAAGTGCATTTCAGACGTACGTTTTGATGCGTACACCCCCCACCGTCCTCCAGCCTTCCTCCTGATGTGTGCAGCTATGAGTGGTTTCTCAAGTTTTTTAGTCATGTCTTTGAAACATGACTGGGGGAAAGGGGATGTCATCACGACTTAATCATTTCCATTGGCAAAATGATTTTTTTCTCACAGTCCTGAGGAGATTAAGATGATCCAAGATGTGGCCAAGTCCAGTGGGTTAGAGGTCATTCCCTTGGTTCAGACTTTTGGACATCTGGAGGTGAGTTTGTAGAACCTACCTGTGTCACTATAGTTACTGTCTGTATAATCTGTGTGAGATCACGTCCGTGTTTGGGAAAGGAATGGGAGAGTGACATAAGCTTGTACTGTTATGATGAATGTTGCCATGAGTACCTTAGAAATGTCCCAAAAATAGAATTGTCTCATATTCCATCTCTCACACTCTCACACATTTTCATTCTGTCTGTATCTCTTTTTCTGTCACCGTCTTCACTTTCTAAAGTCTTCACTAATATGTGAAGTCTTTTGATGGTTCGATAAAGGGTGTCAGAAGTCAAGTATCTCACTCTGTT
Source organism: Megalops atlanticus (assembly GCA_019176425.1). Lineage (NCBI taxonomy): Eukaryota > Metazoa > Chordata > Actinopteri > Elopiformes > Megalopidae > Megalops > Megalops atlanticus. The sequence continues at coordinate 21,923,640 of CM032875.1, read as the reverse complement.
GCTCTCTCTGTCACATTTTCTGACTCATTGCGTTCCCTTCGCTCAGTTTGTTCTGAAGCACAGGGCATTCTGGGAGCTGCGAGAGGTGGGTTTCTGCCTGGGTACATTGAATCCTCATCAGGAGCAGAGTGTGAAGCTGCTGCTGGACATGGTGCGCCAGGTGCTGGAGCTGCATCCTGATATTAAGTGCCTACACATCGGAGCAGATGAGGTACTGCATTTCTGTAGCATAATTACGGATAAAGGATTGCTAATTGTAAACTGAATCGCTATCAGACTAGTATTTGGTGACACATGGTCATATTATATTTATCTGACATAGAAATAGAATTGAGTAAATATAATTATGGAGTCATGTTGTAAAATAAGAACTTAGCCACGCATCAGGATGTAATTAATCTCTTAATTAAACGTAAATTATGTGCGATGTGTAAGGTAATGTGATTACTTGATTTTAATGTAATAAAGTGTAGAATTAGGTTGATCAGAAATTTCAAACTTTGAAATTGGATTCTAATTTACAGTTACTGGTTTGATTATCATTTATTCTTAATCATAGCCATAGCTGAGTTTGGCCTGCTCTTCACAGGGCATCAAATGCTACTCGCTACAGTTACAGTGGATGGGAAATTTCTACTCTGGATAGATATGGTTTTCTTGAACTCTGTAAATATTTTCTCATTCATGTTCCTTGCAGTCTATATTACCCATAACTTTGACAAAATAGTTAGGACATACAGCAGTAAAAATGTATTTGTTACCTCATGGGGTTCCTGGAGAAATAGTGTGTTTTATTACCATTTTTGTCCCGCCATTATTGCAGGAAAAGACTGTACACTAAGTCACCAGCAACCTTTAAATGGTTAAAATTTAAGTTGATAACTGAAAACAATTGCAAGCAATACTACCTATTTGTACCATTGGACAGCATTTTTACAAGACTAAAACTTCTGTGGCTCTGTGTTTAATTCCAGTTTAGTGCCACCTACTGTATGCTTGCATGATTCCATTTAATGCCTGAGACATTATCCTGTGACTTAGCTAGTAGATGCACATACCGATTTTCTTGAATGATACATATTTTATTTTTTGCCTGTCACACATTCACAGTCCCTAATTCTCTTTAATTGTGAATGTCTCTTTAAATGAGATGTTACTCCTCAGGTGTACCTCTTAGGCCAAGGGGAGGAATCCAGGCGTTGGCTGAGTACTCCTGGCCGTGACATTCATCAGTTGTTCCTTGGTCACGTGACAAAGGTGGCAAAGAGTATACGGGCAACCTGGCCTCACCTCAGTATAGTAATGTGGGATGACATGCTGAGGAGTATGAACCAAGACACTCTCAAAGGTGAGGGGAAGGAGAGGGTTCATTAAAAGTGTGTTTAACTGGTTTGACACAACATAAAACCAGATGTGACAATGGCTTGCACGTGGTTTTCATTGCATAATTCTGTAACTGTAATTAACTGTGTTTCTGCATTTTCCACTTCCTGTTTGCTGTCTCCACACTCTCCACACACACAACAGACAGTGGTCTTGTCAACCTGGTCCAGCCAATGCTGTGGGACTACAGCCCTTCTCTTGATGTGGAAGGCACAGGTAGATCAGTTGGCCCCATATCTATCAAGCTCATCTAAGAGTGTCACATACTCTGCTGTTTTCTCCCCCTCGGTGATCTTACATGTATTGTGCATTTTTACCCCCCCCCACCCTCTCAGTACCTGTTTTGCTGTTTTTCTGTTTATATGTCAATCTTTAGTTTGTCTGATGGAGAAGTACAGGACTGCAGGTCTTTGCCAGATGTGGGCGGCCAGTTCATTTAAAGGCTCCACTCACGTGAGCGCCTGCGTGACTCCCACCCAGAGGCACGTGGACAATCACCTGAAGTGGCTGCAAGTGGCGGCCGCATTGCCTGATGGGGTGGAACTGCAGGGCATCGCCATCACTGGCTGGCAAAGGTGAGGATGCGATGTAATTGGACAGTGATACCCATGCGGCAGGTGTCCACAATTATTCATCATAGCAGCACACTTTCAGGCAAGATTCATAGTGTGTCATGTAGCATGTGCAGCAGAGGAGACAGCAGGCATTGGTTCACTGCTCTGCCTGAAAGCAATTTGTATGTGTACTTCTATAAACATTCCAAAAATGTTTTTAAAGTGGTCTGTATTTTGGCTGCTGTGCAGTTTGAAATGGTGCTAGGAGTGTTCACTTTTGCCAGGTATGATCACCTGTCCGTCCTGTGTGAACTGCTGCCCGTGGGCCTGCCATCCCTGGCTTCCTGTCTGGAGACGCTGCGCTGCGGTCAGCCCCTCTAACTCTCCTTCACTGCCAGAAATAACACATTTCCTATAACACAATAGCATAATAACAGTACTACTTATTGATACTGCTTACTGAGTTAATAATATGTGCTGCAGGCAGCTTCAGTGAGGAGGCTCAGAGAAATGTCACAGAGGCTCTTGGGATCTCCTCCGTGGAGGTGGAAGGCTTGCTGTGGTGAGGCCTTAATCTTCACTGGTGATAACAATGTCAGTGGTGCTCCAGGAGTGACACTTCTGTCGATTAGTTTGTTAATTACTGCCAAATTGCTGACTTGAAATGCAAGTGTTGAGAGGATCCACTTAACTTCACTCATTGATCTTTGTTATCTTCAGCGAAACATGTTAGACAGATGATTGAGCTCGGGTAGTGCTGCACAGTGATGACAGGGGTCCAGGTGAGAAGTAGTGATTTCTGTGCTGCGTTTGGTGCCTCTGTGCAGCAGCCCTGCTCAGGCGGCACCTCCCCATACCCTGGGCAGAGGCTGGCAGAACTGGTGGTGGAGCTGACCACACTGCTGCTGTCTGAGGAGCTCAATTTCGTGGACACCAACATGTGAGTGAGAACTGAACAAGTCATTGAGTCTTACTGCCTCAGTTACACCAGTGTGATTTGTGCAACCTGGTTATGTGCTCAGATGCATTTCCTAAAATACTCAGTAGTGCTGATGTGCTAACAGCTGCAAATAAGGAAGCAAGCATTCTCTGATTTGCAGGTATGTGAAGGGATGGTTCACCCCCTACCACAGACGGAGGAAGGTCGTCAACCCCCTTATTTTACAGCAAATCCAGCATCAAGCTACAGCGTAAGTCAGTTATTTATGTATTATATATTTCCATTTTTATATTTTTATTGTAGAATTTGTTGGGTTTGTTTAATCAGCTAGCATCTGTCAACCATGTTCATTTTGATCCAGTTCATCTCAGGAATTCATGGGTTTCCAATACAACCACATTATAATACAGGTTTTCTTATAACACGGCTCACAACTTGCGATCAGATTCTTCTGGGACATGTCCCAACATAAAACATTTCCCATGTCGCGTTTCTTGGCCAGTCTAAAACCCAGACCTTAAAACTCTGAGGGTGTGCTGTGCTGAACTACCTCCTGCTCCTCTACTCTAGTTTGCTGGCGAGGGTAGAGCCGAAGGTGGAGGCCGTGACACAGGAGATGAGGCACCTGTTTCCTGACTCCACCGCACAGGAGTGGATACAGCAACATGTGAGCGCGGTGTTGGAGCCCCTCCAGAGTTTACTGGAAGATGTGCAGGTAACCATCCAGGAGATGCTCCCATCCAGTGCTCACCCCTTCCCTGCTGGGCAATAAAGGAAAAAGAGGAGGATTTTTCAGGGGGAGAAACAGAGCTGGAGTTGAAGCCCCCATTCCTGATGGGTAACCCTTGGCGCACCGCTTGTGGCATTGGGATTAGCAGATGGAAGAAACATGCAGGGGAGAGGTAGGGCCCAGAGCCTGTGAGATTGTACCCCAGTCCTTAAGTGTGTCTGTCTGTCTTTCTGCTATGTCCTAACCTCCTAACAACATGATTATTGAAGCATTGAAACACATATTAACAAACATACATGACAATTCACATAAGACAGGAGTTTTTTTCCAGCACATTTTCAACAGCATCTGAGCTGAAGTTATAATCAAAACTGTCTCATGAATAGTATGATTTTTTGCCAGTAAGGTTTACAAAAATAAATAGATTTGCATTTTAAAAATGGCTATATGTACCCAGTAAAATTTGTAAAGCATTCTGAGGTCTCTGTAATGATGTAGCATTGACAGGAATGTAAAGGGAAAAGGGAAAATTATTTCCCTTTATGTCAATGTGCAGCACAGTGGTAGATTAAATGAATTTTGCAACATTTGTACAATATGTTTAGAACACATGAATAAGATTGTCAACAGCGCATAAAACATTTCTTTGGGCACACCAAAAGATGTAGAACGCAAAAGTACAATGAATCAAGATGCAATGTGAATCACAATGTCTCCCTATACTGGAAATATTTTCTTTGTGGAAGTCATTGGTGGAGGGGATGATATTCCTCTGTATCAACAGCACAGAATAGACCTCTGCCTTCTGCTATGCCACAAACACTGTTAATTATGTGTTTGTTGTATTGATTGTTAATGGCTCAATTAAATGTGTTTGAGGATTCTGGGGTTTTGGGGTTTTCCACCTTTAACAATTAACATTAGTTGTACTCTTTGTCAATCAACATCATTTAAAATCAGTTAATTGCCATTGTCTTTGTCTGATTGTGTGTATGTGTGTGGGGGTGGGTGTTTAATTGAATTATGACACCCACTGGTTAATGAGCCACTACTGTGATTGACCTGTGGTTAAATACAGGTGTCTGGGTGCAGAGCAGGACACATTTGATTCAGCAGAGGCTGCAATCTGGCTAGTTTCTGGTTTGTGTGTGTGTTTTTAAATAAATTAATTGTTTTTTTATAAGATTGTACTCTTTCATTTTATCATGTGATGGGCATCAGCCAGCTTCTTTATAAGGACTTAGGACGGGCAGTTTTTAATAGGTCTACCATATTAGGTTTGTCAAACCAGATGGATTTTATGTAGTGCAGTTATGCTGCAGAACCTAAAAAAATCTTTATGTGCCTTGACTGCTTGCCTACAATGGCACAGTAAACCATAGATCCAATAACACTTTGTGCCCTGCGAGTTTCCAGAAAACCATACATACATGTTTGAGTTAATCATCAAACACAGGATCCTTGTACATGAAAGACAGCTGAGATCCATAAGTCTACAGACAATTTAAGACCCACTAAGCACTGGAAATCATTTCATCAACTGCAGCTGAGTTTAATGATTTCCAACTGAGTGATTATCCTTTGCACTGCTATTTTTTCTTTTAAATGTTTTGTTCCCTGGACATCTTAATGTAAAATATGTCTTCTTAGCCATCTGTTAATTGAATTATGACAATATGCAGGGAAATAACCTTTTGCACAGCTTTGAGACATTTTAGAAACAAAGGATGCTGGGATTTTCCAGAAGGCCCCTTGGAAACCATCTCTTCCTGACATTTTAGAAGATCAGATAAGTCTGTCAAACTAAGATTTTCATGGAATTTTAAGATGTAGATGCACAAAACAAGAAGAGGAATGAGAACAAGACAAAGGAAAAATATCAGAATATCTTTACCTGGTATAAAACATGGGAAACAAAAAGGGACATGTCTAAGCAATTGACAGTCTGACAAAACAGTCATTTTAATTATTTACTCTAACATGCTCTTGCACTTGGAAAAATGTATTCATTAAATCCTGTAAAGAGGTCTTCACAATGACATCATGAGAACACACACCCAGGAACACACACAAACACAAAATACTGCAAATCCAATAATTGGCCCCATCCTTTTTAAGGGGCCTGTTGGAACAGTAAAGGACACTTTGATTATTGTCATTTACATTCCTTTTGTTTGTTGAATGTAACATTGAAAATATAAGGACTAATTTACTGATATCTTTATTGATTGTAGGTTGACTTCATATACAGAATGTGTGGAAATTCACATTCCACTGCACTGCCAGAATGCTTTGTTAACAAGGAACTAGTAATGCCCATGTGCTTATGACATCATTCATTCTGCACCAATCTACTGCTTCCACATTTAAAAGAGCAGCGGGTGTTGAAGGTCCATGTAACTGAAAACTGTAAACAAGGGACCAAAATCCCTTTTCTCATAGCCAAAAGGATTTGCCTCCTCACTATCCCAAGGTCCTCAATTCCTTCTTGTAAATAAAAGGCATTTTTCCACAATTTGATAGTATTCTTGAAATGTCACATACTCATAACTTGATTGCATTTTATACTTGCAAAGAGGAAGGATACAGCAGGAAGGTGCAACATGCAGGTAGCCTCTGACTTAAAATACTGTACAACCAAAAGCTAAGGTTGTTTTTTGATGTACAATAAATATGCCAAACAGTGAATTATATTTCTGTCATGGGAAATGCACATTGGCTAAATTTAAGACTAGTTAAAATGACCACTACATTCTGGAGGACTGTCAGGAGTCATTGTAAAATGGAATGTATTCACAGAGGAGGAGGGTCTGTAGATAGTGGAGGGTGCATTGTCTAGTGTCCTGGTTTATTCCAGACAGTGGTTCCACCCTTGTCAATCCCCATTGTCCAACATAGTGTCAAAGGTCTAGGAAAAGGTCAGTGCTCATCAAGACCCTCTGAGTTACTGCTGTCATCATCATCATCATCATCATCATCCTCCACATCATCTTCTTCCTGTTCCCAGCGCTGTCGCAGCTCCTCCAGACCTAGAAAGCGCTTCAGCAGGGCAGCAATTGCATCTGCATCACTGGGAAAATAAATTAGACCAGTTAGTAACTGTTTTAGTGACTGCTTCTTCTAAAGAGCCTTTTATGACATTGTTATGCCTGCATGAGATTGATATCCAGAACAGAAAGCAAAATTCTGGTCAGACTAGAGAAACACAGACACAGATTTAAAGCTAAATAAACGCTCTCAATTTCAAATTATCGCTTTAACGACCGCTGTAATTCCCTGGACTGCTCCAGTGGACCTGTCTCTGTGGGCAGTTCTCCAGCACACCTGTACAGTGCCTCCAGCCACTATTGCATCACATGTTACCTGCGTCCTCCTAGCGTAGCGCTCTGCGTGAGAGGGTGTGAGAAGCCTGTGGCCAGTCGCAGCACCACCAGGTAACCTTTCCCCAGGTAACGCACCTTCTCTTCCTCCACACTCACATCCTGCAGGTGATGCATGTCTAACACCACTGAGAGAAAGAGGGGGGAAAACAAATGCGCTGAAGGGAAGGTCCAGATAAGCAAGGAAGGCTTTTCTGGAGAGTTCTACTCAGCAGCAGTCAACCAGTCAGATGGGCTTTGTTGTGCATGAGCTGTGTCTTAAGCGTCATACATTCCCACTTAGGTCACAGGATTTCTGTCTACAGGTTCAGGTGAACATCCTTGCTCAGACGTAGATGCAAGTCATGCTCACCTTTCTCCTGACCTCTCCGCCACAGGGTCAGTATCCTGGCATAAAGACTGAAAGTCTTCAGCTCTATCAGATTCTTGGATTTGTCAAATACAGCCTCCTTAAAACACAGATAAGTCATTAAGTTAAACAGTAATGATTTAAACACTGGTTTAAAAAAATACTCATTTATTTAGTAAGTCAGTGTGGCTGGGTAAAGACATGTCCACCATAGCACGCTACTGCTTTCAGAAACTGGGTGGTCTTATGTGTATTTTTCTGTCTCCTACCTCCCATTCATCCATGTTCTGCACAGCCACAAAGAAACAACCCGTCACATAGAACAGCTTCCATAACACACTGTCTGCAAGGGAAAGAAGACACAGGCAAACACCTTTATTGTACCTGTGTAGCCATTCCTGATACGCAAATTAAATGGCAGCTTTTTATACACTGGAAGAATTAATTCTCATTTTGGGTGGCAGGTGTTCACCTGAACTGTAGTATGCTGCTGCCAGGCCAACTGAGGCTATACCTGGAATCAGTCAAAGAAGAGTGGTCAGGGTCAGCAGGCAGATCTGAGGGCCTCTATTGTGGCAACAATACTGCACACCTATAGCTACATGGTGCAGCACCACACTAATGACCCATCAGAACTCACATACCAACAAGCAATGACCAAGAGCGAATCCCAGGTGACCTCTTCAGGTGTAAGAGATTGGCAGTGTGTTCCTCCACCGTCATATACCCCATCTGTACATGGGGCATATGAAAAAAAGCAGATGAGCATATTTAAATGCATGAAACAGCTGACTGCATCTTGCAAATGTATGATTAAGGATGTCGCTAACAAAAAATATACGTATGTGTAAAATATGTGTAATTAACGGCCATTAAATCCTCTATTTTTATTTTGTATGAAATTATTCCACGTTTGTCTAATATTAAGGTGTTTCAAAGTTCTCCATTTTATTGACAGCGTACCTGAAAGTGGCCTATCTGTTAGCTACAAGGAAGTAGTTTTTCGTACAATTAGTTACACGTAGTTAATCCACACTATCAAACTTACAAAGAAGTTAATTGACAACCCTATGTCGATTTTTTCACCCTGTGATTAGCTAAGTGACCAGACAATAGTTACTATTTTTTTAAGGAGGCTACACGCTGATTCCCCATTGTCCATTTGTCAATTTAGTCAGCGGTTACCTTTTTAGTCTAGACTCTAGAGTTAACAGATTTTAGCCGGTTACTACTGGTAGTCAGTTACTTTCACTTTCCAAGGACTGGAAAGAAAAAAAAACTTCAAAGCATATCATGAATCATCATCTTACCTTTTTTATATGTTCGGAACAATGCTCTAAAATGTGCTATGCTGTTTTCAATTTCTGACAATGAAATGCACTTCCACGCACAGAACAAGGAAGCGAGAAAAACACAGATACATACTAGGCGGGTTCTACTTCCTTCCTGGGACACTCAAATTCTTATTGGCTATTGAAAAACATTTCCCCTTCCCCCATTTCCTTCTACTTGCTGTGGAATGTGAAGATAGAGAAGTATGCAGTTAGTGCACTACGTAAAGTCTGATTGTCTATATCGCGTCCCGTATCTGACAATTTTATTTAATTTTATTTTTATTAATAAAATGCTGAAAACGTTCACCCAAACTGCATGTAACACTTCTCACTAGCTTGTACGTAAAAAAAATTAACTATAATATCAGGTCCCGTGTGAGCAAAAAGGTGTAGCTAGATAAATTAACAGAAAAATACGAAAAAGTGTGTGCTGCAGACATTTTTGATCCACCCATTCTTGGCTGACCGAGTTCCGCGCAGGCGCTGTGTCTTGCCTAGAGGACACAATGGAGCCTACCGCACAATAAGTCCCAGTACACGCGATCTTTGGTTGTGTTGCAAGCGGTCATCGAACAGACTTTTTGTCAAACGTGGACGCTGGTTCTTGCGCTGCTGTATAATATCTACTATACAGTCACGGCTTCGCCAGGCGGTTGTTTTGGGATTACACAACGCGCAGGTGTTAACAAGAAATCAGCTGTTACACATGTAATATAGCTAGCTAGCACACAGCATGAACGTTATCATAGCAGCCAGCTAGCACTACTCAGTCTCAGAAGACCTCTCCACACTGGTGCAGTCCGCACTGTCTGGCGGCCTTTGTCAAAAGGCAGATGGGTATATGCTTCTGTAATTTAAATCGGTGAGTCACAGTTTTAAATTTTACTTATCGATTGTTATAGCCAGTTAGCGCTAACGTAGTCTGAACACATCTTCCCTAGCGTGTTAGGTAGGTCACCCGAGGCAACTTATATCGGGTTAAAAATCTGTCCTCCCTTTGCATTTTCATTGTTTCCAATCCGAAATATCTATTGATATTGAATAACTATTGATAGCTTTGGAGAGACGTTTACATTTTGTATAATTGCTGTTTGTTCGATGATATTTTAACGTATAATGGACTTGCTTCCAGTTACAGTCTGACTTTATGTGATAAAGCTATAAAACATCTTATATTTTAGGCAAAAATACATACGTTTTGTATGGCTCTTTTTACCCAGTCATGGCGTGGGAACAACATCTAATCTCCACATAGGAAAGTCGTTTTTTAAGAGGGACTAACTTGACGGCCGTGTTTGACAGCTGAATGTTTTTGTCTTCGTTGCAATCTTTGTTGCTATTGGAGTCAGACGTATCAACATCTGCTTAGTAGCTTAATCTTTTTACATTGTATACAGCATGATTGAACAGTGATTGAACAGAAAGTGCATTGTCATTCAATATTGTCACGTAAAGCCTTAGTATCGCCGTCTTCCTCCAGTTTAATTTACTTTCTGTTTACTAGCATGAACATTCTGATTGGACTGTGCTGGGGAAACGATGCAGATAGGGCGGAGTTTGTATCAGCCACTTTGCGCTTGGAGTGTCTCACGTATGCAGGCACAGCGGTACAGCGAATGTAACCGCAACGAAATTGTTGCTATATCGCGGGGTTGATGATTGACTTTGTGGACCGAAACCCAATCAATAATAATAACAGTCCTCATTTATATAGCACCTTTCATACAACAATCGCAGCTCAAAGCGCTTTACAAATAAAAAGACTGTTGATAATAATAAAAAAATGTTGATAATATAGAATGCATCAGCTGGAAAGTAGTAAATGGAGCCATTAATTGTATTCCTTGCATGTGTTTGGCAGAGTCTCTAAAGAAAATGTCAGAAGTCAATATAGGAAGGCGAAAAGAAAAGTGTGAGAACTGCTCCAAGCAGGTAAGACACATCCCTATGTTTTGTGTAAACTAAAGGCAATTGACACCTCTCCAGTGACATGCCAGTGCTAGTGTTACAGTTTCTCTTCATGTTCGCTGTTTTGTTATGAAATCAGTTTTTCCATATTGCCAACCAGGCATGTTTTTTTTTTTTTCACATAAGCGTTGTGCATGCCTGTGTATTTGTTTTCACATGTTGCTGTATTTCTTTTCTAATCAATTGCAACATTGACAGCAGTGCAGCAAGAAGCAGAGCGATGAAGGCCCAGACTCCCTGCAGGAGAAGGCTGTGGTCAATGGAGAGGTAGGGGAGGACCAGAAAAATCTCCACAAAAAGGCTATTACATTTTTCCTATCATGAAGTCACTTTGTTTTGCTTGAAACTGATTTATTGATGGTCCAGAAACCTGAGCAATTATAACATGTTTTGAAGCTATTCTTTACTCTGGCCAGCTGAGAGAAATATGTAAGAGAGCACATGGTTGCATGCGTTGTCACATTTGGTATGTGTACAGGTGTAGTGCATTAGTCACACTAGGTCGGTTTCTGTGGTTTGTCTTTCACTCAGTCTTTCTCTCTGCCCTCCAGGTGAGTGAACCCCCGCAAGTGCAGCAGGTGTTGCTGAGCTCATGCTTGTCTTGTGAGGGTTGCGTGTCTGAGGAGGAGAGCCAACGCATCTCCCAGCAGAACCTGCAGGAGGTCAAGAGAGTACTCAGCCTCAACAAGGTACTACAGCCGGAGGCCTCCTTCTGGTATTCTTGTTACAGATGGGAATTGTCTGCGCTTAAGCTGGGGCATGAGGATCTCTTGAAAGACTGATTACGCATACTTGCAGGTCTTGAGGCACATGGTTAGATTTATAATTAACAATGAGATGGTTCTAAGAGCTAATAAGAACTTTGAAGACCAGTTGTTTGTGGTGTGACTAATAGAGCCTAACATAGGTTAGCCAAAGAGTTTGCCAGTTGATTACAAGGAGCCTTAGTCAATCTTATTAATGTTTTTTTTCACAGAATATCATCAGGTAGCAGAATAAAAATTTGGTTGTGAATTGCATTGTGAGGAATGTCAGCCTAGTTGTTGTTATTATCATGAAGAAGGCTCTCCAGACCTTGTTCAGTATTTTGGCAGCAGTGTCATGTAGTGGTAAGGAGCAGGGCTCATAACCAAAAGGTTGCTGGTTAGATTCCCTGTTGGGGCACTGCTGTTGTACCCATCGGCACTGCAGCTAACCCAGTTGCCCCAGTAAATACCCAGCCGTATAAATGGATGAAATTGCAACCTATATAAGTCATTCTGAATAAGAGCATCTGCTATGGCTATACATTGCCATAGAACAGTACCATCTGGAAGACTATCACACATTAGTTCAAGACTTATGAGCTCACTTGCTGTTAAATGAAATTAAACTAAACATTAATTAAAGTGCTTGTCTTTGACATTTTGTAAATATCAGTATAGTTGGTCATTGGTTACTGTTTTGTGTGTATTTTATTTCTCATGACACAATCATTTAGTCTGAGATAAAATGGTTAAGTATCTTGTGCATGTTGCTTAATATGTCTTTTTTGTATTAAATGAATATTTTTTTATTTAATGGAAAGTTACTCTGCCTGAATATCTAAAAAGAGCTTCATTTTACTTGTTAGCTCCCATTCATCTGATTAGGCCTAATGTTAGCTAGCTAGCCAGGTAGGCAATATTTAATATGAATTGTATTTACCGTTCTTATTTATATTAGGCTGGCTTGAATAAAACAGCTTACTGTTCTTCTTATTTCCTCCTACTTCTTCTTCTACAACTACTTCTTCTTCCATCTGTTTTTCTGTACGTAACTCGTCCTACAGTTTTTCCAGCTACAATCATGAGCAAAGCTTGTGACTACTAGCTACTACCATGCTAGGCTTTTTCAAGCCAACTTAGTTTGCCTTCAAACATTCCTTTCTAGTTTGTCATGCACCCTTTCCTGTTTAAAATGTTTAATGTTAGTTTACAGGCTGTCTATCGTAAACCAATTACCTAATGCTAGACTCATAACAAATGGCATACTAACTTATGACAATAAGAGAAATGTGCCTTTATTTTTCCTTTCATATACAACATAGCTAGTTAACATGTACAGAGTTTTTTGTATGAATGTCTGACCCTGTTGAAGTCTTCCTGCCTATAGATTTCTCTCATATGTGTTTTTATTTTTCACTTTAACTTCAGCTTCAGCTGGTTGTAGGTGACTTATCAGCTAACTAGCTTCAGTAGTCATGCTACCCCTAGTCCTTAAAAGAGCTCAAATATTTTTCCCCTTTTTCATGTCAGCGGTGTGATGCCTCAAAACACAAGGTGCTGGTGGTCTCTGTGTGCCCCCAGTCTCTGCCCTTCTTCGCTGTCAAGTTTGGTCTGGGCATCCCAGAGGCCACACAAAAACTCTGTGGCTTCTTGAAGAGCTTGGGTAAGTGCAGAGTGTGGATATTGGTGAGCCGGGAGTGGAGGAAGGAGTGAGTCAAAATGATGAGTGGCTCTACCTACTGAAAGAGATGGAGAGTCAGCTGGATCTAAAAGTAGAACATTGCTCTCTGTATTTTGCAGTTGTGGGTGAATGTGGGCGAGTGCATGTGTGCACATATATGAGATTATGTGTGTCTTGTATGTGAATGTAAGCACTTTTTCCACACGTGTGAGAATGAAAGTACACAGTTGATGTTTATGTGCATGTGCAAGCATATGGCCATAGAGACCTTCTTCATTATAATGACTTCCTCTCTCCTGTTCAGGAGTTCATTATGTTTTCGATACAATGCTGGCAGCTGGCTTCAGCATCCTGGAGAGCCAAAGGGAGTTTGTTCAGAGACACCGACGCAGACACCACGATTCTCATGCCCTCCCCATGTTCACATCCTCTTGTCCAGGTAACCCACACTAGTGAGAGTCAGGGACACAGAATCTGTTCAGGCTGATAATTATCTGCTTTAATGTAATTACAGTGCTGTTTATTCTGTAACTACATGACACTTGCAAAAACAAAGAAGACTTGTGGAATGAAATAAATTGCAAGGAAACTTTGAAGAGGGTATTAGAATGAGGACAGTGTAATCTCCTGAGAGGAGGTGTGACAGGGTGGAGATAGTACAGAGCTCCTGGGGGAGAGAGATAGAGGTGGTGGGGTGACTTCACACCCTTTCCTGGAGATAGTTATGCTGGAGCTCTGTGGCCTCACTCAAGCGCTCTGTAGACCTCTTTGTATCCCTCCGTTAGGTCTGTGCTCTTACTGAAAATATATCACCTTGCTACATAGAAAACAGGAGCAAGTTCAAACCTCTTAATTTAATTGATGCGAGTAGCCACAATGTAAATTGACTCTTTCACTCTGTGTCTTTTTTTGCATTGTGTATGTTTTGTCTGTTTTTGTGTTTTGTGTGTAGGATGGATACGCTATGCAGAGCGGGTTTTGGGTAGTCTGGTCACCCCACATATATGCACAGCCAAGTCCCCTCAACAGGTCATGGGCTCTCTGGTCAAAGATTTCTTCACAAGACAACAGGTCAGCTCCCTCAGGTTACATTACTGTCCTCCGGGATAGAAGTGGCACTCACAGTGCATGGCAGATTCAACCATGGCTTTCACTCAGGACTCTAACTTGCTTCCAGCTTATACTGGAATTGCTCAAATTAAAGGGCATTGCAAGTGTTATTTCCATTCCTGTGTTACTAATTATATAGTAATGACAGAAGGCAGCAGTTTTAGCCTGTCATTAAGTGATAATGTAAAAGTACTCCTTGAAGGTAACTTATATAACAGAGCTAAATGTACCTCATAGTGCTGCTCTGGGTTTCAGGCTATTTCTTTTAAAGTTATGTTTTTCTACTCTGCTATTACGTTGTATTACTTTACATTTATTCATTTGGCATTACTTCCTTGCTGATTTTTGCAGGTGAGTGTTTTGACGGTATTTAAGTCCTGGCAGTCTGCAAGATGTTTTGAGGCAGAATACTGTAAGTTAGCCAGTGTGTTGTGCTGTATTGTGACAGAAGCTGACCCCGGACAAGGTCTTCCATGTGGTGGTGGCCCCCTGCTTTGACAAGAAGCTGGAGGCAGTGAGAGAAGAGTTTTACAACAGCGTGCTGGAGAGTCGTGATGTCGACTGCGTGCTCACCTCAGGTCTCAGTGCCTTCCTTAGTCATGCTCCTGCAACCTTTTACTCTAGCTTTAACACTCATCTCACATGGCTAGCCCACATTCCTCTTTCACTACCAGTCAAACCAACATCTTCAGCCTCCTAAAATATCTGTCTCACCTGTCTCACCCTCACTGTTCACTCATCAGTTCAATAGTGGCATTTCTGTCTCTCTCCATGTCTCGGGGCAGTACAGGTAGTCTGACTTTTCTTTTTATCTTTCTTCAACTGTCACACAGTCTGTATCTCTCAACCACTCTTGGTCTTTCACCCTTTTTCGTATTTGGTAGTCTCTGTGTCCTTCCTTCTTTTGATAGGAAATGTCTTTGGAGTTAATAATGCTTTAAATGCTCCCATATTCTCAACTTCTTGACCTTAATTATTAATGAGAGCATCTCCTATAACCATTTACATCCATATTATAGGAACAAGTCATGTTTCATTATTGTATCTTATGTATCATGTGTTTCAGGAGAAATATTTCATTTAATTGAGGAGATGAAAGTGACTGTTGAAGACCTGGATTCCGTCCCTTTAGATCATGTGTGAGTTCTTACACCTCTTTTATGGGCGATTCAGAGAAAGGAAGTGTGCTTAAAGGAGATTTTAAAACCCCCTAAAAATAAAGTTCCCCTTGTATGGACATGGTAGGTTAAAAAGCTGAGAGTGACCTCATTGTGTTTGGCTGTGTCCAGGTTTGGGGAGGCTGACGAAGCAGGCCTTGTGAGGCATGAGGGCAGAGGCTCGGAGGGCTTCCTGGAACACATCTTCAAATATGCTGCCAAGGAGCTGTTTGGCTTGGAGGTGGAGGAGATAGTGTATAAGACACTCAGGTGAGAGTCTGGAGTGAGGTGGGAGCTGGTGAAACAGGATGTGTATGAACATTCTGACAGTGTCTCCACTTAGAGGGTCTAAGGTTAGGTCACAGGATCTCTCATCAAAGCAAAGCTAAATGGTAGTCCACCAAAAGACACAGGAGGTCAGGGTGTTTTGTTATATTTCTATTAAATCACTGGATGCACATCATAAATGGTAACACTTAGGTCAAGAGCATTTACTAAAACCTTTCAGACCTGCTGTGATATCTTTAAATTTGCTGATAACAGTTTTTAATATTAGGCTTACTTTATTGAATGCATATTGAATAGTGTGTAAGATTTGGAAGGTTCTGCTGTTAACTTAAATGCTTCACAGATGCAGCGTATATTCAGTAGGGGTGGGTAAAATGATCGATTCTTAGATGCATCGCGATTCTCTCTAGAACGATTATGTCTCGATGCAGAAAAGTTAATAATCGGAATTTCAAAACTAAAATTTCAACATTAAGCTCGCCTGGTGCAGCGTAACATTACGAGCCGCAAATGCATGCGCATGAAGGACATGCGCGCGAGAACATGTGCATCTTGTTTACGTTTGAACTACATGTGAAGATGGCTGAACCAACCAAGACAATTCGACCGGCACCTGCTGCTTTGAAAGCAACGGTATGGAAGCATTTTTGCTTCCCTGAAATTGAAGGCAAAAGGGACTTGGACAAGAGCCAAACAGTTTGCAAGGTGTGCCAAATGAAAATTAAATATTTTGGTAACACAACCAACATGAGGAACCACCTCTTGCGTTTCCATCCGGAGTTGGAGGAAAAGCAACCGGTTGCAGATGCTAACCAGAGAATTATTCAACAGGTGGTAGCAAAGCTTCCCCAACTCGGAAAGAGCGAAGCGAATCACAAACTCCATTGCAACTTTTATTGCCAAGGATTTGCGTCCCTATTCAGTTGTGGAGAATCAGGGCTTCCGTGCTATGTTACACACTCTGGAGCCGAGGTACAACAAACCATCTCGTCGTTTCTTTACCGAGACGGTGATACCCACACTCTACAACAACGCCAAAACTAAAGTTATGGATTCACTGAAGAAAGCGGCTAGGATAGCTATAACATGCGATGCGTGGACATCCATTGCCACAGAATCCTACGTCACCATAACCGCACGTTTTATCTCCGATAACTGGCAGCTAGTGTCTCGTGCTACAAACAAGAGCACTGTACGAGAGCCACACGGGTGCAAATGTGGCTGAGTTGTTTTTCTGTCTCAGGGGTTCTACGTTCACTGCCCATAACAGGAGGATTTTGTGCTAAGAATTTGTGAATTAGAGCAGCTTTTTATGTTTTCAAATTGTCACTTCCATTAATAAAATATTTTTAAAGGAAATTCATCTGATTATTTTCATTATTGATCATTACAAATATGCTATGTTGTAAAAGTAGCAAGTGGTCACACAGAGATAAAAAAATCAAGTATAGAAATAATTTTTTGATGCATCGAAATGCATCAATAATCGTTTTTGAATCGAATCATAGCCCTTTGAATCGGAATCGAATCGAATCGTGAGGTGTCTAGAGATTCCCACCCCTAATATTCAGATCTTTACAACATGTTGATCAGCGATGTAGTTGCCCTAGTAAGAAGGATTAGTCAGGATGATATTACATTAATGCCAAATTCTAAATGATCTTTGTCCCAGATTAGAGACGCCTGCGAATAGCTGCTTGTTTTGTTGGATTTAATTCAGTGCCGGTATCATTTGTTGCTAGTGATACTAAGTTCCTTTGATTAATCATTCAATAAAAATATATTTGTTACATCATATTTTTCAAGTGAATTGTCACTGAGTGAGTTTTACAGGGGCAGTGGAAAACCTGAAAACCCAGGGCCAGTTAGGGGAGCGCTATAACATGATGCCCTGACTTCAGGAAAAGGCAGTTGAGACTTCTGGAAAATGGTGGAATAGAAATATTTGAAAGCTAGTAAATGAAAATATCCATCAGTTCACTGTGAAGTCTATATTCTGTCACATGCCCAGAAGGCAACCAGGTGGTGGACTCTGACAGGCTGCGGTGGGTGCAAGGCTGTCACAGGTTTTACAATCCAGTGATGGCACAGGCTTGGTATATCCTTTCACCAGTGATGCTTGACAACATTAATATCTGTTAGATGTGCACTCTAGCAAGGATACTAGCTAATTAACAGGATAACAAGCTTTTTGCATATGAAAGGTAAATTGATTTGTGCTTGGATACCTACCCAGCTACATAGCAAGCAAGCTAAGGGAGCCTTCTGAAATTACAGTATTACTCAGTTCTGAGGCCAGAGGTGGTTTCCTTACAATATGCAAACCTAACTGAATTTTTCTGTATTTTATGCATGTAATACCTTTGTAATTAATATTAAATTTGTTGTTGTGTAAGTCATCAAGCTAGCATTAAGCTAACATTGCTGTTGTAAATATGCAACCTGCATCAGGTTAGCCTGTTGTTTGTTTGAGAATAGTTGCATGCTGATATGAATGGGGTTGTACAGATCCTGGCAGGCTAGCTACATCTTTTGTTATTGCAATTTTTGAAGGGATGAAAGTGCTTTGTTACGTCCTTTATTAGTCATTTATTGTGATGAAAGGAGAATGTTTGTGATGTGTGAATAAATGAATGTAATTTACTGTAATGTAATGTGGACAACTGGCCAATCTGTTGTGCAGAACAATAGGCTTTAGTATCCATCACAATATAGTCAACACAGATGTCAACCCAAACAATAGCTCCTTTTAGTGTTCTTAACCCCCTCATGTTTATTAAGTGCTCTTCCCCATTCATTTTACTGGCACCAGTCCTAGTACAGCTTTGCCATCAGAACACAGCTAAATAGGTAGCAGCTTAAAGTAGTAGGGAGCTGTCTTCTTTGTAATGTTGAATTTTCTCATGAAGCTTGAACTCAGCATATGTTATATGTAAATATTTTTAATAATTTGTATAATATAAATTATAAACTTATTTACTTTGTCTAATGTTAAAAGGTTTTTGGACAACAGCTATGGCAGGTATAAAACTATAGGTAGGGTTCTGTTTGTATTATACATGAGCAGAAACTGGGTGGGGAATCACAGATGACAAAACATTTATAGAAATATACAATACTAATGGAATTATAGATCATATGTCCCATTTTGTTTTCTGCTTCTCATTCATGCTTTATTGTGACTTGAATATCATACTTAATTAGTATTGCTTTTATGATGACCAATCATATGTATAGTTAAAAATGACTTTTGGGGTCCCAATTTTAGGGGTGGCTGGGTCATTTGCCAGTAATGACCACCATCCCACAGCTGAAATGACATTAGGGAGGTGCCTATTTTCCAAGTGGCAACTGCTTCCTGACCTCTAGTGAGGGGAAAAGAAACAGTCACTGATGCTGATGGTCCACGTGTGTCCCAGGAACCGTGACTTCCAAGAGGTGACTCTGGAGCGTGATGGGGAGACACTGCTGCAGTTTGCGGCAATCTACGGGTTCCGCAACATCCAGACACTGGTGCACCGCATGAGAAAAGGCAGGGTGCCGTACCAGTTAGTGGAGGTGCTGTCCTGCCCAGGTGGTAAGCATAGCCTGTGCTGTCACACTCACAGTTCTAATTGGATGCCTTGGTTTGCTCGTGTACATGTCAATTCCTAGCAGTATGGTGTTACACAGTAGGAGAGAATGACCTGGGATGATTAAGAAGGTTAAGGGTTTGTTTTTGTCTCTTCTTCTCCCACTTCCATGCCGTCCCATCCTCCAGGCTGTCTGAGCGGGCGTGGTCAGTCAGAGGGTGAGGGAGGTCGTGTGGATAAGGCCCTCTCGCAGCAGATGGAAGAGGCCTACAGCAGTTTGCCCGTGAGGCTCCCGGAGATGAACCCTGAGCTTCAGCGGCTCTACCAGGACTGGCTGGAGGGCCAGGACTCCCCGCGCACCCTGCAGGCCCTCCACACACAGTACTCCCAGCAGCGGCAGCCGCACACCCTGCCGCCCGACATCCAGTGGTGAGGGGAGCGGCAGGCCCCCGCCCAGAGCTGCTGCCTGGCCCGGAGCTCCACGCACAGCAACAGCACACCTCGCCCGCATGTTGCCGTCGGTTATATGCCGTCGGAGCTCTCTTGTTTTTGGGAAAGGCACATGACAAGAGGTGCTCCCTTGCCGAGCATCTGGAGTCATTTCCCATGTAACACATCTACTAAATGACCGATATTCCATCATCTAAATCAGCAATAACCCCGAAATAACCCAGAAATGCTCAATGAAGGTTGGCTGGGGATGAATCAAGCCGTTTACATGGGTTGAGCATAAGTGTGGAAGTAAGAGTATGAGGAGGATATGACCATTGCATCCCAGTTAAATGAAAACCCGCAAAACGTCCAACATAAAGTAATTGTACTCAGTGCTGTTAAATGTATGGTGGTTCTTATATGTGTTACAGAAAGCATACTGTGATGTTAGACTAAGCTAAGCATTGTCCACTGGGTTTGTCGAAAAATAGTAACATTTTAAGTGGTCCTTGCATAATTGCAACCATGGAAGTCAGGTTGGCAACAAGTGGTTTGTAGTTGTTCTCCCAAACTGTCACCATTCGCCTTGTTGAAAATAAGGTGTCATCAGTCTTGTCACCATTTTCTAATGCTGTCCATCAGAAATGCTCAAAGCAGAATACATCTGGTTCAGTGGTACTGAAGACAGTAAGGAGGTTTTATGTTTTTTTTTTTTTTTTTTTTTATCTGCTAAATGGCAGCAGAAATGTCATGTATTTTGATTAAAATATTTCAGAATGAAGGTATTGGATGAAATTTTTTTTTACAGTGGAGAGTGGATTCGACATTCTTAACATATTCTTTTAAATATATGCCACACCTCTTGAATTGTAGTCTGAAAGAGTAAGTAAAGGCCAGTACAGACCATGACTGTTTTATGTCAAATTTGTGATTGATGTCATTAAGTGTATAATCTGACATATCTTAAGTACCGAAAACCACAATACAATGTGTGTGCAATTGAATACCTGACCAGAATCTTCTAAAAGGATTCTTTTTAATCATACTGGTAAAAAAAATAATGGTTTTGGGAAAAAACATCTGTTTACCAGTTCATTTAGTGAAATGTGTTTTGACAATACAGGCAAGACATTGCCACCCGTAGTTTGAAAGGTCCACAGGAAATTGTCTTCTTGAATGTTGTTCCTCACGTTTGAAGTTCAATTAAGTGCCATGCTTTAAATGTTGTACCACTGTGGGAAAAGCTATCATAACTGTTGTCATAGGACAAACAACCTGAAACCTTATATCACCACTATCCAGCCACCAGGGTTGTATATTCACAAGTTTTTGTGAACATACACATTTACCACTTAGCTGATGCCACTGCAGTGCTTGAAATGCCACCAGCCTTATATCTTCTATGCTTAAATAGAAAACCATTTTACAACCCGTGGCTTTTCATTGAGTGTTAAGAGAGGGGTTTGGAGAGTCCAGTTGAAGTCTGAAAAGGTGGGTTTTTTCATCTGTGCTGGAAAATAGACAGTAATCCATCTGATCTGACTGTTTTGGGGAGTTCATTCCACAACTTCATGTCCCTTTTCTTAGGATAGCAGTATTTTGGTTGGCTGTAGATCAGTCCAGCAGGCGCATTCTGAATCAGCTGCAGAGGTATGATGCCACTGTCTGGGAGGCCCATCCAGAAGAGTGTTGCAGTGACCTACTGGAGAGTACTAGAACCAAGAATTGTGTTGAATTGATGGTAAGAAATGGGTGGATTTTACAGATGTTACAAAGATGTAGAGATGGACTTTTACCACTTGTCCACCTGTTTTCGTATGTGTGTTATGTATATCATGCTCATAAGCATTGCCAGTGAGGATATGGAGTTAAATATTATGCTGGCCAAATTATTGATTTTCATTTTAAATGTTTTTTTTAATCAATTAAAGGAAAAGGACCCAAAAGCAAAACTGAAAGGGTGCACATATTTCCTGAAAATCATTTTTTTTTAAGACATGATTGCTGAAATGCAATCATGTATCACAAGAGGGCAGTATTAAACGGTCATAGATGTTTATTAATGGGTTCTATCATATAACAAAGGATATCTTAGTTTTCAAGGTGTGGAAAAGCCCTTATATTGGGACCTATGAGTAACTGAAAATATAAACCCAAGCTTTGAATGTGACAAGAATTTATAATTATATATTATTGTTGTACATCTTCGTTGTTGTGTGGTTGGTATATTCATGTGAACAACTTCCCAGAGCTTTGTTTTCCAGAGTGTATTGGCTTTTTCCAGGTAACCTCTTAGTTTGAAGCTTTACATGTTAGATCGTAACTGCATAGTAAATGATTCATTTTCAGGCACTCTCAGACAAGTATAGTTAATCATTGTTCAGTTGGTTTATGCTATATACCTTATTGTACTAAGTGTAGTTGTGCTTGACTTTGTGTCACATTCTGACATATTGAGTAATCCATCTTTTAGAAGCTGCATCAATAATGCTGCCTCAACAATTCAGTTTCTTTTCCCTTTGAAATCGATACCTCATAATTCGTAGCTCAGCTTCAGGTTACGCCTGAACAGCCTCAGATAAACCATCTATGTTTAGGTACATCACTTTTGTGTTTTAAGTAAAAGTGGTGGTCATGGCCCCTTGAAGCCACAAGAGTGCAGTATTGTTTAAATCACTGTTGTGATTTTGTGTTGTTGTTATGTTGTTACAGTGTTTTTTGGGATTAGCTCAGTTTGAAAAACTAGATCAGCAAGTCTGAATTGAAAATGGCTGACCTCTGTTTTTGTCAACATACAAATGCTGCATGAGCCTGAATTTCTAAATGTCTTGTGACATTATGAATCTAAAGCCTGTGTTTTCAAAATACTGTGTATGAGCTTTATTTACAGTCAATGCTTAATGCTTTATATGTATATATAAATCAGTTGTCTCTTTGATATGAGAAAAAGACCCTCAGCATCCTATTGTTTCTTATTCACTGATAACCCACTGAGTGCATTTACAGGGGTGTAATGCTCCTGCATTGTGTAAGGTTGTCTTCAGAACAGGAGGCTTAGAGTGTGGATGATTAAATTAATCATTATACGGTTGCACTCATTTCTTCCATGGTTCAATGCCTGAATGGGGCATTGTCATAGTAGCATGGTATGGCCTGGCAGTGGGGTACAGTGGTAGAGAGGGGAGATCTTTGTTTTCAGATGGAAACTGAAAGTGTTCCCTCACACCTCCCCTTTTAAACCATAAAATATAGTGACATATTTCAACTTGGTGCATTGTGCAAGAGTTCTCACTGTGAGGCCTAAAACCGATTGAATCTGTGAGTTTCTGTGCGTTGCTTTTCGGTCTTTTCACCTGATCAGCCTTGGATATAGGTGAGTCAGAGAGTAGGACATTGTGGAGAACAGGATTAGATGCCATGCAGACAGAATTCATGGTTGGGTTATTAATTTTCCTGATTTATCATTAAAGTTGTTTGCTGTCAGAGCTGATGTCCTTCAGATCATAACTCTCAGTCATGTGTTTTGTAATTGCATGCCTTTTCTTGTTCTTTTTGCGCATTGATTAAATTATAAATTAGGATGAATTTATAGAACACTATGTCAGGCATTGTATCACAGTGTTGTGATGGTCACACAGAGAACTGCACATTTATCATATTGAAGTACAACATTACCCTCTTGTGTATAATAGCCAAAGAACTTGCAGTTGTCTAAACTTGTCATTTCATAGTTAACAGGTGCTGTTAAAGCTTGATTTGACAAAAACATGAGGCAACTCTTTAAGATCCAGTTTTACACAAAATACAAAAAGGAAAAGGAAAACTGACACACAACATAGCTTCTTAAATGATAATTTAAGAATTTATTTGTACCACACTGGCACGTTTAATTGGTCTTATTTTCTTATTTCAACCAACCTGCAATGTTTTACATTCTGCATTGTGACCTCTGTGTGACCTGTTGTAGCTTGAGAAGTATATATCTGTATTCATAGTCTATTGTACTTTATTTATTCACTTCTTTATTTGTGTTCCCCAGTGACCTTCTGTCCTTTGAAAGTTCTCCCTCCCTTCCTTCCTCCTTCATTCCCTCCCCCTTCTGTTGCTTCTTCCCTCGATCAGGAGAAGAGCAGGAGAGCCGTCGAAATTTGCAATAACCCACTTAGCCAAGAACTGAAGTTGATATAAAATACAGTGCCTGAGGAAGTTTGGTGACATGTTGGATGTTGTCTTGATTTCTGCTCTTGGTTTCTGACAGAACTTTAGCTGGATTCTAGTTTGGTCTAAAGAGATAAATTGGTTGAATTTGGGGATCAGTGATGTCAGTGAGAATAAGTAATTAATTTTAGGCAGGATGGACACGCTAATGAGTGAAATCCATCCCATTAGAAGCCATGTCATGGTCCTGTCATCAGAATAAGAGGGCAGGGGCAGAAATTAATTAAATGTAATTTTCATAATGATACTAGGATATAATTCAGTCAAGCAGTTATAAATGCATGCAATAGTTTGCCAGGATTCGTAGTGGAAGCAGAAACCCTAGAGTGTTCAAGACTCAATCACTCAATGTTGAGGAAAAATTATGGAATCACCTTGTAATTTGCATTTCTAAAACAAACACCGGCACAAGTATAAAAATGCAAATTAGTTTGCAGTTACAAGAGAGTGCTTGCAGACCTTAACGAGCTGTTGAACTTGGCTAATTGAAAGGAAACATGGCCCCAACAAGAGAGTTGTCAACTGAAACCATGGAAAGGGTTATAAAACTCCTTCAAGAAGGAAATCCAACACGGAATGACAGCAAGTAGCTCCGTGATTGACCTTTGCTTCAGGGTAAAAGTTCAAGCCTGGGTCTGCAATGTCAGCATGTTTAGAGATACAGCCTTGCAGGCACAATGCCTGAAATCACACACTGGTATATCAGTTGGCACAGAGTTATGGCTGATGAAAAAATACAAATATGTAATGAGAGCAAAGATGAATGGCAGTTGTCTGAATATGAAATTATAATTCTACATGAGTAGAGTACTGTATACAGGTATACAATAAATTAATGCAAGTAAAGTAAAATGCTTGCATTCATGTCTGTGCCTTCACTTCTATTTAAATTGGTGTCTTTCCTGTTTGTTTGCTTTTCAGACATAATGGTGAATTGTAGTAACTTCCCCAGCACAGGTGGGAGCACAGCAGTGTTCCATTATTCCATAAAATGTACTGATTCTTCAGAAATCATATTTAGGAATGATGTGTGGATCAGAGACTCAACACACAGTAAACATGTTACCCCTGCTCCTGAAGGTCGCTTCACATGTTCCCACCAGCAGCACAGCAGCACTTTGAATATATCCCTGAAGACAAATAGCATTACAAAGCAATAATTAGAAAGGTAATAGGCTACAGTCATTGTGGGACCCAAGTTATGTGATTTGTGCAGTTGGATTGTGTAGTCCCAGAGAACCTCAGCTGTTTCTACAGGGGCTGTGGTCGGCCTTTGCTAGTGAACTGCGTCACAAAGAAGAAATTGGGATATACTGCTGTGGGGCACCGCTGGGTCATTTTTGATATACTTTTTATAACCCACATTTAAATAATGTTAACCAACTGTTATCTGTGCAAGTATGCAACTTAAAAATATTGCTCAGCATTAATTGCCAGATTGTATAAAAATTCATATGGATAACATAATCAATAAACAGTTACACTCCTTTATTAATAATTGCATGTGTATGGCTTCTGGTACCGGCTTGATAAAGTCTGGGTGTGGTGCCTCATTGTTCAGTGGCAAATGGAAAAATAAGTGCTCCCTCACTCCTCCCAGACTTTATTCAAAACATAGTATCATTTTCTTTTGTGGTACTGGGTATGAGAATTCTGACTGTGTGGATTAAAACTGATGAAGCTGTGACTTTCTATGTGTTGATTTTCTGCCCTTTGGTCTTAATCAGCCTCGAATATGGGTGAGTCAGTCAGAGAGTAGGACAGAATGGAGAACAGGATTAGGTGTGTGTATAACTTTAGCCTTGTCAAGTTTAGTACAGGAAAAGGCTGATTTGACAAAACATGGAAGCAGTATAAACTACAGTTTTAAATGTGTAAAAATACAAAGGGGAAAGTTTAATTCCACATATATATGAATTATTTTTAAATGGTAATTGTGCTGTTTTCCTGATTGGCATATTTAGTTGGTTGTGTGAAGAAATTTTTTTTTTTTTTTTTTAACAAGTTAGCCTTAATTTTTTTAACTTTATTTGTGTACGGTTCGATTCGATTGACTTTTAAGTTCCCAGGACAAATTAAACTGGTTCATATTGCCAAACCACATTGGCCCGATGCTGTTAGACTTTTGCTGACACAGACACGTTCAATTCAAGTTTTGTTATAAAATGTCAGAAATCAAAAGTATTTACAGACACAGTGATGCACGCACTCAGACTCTGACTGAAAGCACTAAAGACTCAAAACACCATTAGCTACCAGGAAAAGACAAAAAAGTGGAAACCATACTTCCTGATCACATGAGAGGCAGAGGAAATGACTGTCTCTTTGTCTTTTCTCTTTTTTTGTCATTTGGCATTAGCCTCTGATATGAGGGCACTGTGAGGCAGTTGACTGAAAGGCTCTCTCACCTCTAGCACAGCCAGCAGAATGGAGGCTCTACTGTGGACCTGTGTGCTGGGGTCCCTTTGCACTATAGCAGTACCAACGACTGGTACATTAGTTGGCACAGAGTAGCTATGGCTAATTAGACATAGCTACAAGGAAGTATTAAGAGCAAAGATGAAAGACAGTTTTCTGAATGTAGAATTATGATTCTGCAGTATTTTTTTGTCATTTTGGAGAGGTATACCGACTAAGACTATTATACAGAATTATTTAGTAACATGCTTGCAGTCACGTATATGCTATCTGCTATGTATATGCTATGTTAATCTCATGTTGTTTTCCAGATATGTTTTTGAATTTTAACTTCAACTTCCAGCACAGCAGGGAGCACAACAATCAGAAATGGCATTTAGGAAAGCTATGTGGTTCAGAGACCCAGAAAGGATTTGCAGCAGTGACCAAATTAATCCTTCTCATCAAGGTCACTTAACCATTTTTAATTCCTGAAAATCTATTTTTAAATTGCATTGGCAATTGCTGAAATGCAAACACACATCACACACGAGCAGTATTAACCCTTGTGTAATCGTAATATTCCATTGTCGTTCGGGTCAAAAATGACCCACCTTTGCCACACCCCTATGATAAAGCCTCTTAATTGAATTTTAAACCCCAAATCTATTTTGCATAAAGAAACAACCTCTCAGTCATCAGCAGCTTGGTTGAATGACTGTGCTTCTCTAATACACAGTGCAGAAAGAATGTATTTATTCAGTATATACCACTCCTTTTTACTACAAATTACACATAATAGTTGATTTTTTTGCTGTAATTGATGTTTATTATTATTATTATTATTATTATTATTGTTGTTGTTGTTTTTTGTTATTGTTATTATTTTGGCTAAAGGAACTGCATAAGTATAAAAATTGATTGCATTCTTTTTTTCCAGCAAGAGATAGCACGTGAATAGCCTAAGAAATTAGCACATGACAGCCATGAAGATTTCAATGCATTTCACTGGAAGGAAATAACAGCAATAGCAATAGCTTTCTTGAACTTGACCCTTTTGAGAAACATAGTTATAACTTTCTTGAACTCTTATTTCAGGAAGTATGCGCACCAAGCGCATGGCTGTGTATTTCTCTGTCTAGCACATGTATGGTAGTGTGCAAGTCTGCAAGCACCGGCTTTACAGATGTATTTCACACATTTGCAGCACATTGTGTTTGTTTTACAGTCCTTCTATGGGGGGCAGAATTGGCATCTCTTCCTTTAGCATGCCCCGGCTGCAGTGTCAGGTGGATGTCAGCTGACATGTGCAGCACCTTTATAACATTATAACCCTGTCTCTGACTCCATTGCCTGCGAGAAAACAGTGCTCTCCTGCAAGAAATGTTTTTGATTTTAATTTGTTTGAAATGGTGTATGAAACTGAGTCAGGTGTGGGGGGAGGGGGTAGCGATGCTGCACATGTACAAGAAGGTTTTTGTGTTTACAAGCATAAGCCCGCACATTCTCTCTTTTTCACTCTATGTGTGTGTGTGTGTGTGTGTGTGTGTGTGTGTGTGTGTGTGTGTGTGTGTGTGTGTGTGTGTGTGTGTGTGTGTAAGAAATGTCAAGTTTATTTTGTCTGAAATGGTGTGGACAAGAAACATAGTCAAGAGTGGGGTAGGGGGAAGAGCAATGCTCCAAATGCATGAGAAAGTTTTTGTTCAAGCATAAACACACACATTCTCTCTTTCACTGTGTGTGAGAGACAGAGAATGACAGAGAGTGTGTGTGAGAATGAGAGAGAGTAAAATCCTGGAACTCCACTTGAAGCCATGCATGTGTGTGTGCTCATGTGTGTTTGTATGTCTGTGCATGTGTACATTTTTATATATGACAGAGAAAGAGGGAGGAGGACATGGAAGAGACAAAGATATCAAGAGAAAATGGCCTCAAGTTCTTTACTATGCTTTATAGTTGCTATAAATCATTTATTAATACTTCAATTTGTCTGTTAATTCTTTATTGGGATCAATTAAATCAATTGATCAATCAATCAATTAAAACAAACAATATTAAAAATTATACTGTATCGAAAGCAACGAAAACAAAAAACAAAACAAGCCAAAACTTCAAAAAATAAGTACAATTACTCAGCATATGAAATACTAAACCATCATAACCTACACTGAAAACCAAGACAAAATTGTCACAAATATGCAGCAACAAAACAAAATAAAAACAATCCAAGGTTCAGAAACCATACTAACCGCAATAACATCTATTTAAGATTCATCAGATTTTTTTTGTGACTTTTTGAAAGAAAATCTATTTTTTTGTCTGTCTGATGTTGATTGGGAGCATATTCCAAGCAGAAGAAGCCCTATAAAAAACAGTTCTCATCATACAATTTGTTCGTGGACTTGGCACCACCAAATGAATAGTACTCGCTTGATGTGTATTATACCCATATTATATCAAATGTTAATCATTTTATAAAACCTGAAAGATGATTTTTGCAGCCTGATGGTGTACAGTTTTTATTAAAATGTAAAAAAGAGCAATGTTTCACTTTTTCTAATGGTAGGTTCACTCCAGGCAAGGTCATAGAATTTCATACTGAAAAAAATCTATTTAGATGTGTTCTCTGCTGTTAAACTCAAAAACGGGTCATTTTATACACGTAAGGGTTAAAAGTCATGAATGTTTGTTAATGTTGTTTATGTTATAAAGAGGGATATTTGAGATTTTTCAAAGGTGTGAGCTCTTTCAGTAAGGCCTTTGAGCAACTGGAAATAAACCATAGGTTTGGATGTGGTAAGCGTTTATTATTTATGTTTATTACATGTCTGTCTTGTGGAGTAATTGGTCCTTTCATGCAAACACTTTCCTAAGTTTTGTTGTGCAGGTGTACTGGCTTTTCCAGATGACCTCTTAGCCTGAAGCTTCAGTGAGATTTAATTTGGTAGGTCAAAAGTGCATAGTAAATAATTGATTCGATTTCAGAGACTCTCAGACTAGTATATTTAATCATTGTTCAATTGGCTTTTCCTATATACAGTACCTTATTGTTTTAAATGTACTTGTGTTTGGCTTTGTCTGTGTCACATTCTGTCTCAACAATTCAGTTTTTTTTTCATTTGTAATAGATACCTCATAATTCATAAGTTAACTTCAGCTTACATGTGAACAGCCACAGATGAACAAATTATGTTTAGTTACATCAGTTTTTGGGTCGTAAGTAAAAGTGAAACTTTTACAATTTACATCCCTGTTGCTCTGCTGACATTCAAATTTAGTTATTGATGGTTATGTATCCTTGATGCCACTAGAGTGCTTGTGTTATTTTAGACAGTTATTATTGTAATTGTTATTGTTTTTATATCACTCTGTCGTTTACAAAATAAACATTTTTGTGTTTTTTTTTGTGGATTTTCATATCATTTGTACTGTAAACATGGTATCATCTAGGACATACAGATACCTTTTAAACAGCTTAAATGTTTTAAACTCATTCACATTGTCAAGTATTTCAGAGACTCAATGCCATCAAAAATGCTTTCAATTTTAAATATCAATTAACAGGGGAAAAGATAAATATAATTGTTTGTTTTGTTTTTGTGACTTTCTTCATGTATAAAAGGTGGTGTGTATCAGCCCAGTTTGAACATCTGTAAGTCTGAATTGAAAATGGCTCAACTCTGTTTCTGTCAGAATACAAGTGCTGAATGAACCTGTAAATTCCTACAGATGTTCAAGGTCCATGTTAATTAGTAACATAGTAAGGAGATTATGAATCCAAAGCCTGTATATTCAAAATATTGTCTATGAGCTGTATCTACATTTATTCTGTTATGTTCTTATTTTGCAAGTAAATATATATGAAGTGGAAAAACACCCCCCCTTCCTGGTTCTCATCCGATCAAAAACTGAAATATTAACATAAGAGCAATCAGTTGCCTGTTTCATGACAAGAGCTCTTCTTTTTAGAAAAGGACCCTCAGCATTTTTTTACATGCTCATAGCCTAATGAGTGCATTTATAGGGACATAATGCTCTTGCCAGTTGTCTCCAGAACAGGAGGCTTAGAGAGTGTGGATAAATTAATTGCGATATGGGTACACCCATTTCTTCCATGATTCAGTGCATGAATTGGGCATCGTGTGGCAGTAGTTTGATTTGGCCTGGCAGTGGAATTAAGTGGTAGAGAGAGGCAATATTAGTTCTGGCTCAGATGGAAACTGAAAGTGTTCCCTCACTCCTCCCCTCTTTAACCTCAAAATAGAGGGAAATGTTTCATCTTCTTGCATTGTGTGGGAGAGTTCTGACTGTGAGGATTAAATCTGATCAAAGCTGTGAGTTGCTGAGTGTTGCTTTCCTGTCTTTTTACCTGATCAGCCTTGGGTATGGATGAGTCAGAGAGTAGGACAGGATGGAGAAAAGGATTGGATATCATGCAGACAGAGATCATGGTCGGGTCATTAATTGTCCTGATTTATCGTTGGAGTTGCTTGCCATCAGAGCTAATGTTCTTCAGAGTACAACTCTCAGTTGGGTGTTTTGTATGTTCATGCCTGTACTTACTCATTTTGTCATGCTTGCTCATTATTTAAATCATAAATTGGGATGAACAGAATTCATAGAATAGTATGTCAGGCATTGTATCCCAATGCTGTGGTGGTCACACAGAGAGCAGCACATTTGTCATGACAAAGTGTATAATTACTCATTTTAAGTTAAAGAGCCGCACAACGTGCGATCGTCTAAACTGGTGATTTGTTGTCATTAGTGGGTGTCCAAGGCTGATTTGACAAAATCAGGAAGGAATTGTTTAAAATACAGTTTTATACATGAAAAATACAAAAAAGGAAATGCGTTATTCAAAATGAAATAGCTATATTCTTAAATGATACGTGATCTATTTTGCCACACCTAGCCCATTTAATTTGTTTTATTTTTTATGAAGAACTTGTATTTACATCTAAGTTGAGGTGTTTTATATGCATTTTTAATTGTAGCTCTGTACTGAGAACACTTTGTAGCATTATTTAAGCTTAAGAAGCATGTAACTGTATTTATTAGAGTATTTTTTTACATTAGAGTATTTTATTTCTTCATTTTGTCTTCTTCACTGCATTGTCCTAACTTAAAAAATGGTTAGTCCTGTACCAAATACAACTGTAGGCATTAACCCTGCTGTTCTGTGAGTGCATTATAACATGTGCTGCAGTGAAAGTGCAGACGGGTTTAAAAAGAACAATTGAAGTAAAGGAAATAGAAGTCTGGTTCTACAAATTCTCAGAAATGCCATGGCATTTGACATGGAATTCCATACTTGCTTGTCAGACAGCGAAAGTTCCAAACTTTTCACAGCTTCAGTGCTTTTAATTTTTCCTATGTCCTCAGCGCCTTTTGATTTGAGATCCTTTTTAACGCCTCTCTGCAGTGTCTATATGAAATTATGGTCAAACCAAACTTGTGTCAATAAATGAGACAAAAATGAAACTACATTTTGTTTGAGCAGTATGGTGCTCTGTTTTAATGAAAACATTTTACTTGTTTTCTTTTGTTTGTACCATGCTGTATGTTGCAGAATAACAAATGACTTTGTACTGCTTGCATAATTGACTGTTTGTGTTTATACTGTGACCACGTATAACAAATGTGCTCTCTAAGGGTTACCATTTAGCTTATGACATCAGAAATACCTGTAATTTTATCTTTCTCCCATGGTATATCTAGTAGTATGTCAATTAGGTCATTTGCACTGTAAAGAATTAGCTCAGTGTTCCATATTTCATGTTATTTAGTGGTACAGTTACATGAAACTGATATAGAAAAGAAAACAAATTAGGACCAGGAAGTGCTTTAGACATACAATGCAAATGAACATACTTATTGCTTTTGCTTTTTTAGGAGTCCCCAGTTGAAGGAATACACCTGTTACAGAGATGATGTCAACACTGTATGTGTGTATCCTTATCCTGAGCCTCCTGTCAGGAGCTGGGGCTGGTGAGTGTAACTATTCTAAGCACTGAAAGTAATGATTTTCGTAGTCAGCAAAGTTATAACAGCAACATCAACAGCAAGTAGTTTCATGATTGACCTTTGCTCCAAGACAAAAGCTCAATCCTGGGTCTGTAATGTCAGCTTGATTAGAGATACAATTTTGCTGGCACAATGCCTGCTATTACACACTGGTACATTGGTTGGTGCAGAGTAGTTAAGGCTTATTAGAAAGTACACTACAATGAAATAATAATAGCAAAGATGAAAGACAGTTTTTTGGATTCAGAATTGCTTTTTTGGTGGATTTTTGGATGTTGGATGGATATTCAAGCTGGGATTATAACAGAAAATTATTCATTGACATGCCTGCAGTCATGTATGTTCTATCATATTTTTATGGTAAGTTAATTGGTGTCTTTCTGTTTGTTTGTTTTTCAGATATAGGTATTAAGTGTAGTAACTTCACCAGCACAGTAGGCAGTGCAGCGATACTGCATTGTTCCATAAATTGTAGTGATCCTTCACGTTTCACATTTAAGAAAGCTGTGTGGTTCAGCAACTCAGAAATGATTTGCAGCAGTGACCAAGTTAACCTTGCTCATCAAGGTCGCTTCACGTGTTCCCACCAGAAGGACAGCAGCATTTTCAACATATCCTTTCAGATAAATAACATTACAAAGGAGGATGAGAGAAATTATCATTACACTGTGAGCACTAATTGTGGCTACAAGGAAGATCGAGCTTTTCTGTTCGTCACAGGTAAATATTAATGTTGAAAGCAGTACATGCAAACGGAATTATATTTTGACATGTCTGTCCATAAAATGACGGCTTTTTTTTTCTTTCTCCAGCCCCAGGAGAAATAAAAGGTAATCACTTCTCTTTTCACATCATGCAAGTGTTTTATTACTTACTGTTTACTCAGAAAAATATGAAGTGTTTATGATTTATCAACCCATATGCATTTATTGCCCATAAACATACCTCATCAATACTGTTGAAATTCAGTTTCAAATTCTATGTGTGTAAGCAATGATACATTGCAATAGATACAACATATGTTGAAGTAGCCATTTTTATTCCTGACATATCTTGTTCATGTAATCCTTAAATGCAGGTACAGATATCACAGACAGGGAGCCAAGTCCTACTCAGACCCCGCAACAGCAGTCCAAGTACATCGTTCCTATTTTAGCTGTTTCAGCTATTTTGGTCATTTTAGCTGTGGTTCTCGCTGTATGGAAAAAGCAGAGACCTTATTACCATCATAGCACATCAGTACTGGGGCCTATGGAGGATGTATAACACACAATGACAGGACATCATCAACTTGGGTGTGAAAGGCAGACATCAGCTTGGGCTGAGGAGGCTAAAAATGCCCTCTGTGATGTTATCACCAACACTCCAATACTCTACAAAAATCTTGGCGAAATTTCCGTAAACACTGAAATTTCATTTATTGTCAGTGTCATTGAGGCCCAGTGAGTCGGGTGTAGTCATTCTGAGACTGAACCTACATGGTTTGTGCAGCTGGACTGTGTAGTCGCAGAGAACCTCAACTATTTCTATAGGGGCTCTGGTCAGACTTTGCCAATGAACTGTGTCACAAATACTACCTTTTATAACCTATGTTTAAATAACGTTAACTATCTGTTGTTTGTGTAAGTATGCAACTTCTACATATTGTTCAGAATTAACCACCATAAGTAGCACTTCAGCTCTCCCTTGCCAGATTGTGTAATAATCTGGGATTTTTGTCATGTTCTACAAAAGAACAATTCTCAACATTTTCTGAGGAACACACAAATTTTTGTCTCTTTTGTTAATATTATGTATTCCTTTTAAAATGCTGTTTGTAAATAATGCTTTTGTAAATAATTACAAAGATGATATTGTATGTTTCTTATTAACTTCTACTGTAAACTGAATTTGTGAAAACAAAAATGTGACTGTAATCTTTGCTGGCGGATGTGATATCCCTGTCTGAACTTTGTCTGAAATAAAAGAAACTTAATTTTTTGTAATTCACAGTGTCATTTGACTCTCTTACTCCTACCAGACTGGCAAGGAAGTGCTATCATTTCAATTCAGTTCAATTTGGTTTCATTTATATAGCGCTTCTTACAACATGAGTTGTCACAAAGCAGCTTTACATCGGTATTCCAGGCCTGATACCCCCTCAGAGCAAGCCAAAGGCGACAGTGGCAAGGAAAAAATCCCTGACTAATAGGAAGAAACCTTGAGCAGAACCCAGGTCATAATTGATCTAAGGGCACTATGAGACAGTTGATTTACTGAGGTAATGGTGGGCTAAGATTCTTGCCCAACGGTACAGCAGCAGTGCCCCCTTGGGGAAACGAACCGGCAACCTTTTACTTACAAGTCCTGCTCGATAACCACTATGCTACACTGCCACCCCACATAATACTCATGGCTAAGTAGACAGTACTTTACAATGAAGTAGTAAGAGCAAAGATGAGAGACATTTTTTCCGAATGTAGAAATATGATTCTACAGTATTTCTGTAATTTTGGATAGGTTTATCAACTGAGATTATTACAGGAAATTCTTTAGTAAAATTCATGTGGCATTTTGCTATCACATTTTTATGCTATGTTAATTTGTGTTTGTTTGTTTGTTTTTCAGATATAATGGTGAATTGTAATTTCACCAGCACATCAGGCAGCACAGCAATGCTGAGTTGTTCCCTAAAATGTTCTGATTCTTCACATATCACATTTAGGAGAGCTGTGTGATTCAGAGACTCTGAAAAGATTTGCAGCAGTGACCAAGTTAATCCTGCTCATCAAGGTCACTTCACATGTTGCCACCAGCAGGACAGCAGCACTTCTCTGAAGTTATCCTATCCTTCCATTTAAATAATACTAAAAAACAGGATGAGGGAATATATGATTACAGTATGCAAACTTCTTGTGGGTACAGAATGAACCAATCTGTTTATCTATCCACCAGAAGTAAATACTAACATATAAAGCAGTACATTAATATGAACTAAATTATATTTTCACATGTGTTTCCATAAAATCACTGTTTTTTTTTTTTTTTTCATTTATCAGATCTAAGATGGCATTTATAAACTCTTGTAAGTTTCATGAAAGGCATTTTGGACATTTTCGTTGCTCATGAATATATGTACCTCATATATACATAAATATCACTGAAAACTGGAAATTCAGTTTCAAATTCTGTGTGTATGCATTGATACATGTAATAGATACAGTACATAAGCAAGCATCCATTTTTATCCTTGATGTATGTTGGTCATGTAAACCTTAAACGCAGGCGTTGACACAACAGGCAAGAAGTATACTATGAATACATTAATTCCATTACTTGTGTATTCAAAAAGGATATCTTTGTGTTTGCAACATTTCTGTAGGGGCCCTTTTGCTTGTTTTGGCTGTTCTGCTAGTTGTGGCCATGTCTCTGTGATATGTGCTGTTAAATGTATTGCAGTTATGTTAAACGCATCAGAGCAGGCATACTTTGAAAGTAGACCAAGTTTACATTGTTCACTGGGTATCATCTCAAAATGGTAACATTTAAAATAGTCTTTACATAATTATAAGCACGGCAGTCAGGCAAGTGATTTGTAGTTGTTCTTTCTGCCTTGTTGAACATGTTATTATCAATTATGTTAAGTATAATTCAGTACATCTTAAACTCTCAAAACCACAGAATATGTGTGCATAATTAAACACCTGACCAAAATCTTCTAACCATTTTCATTTTTTTAACCATTTTTACTTTTAGCATACAGAAGAAGAAAAATAATGGTGTAGGGGAGAAAAAGTCTGTTTTTGTTGTGAATTGAATTTCACACTTAATTTATATTGCATTTTAGGATGACCAATCATAGTAAACATGCCATGTATAATTAAAAATGATTTTAGCGGCCCCGATATCAGGGGTGGCAGGGTCATTTACTAGTAATAACCACCATCTCACAGCTTAGAGGACAGAGGTGGATAGGTTGTCTGTGGGTGTCTGTGATTTGTTCAAATGAAATTAGCGAGGTGCCTATTTTCTGAGTGTTGACTGCTTCCTGACTTGTAGGAGGGACTCTGCAGCGTGACAGGGATACACTGCTGCAGTTTGCAGCCATCTACGGGTTCTGCAACATCCAGACACTGGTGCACTGCTGGTGCACTGCTGTTACCCTCACAGTGCTATCTGAATGCCTTGTTAAATGGTGGGAGAGAATGAGCCTGGAATTATTAAGGTTAAGGGTTTGTTTGTTTCTCTTCTCATCCCACTTCCATGCCATCCCATCCTCCAGGCTGTCTGAGCGGGTGTGGTCAGTCAGAGGGTGAGGGAGGTCGTGTGGATAAGGCCCTCTCGCAGCAGATGGAAGAGGCCTACAGCAGTTTGCCCGTGAGACTCCCGGAGATGAACCCTGAGCTTCAGCGGCTCTACCAGGACTGGCTGGAGGGCCAGGACTCCCCGCGCGCCCTGCAGGCCCTCCACACACAGTACTCCCAGCAGCGGCAGCCGCACACCCTGCCGCCCAACATCCAGTGGTGAAGGGAGCGGCAGGCCCCGCCCAGAGCTGCTGCCTGGCCCGGAGTTCCAGTTCAACAGCACACCTCGCCCGCATGTTGCCGCGGTTATATCCGGGGAGCTCTCTTGTTTTTGGGAAAGGCACATGACAAGAGGTGCTGGAGAGCATCTGGAGTCATTTCCCATGTAACACATCTACTAAATGACCGATATTCCATCATCTAAATCAGCAATAACCCCAAAATAACCCATAAATGCTCAATGAAGGTTGTCTGGGGATGAATCAAGCCGTTTACATGGGTTGAGCATAAGTGTGGAAGTAAGAGTATGAGGAGGATATGACCATTGCATCCCAGTTAAATGAAAACCCGCAAAACGTCCAACATAAAGTAATTGTACTCAGTGCTGTTAAATGTATGGTGGTTCTTATATGTGTTACAGAAAGCATACTGTGATGTAAGACTAAGCTAGGCATTGTCCACTGGGTTCGTCCCAAAATAGTAACATTTTAAGTGGTCCTTGCATAATTGCAACTATGGAAGTCAGGTTGGAAACAAGTGGTTTGTAGTTGTTCTCCCAAACTGTCACACCATTCGCCTTGTTGAAAATAAGGTGTCATCAGTCTTGTCACCATTTTCTAATGCTGTCCATCAGAAATGCTCAAAGCAGAATACATCTGGTTCAGTGGTACTGAAGACAGTAAGGAGGTTTTATGTTTTTTTTTTTTTTTTTATCTGCTAAATGGCAGCAGAAATGTCATGTATTTTGATTAAAATATTTCAGAATGAAGGTATTGGATGAAATTTTTTTTTACAGTGGAGAGTGGATTCGACATTCTTAACATATTCTTTTGAATATGTTGGGTGGCAGTGTAGCATAGTGGTTAAGGAGCAGGACTCGTAACCAAAAGGTTACCGGTTCAATCCCCGCTAGGGACGCTGCTGCTGTACCCTTGGGCAAGGTACTTAACCCCCAATTGCCTCAGTATATATCCAGCTGTATAAATGGATAACATTGTAAGGAACAGTAACCTATGTAAGTAGCTTTGGATAAAAGCGTCTGCGAAATGAATAAATGTAAATGAATATATGCCACACCTCTTGAATTGTAGTCTGAAAGAGTAAGTAAAGGCCAGTACAGACCATGACTGTTTTATGTCAAATTTGTGATTGATGTCCTTTAGTTAAGTGTATAATCTGACATATCTTATGTACCAAAAACCACAACACAATGTGTGTGTAATTGAATACCTGACCAGAATCTTCTAAAAGGATTCTTTTTAATCATTTTAATTTTTAGCATACTGGTAAAAAAATAATGGTTCGGGGAAAAAACGTCTGTTTACCAGTTCATTTAGTGAAATGTGTTTTGACAATACAGGCAAGACATTGCCACCCGTAGTTTGAAAGGTCCGCAGGAAATTGTCTTCTTGAATGTTGTTCCTCACGTTTGAAGTTCAATTAAGTGCTGTCCTTTAAATGTTGTACCACTGTGGGAAAAGCTATCATAACTGTTGTCATAGGACATTCAACCTGAAACCTTATATCACCACTATCCAGCCACCAGGGTTGTATATTCACAAGTTTTTGTGAACATACACATTTACCACTTAGCTGATGCCACTGCAGTGCTTGAAATGCCACCAGCCTTATATCTTCTATGCTTAAATAGAAAACCATTTTACAACTCGTGGCTTTTCTTTGAGTGTTAAGAGAGGGGTTTGGAGAGTCCAGTTGAAGTCTGAAAAGGTGGGTTTTTTCATCTGTGCTGGAAAATAGACAGTAATCCATCTGATCTGACAGTTTTGGGGAGTTCATTCCACAACTTCATGTCCCTTTTCTTAGGATAGCAGTATTTTGGTTGGCTGTAGATCAGTCCAGCAGGCACATTCTGAATCAGCTGCAGAGGTATGATGCCACTGTCTGGGAGGCCCATCCAGAAGAGTGTTGCAGTGACCTACTGGAGAGTACTAGAACCAAGAATTGTGTTGAATTGATGGTAAGAAATGGGTGGATTTTACAGATGTTACAAAGATGTAGAGATGGATGGGTGGATTTTACAGATGTTACAAAGATGTAGAGATGGACTTTTACCACTTGTCCACCTGTTTTCGTATGTGTATTATGTATATCAAGCTCATAAGCATTGCCAGTGAGGATATGGAGTTAAATATGCTGTCCAAATTATTGATTTTCATTTTAAATGAATTTTTTTTAATCAATTAAAATAAAAGGAAAAGGACCCAAAAGCAAAACTGAAAGGGTGCACATATTTCCTGAAAATCATTTTTTATAACACAGAGATGATTGCTGAAATGCAATCATGCATCACAAGAGGGCAGTATTAAACGGTCATAGATGTTTATTAATGGGTTCTATCATATAACAAAGGATATCTTAGTTTTTTTCAAGGTGTGGAAAAGCCCTTATATTGGGACCTATGAGTAACTGAAAATATAAACCCAAGCTTTGAATGTGACAAGAATTTATAATTATATATTATTGTTGTACATCTTTGTTGTTGTGTGGTTGGTATATTCATGTGAACAACGTCCCAGAGCTTTGTTTTCCAGAGTGTATTGGCTTTTTCCAGGTAACCTCTTAGTTTGAAGCTTTACATGTTAGATCGTAACTGCATAGTAAATAATTGATTCATTTTCAGGCACTCTCAGACAAGTATAGTTAATCATTGTTCAGTTGGTTTATGCTATATACCTTATTGTACTAAGTGTAGTTGTGCTTGACTTTGTCTGTGTCATTTTGTGACATTCTGACATATTGAGTAATCCATCTTTTAGAAGCTGCATCAATAATGCTGCCTCAACAATTCAGTTTCTTTTCCCTTTGAAATCGATACCTCATAATTCGTAGCTCAGCTTCAGGTTACGCCTGAACAGCCTCAGATAAACCATTTATGTTTAGGTACATCACTTTTGTGTTTTAAGTAAAAGTGGTGGTCATGGCCCCTTGAAGCCACAAGAGTGCAGTATTGTTTAAATCACTGTTATTGTTGTTATGTTGTTACAGTGTTTTTTGGGATTAGCTCAGCTTGAAAAACTAGATCAGCAAGTCTGAATTGAATTGACCTCTGTTTTTGTCAACATACAAATGCTGCATGAGCCTAAATTTCTAAATGTCTTGTGACATTATGAATCTAAAGCCTGTGTTTTCAAAATACTGTATATGAGCTTTATTTACAGCCAATGCTTAATGCTTTATATGTATATATAAATCAGTTGTCTCTTTGATATGAGAAAAAGACCCTCAGCATCCTATTGTTTCTTATTCACTGATAACCCACTGAGTGCATTTACAGGGGTGTAATGCTCCTGCATTGTGTAAGGTTGTCTTCAGAAGAGGAGGCTTAGAGTGTGGATGATTAAATTAATCATTATACGGTTGCACTCATTTCTTCCATGGTTCAATGCCTGAATGGGGCATTGTCATAGTAGCATGGTATGGCCTGGCAGTGGGGTACAGTGGTAGAGAGGGGAGATCTTTGTTTTCAGATGGAAACTGAAAGTGTTCCCTCACACCTCCCCTTTTAAACCATAAAATATAGGGACATATTTCAACTTGGTGCATTGTGCAAGAGTTCTCACTGTGAGGCCTAAAACCGATTAAATCTGTGAGTTGCTTTCCTGTCTTTTCACCTGATCAGCCTTGGATATAGGTGAGTCAGAGAGTAGGACATTGTGGAGAACAGGATTAGATGCCATGCAGACAGAATTCATGGTTGCGTTATGAATTTTCCTGATTTATCATTAAAGTTGTTTGCTGTCAGAGCTGATGTCCTTCAGATCATAACTCTCAGTCATGTGTTTTGTAATTGCATGCCTTTCTTGTTCTTTTTGCGCATCGATTAAATTATAAATTAGGATGAATTTATAGAACACTATGTCAGGCACTGTATCACAATGTTGTGGTGGTCACACAGAGAACTGCACATTTATCATATTGAAGTACAACATTACCCTCTTGTGTATAATAGCCAAAGAACATGCAGTTGTCTAAACTTGTCATTTCATAATTAGCAGGTGCTGTTAAAGCTTGATTTGACAAAAACATGAGGCAACTCTTTAAGATCCAGTTTTACACAAAATACAAAAAGGAAAAGGAAAAGGAAAACTGACACACAACATAGCTTCTTAAATGATAATTTAAGAATTTATTTGTACCACACTGGCACGTTTAATTGGTCTTATTTTCTTATTTCAACCAACCTGCAATATTTTACATTCTGCATTGTGACCTCTGTGTGACCTGTTGTAGCTTGAGAAGTATATATCTGTATTCATAGTCTATTGTACTTATTTATTCACTTCTTTATTTGTGTTCCCCAGTGACCTTCTGTCCTTTGAAAGTTCTCCCTCCCTTCCTTCCTCCTTCATTCCCTCCCCCTTCTGTTGCTTCTTCCCTCGATCAGGAGAAGAGCAGGAGAGCCGTCGAAATTTGCAATAACCCACTTAGCCAAGAACTGAAGTTGATATAAAATACAGTGCCTGAGGAAGTTTGGTGACATGTTGGATGTTGTCTTGATTTCTGCTCTTGGTTTCTGA
The DNA here is from genome assembly GCA_019176425.1 of Megalops atlanticus. Classification (NCBI taxonomy): domain Eukaryota; kingdom Metazoa; phylum Chordata; class Actinopteri; order Elopiformes; family Megalopidae; genus Megalops; species Megalops atlanticus. Next base: position 21,882,334 of record CM032875.1, on the reverse strand, counting down.
CAGAACTTTAGCTGGATTCTAGCTTGGTCTAAACAGATAAATTGGTTTAATTTGGGGATCAATGATGTCAGTGATCAAGAAGTAATTACTTTTAGGCAGGATGGACACGCTAATGAGTGAAATCCATCCCATTAGAAGCCATGTCATGGTCCTGTCATCAGAATAAGAGGGCAGGGGCAGAAATTAATTAAATGTAATTTTCATACTGATACTAGGATATATTTTAGTCAAGCAGTTATAAATGCATGCAATAGTTTGCCAGGATTCGTAGTGGAAGCAGAAACCCTAGAGTGTTCAAGACTCAATCACTCAATGTTGAGGAAAAATTATGGAATCACCTTGTAATTTGCATTTCTAAAACAAACACCAGCACAAGTATAAAAATGCAAATTAGTTTGCAGTTACAAGAGAGTGCTTGCAGACCTTAACGAGCTGTTGAACTTGGCTAATTGAAAGGAAACATGGCCCCAACAAGACAGTTGTCAATTGAAACCATGGAAAGGATTATAATACTCCTTCAAGAAGGAAATCCAACACGGAAAGACAGCAAGTAGCTCCGTGATTGACCTTTGCTTCAGGGTAAAAGTTCAAGCCTGGGTCTGCAATGTCAGCATGTTTAGAGATACAGCCTTGCAGGCACAATGCCTGAAATCACACACTGGTATATCAGTTGGCACAGAGTTATGGCTGATGAAAAAATACAAATATGTAATGAGAGCAAAGATGAATGGCAGTTGTCTGAATATGAAATTATAATTCTACATGAGTAGAGTACTGTATATAGGTATACAGTAAATTAATGCAAGTAAAGTAAAATGCTTGCATTCATGTCTGTGCCTTCACTTCTATTTAAATTGGTGTCTTTCCTGTTTGTTTGCTTTTCAGACATAATGGTGAATTGTAGTAACTTCCCCAGCACAGGTGGGAGCACAGCAGTGTTCCATTATTCCATAAAATGTACTGATTCTTCAGAAATCATATTTAGGAATGATGTGTGGATCAGAGACTCAACAAGCAGTAAACATGTTAACCCTGCTCATCAAGGTCGCTTCACATGTTCCCACCAGCAGCACAGCAGCACTTTGAACATATCCCTGCAGACAAATAACATTACAAAGCAATAATTAGAAAGGTAATAGGCTACCGTCATTGTGGGACCCAAGTTATGTGATTTGTGCAGTTGGATTGTGTAGTCCCAGAGAACCTCAGCTGTTTCTACAGGGGCTGTGGTCGGCCTTTGCTAGTGAACTGCGTCACAAAGAAGAAATTGGGATATACTCCTGTGGTGCACCGCTGGGTCATTTTTGATATACTTTTTGTAACCCATGTTTAAATAATGTTAACCAACTGTTATCTGTGCAAGTATGCAACTTAAAAATATTGCTCAGCATTAATTGCCAGATTGTATAAAAATTCATATGGATAACATAATCAATAAACAGTTACACTCTTTTATTAATTAATGCATGTGTATGGCTTCTGGTACCGGCTTGATAAAGTCTGGGTGTGGTGCCTCATTGTTCAGTGGCAAATGGAAAAATAAGTGGTCCCTCACTCCTCCCAGACTTTATTCAAAACATAGTATCATTTTCTTTTGTGGTACTGGGTATGAGAATTCTGACTGTGTGGATTAAAACTGATGAAGCTGTGACTTTTTATGTGTTGATTTTCTGCCATTTGGTCTTAATCAGCCTCGAATCTGGGTGAGTCAGTCAGAGAGTAGGACAGAATGGAGAACAGGATTAGGTGTGTGTATAACTTTAGCCTTGTCAAGTTTAGTACAGGAAAAGGCTGATTTGACAAAACATGGAAGCAGTATAAACTACAGTTTTAAATGTGTAAAAATACAAAGGGGAAAGTTTAATTCCACATATATATGAATTATTTTTAAATGGTAATTGTGCTGTTTTGCCCAATTGGCATATTTAGTTGGTTGTGTGAAGAATTTTTTTTTTTTTTTAACAAATTAGCCTTAATTTTTTAAACTTTATCTGCTTACGGTTCTACACAGTTGTATTTGTAGAATACGTCTCCAGCATCTGTTGATTTTAGATCTTGTGAGGGTCCTTCAGTGTCTTTACACGAGTTAAAAATGATTATATTTTGTTTCTGCAGTTTACTGCTCTGTTTTGTTTGAAGTCACTGTCTTTTCTTTGTACCATGCTGTGTGTTGGATGATAAATATTGTCATACTTAATTGTTGTCATAACTTTGTCCTACTTCTGTAATCAACTGAATATGTTCAAAATGTTTTGCTGTAAAACTGCCACCTGTGAAAGAAAAATATGCTAAGGCTTTACATAATAGAAGTACTCGTGATTTTCATATTCTTCATTTAGATAATTACCAGTATACCAGTAGATCAGCAAACAATTCAAGTCCCATACTTACATTTTATTTTCCAGTCCAGTTACATGAATCTGATATACACAAAACAAATGACCAGGAAATGCTTTAGATGCACAGGGGAATTGAATGTTCTTTTTGCTGCTGCTTTTTTAAGAGTCTTCAGTCGAAGGAATACATTCCCTGCAGTGATGATGTCAAAACTGCATTTTTTTTATCCTGAGCCTCTTGTCAGGAGCTGAGGCTGGAGAGTGTAATCATTTTAATCACTGGAAGAAATTATTTTTGTGGTGAGAAAAGTTAATGGGGCATTCCCAATAATAGCAAGCAGTTTCATGGTTGACCTTTGCTCCAAGACAAAAGCCCAAGCCTGGGTGTGTAAGCTTAATTAGAGATACAGCCTTGCTGGTGCAATGCCTAAAACCACACACTGGTACATTTCTTACCAGAGTAGATAAGGCTGATTAGAAAGTACTCTACAGTGAAATAATAACAGCAAAGATGAAAAACAGTTTTCTGAAAGCAGAATTATCATTTTGCAGTAGTTTTTATGGTGGATTATTGGATGTTGGATAGGTATACGAGCTGAGATTATATTAGGAAATTCTTCATTAAAACGCCTGCAGTCATGTATGTGCTATCACATTTTTATGCTAAGTTCATTGGTGTCTTAGTGTTTGTTTGTTTTTCAGATATAGTTTTGAAGTGTAGTGGCTTACCCAGCACAGCAGAGAGCACAGGGATGCTGCACTGTTCCATAAAATGCACTGATTCGTCATATATTACAATGAGGAATGATGTGTGGTTCAGAGAGTCAGAAAGTATTTGCAGCAGTACAAATGTTAACCCTGCTCATCAAGGTCGCTTCATATGTTCCCACCAGCAGGACAGCAGCACTTTGAATATTTCCCTGCAGATAGATCACATTGATAAGCAGGATGAGGGAAAATATTACTACTCTGTTTATACTTCTTATACTACTTGTAGGTACAGGAGAGGCATACTTTTTCGTCAGTCCGTCGCAGGTAAATATTAAAGTATACAGCAGTATATTAATGCAAACTAAATTATGTTTTGAAATGTCTTTCCATAAAATGACTGCTTATTTTTTTCATTCTCTGGCTCCAGAAAAAATGTCCAATGCAGGTAATCACTTTTCTTTTCACATGTAAAAGTGTTTTCCTCTGCTTACTCAGAATAACACAGAAGCATTTATCATTTCTCATTCATCATATCATGTAATCTTGTTTCATTAGAGTCAGTCGGGATGTATTTATTGCTCATAAACAATCCCCATAAGAAATAACACTAGAATTTAGTTTCAAATTCTGTGTGCTTATACATTGATAACAGATGCAAGATATTTTCAGGTATCCCTTCTTAATGTTGAAGTACATTAATCATATAAATCTTAAATGCAGATGATAATACTATAGAAACATATAAAACTATGAATATGTTAATTGCATTACTTGAATATTTTGCACTAAATTCCTCTCTTTGTGTTTGCAGTGGAGCCACAACAGCAGTCTATTTACATAAGAACCATTTTAGCTATTTCAGCTACTTTGGTCATTTCAGCTGTGGGTCTCACCATATGGAAAAAGCAAAGATCTCATTACCATCAGAGCACATCAGTACTGAAGTCTATAGAGGATGTATAACACACAATGACAGGACATTATCAAGCTGTGTGTGAAAGGCAGACATCAACTTGGGCTGAAGAGGCAATGTTTAAATAACATTAACTGTTGTTTGTGTAAGGACGCAACTTCTCCATATTGTTCAGAATTAATTATTCTAAGCAGAAATTTAGCCCTCTCGTTATATTGTGTAATAATTCATCTGGCTGTGGGAGTTTTGTCAGGTTCTAAGAACATTTCTCAAGATTTTATGAACATATATACAAATGTTTGTTTCTGTTGTTAATATTATGTATTCTTTATAAAAACCCTTTTGTAAATAATGTTTTTGTAAATAATTACAAAAATTATGTTGTATATTTCTTATTAATGATTCTACTGTAAATTAAATTTATGAAAACTAAAATGTGAATGTAATGTTTGCTGGCAGATGTGATATCTCTGTCTGAACTTTGTCTGAAATAAAAGAAACACTTTTTAATAATTCAGTGTCATTTGACTCTCTTGCTCCTACCAAATTGGCAAGGAAGCATTATCATAATTGAGGTAACTTTAAAGCTCAATTTTGCATGTTTATCTTGCCAGATTACATTGTTTTGAGATCAATACAGCTGCAGAGTGTAGCCATGCGTGCACTACTTCCCAAACCACTTAGCCACTGTCCCTAAACACACATGTACAGATACATATTTCAATTGTTGTTGCATAATTTGTTACAATCTTGACTTGTAAGTTCCCAGGACAAATTAAATTGGTTCATACTGCCAAACCACATTGGCCCAATTCTGTTAGACTTTTGCTGACACAGACACATTCAGTTCAAGTTTTAAAATGTATTGTTCCCTTTTGAAGAAAAGTCCCAAAAAGCAGGAAAACAATGGCCTTGCTTCGTTTTCATCGACAGTGTTATGATTCAGTGTTTGGCAGAAATCAAAAGTATTTACAGACACAGTGATGCATGCACTCAGACTCTGACTGAAAGCACTAAAGACTCAAAACACCATTAGCTACCAGGAAAAGACAAAAAAGTGGGAAACCATACTTCCTGATCACATGAGAGCTAGAGGAAGTGACTGTCTCTTTGTCTTTTTTCTTTTTTTGTCATTTGGCATTAGCCTCTGATATGAGAGCACTGTGAGGCAGTTGATTGAAAGGCTCTCTCACCTCTAGCACAGCCAGCAGAATGTGGACCTACTGTGGACCTGTGTGCTGGGGTCCCTTTGCACTATAGCAGTACCAACAACTGGTACATTAGTTGGCACAGAGTAGCTATGGCTAATTAGACAGTACTCTACAAGGACGTATTAAGAGCAAAGATGAAAGACAGTTTTCTGAATGTAGAATTATGATTCTGCAGTATTTTTTGTCATTTTGGATAGGTATACCAACTAAGACTATTGTGCAGAATTCTGTAGTAACATGTTTGCAGTCATGTATGTGCTATCTGTTATGTATATGCTACATTAATCTGATGTTGTTTTTCAGATATAATTTTGAATTTTAACTTTAACTTCCAGCACAGCAAGTATGAGCTTGTGTAAGCGCATGGCTGTGTATTTCTCTATCTAGCACATCTATGACAGTGTGCAAGTCTGCAAGCATGGGCTTTACAGATGTATTTCTCACATTTGCGGCACATTGTGTTTGTTTTACAGTCCTTCTATGGGGGGCAGAATTGGCATCTCTTCCTTTTGCCGGCCCCCACTGCAGCCTCAGGTGGAGGTCAGCTGACATGTGCAGCACCTTTATAACATTATAACCCCGCCTCTACTCCATTCCCTATGAGGAAACAGTGCTCTCCTGCAAGAAATGTTGATGATTTTAATTTGTTTGAAATGGTGTGTGAAACTGAGTCAGGTGTGGGGGCGATGCTGCACATGTACAAGAAAGTTTTTGTGTCTTCAAGCATAAGCCCGCACATTCTTTCTTTCTCACTCTGTGTGTGTGTTTGTGTGTGTGTGTGGGTGTGCGCGCAAGAACTGTCAAATTTATTTTGTCTGAAATTGTGTGCACAAGAAACATAGTCAGGGGTGAGGTAGGGGGAAGGGAAATGCTGCAAATGCACACGAAAGTTTTTGCTCAAGCATAAGCGCAAACATTCTCTCTTTCACTGTGTGTGAGTCAGAGAGAATGAGAGAGAGTAAAATCCTGGAACTCCATTTGAAGCCATGTATGTATGCGTGCTCATGTGTGTTTGTATGTCTGTGCATTTGCACATTTTTATATGTGACAGAGAAAGAGGGAGGAGGACATGGAAGAGACAAAGATATCAAGAGAAATGGCCTCAGATTCTTTACTATGCTTTATAGTTGCTATAAATCATTTATTAATACTTCAGTTTGTCTGTTAATGATTTTATAAGGCCTGAAAGACAATCCTTGTAGCCTGATGGTCTACAGCTTTTGTAAAAATGTAATTTTTCTGATGGCAGGGCACTCCCGGCAAAGTCATTGAATTTCATGCTGAACAAAATTAATTTAGGGGGTGTTCTCTGCTGTTAAACTCAGAAGCAGGTCATTTTATACCCGTAAAACAACACAAGGGTTGAAAAGTCATAAATGGTTGTTAATGTTGTTCATGCTATAAGGAGGGATATTTGAGATTTTTCAAAGGGATGAGCTCTGTCAGTAAGGCCTTTGAGTGACTGGAGATAAACCAAAGGTTTGGATGAGATAAGTGTTTATTGTATATTTTTATTATACGTCTACCTTGTGGTGTGATTGGTACTTTCATGCAAACACTTTCCTAAGTTTTGTTGTGCAGGTGTACTGGCTTTTCCCAATGACCTCTTAGTCTAAAAGCTTCAGTAAGATTTACACATTAGATCGAAACTGCATAGTCAATAATTGATTCCTTTTCAGAGACTCTCAGACTAGTATAGTTAATCATTGTTCAATAGGCTTTTGCTATATACCTAATTGTTCTAAATCTACTTGTGTTTGACTTTGAGTCACATTCTGTCTCAAAAATTCAGTTTCTTTTTCCTTTTGTATTAGATACCTCATAATTCATAGGTAAACTTCATCTTACATCTGAACAGCCACAGATAAACCATTTATGTTTAGTTACATCACCTTTGGGTTGTAACTACAAGTGAAACTTTTGTAATCCCTCATCCCTGTTGCTGTGCCCACATTCAAATTTTGTTACTGGTGGTCATGTATCCTTGAAGCCACTAGAGTGCAGTGTTATTTTAGACACTGTTGTTACTCTTATTGCTATTGTTTTAACATCACTCTGTCATTTACAAAACACACATTTTTGGTATCTTTATGCATTTTCATATCATTTGTTATGTGAAAAGCTTGATCTAGGGCATATAGGTACCTTTTAAACAGCTTAAATGTGTTAAACACATTCACATTGTGAAGTATTACAGAGACTCAGTGACATCAAAACTACATTATATTTAGGGCCCGAGCACCGAAGGTGCTGCGCCTCCGGTGTCCACCGGAGGGCGCATGCACCATAGGTGCAAGGCCCTATTGGTTTCAGAAGGATTATTATTATTATTATTATTATTATTATTATTATTATTATTATTATTCTTTGTCTTCAACACTTGGCCATTTTTGAGGTGGTTCCCATGGGTGAAAACCCATGAAATTTTGTACACACATCAGTGTTTGTGACCGCTACTCAGAGACAGAGACTTGGCCCCGGGTGTGGCCCAGGGACTCCATAGCGCCCCCATGTGACAATGAGTCTTGTGCCTGGCATGTAGTTTCACCTACACGCACCAAATTTTGTAGGCCTGTGGGTCTCATTTTGACAAACAAATTTGCAATTACATCTTATTAGCCATACCCAACAGGAAGTGAGCTATTTTGGATTTTGTGCATTTTCACAGTCAGCGAACTTTCGAATACTCCTCCTAGAGGATTCATCCGATTCATACCAAATTTAGTCAGTATGATGCCAAGACATTCCTGATGCTAAATGGCGAAGGGATTTTTGATATCCATGTGTTGTCATGGCGAGGCGATCAATTTACACGATCCTCAAACCATCCTCAAACAGGAAGTGTGGCATAATTCCGCTGTACATGGTTTGATTTGGCTGAAACTTCACATGTATGTTCAATTATGGGGCACAATCACACGCACATGCCAATTGTGATTCATTGTCATAGCGCCACCTACTGACAGCAGGAAGTGAGGTATTTATAACAAATTTTTCAATGCTCCTCCTAGAGGTTTCATCCGATTCATACTAAATTTGGACAGCATGACGCCAAGATGTTCATGATGCTAAATTACGAAGGGATTATTGATATCTTGATCGGCGTTGCCGTGGCGAAGCGATCAATTAACATGTTACTGCACTGAAACACGAAATGTGGCATAACTCCGCTGTATATTGGCTTGGCAGGCAGAAAAACTCATGACATTTGGCACACACATCATTTATTATTTGTTAATGTGTTTGTTAACAAATAATGTTTGTTAATGTGTTTTGAGCACGTTAGCAGTGTTGCCAATTCACCGATTTTGGAGACATTTTGCATGTTTAGTAAAAAACAAACTCCTTTAAATGTGGTATTGTGTTAATTTGGTGATTAAGTCAGGGATAACTGCGGACGAACTGTCCCGGTTGGAACATTTTTGACGAGTCCCAGGCAAACTCAGCTAATTGCCAAGGAATGTGCAGTTGTCTCATTTATTTGTAGGCAGTGGGTGCTATTAAAGCTTGATTTAACAGAAACATGAAGGAATTATTTAAGATCCAGTTTCATACAAAATACAAAAAGGAACCGTGTTAACCAACATACAACATAGCTTCTTAACTGATCATTTTACAATTTATTTGTACCATACTGGAACATTTAATTGGTCTTGTTTTCTATGGAGAAGGTGTTAACAACCAACCAGGGATATTTTACTGTTGCTGTATTGGTGAGAATGAGGATTGTTCAGCCTCTATCAATGCAGGAAAGCCATCAAAATGTGCAGTAACCCACTTAGCCAAGAATTTAAGTTGATATGAAATACAGCAATTGAGGAAGTTTGATGACTTATTGTCTTGGTTTCTGTTCTTGCTTTCTGATAGGTTTTTAGGTGGATTCTAGGTTTATTTTGTTTCTAGGAGAATTTTGTAAGAGCTTGGTCTAAAGAGGTAAATCAGTTGAATTTGGGGATCAGTGGTGCCAATGAAAAGAGATAATTAATTTTCGGCAGGATGGACACTCTGATGAGTGAACTCCATCCCATTAGAAGCCATGTTAAGGACCTGTCAGCAGAATAAGAGGACAGTGGTGGAAATCAGTTAAAGGTAAATTTCATACTGATACTAGGACATATTTCAGTCATGCAAGTGTAAATGCATGCAATAGCTATCCAGGATTCGTAGTGGAAGCAGAGACCCTTGGAGTGTTCAACACCTGATCTGAGACAATTGTAGATACAATCAAGATTATGGCCAGAATCACAAGCCTAGCTGGGCTGACCTGTTCTTATCATTAAACCCACATGTTCTTGAGTTATTTCCTAGTCCAGTTGCATGAATTTGATACAGATGAGAAAACAAATTAGAACCAGGAAGTGCATGTTGATTGCTGTTGCTTTTTTAGGAGTCAGCTGAAGGAATATAACCATTGCACAGATGATGTCAACACTGTACTTTTCTGTCCTTATCCTGAGCTTCCTGTCAGGAGCTGGGGCTGGTGAGTGTATCCATTCTAAGCACTGAACATAATGATTTTAGAATGAGGAAAGTTACTAGGGTATTCCCAATGAGAACACACAGCTCCATGATTGACCTTTGCTTTAAGGTAAAAGGTCAAGCCTGGGTCTGCAATGTCAGCATGTTAGAGATACAGCCATGCATGCACGGTGTACAAACTTCTTGTGGGGCCAAGAAAGACATACATTTTCATCTGTTTGTCACAGGTAAATATTAAAGTATAAAGAAGTACAACAATGCTAACTCAAATATATTTTGGCATGTCTATCCATAAAATGTCTGCTTATTTTGCACTCTCCCTCTCTACTTTTTTTACACTGTACAAGTGTGTTACTCATTCCTCTGCTCATTCAGAATAAGCATTTCTTATTTGCTATTTATCATATGTGAGATTCAGCAGTGATTTAGGATACATTTATCATATCTCATAAAATGTATCGTGTAACACTGGAATTTAGTTTTAAATTCTATGTGTTTATGCATTGTAAATGTGATCGACAGAACATGCCCGAGTATCCATTTTCATTATTGACATATATTAGTCATGTAAACCTTAAATGCAGTTGATTGTACTAGAGACATGTATTATACTATGGATGTATTAACTCCATTACTTATATACTCAACACTGATTTTCTTGCTTTATGGCTGCTGCAGGTTCCATTTCCAATGTGGCCATTTTAGTTGCTTTGGTTGCTTTGGTTGTTTTGGCTGTAAATGGAAAAAGCAGAGAGCTCTTTATGACCAGAACACTGGTGCCTGATGGCTCAATGCCTGAAATCATACAGTGGTACATTGGTTGTCTCAGAATAGCTATGGCTAATTAGTCAGTACTCTACAATGAAGTAATAGGAGCACAGATGAAAGACACTGTGAGGCAGTGTATTGTGATGCTCTTTCACCTCTAGCACAGCCAGCAGAATGGAAGCTCTTCTGTGGAACTGTGTGTTGGGGTTCCTTTGCACTATAGCAGTACCACCCACTGGTACATTGTTTGGCACAGAATAGTCATGGCTAATTAGTACTCTACAATGAAGTAGTAAGAGCAAAGATGAAAGACAGTTTTCTGAAGATAGCATTGTGATTCCACAGTATTTTTTGTTATTTTGGATAGGTTTACCAACTGAGACTATTATGAGAAATTCTTCAGTAAAATGCCTACAGTCGTGTATGTGCTATCACATTTTAATGCTATGCTAATTGGTGTGTTTGTTTTGCAGATATAATGGTGGAATGTAGTAACTTCACAAGCACAGCAGGCAGCACAGCAATACTGAGTTGTTCCCTAAAATGTACTGATTCTTCAGATATCACATTTAAGAATGATGTGTGGTTCAGAGACTCTGAAAAGATTTGCAGCAGTGACCAAGTTAACCCTGCTCATCAAGGTCACTTCACATGTTCCCACCAGCAGAACAGCAACACTTCTGTGTACCTGTCTTTTCAGATAAAAAACACTAGAAAGCAGAATGAGGGAAAATATTATTACACTGTGCGTACTTCTTGTGGGATCAGAGTGAACCAATCTGTTCATCTATCCATCATAGGTAAATATTAACATATACAGCAATGCATTAATCTAAATATAATCTTATTATAATTTAATTATATTTTCACATGTGTTTCCATAAAGTGACTGCTTATTTCTTGTTTTTTTTTCATTCTCCAGAGTCACAGCTAACAGGATTTGGTTTCACAGGTAATTACTTTTCATATCACATTATACAAGTGTTTTACTCATTGCTCTGTTTATTCAGAATAATGTCAGAAGCATTTAACATTTATAAATTCATGTAAGTTTCATGAAAAGCATTTGGGAGATTTCCTTGCTCATAAACATACTTTATAAATATCAATGAAAACTGAAAATTCATTTTCAAATTTTATGTGGGTATGCATTGATACATGTAATAGATACACTACATAAGCAAGTATCCATTTTTAACCTTGATGTATGTTGGTCATGTAACCCTTACATGCAGGTGTAGACACAACCAGTGTACTAGGAATATTACAATACTTGTGTATTCAACAAATATTTCTTTGTGTTTTCAGTGGTGCCAAATCCCCCCAAAACCCCAGAACAGCAGCGTTTTATTTTGGTAGGGGCTGTTTTGCTTGTGTTGACTGTTCTGGTTGTTTTGGCCACATGTCTCACCATACGGAAAATGTTAAATGAGAGAGCTCTTTACCACCAGAGCACAGAAATACTGCAGCCTGAGGAGAATGTTTTAAGACACACTAACATGTTGTACTGACAGGACATCATCAAGCTGTGTGTGAAAGGCAGACACCAGTTTGGACCAAAGAGTGAATACTGCCATCTGTGTTGTTGCACCTCTTATCATCGACTAGGAGAAATACTCCAAAGAAATTATTTTTTACAGTTCAGAAAAAAACATCCCTGCAGTTTCAGGAAGTGCATTAAGGAACTGTAAAGGAACTCCTGCATTAAGAAAATGTAAATAATTGAGAATGTAGGCATTCTGAGGGTGAACTTTTATGGTCTGTGCAGCTGGACTGTGTAGTCCCAGAGAACCTCAGCTGTTTCCACAGGGGCTCTAGTTGGCCTTTGCCAGTGCACTGTGTCACAAAAAAATTTGGATACATTCCTGTGGGACACTACTGAGTCATTTTTGATGTACCTTTTATAACCAACATTTAAATATTTTTAACCAACTGCTTGTTTAAGTATGCAACTTCTACATATATTAACCACTGTAAGTAGCACTTCAGCTCTCTCTTTCCAGATTGTGTAATGATATGGGAGTTTTGTCATGTTCTAGAAAAGAATATTTCCCAAGATTTTCTGAAGAACACATAAATGTGTGACTTTTGTAAATATTTGGTCATACCTTTGTAAATTTGGTTTTGTAAATAATGACAAAGATTACATTGTATATTTCTTATTTATGTTTCTATTGTAAATTGAATTTGTGAAAAGTAAAATGTAAATGTAATGTTCAGCATTAACTACTGTATGTAACATTTCAGCTTGCTCTTGCCAGATTTTGTAATCATACGTGTGTTACTGGGAGTTTTGCCAAGAGTTGCTAAAATGAGAATGACAACAAGAATGCAAATCTTCATTTTCACATTTTCATCCCTGTACCTAATAAACATGTTCTACAAAAGACTAGACTGTATATGAATAATTCTTTCACTCTAACCGTGTGTAAAATGTGACATGTGCTGCTAAATGTCTAGTGATTGTGTTATATCTGTTATAGAAGGAATACTGTGATAGAAGATAAAGCTCACACCGTTCACTGGATATTGTCTCAAAATGGTAACATTTAAATTGGTCTTTACATAATTACAAGCATGGCAGTCAGGCTGGTGATAATATCACCATTGAATACCATTGAAATGAGAGGATTTACAGTGATTTGTAGTTGTTCTTCATCCCTTGCTGAAAAGAAGTTAAGTATAATTCAACACATTTGAATGTCTTAAAACCACAACAGAATATGTGTGCACAATTAAACACCTGACCAGAATCTTCTAACACTGTTCTTTTTAACCATTTTTATTTTTAGCACACTGAAGAGGAAGAAAAGTAATGATGCGGGAGACAAAAAGTCTGTTTACCCATTATTCAGTAAAATATGTTTTGACTACAGAGACAAAACATTGCTACCCATAGTTTGAAAGGCCATCCTTTAATTGTCAGAGGTGGAAGAAAATTTGTGATCCCAATGCTGTTTTGTAATACAAATTAATTATGTACTCAAGCAAAACTTTTCTAAATGCAAATTTTAAAGACATAAATTCTATCAATCAAAAACTTTAAATCATATTGAGGAAATTTGCTTGAACTTCCACACAGATATATTACATACCCACCATCAAATTTAAATAGACACATTCAAAAAGTCTATTCAGATATAACACATGCAAATATAAAAATACTACAAATATGACTACCATTCTGGCATTAAAGCATGTAGTGATACAAACAAATAATTGCTTAGTTATTTGTCATGAGAGACTCCTCATCTTTTAAATTCTGAATCCTAATTACTGCAGGAAAAAATGGTTTGTTTGATTTGTTGAAGTCAACTGCAGCTTCTGTTGCTTTGGTAAAACTATATGTGGGAGACCATAGTCTTACACAAACTGAAAAATGTCAACAATGGATGCAAGTCTTGCTATAAGGCATACAAAATTAATCTACAATATATGGCCAATATCCAGCCTTCAGGGTTGTATAACCACAACCTATGTACTGCCGGGCAGATCCCAGAAGTAATTTTCATATGTGTATTGTATAGATGATATATGTCCTGAAAATGGATTTTTAAATGCACTGGTGTTTGCTGAAATGCAAACACACATCACACATGGGCAGTATTAAAAAGTCATAATTTTTAAATCAATATTGTCTATTTTATAATGATGGATATTTGAGATCTTTTAAAATAGTGAGATCTTTCAATAAGGCTTTTGAGTGAGTGGAAATAAACCAGAAGTTTTGATGTGATAAGTATTTATTGTATATTTTTATTACACATCTACCTTGTGGTGTGATTGGTACATTCATGCAAACACTTTCCTAAGTTTTGTTGTGCAGGTGTACTAACTTTTCCAGATGACCTCTTAGTCTGTAGCTTCAGTAAGATTTACATGGTAGGTTGAAAATGCATAATAAATAATTGACTTGTTTTCAGAGACTCTCAGACTAGTATTCATTGTTCATTTGGCTTTTGCTATATACCTTATTGTACTAAATGTACTTGTGTCTGTGTCACATTCTGACATATTGAGTAATACATCTTTAAGAAGCTGCACACTTGTGTTTAATGAACCTATAATGCTGTCTCAGCAGTTCACTTTCTTTTTGCTTTTGTAATAAATACCTCATAATTCATAGGTCAGCTTCAGCTTACATCTGAACAGCTACAGATAAACCATTTATGTTTAGTTACATCACCTTTGGGTTGTAAGTAAAAGTGAAACTTTCACAATCCCTCATCCCTGTTGCTGTGCCTACATTCAAATTGTGTTGCTGGTGGTCATGTATCCTTGAAGCCACTAGAGTGCAGTGTTATTTTAGACACTTTTGTTATTGTTATTGTTATATCACTGTCATTCACAATACACATATTTTTGTTATTTTTGTGGAATGGATGCCAATTTCAATGTAAACAGGGTATCAAAGGCTTGATGTTGGGCATAGAGGTACCTTTAAAACAGCTTAAATTCTTTAAACTCATTCACATTGTGAAGTATTTCAGAGATGCTATGTTGTCAAAAATATGTTCTAAATTAAATATGAATTAATTTCTAACTGGGAAAAAGATGAATATACTTGTTTGTTTTGTTTTTTGTGCCATGTATAAAAGGTGTTTGAGTGTGTATCAACCCAGTTTGAAAATCACCTGAACTGAAAATGGTACACCTCCATTTCTTTCAGCTGTTGAAAAATCCTGTAAATTTCTTACAGATGTACAAGTTTTGTATTAATTAGTAACATAGTAAAGAGATTATGAATCTAAAGCCTGCATTTTCAAAAAACTGTCTATGAGCTACTGTCTGTTTATAAATAAAAACATCCCCCCATTCTCATCAGATCAAAAATTTAAATATTAAGATGAGAGCAAATATTAAGTTAAATACCTTTTTTTAGAAAAAGACCCTCAGCATCCTACTGTTTCATAGTGAATTTATGGTCTTGCCATTTGTCTCAAAAACAGGAGGCTTACAGTGTGTGGATAAATTAATTGTTAAACATTTACACCAGTTTTTTCCATGATTCAATGCATGAATGGCACAATGTGGCAGTAGTCTGATTTGGCCTGGCAGTAGAAGTCACTCATAGAGAGGGGCAATATTTGCTCTGATTCAGATTGAAACTGAAAGTGTTCCCTCACTCCTCCCCTCTTTAACCTCAAAATAGAGGGAAATGTTTCATCTTCTTGCATCGTGTGGGAGAGTTCTGACTGTGAGGATTAAATCTGATCAAAGCTGTGAGTTGCTGAGTGTCGCTTTCCTGTCTTTTTACCTGATCAGCCTTGGGTATGGGTGAGTCAGAGAGTAGGACAGCATGGAGAAAAGGATTGGATATCATGCAGACAGAGATCATGGTCGGGTCATTAATTCTCCTGATTTATCGTTGGAGTTGCTTGCCATCAGAGCTAATGTCCTTCAGATTACAACTCTCAGTTGGGTGTTTTGTATGTTCATGCCTGTACTTACTCATTTTGTCATGCTTGCTCATTACTTAAATCATAAATTGGGATGAACAGAATTCATAGAATAGTATGTCAGGCATTGTATCCCAATGCTGTGGTGGTCACACAGAGCAGCACATTTGTCATGACAAAGTGTATAATTATTCATTTTAAGTTAAAGAGCCGCACAACGTGCAATCGTCTAAACTGGTGATTTGTTGTAATTAGTGGGTGTCCAAGGCTGATTTGACAAAATCAAGGAAGGAAGAAATTGTTTAAAATACAGTTTTATACATGAAAAATACAAAAAAGGAAATGTGTTATTCAAAATGAAATAGCTATATTCTTAAATGATAAGTGATCTATTTTGCCACACCTAGCCCATTTAATTTGTTTTATTTTTTATGAAGAACTTGTATTTACATCTAAGTTGAGGGTGTTTTATATGCATTTTTAATTGTAGTTCTGTACTGAGAACACTTTGTAGCATGTTTAAGCTTAAGAAGCATGTAACTGTATTTATACATTATAGTATTTTATTTCTTCATTTTGTCTTCTAAACTGCATTGCCTTCACTTAAAAATGGTTAGTCCTGTAACAAATACAACTGTAGGCATTAACCCTGCTGTTCTGTGAGTGCATTATAACATGTGCTGCAGTGAAAGTGCAGACAGGTTAAAAAAACAATTGAAGTAAAGGAAATAGAAGTCTGGTTCTACAAATTCTCAGAAATGCCATGGTATTTGACATGGAATTCCATACTTGCTTGTCAGACAGCGAAAGTTCCAAACTTTTCACAGCTTCAGTGCTTTTAATTTTTCCTATGTCCTCAGTGCCTTTTGATTTGAGATCCTTTTTGACGCCTCTCTGCAGTGTCTATATGAAATTATGGTCAAACCAAACTTGTGTCAATAAATGAGACAAAAATGAAACTACATTTTGTTTATGCAGTATGGTGCTCTGTTTTAATGAAAACATTTTACTTGTTTTCTTTTGTTTGTACCATGCTGTATGTTGCGGAATAACAAATGACTTTGTACTGCTTGCATAATTGACTGTTTGTGTTTATACTGTGACCACGTATGACAAATGTGCTCTCTAAGGGTTACCATTTAGTTTATGACATCAGAAATACCTGTAATTTTATCTTTCTCCCATGGTATATCTAGTAGTATGTCAAATAGATCATTTGCACTGTAAAGAATTAGCTCAGTGTTCCATATTTCATGTTATTTAGTGGTACAGTTACATGAAACTGATAAAGAAAAGAAAACAAATTAGGACCAGGAAGTGCTTTAGACATACAATGCAAATGAACATACTTATTGCTTTTGCTTTTTTAGGAGTCCTCAGTTGAAGGAATACACCTGTTACAGAGATGATGTCAACACTGTATGTGTGTATCTTTATGCTGAGTATCTTGTCAGGAGCTGGGGCTGGTGAGTGTAACCATTCTAAGCACTGAAAGTAATGATTTTCGTTGTGAGCAAAGTTATAACAGCAACATTAACAGCAAGTAGTTTAATGATTGACCTTTGCTTCAAGAGAAAAGCTCAATCCTGGATCTACAATGTCAGCTTGATTAGATATACAATCTTGCTGGCACAATGCCTGCAATCACACACTGGTACATTGGTTGGTGCAGAGCAGTTAAGGCTTATTAGAAAGTACACTATAATGAAATAATAATGGCAAAGGTGAAAGACAGTTTTCTGGATTCAGAATTGCTTTTTGGTGGATGTTTGGATATTGGATGGATATTCAAGCTGAGATTATTACGGGAAATTCTTCAGTAAAATGCCTGCATTCATGTCTATGCTTTCACTTCTATGGTAATTAGTGTCTTTTCTGTTTGTTTGTTTTTCAGATATAATGGTAAATTGTAGTAACGTCACCAGGAGCACAGCAGGGAGCACAGCAGTGTTCCATTGTTCCATAAAATGTATTGATTCTTCATATATTACATTTAGGAATGATGTGTGGATCAGAGTCTCAGCAATTATTTGCAGCAGTGAGCATGTTAACCCTGCTCATCAAGGTCGCTTCACATGTTCCCACCAGCAGGACAGCAGCACTTTGAATATATCCCTGCAGATAAATAACATTACAAAGCAGGATGAGGGGAAATATAACTACACTGTACACACTAATTGTGGCTACAAGAAAGATGTACCTGTTCATCTGTTTGTCACAGGTAAATATTAAAGTCGAAAGCAGTACATTAATGCAAACATTAATGCATGGAATTATATTTTGACACGTCTGTCCATAAAATGACAGCTTATTTTTTTCTTTTGCCAGCTCTAAAAGAAATAAAAGGTAATCACTTCTCTTTTCAAATTATGAAAGTGTTTTATTACTTCCTGTTTACTCAGAATAATATCAAGTATTTATTATGTATTAACCCATATGCATTTCATCAAAGGCATTTGGGATATATTTTACATTACATTACATTATGGGCCTCAACAATACTCTTATCCATTGAGTTTCAAATTCTACACTTTTTTTGTTTGTTTCTTTTACAATGCTATCCAATTATACAGCTGGATATTTACTGTCCATTGCCTCATAAATATTGTTGAAATTCAGTTTCAACATCTATATTCCTGACAATGATACATTGTTCATGTAAACCTGTTGAAATGCAGGTACAGATGCCACAGACAGGGAGCATACTCTGAATAAATTAATTGCATTACTTGTATATTCTGCACTAAATTCCTCTCTTTGTGTTTGCAGTGGAGCCAAATCCTACTCAAACCCCACAACAGCAGTCCAATTACATCGTTCCTATTTTAGCTGTTCCAGCTATTTTGGTCATTTTAGCTGTGGTTCTCGCTGTATGGAAAAAGCAAAGATCTCATTATCATCAGAGCACATCAGTACAGAGTCTATGGAGGATGTATAATACACAATGACAGGACATTGTCAAGCTGGGTGTGAAAGGCAGACATCAGCTTGGGCTAGAGAGACTAAAAATGCCCTCTGTGATGTTACCACCAACATTCCAGCACTCAATCTCAGTGAAGTTTCCATAAACACTGAAATGTTATTTATTGTCAATGTCATTGAGGTCCAGGGAGTTGGGTGTTGCCATTCCGAGACCGAACCCATGTGGTTTGTGCAGCTGGACTGTGTAGTCCCAGAGAACTGTTGGACTTTGTCAGTGAACTGTGTAACAAAGAAAATTTGGGATCTATTCCTGTAGAGCACCACTGGGTCATTTTTGTATATATACCTTTTATAACCTATGTTTATATAATGTTAACTATAACTATCTGTTTGTGTAAGTATGCAACTTCTACATATTGTTCAGAATTAACCACCTTAAGTAGCACTTCAGCTCTCTTGCCAGATTGTGTAATAATCTGAGTTTTTTCATGTTCTACATTTAAGAACATTTCTCAAGATTTTCTGAGGAACACACAAACTTTTAATATTATGTATTCCTTTTAAAATGTTATTTGTAAATAATGCTTTTGTAAATAATTACAAAGATGATATTGTTTATTTCTTAATGTGTCTACTGTAAGTTGAATTTGTGAAAACTAAAATGTGACTGTAATGTTTGCTGGCAGATGTGATATCCCTGTCTGAACTTTGTCTGAAATAAAAGAAACATAATTTTTCATAATTCACAGTGCCATTTGACTCTCTTACTCCTACCAGACTGGCAAGAAAGTGCAATCATAATTGATCTAAGGGCACTGTGAGGCAGCTGAATGAAAGGCTCTCTCACCTCTAGCACAGCCACCAGAATGGAGTCTCTACTGTGGACCTGTGTGCTGGGGCTCCTCTCTGACTAATTGCAGTAAGACCCCTTGAGCAGTTGATTTACTGATACATTGATTGGCACATTACAAACCAGCAGCCTACGTTATTGGCATTTAGCCCACATACGCTGGCTAATTATCAATGAAGTAGTGAGAGCAAAGATGAGTTTCTCTTCTCATCCCACTTCCATGCCCATCAGTTAGAGGGCAGTTTTTACAAGCAGATGGAAGAGGCCTTATGCCCGTGAGGCTATACCCCAATTAGTCCCCTGGCTAATTAGACAGTACTTGCAGGTACAAAAAAGTTATTCGATTTCTATTAAAAACACAGTTCATAAGTGGGACGGCTCACACCCTGCAGACCTCCCCTCTAAACCTTCCTCCCCCTTCCCTGCGGCGGCTCTTCCCTCTTCCTGGCCTCTCCCACGCAGGCCCAGCACCAGGAGCGAGACTAACCCCCACACGGCACCACAAGCCTGAGCACACCGCAGGTCAAGATCCCCCGTGCACGCACACACACACCACACAGTGATCACTCCGACTCGTCTCCAGCGCTGGCCCCCACGACAGAGGCCAGACCCCTCTCAGCCGCCCAAAGGGGGGTAACACTCCAGGGAGGGGGAGGTCCACCCATGCACACTCACACACCAAAAAAAAGGGTGGGACACAACTTGGCCCGTGCCTCTGTGCCAGGCCTCACTTGCGCCCCAAAATAAAAAAAACAAAAACCCAAAAGAAAAGGGGCAGGGTGCTGCTGGTGTTTCTGGTCCAGACCGCTGCCTCCAGGTGCTGGTGTTTATTGCTGGTCCTGTCGCACAGCTCCGGAGCAGGAACTTCGCCACACTGGGGGAGAACACACAGCACAGATCACCCTCACTGTTAGGCTGGGCAGTCTTAAAAAAAAAAAAAAAAAAAAAAAAAAGGCAGGCACACACACCGTGGTAACACCGCCAGTCACGTCCCTTACTGCACAGGGGCACCGCCCCGTCCCGCCTCCTGCTCTGCTGCTCCGCCGCTCTCCCGAGTCTACTCCCCTTCTCTTTCCCCAGCCGACCTTCGCTGCACTGCCTGATCCGTTAGTCACCCCAGGGAGCGGTCCAGGTCCGCAGGACTCCGCCGTCACTCACTCTTCCTCGCACACCAGAATAAAAGGAAATCCCTTCCCGGGATTTCCTCCCCAAATCAAACCCAAAAAAAACAAAAGCAAACAACTTTTCAAACCAAATTATCCAAAAAAAAGAAAAAGAAAACCCGGCCGAAACGTCCAACAAAAACCGAAACCAAAACAATCAATAAAGAATGGGGAAAAAAAAAGTTTCTCCCCCACTAAAACAAACTGGCAGAGTGTTCCCTCTCCTGAGCCGTCCGACTCCCGACTGCCTAAATTGCCACCTTTTTATACCTGCAACTCCCGCTAATGACAATTCAGAACAGCCGCGAGCCCCGTCAGCTCGGCGGAGGCAATCATTCAATAATCCCCAGCTCAACAACGCACCCGCGTTTCCCAATTAGCATCACGAACGGAGGCTCAACACGGCGGCCGCTGTCAGATTACCTCCTGACAGAGATGAACCCTGAGCTTCAGCGGCTCTACCAGGACTGGCTGGAGGGCCAGGACTCCCCGCGCGCCCTGCAGGCCCTCCACACACAGTACTCCCAGCAGCGGCAGCCGCACACCCTGCCGCCCGACATCCAGTGGTGAGGGGAGCGGCAGGCCCCCGCCCAGAGCTGCTGCCTGGCCCGGAGTTCCACGCACAGCAACAGCACACCTCGCCCGCATGTTGCCGTCGGTTATATCCGGGAGCTCTCTTGTTTTTGGGAAAGGCACATGACAAGAGGTGCTCCCTTGCCGAGCATCTGGAGTCATTTCCCATGTAACACATCTACTAAATGACCGATATTCCATCATCTAAATCAGCAATAACCCCAAAATAACCCATAAATGCTCAATGAAGGTTGTCTGGGGATGAATCAAGCCGTTTACATGGGTTGAGCATAAGTGTGGAAGTAAGAGTATGAGGAGGATATGACCATTGCATCCCAGTTAAATGAAACCCCGCAAAACGTCCAACATAAAGTAATTGTACTCAGTGCTGTTAAATGTATGGTGGTTCTTATATGTGTTACAGAAAGCATACTGTGATGTAAGACTAAGCTAGGCATTGTCCACTGGGTTTGTCCCAAAATAGTAACATTTTAAGTGGTCCTTGCATAATTGCAACCATGGAAGTCAGGTTGGCAACAAGTGGTTTGTAGTTGTTCTCCCAAACTGTCACACCATTCGCCTTGTTGAAAATAAGGTGTCATCAGTCTTGTCACCATTTTCTAATGCTGTCCATCAGAAATGCTCAAAGCAGAATACATCTGGTTCAGTGGTACTGAAGACAGTAAGGAGGTTTTATGTTTTTTTTTTTTTTTTTAATTTTTTATCTGCTAAATGGCAGCAGAAATGTCATGTATTTTGATTAAAATATTTCAGAATGAAGGTATTGGATGAAATCTTTTTTTACAGTGGAGTGTGGATTCGACATTCTTAACATATTCTTTTGAATATATGCCACACCTCTTGAATTGTAGTCTGAAAGGGTAAGTAAAGGCCAGTACAGACCATGACTGTTTTATGTCAAATTTGTGATTGATGTCCTTTAGTTAAGTGTATAATCTGACATATCTTAAGTACCAAAAACCACAATACAATGTGTGTGTAATTGAATACTTGACCAGAATCTTCTAAAAGGATTCTTTTTAATCATTTTAATTTTTAGCATACTGGTAAAAAAACACGGGGAAAAACGTCTGTTTACCAGTTCATTTAGTGAAATGTGTTTTGACAATACAGGCAAGACATTGCTGCCCGTAGTTTGAAAGGTTCGCAGGGAATTGTCTTCTTGAATGTTGTTCTTCACGTTTGAAGTTCAATTAAGTGCCGTCCTTTAAATGTTGTACCACTGTGGGAAAAGTTATCATAACTGTTGTCATAGGACATACAACCTGAAACCTTATATCACCACTATCCAGCCACCAGGGTTGTATATTCACAAGTTTTTGTGAACATACACATTTACCACTTAGCTGATGCCACTGCAGTGCTTGAAATGCCACCAGACTTATATCTTCTATGCTTAAATAGAAAACGATTTTACAACTCATGGCTTTTCATTGAGTGTTAAGAGAGGGGTTTGGAGAGTCCAGTTGAAGTCTGAAAAGGTGGGTTTTTTCATCTGTGCTGGAAAATAGACAGTAATCCATCTGATCTGACTGTTTTGGGGAGTTCATTCCACAACTTCATGTCCCTTTTCTTAGGATAGCAGTATTTTGGTTGGCTGTAGATCAGTCCAGCAGGCGCATTCTGAATCAGCTGCAGAGGTATGATGCCACTGTCTGGGAGGCCCATCCAGAAGAGTGTTGCAGTGACCTCACTCCTCCCAGACTTTATTCAAAACATAGAATCATTTTCTTTTGTGGTACTGGGTATGAGAATTCTGACTGTGTGGATTAAAACTGTTGAAGCTATGACTTTCTATGTGTTGATTTTCTGCCCTTTGGTCTTAATCAGCCTCAAATATGGGTGAGTCAGTCAGAGAGTAGGACAGAATGGAGAACAGGATTAGGTATGTGTATAACTTGTCACGTTTAGTACAGGAAAAGGCTGATTTGACAAAACATGAAAGCTGTATAAACTACAGTTTTAAATGTGTAAAAATACAAAGGGGAAAGTTTAATTCCACATATATATGAATTATTTTTAAATGGTAATTGTGCTGTTTTGCCTGATTGGCATATTTAGTTGGTTGTGTGAAGAATTTTTTTTTTTTTAACAAATTAGCCTTAATTTTTTAAACTTTTTCTGCGTACGGTTCTACACGGTTGTATTTGTAGAATACGTCTCCAGCATCTGTTGATTTTAGATCTTGTGAGGGTCCTTCAGTGTCTTTACACAAGTTAAAAATGATTATATTTTGTTTCTGCAGTTTACTGCTCTGTTTTGTTTGAAGTCACTGTCTTAACTATAACTATTGTCATACTTAATTGTTGTCAGGACTTTGTCCTACTTCTGTAATCAACTGATTATGTTCAAAATGTTTTGCTGTGAAATTGCCACCTGTGAAAGAAAAATATGCTAAGGTTATACATAATAGAAGTACTCGTGATTTTCATATTCTTCATTTAGATAATTACCAGTATACCGGTAGATCAGCAAACAATTCAAGTCCCATACTTACATTTTATTTTCCAGTCCAATTACATGAATCTGATATACACAAAACAAATGACAAGGAAATGCTTTAGGTGCACAGGGGAATTGAATGTTCTTGTTGCTGCTGCTTTTTTAGGAGTCTTCAGCCGAAGGAATACATTCCCTGCAGAGATGATGTCGAAACTGCAAATTTTTATCCTGAGCCTCTTGTCAGGAGCTGAGGATGGTGAGTGTAATCATTTTAATCACTGGAAGAAATTATTTTTGTGGTGAGAAAAGTTAATGGGGCATTCCCAATAATAGCAAGCAGTTTCATGGTTGACCTTTGCTCCAAGACAAAAGCCCAAGCCTGGGTGTGTAAGCTTAATTAGAGATACAGCCTTGCTGGTGCAATGCCTAAAACCACACACTGGTGCATTTATTACCAGAGTAGATAAGGCTGATTAGAAAGTAAATAACACTAGAATTTAGTTTCAAATTCTGTGT
The DNA here is from genome assembly GCA_019176425.1 of Megalops atlanticus. Lineage (NCBI taxonomy): Eukaryota > Metazoa > Chordata > Actinopteri > Elopiformes > Megalopidae > Megalops > Megalops atlanticus. The sequence continues at coordinate 21,858,030 of CM032875.1, read as the reverse complement.
GTTTATACATTGATAACAGATGCAAGATATTTTCAGGTATCCCTTCTTAATGTTGAAGTACATTAATCATATAAATCTTAAATGCAGATGATAATACTATAGAAACATATTATACTATGAATATGTTAATTGCATTACTTGATTATTTTGCACTAAATTCCTCTCTTTGTGTTTGCAGTGGAGCCACAACAGCAGTCTATTTACATAAGAACCATTTTAGCTGTTTCAGCTGCTTTGGTCATTTCAGCTGTGGGTCTCACCATATGGAAAAAGCAAAGATCTCATTACCATCAGAGCACATCAGTATTGAAGTCTATAGAGGATGTATAACACACAATGACAGGACATCATCAAGCTGTGTGTGAAAGAGAGACATCAACTCGGGCTGAAGAGGTAATGTTTAAATAACATTAACTAACTGCTGTTTGTGTAAGAACGCAACTTCTCCATATTGTTCAGAATTAACTACTCTAAGCAGAAATTCAGCCCTCTCGTTATATTGTGTAATAATTCATCTGGCTCTGGGAGTTTTGTCATGTTCTAAGAACATTTCTCAAGATTTTCTGAACATATATACAAATGTTTGTTTCTGTTGTTAATATTATGTATTCTTTGTAAAAACCCTTCTGTAAATAATGTTTTTGTAAATAATTACAAAAATTATGTTGTATATTTCTTTCTTGTCTACTGTAAATTAAATGTATGAAAACTAAAATATGAATGTAATGTTTGCTGGCAGATGTGATATCTCTGTCTGAACTTTGTCTGAAATAAAAGAAACACTTTTTAATAATTCAGAGTGTCATTTGACTCTCTTGCTCCTACCAAATTGGCAAGGAAGCAGTATCATAATTGAGGTAACTTTAAAGCTCAATTTTGCATGCTTATCTTGCCAGAAGATTACATTGTTTTGAGATGAATACAGCAGCAGAGTGTAGCCATGTGTGCAGTACTTTCTAAACCACTTAGCCACTGTCCCTAAACACACATGTACAGATACATATTTCAATTGTTGTTGCATAATTTGTTACAATCTTGACTTTTAAGTTCCCGGGACAAATTAAATTGGTTCATACTGCCAAACCACATTGGCCCTATGCTGTTAGACTTTTGCTGACACAGACACATTCAGTTCAAGTTTTAAAATGTATAGTACCCTTCTGAAGAAAAGTCCCAAAAAGCAGGAAAACAATGGCCTTGCTTCGTTTTCATCGACAGTGTTATGATTCAGTGTTTGGCAGAAATCAAAAGTATTTACAGACACAGTGATGCATGCACTCAGACTCTGACTGAAAGCACTAAAGACTCAAAACACCATTAGCTACCAGGCAAAGACAAAAAAGTGGAAACCATACTTCCTGATCACATGAGAGGCAGAGGAAATGACTGTTTCTTTGTGTTTTTTCTTTTTTTGTCATTTGGCATTAGCCTCTGATATGAGGGCGCTGTGAGGCAGTTGATTGAAAGGCTCTCTCACCTCTAGCACAGCCAGCAGAATGGAGGCTCTACTGTGGACCTGTGTGCTGGGGTCCCTTTGCACTATAGCAGTACCAACAACTGGTACATTAGTTGGCACAGAGTAGCTATGGCTAATTAGACAGTACTCTACAAGGACGTATTAAGAGCAAAGATGAAAGACAGTTTTCTGAATGTAGAATTATGATTCTGCATTATTTTGTGTCATTTTGGATAGGTATACCAACTGAGACTAGTATACAGAATTCTGTAGTAACATGCTTGCAGTCATGTATGTGCTGTTATGTATATGCTACGTTAATCTGATGTTGTTTTTCAGATATAATTTTGAATTTTAACTTTAACTTCCAGCACAGCAGGAAGCACAGTAGTGCTGAATTGTTCTCTAAAATGTACTGATTCTCCAGAAATGGCATTTAGGAAAGCTATGTGGTTCAAGGACTCAGAAAGGATTTGCAGCAGTGACCAAATTAATTCTTCTCATAAAGGTCACTTAACCATTTTTATTTCCTGAAAATCAACTTTTAAAATGCATTGGCAATTGCTGAAATGTAAACACACATCACACACGAGTAGTATTAATCTTTGTGTAATCTTAATATTCTGTATGCTCCTTTGGGTCGAAAATGACTCACCTTTGCCGCACCCCTATGATAAATCCTCCTAATTGAATTTTAAACCTTAATCTATTTTGCATGAAGAAACAACCTGTCACTCATCAACAACTTGGTGAATAACTGTGTTTTTCTAATTCACAATGCAGAGATAATGTGTACAACACCGCTCGCTTTACTACATATCACACATGACAACCATGAAGAGTTCAATGTGTTTTTCTGAAAGGAAATATAGCAATAGCTTTCTTGAACTTGACCCTTTTGGGAAACATAGTAGTAACTTTCTTGAACTCTTATTTTAGGAAGTATGAGCACCAAGCGCATGGCTGTGTATTTCTCTATCTAGCACATCTATGACAGTGTGCAAGTCCTCAAGCATGGGCTTTACAGATGTATTTCTCACATTTGCAGCACATTGTGTGTGTTTTACTGCCCTTCTATGGGGGGCAGAATTGGCATCTCTTCCTTTTGCCGGCCCCCACTGCAGCCTCAGGTGGAGGTCAGCTGACATGTGCAGCACCTTTATAACATTATAACCCCGCCTCTACTCCATTCCCTATGAGGAAACAGTGCTCTCCTGCAAGAAATGTTGATGATTTTAATTTGTTTGAAATGGTGTGTGAAACTGAGTCAGGTGTGGGGGGAGATGCTGCACATGTACAAAAAAGTTTTTGTGTCTTCAAGCATAAGCCCGCACATTCTCTCTTTCTCAATCTGTATGTGTGTTTGTGTGTGTGTGTGTGTGTGTGTGTGTGTGCGCGCGCCCAAGAACTGTCAAGTTTATTTTGTCTGAAATGGTGTGCGCAAGAAACATAGTCAGGGGTGAGGTAGGGGGAAGGGAAATGCTGCAAATGCACACGAAAGTTTTTGCTCAAGCATAAGTGCAAACATTCTCTCTTTCACTGTGTGTGAGTCAGAGAGAATGAGAGAGAGTAAAATACTGAAACTCCATTTGAAGCCATGTATGTATGCGTGCTCATGTGTGTTTGTATGTCTGTGCATGTGTACATTTTTATATGTCACAGAGAAAGAGGGAGGAGGAGATGGAAGAGACAAAGATATCAAGAGAAAATGGCCTCAGGTTCTTTACTATGCTTTATAGTTGCTATAAATCATTTATTAATACTTCCATTTGTCTGTTAATGATTTTATAAGACCTGAAAGACAATCTTTGTAGCCTGATGGTCTACAGCTTTTGTAAAAATGTAATTTTTCTGATGGCAGGGTCACTCCCGGCAAAGTCATTGAATTTCATGCTGAACAAAATTAATTTAGAGGGTGTTCTCTGCTGTTAAACTCAGAAACAGGTCATTTTATACCTGAAAACAACACAAGGGTTGAAAAGTCATAAATGGTTGTTAATGTTGTTCATGCTATAAGGAGGGATATTTGAGATTTTTCAAAGGGATGAGCTCTTTCAGTAAGGCCTTTGAGCCACTGGAGATAAACCAAAGGTTTGGATGAGATAAGTGTTTATTGTATATTTTTATTACACGTCCACCTTGTGGTGTGATTGGTACTTTCATGCAAACACTTTCCTAAGTTTTGTTGTGCAGGTGTACTGGCTTTTCCCAATGACCTCTTAGTCTAAAAGCTTCAGTAAGATTTACACATTAGATCGAAACTGCATAGTAAATAATTGATTCCTTTTCAGAGACTCTCAGACTAGTATAGTTAATCATTGTTCAATAGGCTTTTGCTATATACCTTATTGTTCTAAATATACTTGTGTTTGACTTTGTGTCACATTCTGTCTCAAAAATTCAGTTTCTTTTTCCTTTTGTAATAGATACCTCATAATTCATAGGTAAACTTCATCTTTCATCTGAACAGCCACAGATAAACCATTTATGTTTAGTTACATCACCTTTGGGTTGTAACTACAAGTGAAACTTTTATAATCCCTCATCCCTGTTGCTGTGCCCACATTCAAATTTTGTTACTGGTGGTCATGTATCCATGAAGCCACTAAAGTGCAATGTTATTTTAGACACTGTTGTTACTCTTATTGCTATTGTTTTTACATCACTCTGTCATTTACAAAACACACATTTTTGGTATCTTTATGCATTTTCATATCATTTGTTATGTGAAAAGCTTGATCTAGAGCATATAGGTACCTTTTAAACAGCTTAAATGCGTTAAACACATTCACATTGTGAAGTATTACCAAGACTCAGTGACATCAAAAATACATTATATTTAAAACATGTATTCATTGCGAACAGGGGAAAAGATAAATATAATTGTTTGTTTTGTTTTGTGACTTTACTCATGTATACAAGGTGTTTGTGTCAGCCCAGTTTGAAAATCAACAAGTCGTCCCCCCCCCAGTTTCTCGACAAATCAAAAACTGATTTTAAACTTTTTAACATAAGAGCAATCAGTTGCCTGTTTCATGAAAACAGCTTTTTTTGGAGAAAAAGACCCTCAGCATCCTGTTGTTTCTTAGTTACTGATGTCCTACTGAGTACATTTACAGGGACGTAATGCTCTTGCCAGTTGTCTCCAGAACAGGAGGCTTACAGTGTGTGGATAAATTAATTGTTAAACATTTACACTTTTTCCATGATTCAGTGCATGAATGGGGCATTGTGGCAGTAGTCTGACTTGGCCTGGAAGTTGAATTCAGTCATAGAGAAGGGCGATATTTGTTCTGATTAGAAGGTGAAACTGAAAGTGTTCCCTCACTCCTCCCCTTATTAACTTCAAAACAGAGGGAAATGTTTCACCTTCTTGCCTTGTGCAGGAGAGTTCTGACTCTGAGGATGAAAACGTATTGAAGCTGTGAGTTGCTGAGTGTTGTTTTTCTGTCTTTTCACCTTTTCAGCCTTGGGTATGGGTGAGTCAGAAAGTAGGACAGTATGGAGAACAGGATTAAATACCATGCAGACAGAGATCATGGTTGGGTCATTAATTCTCCTGATTTATCATTGGAGTTGCTTGCTGTCAGAGCTGATGTCCTTCAGATCATAACTCTCAGCTGTGTGTTTAATATGTGCATGCCTTTTCTTATTATTTTTTGCTCATTGATTAAATAGATTGGGGTCAATTCATTGAAAGGAGTGTAAGGCATTGTATCACAGAGCTGTGGTGGTGGCAAAGAGAGCTGCATATTTGTCGTGAAAAAGCACAATAGTACTCATTTTTTGTTTAATACCTGAGGAATGTGCAGTTGTCTAATTTATTTGTAGGCAGTGGGTGCTATTAAAGCTTGATTTAACAGAAACATGAAGGAATTATTTAAGATCCAGTTTCATACAAAATACAAAAAGGAACCGTGTTAACCAACATACAACATAGCTTCTTAACTGATCATTTTACAATTTATTTGTACCATACTGGAACATTTAATTGGTCTTGTTTTCTAGGGAGAAGGTGTTAACAACCAACCAGGGATATTTTACTGTTGCAGTATTGGTGAGAATGAGGATTGTTCAGCCTCTATCAATGCAGGAAAGCCATCAAAATGTGCAGTAACCCACTTAGCCAAGAATTTAAGTTGATATGAAATACAGCAATTGAGGAAGTTTGATGACTTATTGTCTTGGTTTCTGTTCTTGCTTTCTGATAGGTGGATTCTAGGTTTATTTTGTTTCTAGGAGAATTTTGTAAGAGCTTGGTCTAAAGAGGTAAATCAGTTGAATTTGGGGATCAGTGGTGCCAATGACAAGAGATAATTAATTTTCGGCAGGATGGACACTCTGATGAGTGAACTCCATCCCATTAGAAGCCATGTTAAGGACCTGTCAGCAGAATAAGAGGACAGTGGTGGAAATCAGTTAAAGGTAAATTTCATACTGATACTAGGACATATTTCAGTCATGCAGTTATAAATGCATGCAATAGCTATCCAGGATTCGTAGTGGAAGCAGAGACCCTTAGAGTGTTCAACACCTGATCTGAGACAATTGTAGATACAATCAAGATTATGGCCAGAATCACAAGCCTAGCTGGGCTGACCTGTTCTGATCATTAAACCTACATGTTCTTGAGTTATTTCCTAGTCCAGTTGCATGAATTTGATACAGATGAGAAAACAAATTATAACCAGGAAGTGCATTTTGATTGCCGTTGCTTTTTTAGGAGTCAGCTGAAGGAATATAACCATTGCACAGATGATGTCAACACTGTACTTTTCTGTCCTTATCCTGAGCTTCCTGTCAGGAGCAGGGGCTGGTGAGTGTATCCATTCTAAGCACTGAACATAATGATTTTAGAATGAGGAAAGTTACTAGGGTATTCCCAATGAGAACACACAGCTCCATGATTGACCTTTGCTTCAAGGTAAAAGGTCAAGCCTGGATCTGCAATGTCAGCATGTTAGAGATACAGCCATGCATGCACGGTGTACAAACTTCTTGTGGGGCCAAGAAAGACATACGTTTTCATCTGTTTGTCACAGGTAAATATTAAAGTATAAAGAAGTACAACAATGCTAACTCAAATATATTTTGGCATGTCTATCCATAAAATGTCTGCTTATTTTGCACTCTCCCTCTCTACTTTTTTTACACTGTACAAGTGTTACTCATTCCTCTGCTCATTCAGAATAATACAGAAGCATTTCTTATTTGCTATTTATCATATGTGAGATTCAGATATGTGTGATTTAGGATACATTTATCATATCTCATAAAATGTATTGTGTAAGACTGGAATTTAGTTTTAAATTCTATGTGTTTATGCATTGTAAATGTGATCGACAGAACATGCCCAAGTATCTGTTTTCATTATTGACATATATTAGTCATGTAAACCTTAAATGCAATTGATTGTACTAGAGACATGTATTATACTATGGATGTATTAACTCCATTACTTGTATACTCAACACTGATTCTCTTGCTTTATGGCTGCTGCAGGTTCCATTTCCAATGTGGCCATTTTAGTTGCTCTGGCTGCTTTGGTTGTTTTGGCTGTAAATGGAAAAAGCAGAGAGCTCCTCATGACCAGAACACTGGTGCCTGATGGCTCAATGCCTGAAATTATACAGTGGTACATTGGTTGGCTCAGAGTAGCTATGGCTAATTAGTCAGTACTCTACAATGGAGTAATAGGAGCACAGATGAAAGACACTGTGAGGCAGTGTATTGTGATGCTCTTTCACCTCTAGCACAGCCAGCAGAATGGAGGCTCTACTGTGGACCTGTGTGCTGGGGTTCCTTTGCACTATAGCAGTACCACCCACTGGTACATTGTTTGGCACAGAGTAGTCATGGCTAATTAGACAGTACTCTACAATGAAGTAATAAGAGCAAAGATGAAAGACAGTTTTCTAAAGTTAGAATTATTATTCCACAGTATTTTTTGTTATTTTGGATAGGTTTACCAACTGAGACTATTATGGGAAATTCTTCAGTAAAATGCCTACAGTCGTGTATGTGCTATCACATTTTAATGCTATGCTAATTGGTGTGTTTGTTTTGCAGATATAATGGTGGAATGTAGTAACTTCACAAGCACAGCAGGCAGCACAGCAATACTGAGTTGTTCCCTAAAATGTACTGATTCTTCAGATATCACATTTAAGAATGATGTGTGGTTCAGAGACTCTGAAAAGATTTGCAGCAGTGACCAAGTTAACCCTGCTCATCAAGGTCGCTTCACGTGTTCCCACCAGCAGGACAGCAACACTTTGAAAATATACTTGCAGATAAACAGCATTACAAAGCAGGATGAGGGAAAATATTATTACACTGTGGATACTACTTGTGGGTACAGAGTGAACCAATCTGTTCATCTATCCATCATAGGTAAATATTAACATATAAAGCAGTACATTAATGTAAATTTGATTATATTTTCATGTGTTTCCATGCTCTGTTAACTCACAGTAATGTCAGAAGCATTTAACATTTATAATCTCAAGTAAGTTTCATGAAAGACATTTGGGACATTTTCATTGCTCATAAATATACCTTATACAGTAAATATCACTGAAAACTGAATATTCAGGTTAAAATTCTTTGTGTGTGTGCATTGATACATGTGATAGATACATTATATACTCAAGTATCCATTTTTGTCTTTGATGTACATTGGTCATGTAAACACAGGTGCAGACATGACCAGGTGAGAAGTATACTATGAATACAATAAATGCATTACTTGTATTTTCAACACTGATTTCCTTTCATTATGTTTGCAGTGGAGCCAAATCCCACCCAAACCTCACCACAGCAGTCCATTTACAAAGCACCCATTTTAGCTGTTTTAGCTACTTTGTTCATTTTAGCTGTGACTCTCGCTGTGTGGAAAAATCAGAGAGCTCCTTATCACCAAAGAACAGCAGTACTGGAGCCTATGGAGGATGTACAACACACAATGACAGGACATCATCAAGCTCCATGTGAAAGGAAGACATCACTTTTGATTGAAGAGACTGAACACTGCCCTCTGTGATGCCACACTTCTGAATACTAACAAGGAGAAATACCTCTAGAAATGATGCTTCGCTGGTTTTGGCGGAATTTCTGTGACTGAGAGGGGACAGGGATGCAGGTGGATACAGGTCTTCAAAACTGCTGTTGTTTATTATACATACATGCATATAGACGCAAAACGGAATAGCACTGAAATCAGACTCAGTCATTACATTACATTACAATCGTTTAGTGAACACTCTTACCCAGATCAACTTCCAGCACAATAGAACATAAGTGTATTCATTCAAGTTGAATGACTAACAGTGTCAGACTAGGCTAACAACACCCCCAGACCAGTGAGTGTGAGCATAACACTATTCAAGCCCTTCCACAAGTTAACTTGTGTAATCTAACTAGGCAACAGAAGAAAAATATACTACCATACATCAGTCACTAGAACACAGAATCCAAAATACGTCATAAAACTACACATAAAATAAACAGCAAGTACTAGAGGTAAGAGGTGTTACGGGCAGGGATGGAGGTGACACCGAGATGCAGTCTGAAGAGGTGGGTCTTCAGTCTGCATCAGAAAATGGCCAGTGATTCCACTGTCCTGACCTCCTTGGGGAGTTCATTCCACCACTGAGGGACCAGCACAGACAAGGATCGCGTCTGAGAGGGATGGGCCAGTCAGTTGGCCCGTGGTTGCAGACAGTTGGCAAAACAAACATTGGGTTTGAAGACCAATTGTAGATGGGCGTCAGTTTGTTTTGAAAAGTGTTGGGGACAAAGAAAGGTTTGACGTGTTCACACCTTTTTAAAGTGGTGGGGACAAAATGGGCCATGACAAAAAGTGGTGGGGACATGTCCCCAGCGTCCCCAGCGTAAATGACCCCTATGCAATTGTAGTGAACTGTGTAACAAAGAAAATTTGGGATCTATTCCTGTAGAGCACCACTGGGTCATTTTTGTATATATATCTATTGTAACCTATGTTTCTATAACATTAACTATCTGTTGTTTGCATAAGTAGGCAACTTCTACATATTGTTCAGAATTAACCACCTTAAGTAGCACTTCAGCTCTCTCTTGCCAGATTGTGTAATAATCTAGGAATTTTGTCATGTTCTACAAAAGAACAATTCTCAACATTTTCTGAGGAACACACAAATTTTTGTCTCCTTTGTTAATATTATGTATTCCTTTTAAAATGCTGTTTGTAAATAATGCTTTTGTAAATAATTACAAAGATTATGCTGTATATTTCTCATTAATGTTTCTACTGTAAGTTGAATTTGTGAAAACTGAAATGTGTATGTAATGTTTGCTGGCAGATGTGATATCCCTGTCTGAACTTTGTCTGAAATAAAAGAAACTTCATTTTTCATAATGTACAGTGTCATTTGACTCTCTTACTCCTGCAAGACTGGCAAGAAAGTGCAATCATAATTGATCTAAGGCCACTGTGAGGCAGTTGATTGTAGGGCTCTTTCACCTCTAGCACAGCCAGCAGAATCTAGCCTCTACTGTGGACCTGTGTGCTGGGGCTCCTCTCCACTTAATTGCAGTAACACCCACTGATACATTGGTTAGCATATTACATTACATTATTGGCATTTAGCAGATGCTCTTATCCAGAGCAACTTACATCAATTACAGTTTTTTACAATTTTATCCCTTTATACACCTGGATATTTACTGAGGCACTTGTGGGTTAAGTACCTTGCCCTGAATTATGATTCTGCAGTATTTCTGTTATTTTGGATAGGTGTACAAACTGAGACTATTACAGGAAATTCTTAAGTAAAATGCCTGCAGTCATGTAAGTGCTATCACATTTTTATGATAAATTACTTTGTGTTTGTTTGTTTGTTTGTTTGATTTTCAGATATAATGGTGAATTGTAACTTCACCAGCACAGCAATTCCCACCAGCAGGACAGCAGCACTTCTCTGAACTTATCCTATCCTTCCAAATAAATAACACAAGAAAACAGGATAAGGGGAAATATGATTACAGTGTGCAAACTTCTTGTGGGTTCAGAACAAACCAATCTGTTCGTCTATCCACCATAGGTTAATATTAACATATACAGCAGTACATTAATATTAACTAAATAATATTTTCAAATGTGTTCCCATAAAATGACAGTTTTTTTTTTCTTTTTTCATTATTCAGATCTAAGATGGCATTTATAAACTCTTATATGTGTCATGAAAGGCATTTTGGACATTTTCGTTGCTCATAAATATACTTCATATATACAAAAATATCACTGAAAACTGAAAATTCAGTTTCAAATTCTGTGTGTGTATGCATTAATACATGTAATAGATACAGTACATAAGCAAGCATCCATTTTTAACCTTGATGTATGTTGGTCATGTAAACCTTACATGCAGGTATAGACACAACCAGTGTGCTATGAACACATTAATCCCATTACTTGTGTTTTCAACAAGGATTTCTTTGTGTTTTCAGTGGTGCCAAATCCCTCCCAGCAGCATTCTATTTCCGCAGGGGCCCTTTTGCTTGTTTTGGCTGTGTCTCTCCCCGCACAGAAAATCTGCAAGCAGAGCTCTGAATTGAGTCTCTTCTATACACCAGGTCAATGTTCTCCCCATCCTGCCTTGGCCCTGATGTGCATATGACTTTAGACAACTATGTATGCATAACTCCCGCATCGAGGAAATGTAAATCATTTAGGATGTAGCCATTCTGAGGGTGAACTTTTATGGTCTGTGCAGCTGGACTGTGTAGTCCCAGAGAACCTTGGCTGTTTCCACAGGGGCTCTGGTTGGACTTTGCCATTGCACTGTGTTGCAAAGTAAAATTGGATACATTCCTGTGGAACCCCTCTGAGTCAGAGGGGTAATCATACATTCTGGCTTTGGGAGTTTTGTCAGAGGTTGCAAAAATTTAAGAACAATTCTCAACATTTTCTGAAAAACACAGAAGCCTTTTCTGAAGCATTTTGTAAATAATGCATTGTACAAACAAAGAGTACCTTGTCTACCTCTTACTAATGTTTTCACTGTGAACTGAGTTTTTGAAAACTAAAATGTGAATATAGCGTTTGCTGGCAGATGTGATAGGTCTGTCCTTGTTTAAAACAAGGGAAATAACTTTTTCATAAATCAGTGCCATTTGACCCTCTTGCTCCTACAAAATTCACAAGAAAGTGGTGTCATAATGGGTCTAACTTTAAAGCTCCATTTTGTACTTTTCTTTCCAAAAGATATTTTTTAGATGAATACACTTGATGAGTGTAGCCATGTGTAGAGTACTTTTCCAAACCATATAGCCACTGACCCTAAACATATATGTACAGATACAAACATATTTCAATCACCGTTACATCATTTGTTACAACCTTGGCTTTTAGGTTCCTAGGACAAATTAAATTGTTTCACAGTGCAAAACCATAGTGGCCTCTTCTGCTGTTAGATTTTTGTTGACACAGACATTTGATTCAAATTTTTATCGTTTTTGATTCAAAATTGCCTACTTCCCCTTCAAAGAACAGCCCCAAAAAGCTGAAGAGCAATGCCTTCACTTAATTTTCATTGACAGTGTTTCTTTGGCTATGACTCAGTGTTTGGCTCAGTGTATTTACAGACACACTGATGCACACGCTCAGCCTCTGACCAAAAGCGCTGAAGACTCAGAACACCACTAGCTATCAGGCAAAGACGAAATAGCAGAAACCACACTTCCTGATCACATGAGAGACAGAGGAAACGACTGTCTCTTTGTGTTTTCTCATTATTTTCTTCTCATTTGGCATCAGCCTCTAATGTTAGGCACTGTGAGGCAGTTGACTGAAAGGCTCTCTCACCTCTAGCACAGCCAGCAGAATGGAGCCTCTACTGTGGACCTGTGTGCTGGGGCTCCTCTCCACTCTGGCAGTACCTACCAAGGCAGGTGAGTGAGAAGTGTTGTACACCTCTTCCAAATCAAGTTGTGGATAACTGCATTATTAAAGGGAAAGCAAAGGGGTCCCAAAATGCCTAACTTTTTGATGATGCAATCAATTAGCTAATGTATAAGGTTAATGCATGGCAAAAAAGAAAGCCATAAGCTGCTATAACACTGATTAGTGACATTGGATATCTTTGTGTATGTGCAAAGTGATGCATGTACATGTGATTGGGAGCTTTTTTCTTAATGGGCATATCTCTAACTTATCTGGCAGTTTGTGATCTGGGCAACAGTGAAGACTGGGAGGGCAGCCAGTGGTTTAAAGAGGTTTCTTTTACCAGTGTAATGCTGGTAGTGGAAATGGCAGTGTGAAGTGTTCTTGTTCAATACCATACCTCTCTACACATTAATCTTTTAGTGGTGGTGTGGAGACATCTACAAACGGACAGAGAACGGAATACCTGTGCAAACTCACCACTCATTCAAACTCTAAATGAACACACAACAGTCACATAGATTAGCTCAGAAGATCTTGTCCTTTTCTGATAAAGAATTGCATACTGTAGCATAACTATGTAAGGGAAATTGACTCCGTGACACACTTAGCATGCAGTACTTCTGTTGTCTGCAACAGCTGAACGAGCACATGAGGGTAGTGCTGTTACACTCTGCAGAAGCAGCCCCTTGATCTCTACTACTGAGAAACACTGCAAGGAATTAATTTTTTTTTACAAATTCCCTGTGCTTGCACTACATCTGAGTACTAAGCATATCTCAGATTATGACAAATAATAACCTATAGTAAAAATCAGTAAAAATCAACTGCAGTGGTGTTGGAATCAGCACTCAGATAGATGAGAAAAAGCTCTCAATGTGGGAAAGGCCAGTTGTTAAACCACAGAGGGTGAAGACCACTGTATGTCCAACATGCCTATGACTGACCTGACCTCTTCTCTTTCCCCTCCAGAATCTATTGTAGTCTCTCAGAGCCCAAAAGTCATTGCTCTTATGAAGGTGAACTCCACTGCTGAGATACGGTGCAGAAGTACTATTCTGGATCCAGCTGGGCTCTTCTTGAGAAGACGCTACTCCAAGGATATGGAAGTGCTGTACTATTCATTTCATGGCAATAAGCTCAGTGTGAACTCAGAGTACCAGAACAGGCTGTCTGTGAATGGCAAGTGCTGTGACTTCACCCTACGTCTGTCCCAGCTCAGGGTGGAAGACACTGATGGCTACTACTGCAGGTGGAGCCAGGTTGATGAAAAAACAGTGGAACTGAAATACTACCAGAGCAATGACACAATCATCATCATCAGAGGTACACAGAGAAACAGAAAACACTGTGAGAAGGAGGCCATGGTTTGATTAGTGTATTGGTTTGATAATATGTATTCATTAGGAGCCCAGCCCCTGCTGCTGATCAATTGAGCGGATCATTCCAGCTGCATTGTGGCACTCCAATTACCTGCATCTTCAGAAAGTACTGCAAACCTGTATCATTCCTGAAACCTCTTACCAAATGCAGGGACGCAGCAATCAAAACCAAGAAGTGACCACATCCTCAACACTGTGCTGTGTGGCCGTGGTCTCAGGTTTTGGCATACCGCTACACGCTTACCGAGACAAGCACCTATTACCAGAGCATTGAGCATTGAACAAACACAAGCTGCTAAGGCTTATATTTCAGAGGATCATTCCAGGCTGAGGGCCAGATACAATGATGGGTGGTGTTTTCACTGTGCGGCCTTAAACTTAATCTTACATGGCTTTCAGATGAGTTCAATGCTAGGATAAGGTGCCTTTTTTCAGTCCTACGAAGTACATATGTCAACAGTTTTTTTTTTTTATCATTTCCTGCCCAGAGAGAGACCCAAAAGAGGACTGCAATCGAAGTCACATCCTGCATCACATTTTGTTCCTGTTGAGTGTGACAGTGAGTGTGGTTGTGGTCTGTGTCTTCATTGGCGTGCTGGTGTGGTGGTGCACAAGGGTAAGCCCTCAGAAACATAATGGATACATGTTAATGTTGATGGTGTTGTTAGGTTTTGCATTCATTAACCTTGCATATATAAGTAATACCAAGTAATGAAATTTTGTTTAATTTTTGTTTAATCTTAATGAAAGACTTTTGTTTAATTAATTGTTTATCAAATTGTCAATAACATACAGATTGTGGAGTTATAGTCTCTCTCTCTCGCTCTCTCTCTCACTGCCATATATCCTCACAGACCAAAGAAAGCTACAAGCCAGCCAGAGTAAATAAGCAACATCGCTGCCTCCACAGTCAACAGAGGGCCCAAAGGCACATTTATCCCATTATCTGAGCAAGAAAATAGAGTTGCATCCTGGGTAAAATTTACTTTTAAAAAGCAAGTTGGCTAAGAAATAGTTCTGTGTTCTTTTCCATGAAATGTTGATAAATTGACATGATTGCATGTTCTGGTAGTCCCAGCATATTGGGTGATACTGTCTTTACTTAACTGCCTTCAGATGAAATGTGATTTTGTGTCACCTGCTGTATTTTTGTACATACCTCTTATAGCCATCCCTGAAGTTTGACGCATTTTGATGTAGTTTCTTTGAAAGTAAGAAATAATGAATTATGAAGAAAAAACAAAGGAAAAAATGAATTATATGTTTTTTGCATGTGCGTGAGTCACTTCAAACATTTGTCAGAGTGTTAATGTCAGCAGAAATCTTACATCATTTCTGACACACTTCCACCACATCCTGGTCCTTGATGTCTGCTCTTTCTTATCTGTATCAGGTACATTTTGTGCGTCAAGGTGTCCTTCACATAGCTGAGTAGAGACAGAAAAACTGAAAATGACCCAAACCTTGCTCTTGATCAGCCCATTTCTTTATGAGCTAGAGGCTCTGAAGGGCCACAGGTTGGCCAGTGCTGACATAGTACATAATATTACATTAGTGATAGAATTCTATAAGCCTTTAGTGGCAGATTATAAGTAAAGCCATTTGTTCCTCCTGCATTATAGAACCCTGCAAGCTAGTTAGCTACTTTTATTTTCACCCACTTAACTAAAGCTTGAAACATAAATTTGCTAACCAGATAGCTATAAAATAAGGTTGATAATGGATTGCTCTTGCTTGCTAGCTACCTATGTAAATTTATTTTCAACCAGTGACCTAGTCCCTTACTTAGCTACAGTACCAGTCAAGAGCTGGATACACCTGATTAAGATAATGGGAAACATGCAGAGACATTTTGGCCTAAAGACCTATGCTTAAATGCTTGAAATTTGTTTCCTTGACAAGTATAAATAGTGAAGTAGATGCCTATGTATGAATTTCCTTCCAACAAAAAAGAATTTTCTAAAAATATAAAATATACCTTTTGATTTGGCTACCCGTTTTTGGTCACTGCGTAATTCCATTTGTGTTACTTCATAGTTTCGATGTCTTTACTGTTATTCTAAAATGTGGAAAATAGTAAAAATAAAGAAAAACTCTTCTATGAGTAGGTGTCCAAACTTTTTACTGGTACTGTAGTTTCACAATTGACTGAGTTTGTTACATAGTAATCTACCTAGGCTGAAAATAAGGCTGACAATTACTCTTGTTTGCTGTGTAGATTATTTTAAATCAGACAGCTAAATCATTGAATAGCTAGCTATGTTGATAATAGAATGTGAAAACATGAAACATGCAAATACTCACCATTTACAGATTTTGAAGTCATCATGCCTAAACACCCTGACTAACAATACTGTCACCATTGTCCAGTATTCACAGTATCATTCTAAATAGGTCTGCCATTAAAATTATTGACATGAAAATGAAGCCATGTTACAATCTGGGCCACCTCAAACAAACTTTACAAGCACTATTCCACAGTAAACTTACCACATGTTGCTTCTTTTCACTTGGCCTGTAACAGTTAGGAAAGGGAATGGGGAATACAAGCCTACAGGCAGTGACCACCAGCATTGCTGTTAAAATAATCCAGGCAGAAGAACAGCAATAAGAATGTACAGAATGGCTTCAGCATGATAAGACCTGCATCCCAGAGCCAACAGACAATTGAGCATATAGAGGAAATGGAAAGCGCCTTTAATGGTGACCTGGTATTGGTGGCATCAGCATGCAAAAATATGCATTATTTGGGGAAGAAAACCTATTATTTGTAAACAATATGACTTTGCTCTGTACACCTATATTGAGATTAAAGTGTATTTTTATTTTAATCAATATCTATCTGTATTTATCAAAAGATATTTGCTAAGTAGTTTTGTCATGTTTTTGTCACTGTTTTGTCCAGATAAATAAATATGGAGGGCACTGTATTAAAAATGCATTTAATTTAACATAGGTTACAACAAAGAGCAAAGCTGTCTTGTTTAGATTTATTAGTAGGCATTATACAATAAGGCGACATAAGCATCTCCTAAAGGTTTACACAACCAAAATAGTAGTCAAACAAACATGAAGAGGCCACATTTTCACTACAGAATTGGAAGTGGACCACCCATACTGCAAACATTGAAAAACAGCATGTCCTTGATGCGCATGGTAATCTGCGGGCGTCCGCTGTATCGACTGTTATCTCCAATTCTTAGAGTCCTGCTACAGCGGTGATCAGCCTGCGGAGCAAAGAACAATGTCCAAAATCTAACCACAGCCATGGCTCATGAAAGCGGAACTATCGTTTAAGACACTTGTTTCTGCGGGACGGAGTGCTGCCAGCACGGCACGGTAAAATATACTGAATTTAGCTAATGTTAGCTGGCAAGCTAACAGAAGGTATTCCCTTGGACAAACTGTTGGAGAATAGGGTGTTCTTGATTTGATCTCTCGGTGATATCTGCCGTAGTTGCTACTTGATATGCTCTCTCCATAATAACTGTTGTAGTGTTACTGCAGTGGTATCGCCAGCTATCTTGCCACTGTTGGATGAGCTAACTGCTGAAACTGTGGCCAGTCAGATGACTAATCAACTGTTTTAAATCTTTTAACAAGCTATACAGCTAAGTATTGGTAGCCACACAACAGAGAAATCCTTTCTTCTGTGTTATGACATCGCAGCAAGTGCATATGACTGGCTAGCCACCAATGGGGCCAAATATAGCGTTAGCTAGACTACCAAGTCTAACGTTATCTGGCACTGTCCTGAAATGAACCACGCGTTTGCTACTTAACTTGTTGGCTTAGCATAGCTGAGTGTCGACGTCTTTCATTCAGTCACAACATTTGTTAGCTGGTCATTACGTGCTGACTAGCTAGCTAAAAACGTGAACCAATACATGACAAGCTAGCTAACGAAATACAGACATAGGGAACGTCAGATTGCTTGAGTGCACGGAGATGAGCTAACTAGTAAGCTGGTCAACGGTGTTGACGCTAGTTATTAAACCTCTTTTATTAGTAATTACTGCCCGTTTCAGAGGACGACGTCAAGATGAACACTTCAAGAGTGTTTGTGTTTAAGCAGCTGAAGTCGCTCTTGAGAGTCAAATGTTCAAGTGCTGCTCCTTCCAACGGTGAGTAACCAAAAAGTAAAGTGTGTCACGTGACGATGTACGGTAGCCGTCCTTGCAAACCGCAACTATGAATACAATCATTTAAAGCGTCGCTCTTACAATGCACTTGTAAACGACATATGCCAAAGAAAATGTTAGAACTGTGAAGACATTGTGTAAGCAGAACTTGCTGGCGATCCATTTTGTAAATGTAGGAAAGGTGTAAAAATACGCAATTTCGTTGTCTGTTGGGTAACCCAGATAATAAAACTTTCTTTCCTCAGTAGCCAGTGGTCGTGTTCGTAGCCAGACTGGTGCTGTTTATGGAGCCGTTGTTTTAGCATCCTAATATTATTTCGCACATGACCAAAAACATGGTTTTGTTGAGCAGCGGTCACTGGTCAAAAAATGGAAAACGACCGTGAAAAATCGATGGCAAAACGCATCCTGTAGTATTAAATATAACGTTTGGTATTAAAAAGTGACTTTTCACTTGATTGTCAAAAGGCATATAGCTATCTCATGATCGTAGCTGCATTGCAGGACACTTTTCTTAATTAATGTAGTATAACAGCACACTTTTATTTGTAACACAAAGCTGTCGTGTGTTAATGTGATATCTTAAAAATGTAATCTTACAAGAATCTAGCAATATCATATGACTGTCTTACAAAATCCGTTTTGGAGTGATTTAACGAAGGTGTCTCCCCTACTATGCGCTTGTGATAAGTATTCACATGCCAAAAATATTTGATTGGAGCAGAGCTACAACAACCTATGTTTTCTGTGTAGTGATAATATCCCGAGATGGCCGAGAAGGGTAACCAGCTGCTCAGTAAGACTTTTTTGTTTGTTTGTTGGTCAAGAGTCATCAAGTGCAAAATACAGCACAGTTCAGTCCTCATATAAACACACAGACCTCACTCATCAACCGTTGACATGCTCACAGCTGTGCGTGAAATAGTACATATGCTCATTATCATGGACAAGATGTGATTTTTCAAGAAAAAGATTCAGTGGCTCTCATTTTTGCTCATGACCATGCTCAAGAATGGTTTCCTTGTGGTGAAATGACAGAACTTCAAAGATGATGAACGACCCAAATTTATGATTGCTTGCTGGATAATGCATTTGTCATTGTGCTCAATAACACAATTGTTTTACAGATTTGCGTAGGCTGACAGCTACACCTGGCTCCTGTCCCAAGGTGTGTGTTGTAGGTGGAGGGCCAGCAGGCTTCTACACTGCTCAGCACCTACTGAAGGTGAGAATTCCGGATGTGTTTTTCCTGCCCTCACTCAAAAGGCAAACAAACTTTAAAGGAATTTTTCATGTTTGTTCAACCAGATGACAACCTCTGAGAAAAGAAGTTATCTGCTTTTGAATCTTGCTCTGGCTGTAAGCAGGTTTCAGTTCAGTATGTCAGTATGTTGCTTAATGTGCAGATGGTCCTATGTAATATTTTCTGTGTAATAAATTCAGCTTTTTCAAAAAATATGTATGCTTTGTCCAGTAGGTTAAAGAGTGATAAGGACACAAGTAGATTTGTTCAGGCAGTGATGATGTGTAGACCCCAATTATCCAAGCACATGATGACATGATTAAACAAGATCATGGAGCATACTCCAATATGACGGGAATGACTTTTTCAAACTCACCATAAATTTTAGAATGTTTTTAATGCTTGTTTTTGTCTTCTTCTTTTGGAATTTGTATATTAGGCACATCTCACCCCTTCTGTGTCTGCTTGCACATTAGTATTAATCTTCCTACTCAAGTATCCCGCTTCTGTAGTACAGGTTTTTAGTTCTCTCCTAAAATGGTGAAATCTGATCTCCACCAGTCAGGGTCTGAAAAGAAAGACAGAGAAACAATTAGTCAGTTGTTGTTTTATATTTTCAGTTCTGCTTTTCTGTTTAGCAGTGTAACAAGTCTGTGTGCTGTTTTTAGATTTGTAAGATCTTCTAGCTTTAGTGATTCATTTATGAGGGAAAAAAGGAGGAAGATGAACACTTGCACTCACACGTGCAAATAATCTGCAAATGAGAATGCGCAAGCACTGTCTACAACACAGTGCTTGCATGCACATCTCTTCATGACTTCTTGGTTTTGCCTGTGGACTGTTTTACCTCCAAGTGTTGCCTCTGGGTTTGAATTTGTCTTCCAAGCCACTTTACTCACAGCACAATGTGGTAAGGGTCCACTGAGCCAGGTTGATAACCCCTCTAGTAGCTTTAAATTTTTTGATAGTGAATGCTACCTTGAAATCTCACAGGTTCAGCTTCATATTGTTAGTCAACTCCCGGAGGAGCGAAATAAGTTATATTCTGATAAAGAAGCAGATCCGATGTTCGTAGGAAAAGACAGGAAGATTTATTTGCACAGCCGGCCGTGGGAACATCAGCATTGAGCAGAAGTTCAACAAGTATAACATTTTGTTCCTTTTTATACAGTTACATTTACATTGTAGTTACAATAACCAGTTGGGGTGCTGTTTCTGATTGGTTTTGTGGTGTTGTGCATAGCTAAACAGCTCCCTCTCTAATTGGGTTCCCCCTGAACCTTGTAACCTAATTGGCTCCGTAAGGTTCAAACTCAAACTTCAGATGGAAGTGAGGTCCATATATGGTCATGGGAAACCCTGTGTTCCGCAGACTATTACCATCAAGAGGCGCCGTTTGGCTCCGGTCGGATGTAGCGGCATCGCTTTGTATTCTAATACACATCGCTTGTCTCCAGCGTTTGTATTCTAATACACATCGCGTGTCTCCGGATCAAACGCCATGCCATTCCACAAAACTGTCTCCTAACAATATTAATATGTACTGTATGTAGCTGAACCTAGACTCATGGAGGTGCTTGACCTTGATACCTCTCTAACCAACAAACTCTACTGAGTAGCAGGAACAAACTGCACTATGTATAGTTAGTTACATTTTTATCAGCCTGTTGGAGCCTAACACGGGTGCCTTAGGTTTCATGGTTAGTTCATGGTTGTACTCTTTCATTGTTGAACAGCCTATCATGCTAAAATGGTGGCCAGAGGAGACAGAGGGGCTCCATGGTTGATCCCTGGTAAGATTCATCATTTGTAAGAAAGCACCCAAGCATCACTTTACTTAACTTACTAATGCATACTGCACATGATGAGGGCCAAGTTAAACTCCACATGAAGTTTTAACACATACTTTAAAATTTTCACAATAAACTTTGTTTGGGTGGTGTTTCCTGTACATTAAAATAGTAAAAAAGCACAAACCATAAATAAAGCCTGTCAATAACCATGCTGTGAAGAAGTGCTTACTAATTGTCAGTGGGAGATTTACTTTGAACTCATTTACACCTGTGTCCTCTGTTGGCAGAACTTGAAATAGCTTTCATGGCCCACCTTTTTAATTAATCCCATTTAGAATTAGAAATGCCTGCGTCTGAGCCCCCCAAGCCTCCCTTTACAGGGACTAAAGAGATTAAGTGCTTTGAGTCTCTGTTTATAAGATCTGAGACCAATGACTAGCCTTGTTGTACCTTTTTTTAGAGTTTCTGTATCTTTTTTATAGTGTGGTGGCAACAGCTGAAGCCAGTATTCTGAATGTGTGATGTAGTGCAATTTATCTCAGTCTTCACTGAATCTTCTGCAATACTTTTCTATGTTGTGTACACTTTATCTTAGAGGCTCCATCAAAATATTTACACTTTATTTCCAATATACTGAATTTTACACTCAGTAGTGTGATGAGGAATATTGAAAGTATGATCCCACCTCAGACCTGGCAGATATTAGGTCCTATGTCAGATTAATGTCTAATGGCTTTTAGACTTTAATGACTTTTAGACTTTAATGAATCATATGTGGAAAAAGCGTACTCAAGTTTTCTTTATTCAATTTTGAATATTCAAGAAATGACTTCAGAGTGACTTACATTGAGTGTCATTAGTCTGCACGTGAAGCAGGACTATTTACATCTGATTTTTCTTTCTTTCGTCCTGTCTGTCTTTATTGTAAACCCAAAGACAGAAACAAAGTTTTCTGTGTTTGAGTTTTAAACTTTTAAAACTTAATTTTGTATAATTTAATGGCACTTTTTAATCCCCCACACCATCTTTGAATCAAGTGAATCAAGCAGCCATTGATTTTGATGGTTCTCAGGCATTTAGACACACTTGTAATAATTATTACTGAAAATATTCGACTAAATGATGGACTAGCCATGTGGACTAGCTATGAATATTTGTCACTATGCAACCTCTGGAGAATTGATTACTGATTGCTAGCTAGCTTTGAGATCAGCTGATAACATGTCTAATGTTATCTGTGTTATGCATTTGCTTGTGAGGGTGCTGTTTTTTTTTTAAAGGAATTGTTGTCTCTTCTCCTTTCTGCAGGCTCATCCAGCTGTGCAGGTTGACATATATGAGCGTCTGCCTGTACCCTTTGGCCTTGTGCGATTTGGAGTGGCACCTGACCACCCAGAAGTCAAGGTAAATGCATTTTTCTCCACTTTGGACCTCTTGGATAGAAATGTTTGTTTCAAGTGAACGCTGAAGCCTAGCCACAGATTTGTTCCCAAATGCAAATTATAGGAATTTCCATCACAGAGATGGCACCAGACTAGCTTGTTTAGTTCAGGATATGAGGGATATTCCATTTTTGATTTTGTAGTTCTGCTTGTGTTACTGTTGCTAGTCTACTTAGAACTAGCTCTGGGTGAAATTGGCAAGTTAAAGTTAACATCAGCATTAAAAACTACAGAGATAAAATTGTAAGGGAGAAAAGCATGGTGCCATTGATGAATTCAGTAAAGACCTAGAACTAGATAGGAATGATATGGATCTTTTATGGAAAACCTCAACTTTGGAGTGCAGACAAAGTCCAGGTAATCAGTTTGATTTGGGCAGATGTTCAATATTGGATGTGATGCTTGCCTGGTTTCAGCCCTATGGTGAAAAATGGAGACAACTGTAAACTTTTAATATGACATAAGTAGTCTGGCCTGACATATGTATATTATAGTTTCACCAGACCCTCACCCTCCAACCCCAGCTCTGAGAGTGCTGAGTCAAAGAGGTGAGAATTGGGAGAGGCAAACATATACAACTCTTAGATAACTAGGCCAGGAAAATGCATTTGCAGCTCACTGATGGTATAGCCAAATGAATGAGACTCAGGGCAAATGAGCAAAACCTATATGTGCTACCCTCCCTGTATGACAAGCCTCTTTCTATGTATAATTCTCCCACAGAATGTCATTAACACTTTCACTCAGACCGCCCAGCATGAGCGCTGTAGCTTCCATGGTAACGTGAACGTGGGAAAGGATGTGAGCGTGCAGGAGTTGCAGCAGGCGTACCACGCTGTAGTGCTGGTGAGATTCCCTCAGCATCTACATGAGTTGCGATGGCAACCACCTCCCCTGGCTCTATCCTTTGAGAGCGTAAAGGGTATGTCTTCATAAAGCAATGATACATTGCAGCACCAGCTGCTGTTTCTGATTGTCTGTCTGTCTGTTTGTGTGTGTTTGTGTGTCTGTGTGTGGGCACATATGCAGAGCTATGGAGCTGAGGGAAATCGCAGTTTGGGGGTCCCAGGGGAAAATTTGTCAGGAGTGTACTCCGCTAAAGATTTTGTGGGATGGTACAACGGGCTTCCCAGCAACAAAGATGTGAGTTTGCCTCTAAATCATCACTTTCTGTTTCCAGACTTTTTTTGTTGAAAGGATCTTGCTAATCAGCTAAATGCTGAAATAGAACTGCTCACATTCATGTCAGTTGCTGGAAATCTAATGCTGTGTGGGTCTCTGCTTGTGTCCAGCTGAAGCCTGACCTGAGCAGAGAAACAGCAGTTATTCTGGGTCAGGGGAATGTGGCTCTGGATGTGGCCAGAATATTGCTCTCTCCTCTTGACATACTGAAGGTGAGAACAAAAACTTCTCATATAGTGGTAGATTAGATTGGAATAAAGGTTGGTATGATGGTAATAGACATGTTTTAAATAGATGTACAGGTATGTGGATATAATGGGAATAGGCACATTTTTAATTGGCTCAAAGGTATTTGGATATAATCATAAAATCATGTTTTTAATTGTATATGATGTTAATAACAGATTTTTAATTGTTGTGTGGGTGTGGATATAATCATAATAGACATGTTTTTAATTGGCTCAAAGGTATTTGGATATGAAAGTAGTACAGTAACAGTTTTATGTTTAACACAGTATTCATAGTTAAAACAGTGTTTAAATATGAATAGTGTGTGAAAAGACAATAACTTATACTGATTACTCACCATTCCCCTTTTTTCTCTCTCATTGTAATGCAGGAGAAACATAGGTAGATCTGTGCTTTTTTGTTACAGAATATTCTAAAACATTTTATATAAAATATTTAGTACATTATAAATGTCCCAAAATATTCTAAAATCCAAGCTGGGGTCACACAGGGGTCAGTCAAAGGTGCTAAATGTGTCAGTCAGAGGCGCTTATTACTAGTATAGGCTAATCCCTACAGCTGAACATATCACGAGGTCTGGGCAGTGTTATTAGCCAAAAATGACCAGGAGTTCAGATTTTCAGGACGTAGTTAGCCATTATATTTTTGTTATTGATTGGCCAAATGCTGTAGTTTTAATTGTCTGACTGAAAATTTAAATAATCTGACATTACCTGGAAACCTATTGTCAGTGTATATTTTTGTCCACTCTGAAGAAATTCCAGCATCAAATGCCCACTACTTCACAATAATGTTCAGAGCTGCAGCATTACCGTATACGGAAGTATTCTCTGTGTAGATCGTTACTTTTCTCTGACAAACCTGTTTTGACAGCATTTAATTGATGTTGAATGTTAATAATGTAAAAAATTACATGTGTGAGTGTCACTATGATAGGACACTCCTAAAATTCATACCATGTGATATCTGTGTGTTCACTGTGGAAAAAGATTTTCCCTTAATAAACTTGATGCCACTCCGGTGGGTGTGGCTAACGTGGAAATGCAGTGCTTTCTAAACATTTTCCCTGACCTAACCAGTTCTTTTCATGCAAACAATCTGTCAGTTTTAATGGTTGTTATTCCAAATAGCAGACAGTTTTTTTTTGGCAGTGTCTGGGATGGTTTACATCATCAATCATCATGTGCAATTATTTTTTTTAGACTGAGTTTGTATGAACTTGTTTATTATTTTTGGTTTGTGTTTTTTTTTCCAAATGGCTTTTCCAGCTCACAATTTCCCTGATGATTCTGTCAGGTTGAACCCTTTTATTTTGTGCTTTCAAATTTAATATGAGTAGATTAATTATTGAAGGAATATTATGGTAATAGTTTTGTCTAGCCAAAGCTTAAGGTATTGGCCCCTAGTCTCATAATGTGGAGTGTGATGCAAGATTATATCAATAATATTTCACATGAAACTAAAAGTACAAATGTTCGGATGGTATCACAGCTGCACAAAATTGGAAGCAAACCCTATGGGAAGAGAAAGGAAATGAGATCCCACAATTTCTTGATTTAATACTCATCCATCCAAAGGGGGACAATGAAGAGTCTGGAAGTATTATCGAACACAACTTTGAAATAGCTGAGAGTGACCCTGTCCTGTTTTCTGAGAATCTCCACTTTTCAGCAGACTCAACCATCTGTTGCAGCATGAAATTTACTGTATTTTTCACCTTAAAGACACTACTTTTCCAAGTTTAAATATTGGGTTTTTCCAACATCTGTACATTTTCATTCGGTGCCTTATGCGCACTTTGTGCCAGAGATTAATTTGCCAAGAACTATTTTTTGCCTGTGTGTGAAGATCTGTTGTCTTCTTTCCTTTTGACACCCTGAGGGTTGTTGCATTTTGTCTGTTTCTGTCCCGCGTGTGTGCGATAACAGACCCTGACTCTGACTCTGACTCTGCCTCTCGTCTCCGCAGGAGACGGACATCACGCAGCCTGCCCTGGAGGCCCTGGCTGCCAGCAGGGTCCGTCGGGTCCTGATCGTGGGCCGGCGGGGACCCCTCCAAGTGGCCTGTACCATCAAAGTGAGCCTGCTCCCACCACATGTCTCTCTTGTTGCATACTGAAATCTCAGACCTACAATGGGCAGCTATCTCTGATTAGGTCAAAAAAAGGAGACAAAACTTCATAACAAAATGTATGTCAGTAACGTAATTAACAACATCAAAGACAACAAATCAATGTCATCACTGGCGAAAACATGGAGGTGTTTTTCTATTTGACTGTTGACTGTTACCCCAGTTCAACCTCTGCTCTTCACAATGATCAAAGGCTTCCCCAACAGCATTGTGACGCTGTTGATTGATCAGAATGGCATTAACAAATCCTTCATCGCTGTTGCTGTTTGCCATTTCTACACAATGTGCTACATTCAATGGAAACCAATGAATGGAGGGTGAAAATGTGTTTTTTCCTTCAACAAAGTTTCAAGGCTTCTATTAAAAGTCTTTTACAAGGTGAAAAAGGTTCATCCAGTGATGGAATGAAGTTATGCATTTACAATGCCCGAGTCATGGAAAATCAACTTGCGATACCTGTTTTTTAATTCACACATTCCTTTTCCTGTAATTGAGCACACAGTTCATAGTGCCACCACTCCATTGTACAAGCAGTAAGCAGCCTGAAAGTATTGTCATATGGATGTTTTGGGGTTTTTTGGTTGATGTCACATAATGAGCCTACTTGAGTGGGTGTTGTGGTCATGGTAGGCTGCTGTTATGAGAACACATCTAAGATCTTTCTCTGCATCTGATAAGGAGACATTTTTCCTTGTTTATCTGTGACAGGTTATTTAGGTTTATTTTCAGTCAGCAGACCTGGCAGTGTGTGTAATGATGAAAGTAACTGAGAGTTACGCAACAGTCCATCATAGGCATTGGTTTTAAATGTTCATAGTTTAGGGCATCTGATGAAGAACTGTAAAAATTAAAATTAATATTATGTATTTATCTGTGTAGAAAATTGTTACTCAGTTTAAAAAAATGGTAAATTATGCTAAAAAGTCTCCATATTGACTGCACAGAAAAGCATGTGGTCTTGTGTTCGTTCCAGGCACAAATAGCAATGTATCACTTTCATTTCTCCTTATTATCTTTTGAGTGCTCCAAAATATATCATTGCTCAATTAATGCCAAATGTTTCACCCAGGAACTCAGAGAGATGGTCAACCTGCCAGGCACAATGCCCGAAATGGTGACTGCAGAATTCCAAGGCATTGCAGAGGCACTGAAAGGTGAGAGAACTGGTGATGTGGGGGGTGAGAAATAGATTTAAGAGATTTAAAACTGGATAGTGGGAGGAACAGCAAAAACATATAGCTGTTTTACAGGACATCTACACCTGATTAAAGCCAGCATAATCATAAACCATCGGTAAGACATGACTGATTTAGCAGCACTGTTCAGTTATCAGTTTCACCGCCATGGAATATTTTAAAAATAAGTTCTGAGTACTGTCCAATAGTTCCCTGTAGCCACAAATGCCATTTCTGAGGTTTTGCTTTGTAAACAGGAAATACCGATTTTATGGCTACATCCTCCATCCCAGCCAGAAGACATGAACATATCTTAAAATGATACTATAACTCTTTAAACCATATGATTTAAAATGCATCTTTGATTGTTGTATTTGATGTATATTTTATATACATTTGAATTGGTAGTAGACTTGTACACCTGGTGTTTTGTGTACATAAAAAAAACAAATATGTGTAATACTTAGTAATGTTCCCTGAAGTCTGATGTTAATCCTCCATTTGTGATAGCACTGACTAAATCAAATTTCCAGCTGTCTTGCTGTTAACAAAGGGCCAGACAATGTTTATAAACAGATGAATGGATGAAAGTTCTCAATGCATCTTAGACTGAAGTCTAAGTTTTATCTACATGCCTTACTACTGCAGGGTTACTAGTGGCAAAAGCTGTTTGGCCACTGATCATGCTCTAAGGACTGTGGAACAAGCTGTCCAGCACATCCTTCGCACTTACTTCTGCTGATCTCATTAGTGGGAAATACCCTCTCCCTTGTGTGCTTCTGTCATGGCCTTCGATCTTATCAATGTGCATTTTGCTGTGGCAACAGTCCAGAGCTGAATGGAGATCGAAAGCACTGGAAGCCAGGCTAAACAACTCATTCTTTTGTTGACATTGTGAAATCGCAAGAGTCCATGGCACCATGTGGGTACATGCACTTTGAGGTCATATGACAGATCTGCGGGACTGATTGGATGTGAGATTAAATAGTATCTTAGGTTCATACCTACTCGTCCTTGGAATGGCTCTTTTCTTTTAAGTCTAACCACTACAGAGAGACTGTGATCATGGTATAAAAAACAATTGCATGCCTGCTTTGAAGGCAGCAACCTTCACTGTGAAAACAACAGACTTGAAAATTTGACTTATAATGTGTCTGCAATTGTCGTGTTAAAGACATGCTATCGATATTTTGACTTCAACGGAATCAAAAGTGGGTAGTATCTCATTATTCACTGCTTATCAGCTGGTGAAAAAACTTTCACTCCAGATGTTATCAAGTATCGCATTCCAAGCTCTTCCACCTATCATCTTGATTTGCTTTTAAGGATAAGGATGTTTTTGTTGAGATTCCAGAACAAAATGAGGTACACAGGTCCAGGTTTGGTGATAGCAATAATATAATAAAAACAGGGAGAAGCAATAATAAAATCAAAGAAGAAACATGCAATAACACACCATTAAAGATAAAAATAAGTAAATCAATATATAAATATGAGTATAAAGTGAGAGTGTGAGGAAAGGAGTAATACTTAAAAAATCTAAAAGATAAACAGACAGTAGTAACGTAGCACCAAAACTGTTCAATGAGCAGCAGCATTTGTTCAGTGCAATTTCAGTCATAAAGTGCAAAATTTGTCAGTCACAGATTGCAGCAATGTCCTGGTATGGAGTAGTAATGCCCTGATGTGGAGTAATGTGTAATAATAATAATATCAGCAATTGTTCAGTGATATACAGAATTTGTCAGTCTCACGGCGTCCGGGAAGAAGCTATTCCTCAGCCTGGTGGTTCTGGCCTTGATGCTGCGTAGCCTCCTGCCTGAAGGGAGTAGGGCAAACAGTCTGTTAGCAGGGTGGGAAGAGTCCCTCATGATACGGGAGGCCTTTTTTCTGCGCCTGCTGCTGTAAATGTCACTGATGGTGGGTAGGCTGCTGCCAATGATCCTCTGTGCAGACTTTACCACCCGCTGCAGTGCCTGTCTGTCTGCAGCAGAGCAGTTGCCATACCACACAGTGATGCAGGAAGTGAGGATGCTCTCCACCACACACCTGTAAAAGGAAGTGAGGACTGAGGCACCAAGGCCAGTGCGCTTCAGCCTCCTCAAGAAGTAGAGGCGTTGGTGGGCCTTCTTCTCTATGCTGGTTGTGTTGGTGCTCCAGGTGAGATTATCAGAGATGTACACCCCCAGGTATTTAAAGCAGGAGACTGCCTCAACAGCTGCTCCCCCGATGTGGGGGAGTGGTGCCAGTGGTGCCAGTCTTCCTAAGGTCCACAATAATCTCCTTCGTTTTCTTTACATTGATGGAGAGGTTGTTAATTTTGCACCAGGCCTCCAGTTTTTCCGCTTCCTGCCTGTACCCGGACTCATCGCTGTGAGTGATGAGTCCCACCACTGCCGTGTCATCTGCAAACTTCACAATATGTTTGCCTGACTGAGCAGTCATAGGTCAGCAGTGTGTACAGTAGGGGGCTCAGGACGCACCCCTGGGGGAACCGGTGTTGAGGATGATGGGGGAGGATGAGAAGTTGTGGATTCTGATGGACTGGGGCCTGTTTGTTAAAAAGTCCAGTACCCAGTTGCACAAGGATGAGCTCAGTCCAAGTAGTGTCAGTTTGTCTGTCAGGGTTTGAGGGATGATGGTGTTAAAGGCGGAACTGAAGTCCGGGAAGAGCAGTCTGACATAGGAGTCCTTACTCTCCAAGTGAGTGAGGGCCAGGTGAACCACAGATGAGATGGCATCTGCAGTGGAGCGGTTCTGTCTGTATGCGTACTGGTGGGGGTCTACTGTGACGTCGATGGTCTTCTTCATGTTGTGTCTGCTATCACAATCACAGCCAAAGCATGCATGAAGGGACAGGTCCAGTCAGGTTTTGAAACCACAGATGGTTGGTGATCTTTCCATGTTGTGGGTGTGATCTATTTGAAGTCCTATTCAGTGGATATAAAAAGTCTACACACCCTTCTGAAATTGCAGATTTTTGAAATGATTAGACAGAAATAACAACATAAATGTCATACTCTTTCAATCTTTAATGTGACCTTCCAACAAACAAAAATCCAGAGAAAGAAAGAAGAGTTAATTATTAGGAAAAAATAAATACAAACTGCAGCACCCTGATTGCATAAGTCTGCACACCCCACCCAACTTATACTTTGTGGAGCACCTTTTGCATTTATTACAGCAGCAAGTCTTTGTGAATAAGTCTCTATTAACTTTGCACATCTAGACTTTGGAATTTTATCCCACTCTTCTTTGCAAAAAAGTTCAAGTTTCTTCAAATTGCAAGGGGATCTCCTGTGTACAGCTCTCTTTAGATCATTCCACAGGTTTTCAATTGGATTGAGGTGTGGGTTCTGACTGGGCCATTCCAAGACTTTGATTTTCCTTTTCTGAAGCCATGCCTTGGTCGACTAGGATGTGTGCTTTGGGTCATTGTCACGTTGGAATGTGAAATCTTCATCTTCAGCTTTCTGACAGAGGCTACCACCAAGGCTACTTTTATTTCTTTGAAAAATTAAGCCCTGTGCAGTGAGAATGAAGAGATGATCTGGCCTTGTAACTATTCATGTCACACAGTGTTTATTTTCCTGCCACACAAGCTTGGCTTGCACAAGGGCAGATTGATTTCTCGTGAGATAGTTTATCTTATCAGCTAGGCGGTGTTAAGACAGAGCCAGCGGATATCACAGTCATCTAAAAGCAATCGTTGTCTCTTTGGCTGGGCTGCCACATTTGTGGATATTGAATAAGTGGGACTGTAGATTGTTAAAGCATCTGCATGAACTTTGTTGCAGTCATTTGTTATGCAAACAGATTTCTTTGTTAAAATTAGTGATTTGGATCACTAGTTAGAAAGGCGGCTATCAGCAGGGTACTGTGTGGTATTCATGTAACACTCTAACCTTTGGGGCCCTGCAGCTGTTTTTTTTTTCTTAAACAAAGGTAAGTTAAAGGGTTACATTATTAGGTTCCTGTGGTTTATATAGTTTTATCTTCATTTAGTTATTTGTAATTAGTGATTATTACAACATATAAAAAAATTGAATATGAACATTTTATTACTTGTATTTCATGTGTCTTCCCTGTCATGTACTTTTTTAAAACATTACTTTCATGTTTTTGTTCATATCGGGGTAATTATATGACAGGTACAGTAACACTTTTAAATTCCAATACCAATTATATGTGAATTGTTTTTTTTTTTTTTTGATTACAGTTGTTTTACGTTTGTGTTTCTGCTCAGATCTCCCCAGGCCGAGGAAGAGGCTGACGGAGCTAATGCTGAAAGCGGCCCAGGGGAGCTCTGAGGGTGGAGGCGCGGAGAAGAGGTGGGGCTTCCGCTTCCTGCGCAGCCCCGTGGAGATCCTGCCCGCTCCTGACGTGAGCAGAGCCGCAGCAATCCGACTGGGCATCAACCGGCTAGAGGTCAGGCTCTCAGAGCGCCCCACACTGGAGGCCACAGGCTGAGGGCCACACACTGGGGCCCACACATTAGGGGCCACACACTGGGGGCCACACACTGGGGGCCACACACTGGGGGCCACACACTGGGGGCCACACACTGAGGGCCACACACTGGACAGCTTCTCTTTTGTCTCTCCTGTCCCACAATGTCAAAAATGTAATGCTGCACGAGTGCACGGAGATGGGAGCATGTATTTTGGTTTCATTTTTGATTGTTACCAAAAAGGGCGTCTTTCTATTCCATTTTAAGTCTCGCAGATCAAGCAATGTCAAGTCACATGAATTAGCATTAGCATGAAACAGCATTAGATGAATTCCATGAGTGAGGTATTCAGTGATTATCTATGAAGCTTGTACATGTGAAAAAAATCATGCTTTGAATGTTGATTTTGGCATATCAGTACATATGCATGAGAATTTTTGTGCAAAATTAGTTTGACATGTTGCTGGTTTCTGCATAAAGAGGCATAAAATGAAAGCGTACTTTGAGATCAAATTTCCCCAGATTTCCACTGCTCCGCCAAATACCGATGGCCTGATAAGAGTCACCTTGGAGGAATTTAGAAAATTCTTGTGACTAGAGCTAGTACTGATGCAGTATGTAGCAACATGTCTGGCCATGTTTGTGTATCTGGATACGATTCCCTGTATCTGCCCGTACTTCCCAAGAATGGGCGTCTGCTCCCACTCTGTGTTTGTGCAGATTGTGGCTTTGATGTCACCCACGTAATCATCCTATCGTTCTGTGTCAAGGGCTCAGGGGAGGGGGCCCGGGCCGTGCCAACCGGTGAAGTCGAGGACGTGGAGTGCGGTCTAATTATAAGTAGCATAGGGTACCAGAGCCTGCCCATCGACCCCACTGTGCCCTTTGACCCTCGCAAGGCCATCATCCCTAACAAGATGGGCAGAGTGCAGCAAGCGGCAGGTGAGGAGAGATGGAAAGCAGTCAAGTGTGTGACAGAAGCAGTTTCAATGTTGAGTACTGCTGGCAGGACAAGGTAGAAATTAGCAAAAGGTACATTTTAAACTCTAAGAAGTATTTTTTACACAGTTATCAATACTGGGAATAGATTATCAGGACTCATTGTGTAAGAAGAGACAATTGGATTGTTTAAGACAAGGCTTAGCACAAGCTTTCCTTATGTTCTAATGAGTTCATGAACTTAAAACGCAAAAGCACGAGTATGCAAAAGGTCCATGGTGGAAAAAAGTGCCACCTCGGACCACAAAGATTTTATTGTTGTGAAAAGCCTAGACTTTCTGTTGATTACACAGTGATGGCATAGGGTGAATATTACCATAAGTTCAGTGGCACTGGAATTCAGAACAGCATAACCAGTGGGCTGAAAACATACAAATGTCTTTTTTTTTCAGTTCCTTACAAAGTAGTATGGTCTGAGCCCAACAAAAGTGAAATTGTCTGTTGACAGCTTCATAAATGTGCTACATATATAGTCAGTGCGAGTGAACTCATGGCTGAGTGAAGGGAAGAAAGTCCCCCATCTGCAGACAGGAAGGAAATGATTTAAAAGGGAGAACAACTAATCTCTACTTTTCCTTTGCTGGAATTGATGATAGGGCTTACGGTTTATGTTTTTGCTGGGTGAGATGGTGCTGGTTCCAAAACCATCTGGCTGGAATTCACCGTAGAGTAATCAAACACCAGTCTGAATGTGGGAGACCAGTTGGGGAGTCCCCCAGGCCATCGGCACGTAACCCTGCAGACCTCATGTTGTGTTGCCACCCTCTGAAGGTCTGTATTGCAGTGGATGGGTGAAACGTGGGCCCACGGGGGTCATTGCCACCACCATGAATGACAGCTTCGACACGGCCCGCTCACTCATCCAGGACATGGAGACGGGGGAGCTCGACACTTCCGCTGCCAAGATGGGATCACAAGCTGTCACTCCTCTCCTATTGAAACGAGGTACTGCAACCAGCCGCACAGCAGTAAAGAGGCTTACAATTATGCCCGTGCAGAGCTGAGATGTGCTATTTATCATTCATCCATCCAGCACTACACTGTGTGTTTCAGCCATATATTGTGTGTGTGTGTGTGTGTGTGTGTGTGTGTGTGTGTGTGTGTGTGTGTGTGTGTGTCTGCACAACACTTTTGTAAGTGAAAGCAACTAAAACATCAGGACTTTGTATTTTGTACCTTGCATAATATTATGTTCCATGTCCTCCTAGTATTCCTTTGTTATCTCAAGATTAATTACACTGTTTGTGTGCCACTGTGCTACCTGGAGCATTGCTCTGACTACACTGTCCAACTGTGTGCTTTCACAGGGGTGAACCCAGTCTCATTTTCGGACTGGAAGAAGATTGACACAGAGGAGATGAAGAGTGGGAAGGCAGCAGGCAAACCCAGGGAGAAGATGCTGGATGTGGCAGAGATGCTGAAGGCAGCTCATTCCTGAGGGTTAAGGACACAGCAGATTAGGGCACAAGGGCACAAATGCTCACAGGCATTTTTACACTGGCACACAGTCATGATGAGGCTGTCATAATTGTGTAGCAAACTCAACTTTCTGTCAGTGGTCCACGTTTTGCCAATTTTCTTTAATAAAAGATAGATAATGTGGAAGTTCAGTACCTCGCACATTTCAGCCGTCAGATTGAAAACATCACCCATGGCAGCCATTTTGTGCTTGGCTATGTAATTGCTGATCACAGCTGAAATTGTTATGGGCACAAGAAAAGCAGGAATTGCTGCTGTGGGCCTGCCAACCTTAAGCTGCTACAGTAACAGTGTTCAGAGGTGGACAGGTTTCTTCAGACTAGTCAGTTTTCTAGTAGCCTTCCTTTACCCTCAGAATTCAGGTGACTTACATTGGATTCATAAAAAATGTGCAGCCTGGCTAGAGAAAAGCGTCTGTGAGAGGTAGTTCTTGATTTTTTTAAGATACGCATACTAAACAACTTAAATATAAATCCCAACTCAGCATGTTAACACTTTCATTTACTGGCCACAGGTAATTGGTTTATAATTTATCATTTATAATTTAGCCCAGAACTGTATTTTGCAGAAGGTAAACAGCATTTTTTTCCCTTTAATGTTTAATTATAAAAATACCATGTAATTTTAATTTTATAAAAGTACATTTTTCTATTTTGATTTTTTCCCCATACATGCTTCCCTAAAAAGATTCAAGGCATTTCTGTTCTCTTTTGAACATTAAACCAAAAGGTGAAGATTACTGTACATTTTCCTAAACACATTTTCTCAACACAGTTGAGAGAAAATATCAACTTTTTACCTTGTCAGATACTCTGCCGTATTCCATGAAGCATTCCATGGAGCTGAAACCGCAACAGTCTGATATAGTCTGCAGTGACCTGAGTAAAGTGAGACAGCCCTGTGAATTGTATGGCTGTTCTCCACTTTTTCATGGTTATAGTCCATTTCCATCCAAGATAATGTAGATACTTTTCTCGATCTGAGACCAGGAGAGGTCAAAGATTACCTACAAAACATTTATATAAAGCATACAGAGCTGTGTATGAAGAGCCTTCAATGTATGGGATTCATTAAGGAGACCTTTTAAAAAATCTTTTATGAAGCAGTTGATTCCTAGGGAAATTAGTGTCATAATGAAAAAAAGAATAAAAAAACATCTTGCACAAAACAAGCCTGAGCCTTTGATTCCCTGCACGTATGTTTTCAGAAGAGATAAGGACTCAGAAAGTGATCAAAGGTGTGGAATGTGATCCACATTCAAACCTCTGTCCTCAAACAGATGCACAAACAGCTGAAGACCTTTCAAAGGCATAAACATGTCAAACATGTTTACACAGGTTGATCACAAAGGCAGCAGAGCACTGATAGCATAAACATTAGGGAAACGTATTTAATCTAGGGACCAGTCTAGTTTAAATAAATGAACTGAAGTCGAATAATTTTTACTTGTCAAGTGCCTGACAATATTTCAGATGAATATATTTAGAATAATTGTTACGAGAGTCTATTTTTGACCACAGACATCAAAAGAAAGCACAAAATAATTATTTAGTTACCAATTACTGAAGATAATAAGGATAGCTCACATCATCTTAAGTATATTTACTGGGAGTCCTTGATTTACATTACATTTTACATTTAGGTCATTTGGCAGACGCTTTTATCCAAAGCGACTTACAAGTGAGGAACAGCAAGCAAGCTACAGTAGTGTAGGAGACCTTAGAGTAAGCTTTATGTGCAACCTAAACAACTAAGCTCAACTAAATAAGTCAAGGAAAGTAGAAAACAAAGGTAAACAAGGTGAAAACAAACAAGTAGTTACAGGAGAAAAAAGTGTGAGGTAAAAAGTGTGCGGAGATGGAATTGTGCTAGAGTTGTTGAAGTTGTTGAAGTGTTAAGGAGAGGAGGTGCTCTCAGAAGAGCTGGGTCTTCAAAAGGTCACATTTACATTTACATTTAATTAATGGCATGTGTGCCGTTTTAATCAGGAGTACTTGTTGGATGCATACACCATTAAGCCTAAAGCAGTGTGCTGGAAGAAAATTAAAAGTATAAACACTGAAGGTGGTTGAAGGGTTAAATTAGTGCAAGCGGTGCAAAGTTTACATGTTTCTGTTATGTTCATGCTATGATGAGCATTCATTGCAGGGTGCAGAAACACAGGGAAACACAAGAGGTGCCAGTTAAAGTAGACTGTGACATTTGTGGTGGGAGGAATCTTCTAGAGCACCGTTTCTCAAACCTCTCCTGGAGTACCACTTGTCCTGCATGTTTTAGATCTCTCCCTGCTCCAACACAGCTGATTGAAATGATCAGTTTGTTGTTAAGCAGCTTCAGGAGTTCATAACGAGTTGATCATTTCAATCAGCTGTGTTGGAGCAGGGAGAGATCTAAAACATGCAGGACAAGTGGTACTCCAGGAGAGGTTTGACAAACGCTGTTCTAGAGTATTCATAGAGACCTCACAGGGACATGGGTCAGAACATGACATACTGCAGTTAAGCAAGCCTGGATTAGATTTATCCCAGCACTTCCAGTAGTTGGCGTCATTACTTTAAACCTTTTAAGCCCACCTACTCAGAACAGTTGCAAGGTTTGAGTAGACAAGGAAACTGTTAAACAAAAAGAAGGAAGATTAAGCAAATGGAAGATTAGCTTCCTTTCTGTCTTGCTGTGCTCTGAACTTCCTGTCACCTCTTGCTCTCCATCACAGATCAGCTGAAGCTTAAAGGTCAACTTAAGTTTATCATTATTATTTTACTTGTCTGTCTGTGCTTGGCATAGAAGTCCAGAAATGTCCTAGCCATAAAATCGCAAACAATTTTTTCTTCTTTCTTGAGCACATGACATGCAAGGCAATACATAATACAGAATAATGCCAGAAATTGTTGATTTTTTCATTTAATAGGCACTGTTATGTATTTTCCTGTATTTTGTTCCTAATTAATATTTTGTTATTATGAATCTACAATGTGTTCCTACCCTCCCTTGAAAGACTTTATCATGCAAACCTGTTAGTGCTTCATACCACATACAGGACTATATGCGTCTTAACTGAATTGTAGATACATTGCTGCTGCTGCACTTGACAGTGATAGTGAACATATTGTGGCGAGTGGGGTTTCCAGGGGAGGCGAATAGCTTAATGGGTGGAGCTGGGATCAAAACCCTGGTCTCCACAGGTCATGTCAGACCTGCTTCTTTCAGCCAGCCTAATACACTGTAAATGTGGAAACTGTGTGCTTACCAGACACAAGTATGCAGACAACCCACAACTGAAATGTCAGTTCATTGGTAATTTGTTGTTGATGCAAAAACACTTAAAATCTTCTAGTGAACTGTATAACAATTTGGGAATGTAAGATTATTTAGGGAATGCTAGCACTCTGTGCACTATGATTGCTCAGTGATTTTTAATGCTGCATGAAATATTTGATCTTCTAATGAAGTGTAAGTTATTCGGTACAAAGGATAAGGTTTGGCCACATGGTATGGAAGCAATATTGAATTGTTTTATTGTTTTCCAGAAGGTTTGTTTTTCTTAGATGAAATATGTGGGTTAGAATTCCTGAACATGCAATACATGTTTTATTCACCATAGTTGGCATCATACCTTTGCCATAACTGACAAGTACCCAGTTGTTGGGGGAAAAGACATGTCATGTTTGGTTTTATCTGAAGGAGGTTCAGGTGCCAGATACTTCTAATATAATCTTAAAAAACTCTGCCTTTTTAGCCTTAAAGTTACTTCTAAAAACGGTAACAGGCGTGTAGACCACAACTGCAGAGGGTTGCCTCCCACCCCCCCCCACTTCCTGAGCACAGTCAGCATGTGTCTCTGTGTTCATGTATGTGTGTGTTTCTTTGTGTGTATCTACATGTTTGGATCACTTACGCTTTTATACCCCACAGTTAATTGTACCCTCATGTTATGGGAAAAATGTTGGAAACCCCAATGTTGTGTGTGTCATAATGGCTAGACCTAGTGTTATAGGCGTGTGCATCCGGTGGCATTGTGCAATGATGTCTTGGCAGATTGCAAGAACACAAAGATTTTCCTTTGATGAAGGCTCCTTTTCCATATGTTTGGGCGGTTGTGTATGCATTTGTATCCACACACCAGTTCACAAAGTCATAGAGAATGTTGGGTACATAATCCTGACATGCACTAAAAGAGAGGCTTTCACTGCTCACATAAAAGCCAGGGTCTTGATTTATCTCTGCCATGGTTTCCCTCAATACACCTGCTGCCGTGTGTAATATATGAGTTTCAGACATTGTTGGATGACACTCTTCATGCACTGCATCACTCTCCATTGTCTCCTTTCCTTTTAATAGAGCAGCCTCCCTCATAGCAAATCCAATGGGCATATTCATAGAACAAACCAAATCAGATTTTCCTGGCCGTTCAACAAACACAAGTTTGTCTTTGTAGTGATTCAGAAGCTGCTCCTTCAACCGCTCTCTGGTCTTACACGATCTTTTCCACAAATGAAGCAATGTCTACAGATGTTGAATGAAATGGTGTCCTCCCTACTTAGTCTTCCACGTAAGACAGATGGTGTAGATGAAGCCTCATTCCGATTTCTGCCTGCTTCTGGTCCTTAAATGTTTGTCTTTGTGGTGTATGATGCTCTGCATAATTTATGATATGATATATCTTCTTTGTGGGGACAAAGACGTTTGTGGACCTCATCATCTCTCAACTGGGCACAATCTAGAACTTTTTGTAATCCCTCCTGAGTTGGATTCTTCACATAAGGCTTCTGTTCATGAATTAATGGTTTGAAGCAGATGATATAGTTTTTACTGTTCAGACTCATCTGCTGGTGATGCCATCTTGTAGTTCACAAGTGAACTTCATAGTCTACACATCAAAAGGAGGCAACTGTAAAACCATAATATTAGTCGCTGTTTTCTCACAATTCAAATTATTCTTCTCACATTGACCTTACATACCGTATTATTGCATATACATAAATATCAATGACTATGAATGAATATGAAGTACTGTCATGTCTCTATTGCACACAGTAGCCTACAGACATAAAAATCACTGTGCCTAGACATTATAAGGCTACTAGGGCTGAATCGGTACACTAAATTCACCAAAGGCTACTGATTTGTTGGAAGCACTAAGATCGGTGTAAACACTATTATAGTAACAGTTACTGGGTAAACTGATCAAAGATACAGCTGTTAAATTCAGGATTTTCCCAAAGAGAATCATAAAATACAGCATAAGCCTATAAAAATACAGGCATTCATCATCTTCAAAGTTTACAATAATGATTAGCCTACTGCTGAACAAACATGGTAACTCTGTAATGCTAGGTGCTACTTCATGGCAACATATTAAGAGTGTTTAACACTTGAAAAGTAGATCTTACCTTTTCCTTCTTCAAGATGGTCCTGTCTTTTTTTGTGAGGATGTCAGCAGTCAATGATCACTTAGTATTAAATGTTTGACACAATGCAGAAAGAGATAACTGGCATCATAATTCTTCAGAATAGCTTTTTTTTAATTACAGGCATAAACATAGATTTTTAATATATTTTTAATTATCTATTCAATTTCTGCCTTTATTCAATGTATGTTTAAGGGTATGTATTTTCAAAATAGTCAGATATATTGGTGACTTTCCTGTTTCACTGTATGCATCAACTGCCTGTGGGCATACAGTCCGAATTTGGTGAGTTTCTGATCATTATTCCCAGAGATACATGTGATAAAGCAGATGCTGTCCCTTTTGTAGAATCCAAAATTTTCAATATTTTTGGTTTTGGGGAGGATCCAAATATCATCCAAATAAACTACTTTGTCAGTAAAATATTTTTATACAACCATCCATTTCATAAAATAGACATATCAAAGATACGAAAAAACATGGTTGTTTTTGGGGCCTTTTGGGGGATTTTGTCCTATACTATTACTGTACATTACTGCACATTGTACCTTGACATGTGACAAATAAAAAACTTTGACTTTGACTTCTCCCAAACATCAAAGTAAGTGACATAATTTGGTAGCCATCTTGAATTAGCAGTCAAATACTTCTGTGTTGGCTTATCATGACACCCTTGGCCTACTGGCATGAAGAATTGTCATTGTCATCCTTATGAGGTGCCCAACCTGAAATATGCTTGAAGTTGCCTACCTCAACCAACAGGGTAGTCATATGTAAAGCAGTTGGTTGCAGTCTGTGAATCATTACATTACAAACATTTAGAAGATGTTCTTATCCAGAGCAACTTTAAGCACAAGAGAACAGAAATGTATCCATCCAAGTTAAATGACTGACAGTGTCAGACCAGCACAATATCGAGCACAACACTATTCAAGCAGTGCAAGTTAACTTGTGTTAACCTGAAACTAGACAGCCTAGAAAAGAAAGCCAAGTCAAGTACATACACTACCATACATCACAGTTACCAGATCACGATACTACAAGTAAATAAGCAGCAAGTAATACAACTAGCAGGTGTTAGGGGGTGGGGACTGAGGGGAACTGAGATGCAGTCTGAAGAGGTGGGTCTTCAGTCTGCATCAGAAGATGGCCAGTGGTTTTTCTGTCCTGTCCTGTCCTGTAGGCATCAGTGTTTTTCAGATTTTTAATGTAAATCATTCAATATTTGTCATGCAACTTAATGCTCACATGTATTCTTTTCTGTTTCTCTCTGGCTTTTGCACATTTACACAAAATTGCAATATATGGCACAACATGCTCAAAATAAAGCATTAACCGCTGTTTACCAGTAGTGCTAGAGGTGCATATTTCATATTTTCCATTATCTGACATGTACATTTTCAGGGTCAGGTGTGTAGATTGACCACTGTTCATTACTGCTGAAAATGAGTGAGCAATGAAGAAGTGGTTTCCATATGTTTTCTTCGTCACTTTGATTTTTATTATCGCAAGAAAAACTTTCTTTTGCAAAGCCCTGTGCTCAGATGCTAAAATATCACATCAGCCATTCTTAGCTTCAGTTCCCTTAAAACCAGATTCTTCTTCCTTGCAAGGAAGAAGCACAGCAAATTGCATACCAAATTTGTGAGCGCACACTTGTTCCCAGCCAAGTTTATTCATCCTCTGTTGTTCTTTTCATGGGACTTTTCCACCATAGGAAATCCTCACACGGCAAGCCAAATGGTCTCACGCATGCTGAACCTGCGTTTCAGGTTACGGAGAAAATGAAGTTCAACAGTCCAAACAAAACTCACCTAATGCACGTTTGCTGTGAGTAGCATGGCAAGCAATCCTGTATCAATGACCTCTGACACACCTTTGCTACTACAGACATGTCTAAGGCGGTTCAGTGTTTCTATATCCTGAAAAATACTGTCAACCAACAATTTTTCCTGTGAAGTCAAGAAAAAGAAGTGAAAGAGGACAGTTCTGCCTGGTCCCTTGTAAAGAGGAAGATTCTCTGGGGAATTGTGGTTAATATGGACAGAGGCCAGTGTGGATGAATGCAGTAAATTTCTCCAATATATTAATTTTTCCACCAAAGCCAAACCTCTCCAATGTGATTAAAAGGTAGGTCAGCTTAACACAATTGAAAAGCTTCTCAGAATTCAGGATTATATAACACTAAACAAGATTCTCTTGTTTATATATGGATGGATGAAATGTGACAAAGGTATCAGTTTTCATACTCCCGAAACTGTCTGAAACAGGCTAGGCTGTAAAAAAGTGTGTGGGTGTTTTGTTTGTGCTTGGGTTAAGGGTGAAATGAAACTTGACACCAATCACCTGTGCATTACAAGGAACAAAACCCACACGTAGTTAGCCAAGTTTCCATCACAGCCAGATCAGTGATTATTTTCTTGTGGCAACAAAATAGCTGGCTTAACAGGTTTCGCAAGAGATTGGTAGCCTTTCTGAGAACTTGGCAGCATGTTGCATCATTGTAGTAAAATCCACAGTAAAAGGATCACGTGTTCAGGGTGCGATTGTGAGTATGAAAAAGAAAAAGCCAGGAACGAGTCCAATTATTATCCATATTTATTAGAAACAACAAGTATAACGTAAACACTGTACAACTCCACCTCTGTTTGCATCTCCCAGCCCAAGCTGAGGTGAAATGAGGTCAGTAGATGCCATAGGTGGGCTTGTGTCCATCTCTGTACCTGTCCAGGTAGCGCAAAGGCTGTCCATGGGGATACTTCTTCTGAGGAGGGTGATAGACAGGAGGCCACTCAAACTCAAACACGGGTTCTTTCATGTCTGTTTGAGGAGAAGGGAGGGGAAGTGGTAACGATGAGACTATCATTTCCTGCCACTGGCCTGTTTCAGAAAGTGCTTTCTCCATCTCAAGGAATGGCCCCTGTAACCTTATCCATGTGTTTGTCAATTCTCACACTTTTTTACCTTGTATCCATCTACTTTTTGTTTGACTGTCACACAACAACCTGTCCAGCCTTCCATTACAGGACGGTCAATACTGATCATTTGCAATCTTACTGTCAAGGCTGTATGATATAAAGACCACATTAGCAATTATTATTTGGAGTAGCCCCTATATAACCTTTTGTAATAAAACTGCATCCAGGCCATAGGAACCTCTGCCTGCACTGCATAAAAGGGAACTTCAGTAAGAGCTTCCCAGTTTCCACATAAAGATTCTGAATGAAATATACTAGGACTTATTTCACATGTTCAACATTGTCCTATAAAGTGCACTTTCAGGTTGCACGTATCCTCTGTACTGCTGCCCTGTAATACTGTTACCTGCTGCATTTCTCTCATTTTCTATATTAGGTATGGAAAGACTGTCCTAATTCAAGGGAAATAATGTCATCTAATGTAATCTACCCACAACAAAAGCATAGCAACTTGTGTACAGATTTATGTCAATTAAATAAAACACAATAAGAAAATTGACAGTGTCAATTACTGCCTTTGTATGTGTACGTCTCTATGCATCAGCCTTCAGCCTACACTCACACATCTTTTGTGTTTGTTGGTTTTTGTCTTCCGGCCCAAGCCTCTGAGACCTAACACCACGATAGTGTCAATGAACTGTGTTTCCTGTTAAAGATGCTCTGGCAGGACACTTACTGAGCAGATTGTGGAAGGTGTTAGTCACTGACTCATCCCATTGACACTGGAAGAAGGCCAGGCCAGCAGGGGTCATCAGGTCCTGGTGCTTCCTGTAGAACTCCACTGTCTTGAATGTGCGCTGCTTCAGACTGTAGCTGATCAAAGAAACATGTTACTATGTATTCCATTTTAGCAGAACTGTTTGCCCACAGAGGCTTGTTGAGGAAAATAAAAAATTACAAGCACATTACAGCTTATGGTTTATCCTGCTTGATGGACTCTTTCACAGCTGTTCATCTTTTTAGCAGCCAAAAACAGGAAAGGGGAGGAGGGGGAAAAATAACAGAAAATTATTGTAATTGTTTTGGAAAAATAGGGTTTTGTAAAATCTTCATTTCATATTTAGCATCCTCAAGAATTCAAAGGTTTTTGGATGTGGGCAGTGTGCATGAGAAGCCAGGAGTCATTTCTCCAGCGCTGGCTACTTACCAGGGCGAGAGCCTTCGGTCATGCTCAAAGTCAATGGGTGCATCTTGTTTAAACAGAATGAAGACCAGTCTGTGGAAGCCTGTACCCTTAGCAGGGAATGGTGGCAAGTAGTGGCACACCTCCTCTCCTGAATGCATTGCATTGCCTGGGATATTCCCTCTGGAATTACAATGAATGAATTAATCAATCATTTAATCAGTGTACATCATTAAATCAGATAAACACTCAGAGTCACAATAAAATGCTTACAAATATCTTTAGCCGAGTCATAATCTTTTCCTACATCCAACGCAGTTTCAAATGAGTCTTGCATATTCCCAGATCCAAACTCTGTATTCCAATACCATGTTCACAATGCAGATGGACAGTGACAGCACCAACAGAGGATCATGTTAAGGTCCCTTACGTGTAATGTGTTGGGCAGGGTAGCACAACTGCAGTGTTGGCGAATTCTTGGTTCTGAACCTTTATGTACAGAAAGTCCTGTACAAAAACGTCTAAAGCACATAAGCAAGATTTCAGTAACAGCGTAATACAGACATAGCCTATCCCCGAGGGGTCCTCTGCTATGTACAAGCCCCAGGATCCCTAAGGGCTTGATGAAAGTTTGACCCTTGATTTTACTGGACTTCTGTTCTGGAACATTTTATCTTGCTTGTTTCTCCTTTCTGGAGAACAGCCACAGGGTGTTAGGCAAATTATCCCTTGCAATCAAAACATTCTCATTTCCCTATGTAGTTTCAGGCAGCGAGCTAGATTAAAAAGTAGATAGATCAATGGACCTGGTGAAATTGTGTAGTTAGGTTTTCCGACTACACAACAGGCAAAGCACATCACACAAAATGCAAGAGCATCTTTGTGCATGTCTGGTCAGCAGAAATGCTTCAGTGCTTTGGCGTGTGTCTTTCTGGTGCTGAGGTGTCTAGCCGTGGGTACTTTGCATTTACTCGCAGTTACGCAGAAGTGAAACATCCTGCCCTGTCAGCTGGATGATCAATTGCCATTTTCTCACTAGCACATCCTGAGAACACAAAAAAAAAAAAAAAAAAAAAACCTCTGGTACATTACCAAACCTCAACAACAGGCAGTGCAGTATGTCCCAGTAACAAGATGCTAACGTTCTTCCTTGATTCAAACCTCAGGACTGAAACAGATGATATTTTTGCATTTAAACTATGTATGTGAATTAGTAAAGAAAGTGGGACCGTGCAGGTTTCTGTGCCGCACGTTACAATAGGACTAGGCGACACCAACAGCATCGCGGAGACCTTTCCCTCTAGGTCATTTCTTAAGGTCAGAGTAGCTCTATAAGAAAAAAGGTTTGCACAATGGTGCTGACACAAAGGTCCCACCTACGCCCTGTGC
Source organism: Megalops atlanticus (assembly GCA_019176425.1). NCBI lineage: Eukaryota > Metazoa > Chordata > Actinopteri > Elopiformes > Megalopidae > Megalops > Megalops atlanticus. Next base: position 21,813,086 of record CM032875.1, on the reverse strand, counting down.
CAGGGACCGGGCCTTCAACGAGGCAGAGCAAAAGCGCCTGTTAACAGAAAAGGTCACGCAGTGTCCGCACTGCACAGAAATTTCCCAAATTTAATGGAAACAGAACACCTGTTTTGTGCAGAAATGACACTCATTTTCATACCTCATCACCAATGGTAAAATACTCAACCACACTATTCACTAAAGCAACAGGTTTGTTTTGGGTAAGCTCTTACCACTGCAGTTTCCAGAACTCTGCTTTTATATGCCCCATTTCTTTGCAATGACCCATGGGGACTCCTGGCAACATGCTGCCAACTCTGCTCAGGGGATATTATGCCAAAAACATGGATTACAGGACTCACAGGTATAGTTAAAAATCTATCCGTTCACCAGTAGCTTAAAAGGGTCACCTTATCAAGAGTAGCTTTGTGCATCCATTGATAATCATTTGCAGCAACCACCTGCCTCAAAAGCCAACAGCACTACTTACACACATTGTTACACAACCTTTAAAATCCCCCAAAAGAAAAGATGTTGGAATTTGAGCCCTGCTCAATATGATTAGCCGTACACAACAGTTCAAAATGGGTTTCCTTTCAGCAGACATTCGATATCCATCTGCCCAGATTTTCTGCTTAGTATATGAAACCATTGTTGGTAAAACTCTAGGACCATCTCGTAAGCAGACAGTTTTGAGTGCATATTACAGCCAATCCCAAAACAAAAACCGATATGGCGTAAAAAACAAACTTAAATCTCAGTCACCGTATGTGAATGTTTGCATCTCATATCTGGTATAGCTTCCTTCTCAGCTTCGAAAAAGAGGGTCAAGTAAACAAATTCAGGCATTTTTTTCAGTAATGTTGGGTAATCGTTAAAAAGGCATCACATCCACTGTAATCCCAACATCTGATTTCAATTACAGATTTGGCCACCCCTTTTGCCCCCACTACAAAAGCAGATGCTTTGCATTTATGTCATGCAGGACCCAAGAGTAAAACTAAATGGATGCATGACTGAGGGTCTAGGTTTGACCTCCCGCAATGTGACCATGTTGACACCCCAGGCTGCCAAGAGACTGGAGGCGGTGCTGGAAAATACAAATTGTCTGAACATCAGGGTAACACACATACATTCCTGCTCGATAACATCTGCAAATCGACCAATTTTGAACTCCCAACTCAGTACAACTCTGGGTCTAGACCTTCATGCTTTCCAGACCAGACTACTGCAACTCTCTTCTGGCTGGCCACCCAGTAAGCACCATCAGACGTCTCCATCTGATTCAGAATTCTGCTTAACTGATCTACAGCCAGCCCAAAATACTGTAATGTCTTTACTCATTTATTTACATTGGCTTCCTGTTGCGACTCAGACAAAATTGAAGACTCTACTTCCATCTCACCAAAATTAACAAGAATAGCACCTCACACTTCTATTATCACAGCCTATACTGCTTCCAGACTACTCAGCTTCACTACCTATGGTCACACGATCATCCCTTTATGGAAGAGTTGCTAATCTCCATCATGCCCCTTCTTTACTCTGGCCCCCAAGAGGTGAAATGAGTTTCCCAAACACAGTCAGGACAGCGGGATCACTTATCCATTCAGCGTAAGCTCAAAACGCCATATTCAGAAAAAAACTTGATGGCAGTTTAAGAATTTAAAGCAAAAGCCTGGTGGCATTATAAGCTTTTGCAGCAACTCAGCCATAAATACTTTGTGCTGATAAACGCTTGTGGCAGTGCAGACTTGCAGGCTGAAGATTGTAATCGTTTACAGCAATGCACTCTATGACTGCACTTATGCCCTTTGTAGCACTGTGTTCCACAATGGCATTATCTCTCAGCAATGAACCTGATGATTCAGGACCCATATGGCTACTAGCCAAAACCTAATGAACGGAATTTTTGTCGGCCATTTTGGCTATGAGTGCCTCCCAAATGAATGAATTACCCTGGATGGCACAAGACCTACTTCGTAACAATGCTACCGGTGCAACTACGTTTTTCCCCACACCCAAAGCAGTCAACAGGAAGACAGGCTGTATCTTCCACCCATCAGAATACTCACACCAGCCAATGCACATACTCCGCTTCACTGTCCAGCAGATGCTCATCTGTCATAGAAATAAAAAATGTTTTTGTAAATATGAGAATATGGGGAAAAAAATAAATAAAAATTACAGTACAAATACCAGTCACAGCTCAATGCACTCTGCTTATAATAAATAGTGAAATATTTACAGTGAAATATTGAAAGTACTGGTAGTAGTAAATACTCAAATATTTACAGTAATGCACTGGGGTGGCAGTGTAGCATAGTGGTAAGAAGCAGGCCTCGTAACCGAAAGGTTGTCATTTCGACTCCCTACTGGGGCACTGCTGTTGTACCCTAGAGCAAGGTACTTAACCCAGAACTGCCTCAGTAAATGTCCAGCTGTATAAATGGGTAACATGTAAAAAATTGTAACCTATGTAAGTCGCTCTGAATAAGAGCATCTGAGAGCATCTAAGAAACAATAATGTAATGAAATGAGAATCGATCGCATATAATGATTAACCCAACTGTGACAGCCTCAAACTAATGCCATTTAAAAACTTAAGAGAATACATTTAGGCTAAGATACAACATGTAATACAGTAAACAGCTATGTGAATTTGAGTACAGCACACTTCTTATCTCGCACTAATCATAAAAGCACCCTATACAAAAGATTTTGAGATAAAAGTGTGCAGTTTAGGTCTGTGCCTGGATGCCTTTTGACATGGCACAGAATTAAAAAAGACACTTTCTACAGGTAAAAAATGCTTCCTTTGTGATTTTTTGTGGTAGTCCTCAGAGCAATGAAAGGAATTCATCCAGGAAATCTGGCATTGCATAAACTATATTACCTAGAATACTACCACGAACTACAGCTGTCATAAAATTGTTTACGCCTTCAGTTATGTAAGGACCTGGACTTTGATATAGCTCACACAACATCAGCAATATTCAATAAATGAGTCTGTAAAATATATTGTGTCCCAAGTTTGTATAATTCAAGTGAGGACATTTTTCCAATAGATTAAGAGGGAAAACCACTGTTTACCATATAAATGTCATTTAACCCCTTTGTTTGGAACTCTGCTTTTAAGAATCAACCACTTGTAAAAACCAAACCAATCTGGGCAGATCCCGCTCTTATAAGCAGAGTGCACTCTAGGAAGTACTGCAGGAACACCCCCCAATATGACAATAATCATGACATTTGGCATAGTAAATATACACTAGTATAAAACAGGGCTTTGCTCTACTTAAAACTTCTACACTTCATCTTTAGACACAAGGAGGAGCATGTTACCAAGGCTTTTGCTACCAACAAACTTCTCATTAGATGGGATACAGCGCCCTCTTGCGGAAATTTCTGGACACACGTTAGTCTAATAACGTGCACATTGAGGCCATGTCCACACGTACACGGGTATTTTTGAAAACGGGGGTTTTCCTCCTTCGTTCTTAAAAAAAATCTCCGTCCACACGAAAACGCAAACACACGCTGTCAAGAGCATGCTAAACCAACAGGCGACGATATAACCCTAACCGTAAAGCCATGTTGGCCAATCAGAAGCCTGAAAAAAAGTTATTACGGCGCATACTCTGACGTCACAAGCCAAAAACTCCGTTTTCCCTGTCTACACGTGAACACTGAAAACGGAGATTCTGAAAATCTGCACCCTGGAAGGCGTTTTGCAAACGATCCGTTTTCAGTGACCTAAAACGCCGTTTGCGTGTGGACGAAAGGCCAAAACGCATAGAAAAAGCTACGTTTTTAAAAATACCCGTGTACGTGTGGACAGGGCCTGAAAGTCTTTGCTAAAACGTTCTCTTGTGTACAAAATGCAAAACAGGATGTACAAGGGCCCAAATCAGGGTTCACTTCACTTGTCTTGCACTTGAGACAAACTGAGCATGTGCTACTTCAAGGCATGCTATGCCCTATATAATTAAGTTGGCATCACTGACATTCCTGTGATGTAAATATTTGGTTATCCAAGAGGAAATAGCCTCTCCCATTACCTGGGCTGGTGAGCAGCAAGGTCCAGAGTGAGCCCTCCTCTGCTTCAAAGCTCACACAAGGAGCAGACAGAGCCTGAGAACAAGCACAACAGAGGGAGCATGAGACACAGCTGATTAACTTCCAGTGTCAAAATAACAGACACCCTCGGTCAGAGGAAGAGATGTCTAAACAAGGAGTAAAGACCTTCCAATGTCTTCTTAGACCTCACCTGTGAGGGTGTAACATGATTCCCATAATGCACATGTCCACTGGCATCATCACCGTACCCAATGCGCAGCATGACTCTTGGTATGAAGTAGGCCCCTGGGAAGAGGTCCTTGTAGATGCCAAAATGATTGGCCAGCCTGTGCAGGTGATAAGGCCCACTAGTGCGCTCCCACTCTGCCTTTACTCGGTCCAGAGGGATACGAACTGCAACGCATGCAAACAATTTTCAATAAGAATACACCAATACCATACTAAACGCACAGGGACTTTGAGTCATAAGGGTGTACATTTACATTACATTTATTCATTTGGCAGATGCTTTTATCCAACGCGACTTACAAGCAAGGTGGAGTACAACACAACCAAAAAAAAAAAACGTAAGGAGTCAATATTAGAAGCCCTGCATGACCAGGTTTCAATGGTTGGCCAGACAAGGTACAAGCTAGCTGGTAGAGATAACGAGTGCATTAAACTAATACATGTCCTAGTGTGCTAAATGGATAACAATGGGAAGGTGTGCAAGGAAATGTGTGACTGTGTAGTGATGGGCTGCAGACGTACAGGTTTGCAAGCGCATGGCCCTCTCCAGCTCTGGGTTCTTTCGATTCTCCTTCGTTAGCCTCTTCCTTTCCCTTGCCTCTTCCATGCGGGGGGGTTGGCCGTGGGGTAGCCCGATGTTAACCAGCTGAAGATCTTCACCATATGAAGAGAGGAAGAGTTGCAGGGCAAGAAGGTTCATTAATGGCTGCCAGAGTGACCAAAACATATGGGATGCAGAGTACTGCAATGCAGAAAACACTGTGGTAATACAAGATGACACTGCTGCCCAACTAGGGGAAAGACTCAGCTAAATAAAATTAGTGAATGTATTCTGTACTGGATGTGAGCAAAAAACAATCCTTTATGGAACAACTTGATCATTATCTTAAGGAAAGCAGTGTCTACCCGTTTATGGTTTCAAGGCCTAGAAAACTGTTCACCTCAAAAAAGAGGGACAAAAAGAGGTGTAAATACATAAATTAGCCATTTAGTCTGATTCAGTCTGCTTTTTCCAAGCACACAGAGCAGATGTTAGAACAGCTAAAAAAGCTAAATTCTTAGCATTGTCACCATTTTCCTTGTCAAGGTACTGTCTGTATGTCTTCCACCAGGGCGTCTTGTTGTTGGCCTTCTCAACTTCTTTTAGATAGCGTGTGTAACTGCGATATTTCTCCAGTGACTCCAAGTTCTTATAATCAATGTCTTGATTTGGCATTGGACCCAACGGGGCAGTCCGGCGACATAAAGTAGCTACAATTTCAAGCAGAATCACACACAAAGACAAACATTAAAAATTTCAGAGAAAAATACTTAGCCACAAAACTTACATGCTCAACGCAATACGCCCGTGTAGTAACTAAGCCATCAACGAGAATGGGTTTCAAAATAAATTGATGGAGCGCAGTCCCATGAAATTCAGTTGTTTTCAAGTGTGCAATCACAGATTAACTGGATCTGAAATTTTGGAATTTGATGTTACCCGTGCTAGGTAGTTGTAAGCAGACAGGCAGCATCGACCCTGCATCCTTGTAATTACATGTAGCTATACTTCACCACGATACATTATTGCTCCCAGGTATAAGAAGATATCAGCGCTTGAAAATGAAAAACAAATGAAATACAAATGAAAAACAAAGCAACATAGCAAACCACTGGGTGATAAGCAACAGATACATAGATCATTATTGAACTCACCACTCCATAAACACTAGTGTGCCATGCTCAGCTAGCTAAGTGTTGTGGAACGGATGCGGTCCTAATAATGAACACATTTTTTCATTCGGACAAATACCAAGAATTTCTATAATGCTGGCGATTTAGCTAATTTTCTGTAACGGCTGTTTACCTGCAGTTCCAAATCCCCTGACATGACTGACCCCTAAATCCGCCCCTGTCCGTAGCGCACCTTCCCATACCATGCGCCACGCCATTTTGAACGCGTAAGTACCCCGATGTGTGACGAAATGCGCACAGTGCCGCAGGAGTTCAATGGATGAGCATTACGTAACACATTTGGGTGTAGTCCGTCATCTCAAGCCAAATAGCTACAACAGTAGTCTGGCAATATTCGGTTCCGGGAAAGAAGAATTATCTCATAGGATCCACAACAGCTTCTTTCAGGTATAGCAAGTCATGGCTGCTAGAATCACCTTCCCGTCTCCAACTTGTACGAATACTGGACGAGACGAACTATCGGTATAGGCCATCCTTTGAGGGAAGCCTCCTGCTGTTTTAACATTAGCAAGCTAACACATTAGCTAGCTAATGTTTCCGAATATATGCATTGTCCATTTCAAATTTGATTTTAAAGAAAATAAATTAAAACCTGACTGCTGATGGTGATGCGTCGCTAGCTAGTTAGCTGGCCTGCCAGCAGTTGAACCCATCATGGCTGACCTGTCGATTGAATGAAACACTGGTAACATTACTTGTATCATTTTTCTCTCTAAAAAAATTGAACGGTCAACTGCAGCGTCGGTCGGCCCTTCAGTATTTTACTTTCATGTGTTAGTCGTGTCATTTATTTAGCTTATTGCCTTCTTTCTTATAATCTACCAACATGTTACAGAGCCTATGCTCAGTATCCAGTAAATCTGAACATTTCATTTGGTACATTGAAGACTTAGCTAAGTACTTTTTTCAGGAAAAATCTAGAGTTCCTCTTCAAAACAACATCTCAATGTACTGTGCTGTTATTGTTGTTTTGGGGTTTTGGCTGACAGCCGCTGAAACTGTATATTGTAACGTTTGTGTTAACATTATTTCCAGTTGCTTAGGTCAGGGAGTCCCGTAGCAGATCAGACTGAAGTATGGAGTCGTCAAACCTGTGCTGTGTCATTTGCTTGGAGCGGTTCAAGGTTCCGGTCACTATCCCATGTGGCCACACTTTCTGCCAGGACTGTATCACTCTTCACTGGGACACGAAGACTGAAGGCGGCATGGATATACAATGTCCAATATGCAATGAGACATTCAACCCAAGGCCCGCCCTTAAACGAAATGTGTCCCTGTGTCTTCTGACAGAGACAGCACCACATTGTGCAGAGATCAGAGGTGCTGTCCAAGTAACTAGGCAGGTCAACACCACTGTCCTGCCAGAGGCTCTTTGTGACCGACACATGAAGCCTCTTGTCATCTACTGCAGAAAAGACAACCGTTGTGTGTGCTACGAGTGTGCTATCAGGGAGTGTAACAACCATGAAAAAGTTCTGGTGAAGGATGAAAGGGAAAAACGAGAGGCAAGTACTGCATTGCCGTAGAACTATCGTCAATTGTGCTTTGTATAGTTGCAGAAGGGACATCATTCAGTAATATTATGTTCAGGCTTTGCCACTGAATGGAACATGCAGAAAGCGTGGTCTGAATTAGGATGCCGTATGATTTTTATCTGATGTGTTTGGCAGGAAGGACTGAGGAATAAGAGTGGAGAGTTGGAGAAGCATGTGGAAGATACCGAGAAAAGCATCACAGAGCTGACAGAGAATATTGCAAAAGCAAGGGTAAAGTTGTAATGTTGAATTGGGTTCTTTTACAGTTGTGTATCAGAATAGGTGTTAGAAAACCAATTAGCTTTTTTTGCCTCCATCAATGTAGGGAAAATGGCTCGCAGTCTTGAATCTATTGTAGGACATGGCTGACAGCTGACACCATACACACACAATCACACCGAACACAGTTGCTGACTGACCTACAGTGAGATATTCAGAATACCGTTGTTTCAGAATTACAATATTAAAAAATTAAATTGCTTGGGAACCAGTCCACAGTGGTGTTAAGGCATGCTGTAGTCATTTTTGTCTTATATCAGTGTAAGGATGTATAATAAGAAATAAGTACAGAAAATTTTGTTGTACCCTTTTCACATTTTACTTTGAGCTTGGAGAAACAGCACCATTAAGCAAAGAAGACACAAATCAAACGCCACCTATTTGTAAAATTTAATCTAACGTTAACAGAATGTTCACTTTCAAAAATGAAGATGAAAAGGGATCCTCCAAGATCTCCGCGCTACTCCCATTCATGCAGTCTCTCCTCCGTCATCCCTCTTTCCTTCCAGGTGTCGCTGCAGCAGACGTCCCAGTGGGTGAACGCAAAGTTTTCCCACCTGATGAAGCTGCTGGTGGAGAAGCAGGAGTCCACCCTGAGCTTCATAGAGCAGGAGCGGCACGCTGCCCTCACCCAGGCCGAAGCCCGCCTCAGCACACTGCAGGACAGGGCCCAGCAGCTGACGGAGACCCAGGGGCAGATCGCCGCTCTGCAAGCCATGCCTGACATCGCGTTTATTCAGGTTAGCAGGGCTGGTGGTGCAGGAGAGCTCTTCCACTGAAGTAAGCGGGGCCAGATGGTCCACAGCAAATGAGAATCTGAAATACACCTGTCTCTGCTCTGCAGGAATCGAGGTTAGTCGAGGTCCCGCGGATGAAAGGAATCTCTCCGAGTGTCACCACAAACCTTCAGGACAAACTGACTGTGGTCACTGATGTCTTGTCTCGAATCTCCAAGCTGGTGTCAGAGGACTTGGAGAAGGCAATAAATGCCGCAGTTGGGCAGGACAAACAAGGTGCATAATCACAGAATCTGTCAAACCATGGTTTCTCATTTACAGGCTTCAGTACATCTGTGAGATATCCATTACATAACTCTTTCTCTACCCAATTTTCCACTCTAATTCTTTTCTTTCTTTCATGCTCTCATTCTGGCTCTCTGTTCTAGGTTCTCCCCAGGATAAGCGTCCTGTGTTGGCGGTAGTCCCAAGCCCTGCCACCCCTTGTTACCCAGCTGACAGGGAGGGCCTCAGTGCATGTAGGTCTTGTTCTAATACTCTGCACATTATGGGATGGATGCAGTACAATGAAGTAGCTGGTTTAAAGCAAATAAATATTCAGTATTATATAGCTATTTGTTCTCTATTTAGTGAAACATCAGTTATACAGTTATATGGTTAAGTCCTCTACAGAAGCTAAATGGTAATATTGATCCAGCATTCATTATAACCCAGTATGTAACCCTACACCATAATCATACTCACAACAGACTGTGTTTTGAAAGAGCAAGCTATATCTGTTTATACTGGAATAACAAAATTTTGCCGATAAAGTAATGCATGGATTTCTAGCATAAAAAACATGTAGATCTTTTATGAATATAGTTTGCAAACATAGCAGACCAATATACCACTTTAACCACAGTCTACAAGAATGTAGAGCCCCACTCAGCAGTAGTAGTTTACTCCTTTAATGAATTCATAGCCCACTTTATCTTTAGCCATCTGCTGCTTTCCTTCGTCAATCACACACAGTCCCGCACAATTCAGTTAAAATGTGAAACATTCTAAAATTGCTCAACATTTGAATCTGTAGCATGAGTACCCATGTTGCATTTCTCTTGTATTCTTCTTGTATACTTCTCTCCCTACAGTTCACTGTGCCCTCACCTTTGACCCACGCACAGCCAATGCTCACCTGCAGCTGTCTCAGGGAAACCAGCGGGCGGAGCACCTCACCACAGGGCCGCGCAAAGTCCCCGCCCACGAGGCGCGATTCGACACCACCTGGCAGGTGCTGTGCTTCCAGGGCTTCACTCACGGCCAGCACTACTGGGAGGTGGAGGTGTCCAAGCCCTGGGCCTACCTGGGGGTGACCTATCAGGGGATCCCACGCAAGGAGAAGGGCAAGCGCTGCATGGTGGGCATGAACGAGCTGTCCTGGAGCCTGCAGCTGGACGAGAGGCAGCTCAGCGCCTGGCACAACGGCAGGAAGGAGTCCGTGCCGGGACAGCCGCAGCAGCACCGTATCGGGATGCTGCTGGACTATGAGGCTGGGACTCTGACCTACTACGGGGACGGCCAGGCTCGCCTGCACGCCTTTCACTATGCCTTCTCCGAGGAGCTGTTCCCCGCCTGCTGGATCGGCGAAGGAGTGAGTGTGACGCTCTGTCCGCCCTGACAGCGCCGGCCAACCAATGCAGCGGCATCGGCATCGCTATGTTCGAAACCAGACTCTCACTGTGGTCCTCCCCTTTTCCTTTAGTGTGAAGGCTGTGGCATACATAGAGGTCAATACATACTTTAAGTGAAACTTAACTTCCTGAGTATAAACGTGTGGTGCAGAGTTACCACGGCTCTTTAGTGCCCGCAGTATACCTTTCCTGTTAGAGATTCCATTCATGTCTGTAGTGCTGATCATTGGATTTCACACCTTACAGTGCAAATATCAGCATGGTCATTATGCATGATGCTTTGACTGAGCCATGTCAAAACTGTAAAAGCACACTCTGGACCTTGAAACGCTGGTCATTGGACTTTGGACTGAAGAGTTTGGGACACAGTATTTGCACAAGCCCTTCTTCAGCATGGGCTGTAGAAAATTTTTGAATGCTAGAATGAGAGAAGGGAGTTCTGGTGAACCGCCTCATCAAGGCTTTTTATATGATGCTCAAAATCCTGTTCAAATCTGACTATGGTACCCGAAAGAAGTCAGTTTTATTGTTGGAGTACAATGGAATCTCAAGTGGATGTGTCACCAGGGATGAAAAAATAAAATTAACACATGACAACACTTCACACAAATTCAGTTTATTAAAATCCAATTATATGCACAGTATATAAGTCACACAATTTAAACCATGCTCCCTATTTGTTCATATTTTCCCTTTAAATAAGTTAATGCATAAATTAGTGAGATTTAAATAAATAGCATTCTTTTTTGATTTATACACAGTCAAGAAAGGACAGGGAGGGAACGATGCATAGCCATTTTGAAAGTGCAAGACTTGCTAACTGCGAGGATCTGCCAACCGCTTTTTGCCAGCATTAAAAGGGAACACAGGCTACAGACTCGGAATAAGGTGCTCAGCTCAGAACATCTACAAAGTGCCTTCAGGCATGTCAGTTCACACTGCAGACAAGGAAAATTTGTTTCAGGCCAAGAGAACTGACCGGGAAGGTGAGCATGTGTATATCTGGAGCTGGTAAAATGTAGTGTGATGAACAAAATTTTACAGGTTACAAGAAAGAGATATGAGTAATTATGCACAGGGCCTATGTGCACCGCCTTCAAAGAGGAAATACTTTACATTCACATTCTCACAAAACAGTGTGCTATTCCCTACACTGTCCACTTGGAAAGTCATTGGAAAACGGGCGGTAAGAAAGCAAGAGTGATTCCCATTCATTTCTGGTCCCTTTCTGTACCTCATGTGCTGGCCTGCTGTCTTAAAGTGTACTCAGTCTGTCACCCCCATCTCTTTTCCCTTCTCTTTTTGAGATAGGAAGATCTGATCTTCACAAACAAAATAGTCTTGGGAAGCCCTGTACACTAAAACTGGGTAGAATATAAATTGTTTTTATTCTGTGACTCCTTCAGCCAGTGATCATAATATGCATTAGCATCACTCACTCATCAACTACTGTATGCATTTAGCAAAGGTGTACTTGTACATAATCACTTCCATTACTAATTTCACATCCTTCCAAAAGCGGCAGAATGATCTCTGGGTTTTCTCTGCTGCCTAAAATACTCTAATACCTTTGGTTCAAAAGCCAAACACAAAACATCCACTACGGTGATGCTGAAAATACTGGAGTTTCAAACCTGCACTGATCAGTGTCCTGCCTCCTGTGTGTTCTGTTGCTGGTAGATGGTGGTGAACACATACAGTGATAGAATGACTGTAGATGGCAGGGGTGTTGAGAAAGGGTGTGAGAGACAGCCAAGGACAGGGATCATACAGAACACCTGACAGCCAGGTAACACAAAACAGCCAGGTAAGAGAGGAAAGACAAACAGGAGGGAGGTACAGGCCATGACTGGAGGAAGCTGCAATCCACGGTCTCTACTGGGTCTTCTTGTCTTCAGGAGGAGAGTACGGTGGTGGTTTGTCCTACAGTGAAAGGAAATATGACTGTACTGTTGTACTGTGTAACACTCTGCATAGTTTTTGGCAGTACTCTCTCAAAACATCAAATAGTGGTGTGTATTTACTTACAGCATCTATGGTAAAACCATTCAAGAATGGCATCAGCAACCTGCCTATGACATCCAAGTCTTATGTTTTATCTTTTCAAGCTGTATCTCTAGTCTACCTTCCTCTCTATCTACCTCTATCCTATCTATCCCTATTCTCCAAAAAAACCACTCTACACTAACTTAGCACTTAACTTATATCTTACTGACCTCTTGTAATACTTTGCGATAACTACTCTTAGCATAGTGATGCAGTTATTTGGAGGTCGCTCTGGGTTAAGAGCATCTGCTAAATGAAGTAATGTAATGCAATGTTTATTAAATCACATACTTTAGATACAAAATAAACAGTGCATAGCACTTGCATCAATTACATTCCAGACATTCCCAAGAGCTCCAAAGGGCTGCTACAAGTATTGAGTAACAGAACTTCTTTTGTATTACCTTTTTGTAATACATACATTGCACTGTATTACATCTTACAGTTTCAACATTGGCTAAATACCTAAAAAGGCAGTACGTGTCTCAGTTGTTACTGAATGTCTTTTGGTTTTCACTATCAACTCCCCTTGTGCCAGAGGGCGGTGTTGATTTTGTATCGGGTAGACAAAGGCAATAAAATTCTATTCTCTTGTGTCAGTTCACAGTTGTGAGATGGGAAGCACCTGAGCCGCGTAGTGTCTCTGAGTGGAGCGGGAGAACTCCTGCACAGATGCGGTCTGTTGAGTGCAGTCTGGCCCTGTTCCACTCCCTGAACTGCATTCATTGCTCGTACTGACCTCTCCAGACCCTTCTACCTCTCGCTGTAACTAAGCAACAGAGCACGTGCACTGCAGGTACAATGGGGGATATGCATGCACTTCAGCACAATCATAAAGAGCATTAACTCAATGGTGTGCTTAATCAGAAATTTAAACCCTTTTTTGGTAGTTTGTTTTTTTTTTATTTTACCGTATCCTATTATTATAATTTTATTAATATACTATCTGTTCAAATGTGCTTGTGGTGTTGTGTATACAGTATTTTTCTGAGATACACATATTTCACAGCACCGATCTATTAGGGTAGAGAGAGGGGGAAAGTATAGGGTGAAGAGACAGGGGGTGTGGATTATCAGCAAGACTTGGGTGGGATGCTCACCTCCGGCAGGTAGACATGAGATGGAGGTGCTGCAGCACAGCTTGCACTGGCTGCTGCCTCTGCGGCCTTTGCCTCCGCTGAGAGAGAGAAAGAGAGACAGAGTCGAAAGTATTCAGCATGGGCAACAACATGAAACATTTCTCCCATATAGTCCGCTGTCATTTCCCATACCTGCTGCACTCCTGGGCAGGTCAGGGTCATGAGGAGCCTGCCCCAGGGGTCCAGAGTAAGGTGGTGGGGGCATGTAGGCTGCGGAGCTGTCAAAAGCGGGAGGGGCTGCGTAGAACCCGCCTGGTGATGGCAAACAAAACACAGCGTTCAGGGAGGAGAGGCAGATGAGAGGAGTTGTTGTGAATACAGCAGAACAAAAGGACATCTATTCCATTTCATGTAATACTGGACATTCCACATACTTACACTCAAATCAACGATATACACAATATGGTCTTGAGCAAAAACACACTTCTGCATTAATCAAACTATGAAAAACAAATTATTTTACAGCCCTGCCTGATATATGATTTAGAAATGGCATTTGATTTGGAGCTGCATGGTGCTGTGTGTTTGATCTACTCTGAAACTGTCATAAACTGTGTCATAGTGACAGTGGCTCGAGTATACACAGACCTGGCGGTGGGGGTGTAGGGTAGGAGTAGCCTGGTGGGGGTCCAGCTGGGTACATCCCATTAGCAGAAGGCGGAGGGGGATAAGCATAAGCTCCATTGGCCATGTAAGGGCAACCAAAACCGGCAGTCACAGGCTGCCCTCTGGACGCTGTAGAGAAATAAGGGACATTCAGTAAAGAATACTGCAGCATCAAGATGTTAGCACAACACCAACGTGTAAATGCAATGTGTACAATTATAAACAGACAGGGACAGAAACAGACCACACACTTTCCAGCCCGCACGCAAGTGTTGAAAAAGTTGAAAACGTTTTCCCCACAGACCATTAGAAATATGTCTGCAGCTTATAGTAACGTGTGACGCAAATAGAAAGTAGGTACATGATACAGGAAGTGCTATAGCAGCCTCCATCTCAATTATGGGAGTTGCCTTAAAATCATAATACTAATGCCGCACGAAAAGAATAGATGACCCAATAAAAAGGTAATCAGGAGAGCCGTAATGTCCCCATCAGTTCCTCAGTTCACTGCTCTAACAGCCTAAGAAACTTCCTATTTTTGGTGCTGTTAAGTAGAGAAATGCTTGCCAATACAAAGTATTTCTTGGTTCAATTTCTTTTAAAGGCTGGCATTCTGAGCCTACGGCCAGATGGGAAGACACTGGCTGGAAAATAAGCCCTTTGTTTAGAATTGTGTCCATGAACAGATCACAGATCACAGATCCCTTCTAGAGCTGAGCATTCAAATGTTCCCTGCAAAGCCAATGATCTTATTTAACTTGTAAGGATTTGTCACAGATAGGAAATGGCAACAGCAATGTAAGTACAAAGCTGAAATGATCTGATTGAAGTACGTAAAGTCCAAAAACTGAAATACAGAAAAAACCTTTACAACATTCAAAATTCCATCCCTACTATTTTTAGAAAAAAAAACATCTGAATATTATCCCTTTGATGAATTATGAAATGTGAACGTGAGGCTGTATCGCTCCGCTGTGCCTATGTTCTGGTATGTGACATTTCAGCTGGTTTCTTGCAGGCGAGATATTCCTGCTCGTGAACTGCATGGATGGAGCTGCCTCAGGGAAAAAACGCCTGTTGGTAAGTTTGATGCAGGTCTATTATGGCTCCCTTTAAATAGTGTTTTGCTGACTTTGGTTTCTGTAGCTTTTAGAGGCTTCTTGGGATAATTTCTTACAGTATATTGTTATTTGATCAACAGATATTCATAAAGCCATTTGTAATTGATAAATAAAAATCAGTTATTTTTGCACATACACATCTGTTTGCCCTTGTCAATGAATATACATCATTAGGGCTTTAAACATAGCACTGTGTGACACTCATACATGGACCCTAATCAGGCTTTCAGCATGCTATGAATCATGATACGAACTATGCAATTAATGTGCAGTTATATGCAATTAGCCTTTAAAAACCTGCTCTGCTGCTAAATTTTTAATAGTTTGTGTTGAATGAGAAATCATCACTCTGGTATGACTAAGCAAGATTATCAGTATTCTTCCCAACGGATTTCTCACCCTTAATTTTGTGTTCAAAGGGGAATTATTTTGTTACATGGTGAAACTGTAGGTGCTGAAATTAGCAGTCATGACATTTTTGCCTGTCAGTAGAGTATTCAACTTGAACCGTGTGGGTGTAAAAATTATTCAAGACAAGCAATTGGAAGCACGGGTTCTTTGATCTTGAATTTGTGGCAGGAGAATTTTGACATACTCTGGTTTAGACGATAAAAGAACAGCTAAGAATATCTCTACTTCCAGCAACAAATTTTCTGGAAAAAAATGAACATATGTATAAATTACCATGAATTACGACATAACTGGCAACTGCAGAACCACTGCAAAAAGTGGCTAGCAACAGCGATATTGCAATGTTTAAGGAGCTACAGCCTTCTCTAGCCACTGCATTTTAGTAGCATGTACACTTGCCTACCATTCGTTGTTAACCATTGAGCTCCTACCTTGCGCCGCGACTTGCAGCATGTACTGACCAAACTCAATGGCACCCCCAGAGGCGAAGACCAACTTGAAGGTAGCAGAACCCTCCCACCCACCTGAGAGAGAGAACAATCATTGAACATTGACTGAGACAGACAGTTCTGTTGGATGACAGTTGCGTTTTGTGCTTCCCTTCTGATGTACAGACCAAACTATACGTCGGAAGGCTGAAGGCACTAAACATGTCCATGTTTTCCTCGGCTCTGAACCAGGCCACTCCCCACATATCATGATGGAGCTTCCCCTCAAAACTCACATTCAGTTTTCCCAAGTTCTTTCTGTCCCAGCATGTTATTTAATCAAGGCTCAAACTGACTTCCTGCAAGCAGCGTTGGGCAGCTGTCCCTACCTCTACACAACTAAAGAGTATACAGCTTACCCCCAGGCTCCGCGCTCACTGTGCCCTTGATGTAGTTGGCTCCCAGCACAGGCTGCTTCACCTCACAGTTTTTCATCAAATAGAAAGGCATCATGAAGGACTGCAGTGCATCCCGACCCTTGGCCAGAAAAATAAGCTGCAGGAATACAAAATCAGGTGCACTGTGAGCAAGGGTTACTGCAACCCCATTTTCAGTCACAACCCATCACCTTGAGCAAAGTCTTACCACTCTCACTTGGTGCTGTGGTTGTTGTTAAAAATACTGCAAGTATAATTCAAGCACAATTTTTAAAAAGTATGTTGTACCTCCTTCTAAGGTAGGAATCCACACTGCCCCCTCCCCCCGAAGCCTTTTTAAGAAATAAAACAAGCTAATTTGAGGTACTTTTGTGTGGTTTCACACTTCCACAGCAAACTAAATGCAGATTTTCTGCTGGGATATCATAACCTTACTGTGGGATCACTGCCAAAGCAATTTCACCTTAAAAATTGAACTGAGGTAATTAATGTTGGAAGCACCACACTATGCATTGATGGTTCATATCAAGATCTTAAAAATAGTGAGTAAAAACTGAATAATGTAATGGAATATCCTCTGCACCTGAGATGGTACTGACCAACAGACAGTGCACACCCACTTACCAGACCCTTCTAAAATTTGCATTCATTGCATATCTATAGTGTGTCACATCAAACTCAGCAAGCCCCCGTTTCCCTCCCCCTCTCTTACCCGATATGGGGTCAGGTAGACACTGCCCTTCTTACTCTTCCTGAAGGGCTCTGGAAGGCTGTCTGCATCATTGAAGACTAGTTCCACATTTTCATATGACATCAGGACACTGAGGGAATGCACACATGGTCATGGGAAAAGCAACAGACTACACACCAAATTTGACAAGAACAGTTAGGGAAATCAGCTGTTTCAAAGGAGGATCAACACTGCATTACAGCAACTCATCAGTTTCAGCAACTATTTCAGTGCACAATTTCCAGCTTTGTGGGTTACATGGCATTTAAACAGTTACATTAAGAAATGTATGTTTTAATGTAGCAGATATGTCTTGATATTTGAAACGTGAGATGTCAAGGATTAAAATGAAACTATCTTTACCGAGTATTACATGAGCAGGGCATCAGAGGTATTTGCAAGATTTAACGGGTCACAAAGTTTATAATTTAAGGGGTTCTAATGGCCGTTCTCTAAGTGGAAGCAAAGGTGTCTGACTAAACGCGACAAACAAGTCACGGGCCTGTAGCAAACATCATTTAGGTTTGACATAAAATTTTAATTTGCTCATTATTTACAAATAACAAGGGCTGACAAACAATAATGTCGATTTGTCTCAATACAAACGTCCTATACACCAGCGCTTTGAAAAGGGGGTGAGTAAGTTGTTCATGGTTATGATTCTTAATATAAGGTTTATAGACTCAAGAATGCTATCTGTTCATACTTAAATACTGCCGTGGGTTTAAACAGACATGTAGCATTGCTCTCATAATGCGTTTCAATCAGAATAATGCTTCCATTTAGTACAAAGGCACATTTGTTCGTTAATATAGAAAACTAGTCTTGTGTCACCTAAGAAGAGCACTGTCACAACTGAAAATATGTCATTGCATGTGCTTGGGCTGATCTTGTTAACGTTAGCTAACTAACATTAGCATAAGATGCTTAGCTAACTGTCCATGAGTGACTCGTTAGTAAGTTGACTTTAACGTTATCCTGGTTTCCGTAAAGCCTCCGTTGCGTCTTGTTTTTCTTGCTAGCCAACTGGCTAATGTGCTTATGCAAGACGGATTTAAACGAAGTGACACTGCCACAAATACAAGAATGTTCGGGAAAGTTACAAAACCTGCGTTTCAAAACATCTGACTGCACACTGCAGAGGCCTACTGACACGGATTTATCTAGCTGTTTTACTCGCTGCCATAAAGGCGTAGAGACTATCAAGCCAACGATAGCTACACCCAACAACACCGCAAGGTGCACATATTTACTGACTAGCTGGATGTTCAAGACAGCTAATCAGTGGGTGTTGCTACAGTAGACTATGTGGCTAGCTTGTGATTAATAAAACACAATAATTTACAGGCTTGGCAAGTTTGTGAGCTAACTAGCTACTAGTTATGAACAACATCCTTTAGTACGTTTCTGGTTATTGTTACCTAATAATAATAATAGTAATACTACAGTCGCTCCTTTATGGGAATCGTTTTTGAGCTGTCACTGCGCTCACAGATTTTAAGTGCGTAAATTCGTAACGTTTATCTGTATATATAAGAATGCATTTATCAAATCCTCTGTCCAGCAGCAGTCCACCCCTTCAGCCAGATGACATGACGATCAGTTTATCTGCGAGGCACCTGCTTTCCACAGATCAGCGAATAGGCAGAGAACAGCAACAACTAGGCAGCTAACGGTACCTCTCGCTGTTGTTGATGATGACACCTCCTGATTCCGAATTATTCTTGTTGAGCGCCATGGCGTCGTCTCCGAGTTTTTGTATTTGTAATATTAGAGCTGTTGAGTAACGTTATCTGAGACGCAACTAATACCCGAGTCCGTCCTTTTCTTAAGTTATGTGTCACTTCCTCGGTTCAGACGCACCTGCACTTCCGGGCGAGTGCGTCGCCCATGCTGACGTCATGTAGATAAAACCGTCCCATTTCTCGAATTTTCTCTCTAAAAGTGACCGTTATTACTTGTTAGCCACAGGCTTGTGCCACAGCATTTTTGTCATTCCTTTAATTTATCATGATATTCATTTAACTCATATTTTATGATGAAAATATGTTTTGGTGATGGATACTACTGCACTTGGCACTCACCGTGTTAAGTTAGCAATTGTTTTGCGCGCACAACGCCGGATGGCGCCAGATAGCTTTTAGATTGTTAAAATTGTTAGCAGTGTAGCTAATTTGTAGTCTGTGTCCCAACAGTGTTTTGTTTTGTTTTGTTCTGTGTGTGTTTGTTCATATTTTATAAACATCATACGCTCTTGTTTCATCAATACTGCAAGACCGTGCTTGCAACTCAACATCAACCATATCAACTGCATTTTCAACAGCTTACGCTGTAGTAGCTCACGCAAAGATGAATCAATTTGCGTACGTTGGTGTATGTTAGCTGACTTGAATAATTAGATTGGGTTGTCCATGGAAAAAAAAAATCGACGACGACCCATCTCTCGAGGAGTTTTTCAGCAAAGTGCCCCATTGCTACCAGATTAGACTGAAGTTCATCCACTTTCGCATTCAAGGCAGTAAGAAATAAGACAAGTCACTCTTAGCCCTGCCAGTTAATTTTTATTAGTCATACTGATGTTCATCATGTCGCTTTGGTAGTGAGAGCAAATCAGCAGAGGGATCTTAAGCGTTTTGCTGGATTGACAAAAATAAAAATAAGCTGGCTGAAGTGCCCGTTTTGTCTTATGTTATTACAGGCTCTGTGAAGTTGAGCCGTGACAGCGATGCATCATGCATTATCTGTTAAACTGATGGCTATTGCACTGGCAATGCGTCATACACCCCATCACAGCAGCATGTCAAAAATTTTGCTGAGTGACAACACCACAGATAAAATACTGAGGTCTCGTAAACAGGAAATTGTAATGCTGCTACTATATTACTGATAACATGAGCGAGTTTCGTTAATTTTACTTGACTAATCACAAACAAATTTAGTATCTTGCCAGATACGTTGGTACCACAGTATTCAGCCGTTCTGAAACCATGATGTGCTCAAGTTACTGTATAGATAACTTGTATGAAATTGAGTGTTAATTATTTGATTTTCAATCTTTCATAAAAAACATGCGCTCCATTGGCACAAGTTTATGAAAGCGGGAAAATGACTGGAGATTTATTTTTATTTATTTTTGAACATGTATGCATGTAATGATGAGTTTATGTTTCCAATTAAACCAGTGAAATGAAAAAAAAATCTGCTCACAGGTGGAAACAGAGGTAAATGTAGGGATACACAGATGAGTGACGAGAGTAATTTCTGTTTCTGGAATCTCTCAGTCCTCTATGCAAACTCCAAAGTCCAGGTATACATGTATTGAACTTCCTTCTCCTGTTGTGATGATAGTTGTAAAATGTGATTTACCCCCCATGCAAATGCAGCAAAGCTGACTTTATGCTTGGTCATATGAGAATAGTAGATGAGATTAAAATGACACGTAGGGTGCATTGACCTCAGATGGAGATAAGATTAGACAAACTTCAAACAGAGAGGGAGGGATTGAACACTTTTGGGAAGGGAGACAGAGCATGAGCAAATGAGAGAGAGAGTGAGAGAGAGAAGCTGCTATGAGGCAGATGCAGAAACCCTCACAGTCACAACCTCCAACAGGAAACGGTGACTTCCGGCTGCTCCTGTGCAACTAAGCTAAGTGCGGGGCTTCGTTTTTGTCTGAGCCTTTAAAACCATTAAACAGAATCAGGAGATTTCCTCAATTCTAGACAGACATCTGGTTTACACAGAGAACCATGGTGCCAGCAGAAGATGGGTTCACCAAATCAAGGGACACTCTTCCTCTTCCACAGGATCAGGCAAGTGTTTGTGTGTGTTTGTTTGTGTGCTTCTCTGCACTTGCACATACTTGTCCATGTATCTGTGTCTGCTGTCTTTTCGTTAGTGTCATGTTGTGTAGAGGACATGGCAGAAAGTTCTACAGTTTTAAACCTCTATACACAACAGTTAATTGAAGGAAACTGAGAATTCTTCTGTTGCTAGTACAAATATTGTATTTATTATTGGTTTCTTCTGAGATGTTGACTGCGTATGGTGATGTCTCACTCCCACAACCCCAGGTTTCTTTTCAGACGTTATCTATTATGAAAAGACAACAAAAAGCTAATGATGTTGTGCTAATGATGGTTATGGAAGTTATTCTGTTGAATCTATGACTGCAGTGTCATTCTGGTTTCACATATACCAGTGTCATGTGTATATTTTTTGAGTGGTCGTGTTCATGACTCATGACGCCTCTGTTTCTGATGAGCTGGTCTGGAAATGGAGGTTTGTCATGGCATGATGCATATTGGGAACTTCCACTGTGAGAGGCTTGTATGATTCGCAGATTGGTTGAGGGCACTGTGTTCTGGCTCTGTCTCTTACGGGCCTTTTTCCACTCACCAATGTCCAGGTGGACTTGAATGTAGCCGGGGTGGAGTTGAGTTTGTGATGCTCTGTCTCCTCTGGAGTCTCAAGATTATAATGAGGAAGTGATTTACAGAAGTATGATACTGTAAACCATCGTGCCAAAATTTCAAAATTTGCATGCCTCTGTTCCTCAATTAAACAGACATTTTTGAGGACTGTGTGTGTAAGTGTGTTTGTCTGAGTGTGTCAACAAATTTCTCAGTGTTTTCAATTTGTTTCTAATTGTGCACCCACTACACCCCAAACAGACTCACTCAACAGAACAAGGACAGTCACGGTTCAAACAGAGACAGGTACAGTCAGCAGAATTATCTTAAATTGTTTTCCAGCTATATCTTTTTTGTAAACATTATTTTATGAAAGAGCGCTACAGAGTTTCCCCCATCTGTCATCTCCTCAGCAAGCATCTCCTGTCCATGCTCGCAAACTGGGGATGACCAGGAGATTGAAAGACAAGAAGGTGAGTTAGTCTCATCATTAGAAAGGATGGATTGCTTAGGAAGATAACTGTGTTTTCTGTGCACATGGTACTGTAATACTCTCACCTCCTGTGAATGACAGGTAAATATTGTGGTTGTACAGAGACTGAGTGTTATTAAGAACTTTTTTCAGCTCACCTGTCTGTCACACAGGGTTTCAAGGATGATGAGAGCCCAGAGGAAAGAGAGAAAAGACACAAAGAACAGGAGGTGAAAACATTGTACAGCCACTGGCTTTGACTAATGTATTCATATTAGACCTGTTTCATTCCTTTTGTGGTGTTGGTCCTATTCACATTTTCTCTGTCTCTCCCTCCCTCTCTCTCTCTCTCTCTCTCTCTCTCTCTCTCAGTTAAAGCCCTTGTATAAAGAATTGCTGTACACCATCATCCACAGACTAGGCAAACCAGTCATCAAGGAGGTGTTTGACAGTAGTCAGCTCTATCAGTTCATTAGGGAGGTAAGCACTATAGCAATCCCAAATCTAACCTTGGTCACTCTTCACAAACATGGTACATTTGTAATTGTACAACCTGATCACACATGCATCCATTAACACATTTTCCCAAAAGGTTTGCTCTCACAAAGCTAAATCGAGATTCCTTATCTTTCCAATGGTAGGCTTTCTTCCTGACAGAGGAAGAACACTTGAACTTGTTGGACAAAGTGCAGGCCATGGAGGTAAGGAGAGTTACTCAGTTAAAAATAACCATTCTGAAAAACAATCCCAATAACACTCAATCAGAAGAGATGGCAGATAAAGCCACAGATTACATTACAATACTGGCATTTTGCAGATGCTCTTAGAGCTTCCAGAGCAACTTACATCAATTACAGTTTTTTTTACAATGTTATCCGTTTATATAGCTGGATATTTACTGGGGCAATTATGGGTTACGTATCTTGCCCATCTTTTGGTTATGAGTCCTGCTCCTTAACCACTATGCTACACTGCCACCCAGATCATGGTTGTCCTGTCCTTGTCCCTTGAAACAGGTCTTCTGATAAACTATCCTCTTCCCTATTTGCAGTCTCCAGTGTACTGTCTGATGGTCACTGTGAAGGAAGCCAAGGGGATTCTGGGAAAAGACATCAGTGGTATGTTCCAGGTTGTCTGTGCACTGTAATCTACCATGACTGAAGGTAGAATCAGGAAAATTCCTGAGAGGCAGCAAGTAGGAAAGAATGGCAAGTCCATTTTAAAATTTACTGCTCTCTTTTCACCTTTACTCCTGTGTGTCAGGCTTCAGTGACCCATACTGCCTGCTTACCATCATGCATGAGAAAAAGGACAGCACCAAGAGCGTTTCACATCTGAAACCCAGGAAAGCAGTGGTGAAAGGTGCGGTGCCAGCTGAAGAGATCTACCAGACTGATGTCAAGAAGCAGACTCTCAACCCCATTTGGAACCAAACTTTCATACTGTAAGAGCACCCACTCACCTAATTATGACACTTATTTTGTGTCAACGTGACTATATTGTCATGTGATATTTCTCCCACTTACTGAAAAAAGGGAAATGGGAGGTGCTGGAGAATGGTTTCAGAAAATAACTTTGTGAAAGATTGTACCTATTACACCAGCATGAAATGTTATCTTGTATCATAGTATTGCTTTTTTAGGTCATTGTTCCATCGTTTATGTGATTCAGTTTTATCTGTGTGACAGTGTGTTTTTGTCCTATGTTGGGTTTTCCCTCCTCCATTTGTGTTTTACTGTTTTCCACCCTGTGGAGATGTGCACTTTTTCAACTGACACGCAGGCTACTATAAACATCTATCTTGCAGAGTTTCATGTACCATTTGTCTTTGTTTTATGCTGCTGTGTTATGTGTCATTGAAGTTTGTGTTTGTAATTCAAAGGCTGTGCAAACTATATTTGGCAACTGATTTTTGTCTGTTACAGGGAATTTGAGGAGCCTGAACACGCCAACTTCCACATGGAAATGTGGTGAGTTATTGGAGACTTAGGGATTTGACTCTCTTCTTCCTCCTTTTGGTCCTCTTACCAGGTTGTCATGGTCTTCCTTTTCCGTTCTCCCTCTCTCTTTTAGTGTCCACCTTCCCTTTTCCTTGCCTACCTTCCTTTTTCAGTGCTCGCCTCTCCAGCCAACGTCATGTGCACGGTTCCTCAGAAACTCTCCTCAGGAGGTCTGACATGTGGACACTTGTGTTTTGTGGTTGAGCTCCAGAGCACAGGGGAATTTTGATTGCCTTTGTTTCTGGCAGACAATGAGAAAACAGTAGCATACACTCAACACATTAAAAGTTTATGTTGTTGTTGTCGTCTTTGTTATTTTAATGTCTCGTAGGGATAAGGATGAGGATGTGTCACTGGGACAGAAGCTAGAGGAGATCAGAACCAACTTCCAGGGAATTAGGAGGTATGTTCATTCTCTCTTTCATTCTGTCTCATTGTCTTATTCTCTCTGTCTCTTTACTTCTATCTCTGTCTAATTTGTAGTAGCACAGTAAAGTAGTGCCCAAATCAGGGCTGTGGCAGACTTTATGGCCTCACTGAAAAGCTGAGCATAGAAAATATTGACATTTTTGGCTGCCGTCATAATGATGGTGTATTGACGATGCACTGATAATCTTTATTTTTTTAATTGTGTGATTATTATTTTTTATGCAATGTATTTTTTATGTCCTTTGTATGGGGATCAGGGATAGCAAAGGGGGCTGCCATGGGGCTGTCTGGGGAGTTGGGGGAGTTATTTTAACAGTTATGGTGTTGCATATTTATAAGTTACTGCACTTGGTTATTAAGATAATGGAAAAAACAACTGTTCTAAAAAAACCCATAGTAAAACAGTTTGTAACCCTCCCTTATCAATTGTATTTCTGTGTGCTGTAGGATGATCAAAGATGCAAAGAAGGAGAAGGGCCAGGATGATTTCCTGGGAAATGTTGTGCTCAGGCTGCAGGTACAGCTTCAGTCCCTGGTTCATAAAGCACTTTTTCCTGTCAGTCTCTATTAAAAGAGACATTGTAACACCAATATATCATTTTTATTGTCCAACATTAAGATGCTGAACAAGACAACATGTTTTGGGGCTAGTCATTTCCACTGTGTTTATGATGATAAGTAGTAAATGTATGTGTCTTCAGATATATGATCCTGTAATGTTTCCAATCACCTTTGCTACTCAAAGAAGCACGGTCATTTGTTGACTTATGTGTGCATTGAGGTGATTCAGCCAAATTTGGTTGTTGTGATGCATCCAACATTGGTTGTATGTTGTGTGTGTATGGCTGTGCATATGCATGTGTGTGTGTGTCTGTCTGTGTCTGTCTGTGTATGTCTGTGCCCAGGACCTGCATTGTACAGAGGACTGTTGGTACACTCTAGAGCCACGGACAGAAACCTACCCTGACAGAGGAAAATGTCATCTGCAGCTGAAGTTCATCCACAAAGAGGTCAGAAGCCTCCATCTCCAAAATTTCCCTCTGTTTTCCATCCTGTTCAATTCAGTTCCTCTCATTGCACAGCTCTAGCACAGCTCAAGGCACCTATAGATATTAAGCAGGAAAAAGTTGCAACAGAGTGAAAATGTTTGCTGACTTTTTTTACTTTGTTCTTTGTTGTGTTGGGCCTCTTGGCCAGGTCTTTTTTGACTTTGAATGTGAATAAATATGGCAGAACATATCATTCACATTCTCAGGAGAAGCAAAACCTGGCATATGTTTAAATGATCAGAAACCTATCCATGAAAATTAAATTATTTTGGGAAACTCTTTAAGTTTTCCCATTGTGTGTGTCTGGCCTACCAGACATTCAGTCCTGGAACCCATCTGTGTTTGTGAATAGTATTTGATACAAACCATCCAACATACTAAAAGATATTTTCTGGCTTTTTGTAGCATGTGAAAACATTATTCTGACTAGTTTTGTGTAACATAATGTCCAACATAGATGTTTTACATTTGTTTTGTGTTCAGTGCCTTTGTGTTTAACTCCCAGGTGCCACTGTATGTATTAGACTGCACTGAAAACTTCCCCTTTTCAGAGTCCTCTCTCCTGCCTGTGTGTTCATGTTTTTGCCTCAAAAAACTGTTTGTATGTGTAAGGAGAGTCTCACGGGGCAGAGTATTTTCTTTTTGACAGAGAGATGGGACACTTAGCGCTGGCCGAAATGCTTA
This sequence comes from Megalops atlanticus, assembly GCA_019176425.1. Taxonomy (NCBI): domain Eukaryota; kingdom Metazoa; phylum Chordata; class Actinopteri; order Elopiformes; family Megalopidae; genus Megalops; species Megalops atlanticus. Next base: position 21,786,874 of record CM032875.1, on the reverse strand, counting down.
TGTCAACTACTGTGGGATCCTGCAGCAGTTTGTCCAGGCCCACATCTCCAAGCAGCAGGTGGGCACTGTGGAGACAAACCTCAGCCTACGTCTTTATGTGGGACACCTGGGGTTTTCTCTGGGTTTTTCAGAGACTATGCGTATGCTCTGTTCCCGCCTACAGTAAAGATCTGCTGAAATGAAGGGGTTGTGCTCGGTTCTTCAGCAGGGTAATGGCACCTGGAAGGGGGAGCTTAGTGGGGAGGGACAGACTCTACTGGAGCTGTACGCTACTCAGAATGACCTTTCTCCCTTCCTGCAAGACCTGGCGTAAGTCTCATTTGCTAATGCTAACTGAAAAAAAAATGTTGTTTTCTAGGGTTGTCATAGGTTATAGTAATTAAAAATTGCACAGTTTTAGTGAAATATTACTAAATGTTACATAATACAAAATAAAAATAATAGAAGTTGAAAATGATGATACTGAAGACAAAGTTACATGTATTTACCATGATAGTGGTCCCCATGATTTTGATGATGTTTTTGAAGATTATAGAGATAGCACAAGTTAATCTTAGAATTCTTTGTGGGTGTACGCCTGCTTTCATTTGTGTTTGTGTGTGGTGTTTGCAGTCATGCGTGCCCATTTGCATGTGTGTTTGCAGGAAGTGGGTGGTTTATAGTAAACTGTACCAGAGTTTGGAGCTGGACTCCACTGTACTGTTCCAGCAGCTCACTAGTATTGAGTACCACTGGGACCAGCAGGAGCTCCCCTATCAGCAGGTAACATAACCAGTCATGTGGGAGATGCTTTGAGCCATATAGTATATCTCTGTGCAGTGTACAGGTGTAACCTCTGTGTTGCTGTGCTCTTGTTAACGTACGTACACAGAAACAGGAACTGGGGGACTCCCTGCATGGCTTCCTACAGTACGGCTTGTGTCTGGTGTCCAAATACAGAGACATCTTCCCCCCAACTCCCCGTGCTACCCCACGCCTGCACACACTGCTCAGGTAGCATATGTGTATGCCTGCTTGTGTGATCATCACAAGGGAATTCAATTTCCGTTTGAGAGTTTTTTCACAATCCCATGTTTTTTGTTTACCACAAAGTATAAAGAAATCATAAGAATGCATTGATGCAGAGAAGAATGTCTTTCTGTGATAGGGTTCTGGTCCAGATTTGCAAGACGAGGGCGTTTCAGAAGCTGAATCCAGCCCAATTTGAACTGCAGGTGGAGGTCACTGATGCTGTGGTGGTCAGTAATGTGCCCCTCTGCAGAATCAGAGATACTGAGAATCAAGCAAATGCATATACATTTGCCATAATAACTATAATCCTACATTGATCATAAAAAAGCCTCCACACTGTATATGGGAATATGGTGTGATACCTTTCAAAGTGTGAGAAACTTTTGATGGAACGTGTGCATGTGTGTGTTGCAGATGGGCACGCAGGAGTGGTTCAACATTAAAAAGGGCCTGCACCAGCCTATGAAGAAGGTAATATGAAATGGCTAAATGCAGGGGCACCATGTATTCATTACTACAGGCCTGTTTGTAACTTTGCATGGTGTGTTGAATCTTATCTTTATGTCTCTCTCCCTTTTCTCCTTTTTCTCTTCTTACTGTCTCTTAACCACCTCCCCCTTCACCCAGGATATGTCAGATACAGTGGGTGCCCTCTCCAGTCTAATACAGGAGGTGCAAGAGGACATAAAGCTTACCAAGGATGTATGGAACAAGGTGTTTGTCAGGTAAGAGCACTGCTTGACAGTCACACCTCTCAACCCATCAGTACATCTTATTGATAGTACTGGGAGAGCATTCTTCCAGCCATATCACATAGTGTGTCTGTCTCCCATCTCTCCCTTCAGTGCTGTGCAACTGGATGTGTTCACGGTAGTCTACTATGAGTTGGACTGTCTGGTGAGTGGTACACACACAGCAACTGTCAGACAGTGTCAATTAGGTATCATAGTGTCTGTTTGCTGATTAATGCATTTGCGTAGAGAATTTTGGTTTATCTTTTTTACAGTAGTCATGTTTCCTACAGGTGTGTGTGTGTGTATGCAAGTCTCCATGCATGTATTTGTGTATGTCTGCATTTATGCATTGTGTGTCTTGTGTGCATGTGTGGCCATTGTTCATGTCTTCCCTTTCTTTGCTCACTTCCATCTTTCTGTCCTTCTATCTTTCTGTCTCTTTCTGTGTTTGTCCCATCTGCCCAGGTGGCAGCGGAGGTGAGGGGCACCCTGGGCCAGTTGGAAAACCAGATGGACCAGGCACCGGCGAACAGCCTGTTCCCTCTGTACCTCAGTCTGCAGGCCATTCACAAGGAAAAGGCTTTCCTGCAGAAGAGGTTGGTCACTCTCTCCTCGCCCTCGCACAGTTCTGTGGATCCACAGTTCTGTGGATATTTGTGTTGACAATTAAATTCACCCTAAAAAATACAACAGTAGTTATTCATTTTCAATTACTGCAGTTGTAGTGATGACAGTGACAATGAAATATGATCTATGACAGTAGGATTCTATGTCACTGAATGATTTGACCGCCATGTCTGACAGTGATGATTTGAATGATGTTGTGGCTGCTGATGCAGGGGCAAGATACTGGAGCTGACAGGCATCCATGAGTGTTTCCGTGAGGCTCTTCCCTACTGGCTGAACAAAGCCTATAACACCACCTTGGAGAGGGTCCAGAGGGCAGTGCAGGTGGACCAGGTCTGCCCCTGGCTGATGTCACAGTCACTTGCTATCTCGTTTCATTGCTTTCTCTCACATGGTATTCTCTTCCTCTTTGACAGATTTTCAGAACTCATTGTGCTGTCGCTGTTCCTTAACGCGCTTCCCCAGTCTCACTCTCATCTCTTCCTCATCTTTTCCTCCATCTCATCCTACCACCCGATTCTCCCTACCCCTCCACCTCCCTAATTGACCCCTACCCCCTGCCCTCCAATCTCCTATGTAGCTGCAGCCCCTGCTGGATGACACAGTACCCATCAAGCACAGTTCGTCTGCAGTGGACCTGGTTGCCTGCCTGCAGCCCATCTGCCAGCTGTGGGAACAGCTGAGCTGGCCTGACCCTGAGGAGGGGTTCATGCTCATGGTCAAACTCACAGAGGTAATGTAGGGATTCACATGGTTATTATCACTGCTACTATCATAAATGTATAAATACAGAACTATTTTCGTTAACGGCCAGACCATAACTTGGTACCTCCATGTATGCTTTTTCAGGACATTTGTAAGATTGCAGTGACATACTGCCAATTGCTGAAGCAACGGGTGCAGACGCTGTCTGAAAATTCAGACCCTGGCACCGCTGTCAACATGGTAAGGAGGACGGGGGTACGACCTGTGGAGCAGTTCTACCCTTCCTACTTTGTATGCAGTTCATTCTGCAGCAGTGTTAACAATGTCATCAAGATCATTGTGGGTGTACCATACAATGTGTACTACGGGAACAGTCAGAACTCTCTTTTTCACTTTCACTCTCACTCTCTGGCTCTCCTTGTCTAGCTGTGTGTGGTGGTTAATGATCTGGAACACCTTCGCTCCGTGCTGACCAAACTCCCGCAGAAGCTCAAATGGGCGGGGCTGCGTGAGGGCACGCGTGATGTAATCGGAGAGGTCCAGTTCCACAACACCTTACCCTCTCAACTCCAGCACACACAGGGCGTGCTGACCCGGGAGATCCGTTCGGCCTTGGAGACCCTAGGAAAGAAGGTGAGGCTCATGCACTTAAGTCTTAAGTCTGATAATAAAGTCTAAAGTCTTCAAATATTGTACTTCTCTTAAGCTGTTCACTTACCCAAAAGAATACTTCGAGCTCCAGTATGAGTTCATGAACTAAAAATAATGCAATCCACTCATTCAAATCTAATAAGTACTGTGTGGGACTGGCTCATAAAATGGTTCAAGATTATTTGAAGTATGTTGGTCATCTCCCCATGATTCAAAGTTATATTTCATTCGTCTTCTCCTCTCCAGCTGCGTGCAGACATTGAGAAGTATGTGCTGAACATGGCCACTCGACGGAGGTTCTCCAGCAGGTCCACTGAGGATGTAAGACAGCATCTTCCCCCCACACAGTCAGAGCAACTATTACAGCCTGCAGACCCCATGGTCACTGTATATACAACCATTACCATGTATTACACTTGCACTAGAGGCAGCAGTGTTGAAACAACACACCGCATACCGCATTTCACAGATCCTTCACATCCTGCTTGCAATGATTTCCCTTGCTGCGCAACCTTGTGTACTCTGAGGAAGTGTACTGTACAAGAATTAGACATGCATGTCCTGTTAAGATATGAAAGATGAACATATGCCTGAATGTGAAAGTTTTATGTTATTCTTTTTTATCCACACTTGGATGGGTGCATCAGGCGGTGGTTCCTTTAATGCGGTATCTGGAGAAAGAGCTGCAGTACATGAATGAGAACCTGGTCCAGGAGAATTTCAACAGGTACAGATGTGGCAGTGTGTGCCATTGTGTCTCGGTTTGTCAGTCTGTGTCCAGTGGTTTACTACTAGTCTGTACAAGGTGGACACCATGTCTCTGTCCAGTGTCCTTCCCCCTCTCTCTTCCCATGTGTATCTGACACATTCTCTTTCGACTGCCAGTCTATTGGCTCCGCTGTGGACTAACTCTGTGCAGATCCTGAATCAAGTGTCACAGCAGCAGAGCGGGGTGATGGAGTTCTACCAGAGACTGCACTACACACTGCAGGTCAGTACTCTCCCTCCCTACCTCTCTCACTCTCAATCGCTCCCTCCATCTTTCCCTCTCTCTGTCTCTCTGCTCTCCACAGGAGAAAAACAGCCTGAGCAATAGGAAAAATAAGTTTCCAGTCACTCTCACTTTTACTCTTACTGCACCTTGATTTTCACATGAAGAAACAAAACTATATGAGCAGGCGGAGCCTTAGAGCATCTGTCTGTGTGAGAACAGGACGTTGTGGGTAGCACTGATGTTCTATTGTGTCTTTACTGCAGTGCTTGGAGCAGTGCTTTCATGCTGAGGGGAATGGCCTGCCACTGGAAACTCTCCACACTGATGAGTATAAGGTGAGATCAGGCTGGTGCACAACTCACAGGTTCCCCACCATAGAAGTAGCCTTTCACAAAGCAAGTAAGGATTACATGATAAGGGAAAATGGGACACGTGCATGGGAGAAGCACCACAAAGAAAACAGCTAACATTACAGAAATTCAAACCTTGATCAGTGCAGAAGCCTTGTCTATACTAGATCCTCCTCTTGCATTCTTCCTTTATCAGCTGTTAATTTCTGAAAATACAGTAAATTGTGTGTATCCATTGCAACCTAGTCTTTTGTCATATGTTATCTTAAATTATATTGCCATCAAAATTGTTAAAGTAGTTTTGATTGGAACTAGGTGACTGAGGGGAAATTTTCCACCTTTTTCTCTCACCAGCTCTGGCGATTTTATGGGGGGTCATCCCCTCCAGAGGAACTGGTTAATAACATTTTAAGTGATATAATATAGGTTATGTAATATCTGACTGTATGGAATACAAATCATGCAGTGCTGTTACACTTCTTTTCTTAAGTGTGCTCTGTTAAATACATTTGGACTGATTGATTGAAAACATATATGTGGATGACCGTGTATTCCTACTGTCCCACGTTCCCCTCCTCTCACCTTCACAGAAGCTGAAAGCTAACTTGACCCAAAACTCTCTGAGCAGCCAGCAGCTGATTGAGAAGTTCCTGGAGAGAAAGGTGTGGGAGCAGGTAAGAGGGTGGACACAGGGTGAAGTCATGTGAGATACGAAAAAAGGGTGCTGGGGCACTGTATGATTGATCTTGCATGTCATTCACAGAAGGTGCACAGTGGGGAGAAGTATGGGGCAGTCACCCTGATCAGCTCCTACAACAGGTCAGACCAGCGGCTGCACATTGAAGTCCTCAACGCTGTCAACCTTCTGCCCATGGACTCCAATGGTGAGAGGCTGAGACAGCTACACACGGCTCAATGTACTATTATCATTACTGACCTCAAATGTGTGCTGCAGCGGTCTCTCACAGGTGCTGTTTTCTCACAGGTTTGAGTGACCCGTTTGTCCAGCTCTCCTTGGAGCCACGGCACCTGTTCCCCGAGGTGGAAGCCCGCAGCACGCAGATCAAGAAATGTGACCTCAACCCACTTTTCGAGGAGTCCTTTGAATTGTACGCCCCCTGCACAAGTACACTCAGTCGCACCTTCATGCTAATGAGAGATGGGGTAGTTGCAGTGAGAATTGTGGTGTTGTGGAATTGTAACTCGAGCACTTAATTCGCTTGCCGCTGCTGAAAGCGGCGAACTGGCTGTTTAGTGATTTCTGTTGGAAAGATGCAGCCCAAAGAGGGCATCGTTATATTTTTGAATACCTCTCCCCTCCCCTGGCAGCTTGGTGTCAATGGAGCAGTGCCACGCCGCGGGAGCATCCCTCATGGTGACGGTGCTGGATTATGACACACTCCGCAGCGATGACTTTGAGGGCGAGGCCTTCCTGTCCCTGAGAGCCGTGCCTGGGGTCGGTGGCAAAGGACCGCAGGACCAAGAGGGGGCCGTATCCTCAGCTCAGATCCGGCTGCCACTCATGCACCCTAAGCCCAACGGTACACGCCATCTGCGGTTTGTTTTTTCTGCCTTGGACACATCAGTAGCCAGTGCCACTTATATGCATGACAATTACCTCATCATATGTAAAATATAGAACTGTGACTTCCTCTAACACTAGGTCATGAGTGAATGTGTTGTAATACTCGCTGGTGTGCAGGCGAGTCCGTTAGTCTAAGATATGTCTGTTAGTATGAGTGACAGAAAAGGTTCCATGGGCTGAATCTGACAAACCAAATTCAAAAGTGCTCTAGATTTGACAGCTGCTAAGCAGACATGTTCAGGTGTGTAGTAAAGGGTCTGCCTTTTTGCAGAGGATGGCATCCTGAAGCTTCTGGAGGCCAGGAAAGACGACCGGGAGGCGCAGGCCTTCGTCAAGATGCGCAGACAGAGAGAGAAGATGTCTCAAGAGGTGTGAGCGAGGGAAGATGAAGGCAGAACAAACACTTCCAATCAGGGCATTGTTTGTTGCTACCGCCTCCTTTCAACACACAGGAAAAAAACACCAGCAATGCACAGTGCCTTCATTTCCGATCACCATGGAAACAGACATTGTCCTGGTACCCAGGACTGTCAAGTGGCTTGCTGTACCAGGCTTATGTGGTTGCAGTGGTCATGTGACTCCCCACCAGTACTGCCAGCTGTAAACCACAGGGGCAACGCAAGACCCATTTTTTTCCATTCTTGCTTTAGAGAAACTTTGTATTTGATTGTGAATACTTTATTTTATTTAAGTGTATATTTCCAGTGTTAACTACATTGCTGTTGTTGAAATCCAGAACTTTTAAGACCATGTTGCTGCACTCTGGAATGGCTTTATAATAGAGAAAAACTCTTATATAACGGAGGAGGGTGGTGTTATGATACAGTAGTTCTGTGCTCTATACACAGATTGTGAATGTGGCCTTTGAGAAACTTCTCCGTCTATTGAAGTATGGACCATATGTACCTAGTGAACATGGCCTACTGGGAATACAGTGCATTTGCTTTACTTTCAGTTGAGGTTTCAATTTTATAAAATAACCACACATACTGCAAACCTCTAGGGTACCAGGTGCTCCCACCCGATGTGACACCAAAAGCACGCTGTTGAGACTGCATCTCTTATTGTAAAATAAGACAAAACGACAACCGTATAAATCCAAAAATATACATTTGTTTATTCTGCAATACAAAAACAAACAAAAAAATGAAACACTTTTCTCAATAATTCCAGAGATGGTGGCAATACCTGCACCCAGAGTGCAGCGCTGAGGCCTAACACAAACCCCTTTCCCCTGCACCCTGGCACCTGCCCTCAGACACGCATGCTGCTTGATTCTGTTGTATGCTAACATTAACTCAATATGTGGGGGAGATGTTAAATCACTGAACAGTATTTGACACCTGAAGATACTGAATATCAAAATGATTACAATGTATTATGTATAATGCATGTCCAAAACATTATTACAAAAATAGGAAAAAAAAAAACATTAACAGCTGTTTGAGAACACTGACTGGCATATACAAACCCCCTCTCTTTAAATGAAAAATATACATGATGATTGAATACGCTTGCTTTTGATTCTGCTTTTGTTCCCATGCTCCCATCTTCTTGTTAGCATACATTATGTAGGCAATAAAACAAACTGAAAACCTGAGAGGGTTCAAATGAACATTTCAGAGTAGCGGGGGGACCTGTGCACTTTCACTCTCATTATAAATTTCATTTCCTTGGCACAATCACTGACTTTAACGGTCTGTTTTGAAAACCTTGAACCAGAGGCAATAAAAGGACCAAAAAACTATGAGGAGAGAGAGATAGAGAGAGAGGGATGTGCTCTTTGCAGCAGCTGTAGTAACACCCCTTTTTGCTGTTGACCTCTCTGAGCTGGGAAACGGTAGATCTGACTGAAGTTCAGCAGGTTTCCACTGGAGCAGAACAGGGCATGGCCGGAGTCCAGGCCGGGGCGCGTTCCTCTGAGGTGAAGGCAGGGCCTGCTCCGCTGGGCCGGGGGGCTGGGTTGGGCCCGGGGCGGGGGTGAAGTCAGGTCAGCGTCTGTTGGTGTTCGGCACACACGGGGCATTCTGAGGAGCCGGCACAGCCCTCACACAGCAGCCCATGCTGGCAGGGCAGAGTCACCGAGCCCAGCTCACCACACGCCACACAGCACAGTCTCTGCTTCCTGAACACTGCCTGAGAGAGAGAGAGGGGGACAGGAGGAGGCTGTGTGAGAGACGGTTTATTACATGCTCTCTCTCTCTCTCTCTCTCTCACACGCACACGCACACACACACACACACACACACACTCTCAAACAGCCTCAACAGGCATACATGTATCAGTTTCCCCATGAACAAAGCCCTGTGTTTGTCTAAGATAACATTCAAATTTCAGCTCTATTATAATCTGAGACAGTGATCTGTGTGCGTTTGCATTACACTTCATATTATATCTTATCTCTAGAAACGTATTAACTGCTCTATATGTGTTTTGACAGCTACATATAATCCAGTAGGAGCTAAGCTGCAATAGTGTTTTGGCTGCGTGCAGGAAAAGTAACAGAACCGCTATAAAATTGCTAATTAAATCCCCCGTGCGCTCTGTGATTATGCTGAAGTGCCCTCTAGTGCACTTCCTCTGTGGCTCCAGCACAATGCAGCCGTGAGCCCCCTTCCACCCACTGATAACACATAAACTGCATTTTATCTGCAGATTTACATCAAAAACAGGTTAATCCCCTAATGCAACCCCTCGTGCTGATACGCAAAGGTGGAGTACGAGCGACTCTCCACCCCCTCTTAGGGTGCGAGAGCGCGGGGCCGTGTGTGTGCGTGTGTGCGTGTGTGTGTGTGTGCGTGCGTGCGTGTGTGTGTGGGGGTTACCTGCTCCACGGTGTGCAGGCAGGTGCAGAGCTGCGCCTGCAGGCTGCAGATCGCCTCCAAGGGCAGGCGGTGCAGCAGCTGCAGCTGGTGTAGCGACAGGTGCGGGTTCTCTCCGTTGCGCAGGCTCTCCAGCGCCTCCTCCAGCAGGCTCCCCAGCCGCTGCGCCTCCTCCTCCGCCTGCCGCGCCCGCTCCGCCTCCATGGCTAGCCGAGCTGCCAGGACCCGCGACTCCTCCGCATCCGCCTTCAGCACCGCCCACGACTGCGACGGAGACGGGAGAAGACAGGGAGATACAGTTTAATGTACTTTTATATACTGATTTAAATTACGGTTTTTAAGGCAGACAGTACTAGAGGCTTGTCACCACTGGCAGTGGTAACACTTAATCTTAATTAGTAATATTTAAAGGTAATATGTAATATTACCCAGCTGTATAAATTGATAAAATTACAACCTGTAATTATGTAAGTTGCTCTGGATAGCAGTCATCTGCTAAGTGAGAGTAATGTAACATAATGTACCTGTAGTACTCATGTATTTGTGCTGCACATGATTCAAAGAACTGCAACTGCAACAGTTAACACTATACACTTCTCAGGTCTCTGATTCGCAACACAGTCAAAACACTATCAGACATAAAGACATAACTCTGTATGCTTTCCGATGACTGGAACACTGTCCTCTTCACTCCTGGTGCTTACCTGGGCCATCTGCCTCCAGCTGTGGTCCCAGTGCTTAAGCACCCTGTTGGCTTCCTCCACCTCCTGCTTCAGCCGTGCCGCCTCCACACACAGTCCTGTGGAGAGCAGAGCCGGGGGAGTCCCGGGCGAGCCCTGCCCAGGGGGGAAGTGCTCCCAGATGCTGCTGCTCATGCCATTCAGCCCTGAAGAGGAAAAAGACGAGACATCACTGTCGCAATTGTGACGAATGGCACTGGCCACCACCCTGGAGCTTCTGGGCGATTGGCTCACTCATATCATGTCCCCCACACCAGCAGAGGTGGGGAAAAAATTCAATCATCTTCCATTTCAGCCAATGGTGTCTTTCACTAATCCCTAGTGTCATCACACAAGTTCTTTCCCTCTGCAGCTTGGAGTGATTTGTCTGGTCACACAGAAAATTCCTTCCCTACAGAATCATTCAATAGCCTGACAGACTAAAGCATGGCCTACCCCAAAATTATGCCAACTGTGAAAATCACAACAAACACCTGTTAACAGTACTGTATCAAATGACAACTAAAGACCACGGGCAATTTAACGTTCAAAATTAACTGCCTTACATGATAATTTGATTTGCCCCATTGTCCATCACTCTGAATATCCTGAACCACCTGTATCATTTATAACTTAGTATTACGCATATATGTTCTTCATAACCCTTACCACCAGCTTCCTTGTAATACTATGACACCAACTTCTTCTACAGTCTGCAAAGTGCTTATTGGAAAACCCATTGTGAAGGATGTCACTCTACATACAATATCATTGACAAATATAAAAACATCCTCAATTTACAGTGTGTGCACAAAACATGCTAACAGAGAAGGATCCCACCAACCTAAAGAGCCGTGTGATGGTCCCAAAAAGCTACCCTCTGATTGGCTGGCCTGCGGCAGGTGAGTAGAGAGGAAGGGGGAAGGGAGAGCTCTGACTGGTGGAGATGGCGAGTGAGAGCGGAATGGCCCAGAACTGCTGAAGGAGCCAGGAATGTTGACTGGTGCTGAGCTTTGCAGCTGACTTCCCCCTACAGGAAAAAATAAATATTAGGCACAAGTGCCACAGAGTCACTTAAAAGGGTAACTTGTTACATTATGGATTAACAAAGGTATCAGGCAGTGTGGGCACAGTGTGCAAGGTGGTCTCACCCAGCATAACTCCAACACTGCCCACTCCTGTGCTGCTGTCCAGGCTCTTCTCCAGTGCAGATACACCAAAGTCGCTCAGGTCTAGGTCATCTAGGGCAGACTCTGTGGAACAGAAACACCACTACTGAGATCGATTGTGGCACAGATTTGATTTATGCGTTTCGCATGTATTACAAGAAAAAACAGTCAGTATCTGTGCTAGCATGATGCAACTGTATGAAATCAATTTGTGGTGCAGTGTGCAGGGAGTATCTAAATGTCCTGGGATACACAAAATGCCATTTCACTCGTAATGCCGCCCCTCGCCAGACACTATCCCCACTGTGACTCACCCACAACAGACTCGACTGTGTCACTAGTGGGGTAGAAGGGCAGTGCGTTGGCATTCATTCCCGGAGAGGGACCGGGAGGGGCAGGGCTGGGAGGTGTGGCAGCCAGGCTGGAGGGCACGCTGGATGACATGCTGAGAGGACTGCCCACAGGGAGGAACACCAGCAGGTCCTGAATGCAGAGATGATATGAACATGTTCTCAGCTGGCACTGTTATTGTAATACAGATCACAGAGCCATAATTCCAGTGACACCTGGGCTGAGCGGTAGTAAAAGAGGGCACTCAAGTGTTTACCTGCTTGCTCTGCATCTGAGCCATTTCCCTGCTGCGGTGCTCCAAGGAGAGTGTCTTCTGTTTCGCCTACACAGTGGTAAAACCGAAAAGAGTTACTTAAATGACAGCACACAAAGCACTTCACCCGTGTCACAACTAACATGACTGTCAAATTCCCCATGAAGCCAAACTATTCCCTCACCTGGTCCTCTCTCTCAAACCCTGGGGCACGCCCATAGCCGCCTTCTCCTGCCCAGGGCGACACGGAAGCATCTAGGCTGGAGGACTCCTCGCAGAGCACCCTTCCCAGCAGACCCTGCTCTGCTCCACAAACGCCACTGGAGGGAGCAAAGGGCCCTCCTCCTATACAGGTCTGGGGGCTGCCCGGGCTCCCCTGCCCCGAGTCCTCTGCGATGGACCCCGACGGCAGCGGGGAGCTGGGGTTTGGGAACGACTGCTGGACGTCCTCGCTAATGCTAGAATCTGTGAGAGAAACCACAACACAGGGTCCAAACACAAGAGTGAAAAACACTGATGAGACAGAAAACTCAACCATAGCCATCAAAGAAGGTAACAGAAAGAGATAGGTAGAGAGAGAAAATAAGAGAGAGAGAGAGAGAGAGAGAGAGAGAGAGAGAGAGAGAGAGAGAGAGACTGAGAGAGAGAGCAAGGAAAGACAGGGAGGGAGAAATAACAAATGGAATGAAGGCAGACAGAGGAAGGGGTGACTTACGGTCCAGATGTGCAAAGGCACAGAAAGGGCCCCTGGGGCAGCTGCCACTCTGTTGCATGTCATTGCACTTGGTGGATTTGTAGATCTGTGAAAAGGAGAACCAGTGTAACATCAAGACAAACGCAGCACAGCACTACAGGAAAGGACAGGGCAATATTCCCCACATAAGGAGTTACAACAATGGATAAGGAACACTTCACAATCACTTCACAAGACATGACCACTACTAATACTACACATTTTACTGATCTTCAAGTTACAAGTGTAGTCATGACAGTATGACAGCTTTGTGTCCAGTAGCGGGGGGGCGCTACCTCTGGGTGGAACTGCTGCTCAGTGCGGGTGTGGCAGTACTGGCAGCCTTCCCCACTCTCACACTTGCTGGGGTCTCCCCACTCATCACTGTGCTTCACAGCAGGGCAGGGCAAGGCTCTAAAGAGGAAAACAACATGCGCTGAAGCACAGTTCTGCTCCCCATCACCTTACACTTTTTTCTGTTACCGGTTTCACACTAGTTACATTTTTCAGTGAAAGAAGACAGTATTTGCAATATCTAATGCATATATAATGTCTAATAATTTGATGCTCAAATAAATACACAGAATGGAATGCAAACTGACTATATACAGTACCAGACACCAGTAACCTCCCCCCAACCCCTCCACCCAAAGTTACTTTTATCAACACCATAAATACTTGTTTAATAGGTACCTGTACTTGTGTTTGTGTGGGCTGCGACGACGGTCCTTGCTGTTGTGGTAGTAGGGACACGCGTAACCCTGGCGACACAGACGTGGCGGCTTTTTGCAAAGCTCAGTCTTATAATGAGACAGCACATAGTTGTTGTCTAGGGCCAAAGGGACAAAAACAGACCAAGTGGTGAGAGAAAGTACAAGCATAAGGCAGCATGTTTATGCATGATTTCCAGCGCTGCTGATGAAATACCATGAAAAACAATGACATGTAATATGAACAAAATACCTGTGAGAGAGCATTGAATTGTGAGCAACAGCGAACATGTGGGCTGCGTCAGCGTGGAAGGGGAACAAGTAAACGGATAGTGCACCTTGCCAGCGCGGCTCCTCACTCAGGATCTTCTCAATGAGGGCAGTGCTTGCTGCAAGTCCAGACTGCCCCTCCCCACTGCCCCCCTCCGCAGCCCCTGGGCCAGCCTGAGCCTCCATCACCTGCACCTCCCTGTTAAAGACACATTGCACAGCACTCTCACTCACACGGAGACCTGCACTTATGCCAAACCATCAGTGTGCTCCACATAATCCAGGGCAGCATGTAGTACAGTCTGTCAGACGGTAAATATATATATATAACACCTGCCTGGAGATATCATGGAAACCATGTCTGACAAATGTTCGGCATCTTGGCAATGCGTCTGATAGGAATTCAAGACCATGCTCACAACACATAGCTGACAAACATTAGGACTGATGGTGAAGGATAACGAGCAGAAATTTAGAACTATTTTCAGTTGTTTGCCTGGCACATGCCCTTACTAAGGACCACCTCCTTAGCTCACATTTTTTGTATTATCCATTAATTCAGCTAGATACTTACTAAATCAACTGACCAAAAGATCACAGACACTGTTACCCAGTGTTGAAGTGCATTCAAGGTATGCATACAGTGTAGACAGAGTTCATAGGCTATTATACACTAAGTACTGTGCTACACATAAGGGGTGTCTGCTAGCATCCAAATGTAAACTGACAAATGCATGGTGCTGTACTAATGTGTGCATTTTGAAACAGATTCAGTGGTACACGCTACACACACACACACACACACACAGGACAGCGTGCCATGCTGTACCTGATGTCATATACAGGACAGCGCAGGTCATGGGAGCCGTGGGCGAAGGCACAGTGGGGGCCGTTTTTGCTGCAGTGGCCCTTGCTGTCAGTCTCGTGGATACAGGAGCCTGTCTTGTAGTAGCGGAGATGATATCGCCGCTCAGTGTCCCCTGCTGTGCGGTGCAGGAAAGGGCATCTGGAGCGCAAACATGCAAGAAAGCAAACAGGGCTGGATTTAAGGAGAACTAATGACAGCAGCTTTCTTTTCTCTTTGGGGCATCACTGAGACAGCTGCATTTCTGAAATCCACTAGTGAAACTGGATCACCTCTAAATGCCATCAATAAATACAGAAATCTAAATTCACTGAAAATTCCTAAATATGCATTATAACAAATCTACATACTGTAGGCCAGACACATTGATTTCACCAGTCCTGAGATTCAACAGGTGACCACCCAGAGCCAATGATATCTCTCACAAGATGATGCACTGCTGATCAGTCAGTCAAACTGACACACAAAAACTTTCTATATACTTCTGTATAAAGTATACTTCTGTGTACTTTAGTTTCTAATAACATACATGTATAAATACACTGACACACTTCTTCTGATGCGTAGTACACATATTACCATCAAATGAATTCACTGTACACTCTGACAGTTGACTTTAAAAGCAAACATACTTTGGTGTGACAGGTAAAACGTGAACAGAGAAAAGAGATCTGTTATTATGTAAATGGATGATAAAAGGGTTGTTCCTACTTCTATAAATCATCTGAACCTTTCTGCAAACCCTCACAGATTTTTTTTTGAGAAGTGGAGAGGTGTTCAGATTGAGTCACCTTAAATCAACACTCTCACTCAGCGACAGCCACCTAATCCCCACCTGCCCTCCAAACAACATTCTGTCTGGTGGCATCTGACTCCACCCTCGACTCACTCGTCTCCGTCCGGGCAGGTCCCCGTGCCCTCGTCGTATTTGGTGCAGTACACGTCTGGGCTGTAGTTGAAGGTGCCGTCGCGACGCCTGACGGGTCGACGGCGGCGCTGGTTGAGGAAGTGCCAGTGGAAACAGGCGAAGGGGCGGTGTTGCGTGCACTTGTGCTGCACAAAGAGAGGGCACTGCTCGGTGCGGAACTCCTTCAGGTACCTGAATCCCGCACGGGAGAGGAGAGGGATGAGTGGTGTACAGCACATGGCTCACGGTAATTTTCGGCTGTACGCCTGCAATTTTTTATCGGGACATACATGTACTAATGCACTACGGTGAGCAAAATATCTAATCCACGAAGTACTTGGATTATCCCGTAAAATCTGCAATTGGTATATTTCCTTGGCATTTTGATAAAATGGCAAATAATACACCAGTATGAGCACTGAAACAAAAACTTTCCAGAGGTATCCTACTCCCTTGGCTTCCTACATCCCGTTTCTAAGCTTTTTCTAGCCTCTTTAGAGATCAAAACAGCTAGCAAGCTACACTATACTCCATTTCAATCTACATTTTTGTACATACTATGACATACGATTTGCAAGTACTCCAGCACTGCTGTTTGCCTTATCAAACAGATTACTGTATTACTCAGAAATTTCCACCTAGGGGTAATTATCTGCATTGAGGGAGTATGTGTAAAATACAGTAATAAATAAAACATACCCATCAAAATAATCTGTGATTATGTCACACCTTATAATTTTACAAATACAATAGACAAAATGACAAGTGTTATGTCAATGTGAGGTAACAATGTTTACAAACATGTCACAACAACATCCAACGCGAGTACAGTGTAGTGAGTTACGTTTTTATTGTTTTATGGTCCCTGCTTACGTTGCGTTTCTATTTGAGAGTCTAGGCTCTCAAAAGTTAGCTAACTCCCAAGGAAAACGCGAGTGAATGATTGGCAGTAGAACATCTTTGGTCGCAAGGACACAAGAGAAGGAAGTTTCCTATTTTGAACCTTTAGACCTGAGTTGTTTTCTCCTATCCATCAACACGGTAGTGAACATGAATATAATTAACTCGTTGGGCAGCCACCTATTAACTCGTCGTAGACATACTACCATCGGATACCAAGGGTGACATGACTGCCAAGAAATTCATCATCATGAACCACAAAACCACTCGGTATAGCAGAACAACCCACGACCTAATTTTGGACTGCAGCTAGCTACCAAGAGCAAAGTCTCATGTAGGCCTCAACTATCCTGGGTTGGTTTGGACTAGTACGACCTGGTATGGACCTTTTGGAACAAAGTGTTTCAGACCCGGGAAGTTCGCTGAAGACACCTAACTCCAGTTTACTAGCCACGTCAGGTGTTTCTGGTATGGCCTATGCGTGTCTGCGCACGTGAGGGTGTGTTAGCTAGCTACGTACGTGTAGTGCTGCGGTTTTTCGGGCTGTACGTGCAGTACGTTAGCGGGAGACGTCGAGCCGCCGGCCGACGAGGAAGAGGAGGAAGAAGAAGGTCCAGCGGTGGCTGTTGCCCCCGAGGAAGAATTGGCCTGTACAGGCGCTTTCGACATATTTCCTTTTTAAGGCTTCTTTGCCTGCCTTCTTTATTACTGTTCTGAGCGCTTCGAGGTCCGCATTCTTCGTCGAATTGCGCTTGCGCTTGGTACGAGGAAGGGGAAGCCCAGGGACGGAGGGATTGTGTAGAGTGATGGGACATGTAGTTCCCCGGGACAATCGGGGATTTTCTCTGATAATAGCAACCCCAAATGCACCAATAACAACTGTAAACATACATGTTGTCAAAAACATCGTGATTGATTAACGTAAGACCTTTCGAAAGACATAAATTTGCATAAGATGAAGGAAGTAGTCTTTGCTATGAAGCCACAATTTGTTAACTAGCTAGATTGCTATTCATGTAGGGCATTCGATATTATATAATTCCTGACGGCTGGAAAAGAAAGCATTTCTCATGCGTAAAAATTACATCATTCCTTCCTTGTTCCACATATAGCTAGTTGGTTTGATACACGTTAGCTGGTGAAGTGGCTTGTCACTAACCTTTTCTAGCTTCCATCAGCTGACCGTTCCTTAGGAAAGTAGACAGCAGGTACGTCCTTGAATGAGGGTTCGTTTTGGAAGCTTAGTAATAACGATTGTCTTTACACATCGCCATAATATAAAACTTAAGATCCAATAACCATGCCCAAAGATCTAAAGTGGTGAAGAGCTACCTAGTTCCAATCAGCTGTGCAGTCTGTATCTGTACGTCTGTTCTAGGTCTCTCTTCAGTCGGTCAAGCGTGTTTCTCTCCTTTTTGTGTTAATACACTCAGTCAGTTGCACTACCTAAGTTAATCTCCCATGATCGCCTTTCGTAAAATATTAAGTATTTCTACGCATTAGCCAACTGGCCTCCAACGTCACCATTTACCATTATTGTTATGTTTTACTCAAAGGTTTGCAATCTCGTCCCGTGTGTCATCAGCAAAGCATACTTGTTCATGCCATTGTTTCCTCCTTAAAATGGCTGTAGCACTAGAATTTCAAACAAAAGGCATTCCCCCCAATGTTCTCCATATAAGCAACCATAACATAAGTTGTGCAGATTTTTGTCTGTCAACCTTTATTGGATGCATTACATTTTATACATTTAACCAGTCCAGTAGAGCTGCCAATGTTCCGCCAATAGGCTTTAAAGCCTATTTTAAAGGCAATAGGTTTTAAAGCCTATTGCATTAAAACACACGTTAAAAGTCTGCCTTTAGGCGAATGAACTGTGCCATGGTAAATACAAGTGATGTTTCAGCCCAAACACAGTGTATTTTTTATATTTGCACTGCAGTCCTAAGTTTATTCAATTGCTCGTGTGTCACGATGTTATCAAGCGGGCAACTTACTGATTTTTGCCGTCTGCTCTTAAAAGCCTAAGTGGTCTCTTTCATCCTGCTTCGATGACTAAATCTGCTAACTGAATGATGCATTGAAACCTCTGGATCTGCTTGTTCTAATAACTTGACGGAATGAGAATGAGGATTAATTATGTTTCCTCTAACAGATTCAGCAGTGTAATATAAGATTTGTTGCTATCTTTCTAACTTAACTGTGTGGTGTATCCTCCATACCGTTATTTCGGATTTTGTTGCAAAGTAAGAAAGGGGGGGTTGTACGTCTGTGTTGTCTGAATCTCACATTGACTCGACCATCCTACAACGACACCATATTGAGAGGCCCCTACTGTATTGTGGTATAGGGCTTTGGACTTTGTTACTGAATGTCCAGAACAGAACGCTCGTGAGATACATAGGCAAGATTTTACCCAGGCTGTATGTGACAACGATATGTTTTCAAATAGAAAACATGCATAAGAGTAAAACTGCTAGATAGCTGACTTTTTGTATATGACATCTCCGTAAATTAAACATCTTGAATACAAATTACTTTAATTAAGCAATTATAATTTGCAATAAATATGCCTTATATTAACATTCCACTAAATTTGATATTGTTTATATTCACTTCACCCACATGGGACGACAATTTTTTTCCATCAACGTTTTTGTCTAACAGTGACAGATATCGTCACGAAATGGCTTGTCAGACTCTGCAACCAGCCAATCGCAAAGTAACACTGAAAGCCAATGAAATTTCTCGTTTTTTTTAACCAATAGGCTTGAGAATCCTTTCCGCGACGACCCAATCATCAGCAGACTAGCGAAGGAAATTTCAAAAATCAAGTTATATGACGTCAGGCAAAAGTATAAATCTTCATCCTCTCGGATGTAAATAGAATTCTGAGTAGCAGGAGAAGACTGTGTGGATTCACATAGTGCGGAACATTGGCAGCTCTACTTTTTACTTCAAGCGGACGTCGAGCATACAATAAGGTATGTAGCGCGCTACATTTCATATTGCTGGTAAAATTTCTTAGCCCTCTACATAGCTTAAATCTGAATTTTATGGTGATTAATGCTAGCTAAATACCTATGGGTCGCCAACTGTACCTTCGGACTAACCAGCCGTTGTGTGGCGGGTATTGAAAATATTCTCTTGGTCTGATTTAGGTTGGTAGCTGACTTCGTTTGAAAACCGCATCCTCGTAGCTTATCAGAGGTTAAGGTTAGCTAGCAGGCTAATTAACAGGGAACACGATCTCTATATTATCGTTAGCTAACTAACCTGTCACGGCTAACTGGCTGGTATGTATGGTCTGTAAATCGAGTAGTGACACATAATTTACTGAACAATTGTTCAAAATTAAGTCTAGGTGGCTAGATAATAAACCCAGCTACGTTTTCGGTTCGCTAGTTTGGAAGTTATAATGTCATATGCCTCCTATCCTGGCTAGCGCGGTACATCGTTTAAATATGGCGTTTAAGCGGGACATCGATGTTGGTTGTTGGTACGCTGAACAAAGACCGCAGGGCCATTTACGTAGCGTGAGATCTGGGAACTGGGCCTTGCGGTGAAGGCGGGGATGTGAATGCCGCGGTCTGTTCGTAATCGGAATAGCACAGGCGCGGAGGCGCATTCATGTACCAGACGCCTCCCAGTGGCGTATCGTAATGGGTGTTTGAGATCGAGTGGCCCGTGAGAGGGGGAGGGGAACAATCGCGCAGTTCAGACTTAAAACGTATTTTACGAATTGGATACGTTGTAAACATTTATTCCTCAAGTAGTGGGTCTACAGCAGTTTACGATTTTTACGAGATGGGTTAGGAATACCATTTCGAGTGGCTAAATTAGTCTTGTATTGGTTGAGCCTTAGATACTAGTAACCTATCCGGAGAGTGGTGGCCAACAAAAGTGGGCCAAATTAATCTAGCCAAGTAGAGACCCAGAGTAGCTGCTCGTTTTACAGTTAGACTAATATTGTCTAATTAACTTAGCTGTATAGCGACTGGTGTCTTGGATGTCTAAGTGTAGTTTGGTAACGTTTGCTAGGTTTCACTGAGGCCGTTTTTGTGACAGTCAACTCTTCTGTTGTATTTAATACGACATGAACGGCTAAGTTCGCTAGACTGCCCAACGTTGGCGTTAGCACGGTTTGGAGCGGATGAGATCATTAGGGAAGCTAATTGACGTTAACCAATCCGGGGAGGCTGTGCATTCATGATTTTGTAAGCGGAATCTTCTCACTCCTGTCACGTTTTCAGGTGAGTGATGGCACGTACCAAGCAGACGGCTCGTAAGTCTACTGGAGGAAAGGCGCCGAGGAAGCAGCTAGCCACCAAAGCTGCTAGGAAGAGTGCACCATCCACCGGTGGCGTGAAGAAACCGCATCGTTACAGGTACCTTGCCCTCCACTGCGGAGTTGGCTCGCTAGCAAAGTATACAATTTGCAGGGCTTGAAAAAGCGGTTATACAGGTTTATGGATCCGCTACAAGAGCCAAACACAATACTTGGGTAGCAAACCACTTTCACTATTCCAACTGGACAAGCACCCAGTTTAAAAATCTTACTCATTTAGACGTTAAACAGACGTTACAGTTTAATCGTTCTTCTCCACCAGGCCTGGCACTGTGGCCCTGCGAGAGATCCGGCGTTATCAGAAGTCGACAGAACTTCTCATTCGCAAGCTCCCCTTCCAGAGGTTGGTGAGGGAAATTGCCCAGGACTTCAAGACTGACTTGCGTTTCCAGAGTGCTGCCATTGGAGCACTTCAGGTTTGTGGCACATGTTTATCTTACACCTATGCAAGGGCACCTGTATGCATGTTTTAATCATCCCAGGCCACCTCACTCACTACCTTGAATAAGTCTCAGTTGTATTTCATAATGTTTATCTGAAGCATTATTTCACTCCTGTATTTTCAGGACATTTCCTAACATATTTGGGCTTTCTCTTTTTTCAGGAAGCCAGTGAGGCATACCTGGTTGGGCTTTTTGAGGACACCAACCTGTGTGCAATCCATGCCAAGAGGGTGACTATAATGCCCAAAGACATCCAGTTGGCTCGCAGGATAAGAGGAGAGAGAGCCTAGACTGCATTTCAGCTGATTTGATCAATTTGCCTGAAATGGCAGTTACACAATCTATTTATCATACTTTTCCACATTGTGGACAATTTATGGGTTTCATTTTGTTTCCTTCCTGTTTTTATTTTTTGGTCATGTGTATTTAAAATGAGATGGAGGTCATTGTAATCATTCCACAAACTAACTACAGGCTGAGTTGCTTGAGTCCTAACTGATTGGTCTCTGTAGACTACTTTCTGGTGCTCAGTGTGATACTCTCCCATTGTCCTTATCTCCATGTTGTGTATTCAGCATCTTCTTTTTTGCATGTGAACAGGGAAGTGAGTCCTCATACAGAGGATAGCTCAGTATCAAATTACTTTTTTTTTTTTTTTTTTTAGAAATTGCAGGGAACTTCCCTTCACATGCAAAAAAAAAAAACCTGTTAGTGCTAGAGGCTGTGAACAGGGTGGAGGTGTATTTATGTTGCATACACAGGTGTGTACTGTTGTGTATACTCTGGTGGCTCATTTATTCTCTTCCAGTCTCAGAGGGGCTTTGGCTTAGCTGGGGTCCCTCATGCAATAATCTCACCCTGAGCAGTCAGCAGACCCCTTCTGGGCAGTACACTCTGTCATGGGTATGGCTAGATACTTGTCACTAATTCGGTTATTCAGGAGCAGCGCAGGCCCTTTGTATATTCTGGGCTGCTTTTTATATAATTTGTTTTCTTCAATGTAAACCTTGGCAGCTACAATACTATTTATGAAGTTTTGTCACATTGTAGTGTTTCTATTAAACAACTTTAAGAGTACTGTTGAGTGGTGTTTATTTTTGTGCAGCATGTACCGTGTCTGAAGCAAAGCGCACCTCTAAGAAAATGGGAGATACGTTCAACCCCTGCAATAAGTAGCTCTTGATGTTGATTGATCTATACAGCGATCTTCAAAATGGCTAACTTAGAATGGCAAGTCTGTATATCCAATATGGTAACATTTAATTGCACATGGTTGTGTAAAACTCATTCTATAACAGGCTTTCGAAATGTTACAGATCCATTCCAAACAAGGCCTTCAAAATGTACAGGAACAATGACATCTTACAACAATGGGCAGTTGGAATTGTACAATAAGGAATAAACTTGTGTATATTTGCTATGGCACTAGTGAACTGCATAAATGCTACAGTAGCACTGATTCACTAAGGCAAGAAAACCCTATAATATAAGAGTGAAATGCTTGATGTCACCTTCACCAGATTCCTTAGTATTGACCATATGATGGAGCTGAGTAGTGCTGAATATCCTGATTTCTCAACTGGGATGAGAGTGCATGTTTGTAAATTGTGGAATTATTCCCACCAGTGAATAGACACCTGAATTTCTCATTTTGGCAAGATTTTTAACCAGAAGTAAAATTAAAGCCACTTAGTGCTGAATGCAATAAAAGGATGACTGCATTTATCTTGCAGTGGTAGTGCTGTGAAACCTGTCCATGATTTGAAGCATTTGCTAATAGTTCACAATGAGATGAGTGTTCTTCAAAATGGTGGCCATCTTTCCTGAGGGTGGCATCACTCTGCTTAGAGGAGTGTGTGAGGTCACTGAATACTGGCCAGGCTGGCAGAGTCCTGGAGAATGGAGTCACACGAACCACTCCGTGTGCTTGAAACCAGCAGCTGAGGAGAGGGTAAAATACTGAGAATTAATGATCTTTGTGGTACCTATAAATAAATTATACAGAGACATTCTGGTCTGAAAATATGTAACATTGACTTGATTCACATTTATGTTTTCCGCATTGTTAAAATGGTAATATTCCAGTTAATATTCAACTCTTAACAGTCCCCCGCCACCAAAAGCGGTTTCAAAATGGCTCGCTGCACTCACCAATCCGACTGACAATATCTTCACACTCCCTGGCAGAGCCAGCCTGCAGCACCACACAACAGAAGCCAGTCGATTCAGGGGTCTCTGGGCAGTCTCTGCAACACAGCCAATCATGCACTCAGCAAACATCTGGGTTTGGCCAATCACATCACAGACCTCCCTGGCTGGCAACCACTCCGAGCATATCCTTACCCCTCCCTTCCCCACACATCCTCCATCTCTGCTGCCAGGAGGTCTCGAGAGGGAGGCGAGGGGCTTGCAGAGAGACAGGATGTAACCGCTTTTTCTATTCAGGATGTTGCGCTGCCTCTGATTTGCCGCCTACTCTTAGGAAGATAAACTGAGCTGTGCGCACGCTTGCAAGCAGTGGCTTTAACAATATTCAACGTCTTAACAAGTAAAGCAACAACTGGATAGAAAAGACGAAATCATATTAAAATGAATCAATCTAAAATCATGATGACACAGTTGCACAGTACTTCATTACATAGCTCTTCTGAACATTGCTGGTTGTAAGATAAAGGGATTTTCCACAGTGGTGTGTTCCCTTTTCTGTCATACATGTTGGCATAATCTGTCAGACATGTGTGTGCACCCCTGCCTTGGCTTGCAGTGGGTACTTACGCCACACAGAAGGCAAAGATGGTGTAGTCTGGCTGACTGTACCTCCCCACACAGGAGATTTCTGGGTAGTGATGTCGGAACAGCTCCTGAACACGGGGAGAAAGAGAGACAGAGATACCTTACTGCAGTGTAATACTGTTTCACTGGACAATGTCCATCATTAAATCTATTATTTTTTAAAATCTACAATATACAGCATTATTATATTTGGAGTGTGTGTGTTTCTGTTGTACCTGAGCACACTTCATTTTGCATGTGCTGTTTTGGAGGTGTATGCATGATTACAGGAAAGTACATACTTGCTTGGTTGATTTCTCAGTGCAGGTCAGGTGAGTTTCCTTCAGGTCGAATAATACTGTCTGCATGAAAGAATATATGTAAATTAACCACAATGATTTACATTTGTGATAATTACTGCACAGCGGTTCTCTGACTGACAAGCAAGATCACCTGCACAGTAGCCACTATATCCTCACCAAGTCTGTAGCAAGTGTGACTGGGCTTGTAACAAATTATTACTGTGGAAGAGAACCAAAATGAACTCAGAAAGCAAGGTGCTGGCTTTGCTATCATCAGAAGTAAACAGCTGGTAGTCTGAGACTGCTGGGTAAATCCTCAAGGAAGCTGTGAGGCAGTGAGTCCAGACAGAGAGTACACTAGAGAATTCAGTCAGCAAGTCTCCATATCCCCTGTGTACTCTTCTTAGATGCACTCAGAGGGCATGTGCCGTCATCCCTCCCACCTCTGCTGTCTGAATGTGTCACAGTCCTGTGCTGTACCTTACTGGGGTGTTTCTTCTCCAGGACCAGGGGAATGCCCTGCTGTAGCACCTCCTTCCCCCCGTACTAAAATACACAAACCAGGTGCACAAACACTTTTCATTATACTGAAATAAATAATAAATAAAAGCAGTGTCACTGTTACACAAATAGGGCTTGTAAGACAAATATTGCTGGCTTGATTCTCAGGTAGGCTACAGGTGTACAAGGCTAGGGCAAGGTACATAACCTGAATTGCCACATTAAATATCCAGCTATATAAATGGATACCATGTAAAAATTGTAAACTTTTTTTAGCTTACAATTTGGCTTTGATACAATAGCTGTGAATGAGCTCTGAATTGCATCTACTAAGCAAATGTAATGCAATGCACTAATACTCTAACTACTTTCTTCAAAATACAAATACTTACCACACCAATGTTTGCTTTTCCCAGGTACTGCACTATGTACACAATCCTACAGGAAAGAGGGAGCAGATGTGGAAGGGAGTGAGACCTCTGATTGAGAATTTAATCATTAATAGCATAGTAATAGTAGATAACCTTATAAATAATATATGTAACAATTATATACAGCACCTTCCATATTTATTCAAATATGGGAACAATACTTTCAAAAAACAATACATTCATTATTGTTATTATACATTATTGTTACAAACATTCATATGTTATTGTTATTTTGTACCATGTTTTTTCATCCTCTTTAATCAGGGGTTTACATAAACATAGAGTGCACTTTATGTTGCTGTACTGTATATGTTAATTGTGTGATAGAGTGAGACAGAGAACTGAAAAGAGAAACCACCTGCCCTCCTTCAGGCACTGAGACTGCCCTGGCTGCCGGCCCTCACAGCCTCTCTGTTTGAGGATTGCACTGGAGTTTAGCTGCAGGGATGGGTTCTCCTGCTGGAGGGTCCGTAGGAGTTTGATCAGGGGTGGATACACTGCCCCATCCTCTCCTCTCCATCGCAGCAAACGCAAGGACAACGGACGACCCTTCAACCTGGCCAGCACCACACCTGCCTGCAGGGGACACAACAAATGGGCTCCAATATTATAAGTTGTTAAGTTATGTTAAGTTAAGTTATTATTAAGTTGTTGACCAACTGCTGACTTCTATGCATATATAAATATGAGTACAGCTGAAAGTTGGGCAGATCAGTTGTTATGAATGTGTACATGTATTATGAAGATGTTCACCCCTTCCCTCACCTGTCCATTGCTAGCGTTTCTCAGGGATATCCCGTTGATCTCATCAATGACATCACCTGGTTGCACACACTGGTCTACCTGTGCCTGGCTGCCCTCCAATAGGTCCAACACAAAGACACGCCCAGCCAGGTACCTAGCCCACAAGCAGGAAAATACAGGTATGCTTGCATGCAAAAGCATAAGAGGCAGGCAAAAGAAGCACAAGACTGAAACTTACCTGAGCACCATTCCCAGCTCCCGGCATGGCACTGTCTCATACACCTCACACACCTGAAACACACAGAAAGCCCTCAACTCACTCCCTACCCTCTTCTGTCCACAGCACATATGTAGTTTTGTCCGTATCTCTATCTTCAAGGGCTTGAACAAACCAACAAGACATGCTCATATTGAACACTCACCGGCAGAAGCCAACTCTCATCCAAGAAGCTGCAGTTCTGGAGGGACAGAAGGGCACAGAGAGTGATGGAACAGGGACAGGAAATGGCACTTATGCATTATGGGTCATTTCACACAAACATGCCTCAAACATACAGTATTTGAATGAGGAAAAGTTTGGAAAAGAAGAAAATTTGGAAAAGAAGAAAAAACAGGCTGTATAACATTTTCACCTCAATATTAAGTTTGAACTCCATCTCTGACAGGACCAGCAGCAGGGACAGGAATGGCTCTGTGGTGTAGATACAAGATATAAGTGTCTTCTTTGCTTCATCAACTCAAACTGTCATAATCTCTGGACACATTGCTCAACTGATGTCAGATTGCTGTGGGGGCTCTTGTGTGCAAAGGAAACTCACCTACAAATTCTTCATTCCTGAAGATAGAAACAGCAGGATCGTAGCACTGGAAAAATAGGAGAGCCACGATGAACAAATTCATTATTTACTAGCTGTAAAATCAAAACAATTTTATGTAGGCTAGGTGCTATACTAACCTCTAGCACCTTGGGTGTGTGCAACATGTGTTGGACTACACTTCCCAAAATCCTCCGGTTGAGCGCCAACCTCAAGAAAAAGCGGCCCCTGCCCTGAGCCGTCAACAGCTTTCTACAGGTGGATGTTTGTTCCATTGCCAAAGAAAGAGCACTCAGCCTGTAATCAATGCAGACAAGAACAGTGTTACAACAATCTTAATTAATTCATTTATTGATGCAAATTCTTATTTAGGCACATTTCACACTTTTTATGTTTTTTTATGCTGTGCGAAAGTGAGGTGCTGCATTGTCTGCCCTGTCTGTGTTCTGTCTCTAAAATGCATCCTCAGCATCTGATGCATTACTAAAGAGCATCTGAGAGGAGGGGATCCCGCTGCTCACCCGCTGCAGGTGTCCTGCTGGAGGAGCAGCTCGACACAGTGCCAGTAATCCCGGCGCACCAGCCCCAGGACCGGCTCTGAAGGTATCCAACACACACAACGCTGCCGTCATCCCTTCCAAACAGGCATGATACACAACGCATTGCACCTTCAGAACTTCACCCCAACCATTCAACAGCATGACACCGTACTCCCAGTACCCGCTCAGGGACAATACACAATACACTGTGTAGCATCTCTTTATCTCTATGGCATTTATCAGCATGCTCAACGTCTTATTCTCAGCCATATAACAGAGATTTATTTTGATGTCATATCACAAGAACACACTCCCCCCCTAACCCCCACAACACTGGTCCATTATAAACAAGAAATGAGCGCCAGATCCGGTGAGAATTCTCAGACAGGGCTCCTTGTTAACTAGAGCAATGTGTGTGAATGAGTAGTCAATACGCTTCTCAGTCAGTGTGCCAGTCAGACTGTGTTTCAGTTGGTCAGGGCGCTCAGCTGCACACTTCAGTGGATTAGTATGCTGCTATCAGTCGGTTTGTAAATCGGCTGGTTTTCGTATCTGACCATCAGCGTGCACTTACGCTGCAGGCCCTTGCGAAAGATGAGCTCCAGTAACTGGCAGCAGGAGGAGAGCTGAGGGCTGGAGTCGGTCACGGTACCCCCATCTGACTGCAGGCCTAGGATGCACACTGCGAAGAACAAATAACCACAATCAAAGACATTGTTTCACATAAAAAGCATCATTGCAAGTTACTACCTCCAGATGTTATAAACTTCAGTGAGGACGGTGTCCAAAGCCCACTACAACATGCCCCACAAGCACCAACAAACCCTGAACTTTAAGTAGAGGAAGACTTTTGAGGCAGCAATTGATCAAATTTGGGAGCTCTGGGGTTCAAGGTGAATAAAATAAAAACCTGTTCGTGCCATTGAAAAACGAGGTAAGAATTGTTTGTGCCAGCCTGACAGCTCCAGGTTACATTGGAACCATGTAATCCTGTACACAGACGCAACAGATGACTTGCAGTCATATTTGTGGTAGATACAGGTCACATTACTCTGACCACCGCTGGAACGAGCTGTCATGACATTTTACCTTGTAGGAATCAATGGCATCAGCTACTAACCTGCCTATCACCCTGTCGATCTAGCCGTTCAATGACAGAAAAGCGTGCATGAGCACGGTCCACATTCATATTTCAAAGCGAGCTAGCTAACAAGCTGCACAGTACATGATTGATCTACACAAGAGGGAAGCTAACTACTACTGACTATCGAATGCACAAAAATACATGGCTGAAACTGAAATTAAATGACAGATAATCTGCTCTGTGTCACTATTCGATAAGCGAGTACAGTGCATCACCCACTGAGGTAAAATAAGATAGCTATCTAGCTTCGTATCACCCCGCCTCCCCTCCTCCTCAAACGTACACAGCCACAGTACCTTTGAGCGTGCCGAGCAGCGGGTCTTTGGGTGACATGATCTTCCCCACTGTTGGAGACCGAGCCAACCGTCTGTCAAAACGCCTTGAATCTCTGGCAGACTTCCGCTAACACCTACATACCGGGACAGCCTCCGTGTTTGATAAGGGTGGCGGGGGAGGGAAATAAAAAAATTCCACAACGGAAAACCAAGAGAGAGCCCAACACCCATGACTGACTTACTATTGACACAATATACTTTTCTGTGTGTTACATATTAAGTACAGTTTTAATGGTGCGATTTACACCACTCTAGCAACAGTCTGCAAATTATTACAGCTAGTGTTTAAAGCTTAAAAATCAAACGCCGTCATTGAATAATCCGTGACATTTTAGCGACCCCCTGTGGACGAGAGTGAGTAGCGTGGATAGGCTACAAATTTCAGTACGCTCTGTATATATTATTTCTTTGAGATAAAATAGGAAAAACACCATTAGAAAAAGCCACGGACCTTATATTTTCGCACCGTATGATTACAGTTCTTACATAACTTGGCACCAAAAAGATCTTTTAAAACAAACTGAAAATATTGACCTCCGTAGCGTTAACAAGAGAAAGTTTGTGGGACTTCAGTATCCACAACAAATATGGCCGCTTGCTTTCTCCGTCTTCGTGTATGAGTCGGAGATGCCCGAACGTTGATCACTCCTCCGCCTGTCAAATATGTAAACAAGGTCAGACGCTCACTGCAGTACACAACGCTGCTCGCTGGCATAGAGAAGAGTTCACTCTTCCGTGCATTGTATACCTGTAGCAAGAGACCACTGGTAAAGCTACTTTAGTTAGCGCTACAATCGGTTCAGGTGAGTCAGACTTTATTTATCGACTTAGTGACAGCATTGATTGGCTGACTTGTGATTCCCTCTCCCATGTCTGTAACATGTCTGGTGCTGAAATAGCGAGCCAAATAGGTAGACAACAAGCATGCCAGCGTTAACATTTATTGTAAACGCGAAAAACTAGCAAACTCTGCTCCGACGGTCAGAGCTAAAGGCAATGAGTTCAACTACAAAAAGTTTGCATTTCTTTATGAAGGTAAACGCACATCTGAATGGAACGATGTGTAGCTAGTCACCTGTGTCGATATGTTTGCTGTTTTAGTGTGTGTGATAGTCTAGTCCAGACATTGGCTGTGTATAGTACACAGGTGCGAACTTCAGTGTTTTAACATTATTCGCAGATTAGATGGAAGGTTCAGCACAACTATGATTCCTCAACGTTATTGATTGAAATGAAGGCATGGTTTAAAATCTAGAGTGAAAGGTTTGCAATCATGTCAGATGCAAGGATTGGTAAAGTGAAGTATTTCTCCCAGTGTTAATAATGGATCATTTAATCTCATTCCAAATAACAGGGCGTTGCGTCGAATGTGTTTATTATTGGTTTTTATTTTTTAGAACAGAAAAGTAGCTTGCTAATTTTATAGAGCGCGAACATGGAAACAAACCAGACACTGCGCAGTTCCAATCTGTGCATTCTCTGTAAATGGTTAAATGTTTTTTGAGACAGACGTTGCATTAGTTTCCTCAAGGTGGCTTGCTGGCGTTTCAGAGAATAAATGTATTTTTTGCGTCGATTTATTATAGAAATGTCCCACGCGGTCCGAAATGCAATTGATGGTCTCATTTTTTGTATGGGTTTAACATAAGTGTGTGCGTGCGCTTGCTTGTTCATTTGCATTTATTGAATATAGCGGGAGGTTCAGTGTCCAAAATGGCAACGCCTTTCTCAGGTTGTTATGCTGTAGCAGGATATTAATCCGTGGATTTTCCATTAATCTCTCTGTGCAGTCTTTCAGGCGTACCCAACTTCCTCCCATGTGTAATTGTCCACCTATTTGTTTTCCCTCCATTTGCTTTCCTACTTGTTTTCTTAATTAGATTTGGGGTATTTTACCCAATGTTACCTTTATCATCCCGCATCTTGATTGGTGTCGTTCCATGCTTCGTTCACTCTTTCATGCTCTTAAGAGGTTTTAAAAGGTTACACGGTGTAATTCGTTAACCGGCTCAGTGGCAGGGGTTCACGGGGAGCTGTCCCTGTGGACGCACACGTGCCTGTTCGTAACGACTGTCACCTGTGACAGCAAAGCTGCCGTAGCTTGAATTTAAGCCCAAGGTTTGACCGTGGGAGGTGGAGTGGGGTGGGAGGGGGTAATGCAAGCACATTTTCAGGGGCATTTGTTTTGGCAGCAGCACCGAAGGGGCTCAGAGTGGTCACACCCAGCACAGCTTAACAGCAGATGTGTGTTGTCTCTTGCATTCAGCCTTTGTTAAATTCACTGGTTACAAACAGAAAAAAACAGGATAAAAGCCTAAAGCTGTGCTCACTTTATAATTTTTTAGAAACAATGTCCACAGCAGAGGCTGTGTCGACCATTTTATTTGAGATATCATGTGTATCAGAGGAGCTGTTTAACCTCTGTTGTTCACCTCACTCTCACAGTACACTGGGCATTAGTCTTGTTTTGGTTTCATGGTAGTGTTAAAAGCACACAGTGAGGTGTCCTTTGTACCTTTGTCACCCACAGGTAAGTGTTTGGATTTGAAACAGCCAACTGTAGGCTCCCGCAGTGTTTTTTTCCCTGTTGATGTTTAATTATTTATTGTTCGCTGCGCTCTGTTTGGCAGAGCTGATGATATGAGACGAACTTGGCCCGTTCACCCCAAACCGCTCTCTGCCTCACCAACAGAGGGATTCGATCAGCACATTGGAGAGGGGATTAAAATAAAGGGGGGAGGTGGGGGTTGCGCTCCCTCACACTCTAAACGCTGTAGAGAGATGCTGATTCAGTGCAGCTGAGTGAAACTGTTGACCCCTTTGTTCATGGAAAAAACTGCTCTTAGATGCTGTTTCAGATCTCCTTGGATTGTTCTTTTTTTATAAAGAGGAGCTGATTTAGTTGCAGCACCAAAGTGTCTCAAAATCATGCGATAGGGCAATTTTTTGTGTCATTTCACAAGTAACGGATGGGAGTGGGCAACTATGCAAGTCCCTAATGAGTCCCCAGTGGACTGCCTGGGTCTGCAGGGTAACATGCAGATCTGCGCAGTGCAGAGCCCCCCACACACACACATTCTGCCTTACAGTGCTGAATGCATCTCTTCCCTCCCACTGTAACATCTTATAGTTAAAGCACCCTGGTGATAAAAAGGACTGCAGTAGCAGTTTGGAACATAGTCAACTCTGGTGCAGGAATGAAAAGATATATTAGAACCTGGTGGAAATGCTGATGAAATTGAACAAGCAGAAATGGTGATTGAGAAATGAATGTAACAGTGACCCCCCAGTGCTATTGGGGGCATACTTTTACATCTGATTCTGACCTGTATACTTACTTTTGTTTGTTCTTTGCTCTCATGACACCCACAGATCTAGCAAGATGATGAAGGAGTGCCTACAGTTCCTCATCGAGCCTGCAAAGAACCTCAAAATACGGCTCAAGGTACCAACAGGGAACACCTTTCATCCTCTCAATATTTATGTTGACCTTGCGCATCTAAAATCATTCTAAAAAAATCTTTGAGATGCAACAGTTCAACCATACGATTTATATGAGTGATGAGTGTTTCCAACAGCGAGGACTCACCTGCACCCTCAGCCCACTTCAGCAAAACAATCTGGAGACACGTCTGTCATTTCTGGCTGCAGAGAGGGTTTTATTGGTCCCAGTTACATCTGATTTCACTGCATCATTTGGAGACAAGGAAATGGTTGTCTTATTGCTTTTCTCTTTACTTGAAATCACAGAACCAGCTGTGCTTGATTGTCAATTGATGTCAATTCGCTGCTGAAAATTTCTGTGCTGGGAAAATATCACCGTTTGAGTTGGAGAATTGGAGGTTGTGAGAAGGGGATGACCTGCTGTTTTCGAAGTTGAACGTGTCATGCATGTCGATTATTCCATGACAATATCCCTCTCATTATCTCTTTTTTTCTGTCCTTAGCTTTCTCTTTAATTCCATTCTCTCACACACACTCTGCCAGTCACTTCCTTTTCAGTCATTGTCTCTCTCTCTGATTCAATTTTCCTCTCATTCGTCTCTTTCTCTCCCTGGGTCTGTTGGCAGGAGTCTCGTAAGAGGGTCAGGAATGAAAAGAAACAGCCTCTTGTGGAGAATCAGCTGTTCATTATGGAGCTGGCAAGGGAGCTCAACCGGATGTGCCAGGTACTCACTCACAAATGGTACCACCACCCCACATTTACAGCACAGCACTGAGACCCAGCAATACACCCACCGCCACACACACAGGCATGCATCCATGCACAGTCCTGATGCTCTCATGCTCCGAGGCCCTGTTTGTGCTGTGTTGTAGAGATCGAACGTTCTCGGCCATATATGGACCTGCGAGGACATCTGGCCCCCGCTGTTGTGCCGTGCTTTCATCCTGGAGTGGGGCTCCGTTCTGGAGAGCAAGGTAGGGCCTGGAGAGAGAGAGGGCTGCAGCTTTTTCTGTTCACCATTGTAAGCTGGACAGTGTGCGGTGCTGTAGCAGCTCAGTGTGCAGGCATGCAGCAGGGTCACGCTGCAGAGTGACAGATGACTAGAGTCTGCCAGGCACTTGCTTCTCTCCTGATGTGTTTCAAAGGGTGCTGAACTTCTCATTGGCCCATCTTTTTTTTTATGTGTTATCTTTCCATGGGCCAAAGAGTGAATGCGGGGAAAAGTCAGAGGCACTCCAAAACCACAGAGGCTGTTGTTGATTTGGCATGTCGGCTCTGGAGGGGCACCTGCAGTGAAGTTCTCATGTGCCTCCCGTGTGCAGGAAAGGCCCATGCAGACGGACGGCTGGCCAGGAAAGCGTGACTGGAAACGGCAGCTGCTGGGGATGCTGGAGCAGGGGAGTGAGCAGGACGTAGAGACCTCTAAGAGGATCATATTGGACTGGACCAGAGACATGAAGAACAGGCCTGAGGTAAAAGGGTGCAGAACAGTGGCTGGCAGATAGAGAGGAGTGATGGGTCCCTTTTGGTGCAGAATATATTTGTCATGGCACACTGCCTGTTGGAAGGGTTTGACTCACTGCTGTTTCACAGCTTTCATCTTTGGACGCTCTTAAAGAATTTACTGTCTAACTCTCTAACCCTCTCGCTTCTTCCATATAAATTTGAAAGTGCCTCTTGTGAAATGTTGTGCTTTGGCAATCACTTCATTATTAGTGCTGCAGTGTGTCAAAATCAGTCCACAGGCGGAGAGCCAGAGACACTTCCTCCCTCTCGAAAACCAGCGTGTGCATTTCTGTGATTAACTTATTACCCATATATCATCTGAGCCTCACCACCCCTCCTCCCTCTCACTCTCTGGTGCAATATGTGAGCCTGTGATTAAACGGTAGCTCAATGACCCACTTTCTCTCTCTGTCTGTCTCTGTCTCTTCTCTCTCTGTCTGTATCTGTCTCCTCCCATTCTAAAACAGATAAACAGACTTACATACACTTTGCATTTAAGAACAGCCTCATGTACATATGCAGTGTGTTCAGGAAAAGATGGCAATAAACAAATAAATATGTAGGAGGTTATGTAAGGTTAGTTTAGGGCATAAAAGAGGATTAGCGCTCTGAAATTCATCCTGCCAGAGGCTAAATGACGCCTCGCTAGTCTGGAGTTTATTCTCATGTAGAACTCTGTTTCCCTCTCTCTCTCTCTCTCTCTCTCTCTCTCTCTCTCTCTCTCTCTCTCTCTCTCCCCCTCTCCCTCTCCCTGTCACTTTGGTTTTTAACACTGTGTTTTTGTGACTTCTGAGGTGCCTCTCGTCTCTTCGCCTCTCCCCAGCAGCACGCCGTGTGGCCCGGGGAGCCTGTGGTGCTGATGCTGGACGACCTGGAGACACAGTGGCGGAAGGGCCGGATGCCCAACCTGCTGTCCGCCATGGAGCTGGTTATGTGGGCGATGCTGACAGAAGGCCAGGACAAGGTTGGGCTGGCCTGCCTCTCGCTGAGAACTGCAACACGCCCACATAAGGCTTGATGCGCATGAGCGAAGCTCGTAACCGTAAACTCTCTGCTCATCAACACTGCTGTTTCTGTCCGCATAGGAATGTGAAAGTACATGGTCATGTTTCATTACAATGTCTCCAGACAAAAGATAAATAGGCTCACATTGAGTCTGTGTTCTTGTAGGAAACCATCCCCCAGCAGTGGCTTGCCAGGAAGCAGAGGTGTCAGAACATTGGTGAGTACAGAGTTTGAGCTCTGGGGTCAGGAGTTTTGAAAAAAAAACAAAATTTTAAGTATATATCATGCTATATATCGTGGGTCAACTGTTCTGAGGCCTCTCTTGAGTGCTGGAATATTTAATATATTAGCAAAACAATTAAATGTGTAGTAATAACTAAATTTATTGTGATATAAATAGGTTTACAAAAGGGAGAAGGAGTTGGAGTAACTACATGTTAATTTGTTAGCTCCCCTCCTCATTCTGTCTTTTACTTCCTTTCAGATGCTACCGGATACATTCCACACACAGGTAGGCAAAAGTCCAATCAGATGTGCTGGAATCGAGGGTGGAGATGAGGATGGGGATGATGATCCACTAAAACATACTTCATAAGAATATATTCATGGACTTTGAATCCATCCTAAAATCAATTTTTTTGTTTTGCAGTATGGAACTGGATCTGTGATGCTGCAGGTAGAGTATCAGTTTTAATTTGTATTATTGCATTTTGTTTTCATAGTTAGTAGGTAAGGCAGTGGCCATTGACAGTTGATATCTATGCTATGTGGCTAATGCTTAGATGGCACCTCCACCTCTCACATTTCTTCCCGCTATCCCTTACATTTCCTGCAGCGGAGGTGACCCTTGACCCAGACACAGCCAACCCCGACCTGGTGATCTCCCACGATGACAAGAGGATGCGCTGCGGCTTCGAGAGGAAGGACGTGCCCAACTACCACCAGCGCTTCGACGGGTGGTGGTGCGCGGTGGCTGTGGAGGGCTTCACTTCCGGCCGGCACTACTGGGAAGTGGAGGTGGGCGAGAGGGACTGGCGCCTGGGAGTGGCCAAAGAGTCGGCTCTGAGGAAGGGCTACAAGTCCCTGAACACGCAGACGGGATACCTGACCCTGCGGCTGGAGAGGGGCACCGAGCTGAAGGCGCTCACCGTGCCCTTCACACCCCTGCCCCAGGGTCTCATTCCCCGCAAGGTCGGCGTGTACCTCGACTACGAGGAGGGCCAGCTCTCCTTCTACAATGTGGAGAAGCGCTCTCACATCTACACCTACT
Source organism: Megalops atlanticus (assembly GCA_019176425.1). Lineage (NCBI taxonomy): Eukaryota > Metazoa > Chordata > Actinopteri > Elopiformes > Megalopidae > Megalops > Megalops atlanticus. The sequence goes on along the minus strand of CM032875.1, from coordinate 21,750,918 downwards.
GCGAGACCTTCACAGAGAAACTCTACCCGCTCTTTGGCACCGTGGAGATCATTAAGGACCTGGTCATCAGGTCCGCAGGGACAAGAGACCACTGCTTTTGCCGTGGCCCGTGTCTGTGGGGCTGATTGGTTATCCTCACCACCCCTCCTAGTCAGACAGATATGATCGAGAACCTGTAATCAGTAAGTAGACAGAGATCCACTGCTGTAAAGACCAGCATGCTTTTCAAATGATTGCCCACCATTGGCTGCTTTTCATATTGATTCTTTCATTCCAGCTTGCTAGAATCTGTATTGAGCTCATACTGTGTATTTGCATAAATTTGAAAGAAAATATTGTTGTCATGTTATTGTTGACTTGTACAATTTTAATATTGCAATAATTATGTACTTTCTGTGATTAATAAATTTACAAAAATTGAACTTGTCTTTTTGACTTTTGTTTTTTCTTTTTCCCTAGTGTATGGTAAGCATTTTCAGTAATATGCAGATATGTCACATATGCCAGCGCATGATATTACAAATTCTATTTACAACAGCTAGATAAAATGATCTCAGGGAATCAAAATCCTTGTTAAAAGCATATTGCCATTTTTATTACAAGTAAGTGCAATATATATTGACATGCTTGATAAAACCCAAACTAGAAGACAGTAGAGAACCTGTGGACATGTAAGTGTACACAATGAATTATAAAAGTTTATTTTTTATTGAAAAATAAAGATAAAGCAAATGGTTTGTCCATCAGTTTTTGGTTTACCTGTGAAATGTTGGTATACTGCTGAACACAACTGATTTGGATAGTTAAATGCAGGCTACTCATAACTTAACCATAAATTAAAACATTTATTAAATGGAATTCTAAAATGGGTTCTCTGAATATTTAATGGTGACCAATTTTATAGCAGGGTGCCAAAGAACAATGTAGCTACATGTATACTGTATGTAATAATGAAAATATAATCCTTTGTATATATTTTTTGTTGTTGCCAAAGAAGTGATAATCGTCATGCAGGTTAAAAGTGTGAACGTGTGGACTTTAGTCCTGTGGATCAGCACTACTGCACAGGAAAGTGGCTGAAGGCTGCATGTGTTAGTACAAAATACTTATTTAAAAAACTAATCTACTGAGGCATCCGATGAGAACACTGATATAGTAAAACAATGTAAAATGGTTGCTCGGAGTAAATACATACAGTATCTGACATGGATACTTTGCACCCAAGCTTTGCTTAACATCATTTAAAATGTAATGCTGTATATACAAAAAACATTAAAAGCCATCAAATGCTTTAGGTGAAACTTTTGATTTAGGAAATATAGAGACATTTCTGAAATGTTCTATGATGCAAGTTTCTATAAAAATGTGAACTGAAATATTCCATAATAAACAGAAACATCCAGTTTTGTCTTTGTATGAAAAAAATTACAGTTATTTGGTATCAGGATCAGGAATGGATCTTTTGTAGTAAAGGTATCTTAGGCTTGAATTAAATAAAAGGGACTTCTTTTGTATTTCATTTTCAGATGGCTTTAGAGGGATTCAAATATATATTTTTAAGGCAACTTTCCTTGCTGCATCGCATAGCAAAGACTGCAGTGCAGCTTGAGAAAACATTCATCACTGTGATGTTGGAAAGGTAATAACTCTGGGCAGAGCTGCTGTCCGGTGTTGCGGTCTGCGGTCCCTCTAGCCTGTGAGCTCTCTGCCTGTGTCTGCCTGCTCCCTGCAGGGCATAGACACACAGCTAATCTCACAAGGGCAAAGTCCGTGTGATCTGTCTCATAAACTGACCAGGCTAATCTAAGAGCCTCAGTAAGGGACACGGTAACAGCCCAACACAAATCCTGGGGCAAACATTAACTTAGAAGGAAGTTCTTTCTGAGAGCAAAATAACTCATGCAAGCTTTTTTCCCCATTAAATAAAATAGAAATAAGTAAAGACTTGAAAAGGGAAAATCTTGCAGCAGGGGCAAATGCCAAAGTTTCCACTGTGGGTGTAACAGATGTGCAGAAGAGAGGTGAGGATTGAGAGGCCATTCCAGGACCCTCTCCCCCACCCTCCCCATATCTTGGAGAGAAAGAGAGTTGGGAATGATCTGCTGCTTGAAGGGCTTGAAGACTTTCTTTTCACTCTGAAGGGCGCCAGGTCCTCAAGCCTCGTAGAACTTCTCCACCCTCTTGGTCATGCTGGTCCCGGACACCATCCCCCTGCTCACCACCTCTTTGGTGACGTGTCGGGTCACTGTGCCCCTGGTCTCCATGTGCTGTGTGGTCATCATCATCCCATCTGTGGAGGGAGCCAAGAGCATGAACACATCTGGGCGTGTAGCAATGACCAGGCTAATTCCAAAATCTCGCTATAGACAATAAGCACTGAGAGGTGCGGATTTATCTGTTGGAGACGGAGAGTTTATAGCGGTGATCACCATACCTGAGAAAAATGGGTCGTTGAACGTGGTGTGGGAGACATTGGTTAGAGTGCTGACCTCCCCAGGCAGATGGAACACCTCTCTCCTTGTCGTCATTGACTGGCTGTTGTACTGGGACATGTTGCCTGGAGGGTGCAAAGCCAGAAGCAAATATGTAAGAACTGTGGAATTGCACTGAGCATAAAGTACAGAAGGCTATGTAGTGAGGATACCTCCATCCTGGGACTCAATGGTGATGATTCCCTCTCTCTCTGGCCCAAAGCCCTGTGTGGTCCTGGCCTGGACCTTGAACTTGTAGGGTACATTCTCAGTCAGGTCTGACACTGTCAGACTGGTTTCTGCGTTGTCCCCGCTGACCTGGAAGGAGCGAACGTCACCTGCAAACAGTGACAGACTGTCAGCCAGGAATTGATGTATGATACATAATTGACATGCACTGTAGATTTGAGCATTGTGAGACTTATCAAAATTCAGTGCTGCATGGGAAATTTTGAAAGCCTCACACACCAGTCACATTCAATGTACAGGTATTGTCTAAATGGGTGGCATCCTGCCAAGGCCTCACCTCCTCCATGCAGCTGCTCGCAGGAGACCACATAGCCCAGGATGTCCCCGTTGGGCTTGCGAGGTTTGTCCCAGCTCAGCTGCAGGGCATCAGGGCTGAGCGCAGTGAAAACCAGGGGGCCAGGGGCACTGGGGGTGCTGAGGGTGAATGGGGAGCCTGGGTGAGGGAGGGAGAGCTGTGTTACTGAGGTGGATTCACTAAAGGCAGCTTATTCATATTGGGAGGAGCCTGGCAAACAGTGTGACGACATGAGTAAGATGATGGATGGAATAATGGTAAGACAAGAGTATGAATTTCCAGAGGAAAACATAGAAAAAAGAAGCACAAAAAAGGGGTCAGGAGGGAGAGTGATGATGCAGAGGAGAGGAAGGTGTGAGAGAGAGGGGAGGAGTGTGGGGATCACCTGGGACGGGGCTGAGGGGGCTCTTGGGGTCCACGGCGGACTCGATTGTGATGACGCCCTCTCTTTCGGGGCCCCAGCCCTCCTGGCTCTGTGCTTTGACCTTGAAGATGTAGGAGTGGTTGGGCAGGAGGTCCTTCACCACCACCGAGTTCTCCGATGGGCTGGGCACATCAATACGTTTCACCTCACCTAAGGGAGAAAAATGTTTTAAGGTTGCTTAAGGTCACAAGCATTATTTGCTGTGATGTTTTTTCCACATTATTTTGGACTGCAAATTAGAATGCATGGTATGTTAATAGGCACATTTAACTCTAAATCAACCACTGAAAACCAGAATCTCTAACACATGTGTGCAGTATTATATAGCTGGGAGCTCACAGTAGACACATTAATCTTCGACATAAGATAACGTATGCACACCATTTTACAAGTAAGATGTAATATGACAAAGTTCACAGCGAAGTGCTCCTTTAAATAATCTTCTTCAGCACAAACTGCAAGGAGCTTCTGAAGAGCTTTTGAGCTATTAAAGTCTAAGCATGGACAAACGAATGGTAAGAGAGACAGAGAGACTAACACTCTGTTTCCCCTTTGACCCCACAGCACTGACCTCCATTGAGCAGCTGGTAAAGAACGCAGTAGCCCAGGACGTCCCTCTCACAGTGAGGCTCCTGCCAGCTCACCTTCAGGGCGGTAGGCCCCAGAGCAGAGAACACCAGCCGAGTGGGTGTGTCTGGGACTCCCGGATTCAGCCTGGAGTCTGGGCGTCAGGGCACAAGCAGATTGAGAGTGAATGAAGGTGAACTGACACACTGAGGGGAGAATCTACCCACACTCACAGACGCACTGGGAAACCTGCAGTTCACACACTGAGACCAGTAGTGCAAGCTGACACACATTAACACAAAACCCCAAAGAAAAACATAGATGGAATATTTAGAAAGAATAAGAAAGCCAAATATGCACAAACACACACACACATACACACACTTGAAGGCGCACAAAAACACACCAGCACAGCGACACATAGCCCATTAGAGACCCTCACACTCTGTATGAAGAAACTACAATTAAACAGTATGAGTGGAAAAAATTACAAAACAAGGATCAAATGTACGTCTAAATTTAAGGAACACAAATGACCAAAATGATTATTTCACCCACTCTCAATTTTTTAATTACAGCAATTTTTTCCACTTTTCACCTGTCCAAAACAATGACCACGTGCCGTATACCAACATCAGAAGATTTTCATCCCAGCACATGCAAAATTTCATCGATTTTGAAGTTTAAAATTCAGTTCATGAGGATTGCGTTAGTCCAATCCCTCTGTGTGCCTCCACACAGCTCATGCTTTGGACAGGTGCGCCCTGGGCTAGCCTGGAGGGTGAGGGCTGTAATGGGCTGTGTGTCCACTCACCCTGGAGCACCCTGTCCAGGTTCTGCAGGGCGTCGTTGACGTCTTCCGACTGCGTGCGCGCCCTGGAGCTGTGACCCACGCTGTAGTTCACCAGCGTCTTGCTGTAGCCCGACCCACCTGAGATAGCAGGGAGCAAGGGAGCGAGACAGGTGAGAGCAAAGGAGGGGGACAGGAAAGAGAAGAGGGAGCGGGGTTAGTGAGTAAAGGAAGCATAGGAAGAGGGGAGGGTGTGTGGATGAGGTGGGAAAAGAAGAATAATTTATAAAAGGGGAGGGGGCAGGGAAAGTAGAGTTGAAGTAGGGGTAGTGTATACAAAGAGGGGGATATGAATGGAATAAAGAGGGTGGGGGTGGGGACAGTGAGCGCAGAGATCTTGCAGGAGCTATGGGCAAGCACGCGCAGATTCAAACACCAAAGAGCCCCTCATCCAAGAGGCCCCTCCATCACCCCCAAGCACAGAAAGGGAAAATCTTTTCTTTTTTTCCATAGTTGTGCTGACACACAGCAAGATAACTAGCTCATATTTTGAAATTACGCTTTGTTCCTGCAGCTCCTTATTTATGGGAAAATATTGATTCATGAGGTGAGTAATTTTGTTTATCTGGCTGCAGACAGCAGCAGTAGAAGAGAAGGAAAAATAATTGCTTCCCATTTTAGAAATAAACTGGATCACCAAAGTACAGGTAATGGACACATCCAACTTTTCTTTCAATTAATTTCATCACATAAAAACACTGAGCCAGTAAGTGTCAAGGGGTTTCTCTGCCTCATACTACAGGTACATGCAGGAATTTACAGTGTAAAGGGTGGGCCGAATGAAATTCAAACTCAATGGTGAAAGGCCCAAAAGATATGAGCATGATGTAGTTATTTACCCTATGGAGACTTTCAGGCTGTTTGTGGAGGAAAGAGAGAAACAAAAAAGAATACACAGAGCACAGATGATACCTAGACTGTCTGTGAACCCGCCGGGCATGTCCACCATGACAATGGAGTCCCTCACGCCATCGCTGTCATAGTAACCCCTCTCAGAGCGCTTCCTCAGGATCACTTCCTCTGTCCTGGTTGTCGCTCCCTGTCTACGTGACAGTGAGTTCCCTGTGTGGGGTGGGACGTGGAGAAGCGGGGGGACGACAGAAGTAAATATTGGTGAAGCCATGACAGGTACTGCAGCATTAGCTGCGGGAGACTGACTGATTCTACTCCAGTCCCTCCAGCCCTGATGAAGGCGGGAGTTGATAACTCAGTTGAGTTGAACTGAGTCACAAGTAATTCAGCGGGGCTCCAAGGCCTGGAATGGAATTAACTGTGTCCCAAATACCTCTAACAAATTGTTCTATAAAATATTCTAGAACAGAGGTTCACCCCTCCAGAGCTCCCACTATCACTGCTGATGATTTAAAATTGTTGTAAGTAGGTGGGCCCTACTAGCCTGCACTCACACAGTGAGAAAGCAAGTTGGTCTCTAATGTATACATCAAGTATATCAAGTAAGCACCACAAACAAGACCCACTACTGCTGCAATCAATGAGTTAAATCAGAGTATAAACACATAGATAACTTTTTCTTCCTTTAGCAGAATATTAGAAACACCTCAGTTTCCACCAGTGTTCCACAAGTCTATAAACTAATTGATGGGTAGCTAATGGAGCTGGGATTTCAAGATACACAGTCTGCAATACAGTATGGGTTGCTTTTTATGATGTCCAGAACAGTGTCATAAAGTGGCAGATACATCCACTCTCTGTATCAGCCTTTTTAGCTTTTATAAATAAGTTAGTTTTTATAAATAATTGCCGCTACACATAAAGAGAATTGGTGACTGGTGCAGCTTTGAGTTTCTCTAACCCTCTGACAGGGCTCTGGCTGTGAACCTGCTCAAAGTAGCTATAAAAAGATCAATTAAAGGATTACATCTCAGCCAGTTAACAGCAGCCTGATATCTAGTAGGCTAGCTCCTACAGCACAAGGCTAAACCAGCAATCTTCTGTTTCTCTGTATTACGTGCTCCAGCATCCATGAACCACCATTTACACCTGAGTATAACAGTAATCACACCAATGGGATTTTACACCTAAACCCTGGACAGCAGGCAGTGTTGGTAGGAGGTGCATCGTGTAGCAACATACAGTAAGCAAATCTACACTCTGATATATTCAAAGAGCAACGGGCTGGCATATAAAGACAGGGCATGACAGAAACATTGCAAAAATTAAGTGTTGAGAATCTGTCACATGGTTACATAAAGTGTTTATGTACTGAGGCAGGAGGTTTAATTGAACGGTCTCATTGACGAATCAAACCAAGATGCTGGAACCTGAATTTTCCCCTACGATAAAAGTGAAAATCACTTCACACTAACTTACCTTGACCTGACAGATAGGTGGTTGTGGTTTCTATGTTCATGGTGCCCCCTGCCCCATGGTAGCTGGGGCTAAGCTGTGAGATCTGGGTGTGGCTGGAGGATGAAGTGGTCATGTTGCGCGTCAGTGAACCTGTTCCTCCTGGGTACAAGAAGCTCTGGTCCCACTTGCCATTGAACTGATCTGTCAAACACAAGAAAATAAGACAAACCCCCTGCTGGTGAGTGGAAGCTGAGATGGTGCAGTTTCACACCAGCAGGACGGTAACAGAAGACCAAAGCACGAAAAAACACACTACCACAACAGACCAAGGCCACACAACCTCCTCTGCACGGACACACCACCAACGCTACAGCAACACTAAGCCTTTGTACTCGTGGGGGGGGCAGCAGCGCTAAGAACTAGAAGCCTCCTCCTTCCCATTTCCGCTCCAGCGAGGGGAAGAGAGGAGAGGCATAGCCACCTACGCTGACTCCTCCCATCATCAACTGGGCAGAGCAGTTGATGCCAGCAAGATCCCCCCTCTCTGACCTGGCGAATCAGGCAGGAGAGGGCGAAAGCGCGACCAACGGGCATTTCAGTCAGGCAGGCTAAGTCTGAACAGAAGGGGCTAGGGGCAGAGAAGGGGGGCACCGCAGCGGCACTGAAATGGGGGCTGGCAGGGACTGGCAGGGGCTGGCAGCAGCTGGCATGCGTCTACCAGGTTGGTCTTCACCTTGAAGCGGGGTCTGGGCACGGCAAGGACGGGGCGGCTCATCGCTGGCCTCTGTATCAGTGCTGAGTCGGTGGGGGATGATATCGGCAGGCAGCCTCCAGGACACCTTGCGAAGGTCCAGGTCATCACCAACCAGCTTAACATACTTCCAGCGCAAGCCTTTTTCGGGGGAAAGCAAGCAAGCATGGTGGGGGGTTGATCGGTCTGCTGGCAGGGTAACTGGCTTTTAAGCTAAGCTGGGCAAGGGAGGATGGCTTGGGGGAGTGGGAGTGGAGAGGAGGAGGCTGGCAAGGCCTGAATGGAGAGTGAGGTACTTCATATACACTACAACGGAGTGGGTATAGACACCTCCAGAAGAAAACATGGGGATGTGATTGTACAACGAGCCTGAATTCAGCAACGCGTCTTCACAAAGCCGTATTCTGAGGTTGCTGTCTCTGGGTCCTTGTGGTGTCTTATTTAAGAGAGCGAACCAAAGCACCTGGCAAAAACTGCCACATTCAAGCTTTCCTCAACTGTCTGACGTCCCTTTACAGCTGAGGTTGTCACTCCGGTATCAAGATGCAAACAATGAAAACTGAGAACAAGCACTGGAATCATGGAGGAGGACAAAGAGAGACACCATTTCAATCAATGAACCCAGACAGACAATGAACACAAGCCTTGCAGCTTGGAGACTGCCGTGAGCGAATGTGTGCGAGTGTTTTCGTTCATGACAGTTTTCTGTGTCCTCTTAATCATTTTCCCCCCTGTGATTCTGCTGTAGCAGATAATGACTGCTGAGGTCTGCTGGTGCAGTCCCAGTCTCAAAGCTGCTGTGAGTCTTGCTCATCTCTTCCTGTTCACCACATCTCACAGATCAGGGAGTGATGCAATACAGAGTAATGTGCTGCGCACACCATACCACAAAAAAATACAAAAATGAATTAATTGGCAAACATCTTCTCTGTAAAATAAATAAATAAAAAAATTAAAATAAATAAATCCATAGAGCTCAAACTGATGATCTGAGGTGAATGGAGGAAGCAATGTAGCAGTCCAGAAGAAGGCTGTACTGAATCAGAGTTTGCTGCAGATCGGAAGGGTGTGTGGTGTTCCTTATGCAAGAAAAAAATACATTCCCACTGTGTACCTAGTGGGATGTACTGATGTTTTACAGCATGTTTATGAGTATATTTTAGTGTGCATGGGGAAACATCAGGGTAAATGGGGACTAATATGTGCAACAATGTGCATTCTGATTAAAAGCACAGTAAAGGTTTTTAAAATGTGTTATAGCGTATGGTAAAGTATATAGGGTATAGGATACAGGGTGTATGTCAGAAGACTGCGCTACGTGGCAGTGCCTCTATACCAACCTTCATCAGACATGCTGGGCCTCTTGCTGCCACCTGGGGAACGTAAGACCTCACTGCTGTACATCAGGTAGCTGTCATAGCCCTCACCCGCATCCGCATCCACAATGGGGATGTCGGGAATGATGGGAACTGATCAGAGGTAAAATGCACAAAGTGAGCGGTTATTACCAGCCATCAGATAAATGTTTGGTGCAGAATGCAGAAGAATGCAAATACACCTTATTATATAGATTAATAATCTTATGGAAATTTTGCAGCTGTCCTTATCCAAGTTGACTTTGGATGCATTATAAGGTACAAGCAGAGTGCAAAACACATGTAAGCAAGTGATGGATGACATTCTGAAATTCTTTTAACTTGATTTAGGTTTTTAACACTAATCTGTCCAGTTCAGTTACTGTCAGATATATGCCAATTGTAGCCCCACTCTACTCTCTAACTCTTTCTGCTCAGTCTCCTGTGCTCTCCTGTTCTGTTCTTCTGTTGCGCTCTCATTTATCTGTTTTCTCAACTTAAAGTCAGCCTTCTGTATTGTTTGACATTCTTCTGTCTCTGCTGTCTTCCTCTTTCTCTGGTCTCTGGACTTACTGGACATGGGCCTATTAGGCTGCGTGGCCAGGTTGATGGTGGCATCTCTGAAGGGTCCCCAGCCAACACTGTTGCAAGCACGGACATTGTAGATATAGGTCTGCGAGGCCTGCAGGTTCTCAATTAACAGCATGCGCTTCTTAGGGTTGTCAATCTTCACCTTCTTAGTGGGACCCGTGTGCTCTGCGGTTGACAAGGATTCAGACAAGGTGTTAGGAGCTGCACAAAGCAACAGGCTGAGACATAATTATCATAATTATCACATTCCAGATGATCTCTGTTCCTTCTAAGATCATCCAGCTATTTCTGTTCACATCTGCTAAGGAAAGGAGAGGGAAAACTGAAAGCCTCTTACTGCCGTCCTCATCAATGGGTGTGTAGTTGACTTCGTAGGCAGTGATGATGCCATTGGTCTCGGCTGGCTCCGCCCAGCTCAGCTGAGTGACAGTTGGGCTGATGACATTGAAGGCCAGGCGACCAGGCTCACTGGGAACTGAGGGAGGCAAATGGGTAAAAGGTGAAAATGACTAAACCTTTTGGATATTCTTGTTTGTTCCCACAGAGATGATATCCAAGATCAAAAGGGCCCTTATCATTGCACTCAGGCTTCACTTGACCAGAGAAGTGCATCCAACATACATACGTGTTGAGTTCAGATCTTTAAAGCACCACAGTGCTTATTTTTGTACTGGTTACAAACACTGCCTCAATTCACAGCAGCACAGTAGCAAGATCAGACGTACCATCCTCCAGTGTCTGACAGTGCACCACGTCACTGTAATGTCCGTCTCCCATTGCATTGTAGGAACAGACACGCATCTCGTAGTCGCAGTAGGGGTACAGGTTGGTCAGCTCTGCCTGTGGTGTCTTGCAGTCAATCACCTGAGCATCAGCCTCTGGGTCTCCCTGAATCCAGTATTTTACCTGAGAACAAAGAGGTGAATATTTAACCAGGCTTGACAGACTAATATAAAACAGAAAATTAGGGAGGGGTAAAATAACCTTTACACTTTCCAGCAATATGCAATAAAGAGAGTGAGAGAGCAGACAGAGGAAGATGACGAAGAGTGGGAGAGTGAAGTGATCTAAAAAATACATCATATATACCTTGGAGATTACTGTGAGTCTGCACATGTCTCTCTTACCTTGTAGCCAAGGGCGCTGGTAGCCGGAGCCCAATTGAGACGAATGTTTTTAGGCCCAGTGGCGTTGGCTTTGATGTTTCCTGGGGGAAACATCCGTCCTCCAGGTGACTGGGCTACCTGGCTGACAAACCCCATGGTCTGCATTGCATTGTCCCCTGCGGAAGATGAGCCAGACAGGGCCTTCTTTTCAGGGAGTGGAGTTTTGTTCACATCAGATCACATCTTCTTGGTGCTTTCTTCAATCTTGCAAGGGTCACTAATTGTCAAAATTGTGTGCGTGTGTGTGTGTGTGTGTACATGTGTTCTTGTGTATGCCAGTGTTCATCAACTGCTGCTATCCTGCAGACCTATGACTACTCACCACGCTCTGTGACATTGACGAGGGTGGTCTTCCTCTCCCCGATGACAGCGTTGCTACTGGGGTCAAACAGCTCCAGCTGGAAGGTTTCAGGTTTGACAGGGCCAGCGTAAGCCAGCGGATCGATCATCACGTTTTTCTCCGTCTCGCCCGGACCGAACTTGAGGGCGCCCGACAGGTCGAAGCGTGAGGCCTTTCGGGTGCGCCAGTGCACGGTGGCCGGGCCCTCCTGGTTGCGGGTCCTTACCACGGGGATGGAGTAGCTCGGGTCGGACGTCGTGTAGTTTTGGGTGCTCTTCTTGAACATCATCACACTGGGCTCTGCACTCAACAGGAGCGGAGAGGTTAAGCGCCTTGAGCACACTGGACTTAATCCTTGCAGCTCGCTGCAGTGCTGTTCACTGTCTACTCTCAGTCAGTTTCACATTCTTCTAAAGAAACAAATTGTGAGTTCCCTTGAATTCCCTTGATCTGTTTTTTGTTTGCATTTCCATTTAAGCCGTAATTAATTAATCTTTAATACCTTGAGCCTGTTCCAGGAATTAATCGGTTTTGGTTTTCACAAAGAGGGGACAGAGACTCTAATCAGAGCAGATTCAGGGTCTGTTATCAGAGAGGCGGACCTCCCTCTGCTCACCTGGCTGGTCGGTGATGGTGACGGTGGTGCGGGGGTATCTGCCCAGCTTGGCACCCTGTCGCGGATTGCTCAGGTCCATGACGAACTGCTTGACCTGCTTATCATCTAGAAGGGAGTCGGCCTCACCCAGCTCCAGCAGCTTCACGGGCACCATCTTCTGGGTCTCTCCCGGCTGATAGGTCAGGTCTCCTTCCACTGAGATGTAATCCTGTAGACACCAGTACGGGACAGAGAAGGAAGCAGGATCGAGAAGGAAGCAGGATCAAGCAGGTGAAGCAAAGGGAGAAGGAGAGGAGACGACAGTTGGCAAAGGTCAAATATTTTTAAAAGTATGCCTATTCTTTTCAACAGCATATCTGCGCAACTGGAATGGAACTTCAGCTTCATGACTGCCTGCATGAAAGAAATGCCTTGAGAGCAAAGACAAACAAATGGGTGGTGTGGGCATGTCACCTTCTTGTCCTTGGCAGTGAGGTCACGGGTGCTGTAGGTGACCTGTGTGCGCCCGTCCTCGATGATCTCACGGCTGATAGGGATGTTGGCCACACCGTCCTGGCGGCTGTAAGTGTACGAGGGCTGCAGGAAAGTCAGGACGCTCTTTGCTGTGAAGGAGAGAGCACAGTATATCACTCACTTCCAGCAGTGCTAACACAATGCTGGGCACTAGGGGGCAGCAAAGGGCATCGGGTGGCACCACCCACTGTGGGCCAGATTACTGGAGGAATAGTCTATAAAACTTCATAGGCAATCTAAATCAGAGCTGTAATGTCCTTTTCATTAGTGTAATAAATGATCCTAGGTGCAACTTTGCTGAACTAATGAATGTGTGATAAACAGAAGTGTATCTGGTGTGGGCCAATATCAGGGCTCAGGGATAGGAGTTCAGGGGTGGCAGGTGTGATTGGCTCTCACCATGCTCCTTGATTACTGTGATGTTGACAAAGCGCCGGCCGATCTCAGCGATGCCGAGAGGAACATCCAGGGCCTCCACCCGCAGCTGCTTCTCGTCATCGTCTTCGTCCTTGATGAAGAGCGGCACGCGCACGTCCACCATCTCAACGCCCTCCTGCATCTCCACTGCTCCTGTCGCTTCTACAGGGCCAGGGTCAGGAGGGAAAGGGAAACATATTGAAATGAGGTCTTTGCTGTCAGATGCAGTAGTGTGTGTATGTATGTGCACGCGTGCATAGGCGTGGTCGGGGTCTGACCTCTGTCGTTGGCCACAGTGTAGTAGCCAGGTACAACTTTCAGGTCTCCGAAGTTGGCGGCTTGGACCTGCTTCTCAGTCAGTTTGACAATGTCAGGGTAGGTAGAGCGGGGTGCAGACAGAACTGTGTCCACAATGGTGTGGTTCTGCCTGTGGGAAAGAATAAAGAGGCAGTTAAGGCTCATGGCCAGATATGAGTCATAGTCTTATTATTTACTTAATTATTCTTTTGATTGTTTGTTGTAGTGGCTCACTTGACCTCCACCCTTTTTTAAGTGGGCCTATTTCCATGATATTTTAAGGCCCATTAAACATTTCATAAAATTTGCCCAAAAATCTCATGCAGAACATCACTCATTTCCAACTGCTTAGAAATAAAGTGTGCAGACTATACAAATCATTTTTGCTTTATCTGAGGGACACTTGAGGGAGTTTTTTTAGTAAAACTGGAACACTTAGCCTGACTTTTGAAGCTCAACTAGTCTAATACTCTGATTTTTAAGTGAAAACATGAATTAAAGATTTAAAAAGAATTTCATTTTTTTCTGTCTATTTCTGGCTGTTCAATGTTATTAAATGTATCGTAATATATATTTATAATATAATAGTATATAATATATGTAACAGTATAATTTTTATTACCTTTTACCAGCATTGGGTTGGGTCCTAAAACAAGAAAAGCGTTCAAAACGTCAAACATAGAACAAAATATAATAATATTTAAAATATATTGTTATATTTTATTTATTTTATTGTTAAATATATATAACACAATATACAAAAATAGAATAAAACCTAATGGTAATCCACTTGAAAACTGACAACATATTCATACACATGTCATATGGGCAAAGAGAAAATATAAGATAGAACACCCCCTTTCAGGTTTACCACTTGCACACAAGACTGATTTATCACTTCATAAAGTCCATCTGCACAGGTGGTCTATCTGTGCAAATCCATCTGGCTCACCTGAATTTTGTCTTCTGAATCTTCTGTGCACCAGGGATCTGCTTGTAAATTTCATTGAGCTGTAATGGGGACAAAAGCAGTACAACATGAGTCATGCTAGCTAACCAGCAAAACAGCCACTCTCCACAAACCCCCAACACAAAGTTAAGTTAAGTGTCACTCACGCTGTCATCCACCTCTCTGCGCAAAATTTCTGTGTCCCGGGCTTCAGGACGGGACAGGCTCTCGGAGAAAAGGCGATTAAGTCGTAGAGAAATTGGGTGTGGGACTGGTAATGAGAGGGAGAACATGAAAAAAGGGTTAGTTGGGGCAAAGAGAGGGACAAGGGAGAAACAGGAAGTGACAGAGATCTAGTTCTTTGGAATTTCTTCAACATTTCATGGATTTCTTCAACTGATTTAGACTTTTCAGCAGCATAGACTGGCGCTAGGCGCTACTCACTGATCTCTTTGGGATTTGGCATAATTTGTACTAGTGGATGGTTGGGTGGGCGGTGCACGTTGTCGGTGATCTTCCAGCGCACCACGTCGGTGCTCTTGGGTGGTCCAGTGCGCACCAGGGGTGTGTCCAAGTGGTCAGAGGTCAGGAGGGATTGACGCAGCATGTACTGGTCCTCCTTGAAGCCCACCATGCGACCTACAAAATGAAGCAAATAGTCATGAACACAGTGCAGCTTCACACTGATAGGTTCCCAGTTTTATTTAGAACCATGTATATATATATCATATGTAATGTATTATGTCTCCTTTTCTACCATTACTATGTCTGTAATTTGTCTCTGTATAACACCTCTGTAGTGTCTGCAGCAAGGATGTCACACATCCTTGCTGAATGGCTCTGCCAGGGTTCCCATGGCACAAGACCATTTGTCTCCGGCCCGCCACTTAACTCAATCCTTTGATATGTATGACCATGGACTGTATATCAACACACCTCACAACTTGATTCTTTAGAGATTCTCTTGGCACAGACAGCCCGAATGTCCTGAGATTGTCTCTCCCTTGCGCATTGAAATAAACACCAAGTCTCTTAAGAGAAGTCGTCAGCGTGTTCCTCATCGTCCTGCATAGTGACGTATGTAATATCCTTGGCTTTACTTGTCTAGTCAAGTTGCGCAAGTTAACTCGAGGTAGGGCTTGAATAGTGTTATGCTCACACTCACGGGTCTGGGAGTGTCGTTAGCCTGGTCGGACACTGTTGCTCATTCAACTTGAATGGATACAGTTATGTTCTATTGTGTTGGGAGTCACTCTGGATAAGAGCATCTGCTTATTGAATGTAATGTAATGTAATATCCAAGACACAGCGACCGTCTTAGGTACCCACCTCTTCCACAGCAGGGCAGCAGTGCCAGGCAGGCCTGAGAGAGACAGAGAGGGAGAGAGAGGGTTAAAGGCATAAATGGACATTACATGAATATTCACACTGCGGAGGACACATTTCAGTCAAGGCCCTCGTGGGAGGACCCACAAAGGTCTCGGAATCGGAGCGAGTACAGAGGTGTACAATCATCAGAGGTGGTGAATTCATCATTTACTGAGGACACACAGGAGCAGGGCTCTGGGTGGGCGGCCAGTGGGCGCGGGTGCTGTACCTTGCAGCAGGCGCAGTACCTCCAGCAGCACAGAAGCAGCAGGCCCAGCAGCAGCATGAGGAACATGATGAGGGGGATGAGCCACAGGAAGCCTCCAGGAGGGCATTCTGGAGCACAGCAAGACAACACCATTTACGATAATGTGAGGACACACACACACACACACGCACACGCACACACAAACTACACTCACCTTTCTTCTTGAGCACCTGGACATCATACTCATTAGTGGGGGTGGAGGGATAGTCTACAGTGAAGTGGTAGGTGCAGTCGTCGTCCTCATCCCGGAAAGTGCAGGTTTCAATCACCTCCTCCTCTGCAAACAAGCACACCGAGATCACACTCCCCGCCACCTCTCAGACAGCCTAGCCGAAATGCTCTGTGAATGTACTGTGGATAATGTCTGTGCTGCACTCACTCTTCTGGAGCTCATCCACCTTGACGAAGTTGAAGTTGCAGTCCTTACACTTTCCCTTCTTCTCTCCCGTATTCCAGGCCCAACACTGGACACAGCTTCGCAAGCCTTCACACATCCCCAGCTGAGCCTGGACAAAGGAGTGTGACCACGGCAGGTAAAAACATAGGAGTATACCATATTCTCACAAGTACATCAGCTGTAGTCATGTCCCTCCCCAGGCACACACACACAGACACACAGACACACACGCACACACAAAAAACACACATATACACACACACACAACTGTGCACATCCATCTTGCTCACCTGGAAATTGGCTTCACAGACTGAGCTCAGCGGCGTCTGGGAGTCTTCGCACTCACAGCGTCCACACTTACATATGCCACGATTGTTGCAGATCCCCTACGGCAGACACAGAAGACTCTCAGTCACGTGGTTAAACTCACCGCATGAGAGAGAATGCGATAATATGTGTTTCTCTGGCAGACGGGGACAGTGGCGGTTCTCACCCCTCTGCTGTCCACACAGGTCTGGTTGCTCTTTGGACACTCGCAGGCCGATCCCTCCCAGCCATCATCACACACACACTGACCCATGTAGCAGCTTCCGCGATCTACAGACACACGTTTAGACCTCAGTGAACATGCAGAGAAACAGACACACACGCACACACACACACACACACACACACACACACACTCATACACAGCACGAGCATCACTGGTGATAGCCACCAGAAGTAAACCTTACCGTTGCACAGGAAGCCACTGAAGCGCTGGCACTGAGACTTGTCGAACTGGCAGTAGGGGCCCTCGTACTGCTTGGGGTTGTAGCAGAGGCACTTGCCGCACAGACAGTCCCCGCGGCCCGAGCAGGGCTGCGTTATGCCTGGCGCCATGCAGCTGTTGCCGTCCGACGTGCTGCTGGAGGAGCAGTTGCAGTAGGGCCCGAGCCTGCAGACACAGCGCAGTCAGGGGCATGGCCGCCATTATACCGCTAATGCGTTCCGATGAAGATGTAACGCCAGAGCACATTAACGATTACATAAAGGATCACAAGTTCCGTTGTGGGATGTGTACTTAACCTTCGTTTGCTGGCTCATAACATGAGTGGAAATTTTACAGCTAGTTGTTAAAAAAAAGTGATATAATCACTACGACCAGCATTGTGATTATGATTACTGTTCCACACTCTTTCACAAGAGTCTATGGTGTTCGACTTTTCTCCCATAGACTCCCATAGGACAAGGTTTCTTTTCAAATGGAGTCTGACTGCGCAGTTTCAGTATGAGCCTCACCAGCCGTCATGGCACTGGCACTTCCCACAGACCAGGTCCCCGTTGCCGTTGCATCTCTTCGCTTTCCTGCTGGGGGTCTGCAATCATCAGCAGAGAGACCCGGAGTGAGGTCCCAGGCACCAGAACACCACCGTCAACACAAGACACACAGCTCACGCGCTGCGCAAGCACACAGAGCAAACATCTGCCCGACTCTGAAAAAAATGCTTAAGCGTGAAAAAGGGTGGTGGAATCTCCTGGCACCCCTCCAACGTACGTTCAAGCACTAGAGACCACTTTCCATCACTCTCCGCAACTGTAAAAATATTTATCCCTCTTCAGCCTTCCCTCATATTTCCTCCACACCACCCTGCTCCTGTCCTCCATACCTTCTCGCAGTCGCAGGTCTCGCAGACGACCCCAGCGTTGATCTTGAGGGCGGCGCTGAAGGTAGTGGGTTTGACCCTCATGGTGCCCCCCCGCTCCTGCTCGGGCATTTGGCACACATGCTGCTCGCCGACTTTCTCATGCGCTTTCACCCGAACCCTGAACATGCCCTTAAGGGGTCAGAGAGACGTTCACAACGCACAACATGAGGAGACACAAGCAAAAACTGCAGAAAAAAAACAGGACATTTGTATTTTCTCTTACAGGTTTTTAAATGTAACATTAACATTAGTGACTACCAACGATGTCGCTTACAGTTTCTCCAGGTGTAATTTTGAAGATGCCGGCCTCAGTCGTTGCGCCGCTGGCAGATAAGATCTGTGTATCTATAGCCTTGGGTCTCTCCTCAGCCCGTATGCTGATCTTTGAACGGATGTTCTGTAGGACAGCACACGGGGAGGCAAGAAAGAGAGAAGACAGACAGAGGGAGAAAACAGTACATAACTATCAGCATCATATTATAAGCACTATACCTGATTTTTTCTGTTGTTCTTGTTGGGTTTGTTAGCAGAATGTATGAAGGAATTTCAAGGACGGCACTAATGACTCAGTAGATGTGCAGCTAATTTCCTATCCCCACTGAATGTGCTTTTTGTGAGTCACTCTGGATAAGAGCATCTTCCAAATGAATGAATGAATGAATGTATATGAATGAATTAAAATGTGTCTCTTACCTCAAAGGCTTTTTCAAGGATAGTTAGGATGTTAGAAGAGTCCTCTTGCAGTTGTCCCACGTCAGCAATAGGAAAGTAATGATGCAACTTCTGCAAACAGACGGAGGGTGTCATCAGTATAATTTGGCTTATTATTATTATAATTACTATCACAATCAGCATTAATAGTAGTATTAGACGTAATAGCAGTGAACAATAGTTATATGTCCTTTAGCAGCCACCCTCATGTATAGGGTGTACAATATGAATTGCAATAACAAAAAAATTCTTGAACAAAAACTGTACAATAAAAATACCAGTTGAATAAAATGTGAAGAATAACAGCAGTAAGCAGGAGCAAAGCTTTTGAACTGGATCAAAACAACAATAGGGGGCCAATGAAAAGATCTGAGCAACAGAGGGGTAAGAAAGAGCGGAGCCAAGCTGAGCAGAATTCTCTTAAGACTTAAGAAAATAGAGTGTCAGAGGAAGGAAAGCAAAAACACTACATTATCCACAATGCAATGCCAAATGACCAAAGCCTGACCACGGACACGTGTAGAACTCACACCAGCTCATGAAAAGGATGGAATTCTAGAAATGTTACATAAGATGAAACAGCAAGGGCAAACCAAAGAAAAACATACAGAGAAGGACAGGTATTTATTCCAGAGAGATCCCCAGGATTTCTACAGCAGGAGAATGGAGAACAGCAGAGGGATCAAGAGGACTTAAAGCAATGATCATGAACACAAAGCGGACAGAAACAGGACAGTTACAAATAGACAAGCTGTCTCCCTGGCTGTTTATAACTAGAGAAAAGAACAAAAGCCAGACTGCAGAGAGCCCAGTGTGGACAGTCTGGGGAAAGCATGCTGAGATCTGAAGCTGGACTTGTTCAAGCATTTCAAATGAAATAGGGCAGTGGATTGGAGGTTTCAGGGACATGTTAATTTATGTAGGGTAGGAATGGAGGAACGTGCAACCTCAGAGGAGTGCAGGGATGGAGGAAAACAAAGGGCATTATGTTTGCTATGTCCAAAGGCCCAGGCCTCGGATCAACCAATAACTTAAGCGCCAAAAATAATCTGAGATCCAGCCAACCTGCCAAAGCTTATATTAGTGTGGTCAATGGCATTACTTACCTCATAGTATGAGTAGGAATGGTTGGTGATGGCGAAGATGGGAATGATGTTGTGTTTGCCCAGCAGCCGCACCAGAGTGGGCACAGATGGGTAGTCCTGCAGCTTGTCGTGCGTGTATTTGCCTTCTCCATCCAGGTGACATGCCTCATCGTTGCGAGGCAGGATGCCAGCCAGCACGTTGACACCATCTGCCTCGTAGTGGAATGCAGACTCCGTCGAGAAGACCAGCAGGTGAGTGCTGTCGGGTCGCCAGCCAATCTCTTTCTACATACAGAGGAAAGACACAGATTTGTTCACAGAGCTCAGTACCACGGTAATATCTGTGAAGTCTGCTTTCTCCTTTTGTATTTCTTGCAAACCACTTTATGCTGCCTGTATGACAGATGTGAATGTAACCTATCAGAAGCACACTAACCTAACGCAATGACCAGGAAACAAAATTGGCTACACTGATTTTTATAGCCCAGTTGCTAGAAAAAAATCAGTGTAGCCGATTTTATTTTGTGTCACAACCTCTGTCCAGCATTTGTGGCTAAAAAGATAAATATCTCCTCTAACATACTTGCTCATCTTGAGAATCTTAATGGAAGCAGACAGTAAGAATAACAGTATTTGCAATAAATGGAAACCAAGTGGCATCACACTGTCGGTAATCATAATAATGGGAGTGTGTGAGAGTTGCAATACCTGGCACACAGCAGTCTGTAAGATGGCATCAAATCCTCCCTCTGGGGCATCCAAGTTACCAGAGATGCGCTCTTTCTGCAGTTCCTCACGAAATGAGGTGATGTTGCTGGTGAGCGTGATCACATTCTTAAAGGAAAAGGGAGGGTCGCTGTTTGGCCATGGCTGAAGCAGTCTGGGAGAGAGCAGAGACAGGGGTGAGAACAGCCTCAGAGTCAGGAAAATTGGAAATGACTGAACAATTAATTATTAATGCCTAGTCACCTAAGGAAAATCCAAACATAGACACACATTGTCTGTGTCACTGTGTCTGTGCTTGTGCATTTAAAACATGAAATGATTTCCCTTACTTTGAAGGTCTCATATCGGTCTGCGGCTCTGAGACTTTGTCCACAAACTTCCCAAAACCAATGGTGTAATCATCTGACAGTTTGCCCACCAGCTCCGCTACCAAGGAAAAACAGAACATGGTAGTGTCTCTCACAGTGTTGTCTGTTTTGCACAATGCAAGCTCTTGTATATATGCATATATGTATTATATATATCTACAGCACCAGTCAAAAGTTTGGAAACACCTGATTAAGATGGCGGGAAACGTACATTCAAAGACATATTGATCTAAATACTTACGCTTAAATGCTCGAAGCTTGTTTCTTAGACAAATATAAATAGTAAAGTTGATGCCTATGTATGAATTATATGAACTTTCCAAAAAAAAATTCAATTTTAAAAAATATTTTTTGGTTAATTTGAAGAAGCTAAACTATGACCGTTTTGATTTAACACTTTTTTGGTCACTGCATAGCTCCATCTGTGTTATTTCATGGTTTCGATGTGTTTATTATCATTCCAACATGTGGAAAACAGTAAAAATAAAGAAAAACACTTCTATGAGTAGGTGTGTCCAAACGTTTGACTGGTACACACACAAACACAATGCATCAATACTGCTAACTCTAGCAATCACCAGACATCCACCAGACTCACCCAGTTTCGCCCCCATCTTCTTCAGGTTGTCCAGATCATCTGACATGGAATTGGAGAAGTCCATGAGGATGTAAAGGTCAAGGGGACCCCTGCCAGGCTCAAAAACTTGCATCTCTACTTCACGCTCCTCTCCCGGGGCCAGGCGCATTGTCATAAGCTGTGGAGCTACTTGTGACTGCTTCAGCATGACGTTGATCTGTCTGTTCTGTGGAGCACAGGAGAAGACACATGCAGGGTCACTGCACGCTTCCATTGCATGCACCATGTCCCCTCGATGTCATGAGCCATGGAGTCAGACAGTGTCAATGGGAAGTGTTCTTCTGGGGGGGGTCACATCATGTGTTCTAAAAATGTGTGCTTTAAAAATGTTATTCCTCAAGGTCATCGATCCATGTTGGACTCAATTCCTGAAAGAGCTCTCACCTCCTTTGTTAACACCTCACTCCTCACGGTCACCGGACTGCTGCACTTATGCTCAACCAGGTTGTCATAAAGGTCACACCGTGGAAAATCGAAGACCTGTGTTCACATGAAGCACACGTGTAGACACAGAGCAGACAGATAAGTAAGTATTAATGAGTAGGAGACATGAGCATATAATAAACATGGCACGGACAAAAGAGGAGTCAGACTATCATTCTGTCCATTTTGCTGCAAACAATAAGCAATTCAAGGGACTGGTAGATATGTGTAGGGAAAGGTAAAACAGCACCAGCACGCTCCCCATCTCACCTCATCGGGGCAGTACGAGCAGCCTCTCCCAGTTTGGATGCACTCTGAGCAGGTGGAGACTTGAGCAGCCAGGCAGTGATTGACTGGGGGGGAAGGGACCAAAGAGAAACCTTCAGAGAGAGCCTGCATAGCTGTCATATCCATTCTACAAAAAATTAGCAGTTTTGCAAGACAGCCCAAATTATCGCATGTGTAAAGAACAGGAAATGTGGGTACTGAAAGTTCAGCCCAGATGGCTGTAGTGTAATGTTGGCATTACCTTGTTCAGCATGGCTAGAGGTCCAGTAGAGCGTGAGAAGGACCACCCCCAAGGAGAGATGTACAGCCCATCTCCCCATCTCCTTCCTGCAGCACAGAACAGCAGAGCACACCGTCAGTGTCTCTCTAACTTCACACAGGGGCAAGTCACATCTGCATGCCTTTTTCGAGGAGGGGGCACCACCAGAGATGTGCCTAAACTAAACAGGACCCCTGCACGCCACTGGCGATATCTTCAAATCACCAGGATGCCCTCATCTTGACGGCTCTTCTTCAGTGCAATGGGGACTGTGATGCAGGGGAGATGACACCATGTTAACACCCCCTCGTGGAATTCGTCAACTGGAGGTGGAAACCAGATCATCAATGTGCGCAAGCTCACCTGTACCCATTTTTCACTTCATGACACACAAGGACCACTGGAGTGGCTATGCTTTTCTTTGTTTATAAAAAAAAAAAAATCTGTGGATTATATACTAATTCCACGTTCAGTTCCCCAAGTCACAAGTACCTTTACCAAAGGATATCATACTTTATGAAAAAAATTCATTCACATTTCATGTCACCAGAATCCAAGAGAATGAATGTTTATCAGTGTGTCTTGCTCTGTTGGTTGGTTGCCTGAGACACAGACTTCTCCCAAATAAATAAATGAAAACCACTGTATTTCTATTTGGTATTTACCCTACAACAAATTGTTATCCAACTAACTGATTATTCTACATAAATTAAATCAAGACATCAACAACCACTACTGCAAATGGCAAAACAACACTGAGACCAAGAGACAGAAGACTAACAAAATAAGGATTTCATGGCTGAAGTTAAGCATGTCCACATCAAACGCGGAGAGGGAGAGCTGCATCGCATTAGTGCACATGACATCAGCACCAGACTATTTCTCTTAAGACAGTGGTGAAACCCAATCCACCTGCCTTCCAAAGCCAGACCTGCTGTCTGCTTCAGTCTTCTGAAGAGCAAGAGAGAGAGAGGTGCACAGTTAAGCAAACAGGGAACAGACTTCAAGAGTTTAAAGGCAATTTCACCCCCCATATATTCTAGCTCTGGCCATTCAAAGTTATTTTGCCCCAGGCACACCATGATAATCAATCTTACAAGCTCCGCAGTGGTGTTAAAGGGATAGGGAGTTGATGCTTTTTACCAGCAGACACTTAACTGGCTGAATGATAATTCATTTAATTTCTGGAGTTCTCACCTAAAGTATTTTAAAGAGAACTTTAAGTGAACTTTAAAGAGAATCTTTAAAGAGATTGAACAACCAATTAAACTATGTTATTTCTCGCTTTTAAAATTAAAATATTAAAATATTAAAATACTGTATTTTCTTAATTCCAGGAAACACTTAATGCACTATGCATCATTATCAAAAAGTAACACTGTTTATTCATTACTCAAAGTGAAAACTGAAGAACATTGTAGTGCAGTTGAATCTAGCACTTGAACTCAGCTACAGTTCTACATCCAGATTGATTTCCTCTTCAGAGGGGATGTAGGTTTGTGAATAAAGTTTCACCAGGGGTCAGGATGAGTTCTGAGGGTGGCTACTTGTGAGGACAGCCTTCTGTCAGTCTGAACACCAAGGTTTGGGGTACTGAGGAGGTCCTCAGAGCCTTCCCGCAATACCCCCCACACTCCCCATCTCAGCCTTGACTCACACTCACTCAGTCTTGACAGCAGGAATTTCTATAGAGGGCGAGAGGGACCTAGCCGACTTTAAAACGGCGTGCCTCTGAGAAAATACGGGAAAACTGTGACTTTGCACTGAATCGTGAACTTGATCGAGCTTCTGTACCCACAACCTTAGCCTGTCACATAAATCACATATGGTACTAAGAAAAAAAGAGCACCTACTTCTCTCCCTTGGAAATAAAAAAAAAAACAAAGAGCTCTTTCTCTTTGTTATCTGCAGAGCCAAGAGAAACGAAGAAGAGACAAAAACACGCAGGAAGGATGAAGGCCAGCCAGGAGCGTGGAAGTTCCACCTTGAAGCGCACAAGCTCCCCCGGGGCGACGGCTGTGACTCATGTGGATGTAAGCGCATTATTCCAAATTCCGCTTCTGTGCGAGCAAACAGCGTGCCCGCTAGGTGAAAATTCCAGAGCCGGGCGAGGCCACTCTTCCTCGGGCGTCATCAGGAAGGCGTGGGTGGGTGGGGTCCCGGGCGTGAGGGAGCAGAATGCTGCCGAAATTCACCCTACCGCACTGCACACCTGAACCGCTTCACCTGACCCCACCCCATTCCCCACAGCATAAAGGAAAGCATTTTAAGCATTTTAAGAAGTGAAAGGATAATGTACCATTCTTCTGCACATGTGCTCAGGTGCTCGCAGTTCTTTTCTGTTTTTGTTGTCTATAGCAATAAACTCCACATATAAACCTTCAACACGTTAACAGTCATTCTGAGGGTTTGGGGTGCAGCACAGTGCCTGATAGTTGGATGACCCGTGCTGCTCTCTCAGAAAGCAGACAAGAGTCGCACCCTCTGGATGAATTACGACCCAGGCCTTGGCAGAAACTTTATGCAGAGAGCTGCATGTTGAAGCTTTTGCCAGCCATCTCCCCAAAGATTTCTGTTGCTACAGATACATTCTGAAACCTCTGACATCTCTCTCTTTTCAATCACAATATGTTATTCTTTTAGCTCACAAGACAAAGTGCATTATGCCTCCTAAACACAAAAATTCCAAGGTCATACAGTACCCTGTAAGGGTTGTGTAATCTGAGGCACTCAGGTCCCCCAGAAATCTCTCAATTTGCATCTGTGTGTGTTTTAAACTATTGTGACTATTGCATTGCAAAGGCATTTGTGGTTTTTAGAGCAATATCCACGAAGACCACAGAAACAGACAAGTTGAAACTGACATGACAAAACAGAATGACAAACCATTTAAACTTGACAGACCTAAGAACACAAAACTCAAAGGTCTATACTGATCTTACATCTATAGTTTCACATCTATACTGCCCAGAGTTAGATCTGTGGATTAACAGCAGTGTGAAACAGGCATGATACTGCAGCAGTGGGCTTTAGTAGACTCAGCAAAGTTCCAAAATTCTTCTCCAGCCCTTGAGGAGAATTCCAGAACAGCATGTTAACCACAGCTTTCGTGCAGCTCACCTAACTATCAGCGACAATAACAAGGAGGAAGAGGGAGAGGCACAGAACAAAAAAAAGTACAATGGAGCTGTGAAAACACCTTGTCTGACACAGTTTAAAAGCAGGTGAACAAAGCCCATTTTTCACTTTCCCATTTCACCACATAAACAGCATAGTTTTTCAGATTATTTTCATCCAGTTATATGGTGTAGCAATAGCACCATGTTCCACCTCTTCTGTAGACCAGTCAGGCCATTCCCAAAACTATCCACAGACACACACACAAGATGAATGTACAAGGTGAACATTTTTGCAGGTCTTTATAGAGATTATAGAGCTCACAAACCTCTTAATGACGATCTTCCCGATCCTAGTCTCAAAGTCCAAACCAAAATCTGGTAAAAGAAGTAAATCCCTTGTCTTTTCCCCTGGAACTTCTGCAGACTCAAGGCTGACGTATCCAATATCCACCTGTGTTGTTCAAATGAACTTTCTTTCACCTTGTCCCCGGTGAGATTTTTCTGTACAGCAATGCTAAACAAAAGCAAACACACTTCTTATTTTTTTCTTTTTTTCTTGCCTTTCTGTGCTGCTCCGCTGTTGATCAAATATTGACTTTTAGCCCCTTGAGCCTCTGAGCTGGACTGCGTGCCTGTGTGTGTATGCGTGTGTGTCAGTGTGCTGAAGTGAGAGAGGCACGGAGAGGAGCGCAAACTGAACAGCAGCTAGCGTGCACCCACAGTTATTTGACCCCTCCTCCAACTTGCACTTACGCACTCCTTTAACACAGGTGAGCTGATAGCACCTCCCTTCCTCTCTCTCTCTCTCTCTCTCTCTCTCTCTCTCTCTCTCTCTTACCTTTGCATTGTTGGTGTCAGAAATTAAATTGGGTGACACCTGTCTGCTCCTCCCTCCCCTCCTGCATTCCTCCAACCATGGCTCACCTGTGCAGGCTTGAGACCAGCAGGCTAAAGTCCTGCCCCCTTAAACTGCTTGCTGGCAGTGAGTACCTTGCCTCTCGTACAAGGAAGCACTGGCTCGCATTCAGGAGTACACAAACACACACACTCTTTCTCCCTTTCTCTCAGGAGCGCACACACACGCACACACACTCATGTACATTCTCCTTCTCACAGGTTCACATGCAGCTGGGCTCTCACATACTCACACACACATGTTCCTTCTCACACAGAGGCGCACGGGCATATTCATGCAAACATCCTGCTTGGAGTCAAAGATCAACACTCTCAAACTTTAGCCTGCAAGCACATGTACACACACACACACACACACACACACACACACATCTGAGCAGCAGATAGACCTGCAGGGTCACTGAGGTAGAAAACAAGGCAGTCTCAAGCAGTACATTCCTGGGCAGTAGGGACTCAGTCATACCAGGGAGCCCTGCTGCCCTCCCCCTAGAGGGTGACCTGTTTTTAGCCAGAAGCACTCTTTCTCCAACCCGATCCAGGGCTCTGCTTCTCAAAAGCAATCTACAGCCTTGATTTCTCCTCAGGAGTCTGGTGTTTTCTTTTTGTTCTTCTGCTGCATGCTGCACAGCGAATTGGAACTGTTTTTAAAGAAGCAGTACCCAGGATGAGGTACACTACTACAAAGAAGCACTCAATGCCCATAGCCTGAACAGGCCTAGGTTAACATTTCTAAATAAACTGAAAATATACCTATCTTTTGCATTTTAGTACCAGATTATAACCATTCAGCTCAGGGCCTCTACATGCCCCACCATGCCATTTACCTGCTGAAAAGCCTTTATTCTATCTCTGCAACCTCCGAACCACTGACCAGGCGTTTGGCTTTCCCTATGCGATGAGACAGGAGGACAAGAGCTCCGGCGAGGAGAACTACACCCAGAGAACTGCAAACATCTCCCCTCCAGACACACAGCAAGCGGGGTATCAGAGATCAGAGGAACCGTATCCCATAGTGACACATTGTGATGGCTGCCACACAATGAGCACGCATGAGTCACAGGTGAAATGATCATTTCCTGCTCAGAAGTTGCGTCCAAATCTGCAGTTAAATAAAGCGAGGAGGCGTGCTCCTGACAGGCACTAACAAAAAGATTTATTTTACAATGGACCATAACGATCACATCAACTCTCCTCTCCCCCTCATCCTCTCCTCTTCTTCATTTTGGTACAGCCACTTAAACACTGCTTAACACTACACCTAAATTTTGATGTATATGAAATAAGAGGTTAAAAAAAAAAGTATTATAAAAAAGTAAGTATTATAAAAAAAAGTAACAGACAAATAAATAAGAACACACATTGTCTGGTATTAAATTCTATGCTGTATACAACAAAGGCACCAACATGCAGGGCTGGTGGTTGTTTTGTTCCCAAGGCCTTTTATAACAGCGGGTAGAGCTGTGGCATGAAAGTCCAGGACCTGCCACTGTCACTGGCAGTGGCACTACCGGCCCACAGTTGTACAGCTGAATCTCGCAGTCAGCACATTCAGCTGGAGATCAGACAGAACGAGTTGGAGAGTGTTAGCAAGAGATCCAGAGTAAAACCAAAGCCTCATGCGCAGTGTGCCCTTGGATTATTGTGTTTAACTTTCATACCACACCCTAAGCAGCAGCCAGGCCCTGTACTACTGATGGGTTTGATATAAAACATATGTAATAGTCATGAGCAAACAGCTGTGAGACTGACACTAGCAAGACAGGGTGTCATTCTGTTGTATTCATCACATAGAAAACCCCACTAGTACACAAACCAGCATGCCCATGTGTGACACCCTCCTCCTTTCCAAAAAGTTCCTCAGCAGCATGGGACACCTTGCAGTCTGAGCTTTGCACGTTAGAACTCCTGACTAAATCAGGTTCAGTCCCTCATGCACCCAGCATGTAAACACTGCCAACACACACACAGGTAACCCCTGCCGCCCCCCACCCCGTTTTGTGAAGATGTCTGACAGCACAATAACATGTGGACATGTTCAACAACTGTTGTTGCCTGTGCGTGTGTGCGTTTTAAATCTACACAAAACAAAACATACAACAAGACGTAGCACAAACGGTTTAATTCAAGCTTGGTAGATAACATATATGTAGTGCACGCCAGTAGATGTATTCAGTATCATGAGAAAACTTTTTTTTGACTAAGTGGGCTTTCTATCAGGTTTTTCATCCTCTGAATACATACGATGGCATAAATTTTACATATGTATTTCAGCCTAGCCTTAACACGTCTGAGTGATATGCACCTGTACTCGCGACAACCAAAAAAGTTTTAGTCCGCATTTAAATTAGATTTATCTTAATTTACCTATTATTCGATTTAGCATATTACTGAAAGGAAACGAAGGGAGGCGTTTTCTTCAAAACATTGTATCACAACTCCAAAACAACCAAATCATAATATAATAAATATAAATTCCATTTGCAAAATAATTTGGAAAATGTAGCCGCAATGCAATAAATTAAAGAAATTAACTTACTTTAGTTGAGAGACGGAGGTGTCCCGTTATTCGTTCGCGTCCTTTCGTTCCTGACGAATTGTTGAAAAAGCCTGCGACTTTTGCAAGCGCATTTTTGTTGACGAAAAATCGAGCTACATAATATTTCAGTCTGAGTCACAACGCAAAGTTTTTGAGGCAAGGTCAACACCGGTTCGGAATTTGCAGGCTTTCACTCTCTCTCTCTCTCAAACTCCTTACTTCGCTCCCACCCGCTCTCTGCGGCCCCTGCGCTCTTGAGCCCAGCTCCCAAGAATTTCCATGACAATTGCGCACGTTCTTAGATCAGTGAACCTATTCAGCAGTCTTTGTGTGGCTACTTTTCGGTGGACTGAAAGAAGCAAGTTCACAAACCGTTTTCGAAAGAGCGTCATGAGGAATATTAATGGCACATAAGTAGACAAAAATGTCAAATTATTACAATAAGATATATAAGAAATACGAAACGAAATAATACACATGAGATGAAAAGGCTGGTAAAACTCCCATCTTGCATTTTTTGCTGCAGCATCTCTTTTGTTTCTGAAATACAGACAAATATTTCTGCCCATTATTGTTACGTTTTAGATGCAATAATTTTATGACGTCATGGTATTTTTTTGTGTACTATAATAGTTTGGCCTGGAATGAACAAAGGAAGTCATTGATTAGTGAAAGAACTAATATTATTTGTACAGCAATATTACCAAACCATGAGAGAACACCAACGAATGTGGAGAGCGGACATCTTAACTCTTAAGTTTTAAACAGTCAAACTTCATTGTTCTTCTGCAATAAAAATAAATATAAGTGGTTTTATATTCTCTTAAGCATAAATATCATCAAGGGTTTACAAAAAATGATGTTTCTGTCATCTGGTACTTGCAGCATCATTGTTAATTGGTCTGTTATTCTCATGAATAAAACCTGAGCACAGAATTTTTCAGAGTTATTGAAGAGAATATGATAACTTAAGTGGTCAGTCGTGTAATTAATGTTCTGTGGTTAAGTGAGTGTTCCTTAACATCCGTTCACCCACTGTGGCCCTGAGTAAACTTTGTGTCACAGAGTACTGGATGAATAGCTGCGGAAGAGTGTGGTCCAGGCCTGTACAGCATGCTCTGGGTGTGTCTCATGATTCATCCACAGCTCCTTCAGGTCGGGCTGTTGTGAGGGAAGGGCAGACGTGTAAAAACAGAGGTACGGATCAAAAAAATCACACCTGCAGGCTAACACATCAACCCAACACAGCTGAGAAGCATCTGGCTACAAACAAGCACATCCACCCAAAAAGGCAGGCTCTTCCAAATCGATCTTGTCAATGGATGTGATGTCCGTAACTTCAGTTGAATTGAGACTAAAGTTCAGTTGGAGACTAAAGAACATAATTGGGCTTAGGTTTTTGCACAGCTCTGCCTCTGGCATCTCCAGCAAACACCTATTGATACTTACCTAATAGAAAGGAGAGGGTGTGAGTAGGGTATTGAGGAAGGCAACAGAATGGGAGAAGGGGACACCACTGATGATTCCTGTTGTTCTGAATATTTCTGCCTTAAACAAGGCTACTTTTCCTCATTGACCTAGCAAAGAACAAGCTCTAGAAATGCTGGGTTATGGATTGTGCTCAGAGCACAACTGCAATAATGCAAATATAGTCTGCCATATCAAAGGTGAAAAAAGAAGACAGGAATGTAATATTTGAATTATATTGTTTTATGAAATATTACATTACAGTGTGCATATCCTCAACCCAACATTTATTTCTACTTTGTAGCAAGATCTCATTGTTCAGTTTTTTCATTTTCCTTCCTTTAGGCTCACAGACAGCCAAACGGAAAGTTGCTTTAATGTACCGCTTAAGTACTGCCTGCCAAACACATTTCCAAAAAACCTGACATTCCTGACAGTATGAGATGAGGCCCTTCTCAAGCTGAAAGTCTACAGCAGGAATGCTTCTCTCCTCCTGGTTTCTCAACAGGTCACAGGGGGATAGGTCTTAAGGTGTAACACGTGACCTTAATGGCTGAAGATATATGGCTGCCATGTTATTTGTGAACTCTGTTCACGATCACCGCAACCTACACAAATACATACATGCTGAGGTAATCCGCTGTCCCACTACCCAAGAATTCTTCAGACCAAGACATTATGTGTCAACCTGTACCATCTGAGTCCTTGCTGCAAAACATTTAGCTGTTAAGTCTCCAGTTTTGTCAAAGGTTTAAAATGTGCTAATCTCTAATAAAAATAACAAAATTTAAAAAAAAAAAAAAAAAAGGACACAATCCACAAATAAAAATTTAGTTACTCTATCATTCTTCAAAAAATATCGCAATTCTGAATAATATCCCTCAGTTGGAGAGCATTATCTTTGTTTGAGTGATTTTGTTCTCTGGCAAGAAGACTTGGGGTAATCTGTTCTGAAAGGTACAACATGCAATTTATGCAGTTCCCACTGTACTTGGAGATTCCAACCCTTTGTGTTTTACCTTGAGGTTCACACAACATCCCCTATGAGGGATGACTCAACCCGTACCAGCTGTCTACCTATACCTCTCCCTCTTCATCACTCAACACTGTGAGCATCCGCCTTAACACTGCTCTGCTGATACAGCACTCAAACCGCAACAGCCAGTCAGTGACGGTAAATCTGGCAGTTGGAATACATCTCATTCTGATCTCTCACCTGGGTTAAAAACCACTCACAGACGCTGGTCTGAGTAATGCAGGGAGCACCTCCACTGCTAGGCTCCAATAGCAAGCCCAGACATGTCAATGTCGACCTTTCCTTAAAACTGTTAAAAAGGCCCATTCACTGACAGGCTGACACAAAGCAGCTACCTTATGGTGTTCTTAATACCAGAATTCTGACTTGAAAATTTAGTTTAAATTTGTTTCAATTCCTGCACAATCAATGATTGGACATTTTCCTTAGCAGTTCACCTTCAGATCACACATTGCTTGTGATGGGACCACAGAAATTATGAATATACGAAGAGTTTACGCTGAATGCACAGCCACCATTCCAAAACTCTTCCTCAGCTGTAGCCCTCCGTTTGTGTATATGGTATCGAAATCAGTTACCTTGGACTCCTGTAACAGATCTGGAGTCAGTTTATATCTTATCATTTGGGAAAGATTGGAAACAGATGCGCAGATAGGAGAAAAGGGTGTAAACCAAATGCTCACCTGGAAAACACATGCATTTCAAAGCTGCAGAAGACTAAAGTGCCAAGCATTCTTCTGCATTGATCCCTCCTAAATCAAGCAGATTAGAACACTGGACCACCATGCCAAAATAACACTAGAAATTGCCATTTATATCCCTTACCCTTCAGACGAAACTCTCAAAGAAAAATACTATAAATGTAAAGACATCTGATCAATTTTATGTCATGTCTTTAATATAGTTTTTTAGGATGTTTTCTTTTTATTTTCTTCACTTAATTTTATGGTTTTAAATCATTACTACAAAATTCATACTGGAAATGAATTTTAACCTGTCTAGGTTTCAAGGCAAAACATTTAGAGATACATTCTTTTAGGATTTGATGTTATGCACACGTGAACACTCATAATTGCAGACACTTTTTTATTGTAGCCAAACTACCTTTGCTCTTAAAAAGTTATTTAGAATGGATGCAGTATAAACTAAGAGGATGTCACCTCCCACAGTGTTTGGAAGGAGCTGTACTAAACCCAGCTCACAGGGAGATAAGCAGGGAGGGGTTTCATCTACCCTTTCAGTAGTACAAGGCTTGGCCATTGTGGACCATGTGGTGAAACCTACAAAAAAATATAGTCCCCTGCAAGGGGGTACAAGTTTACCAAACCCATATACACAGGGGAGACATTTTGAGTTATGATTGTCTTTGCTCAGTAATTTCCTTGAGCTGTACAGCTGTCATTTATGACCCCAGAAACAATGAGATGAGTCAATGCGCAGCAGAAGCGACCAGGAAAGAGAAGGAAGAATAAAATACCTTAGTCTCTACATAGCAAATGACTCAAAGACAGACAAAAAAGACAGTCATCTGTAAAGACGGTATGGAGTTCTCTTTTATTTCCCTTACTGTCATTAAGCGGTATATACAGGTGTAAAAAAATACTACCAAAAAGGGCTTTTGACAGACAGAAAAACCCAAGTACATTTAAAATGTGAAAGAAAAAAAAAAACGCAAACTAAATTGATTTCAACATTTTCCAAATGTGACATTTTAACAGCAGTAATTTCCCCCCACACAGTCTCTCTCCAGTTGTACTGGACACCAAAATGGAAGGATTTTTATGGAGGAGATGAATTGTCAGACACCTTGTTTGGTTGCCGTCTCAAAAATGAGGAGGAGGTCCTTGATGGAAGTAAAAGCAGAAAAATCAGAGGAAGAGTGACGACTGAACTGGCATCCGACCCCTTAGCAGGATTCAGCCCAACACCAAACCCAAACAGTCTCTGCAAAAAAGATGGTCAGACACCAACTCCATGGCCGAGTAATCAAGACAAAAAAAATACACAACCATTACGAAACCAAATCCTATGAAGAAAAGAAATCCTGGAACCAATTTAATGGTAGATGGAAACACCTCCTTCTTCTTCGATTCCTGAGCAGACACAAGTAACCATGCGGTTCTGATGACGTACCCGTCTGTCTTCTAGCCAGCTCAACCTGTGACCCTGAGAGAGGACCGCATACGTGCACACTGCTGCACATAAGGACGAGGTCATAGATAGAGGGGAACAAACAATCAGCATGACCTTTTTTTCAGCAGAATGGAAGAAGTAAAAGGGGGGCTCTTGAGATGATGTCTATGAAGCCCGAGAGGTGAGGGAGTTATGGAGAGGGGAGTTGGGTTGTGGAGACTGAAGTGTTCTGTGAGTGCGTTTCACACTTTTGGCAGGCTCATACAGTAGTGGCTGGGGACGCTCTGTGTTGTTTGCCATGGACACGCCCCCGCTTCCAGGCAGCCTGTGCCACACACAGACACCTTCTCCTCCTGCCTCATTGCTTGGCCTTCTTGAGGATGGTGCCGACCGCGGAGATGACCGTGGTCTTGGTGCCGCTGGCGGTGGTGGTGACGGAGACGACGCCGGGCAGCGTGGCTGTGGTGGTGAGGAGTGCCGGCTGGGCCAGGGTCACCGGCACGGCGGAGTCCCACTTACTCTTCCTCTTCTGGGCCTCTGACAGGAGGAAGCAGTGAGGACAAAGAGACTTGGTAAGAGAGGCTGAGCACTGACACTGCCCTGTGGTGACCAGTCAGTGCAACTTACAAACCCATCAATCAAACAGATCACAACAAGACAAAGTATTCTACGTTCAATCAGGGCAGCTTAACCAAAGCAGAGCTGAAAGACTGTCATTGAGTGTTTTGTGGTGTAGAGGCTCAGCTCAGAGCAGAACGGGTCTGTACCTGTTGCTGTGGTGCTGGTTGTGTTGGTGGTGGGAGCTGCAGCATTGGTGGTCGTGCCCTTCTTGGTGCCCGTCACAAACTCGATCTGACGCAAAAAAAAAAAAAACTTGGGTTGTCAGTGGTTGTCATGACGATTCAAACATTTGATTCCAAATCCTCTCCCCCTTTCTCCCTGCCAACCCATGTTTTCGCCACTCCAGGCAGCCAAGAATCGCGATCATGGTCTTGTGAATACATGCAAACTCTTCACTGTGTGTTTGTGGTGCACACCCTGTGCTAGGTTGCTTCTTACAAAGCCAGGTAATGACTTTTCATTGCCTCCGGGGCTTGAATTTTGGAGGACAGGACTCATCGAACAGAATGTTCTACACCCTTTCGTTCAAGAATAAGCGTCATCATGACAAACCGGGATAAACAGGCCCGAGCTGTTAAAACTTGCCACTTTGAGGAAGAGAGCGACGGCTCTGTAATGCGCAGATACACTTGTGTGTTTCAGTGGAAACAGGAATAAATGTTAAGTGTACTAAACAGAGCATGTTGGAACGTGTGCTTTCCCTTCAACACTGGGCTGGAGAAGTGCTGCAGGGGAAGGGGAGGGGGGGGTAGAGAGAGGTGGAGAGAAAGGGAAAGATGAGGACAGAGAGGATCCATGTGAGGGAATCAAAAAGCATCTTTTCACATCATAAGTGATGGACATATTCAGTGTCTGAAATCACAGTATAAATGTGGTGGTTGGGAGAACAAAACCACATACAGGATGGGCATATACAAGTATATACAAGACACGTAATTGCTATTTGTGCAATGCACACCATTCAGCTAATTCTGCGGTGTTGAGAATAGATGTTAAAGCATACTGTTCTCCAGAATGTGTGAACAGCACAGGATTACACAGGTCAAGGAGTCCTCGTGGCTCTTACCTTGGTCCGTTCCTTCTTGGCTTTCTCAAGTTTGTCCATCTCCACTTTCTGAGCTTTGGCTGCAGGGTACACACACATCCACACATTGAGTAAAGACTGAGAGAGCAAACAGCAGTTAAAGGAAGAGCCAGTCAAAACATCAGCAAAACAATAATCTGATGCTGTACCTAGAGCTTCATAGTAAGAGTCCTCAGACCAGCCATGTGGATCAAACATGTCCTGAAACGAGAGGAGATGTAAACACAATTAACACTCCCTTCTCTAAATGTGAGCATACCAATCACTGAAAGCACTGTCACAATATGAACACAATCTGCACCACCAATATCCACAACAGAATGCTGGCCTCCCACCAACTAGTATAGACACCAATGTCCCTGCAATTAAGAGGAATTGTTTTGTGATTACTGTTGGTAATGACACTACAAGAGAACTGATTCAATGACCTGAGCAATCCACAAAGAATTTTAATCTGATTACAGAGAAATAATTGCCTGGGGGTGTCAGTGCTAAAACGCAAGGTCTGAGGATCTCAATCTGACCTTACAATACTTTTTGGAAAGGACACTTCTTCATTATGGATGTCATAAACCCTTACCTTTGGATAGTTGGTTCCAAGTTCATCAATGCCACAGTATTGGATAAGTTTCTCATAAATGCTGCAAAGACAAATACAGATTACAGATTAGGTACAATTAGACCCTGTGTAACTGCTATTACTGCGATTGTCAGTCCTAGCATCAGCGCTCTAAATTGATGACTACTATTGTCATTAAAACTCATCGCAATAATGGTGTGATTATCCTTACTCCATAAGCCTTTTTCTGTTGTGTATTAATTGATGCCATGTAAGAACACTGCTGTGGCAGCCAGGTGACACACCTGGGGTTTCGGAACTCCTTCTTCTTCTGGATGTGGCTGTTTGTGTCAAAGTCACCGTGTAGCTTGCGCTCATAGAGCTTCTGGATCTTTTCCTGTCGAGAGAAACATATTTTCCTGTCATAAAAGTTACTACACATCTCTGTCCCAACATAGCACTAGGCTAGATTTGGGGGGCAGGGCTCTGAGACTTTGTGCTGTGTCAGCATCTCTGAATGCTGTAAACCTCTGCATGTATGAGTAGCCGTCTCATTTCTGAACACGTTTGTCTGTCTGTCTGTCTGTCTGTCTGTCTGTCTGTGTGCACGGTGTCCTTCTGTTCACTGAAAGAGAAGGACGTTCTGCACTCAGTATGTTCACAAGGCTGAACCTCGCCCCACTGTACCCTGGGAAGAGAGGGCTCTGAATGGGGTCATTGTGCAACCACCGTTTCTGATACCTGGGGGCAATATTTGACAACCAGGCTCAAGAGAGACCCCGGAAACTGGCACGGACCCAAGCCTAATCCGTCTTTCCACTCGCTCTGTTGCTCTCAAAACAAGTAGAGAAGAGGCAAGGGCGATGGGTATTCCAGGTGTGTCTCTACCGAAATACAAAAAAAGCGTAGGGAATACGCAGAGAGATAGGCAAGAGGGGGGCAAACACAGCAGCACAGCGAATAACAGGAAACTCCAACGGCAAAAATTTGTGGCACTGAGCAAGCCTGTACCCTAACAACGAAATGTTTTTATTTGAAAAAGCAGAGCCCAGCCCTTCCTCTGCAGAGGGGCAGTTATTGGGCTTAAGGGGCAGGATATTAGTCATGAGGAGGCTGACAAAAGGAGCGGAGCCGAGTGTGGGACCTGAAGTACCAGAGGTGCATTTCTCCCACACCCACCCACCCGCCTGCCTGCAGCAACCACAGAGAACACCTCCACAGCAAAGTATGCGGCGGAACGTCCCATTTCTACCCGCAGGTAGCAGTGTGAAACAGTAGTTTGGAAACTAGACTTCAAACAAGGTGGTTACTGGTTTAGATCTCGAGTGGGACAGGGCTCTTTTATTCTTGAGCAAAAGAACTCAACCCTGAATAAAGGCGTCTGCTGGGCAAATAAATAATGTAAAATATAATCTATGGTAAAGAGCCAAATTCTCAGCTGTGGGCGGGTATATGAGCTGAGGAAAGTTGAGAGAGTAAACAAGTGAATGTGCCCAGACGCACCCAAAGTACCACTGTGCGTCATCAACACAATGTAACATCGCCATTCACTCAGATTCATTAATCTACGTCCCTGCTGAGCTGTTGGACATAAAACGGTGGGCTAGACACTACACAAATTAAATTTCGGGTCTCTGCTAAACCAGTGTGATGAGGTCAAAAAACCAAAAAAAAACAAAACACAAACTGATGACAACAAAATCCAACTGCTTCTCGCTCTTCCACATCTGAGTCAAACCCTGACAGGCAAGTGCCAAGCTTTTTACTTTAAATAAATTTGTGCATTTTTGCACATCAAATCATCACTGTTTTATAGACTTTTGCAAGAGGAATCTAATGATGTCCTTGGTGTAGCTGAGAAATCCATGGCAGTCTACTATGCATGAATCGACTATGCTAAAAGCAACATGTCTGGGGACAGAACAGAGTGAAGAGAAGGACCCTTGTCATAGTAACATATATCATCCACCTACCTTAATATGCTTTGCCTTTGTGAGATGGTATTAGTATTACTACTTTAAAATGTAATCATTTGCCAGAAGTACTGAAGAACTAACTTGAGCTTCTGCACCTATACAATGAATACAAAACATGCAAGTATTTAGCCTGCCACGGGAGAATGTTTTACTGAATTAGCTCTTGTCACCTGTATGAGCTCAACAGGGCACAAATTCTTGGCTTGGCTCTGACTTTACCAAACTTATGTATTCGTGAAGATC
This sequence comes from Megalops atlanticus, assembly GCA_019176425.1. Taxonomy (NCBI): domain Eukaryota; kingdom Metazoa; phylum Chordata; class Actinopteri; order Elopiformes; family Megalopidae; genus Megalops; species Megalops atlanticus. The sequence goes on along the minus strand of CM032875.1, from coordinate 21,712,850 downwards.
GAAAGGTCCCGAGACAACCAGGTGCTTATCAAAGCATTTTCTCAACAGCAAAAAAAAAAAAAAAAAAGTCAGCCAAGACAGGCAGGTTTATTATAGGTTGTTCAATAACTCCACAGAACATTTTCCAAAGGGTTATCATTCTGTTTATGTGACAATACAGAGGCTTGGCCCAGCGGCAAGTCTGCCAGGGAGCAAAGCGGCCGTTTACTACCTGGAAACCATTGTGTTTATCAGGTCTCTCAGGGGTACGTCTGCGCCAGCCCGCTCTGCCAAACCTGCCCCCTGCCATAATACGCCTATAGACACAGACACACACGCCCAAAGGTCTCTTTCCTTCCTAACTACGGGTAACAGTATTTAAAAGGAGTTTCAAATATAGTAATGCATCCCTGCTGAGTGGTGAGAAATTTGAAGATGCTGAAACACTTTATATCGCTGCATTAACAACAGGAAGATGCAAACTTCCTCTCTGTGGAATGAAGACGACCACCCCTTGGTCATAAATATCGTCACTGGGTTTGACTATCCTTGCCAGGTGTAGTGACCGTCATCCTGCTTCCTAATTCAATGAACATCAGAAGCCAGCCAACAGGATGTCAGGACTCAGACGGCCAAGAGAGGAAAGTTTGATTACTTGAGAAATGCACTTGGACTTGATTAATGCGGCATATAAAAGTTAATTATTAATGACCTGTTCAGCTGGGCTAAATGTGTTAATCACTTCAACAATTACAACCAATTACTGCTCAGGCCAACTGTGTGAGATTAGTGACAGGCTTTATCAACAAGAAAGTGGACGCCGCCATCATTTGTGAAGAGCGGTTCATTGATCTGAAGCAGTAAGGTGGAATCAAAGTCTCTTCATTGGTTCTGACAAAAGGCAATTTACAGGACACTCTATCACTCTACGCTTTATTGGGTTTGACAAAGCCTTACTCTCCGATCACAACTCGAGATATATTTCTGGTAGTCTCCTTCCCACCCCTCATTCCTCTGTCCAGGTGTGTGGGCAGGTGAACAGCACTCACCTGCAGGTGGTTAGAGCAACGTCCTGGAGGCTCAGGGGGAATCCGAATTTCATCCGGTGACATGTTCCTCACCTTTTCTGAAAACTGAGCTGTAAAGAACAAAAACGACAAACTTTCAGGACAGGATTTTCACTGACAGCACTGTCACAGGCTTCCACACTGACTACTCTCAGCACAGAATGATTACAGCAACAATCACACGGGTCAAGACAACAGAGACTACAGGAGGGCCATCTGCATCTTCATGCATATGGCCTGATTGTATGCAAGTTGTATGTTCCATAATGAGCTGCCCAAAAATGCTACTGGTTTTGTAATATTTGCAATACTATTTACACAGATGTTTCTCAACCGATTCCAGGTTTCATGTGAATATTACAAACAGTGAATAATGTGAATTTTGTTGTATACAACATAGTGTACAAAAAGCCACTTACACGTCCAAAGCGAGACGGCTCTGTGGCAAACAACAGTGTGTTAAATAAGAGGAAAGATGGTGGAGAGCTGTGATGATGAAAGGAAATTAAGGTGGAATGAAAAGTCAGGATGGAGCAATCCCAGAGACACTTGCCAACAGATATCGTGCTGAAGAAACAAAGTCCTGGAATGAGCAGGTCTCGGCTCCACCCAGCTTGGGTGTGTCGGGGCTTGTGCCGGGAGGGAAGCTCTTTTTTTGTACAGTTATGTTCTGTTCCTAACTGCAGGGACGACATCGATGCACGTCATTCTATATTCCCTTCTGAATCTTTTGTAGCCCCTAAACAGCTCAGTTGCTTTCTACTGTCCTCTTCTCCCTAGAGGTTGTTATGTGTGCGAGTGTGTGTGCGTGCATGTGTGTGTGTGTGTTAGACGAAAGGAGGCAGAGTCAGGTTAGGGAGAAGCTTCTCATGTGAGGGCGAGGTTCTCTGAGAAAATATCCCAGTCTCACTGAGCCTTTGACTGCAAACACTACCGCCCTGTTCAAAAGCTCCTCGGTACAGTACGATGGAAGTCACTTATCTCTCGCTGTCTGTGCAAGCTGGCTACCATCAACATCCCCACCTCCACACCCTCTCATTCTCCCTGCCAAAATGCAACTCCAGTAGCTAAGGTAAACAATCTCAGTTTGCAGAAGCTTCCACTTTTTGTTGTGACAGATTGGCTTGGGATTTTGCCAAGTTTTCCGGGCATTAAATAGAGGTCCACACATGTGAAAATGCTAGATTTTTTAACAAAACCCACAGCAGGTTCAATTGCAGTAGCTCCAGGCAACAGTGAGTGAAAAACAGTCCCCCTGTCTAAATGCACCAACAGGCTTACTTTTCATACCTGTTTTTCATACTTTTCATACCAATCTTGCCATGCATTCCTTTTGATGAAGACACAAAAGAAAAAGAGTCAAATGCAAGTCAGAGTGGTTTCCTTTACCAGTGCTATAGGACATGCTAATTAACCATAGCTTTACCACAATTTTTGGTAGAATTTAGGACATTTTGCAGTGCTCTGAAACCCTCTGAAGTGGGATTCAGAACAGAGTGTATGTACAAAATATCCTGCTGAACACATACAAAAATTCTCCAGTTCAAACAGGCAGTTGCTGACCCCAGTGCCCCTGCACCCCTCCCCCCAGGCTGCTGAAGGAGCTCTGCTCAGGTAGACACTCCTGAAATCCTTGGAGCTCCCCCCATCCCCCTCCCTTTCCCTCTCCACCCTGCCCTGACAGACACTTACTGGGTTGGGCCTGGCCTCGCCCACTCCTGGCCCATCGCCCGGCCCGACACACACACAGATGCTCAAAGCCACGCCCAGGAGCAAGACTCATGCTGGAAAGCAGGCGAAATAACACTGCCTGCAGGACATGAAATACCCTTGTCTTTCTCACTCTCCGAACCTGACTGGGCAAGTCAGACAACGGCGCATTCCCAGCCCGAGACACAAAGCCAAAAGAGCAATCTCCGTGCATGCCTGCGGGTATGGGGACAGCTATTCGACACACGCAGCGGATCGGAATCTTCGTCACAGCTCTTCCAAATGACAGACCGTTTTATTCACCATTACAATTGGAGCTTTGCAGAGCACCTGATATTCACATATGCAAATCACTGCTCATGTGCCCACAAACACTCAAACTACTAAGAGGTTTGTCTACTACAAGTTTAGGCTAGCGTGAGAGAGAGAAAATTCAGCCCAATTTACATTTGGGCTAAGGCATGTCAACTGTGCAGTGGTTGCGTCCCACGTGGAGCTTTAACCAAATCGTCCACTGTTGATCCATGATAATGTATCAGGGAAATTTGTGTGGGCTGGCCTATAGCAAGTGCAAAAAAAAAAATGTAGGGAGCACCCCTACATGAGGGCACGTCACTTCAGACTGGAAAAAGATTTCCTCCTGCCTGGCATCCAGCAAAAAGACAAAAAGGTCCTAAACTGTAAAGCGAGCCTTCGTCAGAACGCAGGAAAATGTGTTCAGACAGCTCCCCGCGTTCATGCATGAGCACATCGGCCCAAGTGTCCTCTCATCCTCCGGTGTGCTGTGAAGAGGCGGATTGCACAATCCAATGAAGGTGCTATCAGGCCAATGAGTGCAATATCCACACACAATTTACATCTAAAGAGATACTGCTTTTCACAAAATTTGTCCTGCTTATGAAAAGAAAGTGAGGATGTCAGTATGGCATGCCACCGCAATATATAACGGGACATGAAAGGGCAAACAGCAAAGCACACAAAAAACAGTTTTGCTTCTCACATGAAATACGCACGTTACGTAGCAACTCTGACTGACGGAGACACGTACATCTCCCAGCAGCGTGAAATCGTATGTGCTCTGCTCCTTTTAGATGGATTGTCGGATGAATTACAGTGTTATAATTAAATAGCTGGCAATCAGCTTGCTGGAGAGCAGATGCTTTGACATTTGCATGCCGATACTAAGTGCATCAGAATCCTGACTACAGCAGATCTGTAACGAAAGGGTGTAATGGATGTGTGAGAGGATTAATAACTCTGCACAAAGAACTCTCCGTAGCTCAATAACAGAAGATTAGCGGGATGCTCACTGAGCACTTCAGACCCACGCTGTGCATGCTATCACATCTTTCTAGCAGACCATATTTACACAATGCCCAATCTGTTTACTGTGGGGAAAATGTAATTGTTTGAATATATTAATGAATTAAGGGATGAAATAAATTAATTCAATAAAACCATTTCCTTTTGCTAACCACTTAATGTGCATCTAAATCTTTCATCTTAGGAGCAGATATACTAAGTTAGCCTAGAGTCATGACAATTATCTCAGCATCTGTAAGGTGCCCGAATTCTGTGTGTGGATATTTCAGGTGGACATCATTTCTAACCCATCATCTCTCATGCTAGAATCCCGTCCTCTTGCAAATTTTTTTCTCGACTCCACTCACTCTACATCACACAGTGCTCACAGCTGCAGACACCAAAGCATTAGGGGGAATGGAATGGGGAGAAAAAGAATTCATGCATTTTAAAGCAGTGTGAAACTGCAGCACTGCCAGTACTGACTCATGCCATCAAATGACCAAAATCCTAAGTCAGTCAGGTGGCAGGAGGACACAACATAATCAAAAACCGTATGCATGGATAAAACTGTAACCTACGCAAGCTGCTCTGGATAAGACCTTCTGCTAAATGACAATAATGTACTGACTCACTACAGATTTCTGTGAGCATGTAAAGCTCTCCAGGGGCCTCCTGCCAGGCTGGGGAGAGGGGAGCACAGAGGGGACGGCCTGGGCGGGATGGGTGTCTCCACCCCGGACAGTGGCATGGTAACAATGTCCCCACTCACAGACAGGCAGGCTGACAGAGACTGACCGCAGGCGCAAACAACGCCAGTGAAAAGGCCCGAAAAAAGCCCAAATCAGCGCCGTCTTTGTGCGCCGCAAACAAAGCAGATCTTCAAAATCCTCTCCCAAGACCTTTACAAGAAAATTCCAACATTTTACTCCCTCTGTGTTTGGTCCATCAAATCAAACAGAAATTCCCTCCCAACATTCCACTTCTCTGACTGGCACGAAAGCCACACTGAGCATGAGGGCATGTCATGCCATGCTCTTTTATGTTTCCCTTTTTTTTAATCTCAGGAAATAACAGCAGCCACTCTCAGAGCATTCTGACCTAACGCAATAGTATCACTAATGAAAGAAACAGGCCAGTGATTCAAAATTAATCCTACTTTCATGCATACAAATGAAACTGCAAAGCAACTTACACCACAGACACACAAAAAAAAAAAACAGGTGTTATCACACTTAATATTCTTCAAGTGCTGGTGTGGACTTCCAATAATGCAGCTGTGACAGTGTAGAGTTCTGGTGGGGATGCCGTACCTTTCGGACAGGTAAAAAGCCTGTGACAGACATTGGCGTGGCATTAATTCCAGTTGACGCACAGGCAGTCTCTGGCACCTTGTTATGGGGGTCATGTGTGTGCAAACCCTCCGGCAAACGTGACTCAAACAGTCAAGAGTGGTAGCTCCTCCGCTATCTCACGCCCAGCTGGTGAAGCGGAGCGCCGGCGTGGTGCCACGCCTCATCCTGCTTGCTGTGCCCCTCACTTCCTGGGCAGTGCCGCGCTTTGGCACATTTACCCAGCCCTGACTATGCCCCACCCAGCAGCCTCAGTACGCTACCATCAGGAAAGCCTGGCGTCAGAACTAAACAGCAGGGTGGGTGATGGTTCACAAAATCAAATACCCATGAGAGCCAGTGAGTGTTGATCATGTGACACAGGGCAAGGTGAAGCCAGCTTCCTGTAGCGCTTCTGCAACCTGCACCTGTGTGTGTGGTGTTATGTCAGACAAATGGTCTACTGTACTCTTATCAGGCTCAAAGCCAACAATGGCTGTGTTCCACAGCTCGGGTCAATATATTGAATACACACACACCCACCTGCCAACACAGTATGAACCAGCCATAGCCAGGAAAACAGGCAGCAAGCAGTAATGGTAGCTGTTGTGCATAAAGCTGACTCACCAACAAGTTCATTGGGGTCCCTCTTCTCACTTTCAGAGATATCCTGTAAAAAAAAAAACACAGTAGAGAGTAGGCTTTCAGTCATTAGCAAACAACAGCAAGTGCAACAATGACTAGACAGTTTCCAAGTCACTCAAACAGTTCCAAAACTTCTGCTTTGAGGAACCCGCCACGTTAATAAGTGAATTGCCAGAACATCCAAAAGCAATGATGATGCACAACCACCCAATACATCCACTGCGTCACTGGCAGCACCAACATAATGGACTCGCTTCACAAGCATGAAATCCACAGAATCTATTATGCACAATGGGTTATGTACAGAAGTCAGCAGCTGCTGGACTGAATTGAAGTAAAATATGTCTTAACCATCCTGTCATGAAATTGATGATGAAATCAAAGGGAAAACTAAGCTATTTTCAGACTGCATCATTGTCAAAACGCCACCAACGCCAATAAAATTAAGTTTGGCTTAAACACCCATGATGGGGACCTGAGTAACCGGCTTGGAGAGCCGTGGAGGGGAGAACTCATCAGGCTCCTACACTGACCCAAATTTTTGTTTTTCCCAGTAACAGAATGCACTCATACAATAGGTAAAACTGCAGGTTACAGTACACACAGAGAGCTACAGCCAGAGTGAGGATGTAAGCCCAGCAGGAGGTTCTCCTCAGCCACCGTCCTCATATGTAAGCCGTGTTCCCTTTGTCCATACCACCTATGGACAGCGACTTTGACTCTTCCTGCTGCGTTTACTCGGTTTTCGACAAGGGAGCATTTCGAAATGCAAAAAAAGGCATTCTGCCAGTCCGGAAAAAAAACAGGCTCTGGGTAGAAATCTCACACGATTCCACATTAATATTAGCTCAGTGGGATGTGCGTGGGCACGTCTGACACACTGATCCGTCGTCTGGTACAAACTGACAAGGTTTCTGTTCAATCTGCTGAGCCCTACAGCACGGCTTTGAATCGGGCTGTAACATCTGCCGACAGGGAGCCCACAGCGGGTGAACAAACTGGCTTCCTTCCGCCAAGGTAGGGTGGGTGCGTATGTGTCAGCATGTTGGCCAAGGCGTGAGTGCAGGGGTTGTCACGGTGAGATGTACAGCTGGCGATTTCAAAGCATTGAGTGGAGAAGGGAGGAAAAGGGAGGAAAATTAAAAGCAGTTTTGTGCAGATTGTGGGAACATCAACTGGGATGTGATGGGAGCAAAGTCTGTCTCCCATCTCCCTGAGAAATACATGGTTCTGTATGCCACATTTTTATATATTTTTTTCACTATTTGACCCCTCCCACTAATAAAAAAAAATAAACCCTTGCTAAGTAATCTTATTCAGTACTGCTACATTTACACAATTTACAGTTTTATCACTTAAACCTTAGCAGATTTTACCAAGAAAGATTGTACTAGGTTACATTTACATTTTACATTTACTCATCTGGCAGATGACCCAGATTTATCCGAAGCGACTTACAAGAGAGGCAGAGTACAACACAAGCAAAAAACCATAAGGAGTCAACAATATTAGAAGCGCTGCATGACCAAGTTTCAATGGTTGGCCAGACAAGGTACAAGCTAGGTTCTTAACCATAAAATCCAGACACTTTCTAATTTATAGCGCAATTAAAGTTAAACTAATCAATTGTGCTTAAGTACAGAGAAAGGTGTTTGTTCCGGTGTATTATTTCACCCCTCTATTTGAATTGTTTGACTCTTCAGTGAATTGACTGGTGTGGTCTGTAAGTCAGCTGCCTGCATGCGTGTGTCAGTGGCTCGGTGGCCGACACAACACGTCTCACACCTCATATCTACCGCTCTAGTCATGATGAGTAACGTGGGCGTGGGCTCCTTAGGTGGCACTCACACTCACGCCAGCGTGAGACCCGTCCGCTGCACAGCAAGCTGGCAAACTGGCCGGCCAATGGTGAAGGAGAGATACGGTACATCCAGACCCGACACGTTCAAAACGGGCTCAAGTGACTGTGTTCTCTAAAGTACACGGAAATGTTTAAACACTTTTGACAAGTGATTACGAAACACAGCATTAGTCATTGTAAAGGGTGAGTATTCTGAATTCACTGTAAAGGGCAGTCACAAGAGGGGAGTGCAGAGCTGATCCTGAACATTGAAAATGTGAATATTCAGCTACTGCGGCCTATTGGGTCTCTTTTTATGTACGTCTTGCTGTATTATCATCATAGCTCAGACTTCACACGTGATAATGCTGCCCACTAAACAACTTATTAGTAATTTATAAGTAACTTATTAGTTATTAGTAATAACTATTATTATACTTAGACCTGGTGATGTTGAGATTTAATACAGCATGTTAATTCACATTACTTGACTTGCCAATAATAGCATTTAATATTATCTAATAACATTTAATCTTTATTTACTTTAGTTGCCTGTTCCCATCTGTAAATGTACAACTACACAACTAATTAGCTATTTTTACAGTGACATAGCTAACCAACTGGCAAGGTCACGGAAAACTCAACACCGGAATTAATTTGTTCACATAAATTTCCGCATCATTACGATGCGCAGGAGAGACCTGACTGACTCTATGCATTTCATAAACGGTCAGCCACAGCGAATAAGTCTGCAGGCTAACATTGGCCTGAAACCTGCGCTCTGATGCCACATATGAACACAGGACATCAAACAGCCCCTCTGTTTCCTGGATTTAAAGAAGTTACTGATTGAAAAGATTTACGAGAAATGTACAGAAATACACAGATACCTGACGATTCCACTATTGTTATCCTGGGGGGGACGTGGGGGTTGGGGGGTGGCAGGGGGGGACAAAATCTCTATTAACAACAAAGAGACTGGATCAATCTGAGACAATGAAGTATGCAGCGGTGGGGGTGGGGTAATCAGCGCTGCTTCGAAAAGGTTGCCTTTTCATGCCAAGACTTTGGGCATCACATGGGTTCAGCAGAGGGGAAACAGTGCTCCTATTCACTCACTCACTGCTCTCCCTCGCTTTCACACACACATACATACCTCAGAGTGCCACACAATACTTGCCACCCAGTTACCTAGCAACTGCGGGGGCACATCCAAGCATTGTCCTGGAGAGGAGGGAGAAGGGGGGAAGTACCAAGTGCACGAAAATAAAGGGGAGCCGTGGGGAGGGCTCTAAAAGGTGGGGGAATGCGTACAGTAAATCAGAAAATAAAGAGCTTTCCGGAATTACCCTGCCACTACCTCAATAGCGCTTTTCCCAGAAAAGAAAACATTAATAAAGCCCACAGCTCTGAAATGGCCTCCATCCCACATTTTTGCTTCTTCACGGTCTGGGAGGAATGGGGGGGGGGTGCGGAAGGGGGGTCCAGGGGCACAGGCCATCTTTTCTCCAACGGCCTGATGTGTGACAGTAAACTGCAAACTGTGGAAACGAGCCCATCTCTCCCCGCTGTCGCTTTTTTGTTCCTCAGACTGCTCTCGACACAGAGGAAAATAAATCCGGCTACCAGCCAGTGTCCAAAGAAATCTGGAGGTGGTACAGAGCAGTTCGTTTTGCATCAGTTTCAACTGCATGTTCTTTCCAAATTTCACGGCAAAAGATACCCAATAACGTCACGACGCAAGCAGGAGCGGGAGAGCTGTTATTTTGGGGTCTGAGAGATGAGTCAACAAAACACACGTTCGCAGTATGCACACCTACGCTGGAGTCAGCGAGAAGTATCCCAAAGGGGAAAGACCCCATTTTCACAGGTTCACAGCACCAGAAAATGAACACAACTGTATACTGAACTAAATAAAATGCAGACATTATGCTGCCAACCAAAAATTTCAAACAACAGCCATTTCAGACGGTCATCCACAATGGTACTTCGGTCCAAATATTCATGTGTGATAAGGAAACTTAAAACTGTTGATAAGAAAATTAAAGGGAATGAAAATGAAATTGCTCATGTTCTTAGGAAATTGCAGCACAGGTTCCTGGGTTGCCTCTAGATTTCTCCACCTGTTTGTCTGTGTTTGTTTATCAGGTATCAGACCGCAAAAGAGGATACACCCTGAAGAGGAAGTTCATATCTCTGACATGGACAGACGCAGCCACAGCTACAGACCGTAGACACAATCCTGGCAAGGGCCTCGGCCGGGCAGCCAAAAGGCACTGGGCCGGTTACACCGACTCACCAGCGGCCTCTTAACAGTCAGGGCAGCAGAAGTGACCAACGAAAAAGCCTGACTTTCAAAAACACGAGACGCAATACTCAGGCGTAACACTTAAAAGGCTATCGGAGGCTGCAAACTGCAAAAACGGTTCCATTTTCCCAAATGCGAACACGCGGCACACAAAGCCACCGACACAGCTGCGTATCTAAACGCTGGTTGCGCAACTGTCCCATTTCCTAACCGCTTAGAGCCAGAGAGCTTTGTGCGTTTCAAAGCTCCGCGCCAGGGCTTTACCTCGGTTTACCTCAGTGTGGACTTGGAGCTTGTGTTGCTTTAACCCCTGAGCTTTCGTTTGTCTTAAATAAACTTGAACCTGACTTAAAAAAAAAAAAGACATACAGTAATTGTCTTCCCATCCTGCTTCCCCTGGTCAATTTTCAATGAGAGCAATCTCACACAATAGATGTGTAAAATAAGAGCCATGTGTTATGTTAGCACTTGGGTGTAGCACTCCCTTATGTATAGAGCACATTAACAGAGCAGAAGAGCAGATAGCAACCGTGGCCTTACTTGAGGCCTGGGTCAGCTGCTCTCTCAGTTCACACTGACAACACGCCCTCTTCAATGTAAACTCTAATACATGGCTGCCACCAGCATGTGGAAGGACTCATGGGTAAACAGCAGGCCAACTAATCGTCCAATCACCTCAGCAACACACAACTGCCACAGAGCACTGGGCCTCACCATTTCCACAATGCACTCCAGGCCAAGGAGCGCCCCACAAATCAGTAACGCCTCCATCCAACACAAACAAACTGAGGGCAGGAGGGCTGCAGACAAACCCTAACCCAATGAGAAAAACAGCTATAGGAAGACAGGCCTGTACAAATACCAGCCTCTCTGATAAAGTCGCAAGGACCTCGGAGGCCTAGCATGTGCCAGTTACAACAGCAGTGGCTCCACTCCCACTCCTCTGGCCCTCTCCTCCCCTCCCCTCCCACACACCCCCCTGCCATGTTTCTGACTTCTGTGGCCACCAGGCTGCAGCCCCTCTGTGAGCGCGGGCTCAACCCCAGCGTCAGGCCTGGCCGCCTCAATGCCAACAATCTCTCCTAGAATAACGGGCACGCTGAAAGGAGACAAACAGCTCCGCTCCTGGATGCTGTTCATGTGTTTGTTTAGAGTTTAACCCTCCTGCACCTCCTCCTGGTGTTTAAGTCAGGAAATGGCCTTGATAACGGAGGATATGAGAGTAAGTGACTATTATTATTGCTATTATTGTTATTGTTACTATTATTATTATCATGACTGATAGCAGCAGTAGTGTTACTATTACTTGTAGGTCTTTATTATTCACAATACTGATTTGGGAAACAGCGTTATGCAGGGTGGTATGAAGTGCATACCATACAAGCAAAAATGGCAAATGGCAATTACCACCAACCAAATATTACACAACTAGATAAATCTCCTAGGGTGGCAAAGAGAAGAGAGATGATATTCTACATACCCCTTTCACCTCTCACTGGATTACAGTTCATTATATTACGAACTTTACTTAAAAGCTCTCATCTAAGGCGGCTCACATTTTACATATTATCCATTTATTCAATGGAAGCAATACTGCAGAAGTGGAATTTTTAAAGAGCGAGGCTCACATATTGTGCTATATATAGCTTTAAACTCTGCAAACCACTGCAACTCCCTGAGTGTGTATACATAGTACAGAAATACATGGACAGTCCCAATGGTACACATTCAACTGCATCTTCCTCTAGCAAAAACAAAGTAGAAATAAATCTTGTGTAATGTGTCAAAACAAAAATTTGCATATATACACATTTAGAATATATGGTCATACGTGTACATGATTTATAACATCTCCTTCCTTTCCAAATTGCTTTACTATTTGGAATTACAAAACAGTTAAAAAAGGAGCAACTCTTCATATTTCTTTCCTCATGAAACATTTGTTATCATGCAAAGCCACTAATGCCTCTCTGATACCACTAAAATGCACACTCCATTACATGCTAACGTGCCTAGGTGTACTGTCATTCATCTTGACATCAGATACTGCGGTTTCTGAACTTGAAAATGGCCTCCAAATGAGGGTTAGAATCTAAACCTAGGGTTCCACCTAGTGGACATTTTTATCAACAAATAATTGCACAGATTTATTCTTATTGTCAGTGCCTTTAAAATTTCCCTACTCCCCAACATATCTGTACCCCCTTCCAATTTCCTGACCAAGCCACTGGGAGCCTCAAACAAGGGGGGTTCAAATACCTTCAAATCATCTGCGTCTCCCCCCTCAACGTCTGATTCGTCCTCTTCCTACAAAGACAAGAATGCAAAGGGTTAACACAAGGGGGAGGGGGGTCACTGAACACAGGGAGGAGTCAAAAATCCAACACCACCACTGACCTTTAATCAACAGCAACACTCAATAGAGCAGAAGTGCACAATGCAAAGCTTTCTACCACTACAATGCAGTTAAAAGCAAACATTATCCCAACTGCTCTTCACAGTCCAAAGCAGCACACATTATGCAACAAGGAAACATTTACATCGCAATCCTGTTGAAGATTTAATATTTATTGGGGGAAAACCTCCTGCCCTTTCTTTTCTGTTTGAACAATCGGAGATTGTATATCCAACTCTTTTTTTTAATACAAAGTATGACCTCTCAATGCAGCCTCTTCACAAACCCTGAAAGCAGAAGCCCCTATCTACTGTGTGACTCTGCCTCAGGATTCAACTATATTACACACACACACACACACACACACACACACACACACACACACACTGAGAATATAGTGCCTAAAATTATTCAACTTTCAAATACAGTATAACAAACACAGACACATAAAGCACAAAAACAAAACCCAAACTCATGGTCTAAATGCATTCTGTCTGCACAAACTGCAAGAAACCCCTCAGTAATTATGTCGCCCATCACTTTACTTTTATTATTTCTGCCAACACACATCACACATGCTACAAACCATTCAAAACATACAGTACACTACTGTACATCAAAGTAACCTGAAAATCACTTCACTGTCTGCCTTATGACTACATCACACTCATTTCTCTATTTTTTCCCATCTTTTAGCTTGTGGGAGAATGCTGTTGAATTACACACCAACACAACCACAGAGAGTGCTCCTCTGCAGAGACCATCCAACCCAAATGGAAGACCACAGCTTTCTGAAACCCCTCTCTGATAATCAGCCTGTGTCAATGTTTTTCCCAAATTTCCAGCTGTGGCCAAATTACACAGTAACCTTCATCTAAAAGTAAAAATGATTTAATGAGATTTTATCAATTAGCATGAGGGACAAGGAGAGGATGGACTGTCTGATATATGAGCATAAATTGATGCTCATATATCAAACAGTGACTTTAAAAAAACATGCATCTGAGCTGGTGAGAACATATTTCAACCTAATGGTCTCCTTCACATTGAGCCCTAACTTGAAAGTTGAAACATGATGACCATGACATTGATCTTGTGTTTTTTGCTATTGTGTTTAAGCCTCATTAGATGCATCCCCACGTTACATTGCAGCTGAATTTTCGGGTGTGTGTACATACAACCTGTGAGAACACAAGCTATTCCATCTCCGTGTTGTTGGATTACTTGTTACCAAAAAGCAATACACCTTATACTGTGAGGCACCCAATATTTCCCCAGAAGTGTGTATTCAAGATCAGCAGTATTTTTTTCCCAATTTCATTTCCAATAAAAATATTTAATTCACTTCATATTAACTAACCAAATACCCGTCTTGCATATTTGCTACACACCATAAATGGAGGCAGACATTTCTGATACGGACACCCAGGGACTGACACCACCCTACAACTCGACGTACCACAGAATGAAGACCTAAGAGCCCGCAGTGCACGTGTCAGCTTGGTGCTGAGTAACCCGCGCAGGGTAACATGTTGCGCGCGAGCACGCACACATTCCCTCTGAAAGTGGCCAAAAGCAAACCGGCCGAGTGTGGCGTTCGGGTGTGAGTCAGGGTTCAGCTTGTTCTGGTGCAGAAGCGGGCGGAGAGCGAGAGTGTACTGCTGACGTGGACAGCGGCATCATTCACGCTGGTTTTCGCGTAAGCGGACTGGTTTCGGGATGGAGGTGTGACGGTACGGGCGACAGAACGTTGTGAGCGGAGATCTCGGTATAGTGATGGCTCACAGACTGCGCTAGACAGCAGAAACACTGCGCCTTTCCCCACACACTGCATCGCATTCACGCTGATAATGCAAATGTGCATGTCATACACGCGTCGTCAGACACTCCGACTACAGCAAGGCACGGCTGTTAGGAACGGGCCGTCGTATTCACCTGATGTGAACCTTAGAAAGCCCCTCTGGAATGATCTGGATCAGTGAGAGTCTCAAGAGATCTATGTATCAAGTGCCCTAGAATTATGTGCCAGGCAATTTTATGACCAAGGAATATTTTTTAACGAATCTGCATTTTCCTTATTAAGCAACACTGCAGCCAAAAACATTCGTAGCACCTCTCCTGCCTCTCAGTATATATCACAGTAAAATTTAATAAGCTATTCATTTCCTGTTGGTCTAAGCAAGCCAAGTTTTTTTGACCCACTGCTTACAGCCTCTCCATTAACCACAACATTAAATCACTCATTTGTTTTCCTCCATTAGAAGCTACAGAAATAAAAATGATTAGTCAGAACAGTTTCCTCAGAAATGAATGAGTACAACAGTACTTGCTGCACTGTTGAGGGGGAGGAATAATCAAGCAGATCGCAATTCCTGCCTACATTTACCAGATTAAACAAACAGGGACCTGACGTCAGTCTTGACATTAAAGTGCACATTCACCACAAATGTCAGACTTCCACTGACAGAATATACTGATGAGTGACAGTTACTACCATCACCAAGCAGTCAAGTTTTCAATTTATACTTGGAATTTATTCCAAACCAACCCTGACGTAGCTGAAACTGGGTTTTGCTTTAACATTTTTACTTTTATTTTATTTAAAAATTTTGCAAAATTAAAATGTACTTTATTCACAATTGATAAGACAACATTAGTGACATTAGTAAGCATTTTATTATGCAATTTCTCAAGCCACAACCACATCTGTGATATTATTATACTGCTGCTAATGTAATTCTATCCAAAGAATGCCTCCTTTTGCTAACACAGGCAACCCTGCACACTCAGTTTACTATTATTAATTCCACATTAATTTTAACTTATTCTGGTGTCTGCTAAGGTGAATTTCTGTGCATTTGGGGATGTACTTTCACACTCACAATTAAACTAAATCTCTCTGATCCAACTGATCTTCTCCATATTGTTGGCTGAAACATTTGTCTTCCTGATTTTAACCACAGACATATCCACACACATTCAAATTTAAGTGTCTGAAAGAACGTGTGTTCAATGACAGCAACTACTACTCTCCCAAACAGGACACCGAACCAGTTCAGTTGTGCACCCCCCTACAATTAGACCACAATACTCAATACATATTGCAAGAAGGCAACTAAATGTGTATTTTGACCAATACCCAAGAACAGGCAGGAAGCTGCTCTGAGAAGGTTTGACTGACCGAATTCCTGGAGCTGTCCCCGCTGTCTTCATCCCCCGAAGCTCTGTCTTCACCCTCCTCCATCCGGTTCACGTCATCCTCCCCGTAGCCGGCCGACACCAGCCCCCCATGGCCCTCTGAAACACAGCACATCCTGTCAGTACTCACACTGGCTGGATTCAATCAGAGAACACTGCAGTGATACCCAACAGACTGTGATAACAAGATCAATACCGTTTGCAGAACATTTTTTATTATACTGTAACCAGAAACAAACTAATGGCATAAAAGGTGACACCTGGCAAGTCCATTGCGGCAATGGTTCAGTTACTGGCTCATTACTCAGGCACGCTGTCAAGGGCCAATGTACATTGCTTTAACCAGTCCACCACTTCCATCACAGCCTCCCTTACCAACAAGGTGTCGTACCTGTAGGAGTAGCTGAATGAATCAGGCCTGAAAAAGAGCTAGTAACCAAGACGACATCCTTAATAGCTAGCTACCTTCGGTTAGCTATGTTCGGTTGCTAATTATCCTTTAGTAACTCAACGACTTAGCTAAGCGCGCCAGGATTTAAATATTTTGTTTACCATGTTGCTTCAGTGAGGGAGACCGAGAGCAACGTAACCTTCAGCAATGATCTGCAACTGAGTGATGGGTCAAAGCCTGCGTAAAAGCAGTGTTTGTGTCAAACCAACAAGATGTGTGCAGAACAGCATCTATGAACAACAGAATCCACATTAACCGTACGTAGAGAAGAAGGACCTTCTTGGGCCAAAAATGGTTCATTTAGCTAAAATATCACAGGCAAGATTTTCTCTAACTCCTGTCTCCTGTTGTGAAACTAAAAGCATGCCATAACAAGGTCCGGCCACAATACAACACCACCTTTAATTTTCTTTATACTTATGATTCCATAACTTACAACCGCCTTTAATACAACATATGGATCAAGTATTTTTCCTTCTGAGAGTTACATTAGACATTTCGTAAAGTCCTAGATAGCTAATTTTGCATGAGCAGGCTAGTTAGCCAAGTTAGCCAACTACGTGCAAGAATCATTTGACATACCGTTACCTAACAAGCTAACAATGAACAACATCTGTAGCTTAGCCTTCTAGCTAGACAGAGTAAAGATTTTGGAAAGATTAAGCAGGTAGCTAACCATAACCTAGTTAAATAGGAAAATTTTCTGGGTTGAGGCAATGCTTAGCCAGGTGTTCCGCTTGCTAACGCAGCTGGTGTCAGGACTGCAGTTTGATACGATGTGCGAGGCCAAATTCCGACTGTACAGATTAATATCGAACACAGACAAACACAAAACACTTAAAATATTGTTCTACCAACATGGCAAAAAAGTAGGGCTCAATTCCTACCTGTATCCTCAGTTTCTGCATCGGAATCATTGTCTGATTCGTAAACCGCCAACGAAGACAGGGGAACATTCTTCTTTCCGCTCGCCATTGCTGTTTGAGTCGCACAATTTCTGTGTCACTTTACGACAGGATTGTGATTGCAGCTGGGTAGTGTGCGCATGCTTAAGGGACAAGCTATGATGACGCATCAAGAAAACCATACGTCCGTGAACCAGTGTGTAGAAAGTAGTTAAGTCCGGTAGTGGTGTGTGAAAATAACAAGCCGTAGCTAACTGTAAATACAGTTGCATGTGGATACAACTGATAAAAAAAAGTTCAGGGCCACATTCTCTCACATTAACTTTATTGGATTAATGGAGTATATTTATATTGGCATTCTTGTTGTGAAGCGACTCACAGTTGGCCAACAGTTGACTCAGATAAATAATCAATCATTGCATTTATATAAAACAGAAGTTTTCGAAGACATCACTCCTGGTATAATTTAATATCATTTTTAATTGTCACAAGCTTTTGTACTGTATATTGAATTCATTCCTGCATACTGTTTATCCACCGAGCAGAGTATATGAAGTTTCTATGTTTAAAAGTATCAAACAGTGAGCAAAAACCCCCAGAGAGAGAAAGAGTACTTGTCTGTGCAATTAGGTTTGTACACCAGTCTGTCCTTGATCTTATCGCATTCTGTTACGCAACGTAACCACTTCTGAACAATGTGAATTAATAAAAACATATATTTACAAGTTAAAAACAGATTATCAACAGTAGATGGTGGAGCTGCAAGGCTGGATTATGGACCGGGCCAGTGGGGCCAGTGTCCCAGGGCCTCGGACAGCCAGGGGGCCTCCAAGCCTCAGGCCTCGCGTGTTGCGTGGCCCAAGACTTCAGAAGGAAGTTGAACACCAGGGCCCTCAGTGCGCACAGTGCAAGCTGACCACTAGGTCCCTGGGTGCCTATAGCGTGAGCTAACCACTAGGGCTCCCCAGACCCCTCAGCGCTTACAATATGAGGGCCCCCGGGCCCCTTGGTGTTTAAAATGTGAGCTTGTCACTAGGGCCCCCCAGACGCCTCAGTGCTTACAATGTGAGGACCCCTTGGTGTTTAAAGAGAGAGCTGACCTCTAGGGCCCCTGGGCCCCTCGGCACCTACAGTGTGAGGGTCCCTGGGCCCCTCCACGCTTAAAAATGAGCTGCGGAGTAGCATGTGCCAAACACGTTTCAGCTCATTGTCACTTAGTGTCAATAGAGTCACACCTTGTCAGACAGCTAGATTTTGATGATCTAGTGGATGATTCTGCAAGGAGGAAGGCAAGAAAGACACCAATATAGGAAAAGGTCTCCAAAAGACATGTGCCCCGGGGCCTCACGGGACCATGATCCAGCCCTGTGGAGCTGGCTATATAACATGCTGTGATGAATATGAATGCCATCTTCAGTCAAGTGTGTTTATTGTCATGCTCTGAAATTGCGGGGTTGTCACTCACTATAACCTGGTTAAGCTCTTTGAAGCCTTGGGTTTGCTGATTGAGGTAGAATGCACTCCCCCTGTCACATCTGTTCATCGTTGTTTTGGGACTGATTGTTTGTCCTCAGATTGTGGTAGACCCGGATTTTGATTATTCTTATATAAATGATTGACTTTGAGTTCATTAGTTGTGTCCTTTACTGTCCACAATGAAATTATTCTCAGTCTTAACTTGCAGAATAAATATTCACTCTCTTTTTGTTACAGTGAATCTGTGGTCTTCTGTAAGGGGAGTGTGACTTGGGGATTGATCTGGATATGGTCTCCATAAATTATTCTAAAAGCCATGTTCATGTGTGAGCAGATGACATTACTGAAGTAATTTCAGTATTCAGAAATATGAATATGGATAATCAGACACTGTGGAGAATTCCTGAGTCATTTTGTATGTAATAGACTGGACACTGCTTTTGTTAGGGAACCACTCCTGTGTGTTGACTCTTCGCTGAATGAATTTACACAGAACTGAGTGTACATCTTTTCGTTTTAATTATATGGAAATCTTTTTTGTAAACTGATGTGACACCTTCAATAGCAAGTAAAACACCATTTACACAAACATTTTCATAACATTTTGGCCTGTTAGTGCCAGCAGAGGTCTGACAGCACAGCTCAAAGGAATGAATGCGGGGTCTTGTGTATTGGTTTAGGATACTCTTCGTCAATAAGCATGCATTTGGTCACCTGAGCAGAAAACACAACATGTTCAGGCTGATCTTCATATTTCTGGACCTTTAGGTAGATTCCCAATGTAGTCGGTTTATACAATTCAAAAGTCACTGCTGAGTAACTGACGCAGCTTTGTTCAGCTCTCAGGAGGAAATTGCAGGTGCAATCAGGTATTTAGAGCACCCTGTTCCTGTCCTTCTTGCTCTTGCTGCCAGAGCAGCAGCATCCATACACCAAGGCATAGAGCACCAGGGCCAGGAACCCTGCCAGGAAGGCTGCTATGACAACCGCTCCACCCAGGGCCCAGGGTTCCACCCTCATTCGATGCAACGCCCACTCTGCCCAGTCTTGCGCTGTGCCATCCGGACCAGGTGACTCTGGCACACTAGAGAGAGGGGGGAGGGGGTGGGCACTGTCACACAAATCATTCAATATGTTTGATTTATATGATTTACACAAAAATGATCAACTATAGAATGTTTAGTCCCATATTGAGTGGTTACTCCAGTCAACAGTAGTTTTTACAGTGCAGAGTGATTTAAATGTATGCAGTACGAAGCCCCCAAAATATTTTTCTGCATTTCTGAGGTCATCCATGATCATATGGGATTTTAAACAATATTACTTTCATAAAGTTGAAACTATTTCAGAGAAAAATTCAGCAATATAGAGCTGGACAAATATCATGTAATTACTCAGTTAAATTGAGTACAAAATAAAGTATGCAAAAAGAGACATTTTCATCCTAGATTGGTAGTTTTACACTTAACAGATGTGCTATGTTGCATAACAGTGTAGCAGTTCCAATAAAATCATTTTCCATATTACTACAGTTGATTAAAAACTATGAGGACTGTGCACTGAAAGATGGGAGGATGAAGGAGAAAGGAGATGCACTTATTTCTTATGTCGTGCTACCAATTAATTTGCCTATTTAAAGTAATTTGGAACATTTGCTGAGGACCACCTACACTCATAGCCTTCCTGACTGGGAACCCATAACTTAAGCAGTGGTGCTACACTTATGCTGCCACTCCCTGGAAATTAGGAAATGCTAGAAGGGTCACTAAGAGACTAACTTGCTAATCTCTCTTAGATTTGATTCCAGGCGAAAAGCACGAAAGGGTATCTTTTGTTGGAGTTCTGACCGTGTTTGCATATATATCTATATACATGTGACTGGGAGAATTGTCTCTCAGTGGAGCCTCTTCAGAGTCACTCTGCACAAATGCAGGAGTCTGGATATGGATAAGTGTATTTGAAGTATATTCTGTTTCCTTTCCTTGTTTGTTATTTACTTTGTCATGTCGCCATAATATCACAGGGGTGAAAGCTCATGTTTGAAAGAGTAACTTGAGTGCTTTTACATGAGTGAAAACATGGCAAAAGCAAATGCAAAAACTAGCTGGTTTAGTAACTGTTACATAGCATTTCTGGTTTAAGCAATATATGATCTAAGAGAGATACTGTTTTCTGCTTTAATAATCCAGTTTGTTTTGTTATTTGCACTTATAAAACACACAAAAACACCAGTATACCTCTAAAAGCACACTGCCTACTTTCCTAGAAACAAACCTTTTTTAGAATGGGTAAAAATGAATTACTAAAACAGGTGCTGGGTCTGTCACTCACCTCTCCAGGGCCATGTCTGACGTGTTCTGTGAGTGCTGCGTGCCGTGTACGCGGAAGGTGAAGGGAGAGGAGGCTGGCCACACAGCCCTGTAGTTCACACGCAGTGCACGGGCTGGTACAAACCCCACTGCTGCATTCCACCCTTTCACCGGCCTGGTAGTGCTGAGAGGGCTGTTCTCTTTAGAAACCCAGATTTCCTGTGGAGCCTGCTGCGATCACTGCTGGGCCCAGCTGTGCACGGTCTCCTGGGTCGGGACTCACAGTGAGTCTGAAGGCCTGGTCAGTGGGGAGGTGTATATGTTCTGACTGTGTGCGTTTCTGTCGTGCAGCAAGTAAGGGGACTCGGGTTAATGTTTACTGATAATATTGACATGGGAGAGGCTTGGCTGTGTTGTGTAGTGTGATAATGAAGGGGGAAAACATGTACGTTGTACAGTCTAACACAATGGACAGCAGGAGCCTTTGTGTTTGCTTATGCTATCAAACTTGTTTTTTATGCATTTTTTTAGCATTGGAGTGACTCGGACACCTGGCCACTGTGATTCAAAGGATTTGTATATGTATGAGTGCAATTTTTCTGTGTTTACCTTTTTCCTTCAAACATTTACTAAGAAAGCTGTTTCAAAATACAGCATTTTACAAGTTACATTATGATATGATTACAAATATAAGTGACATCAAGTGACATATAAATCATTGACATACACAATCTTGTACATATATTTAGAATGTTGTAACACAGAAGAGCAGAAAAATAAGCCTTTTGTTGTTAAATGTAGTACCATTTTATTTGCACTTAGTAAACACAGTGTAAAGCTATATCAATGTACATTTTTATACCATTACTCAAAACAGTTTAGAGGAACTTCTGACAAGCAAAATGTAATCAAATAAACACATACTAACAAACACATTTATTCACAAATAAAATATGTAAAGGAGATAAATCAGGGAAATATCACTTAGGCCAAGCAGGTACCACAAAATTGTAGTGCTATTTTACAACCAATACCGTACAGCAGGCCTGGGAGAGTCTGGTCAAGTCGTGCTGTACCTTATGTGTGACTCCCTCTCTTAAAAAGGGCGAAAGTGCAGCTTATGTGCAGCGAAGCCATATAGTTCTCTTTATTTGTGCAGCAGCATCCATTGTGTTGTGCTGGTATATATCACGGTCTTGGTGGTGGCAGGGTGCTGATAATCAGATGTCTTTCACCTTTGTTAAAATTGTTGCTTGTAATAAAACCAGGCCTTTTGCTAACTCTCTCTCTCCCAATTTTGTCTTCTTCCCTGATCAGCCCTAATATTTGGCAGCATTTTACATAGCAGGCACTTTTTGGGACACCATAATCCTTCATATCAGCTCATTTGTGTTGCAGTTCTTGTTTGAGGATATTTGCAGAAATTGGCAGTGTTTTTTCTGGTATGTGCAGTTGATTTTTCCAAAGTTTTTTTGGAGGTTCCTCAGGCTGTCATTTCACCTATGTACAGTAGAGGGCAGACACAGCCCTCCTGAAACTTTTTATTTCTTCTGGACTGAATGCATCATTTGGTTTTGGAGCTTGAAAGCCTGGAAATATGTTTCCATGAATAGTTTGGGATGAAACCAGAGAGGGTTTTCAAAGTCCGCAGACAGAAACAGAACCCCAGTTAAAGGCTGAAGATTTAAGGATTCTACCACAGTATTCTTCCCACATTTCACTGCATTTATCCATTGTCTTCCATCACCCACACGCCGGTCCTGCTGGTACTATTCCTCTCTCAAGCACTATAGAGGTGCAGTTCTTGAAAGCCCTGTAGTTTGGCATCCTCTTCCAGTTCCTGTACACAGACTGTTCATGTGTGTTTTCAGGGAGAAGTGGTGGTTTAGTACTTCCTCTGCATATATAACTGTAAATTCCTCAACAGAGTCTTGCCACAGTCCTCATGAACATACACTCGAATGCACATACATACGCAAACACACACTCACATAGATAAGCAAGCATACACAAGCACACAGATCCCGGTGGTGGTGGTGGGGGTGGGGTGGGGGGGAGCTCTGCATCACCTCTTGGGGCGCGGGCGCTCATCCTTCAAAGCGGGTGTAAGGGCTGCACACGGGAGGCTTGGTACTTCGGTTTGCCACAGCAGCAGCAGTGCACGCAGGATAGCACGATCATGAGCAAGAAGGTGGCTGCAAGAAAACAGAGAAGAGGGCCTTTTCTCACTGTGTCATTGTTTATGTAATACATGCAAGGCCTCTGACCTTGGAAAGTTACATGGAGGTGTCCTTTGAAATGCGGTAATGTTTCAGGGAATGTTACTTGTCATCCTCAGTTATTTCAGTGAGCACTACTGTGACAGTATCATGTACAAATTTGTGAGCTTGAAATTCAGCAATGTCAACGCCCACCCTCCGTTCCTCCTCCTCCCTGACCAGGACCCTGCACTCTGACCCTCCCCCATCTGCTCACCGATGAAGAGTACCAGGACGAGGAAGGCTCCCAGCTCCAGGGGGTTGGCGTTGGGAAGGCCCTGTAGCTTTGTCCACACCTTGTGCAGCAATTCCAGCACTTCCTCCCTTGCATCCATGTTGGATTTATGAAGCGGTAACACACAGGCAGACGAGACTAGTCTTCAGCTGCTGTCCTGTTCTGTTTTCGCAGCCCTGCTGGTGGAGGAGACACACAGATGCACACATGCTCACATGAACCCTCTTTCAGGACAGCAAGCTCTTCCCTCTTCTGGGCCAATTTGGATCCAACTATTTCTTTTTTATTTATCCTTTGTCTTTGTTCATTTTGACTCTGATACAGACAGATAGATGCAAAAATGTATGCAAAAAGTAACAGTTGGTCACATTTGTTTTAACACTGTGTCTTGGAGTTTGTTCAATTCAATTTGAATGATAAAACTTGAAATACATCCAATTGCTGAGCTGTGGTAGTCTGACACCCAGACATAGATGTGAAAGACACACTCATTCTTGTATGTGATGCCACATGGCGTGCACCACATGGTGTGCTCCTGTCTGGTACCCGGGTGATACTGATTACGGTTTAACTGCACCAACTTGTACCAACTAAGCAGAAATACATCTTATCTCAGACTGGTGGTTATTGCTTCCTGGAGTCAATGGTGTGAAGTATCTTGACAGAAGCAGCAACTGGTAGATGCTGTGCAATGACTGAATTTGCACTGGCTACAGGGCCTGTTGGAGTGTGTATGTAAAAGTTCTGGCCATATTGTATATAACTATCAGTGTGTGTGTGTGTGGAGGTGTATGCATATGCATAGGGAATGAGCATATGCATGCATGTAACTGATGCAGGATTAATCAACAAAGTTGCATAACAAAGCCTATATTAAAGTCTAACTGAAGAGTTAAGTAAGCCTTTATTTGGGCATACAGTTTAGGACATCTCTTACGTGGCAGGGCATCGGTTCTAGATTGCAACGTACTGTAGCGTAATTTTAAACCTGTTGCACTATTTCAGGATTGGCATTTTGGTGAGTCTCGTCATTACAGCAGCTGTGAAGTGACTCCCTGTACCAGCCTGGCACTAGTCAGTGTGAATAATGTGGTGGGTGGATCACTGGCAGCCAATTTACAGTAGAGAGAAACACCCACTATCCAACCAGACTTCCATCGCTGTTGACGTCTAGCAGCATAAAACAGATCCCTGCGTCCAGGTCTGAGGGTAAAGCTGCAAGGTGTTTTCTCATGGCAAATCCGTTGCAATCTCTGCTTTTAATTTTTCGGTAGCATTACCATATGCTGTAAAGCGCCACATAAGGTCCCAGCAGTGGGGTTAGAAGCTTTCCTGTCCCTTATTCTGAGGCAGGGGCCTTGCTTTCTCAGAGCTGGGCTTGCATGGCGGTGACAGAGGGCCTCTTGCACTACTGTGCCACAGATTTGGCCCGGCAGTAGTGGGTGATGCAGTGGGAGTAAAACTGGAGCTCTGCTAAAAGTTTTCACACTTATAATTCACCCTTGTTTTTTATGTACCAGAGCAGAATTACATCGGAAATGTTCATCAAGTATTTCCACCAAATTTTTTGTTTGTTGTTCTGGTTCCACGGTGTGCGTCTGGCGCTGTGCCGTGTGTTAGTGTTGTGGAATGTGTAAAATGTGATGCTGTAAGCAAGCCTTTCAAACAGCAAAGGCACCTTGTTTTGTCTGTGCCTCACGGCTCTGCCCGCTGTGTGCATTTGTTTGTAGAGTGTGTGACCTAAGGTGGAAAATATGTTTCGGTTGTTTTTCTCAAAGCCTAGTTCCCAATTGTCTGTGCTGCCTTTTTTACATGTTTCAGGTGTGCCTGAGTCATGATTTTGTGTTTGTCCTGAGTTGCTCCATAGGTGCATGGTGCTGTATGGTGTTTGTTTTTGTGTGTGAGTGTGTGTGTGTGTGCGCGCAGGGAGGGGCCTGGGCGTAGGGGCCTCGCCAGCTGATTGTCACAGTGGAACTCCTCGGGGCGATGGCATGTGAGAGCCACCTGCCAGAGCAGCTGAGAAGAATGCCTGGCCTCTGCTCTTTTTCCCCTCTCCCTCTATCTCTCCTTCCCTCTCTTCCCCCCTACCCCCCTCCCCAGCTCCTTTGTTATTCAGAGAGTTACACAGAGAGCAGCCCCCGAAGGCAGAAATGTGCAAATCTCTTATACCGCATTCACTAAAAACAAACCCTACTCACTTACTGTTTTTGTGTCTTACTTGACATTGTTTCTGATTGTTTCAAAGGTCTGTCATTTGCGGTGCAAAATTACTTATTCAGCTTTCTACTATAGAGTATCACCATACTCTCTCACACACACGCACACATGCACACTGTCACATTCAACAAGATTTTAATTAGCACCAGGCTGATATTTACACCGCAGCTTAAGAGATTGCGCAACATATCTAAAATACAACCAGGCAGTTCGGAGCTGATGACAAGCACTGAAACTGCCATAACACAAAAAATTCTTACCTTTTGTGCCTCTTTTCTGTGTTAGTTGTTGTTAGAGAATGGTGACAAAGTCAGTTGCAACAGCTTCACTCAGTGCAGGATTTGAGTTGTTTTGTTGTCAGCAGAGGTCTGCAGTCAACTGACGATTCACGAAAACAAGTTTCAAAGACAAAAACTGCCATTGGCTCAGTGTGAGTTGGGATCAGTTCAGCTTGGTTTTAAGAGACTTTCCAGCTCAGTTTCTCTCCCTCAGTCACCTCCCCCTCCTTGTGTTCGTCTCCTTCTCTTCTGCTGTCTTTTTCTTCTTCGATCTACTTCTTCTACTTAAGAATAAGACTGTGGCAAATTCATACAGCTGATCTGATCTGTGCCACAGGTATTCTAGAAAATGTATGATCTGCCAATGGTCATGGTCCCTGTGCTGTCCAATGAATAGAAATTTGCTTGGCTCTGTAATCTTATTTCACTTCTTTATCTTTTCTTCACACTCCTAAGTAGTGCCTCATTCTGTACTATACTCTGTGCTCTCTCTCTCTCTCTCTCTCTCTCTCTCTCTCTCTCTCTCTCTCTCTAGCAGCCAGCTGCTCCTGACGGTCTGCCTCCTTTTTTTTGTTTCTGGTCACCGTGGAGACTGGGTTTCCTTTTACAGCAGGCATGGGGAGGGTGGGGGGAGTGTGAGTGCGTATATATGCGTGCTTCAGAGGTGGCTGGTCCGATTGGCTGCCAGCTGACACTTAAAAATTCCTCTGTGTGTGTTAATGTGTGTCTGTCTCGGGGAAAGAAACTCAGAAGAAAACTCTTTTGTCTCATGTCACTTCCAGTTTCCCACAGCATGATAGCGCAATCAGTTTTTTTGTTGCAGAAGTGTAGGGCCTATAGATGGTCAACAAGTTCAGAAACCATGAAAAAACCAAGCTCAAGAGTGATTCTGATCTGATATTTTTAAGTTTTTTATCTGGGGAGAACAGTAAAGCAGAATATAAATCTTCCCCTTTTGTTCCATCTGCTCTGGAGTGGTGTTGTGACAATAAAGCAGAACTACAGAGAATGGGACAGTGTAAGCTAGTGGCTTTTCAGTCAATTGTTTTGTTTTTGTTTCTCTACCTGAAAAAATGGATCCCATCACTGAATGCAGGAAGTGTAGAGTTTCCTTCTGTCCTCTCTAATGCGGGCTCTGCTAATGGGACTGCTCTGTACACACACAGGGGAAGGCTCCTAATGAAGGGGAAGTATCAGCTGTGTGTGTGTGTGCGGGTGGAGGAGGGGGGCTGGGGCAGAGGGTGGGGGTGGTTGTGGTTTATATGAGCGCTGGAAAAAAAAGGGGGTGATTGAAAAAGGAGGTTGAACATTCCAACATTGTAAAAGAATGTAAATGCTAAATAGGTACTGTAGGTTAGTGAGTGAATTAACAGGAAGGACAAAAAGCAACATGGGCTGGAATTCTTGCAGATGAATGGATTACTCTCGTCATTGTCCTAGAGTAATTCCTTTGAAATGTCTCCCACAGATTTAATCAATAGAGGAAAACAGTGGCCCAGTTTCATTCATTCCTCAGGCTATACCTTCAGGTTACCTGAAATTAGGCGAATCTGGAATATCAACGCCACATTGTAACAGCTTTTGTACACCAAATGGCAGTTTTCGCTGAGTTGAAAAAAAAAAAGCTCATTCCATGATGTGTTCCACAGCGCCCACACTGTCCTCACTGGACAATCTCTCTATTGCACAATCACCCAGCTTCCTGTTCTTTCCTCGGTCATTTTAGTCTCTTTCTGTAGAAATCCATCCAGTGCTCATAGATCAACCCCAGGAACTCATAAAGAATCCTCCTCACAGCATGGATATATGGTGTGAAAGTAATTCCTGTAATTAACACATTGTTGTTCAATATTTTAAACAAATATTACAAAAAGTAATATTTGGCTATTAAGGTATGCATGGGCTTGTTTATGGCTTGGTGATGTTCCTGACACCTTCATAGAATTCTGTACAAATAATCCTACAGCCGCTTCCTGTCTTCCCTCATCAAATCAGTGTCACTCTCTAAAAATAAGACTGGTGTGAATCTGTAAATGTCAGGAGCAAAAAAAGAGTGTTTGTAATTATGTAGTCACCCGCGTAGTGTAGGCTGCATTTCACACCTCTGTTGCTCACAGTGTCTCTCAATTAAATTCTGAACCATGGGCTGACCAGCTCAATGACAGGAAAGGGTAACTAAAAGCCTTTGTTTTTACCAGATTGACAAACATAATTAACAAACATATCCACAGTTGCAGTGAACTTGGTAATATCACAGAGTACCATAAAAGAGTGGTGTTCCATCTAAATTAAAATATAATGTACAACACCCTGCTGAATGGAATTTTATACACTGCAGCCTGCACAAAATAAACGATTACTTTTGTCCTATATACATTTAAAGCTCATTCTTGACTTTAGTGTAGGAAAGAGTAAAGTTTAGTATAGACTTACAAATATCTATCCTGTCATATGTTACCTTGACTGTTGATATCCTAATTTCTTTATTTTCCTTACTGTAAAGTATTCTGTGACAAATTCCTTGAGGGTAGCAAAGATAGCAAAGATGTGTTATTTCAAATAAAATTCTATTGATGGATGGATAGATGGATGGATTTCATATCCTATCTACCTATAACTGCACCTACATCCCATGTGGTCATTGAATGAACTTTACAGGCTATCCTGTCCTTTGAGTAATAAGTCACACAATGTTGAACGATTTCAGTTCACAGGAAAATACACATAAATTTTGCACGCTATAACAAACAAATATGATAGTACTATGAATATGTGTGTATTTATACAATTTTCTTTTCATATGATCAGACATATACAAGACAAGGACAGCAGTTTTATTGTAGGGTAGATAGCCACCATATGCTTCTTTGAATAGCTCAGCTCCAGCTTGCGCTGTATAAACCACAGCCCGCTCCTGTAATCCGAAACTTCCTGAACCTCTGATATTGTCAGGCACGTTTAGCAGCCCTGCTCTGGAGGAGCGATCTGGGGAGTATGCGTTCTGTAGGAGCTGGAGGGGTGTGTGTGGGAGAGGCGGGGGGTGGGGGAGGATAAAGGCTGTCTTTGTGCAGGTGGCAGTGGTCTTGGGCTGGGCTCCACAATGCTCCTCTGTGTGTAAGGTCTGGCCCATGTTCTAATCTGTCCTGCTTTCCATGACAGTGCCAAGGCCACAGGGTCTCCAGCACACACAGTGCCCACATTTTCACCCCATATGTCCTCAGTTCACTCAGTGTAGTCTGTATCCCAAAGTGAGGCCATTTCTCCATCTCCAAGTGCTTATGGGATCGGGGACCAGACTCCACTGGGTCATTCCAAAAGCAGTCCAGGCAGTCCCAGTAACACAACAAGGCTTCATTGACCATTATTGGCTCAGACCCTGGATATAAGAAATACTTGCCTGCTGGAGCACTGCCCCTTCTACAGGACAGTGTTAATGTTTGAGAAGTTATTTGATACATTGCTGATATTCTGTTTGATGATGATAGAGTACATTAATGACAACACCGCGAAGCAATTCTGAAATCTCATAATCTTTTGATAAACTCCATATCTGTCCAAAAGAAATGAAATGTATCTCCTATCTCCTACACTTCCTTACTGGATTAGCTTCAGCGTGGTTTGTGAGATCACGACGCCTTCATCAATGAAGCATCGCTCTTCCCTTCGGACTGCATGGGAGACCTGTGAAGCGCCACGTCTGCTCTGAGTCACACGCTTAGCCCACTGGCGGGGAGGACGAATTATGGACACTTCCTGTCTCTACTGCAGGGGCACCTATGGTGGATACACGGTGAAGGGGGTGTCATTTGGCAAGAGGAGAGCTTAATTCAAAACAGCTACTCTTCCAGAACACGAAACAGCTGTGATGCTAAGACTCGGTAACAACAACAACATCTTGAGCGCATCAGAGGGGTTTTGCAATACGAAGGAGTGCTTCTGCAACAAAAGAAAATTGGTAGTTTTTTCCTGCCTTTGCAATGATGGGAAACATGTGTTGCTCAGTTTAATAGTATCTCTCCCCCTCAGAGCACCCTTGAATCACAGCGGTATAGTGACTGATAGTAAGGAATAGTCCTGGGTGAATACCTCGCCCCTCACAGTTAATGGAAAATACAGGTGGTATCTATATTCTGTACTCTCCCATACAGTGGAATTTGGAAATCCAGACTGCAGTTTTAAACAGGCTAAATATTCATTCAATTTAATATTTGAAGTCTGTATTTAAGTCATGGTTCCTAATGTAAACCCACAGTTTTCTTACATGTCTTTTGCAAAATGAAGACATGTTATGCCTCATAAATGCTGTTTATATTATGATAGCTGTCGATTACACATATGAGATTAGTAGGTCTACGTCAGGCTTGGGCATTATTCACCTTAATGTTAGGAGTTTGGTCAGTTCGACTGACGCAGATGTTGTTGTATTATCTGAAACCTGGCTAACTAAATCCGTTCTTGATAGGGAAGTTTGCATTGACGGCCATAATGTGTATCGAGCTGATCGGCCATGGAAAGGTGGCGGTGTTGCTATTTACATCAAATGCAAATTTCATGTTAACTTAATTCGTTCTGACTCCTTGACCAAACAATTCGAGTTCCTGGCCCTAAATCTTGAAGTTTCTAAAGGTCATTTTATTACTGTGGTTGGGTGTTACAGCCCCCCATCTGCAACACATGACTCTCTGTCCTCAATGTTTAATTTTTTGTCTCAGTTGCACTACAATGAAATTGTTGTGGTTGGGGATCTAAACTGGGACTGGTTGATGCCTGTGTCAGATGCTTTTAAAAGACAATGTGATTCTATAAATCTGACACAAATAATTAATTCACCTACTAGGCATAACCCCAAATGTCCTGAGAAACCTTCTCTTATTGATTTAATTTTAACAAATATTCCTTTTAAATATTCTGCTTTTGGCATTTTTCCCAATGATGTAAGTGATCACTGTGTTATAGCAGCTATCAGAGTCAAGGTCCCCAAGTGCAAACCTCGTTTTGTGCAAAGAAGGAATATGAAGGTATTTGTCGAGCAGGGCTTTTTGCATGATTTATTTTATTTTGACTGACACAGAACTGCCCTGAGTGATGAAGTTGAATTGGCCTGGATTTTTTTTCAGGACAACTTTTTAAAAATTCTGAATAAGCATGCTCCCATTCGTAAGTATAGAATTAAGGGGCGAGACAACTCCTGGTTCACAACGGAGCTCTCGAGTATGCTCCATGAACATAACACAGCCTGGGCAAAGGCAAGGAAGTCTGGTGCTCAGGCTGATTGGCTTATCTTTAGACAGTTAAGAAATAAATGTACGTCTCTTATTAGGAAGGCCAAATCTGAGTTTCATCTATCTGTAACTACAGAAAACTTAAACAATCCACAGAAATTCCAGAAAACAATTAAATCTTTATCAGCCTGTGATAACTCTAATAATCTACCTTCCTCTATAGTCAAGGACTCTGTTACTGTGTCTGATAGATCAGAAATGTTGAACTCTTTTAATGAGCATTTTATATCCTCTGGGTTTTATCCTCTGGGTTTCTGTCATGACTTCCCCTGTTGTGGAACCTGAGATCTGTGTTGACAATGCTGCTCGTGTTGATCAAATATTTTGTTTTACTCCCTTTTCTGTTGCTGAGGTTCACAAAGCCCTAAAGCACTTGAACCCTCACAAACCGGCTGGCCTGGATCACCTGGAATGAGGTTTCCTAAAATTAGCAGCAGACTATATAGCTGAACCTCTGACACATATTTTCAATCTTACTTTGGTTTCTAATAAATTCCCTAAGGTCTGGAAGGCTGCTTATGTTCTCCCTCCATTAAAAGGGGGCGATCCTACACTGTTGTTAGTTACCAGATTAAGGAGTATTTATATACAAATGATATTTTATCTAAATATCAGTCAGGGTTTAGAAAAAGCCATGACACTGTAACTGCTGCCATGAAAGTGGTAAATGACATAATAGAAGCTCAGGATAATAAGCAGCATTGTGTGTCTCTATTTATTGATTTATCAAAGGCATTTGATACTGTGGATCACGACGTTTTGAAGCAACACCTTTTTAACATTGGGTTCTCCAATCATACAATGAGTTGGTTTGTCAATTACCTTACAGAGAGGACTCAGTGTGCACAGTTTGATGGCCTTACATCTAACGTACTTACAGTTAGTAAGGGAGTCCCACAGGGTTCAGTTCTAGGTCCACTTTTATGTACAATTTATATTAATTGTTTGGGATCAAATGTAAATAATGCAAATTTACATTTCTATGCTGATGACACTGTGCTCTCACAGTAAAAAAGGCTGTGGAGTACCTGCAAGCTGCTTTTAATTTAGTGCAGGCTCAGCTTTGTCAATTGAAGCTTTTCTTAAATCCAGATAAAACTAAAATCATGTTTTTTTCAAAAGAATGTCTGTAAATAGGAGTATTGTAACTTTTCAAGGTAAAGAAATTGAAGCTGTTACCACCTACAAATATTTACGAATTTTAATTGATGACCACCTCTCTTTTAAGCCTCATATTCAACACCTGTATCAAAAGCTTAAGTTAAAATTTGGGTTTTATTTTAGGAACAAAACTTGTGTTTCTTTTGGTGCCAGGCAGAGATTGGTTGCTATAACTTTTATGCCCATTCTTGATTATGGTGATTTGTTATATATGAATGCCTCACGTCAATGTCTTCATATGTTGGATACTGTTTATCATGGGGCTTTGAGGTTCATTACTAATTGTAGAGCCCTCACTCATCATTGTACATTATATTCCAAAGTCAATTGGTCTGCTCTGTCTATAAGAAGACTTAATCACCGGAATGTTTTTATTTATAAGGCCATTTTGGGAAAACTTCCCTCTTATTTATGTAATTATATGGGTTATATTATTATATATAGGGTAAGGTCTCAAGCTTCTTTGCCTTTGGCTGTTCCTAAAGTTCGCACCGAGTTTGGCAAGAAGGCCTTCATGTATTCTGCACCCTTTGCCTGGAATGGCCTGCTAAAAGAGTTAAAACCTTAGGACTGTCATGCTTAGTGAATTTAAAGCTATTGCTAAGAGTTTGGAAACAGAGTCTATTGGGAATTGCAAATGTTTGTAAGCTGGAAATTGATTGCTTTCGCACTTGGTTGTATTTTGCACTTTCTATTTGTCCTTCGTTTTTTTGTGTATTTTTTATGCTTATGTTGTCTTGTTTTGTCTGAAACTTTATGTTATGCTTTTCTTGGCCAGGTCTCTCTTGTAAAAGAGATTTTAATCTCAATGGGACAAACCTGGTGAAATAAAGGTTAAATGAATAAATAAATAAATAAATAGTATTGACTGGAGCAACTTCCATTATGTCAACAAGACTACAGCTCAAGAAGCAAATGTTGGTTGGTTGGTTTTGTGGCTGAGCACAGATGAACCCTCTAGCCCACCAGATTGCACTGGGAGGAGTGAGAGACTCCCAGGCTGAGTGACCATGAACAGACCAAGCACAAAGCTGCATGCTAGCAGGAGGGCTAGAGCCAGTCTTTTGTATGAAGATGTTAAATTCAGTTCAGACACATAAAATTAGTAGTGTACAAAGCGGGGTGTACAGATAAGCTCTGACAACATGCTGAGATAGTTTGTTGTGCATGGTTTGTAAGTCTCCTCTCCTTCCACATCTTAGTTAAGAACATCGTTTCTGAAATTTGTATTAATGAAAGTACATGTATAGAGCTGATGATATTCTCTTCTCAAGATAGTTGTTCAGTGGTGAAATACAATCTGCTGCAAGGAAAGTAGTGCAGATTATGCAAGGTAGTGTAAGAATTCTAACTTGTAGAGTCACTCACACTAAAGTGATTCCAGCAAAGAAATGTTCTATTCTCAAGCAAAATAATACAAAATACAGCATAGATATACACTGCGTACTGAAAGCCAGCTCAAATACAAGAAAGCTCAAGTCAGTCCTTACTCCTCATAAGGCCCTCCCCAGCAAAGGACTGTTGTGTGCAGGTAATTTTTGCAATTTAAAAAGGTGATCTCCTGGGGTCTGGCTGAGTTTCAAACTGGTCTTGGCAGGTCTTTGTCCTGCATTTGTGGGTGTACAATTGGCCGGTGCACACATTGTATTTGCTTTTTGCAGGTACTGTATTGTTTTGCACACTCATACGCTGTCACTGGCGGATTGAGAAGAGCAGTGAGATAGACCATGGGTGGGGCTGCTGAGTCTGGGGAATAGGACACACCTGTGCTATGTTAGGGAATAAGGGTGTGGGTGAAGTAAATAGGCGTGCCTGGGAAACGTAGCGAGAGAGAGCAAGGAGTGAAGACAGCTGACTCGTTCTGAGAATCTGTCTGTGTTCAGAGTGTGGCAGCGCTTTTGTTGATGTGGATTTTTCTTATGTCACCGAGGTGTGTGTTTTATGCTAGTCTGTGAAATGGCAACAGCGTTGAGTGGCTGAGGATCCAAAGAGCGGCTCCATGATGACCTCAGCTTAGGAAGAAGAAAAGAGCCGCACCAGAGCAGTAGAACCTGAATTCTGGAGGGACAACGGAATTCAGCACTCAGTCCCCACCGGTTAGGAGAGTGCAGTCAACTGTGTCGTGGTGGGATGTGCATGTGACTCACCCTGCGTTACCGTGACTTTGCTCCCGAGGCGCGGCGTTTTCCACCTTGACAGATTCAGTCTCTTCAACATCAGCCGTGGCGGGACAGAAGTCCTGGAGCGGCCGAGACGGATTACACAGTGGGCTGCAGGGGGACTGCAGGCTTCCTTAACTTTTCTTTAATTTTTTTGTTTTTAATTTTTTTTTTTTTGAGATCGTAGTTAAGCTCAGCATTATAGCATGGGCCCTCTCACCCATATTTCTGTGTTTAGCTTGTGTCTGTATGTTTCATATGTTTAGATGTGGTACCAGAGTAGTGAGGAAGGGAGGGTCCCAGAAGCCAGGGCGGGGTGCTGTCTTTAGTGTGATGTGGCTGCTGTGGGGAAGACCATACCGAGTACAGTGCTGTGAATTCTAACAGGGTGTGAACACTTAACTGCAGGGGTGCTCCTCATGCAGGAAAAAGGGATCCGGTGGGCAGACAGGCAAGATGGAGAAAAGTACAGACCGTTGGTTTGATGTGTGAAATGAATGTATGCCATATTGGATGAATTGTGGAATAAAGTGCATTTGCATTTTTATTTGCCTTGTCCTAGTACTGCTCAATGGGCGAGGTGGAAATCTATGGAAACAAGAGGGGAAATAGAACAGGGTGTGGCGTGGGGAAGGTCAGTTAATGCCAAGAACACTTTCACACAAACTTGCATTGATATGCACACGGGCTCACACACACACACACACGCACGCACGCATGCATGCACACACACACACACATTCTTACTTAAAATATGTGCTTCACCCTGACTCCCTGACACGCTGTGGTTACTGCCTCACCACATCCACCGATATTTTTGTGTACACTGCTAGCAGAAAGATTTGCCATAAAACGTCCAAAGAACAGATTTAGAGCCTGTTTTAAGTGGCTTGACAAAATGCTCCAAAATTCAAAACCAAAGATCTATTTGCTCATTTAAGGCAACTACATTGACTAGTACATGACCTGTACATACACATGGAATAGCATCCTGTAATATGCATTTACTCATCTTTCCATTAGCATGGCTCTCTTGATATAGACAGATAGATCAGAATAATTAATTTTACTTAAGTTATAGCAGTCTGTGTTTGTTTTATTTGTTGCTAGTGTTAGTTTTGGCAGTGTGATATAAAAGACAGAGCAAAAGTCACCCTGCCCTAAATGTTATCTCATCCTGTCAGGAGATGCTGACTGACTATTAGTGCAGGCAACTAAACAACTTCCTCACATCTGCTTCAAAACACTGGTATTAGCCTGCTGAGCAGTGCGGGGAATGGCTCTTCAGTCGAGCATCAGACCCTAAACACCAGCCAGAGCACTGCACTCATCTGGACTTTTGGCTGTGTCCTCCCTGCTCCCCACCCCACCAAAACTTTGCATCCCTCTTCAGTAGTGTCTGTCTTGGCCTCTGTGTGGAGAAACGAGCTTCCTGTTGTTGTCAGAACAGTGGGGACGCTGTCCATCTTCCATCGCAGACTTAAGACCCACCTTTTAAGGCTACATCTCAGTCCCCTCTACCCCAGCATGATCTTTCATTCCCCTTATGTGTAATTATATATGTGGGGGTTTACTTCATGGTATGTGTTATCATTGTATTTGGATTGGCATAGTCCTTTTGCTGTGTAGATTGCATTGCATTAGCATGTTTCTCTGAGCATGCACTTGTAATCTCATCACTGTGTTTGGCATTGAGGCTTGTTTATATGTGGTTAGTTGTTTCTACAGCTTTTCATACCACTTTATTAAATGCACTTTGTAAGTTGCTTTAGATAGGAACATCTGCTAAATGACAATAATATAAGGTAATGTAACTAGTACACAAATTATTTTTCATTTGTTTGTTAATTTAGTGGACTCTCTTGCTCAGAGCAACTCAAGAGACACTTGTAATGCTCAAGGACCCATGTATGTAGAGACACACACTTGCATTAATTCCACAAAGCACTATAAAACACGTGTCCCTTTCTGTGACAAAGGGAAAGGATTTTACCCATAATCCTCTTAGGAGAATAACCAAGAGGTTTACGCATCTTTGACGTTTGTGCTTTCAATCACAATAATTCTCTCTAAAACTACACACAGGATACTACATTCATTGTCCAAAGTGCAGTAAGTACTAACTTGCAAAAATATCCATACTTTTTTTTTCTTTAAAGGTCTCAGTGCAGACAGAAGCAAGTCTTAAAGAAGATATTAGACTGACACCTTGTGGCAGACAGCAAATATTACACTGAAACATAAAATGTCCAGTGATGAGGTTGAGTTGTGCAACAGAGAACTACATAACCAAACCCATGAGCTGAGTTGTTGTTTTGGCATTAGTGTAGATGTTAAAAAGGTGTGTGTGTGTGTCTGTGTGTGTGTGTGTGTGCGCACGCGTGCACGCATCTGCCATGAAATTTTATCACTGAAAACAGAAATAATGAAACCCACCAACAAAAGAACTGCATGGACTTTAGTCATCTACAGTCATAAATGAAACATAATTCTCCATATCCCAGATATAGTGACATAATGCATTGAATTTCAATGGCTGTGTCACATAACCAAGACTTTTTAATTAAAGGAATATTTTAACATGATCCATTAAAAATATAAGTTAACTTTTCCACAATTCTCAACATTGGCGCAAAATGCTATGAATCATCTGAAAATTTTGATTAGAATACACATTTAGGCACAAGTTACATACTCTCCTTCTTTATGCATTCAGACAGTTAACTACATACAAACTACAGAGGCGGTTTGTCTGAAGCCACAATTTCCAGTAGTCACAAGTGGCTCAGTTATTTAAGATGCAGAGTGCAGACCGAGCCCTGCCATCCAAGACATCCACGGTCAGAGTCTGAGCTGTGTCATGAGAGGACATTGACTGACAGACTGCTGAGGCAGAAAATAAGTGCCTCTGTTCCATCAGAGTTTGATTGGGTCAAGTCAGCCACGATCCCTTCAGCACACTGCTGATGTCAGTGGGGGCTCCTCTATTTGGCGTTTGCCCTCCTGTGGTGCACTGTGGGACTTGTAGTATGAAATAAAAGCTGTTGGCAAGTGTATTGGAGGATTGCATACAGTATGTCATGCTTCACATTTCCTGTGTGAGAGGAGATCTTCCTGTGAGCTTCAGGTGAAATTGTGTTTGATGTATATGGATTTTTGGTTTGGTCCTGTGTGTTCTATATTTTCCCATGTGAAACTGTTTCTCACTACATGTTTTTCTTGGCTTTTTTAAAACAGCTGTTACTCATCCTCTTACCTTACCTTCTCCAAACATTACTTACATTAGAAAAGGGCTCCCAAATAGCTAAGTGTTCAAGGTGAGCTCTGTGGCCTGGCATTCAATCCCTGCCATGATATCATCATTGTCTGTTTTGTGATGGTCTTAATTACTACTGCTTTTAATCTTATTAAATTTTCTGAAACTGGCTTGAAAAGAATAGAATGTATCAATGCACATACATGCTTGTTTTCAATAAGTCAGAAACAAAGTGTGGCTCGGCAGGTGCTTCTTTCTTTACCATAATTATTATAATTACTATAATAGAGTCAGACTATCATATCCCATTGTCTTCTTGAAATAAAGATTCATTATATTAGGGAACCCTTTTTTACATTATAAATCTGTTGAGTAGACTATTATGAAGCAAGAGTGGCTGATCTCCAAAACAAACAGCTATTATATAATAAAATATAATATAAATATAATTATATAATACCATAATAAAACTCACTCATATTGATATGATTACCAGTATGTAGGACTGTATGTTTTAATGACAAAAATAATTCTATAAACAGTACCACCTAGCGATGTGTTTGAGTAATGAGAAAATAACGTAAAATATACTGGGCTGCAGGTCTGTAGTTGGCCTAACTTTGGCACAAGAGCAAAGGCTACTTGGTTATTATGGTAGACGCACTATATAATGGTTTTGAAGTTGCTCAATAATAGCAGCTTGTTAGTATTATAATTTAATACATTATATACATGTTGTATCAAGAACAACAATAATATATAGCAGCCACAATTGCAGAAAATATGCATCACCCTGAAAAACTATGTTAAAATAAAACTAAATAAAAGTGAAAGCATGGTACATAGTAACAATGATCAATAAAAGCAACATGGCCTTAAATCAAAGTGTTTATATGGAGTTTAGCAATGATCCATAACAGCAATAACTTGCAGCATACTACCATGTTAACAGTGGCAAACACAGATGTGGAGGAGGTGCACTTATGTCAGAATTAAATTTAAAATAACATTTGGTTTTGTAATGCCTTATGTCGATATCTCAACTACAACAGGTATATAAAGCATTATGTTCAAGTTTTTTTTTTTTGATGTAATACTTTTTACACTAGGTAATCTCAAGGACCCTACTAGCTGGCAGCTGTCTGAAGGCCCAGACTTGGGGACTATTTAATATTTACCAAACTCTACTTTCTGTGACTGTGTTATGGATCACTGCAAGGGATTTCAATAAGTAACCAGTTAAGGCACTTACCATGCAATGCAAGATAAAGTAGTCATCACCTTGTTTGCCCCTAGGCTACCGCTATGCAGCATCTGTTAACCACTGTTAAGTGACAGTTTCCCCTATTGTTGCTATTGTACAGTAAAACCTGGAAATATCCTGGAACACTGGAAATATCCTATTAACACTGGAAATACCTATGTTAATAGCCATTGCCTTGCCTTGCATTCATAAACTGTATTAAGCAGCACTTATCAAAGGAAAATGATAGCTTTTAATCCCTCTCTGGTCACATGTTCTCATACAATATATGTTTTGTGTCTGAGTATGGGTCTGCACTGTAACATTAATGATTTTGATATAAATATGAATTAATAGTTCTGATATTTACTTAGAAGGAAAATATTATTCCTTGCAGTAGACCCCCAGGGCAACAAACCAATGTGCAGGCTACATATACTGTCCAAGAGAGTGATTTTGCTCCATCAGGCTCTCCGTAGGGGTGGACGAATGATTGCCACTCTCCAACTGTAAAAGAGGAGGGGGGATTCAGTATCTGCCACGTCGGTAGCTACAGAGAGCGCTGCTTGGGAGAGCGTGAAGATGAGAGATGGGAACACCACAATGAAGGCGAAGGGAGATATCGGATGCCAGAATCATCTGTAAACAATAACACGGACCGGCTTCGACGCGCTATTAAGACAGCAGAAAATAATTGTCCCTGTCCAATGTGCATTACATCTTAAATGTCAATTTTCTCACATCTTAGAAGACAGCAGATGGATGGAAAATATTTGTGTTAAAAATGACAGACAGCACTGTTACTGAAAATCTCATTAGTTATACTGTCTAATCTAACTGAGATTAATATTTTGAATGTCAAATCTTAGCAAGTTTAATGTATCCCTGTCTGCAATTGACATCGATGCGAATAACAGCTGTAGTCCTCACGAAAGAAGTTGTCATGAATATAGTCTAAAAACTCCCGATTTAGCAGACTAGAGTCCTTTGTTTTCTTCTGCATGATACGGTTTATTTGAATTCGACAAGTTAAGGATTGAGACTTTGGAAGACAAGGATCAGGATTTTTTGCTGAGGAGGATGATTTGAGAGTCGGGGAGAGCAGCACCATTGTAGTGCCTCGCTCACTGTTGGAAGTGCTCCTCCTCCGAGCAGCGGTAGCGGGACAGTAGTTGTGCGTGTGTTCGTGTGGTTGGTTTGCGTGTTGCTTCCTAGGGCGCCGGGTCTCGATGCTTAGTGCAGGCAGAATGGAAGAATTTGTAACAGAGGAAGAGGAGCCATGGTACGACCAGCAAGACCTGGAGCAGGGTGAGTAAAACAAACGGCGTGAACATCGGCCTCTCGCGTCTCCGCTCTCTATTGTACTCCTGCGCGCACTGGTCCCTGAATGTTCAGTGGGCTTGATTGTGCTCTTCAAACAAAGGGGTTTTCTGTCCTAAATGTTTGTAACGAGAATGCGAATTGGATGAAAGATGCTTTCAGTTCCTGTAAAACATTCTATGCACCAAATGTAAACATGACGTTACTGTTTTATCAAACAAAGCGGTGGCTTTGTATAAAGACAGTGACAAGCAAGGCCGTGCAACTGGAATCGTAGCTACCGAACTGCCTGTCAAATGCATCTCACAGTGTTGCAAACATGTAGCGGTAACACCGTAGGCACCACGGAAAAGGTAAAGAAATGTTTAAACAGACAGGTTGCAAATAACGAGGGCCATAGTAGCAAACGATGGTGGTTATTGCGACAAATTAGCTGTTTTTTT
Organism: Megalops atlanticus; assembly: GCA_019176425.1. NCBI lineage: Eukaryota > Metazoa > Chordata > Actinopteri > Elopiformes > Megalopidae > Megalops > Megalops atlanticus. The sequence goes on along the minus strand of CM032875.1, from coordinate 21,672,082 downwards.
TCCTTTTGTGTTGCAACGTAGGCTCCAGTACATCAAGAAGATATCACCCCCGAATTGTCTGAAAGCTTCGATCGCTCCCATTTCTGCATCAATTTATTGTGCGCGTTTGTTCCTCTGTCCCTTATCTGTTCAGTTGTAATTCCAGCTAGTTAACTGAGTCGGTGTGCCACGTTATTTATTAACAATAGTTACCTGGTACGTTAGGCAGAATCTGAGTATATGCGAAGTATATCTACATATAAGGCTAACCACAAAGAGGATCCATCATGATGCAAAGTTAAGCCTTTGTGAAATCCAGTCATCATCACCTCCGGGAGAAGGAATTCAGGATCGTAGTCTATTCCCACTCTCGCGCGCAGACTGTAGCTCCACTTTTAAGAATAGACTACTTTGCCCTTGAGCACAGGGAAGCTGCGGGGTCTCTACCTGTGGCCACATCAAGTAGCACCACAAAATCTGTAAGAACAGAAGCTATACCTGCAAATATCGCTGGACACTTCTATTAGAAAGACTTGCATAGCAGCATAATTCTAAGAACTGAGCCGTTTGTTTGGCACTCTGCTAATTCGAACGCTGTTGCCAGCTTCGCTACTTTGAATTTGTGCAGTATGAAAGGAAGCACACACATGTTGTACTGAGTTTTTAATGGTGTAAGTGTGAGTACCCAGAGAGACTCTGTTTCAAAGTGCGGAGTTTGACTTGTCAAGGTGAATGTGGAGCCCTTCAGTTGTCTGCTGCAGCTTAGGATCTGCAGTTCATGTTCTTTGCTTGAATACAGTGCATGTTTCCCCTGTCTGTGGGAGCTTTATTCTAAGCCATGTCCAATACTAGGATTCACTTGTCAAACAGCCTTAGTGCACTTCAGCCGTGGAACCACTTCTTCATATCCCTCTTTCCTTTTTTCATATCCATCCATCCCATCCTGGTCTTTTTGGGCCAATTACTCTAATCTTTGCCAAGGGCCCTGAGCAGCTGATGTGCACTGGACCTCATGCTGTGATTCATCACTAGGAGAGAGAGAGAGAGGGCAGGACTGAGAAAGTAGGAGAGAAGAGATTGAGGGAGTGAGAGCAGGGGACAAGAGCAAGAAAAGAACTCAATTTCTCTCTCTTATGGTGTCAGTTATCTTATGCCTATTGTACAGGCAATGTTTCCGGCCCCTGTGTTGGAAAGTGCTGACCAGACAGAGTGCCTGACACTATGATGTGCCAGCAATGGCTGAGGAAATACACTGTTGGAATCATGCCACTGGTGAAGAGGAGAAGAGAAAATCAGAATAGGCACAAAGCCAGGGTTGGGTTTGGCATTGAACAGGCAATGAGCAAGGTGAGGTAGAGCGCAAAAGTGGCCAAAGACTCCCGTAATCTGTCCTGGAAGTGTAGCATACGTGGAACTTGGAATGGGGAATTCCTGAACTGGGATTCCTGCAGAAGAGAAAGGACAGGAGTAGAAATCTTGGAACAGTAGATGGTATTTAGAGATGTTCCTTTGAATTTTTCTAAATTTGGGACAAAACCTTGGGAAGATCCAGTGCAGTCACATTATGCTCATGGCTGGCTGTTCATACTGCTCACAGTGCAGGTTGGAGGTACATTTCTACAGGGATTTGTCACTAAGTGCCATCCACTTAAACTGCTGTGCCTGCTTGCCATTAATTTTGGTATTGATTCACAAATCAGTCCAAAGCTGTCCAAAAATGGGTGTTGCTTTCACCATTTCAAGAACTTGCAGCTGGCTTATTTTGAATAATGCAACTGAGTTAAATCATGTTCTATATTTTTTATTTTCAACCCCGAGCAATTGTGCAGACAGAATGTGCTGTAGTTAAATGTAATGTATTTCAAAGAAAGAGATATGGTTGAAGATATTTACATTACAGCCGTAGGTGTAGTTGAGAATTTATTTGTTGTACTAAAGCTGTCAAGACCTGCACCGACCCAAACCCAAATGCTGAGCACAGAAAATGGCCCAACCCAGCTTCAGCCCGTCCCCAGTAGCTGGGACCCATGGGGCTGGCTTAAGGCCGATAACATGGAGTGAGTGCCTCTGCTTGTCTTGCAGTACACAGGACTCTGCACCATTACAGGCAGATGCCAAGAGCACTGTACTCACAGGGTCACTCTACTGAATGAAACAGCAGGAAAAAGAAGATGGGGGAGAGTTTAGTCTTGCAATAAAAGCATTCTTGAAAAGATTACGTTGTTAACACAGTATGCAAACCTGTGCGTTTTCAGGCTCAGGGATGTTTAACAAAATTATTTCCTGTCACACAGATTGATGTTTAGGAAAGCCCATATACGATATTGATTAATGCAACTCAATTAGCGTGCTCCCTCTTGTGCGCTGGTACTCCTCTGTTTGTGGTATTGTGCATACATATGAAGGGGTTTAGCCATCCACCCTGGCTGTGTCAACTTCACATTTGATGTGTGCTCAGTTTGTTAGCTCCGTTTCCCTGCAGGCAGACTGGAGCTGCGCACATGGTGTGAACTGCACTTGACGCCAAGAGCAATTGCAACGCAGAAACTAATAAAAAGCAAGGATGGTTTGTGCCCAAAGGGGTCATTTGTTCCAGATACTGAGTGTGAGTTTAAGGTTTTCCAATCACCAGTCCAGTTTGCAGTGCAGAGACCGGGGCATTAAAGCTGGGGGACTTGACAGTGCATTGGGGTGACTGTGACACTGTGATTGTGGCGTCCAGAAGTCTGGGCTATGGTAGCATTAAGCCTGGGATGATCTGATTAAAGGACCCAGACAATGTCTCTGATTCTCAGACAGGGATTTTAGATTTGAGGGGAGGGGTGGTGGGCAGGCTGGCTGCTAGAGAAAATGGCCACAGCCGACGACTAGAATCTCTGGCTCTATGGCTTACATGTGGGACACGTCCCCTTTCACTCTAAATCCTATTATTGGTTGTGTGCGGTGGGTGTGCGTGCATGCATGCATGTGTGTTTGTGTGTGCATGCATGCATGTGTCTGCATGTATGTGCACATTGCAAGATAAGATAAGATTGAGATAAGATTGCAAGGTAAGATTATGATAGACTTAGTGTAGCATTGTAAAACAACATATTGGTTACTATCCAGGGTCTCACATGAACATCCAGATATCAATGCATAAATGTCTAGTTATTTTTCAGCAGCATTACATTTTACTACACATATCCATGTTCTTACTTGTCTAGATTAGCAGTGCTGTTGTAACAGAGATTTGTGTGCCAAGAGCCTGTAATATTGATTGCAGCCCACCCCCTCACATGTTGATATAGTGCTGTGTTTGATAATTGCACTTGCCACTGTCAGTGAACTTACGGTGTTCCCCAGATCACTGGTTTTTGTCTGTGTTAAAGCTGAACCACATCAGATTCAAGGTTTTTGAACAGCTATAATTGATTGTGTGTCTCTGGAGTGGACTGTGCTGTGTTCTATGGTGGTCCATTCTTTACAGGGTGAGGGGCCCCTTTGCTGTGCTGTGATGTGATTCACCTTTACTGTGAAATGCTTTGTTTGCTGTTCTCCGGTTCTCCCTGCTAGGTGCATGAAGACTGAAGTTTGAGTATGAGTGGATGACTCAGTTTAGGTTGTGGGTTGCAATGTTTGTGAGTTATCGGCATAGACTGATAAGTTACATAATCCAATTCCATATTCAAGGGGAATCCAATCCCATATTCAAGCGGAAGAAGATTTAGAATTGCATTCCAAGCAGATGTATTTCCCAAGGCTACACCAGCTGTGTACTATCACTGCCTCCTCTTAATCTGACTTTCAAACTTCGATTAACTCTCCGTCTTTTTCCTCTCAGAATCAGAGCGCAGTCCTGAATCCAGCGCCTTGAATTATTCTCAACCACCAATGTTACATAACAGAACTCATTTCTAACCAGTGGCAGGAGACTTAGCAGTTCTGTATACGTTGGCGTGCGTGAGTGTGTGCGTCAGTCACGTTCAGTAGCTTGTTTGCTTGAAGATGCTGATGGCAGGTCCTGGGGGGGTGATGGGGGGTGTTGTTTAAATTGCTGCCCAGATACATGCATTCATTTTCAGCTCAGGATTGCATGTAAAGCAAGAAATGTGAAAATGCCACCCTACTTTTGAAGACGAGAAAGGCGTTCAGCAGAGCCGTAAGAGGAGCATTCTGTTTGTTCAGCGCCGCTTCCTCGCCCACAGTTCAGCTCAGCTTTAATTCGATTTCAGATGCTCCGGAGGCTGCATGCAGGCAGTGCTTTGCTCTCTCTGTCTCTCCTCTGCGTCGTCAGAGGCAGCGTGACAGAAGTGTGGAGGGAGGTTTTCACCCTCCGCCTCCCCTGCAAATTCTGTGTACATGCATGCTGTGTGCGCGTGTTAGCCTAAGCGCCGGCAGCGTTTCCCCTGCAGTGCTGACGCCTCACTCTTGATAAAAAATCGCATTTGTGTTTTGTAACAGGGGTCAATGTTTGTGGCCCCCTCCTCTCCCCAGTGTGGATGTACAGCCTCGCAGGTGCAGTACAGTGTGAAACACATTATTATTTATAAATTCTATTATCATCTTTTAAAAAGGCCTTTCATTTACTCCCACGGCTAAGGAGTGGTGCTGCGGCACAGAGCGGGACCCTGGGAATTAATTAAGTCATCCTGTAAGGCTCATATCTGCACTGTAACCAGTGTAGGGAGCTTGGCACAGGCTTGTTTTTTTTCTTCCTCTTCACTTACCTTTAATGGTGGAAAAATGAGGTGGAACAAAGATAATAAACAAATTACCAAACATGGAGAAAAACAAGCACAGATGGAAGCAGTGCTGTAGCAATAGTCCAATTCCAAAATTAATTATACACTTGTTCAAGATGTGTAATTTTTCAGCAAAGATCTCCAGGTCTTTAGTTTTTCTGTTTTGTCTGAGTGCCAAATTATAATTGCAAATGGATGATTGTCTGAATGCCTATGGAGGTCAAGTCATTTCTGGGCAAACGACCCCAAATATATCCTTTCCGGTGACTCTGAATTCGAATCAGTTCATGTTTTTTTGCAAGATTACCATCTCACAGATCATTACAGGTGTGGATTTTTCTGCTAGTGTATTACCTCTCTCCTTAACTTTGTGGAAAAATAAAGAGGTCAGAGTGAGTTCTTCCCTCTTATCAGATTACCACACTTACATGTGTGCTTCTGCAGAGGTAGCAAGTCCACATTTCCACTCCCACTGCAGTGAGAATGAAGAATAAGGGCATGATTGATTGTGTTGCTCCAGTCTTTCCTCTATGTTTCTCTCCTCTAAAAAACAGATTTTAGTACTGAAACTGTCGTCTATGTTTTGCAGTGTAGGCCAGAGGTCAGAAACCAGCACTGACACTATAATGGACTTTGGGTATTGGAGTATTGATCCTGTCTACTTCATAAATTTTGAATATGGAGAAACAGCTTATTGATAGGTTAGCTGGTTAATCCAGTGAACTCTGATTTTTTACCAGTACCTACAGGTGTCTCACAAGATGTCCTGAGCCACATTTTGGGCTTGGACAAATGCATGGATCTGTCAATTTAAGAACCATTGATGGACAAACCATGTTTTTAAAATATACACAGATGGTTTGAAAATGGTCACAACTCAACAGTTTCATGAAATTGATTCCAACCAGACTGTGGACTGGAGACATATTTATTGATTTGTTTTTATTCATGTATTGATCCATCTGTTATTTAGTACCAAACTGTGGCTTACTCCAGTGTTTTGTTTATGTGCTAAAAGGGCTTACCTCACTCCCAGCCATGCTGGTGCCAAAGCATGTGTTTTCAGTACCTTGTGCAAAGGGCTTATATTTTCAGGAGCACTGCAGCCACCATACCCAAGAGTCTTAGGGACTTACGGCATGTTTGTATCACCATCAATCCTTTCTTATGCAGCCTAATGCACACCAATGCTGCAATGCTCATGCAGCAATTCAATGTCACAGATTTAACACTGCCGCTTCTTGAGCCGATCTTTGTTGGGATCACGGCAACCGCCTGTGTTAATCAGACAGAGGATTAAAAATAGAAGCCTGCAGGGGGAATGGGTCGGGGGATTTGCTCCTTTCTCATTCCGTTTCTCCCCGCGGTGCACTGGATGAACTGGTTCATTGCTGAAGGTTTCATCCTAGTTGTAAGAAAAGCGGTTTTCAACATGGCGTGCAGTTGTTTTGCAAGCGCAACTAAAAATAGAGCAATTAAGTGTTCATCCATGTCAAAATTGCATGTAAATGTTGCTTTGGTGATATTTAGTGTTCGAGGTGCAGGATGTAAATCATACACAAAGTGTAATAAAGATGCCTTTCAGAGAGACCCGCTGTTTCTGCTTTATGCTGAGAGACTTCATTTTTTTTAATTATATAACAGCAGCAGTCTTAATCTGATTATGGAATGAGCTGGAAATGCTTTTTCCTGCAATCTGATCAAGAAAGGGAAAGCGCCAGTTGCAAGTTGTGACAAGCTTTAACCCTTTCCCTCTCGTCTCATCCCCTGCTTCTTTTCACCCTCACCTGTCCCTCAGACCTGCACCTGGCGGCGGAGTTGGGAAAGACCCTGCTGGAGCGAAACAAGGAGCTGGAGGACTCCCTGCAGCAGATGTATATCACAAATGAGGAGCAGGTGCAGGAAATTGAGGTAGGGGGTCTGGCGTACGAACACAGTAACAAATGACACTCACTGCTGGCAGCCTGGTGACTGATTAGGAAGGTGGGCTTGTTACCAGGAGGTTGGGGGTTGGCATCCCCATTAGGGATTTGCTGTTGTATTCCTGAGCAAGGTGCTTCACACAAATATGCTTTAATGTTTTGCAGTGTAAATAGATCATATGTACAAATGGAAGCCTTCTGAGCTATGTAGCCTGCCTCTGGTGCCTGATAAGCAAATATGCATGCATGCATGCGTGTGTGTGTGTGTGTGTGTGCGTGCGTGCATGCGTATGTGTGCATGTGTTCGTGCATACATGTGTAAGCGTTGGGGAGATGTTTTTGGATAGACAAAAGCCCGATGTCCTGTTGTGCAGGTCTGTGAGATTTTAAGGTCAAAGTGAAGCATGGGAGGCTATTTCTGTCAGTACCTTCTCTCAAGAGTGAATGACTGATGATGAGGAGAAAGACAGATGAAAGAAAAGACGAGTGGGTCCGTACGTGTGTGCTGCTGAAGCTCAACTGTGATAACAAGCTGTGAATGTGTGCCGCATGTGCTTGTGCTTTGCATATGTTGTATTAATATGCAATAATGCATGGTATAGGTAATTAGTATGAAAATAAGCACCAGTGGTAGATTAAAAGGAAGCTGTTGTTTTCAGTATAGAGATATGCTGAGCCAGCTCCAAGCAGATGCTGATTGTTCAGAATATGGACATGACATCACATTGGTGATAAGCTGATGCAGTAAGTGATGACCTGGAGGTCACTGAAATAAAACACCCAGCTTCAGAAGCTTAAACCCACAGCGTGTACTGTAGGTACTGCAAATAGATTTTGCAAGGGCTCCAAATTTGTGTGTGTGTGTGTATGTGTGTGTGTGTGCGCGCGTGTGTGTGTGTGCGCGTGTGTGTGTGCGCGTACATGTGTGCTTTCACCAGTGCACCAGTATCCTTTCATTGTCAAGTGTCCCTTTAACACAGCTCTGATGGTGCAGGAGGCATTTGGCACGTTATCAGTGGAGACTGCATTACTTTCTCCCGCCTGACCTCTTCTCCTTGACACTCCATTTGGGCAATTAAACTTCACAGCATGCAGGAAGGGGGAGGGGAGGAGAGGAGCAAGCGCTGTTGCATTAAAAGCAAAAATGTTTTCTCTGCATGTGGCGTTAGTGGCCTGAAATGAATGGCTCTACATTTACGGTCACTGTGCCCACTTCCTGATTTCATTAGAAGTGAACATTGTTAAGGGACAAATCGTACTAAACTAGGAATAAGAGGCAGGATGTGGAAACCGAATATTACCTTGAAAGCCATCTTCTCTTGGTTTGCATAACACTGTAAAACCAATAGCAATTATAATTGATCATTAGCTATGCATGGTGCCTAGCCACTGTACCTAGCCCTATGATCTCTGCTGTATTTTAGTCCTGTTAGCTATTTTGTATGAAACCAGCATGTCCTCTGATGTGACCTGTTCATAATTTCATGAATATTGCCACACAGGTTCCTTCTGTCAGTCACTAGTCAAACTTGCAATTTCATCTTTTTTTTAGGATATATTCATATGAATATTTTAATATTTTGGTATTTTGAACCCTTCTAGATCTCTTTAATATGTAATTCATTTTTATTCAGCATGGGGAAATTCTAAACACTCTGCTAAAAAAATCTACAACTGCAGCAGAATTGTAAGGTAAAGCAAGTAAGTCACATATTCTGCTACAGCCTTGACTGGAGTTATTGAAGTTAAATATCCACAGTGATGTCGTAAGTGGTGCATTTATTCATACTGTTCACTCTGAGGGGCTTTATGTTGGTAGAATGTGAATAATTAGAGAAAATATGGATGATTTTGAACTGTCAGTTCAAAAGGCACCTCTTCCAGTTTTCATCTGACTAGTTTAAATGCCTGAAAAGGGACAGTATTTTGTGATTAGATACTATTTGAAAGATACTATCACATAGATACTATATGTGTAGATGAGAAAATATAGAAAATTAGTCTTTCCCAGTACAGCAACATTTATTTAATTATTTAATTGAAAAAACTGATAATCAAGACAGTTAAAGAAATAACAGTGTTGTGTCAGTAAGTTTAGCTACTAGAGGTCAACTACATGGCATTTGCAAGACATTAAGTATATTTTAAAAAATAAAATTGGTCAATTATACATTTTGCCAAATCTTGAGTCATATTTGGAACTTGCTGTAGATTACTCTAGAAACTTATATTCTGAATATAAATTATTGCAAATTGAGGCATAATGGTGTTCTCACACAGAATCAGTGAAAGTGCCTGAATCTGTGAAGCTCTACACAAGTGCAAGTGAGGCCAGTCCTTCACACAAGTAGATTTTTCTTCAAGAATAACCATTTTCCTCACAGGCTTTTGCACTGGTAGGCAATCCTTATATTTTCAAAGCACTACATAGAGTACATGCTTTTAGGTGTGTTGAATTAATCTTTTCTATGTGTCTCTGTGTGAGTTTATGAACGCTCCTTTGCCTCACCCGCAGTACTTGTCGAAGCAGCTAGAGATGCTGCGGGAGATGAACGAGCAGCATGCCAAGGTGTACGAGCAGCTGGATGTGACGGCGCGCGAGCTGGAGCTGACCAATCAGAGCCTGGTGCTGGAGAGCAAGGCCTCGCAGCAGAAGATAGAGAGGTGAGCCTGTAAACGGAGGGGTAACAAACTCGATCCCTTCTCCTAACCTTCTTGCAGCTGTGCTATGTATTTAAAGTATCTCCCTCTGGTGGTTTGGCATGTCCTCTGGATCAGAGCGTCTGCCAAGTAAACAAAGAAATACAAAAATAAATGTTGGGCAGAGCAACATGTTCTGTGATACTGACATCTTTATGTAAGATTAGTCACGTCAGACAATTTCATTGCTGTTTTGAGAGAAGATTTGCATTTATTTCAACTTCTTGAGTGATTTTTACTTAATAAGGCAACCAACGCTGGGAGTGGGTGCATGCAGGGTGACGCTGAAACCCCAAATAACGAAAGGTTTGTTCCTGTTCCTTTTCCTGTGTGGGCTGGCAGGTTGACAGGGACGATTGAGATGCTGCAGGGCCAGGTGGAAGCGCTCACGGTTCAGGTGGAGGAGCTCCGCTCCCTGGAGCAGCTGAGGGTTCGCCGCGAGAAGAGGGAACGACGCAAGACCATCCACTCCTTCCCCTGCCTCAAGGAGCTGTGCACGGCACCCAGGTCAGAACTTTTCGGATCTCCTCAGACCCGCAGATTCAGCTATGGTGAATGACGGTGCTCTGTTCTGTGTTCAGTTCCACTTCCTCCTGTTCACTTACCTTAAGTGGATATGAAAGGGGTCAATCCTCAAATACAACTTAGGACCTTTTGACTTTGAACTTGACAGTAATTTCAGGCTCTGTAAGCGGTAAGTGATGGTGGGGACTGAGGATTTGTTCTACAGATTTGGTGCGTCTCCGACAGGTACGAGGACGGCTTTGTGGTGGGCAGTCCGGGGAGCCCGAGCTCGGAGGTGGACCGGCGGCCGCTGGAGGAGGAGAACGAGCGCCTGCGCGGGTCCTTACTGTCCCTGCGGTCGGCGGTGCGGGCGGAGCGGGGCCAGCGCGAGGGGGCGGAGCGGGAGTGCGCCGCCATCCTGCAGGAGTTCGCCCGCCTGGAGCAGCGGCTGCAGGGCGCGGAGGGCTGGCAGCAGCGCGTGCGGGAGCTGGAGGCCGAGCTGCAGGAGCTGCAGCAGCTGCGCAGGGCCCGCACCTTCCTCATGAGCGGGGAGGACGGGCTGGCGCAGACGCTGCTCAACAGCACCCCGGAGACCGACACCCTGGAGGACGAGGCGGCGCCGGGCGGGGAGGGCGGCGAGGAGGGCGCCGGCGGGCCCCTGCCGGCCTCCAGCCCCGTGCGCAAGAGCTGCAGCGACACGGCCCTGAACGCCATCGTGGCCCGCGACGCGTCGGGCCGCAGGCGGGGCAGCTACGCCCTCCACGCGAACAGCGTGCGCAAGCGCGGCATGTCCATCCTGAGGGAGGTGGACGAGCAGTACCACGCCCTGCTGGAGAAGTACGAGGAGCTGCTGGGGAAGTGCCGGCGCCACGAGGAGAGCCTGCGGCACGCCGAGGTGCAGACGTCCCGCCCCGTCTCCCGAGACCCCTCCATGAAGGACTGCGCCACCCCGGTGCCTCCGCCGACCCCCGTGCAGACCCCCTCCACCCCCGAGGCCCTGGAAGGCATCAGCAAGCAGGTGGAGGCGGTAGACAAGCGCCTGGGCCAGAACACGCCCGAGTACAGGGCGCTCTTTAAGGAGATCTTTTCCCGTCTCCAGAAAACTAAGAGCGACATCAATGCCACCAAAGCCAGCAAAACAAGCAAATGAGCCAATGAATTAGCAACTGAATTAAAAATGGCTGTCCTCCTCTTGTTCGGTGAGGGTAAGGGCGCTTCAGAGAAATACAGAACAAAGGAAGAGATTGGGACAACCTCAAATCTTTTCAAATGTTTCTCGTTCATTTAATTTGTACATTTACCCCAGCCAGTAAGAATCACTGATAAAAATCATTTGCCTGTAATAATCTAAATTTTGGGGACAGTCTATCACAAGTCACCATTAATTGCTTTACTCAAATCAGCCACTTCTAATAACCTACTACAGGGCAGAGATGGTTCTTATAGGGTTATTTCACTGTATTTTAATGACTCCATTTGAATCACTGTTCTCCCTAGCTCATGTAAGTTCATAAACTTTGTACTGTAGGTGCATGGACCCAGTTTGCTACACCCCAAGCCTCTGGCCTATAAGACATTGTCTTTGTTGTCAGACAGTTGTCAACCACACCTCTTTGACTTCCAGTCAAGACCATTCTGACTATTTTTGTACTTGTGGAATGTTTTAATTAAGGTCAACCTTGAGGTATTGAGGGTTTGAAATTAGAATTGGCAAGGGTGCTGCCACCTGTGTGTGTGTGTGTGTGTGTGTGTGTGTGTGAAGGGGAGGGGTACTCACTTTGGAAAGAGTAAAGACAATCGTGTCTGAGAAATACAAAGCAATAATTTAAAGAGTACCATCAAAACTGTGGAAGCAGGCCATTGTGCCTGCAGACATTACTGTATTTTGGTAGAAACATCTGTTCTTGCTTTTGTGTTTTAGATAGTGAATGTTCTCAGTGAATGTCCTCTAATTTCTGTGTGTATGTGTGTGTGTGTGTGTGCGCGTGTGTGTGTGAGTGATGCTACTCTAACTTAAAATCCCACTTGTTTTTGTTTTTGTCTAATGGAAAAATGCCTGGGCAACCCTATATTTCAGGGTGCTCTTTTCTTTGATGGTTCTTGTGAATGGTGGTTGTGTAATATATAATGGAGGCAGGGCTGGATAAACATAAATTAGGTTTTTTCAAATGTTTAAGATCCATTAAAAACCTGTTTTCTTCTCTTAAGAGTCAGCCAATTTGTGAGCTTGATTCCTACAGAACTGGTTTAGTCATAAGAAAAGATTAAATCTGTGGTTTCACTGCCACACTGGCATCATATGTAGACTTGCTGATGCTAACTTGAAGTATAACAAATGAGAATTAAAAAAAACTATTACCAAACAGTATTTTTGAGTTGAGCCTGTTCTGTCAACAGCTGGAGAGATTTATAGTCTAGCTCACAGCCTAACATGTAAACTGTGTCAAAGCCACACTGCAGCTTTGCTTCACTTTATGCAGCATACAGACATTGCTGCCTTTTGCACTGGGTAATTAATCCCAAAACCCAAGTCTATCCTTATTGCAAATGTAATATTCTAACAACTTAATAATGACCAAGAAAACAAGTCAGGAGATTATTTTAGTGTCATGTTTTGAAGACAAAAATAAATGCCAAGATCTGGATTGTCTGCTTGCTCTGCTATTAGGCAGATTTCATCTCTGCCTGCTTATCAGTACTCAAAAGTTGCTACACACTACAGAGCACTGGATCAGTGATGGTTTTGGCTGTACAGAGGAAGTAAGCCTACTGAAGACAGTACAGGGTCTAGTTTTCTCAGGCTGTATTTATTCTCTGTTGGCTCCCTGGGGTGCTGTATTGACATATTTCTCCTATTGCACTTAACAATGCTTGAGGTAATCTCCTTTACTATACAGTACAATTACTAATTTGTGTATTTCTTTGTAATCCTGACATACTTACTATCATAAAAGTATCATATCCTTAGGTACTGGGGCACTGTGTTATTTCAAAGAACTATATATAATTTAATGATAATGTGTCATGGGGGAAACAACCTAACATATTTGCATCTGACCTGTTTTGCTACTGTTTCATTCTCCAGCCTTCTATGTTCTGTTTTGCACATGATGCTTATACATATTGGGTGTCATCTTAGTTTTAGTATCTGACGACATAGGATTTGTCCTTCACAGGATACGCAAAGGTGTATTTGCAAGTGTCGTCAGTTATTTCTTGTTTGACTCTGTCCAAATAAGAATATGTAATGAAATTGTTACATGCATTATACTTTACAGTATGATCTGTCTCTTTTGTCTTATATTCCATTAAAGCACTGAATCCAATGTCCCTGGTGTATTCATTGCAAGACTGAAATCTCTGTAAAACAACAGCATCATGTTAAATATTAAGTGAGTGAATAAATGAAAAGTTGGATGGTTGGTATATGATTAGTGACGGATACCAACAACATTCGCTGCTCATTAACTGGTAACCCTTCAACATTTTACATTTCACACATGGCAAACCACAAACAATGTGCATGGCTTTTGGTGTTGAGTATTTTGGGATTTGCAGATTGCAGCCTAAACTAGAATTACAGAAAGATTACTGAGTGTATTACTTTGTCACTGTAGTGGTGTAGGCTGAGACTGCAGACTGCTGAGACAGAGTTTGGTAAGAATGGGCATGTCTCAAACTGCCCTGCTCAATTCAGTGTTAGTGCGGGACTTTTACAGCATGTTGCTGTTTAGTGTGATTGAACTGTATAAATGAGCAGTTCCACAACTGGCCCATGACAGAGACTGATAGTTATTCAGATGTCTGAGGTGTCAGGTAGGCCGAGAAGCTGCTCATAAATTGGCAAGCCGTTTAAACATTTAATCACTTGAGATCATACAAATTATAAATATCGATAATTCATTTATGTTAGTCATAATTGCAAGTCAACATATCCATCATGTAATCTTGACATTAGTCATCACTAAAGTTCCACTTCAAGATATCTATAATGAAATTATGACTAGTCATAATTCAAGATATCTCTAATTCTACTATGACTAGTCATATTGAAGGAACTTTTACCGGTGTCTTTTATGGAACTTACAATTTGAGATATCTACAATTAATTTATGACTTATCATATTAATTTAAAATGATGTTCTGATTAGTCGAAATTATGCCTCAAGATATCAATAACATATTTCTGTCTAGTTATTATCGTGTTTCAGTTCTATAACTGCATTTAGATACCTTTCATTAAAAACAAACATGTCTTAAATTGAAATTGACAAACCATGATTAAACTGGAGAGACCTAGAATTTATACAGGTGACCCTGTATAAAACCGCGTAAGGTGAGCATATGATGGTATTAAATGATAAAATACATTAATGTTACACATATATTTTATGTATACTTACCAAACTTTTTTACGTTTTCTTTACTGTTCGTCTGCTACGCGCGTTGTCTGCAGTGCTACGCGGTTTCCCGCACAAGGTTGCAAAGCTCCCAAAAAAAATTCCATTTAATTGTTTGATGCCGACCCGCGAAAAATCGAAGCCGCGATGTGGGAGGGTCAGCTGTATTGTGACTTCTCACAACTGAATTAAAGATATCTAAAATGAATGACTAATCAAAATATAATTTTGGCTAGTCAAAATTTGGAGTCGAAATGTGAGGATAGTCAAAATGTGACCAGTGAAAATGTAGACATGACAAGTAAGCTTGAGTGATTAAATGTTAATCACAGAGATAAGAAAATATATACGTTCGGTAAAGTACCAATAAAACTGGTGTAAAATGAGCATGTATTAAATGTGCGTCTTTTTAGTTTACATGTATTACATTACATTTATTCATCTGGCAGACGCTTTTATCCAAAGCGACTTAAACTGAGGTACACTATAACACAAGTAGGCTACACACAGTTTAAGAACAAGTAACGTTGAGAATCCATGGGTGAGTCAATAAGCGAATGTTAAGTGATATGTTCAGGTTTACCTTAAAGAGATGCTGCAGAAAATACAAAAACACATTTAAATTCTATTTAACGTTCAAACGTGGTTACAGTTATCGGTTATCGTTTTGTATCCCGAAAAAGCAACAATATGTCGCATGGACCGCGTGGCCTAATGGATAAGGCGTCTGACTTCGGATCAGAAGATTGAGGGTTCGAGTCCCTTCGTGGTCGTCTTTTGTATTTTTAAAAATGTGTTACATAAAGGCTTATACACGCCTACATAATTTAATTTACTAAAGACAACTTTAATGAAGTTTGGATGTGAAATATAGTTAATTTTACTTAACTAGCTATCTTTGCAGTGTTGCTAGCTAGTTGCTATAAGTGGCCATTCAGCTCTAACTTTAGTAGCCTTTCTAACGTTAGTTTATAAGGACGTTCATAAGAAATGTATGCACAATTATTTGCTATTTATCAAAACCTCTTCGTTGCATCCTCGTTTATCGACTTGTTAGCTAACCTTAATGCTTCCGTTACGCTACTGCTTTCGTTCCGCTTTTTTGTAAGATGTGCCGATTTGACGTGTACATAAAAAGGTAGCAAGCATCGTTTAGTGAATGCTCATGAAAATAAAAATGGAAGACTAATTACAAGTACAAATATATATCGATACAAGACTAACAATGAACGATATAATTAAAAACTGAAACACGTTCCACATACAGCAGAGTGGCGCAGCGGAAGCGTGCTGGGCCCATAACCCAGAGGTCGATGGATCGAAACCATCCTCTGCTAGTGTTTTTACCCTGTTAAAATGAAAGGTAGCTGCATACTCGGATACGCAAAACATCAATCATTGTCGGCTTATTGTTATGAAAACGTAGTTTTTCAGGAAATGCGTTTGCTAAAACCTGTACAGCCCACAGACCAAACAAAACTGTTTTCCCTTCAGTATGTTAAAAAAGAATTATGTCCCATTGTCAAGGTAAGACACGTTTTGTGTCATTTTTGTAGCAAACCATCTTGCAACTGACTGCAAAATGTAAAATGAACCAATGATTATAAGAATAAGTAGATGATGAAAGTTTGATTTCTTTCATCATGTGGATTACAGAAACTACCATCTTGTCTTTGTATATCCACTTAATCATATAACACTGTCACCTCCATGCTCATTGTCCACCTCTGCCTATGTTGTGCTGTGTATACACTCACTGGCCACTTTATTAGGTACACCTTGCTAGTACCGGGTTGGACCCCCTTTTGCCTTCAGAACTGCCTTAATCCTTCGTGGCATAGGTTCAACAAGGTACTGGAAACATTCCTCAGAGAGTTTGGTCCATATTGACATGATAGCATCACGCAGTTGCTGCAGATTTGTCGGCTGCACATCCATGATGCGAATCTCCCGTTCCACCACATCCCAAAGGTGCTCTATTGGATTGAGATCTGGTGACTGTGGAGGCCATTTGAGTACAGTGAACTCATTGTCATGTTCAAGAAACCAGTCTGAGATGATTAAAGCTTTATGACATGGCAAATTATCCTGCTGGAAGTAGGCATCAGAAGATGGGTACACTGTGGTCATAAAGGGATGGACATAGTCAGCAACAATACTCAGGTAGGCTGTGGTTGGATCCATGCTTTCATGTTGTTGACGCCAAATTCTGACCCTACCATCCGAATGTCGCAGCAGAAATCGAGACTCATCAGACCAGGCAACGTTTTCCAATCTTCTATTGTCCAAAGCCTCAGTTTCCTGTTCTTAGACAGGAGTGGCACCCGGTGTGGTCTTCTGCTGCTGTAGCCCATCTGCCTCAAAACAGAGATGCTCTTCTGCATACCTTGGTTGTAGTGAGTGGTTATTTGAGTTACTGTCGCCTTTCTATCATCGAACCAGTCTGGCCATTCTCCTCTGACCTCTGGCATCAACAAGGCATTTTCGCCCACAGAACTGCCGCTCACTGGATATTTTCTCTTTTTTCATTCTCTGTAAACCCTAGAGATGGTTGTGCGTGAAAATCCCAGTAGATCAGCAGTTTCTGAAATACTCAGACCAGCCCGACGTAAAGTCACTTAAATCACCTTTCTTCCCCATTCTGATGCCAGCAGATCGTCTTGACCATGTCTACATGCCTAAATGCATTGAGTTGCTGCCATGTGATTGGCTGATTAGGAATTTGCGTTAACGAACAGTTGGACAGGTGTGCCTAATAAAGTGGCCAGTGAGTGTATAATGACTCTTTGTTTAGTATGAAACACAAGGGAAAGACTCAAGTACACCAGCAACTATGAAACTATTGAAATCCCCTTGTTGCATTATAAAGCTTGTAGATCCTAAACAGACCAAAGTCTCCAAATGTGTTTGAGTGCATTCCCACGTTTAAAAAGAATGTTACTAAAACAACTCAGATGTTCAGTGGTGTCTGTGAATATTCTGGACTGAGATCATTTTTTTCTTCAAGATATCTTCATGGCAGATGACAGATGTACACTGGCAGCTGGTCTGATTTTATTTAACAACAAGGAAAAGTTTATGATTGTCCATCACATTTACTAAACATTCATGATCAAGAAGAGAAGTCTTCCCCTTAATCAAAATCCACTCTTCTGCTCTGTTTTAATGTGGAGTGCATCTTCTTTTGTTTCAGCCTCTCCTGGTTCCTGTGTTCTAGCCTGAACAAAATATAAGCAGGTGAAAACATCTGTCAGATTAAATATCAAATAGTAACTAGGCATTCAATCAAACAGAGGTGTGACATGCAAGGTGTGACAACAATATGAGCCGCAGCATTCTATATGAGCTGAAGGGGCTTGATGGCACATGTGGGGAAACCAAGAAGCTGAGAGCTGTAGTAGTCCCAACAAAGTGCCTGCACAATGCCTAGGTATTGAGCTAGACAGCATATGCAGTGAGAAAAGTACAGATTTTGCAGATATTATAAAGAAAGAATCAAGAGCTCCAGGTGACTGATGCTGTGTTCTCGGTAAAGGACAGTTCCCCAGAACTACACCAAGATTCTTGGCAATCTTGGATCCAGACATCTTTGTGTTATCAAAGCTAAAAGAAAGATTGTTAAGGGGACAGGCCAGAAGATAGATTAATTCTGTTTAGGAGTTTGAGGTACCTACTGCACATCCAACTTGAAATGCCATTGAGGCAAGCTTTAATGCACAAGGCCAGATGTAAATCAGAAGATGGGAAAGACAGAAAAAATGATAGGACTGTTTTCAGCTTTTCCCACTCTGGCATATCCTGGTCAAATGTGACTTTTACAATGACGTGCTTACAACCTTCTTTGTATGGACAGCGTTATTCTCCATGCTTGGTCCGCTGAGCTGACAGGGTGGACAGAACTTTACCTGGCTTGCCGAAGAGCAACATCTTCTGCTGTTGGCTCGTGTGGCTTCTGGTTGACCTTTGAGATGATGTCGCTGATTTTCTGCAAGCAGTCCTCCAGGTTTCTCCGTTGACTGCGGCTAACCTCTGAAGTTACCAGCAACTCTCCTGCTTTGTTGATGCGGTTTTTATTCTTTTGTGGTCAGGAGGGGATAGAAAAAATGTCTGAATAAGATGTATATCAGCAGTACTAGACTGCTAATATGGTATACTGACAAAGTATGTGTTTCAACTGGCAAATCAAGATTCAAAGAGAATATGTATCCTTATCAGTTACTAGGGTCATATTAGAGGATTCAGGAGTGAAAACTAGGGGTTGGTGCAGACATAGAATAAAGAAAAGCTTGTGTGAACACAATAAAATGGCATATGTATTGGTTAAATATCTCCCAGAGTCACTCATGTTATTGATTCCAGTTTCTTGAATTACACAATAGCTAAAACAATTCATTCCTAACATTCTAACTTGGGCTGCTACTATTCTGCATTGTACAGGTATTGATGGTGTCTTACAGGTTTGACATTTACTATATGAATTCTACCCCGGTTCCCTCTCTGCTATTCAAAGGAATTCACTTTAATGCTCACAGCAACGTGCTATAGTGTTCATCTGAATATCGTATCAGAAATATTACCTTAATAAGGATTTTGTTTCGCACCTCCTCCGGAATCCAGTCAGCTGTTTGTACGTGGAATCGGACCTCTGCTTTTGTGTTAACTGTAAAAGAAAAACAGCATATGCCATTATGAGACTTGCTACATTGTTTGCAGCCCCTCGTGGATAATACAAAAACATATAATAAACAAATAATACAAATACAAAATAATACAATATTACAAAATACAAAAGTCCATTAACTTAGTTCCTCCCTGTTTATTTCCCCGTGGTGTTATTCGGCTTGTCGGGGAAAAAAACCCAGTTGGCTATATAGTAAGCTACCTAACTTGTCCTTGTTTGCTACTGTTATGAATGTTATACAAGAAGCTAAATGTAAACAGTGACCATGTTTTGACCTTTATTTACGTGCTGCCCGCCTGGCCCACTGCTGCGACTGTAGGTTACGGTCAGCCGATCTGAACAGGGGACAGAAGGGGAGCATTAGCTAGCCTGCAAGGAAAAACAGCTATATATAAGTAAGATTTCCACCGACCACGTAGAAATAACTTCATATTACATACCAACTGGAATGTTTATCAGTTCGTCCTGCATAAAAGATAAACATCAATCAATATATTTTATTTCAATTTTTTGCTTAACAGCCACCCTTATGCAGAGCAACTTACATAATTAATCATAGGTAACTATTTCACGTTACCCAGGTGGATAGTTAAAACAGTTTGGTCAATCAGTAAGCGTTGTAAACGTAACGTCGTTAACTTTCTTCGTGAACCTAATTAGCTGGATGTGTAACAGCAAAGGTAATGCGCCTTCAAACACCTTGCGAGCCGTATCTGCTGCGAAAGCGCTATATAGATACGTTAACTGACAAACGACAAGCAGTAGCTATCTGAACAATTTACCCGTGCGCAATCCGTCGCCTTAGAGCCATACTTAAATCTATGAATGAGACAAATTTTGCTGAGTCTGTAAGCGCTTTTACAGTTTGTAGTTAACATTCCGTAAAATAAACCCGACAGGTTTGGAACCGGCTCCCCGATAAACCCAGGTACAAATAAATAAGCCCTCCTAACTACAGACGCAGCCATGTTGCACTTCAACTGTTTTACGGCTTGACATGTGGTCAGCTTTTACGACAGTGCATCGGCGTGTTGGTGGGCACTATGGTTGGCGAAATAAAGATTAATTAAAATAGACGAAAGTGCTATGAAAGTCGAAATAAGCAAACAATGATATTAACCAATAATTATATATATGGATATATATGGGATGTGTAAGAGTTCGCTGGCGCAGGCTGGCGGCCACTTCTCTAATGGGCGTCGTTGTTATACGTTAACATTTTAGTCGGTTTTACAGGGCCTTGATAGCCTAATGATACCCAAGATACCGAGTTGCCTCTGTTATATGTCGCCTCATCATTTCAGTAGCGCACTTGTTTTTCCTTTATCAAAACATGAAGGAAAACAAAACGCTTAGGTTCCACCGAGATTTGAACTCGGATCGCTGGATTCAGAGTCCAGAGTGCTAACCATTACACCATGGAACCACACAGCTACGGGTGTATTCTAGTAGTTAAATGTAGTAGTATATAATTCGAGGTGAAGTATAAGACAAATACAAAAAGATATCGCGATAGTTTTTGATTAGTTTATAGTTATATAGATAATATTGCTACTGACCTAACTATAGCTGGTAGCTTCTTGTAGCTAAAAGAAATCATTCACCCCAGATGGGACTCGAACCCACAATCCCTGGCTTAGGAGGCCAGTGCCTTATCCATTAGGCCACTGGGGCTTTTCGCCCAAGCAGTAATCCGCAGCATCATGTTACAGTGCAGATACTCAACCCTTCTTAAATGTGACACTATATGGATGTTTTTTATTGTATTTTATTATAGTCTTCAGCTAGTTAGGTTGTTCTTAAGATACCTTGCCCGCCAAATAAAATCACAAATAAGAGGACCGTTTACTTTGAGGCCAAGGAATTTATCAGCGTACCATTACCGTTTGAGCAATTTCTTTACGATAATCGTATTTGTATGAAACTATCTTCTTAACAACAGACCGAAGCAAGAAGATATAGTTAATGATAAAAAATAAGTCTAAAAAAAATTGGGATTGTTGCTGTACATGTCGTGAACGGAAAAATACTCACATTAAGACACCTGCTTCTATCTGCCTTCGATAGCTCAGTTGGTAGAGCGGAGGACTGTAGAATGATTCATAGCCATCCTTAGGTCGCTGGTTCGAATCCGGCTCGAAGGACAGTGTTTTTTTTTTTTTCTTCTTCTCTTCATACAGTATACATTCATTCTCATTCAAATCTACTAGTATTGGAAGTCTCAGGTAAGCGTAGCTGGTTGCTAAAAAGTTACATAAGATAAAAACGTAACAAACCACGGTATTTTCTCACAATAAAACAAACACTTTACCCACTAAATTGTAAATGAATTGTATCATCACAAACATCTGTAACATTAGCTATTATCTAACTACGAAACAGTAGCCTATATCGTTTTAATGTAACAGCCAGCTGATTTTGAGTAACTGAAATAATCACAAGCAGTATCCACCTATCTTTCTGCGGATTATGGGACGGAGGCCGGTAGGTAGTTTTGAAATTTCACTATTTCCTATGCAAGACAAGTAGAACATGCAATATCATTTTAAAATAACCCTCCTTCTCATCACAACAGTGTAAAAATTTGTTTTCGCGTTATTAATGTAAACTTTAAATCAAGATTCATGATTCGACTTTGTATTCAAAGCAATTAGAATCTCGGTTTATTTCTGGGGTTTCTAAAAGGTGAAAGTCTATAGCAGCTTTCAGAGTATTGCGTTATTGAGGCATAATGAAAAAATGGCTCTTCAAGCCTGTGGGTTACCGACCACAGGGCTAAGTCAAGACATGTTGGCTAATGAGCTGACTAGCTGTTCACAGACATCTATCATCGAGCACATACAGTAAGCTAGCTAAAAAAAACTGCTGCAGATGTTAGCAGTCTTACCAGTGATTTTACCGACAGAAATCGACGAAAGTAACTTAAAAGTTATCGAATTTGTCCTCCACATACCGTAGCATTCGAGAGCGCGGATTTACAACACCCATAGAAGCTCCAGGGAGTTGAATCAATCTGCATGTTGGGAGTTATTAGAATCAATCTGGCCCACTATGTGAAAATATTGGACAACATTAATTCATTCATTCATTGTGAGTAAATCAGCTGTCGTCCTCTACAGACTTCACCATCAGTTTCTTAAATTCACAGTCCCAGTGCTTTGTTGATCACCTATACACGTGTTCTTTGTATCCCTGCATAGCCAAACCCTCATGAATGACTGCTTCACATGAATCCTTAATTGACAACATGTTCACAAGCTCATTATCAAGAATATGTCATCTTGTATGCTGACATATCTGATCACTCCAATAATTATCAATAAAGTAACTTCTAGCCTCTCAGGTATTTCTTGGCCCACTGTTGCAAATGTTTTTTGAAATGTTTTTCATGAAATTTGTTTTCAAGGTTTTTAGCCTGTCATTTCCCTTTAACCCTCGTGCTGTCTTCACTTTCTGTATACTCCCCGTGTCCTCAGGGTCAAAAATGACCCGCCTTCACTAAACCCCTAAAATACAGCAGCTTAATTGAATTTTAAGTCTCAAATCTATTTTGCATGATGAAACAACCTGTCATTCACCACAAACTTTGTGAATATCTGGGTTTTGCCTCTTCACACTGCAGAAAGACTGTATTTAATCAGTGGACACCATTCGTCTTTATTATAACACACCTGTCATAATAAGTACAGGTTAATTATTATTACTATTATTCTTGCTAAAGGTACTGCATAGGTGTAAACATTAATTTTGCAGCAAGAGATGGCACTTATATAGCCTAAGAAAGTAGCAGAAATGTGCAGAAAGTACATATGAATGTATTTTATTGAAGGTGAACAATAACAGTTTTGGCAACACAGTGATACTAAAAAAACACAGAATACTTTTCTCATTTTTAACCACTCCCCCACCCACAAAGTGTACAAACAATAACAATAAATAAGAAGAAAATAAGATAATAAATACAAAACAAAAAATGTAATTTTTACAACAAAAATTTGGCTAAAAAGTTCAATCTTATCTTATCTTAGTAAGCAATTAGAAATGTTTGTTGGAAAATTAGAAAATTTCAAGAAATGTTTGTTTTGTCTGAAATTGTTTTGTTTTGTCTGTGAACTGGAGTCATGTATGGGGTCATTGGAGGGGAGATGCTGCACATGCGCAAGAAAGTTATAGTTTTGTCTGAGTTCAGTCAGTAGCACACATAATCTCAACTTCTCATTGTGTGTGTGTGTATGTGTATGTGTATGTGTGTGTCTGTGTGTGCTTTTGTGTTTTTGTGGTGTGTAAATGACTGTATAACTACCGGGTCAAAAATGACCCCTAGGACAATCTTTGGACCCTTTTTGTGTACAGCTGTCATGGAAATATGAACAAAGGCAATCTTTCACTTTTTCTAATGTTTGGGTCACTGGAGGAAAAGTCATCAAATTTCAAGATGAAAAAAGATGATTTGGGGGTTTTATGTGCCCTTAAATATGGTCTCAGGTCATTTTTGACCCTGAAGACAACACGAGGGTTAAAACAAAAAAGTATCAAAATTATCAAAATCCTGGCTTCCCAGGGGTTTGGGAAAAAAGCCATTACTAAAAATGAGCTATACAAAAATATCACATAAACCCTTCCCCTTTCAATTCCATCAAATATGCCTGTTTGTCTTCAGCCTCAAGAACAACGTTCTCCCGGACTGCTTTCATAACCCTTTGGAATTATATTAATATAAATATTTATTATACATTTGCTGTTCAGGATATCATGCATTTATTTTACTGCCTTTAAAATATTGATAAACAATATATTTTTCTTCTAATAACGCATATTTTTTCTGGCTTCTTTAAACCTAAGGTTCCTCAAACTTTAAATATGATCAAATTTAACATGTGACCAACCATTCTAGATTGAACCGGCATATTTGTTATTCACATTCATGTCTCACTTGGTTTCTAAATAAACTTTTTCATAGACTGGCATGGCAATGGAGTTGCATATATTTCTATGCAGAAGATCTACAAGAAACAAATCCAGTTAACAACAAGGAAGAATAAAATACACATACAGTGCAAGTCAAAGGTTTGGACACACTTTTTTTATTTTTACTATTTTCCACATTTTAGAATAATAATAATAATAATAATAATAATAATAATAATAATAATAATAATAAAGACATAAAACTATGAAATAACAAAAATTCAATTATGCAATGACCAATAAAGTGTGATAAACAAATCAAAACCATCTTATAGTTTAGATTCTTCAAAATAGCCAAAAAACATTTTTTTAATTAAAACTTTGTTTTGAAAGAAATTCATATATAGGCATCAACTTCAAGGTTTATATTTGTCTAAGAAATACATTTCAAGCATGTAAGTGTGTCTTTGGATCAAAATGTCTTTGAATGCATGTTTCCCATCTTAATCAGGTATGTCCAAACTTTTGATTGGTCCTGTAAATAAAGGAATACTGACTTGGAATCTAATGGATAAAATCACACCAGTGTGTTTCCTGTGACATTGTGGAATCCATCATGGAAACTTTGCAGAGAAATGGCCCATGCATGGCTATTTGGACAAGGTGGCTGAAACTGGTGGAAAATCTTACAGGATGTGCAGAGATACTGGTAAGGGAGGAGGAGCACAAATAACCCAGTGATGGTGAATGTGACTGGGAATTGTGTGCCTGCTGGAAGACCTGGTTGGATGAGTTTGGTTTTTCACGACAGGGAGGTAAATCCATACTTAAATCAAGGACATTTCTTGTAACTGTTGAACATTTGTTTTTTGACAAAAATGGAAAATATGTAAAACTAGCATATTGATACGACAACAAATTGTATTTTTTCAGTCAAGCTGCATTACAATTTTTAATATCAGTTTGATGTCTTTTTCCTTAATGAGAGCTCTGAGGTAGTCAAAAGCTAAGCCTCGTGAAGAGTTAAACTGATAAAGGACTGTTTTACTACTACATGAAAATGTTAGTAGGCTACATTTAATTCATTCATGTGTTCAGGGCTGTGAAATTGAATAATCATTAGATTACTTCACGTTCACTTCATGATTCCCCTACAGGACTTCATTAGTTTCGTCCACCAGAATATAGATGTGTGCCTAACATAGCGTGTAGGAGTTCCTGTTGCATACTGCGCAGCAAGGTAAGAAGCTATGAGTTTGGTCTCATTTGTTTTGTTGCAGGTGCAACGCATATAAACACAGACTTATTCGCTTAGAATGATAAGCCTTTGTTGTTAAAGAGCTATCCAAAGGATAAAGGGGCAATAGGCTGGTTTGGAATACAAATCTACAGAAGAACTAGAAGAATGTGCAAAATATAAAATCAGGCGAGGTACAGAGGAAAATTATAAATATCAGTGCTCTGAAGCGATGTGAAATGGTTTAGATAGCAAAAAATGTTACAAAAATGCGAATGTTCCACTCTCTAAATGAAAACAGAAATTTGTCCTATTAATTTACATACTCTGTGGAAATTGATTTCACTATTTGTTGAAGAATTGAAGATTTGGGAGTTTAGTAGTGTGTGATATGAATTTATATGTTATATTCTGTTGAATACAATCGTTGAATTAGCTTATATATTGGCAATATGAAGGGTTAATGATGTGATCATTAAAGGGGCATGCTTTCGCTTTCGATTCTTTTGCGGGATAACTTGAGTATCGTTTTCCTATCCCTGACTCAGTGCTGCAGAATTCGAATCCAGCTATCTACGCCTGCAAGAAAAGGGGAGGAGAGAATGTGCAGCAATATGGTAATTCGTGACTGCAACTGGTAGATAAGTGACTTATGATGCAGGACGGGAAGAGTATGAAATGCTTACGAAAATAGTTGATGGTTTTGTCAGATATTCGGTAGATTATAAACAGATGCACTGAAAACTGCCTACTTTAAATTAGAGGAGAAAGAGGTAGCGAAGATGGAAATACAAGAGCAGCTGTATAGATTATTATAGGGGAGATATGTGGAGAGGTGAATCAGAATTCAGTATAACGTAAAAGGCTGTAACTCACTATGCATATGACGACAGAGTGATGAGAGTGACGTTACGAGCCACTGAGCATTTCAATATAATTCTGTCGGCGTGAATCAATGTCACATTAGACAGTCAGGAGACAATTTTGACATATAAACGTAAATTTATTTAAACCATGGAATTACTTGTTTTTCTGAACAGGCAAGCCTTATATGAAGTTATTTTTGTGTCTTTTAACGCAAGCATAAAAGACAGTTTTGAGAGCAAATTTCTCGCACTGCAATCAAAAATCAAGTTTGTCTTTTTTGCGTCACAAAAAGTTTTGATTGCGAATCAATCCTCTTTGGTTGCAAGTCAAAAAGTTTTGCTTGCGGGTCAAAAAGTTTTACAAGTCAAAATGTTTTGCTTGCAAGTTGAACTGGACATAATGGGCAGGATCTACGCTGATGGATGAGAGAAGAGTTTCTATTGGTGGGTTTGACTTGGATCGACAGCATGGCTACACCCATAGATATAGAAACGTAGATATCTCATTGGCCGCTGCTGTATGTCGCCGCTATGCGACTGCGTGGTCGCCATATTTGAGCGGTCAAGATCTGCTAATAAACAATGTGTATTGAGAGATGCAGACTTCTCTACGAAATTGACTGTAACTTGCTTAATTCTGAACCGATTTTCATGAAATTTGGTTTGTTATAAACGTGAGAAATTGAACATGATACTGGTTACTTATTGGAATTAAATTCAGTTACTGGGGGCGGATCGAATCAGCTCTATGCCAAAACATTAACCTTCTGAATAGCCACCACTGCCTCTGGGACATGCAGGCTCCGATCACGTTTATAACAAACCAAATTTAATGAAAATCGGTTTCGAATTAAGCCAGTTGCAGTCGATTTTGTAGAGAAGTCTGCATCTCTCAATACACATTATTTATTAGTGGATCTTGACCGCTCCAATATGGCGACCACACAGACGCATAGCAGTGACATACAGCAGCGGCCAATGAGGTATCTACGTTTCTGTATCTATGGGTGTAGCCATGCTGTTGATCCAAGTCAAACCCACCAATAGAAACTCTTCTCTCATCCATCAATGTAGATCCCACCCATTATGTCCAGTTCAACTTGCAAGCAAAACATTTTGACTTGTAAAACTTTTTGACCCGCAAGCAAAACTTTTTGACTCATAAGCAAAACTTTTTGACTTGCAACCAAAGAGGATTGATTTGCAATCAAAACTTTTTGTGACGCAAAAAAGACAAACTTGATTTTTGATTGCAGTGTGAGAAATTTGCTCTCAAAACTCTTTTATGCTTGCGTTAAAAAGACACAAAAATAACTTCATAGCCTTAGCTCCACTTCGTTTCAGTCCAAACACCTGTCATTGTAGTGTTGCGTACACCTAGAGATGATTGTCCCTGTAGCAAAGGCAGAGAGCAGTCACCCCACCCAGCCTCGAACCCAGGTCTACAGGGTACCAAACCTGCAGCTTGACTGCAACGCCAAAAGCCAGGCTTGTTGGTATGGCAGTCAGAGGGCGTACTCAACTGTAGTGGCGGCACTCTGTCACACTGCCCTCCCCTTCGGGAAGCGCGCCCCTGAGCTTCACGCACAGAGGCGTACCTCGCGCATTCCCCCACCGTACTTCTCTCATCCCAGGGTGCCCCACTCACTCGTGCTTCACCCATC
The DNA here is from genome assembly GCA_019176425.1 of Megalops atlanticus. Classification (NCBI taxonomy): domain Eukaryota; kingdom Metazoa; phylum Chordata; class Actinopteri; order Elopiformes; family Megalopidae; genus Megalops; species Megalops atlanticus. The sequence goes on along the minus strand of CM032875.1, from coordinate 21,644,497 downwards.
TCTGGGGTCCCTCACACCGTGCTTCACCCATCTCTGGGGTCCCTCACACCGAAGTCAACCTAACCTGGGGTCCCTCATGGCTCACACACTGGGCACGCCACCGATGGCCTCGCGGCAAGCCATCCCACAGCTAACACCATATGTAAAGGCAGAGAGCAGTCACCCCACCTGGCCTTGAACCCGGGTCTACAGGGTACCAAACCTGCATGCGGTCAAGCTGCAGGTTTGGTACCCCATAGACCCAGGTTTGAGGCCGGGTGGGGTGACTGCTCTCTGCTTTTGCTAGGGTGTTGAGGCCGGTGGCGGGTGTGTGAGCCATGAGGGGACCCCAGGTTAGGTTGACCCGGGGTGAGGGACCCCTGAGATGGGTGAAGCATGAGTGAGTGGGGCACCCTGGGATGGGAGAAGTACGGTGGGGAATGCGCGAGGTACGCCTCTGTGCGTGGCGCATGGGCGCGCTTGGCGAAGGGGAGGGCAGTGTGACGGAGTGCCGTCACTACGGTTGAGTATGCGCTCTGACTGCCATACCAACGAACCTGGCTCTTTGGTGTTGCGGTCCAGCTGCAGGTTTGGTACCCCGTAGACGCAGGTTTGAGGCCGGGTGAGGTGACTGCTCTCTGCCTTTGCTACATAGGCATACCTCTGATGGCCTCATGGCAAGCCATCCCACTCTGACACCATATGTAGCGAAGGGAGAGAACAGTCACCCCACCTGGCCTTGAACCCGGGTCTATGGGGTACCAAATGTGCAGCTTGACTGCAACACCAATGAGCCAGGCTCTTTGGCGGTGCAGTCAAGCTGTAGGTTTGGTACCCCATAGACCCAGGTTTGAGGCCAGTTGGGGTGACTGCTCTCGCCCTTTGCTACAGTCCTTAACACTCAAATTTGTCTCGATGTTGTGATAGAAATATTGTTATAGATAGGAAGCACATTGAAGCAGAAAACAAATGTTTATTGTTTGTCTGTATTATGTCTTGTTATGTTCTTAAACTGTTACCTAACCTCACATCTCTTGGAGTTTCTCTCCCTTCTGAAGTGGTTCACTCGAACCCTGCAACGAACAGCCATGTGGCACTGTCTGAAGGTTTTGAGTGACCTTAAACACTCTGCTCTGGCGGCTACGAGTGGCCCATGAAAAAAACACTCGCTCTGAAGTCTGAAACCACCACTGGTGAACTTGCCAGTGGCAAATTCACCAGATGAAGCTAAGTATAATTCGCCTTTCTATCTCTATGTACAAACATGAGTCACACTATGTATATTTTGTTTTGTATATATGATGTAGATTATATACATTCTTTTATAACAACAATAGTTATATAATTGATCTTGTTTTATATGTTGTTGTATTGTACATAACTCACGTGTATGTTAATGATATTAAAATTTACCGTGGGCATACACACAAGGACTGAAAGCTGTATGCATGGATGAAGTCAGGGTAAGACTGATGTAAATAAAGAAAAAAAAGCCTTAAGATAACCTGCTCAGATAAGAAAATGACTTCCTCCTGTCTTGCGTGGCGATTTTGGAAAAGGATGATTTGGAACACAAAGCCAGCGCACAGGCCCAGGGCTGCAGTGACGTAATGGACTGGGTAAGAAGAACCCCAGCTGTGCCAGATATTGTACATTGTGCACCTATGTATGACCTGATCTATTTTAACTCGCCTCATTGTTTTGGCTTCCTGTAGCTGTTTTTTTTACTCATTGCATTTGGAGCTTTACACATTCAGATGAAGAACAAATAATCATACCAGAATATAGAGTCATTGGTGTAGATCAGCTATGAAACGGAATCAATTAGGCTTAAATAAAGAAATGCAAATTATGATGGTGTGTAAAATCCAAAGCCTCACCTATCTTTCTCTTGTTTCTGGGCTGACTCTGAAACAGGAGTGTGGCCTGGATGATGAAGCCATTATGGAGATAGACAGCTTCAGTGAGGAAATGGACTGGGTATGCTAAACTGGTCTGAATTTCCACAGTCCCTCATATGTATAAGCATATAAGCAAAATGAGAGTGACTGGTTCAGATTAACTAATTAACAGAACCACTTAGTCAAAAAAACAAAAAAAAAATTGGAATATAATTCCAGTTCAAAGTCTGACCCCATCTTTGTCTTGTCTGTGGGTTGACTTTGAAACAGGAATGTTGCCTGGATGGTGAAGACTTCATGGAGACAGAGGGTTTCGGTGAAGAAATGGATTGGATATGAACTGGTCTGAATTGCCCCTCCCCCTGCTCCATATGTTGAGGTTAGTGTACATTGTCCACACCTCAATTGTTTGTATTGTCCCTTTCTTCCTCCTTAATACCTCTTGAAAGTGTTTCCTTTCCTCTAAACCAGACTTGTACAGAGCTGGGATGACTATGTGCAAGCACTTTTTGTCCTTTAGAGGCAAAATGCCTTTACTTAGATTACTCTGGGGGGCCACTTGCTTTGAGTGAGCAAGAGGCATGGCCATTTGTCTGGCTGCTTCCTCCAGTCAGACAGTTGTATTTTTTTGTGAGAGATGTGTGCTTCATACATTTTTGTGGTTCCCACAAAACATGAAATGCAGACTATTTGACGGACATTGTCACTTAATTGACACAGGAGACATGGGGAAAACACCATGCTGAATTGAACATTTCAGCTGCCTTTATGCCTTATGTGCTGACTGAAGTGGGAACGTGATATAGATGGCACGTATAGAAGTCAGCAGAGGAGTGCAGTGCTGAAATGGATTTCATCACTGTACTTACCCAAATGTATGCACTTGCACTCCATCGACATTTAAACTATGTAGATTGTAATAGTTTACTTAACATTTACACTGAGCTGTACTATTACAGTATCACAGTCCAATCAAGTGTGCTTGATGACCAGGATGATACCCTAAAAGAATTCCTTACATCATTCCTTCCTTTCTCACATTTAATTTCTTTTGTTGTCAATTTAGAATTCAGGAAATGACTTCACTGTTCTTCAGTCCACCCAGAAACTCTGCCAGGAAGGAAACATAGATAAGGTGGAGAGCATGAATGATGTGTCAACCTCTGTCAGAGCTTTTCCTCAAGACTGACCTTTGTAAAGAAGAGAGATCTGAGTATTGGAGCCCTGGATATTTTTTTCTTACTTGGCTTGTGGTCAGTTAGTTCTGTCCCAGAATGGAAGTTCTGCACCTTTGATTGGCTATCAGCCTGGGGGCGGAGGACACCCCATCAATCTGGGTTGCCCTGATTTTTTCAGAAGGTGGAGTCACATTTATAGTGGGCTGGAAGACAAAATTCACCATTTGCCTTTTACTAGGGCCAACAAGGGGTGCGTTTTTGGATGACTGTATGATCACTGTTGGACAGCAGGTCCCCTTCACAGTCCGCCCGAGCCCACCATGCCAGCAAACTGCATCTAGACTTAAACTGATGCAATAAAATGATGGATATTTCATGCCAATCCACTGTTTTCCAGGAGTCACTCGACCGCCTTTTTACAGGGGTCAGGGAATAATTTTCCAGTTTTATCCCCAACTAGCCATGGGTTTTCTGGTTTTTCGATTCCCTCTGGAAAACACACTATGTTCAGCACTTTGTGACAATTTCCATTGTAAATATGGCCCCATCACACAATTTGGCAAATCAATGCTACTGGTGGTTAAAGGAAATAAAGACATATTCATTTAGGGCATTTACTGAAAACCTTTAAGATGTAAATAAATACAAAAGTGGTTAAAGTTTTGATTCTGGATGTTTTTTCCCCCCACAAATTTAGCACCTCTACCACACGACACAAAAATTCCATTCAATGTGCATGATTTTCACACCCTAGTTTGTCACATTCTCTCACACTGCAAACAGTACTGAGAAGTCAATATCCAGTCTGAACACTTTAATGTTGACAGGTAAACAGTTGGTCCAGAACTATAATGATCAGAATAATCTCCAGGCGTCACAAAGTAGCACACAAAAAGCAAAAACAAACAAAAAAAAGACTCAAACAGAACTAACTTATAAACCATTATGGTGAGAAACTGGACTACAAAGGGGGATTTAAGTTGAAAAACCTTTGCAGGACTGGTCCCTGTCCTCTCAAATATTTGTCCTCATCAGATCAATGGTCTGAGTACCGAGTCCAGAAGCAGGGAACTGTAAACAATAAGGGGAAGGGCCAACTAACTTTCACATTAACGCTAAAGCAGCTGTGGCCATCAGACAAAGTGCCTTTGGTTAAATCATTCCTACTGCCATCCAGGAAGTCAGATGGGTAACAGTAGAAAGAGGCATTTACATGACTGATGCACACCTCAGGAGTCAGTTTAGGTTGGACAATTCTGGAGGCATTTTATGAAAGCATTTTCCCCTGTCCCACTCTGTTTAGATGTTGCGCTCAAGAAGAGACGTCCAGCAAGCCTCACACTGGCTGTAAATTTCCATTCACAAAATGGTGCTTTATTTATCAGAGAAAAAGTCCACTGAGATCAGAGAAATTTCTCTGACTGAGCAGGGGACCAAAACTGATGGCCAAAGACTATCCACCCCACTAGTGTATCTGGGTTTTTAATAATAAATGGTACAATGCGAAGGGTGAAACAAATGAGGAAAACTTCTGCCATCATTCTTTAAACCTGCTAGGACTCAAGCAGTTGCACCACAGTTCCCTGATCAGTCTCTGACACTCCTTTCCTTTGTGAACTAAATACCAACTTAGATATTACCCTTCATCACATGCCTACTCAAACCAATCAGTCATTTCTACCAACACCATCTAGACCACGCAAACCAAATTATATTTCATAAACATTACACATTGCTTTTGGCAAAAGGCAGAAGGTGGTGCCCTGGCTGTCAAAGATGCACACTGACTTCTCTTTCACTACTGTGTCTGTGCCCTGGATCACTCATCAACATTGTGGTCTTCAGCAGCAGATGATGATTTAAGCAAGTGTCTGCACCTGCCCGTAATATTGATCTGAGGGGCAGTAGACAGCCAGGGCAGTGACAAAGGGGCAATGTACAATTAAGGCAAAAATATTTGTTTCACTCCTCTGTTTTGGAACTGGAATTTTCTTTAAGGCCACATAGCTACAGAAAATAGAACAAGATAAGTCACAACTGTTCAAATGTCTTGCTGGGGTAACATTTGAAGGAAAAAAAAATGAGGAAGTGGCATATAGTTTTTGCTGAGATTTTCCAGGGGAAAGTTGCGTCTGGTAAAATGACAGGACAGAGAGGGTGAGGATACCTCTCCATGTGCGTTTGACTCCCTCTCTGCACCTGCATGAGAGTTGTCATTAGAGGCAGCTGGCTCCTCCATTAGGCTTCAACAGATCTCTGACAGACAAGGCCTGTGCTTCCCCGGCCTGCATCACCCTACCTGCACCATATAGTTGTGTAAGGACTGTCAACCCATTTGCACTTCTACGCTAAACTTCTCTACATCATCTACGGCTGTCCCTGTCCCTGATCACTCTGGATAAGGCGGGGGAGTCTGAGCTCCCGTTTTTTTTTTTTTTTTTATTTGTTTCTATGTTGAACTCCCTCTACCCCGTTGGCCCACAACCCAAAGAAAATCTGAGAGTGAATGCTTAGGGGAGGGAGCAGCAGATAGAGAGCAGCTCTATCTTTCATTCACTGAACACTTAACAAGGCAGATCTTGGCTTAAAAAAAAAAAAAGCTCGCAAAGAGGAAAAAGGAATGTGAAAGACGAGGGAGGGGAAAGGGCAGTTGAGAAGGATCAGGGGAGTTACAGAGAACAGAAAGAGTAACGGTCATGGAGACTGATTAATAACAGCCATGCCAAAATATCAATTTTTTCTGCATCTTCCTTTTTCTTTACTTTAATATTTATGTTTAAACAAACAAATATGCAAAGACTAGATTGTACACCTTTTTGTTTGTTTTTCCACTTCCGTACTTCTTGCTGGGCTGTGGAAGACGCCGTGGAGGAGGGGAGGTATGGGGTAGGGGTTGGAGGAGGTGCTATCCCTTCAAGCAGCACAAAACAATACATGGTAGGTCAAGGACAGCTACAGTACAGTGGTGTCAAATGTGGTTGCACGGGGAGGGGGGGTTTGTGGAACAGATGATCATGAAGAGCTGGACGGACAGAGAGAATTCTTTGACGCTACCGTAGTTAAGCAGTGAATTGGAAGGGATGGGGAGGCTAAGGGGGAGGGAGAATAAATGGAATTAAGAAAGAAATGCAGGAATGATGGGATTTCTGAAGGCATCTCAGTCTTTCCAGTCTTTCTTGATGTTGAGGTTCCACTCCCAGGAGAGGTGGTCATGCTTGTCGTCATCGGTGAACTGGGACTTGATATGGTAAGTGCCACGGGCCAGCAAGCCCTTCGGGGCCTCCTCCAGCGGGGTTAGGAAATCGTATTCGTTTGGTCGTGGCCCATAACTTCCCACCATGTAGTCTGATTTGTCAACTGGAAAAAAGATAAGTTATTACTGTTAGATGGAAAGCAAACAAAAAAAGAGGCACTCCTGATCAATTTACACGTGCATTTCATGGGTTAAAACTGATCTTTAAGGAATAATTGCAACTCAAAGATCTGTTTTATCAAAGAGGGACTTTTACAGTCTGCACACTACTGAAAAATAACAGCGAAAGATGTGTGATCAATGTTCGCATTGTCATGTTTGTTACTTACTGGATGTCAATGGAATGCTGCATTTTTAACATTTCACTTTCATTGAAGACAAATCATCTTATGGGACTCACTAATTTGCCCTGCTACTACAAACTGACCATGTTTTAATAACAAACGTAAATCTACTGTATTCCTTGAAGATAAACAGTTGGAACAAAGAAACAATAAGCAACCTTTGTCTAGACCTCTTCACAAAAAAAAAATCATTTTGGCGGAAACAGCTAGGAAAAAATGGATTGTCTCCCTTTTATTAAAAGAAATAGCAACATTTAATCCACACATCAGAGTGCAGACAAGGAGCCTGATTTTACACATTTACATTACATTTAGTTGCTTAGTGGATGATCTTACTTAGGGTACACTTCTTGCACGTCATCCATTTATACAGCTGGTTATTTATACAGCTGGAGGCAATTCTGGGGTAAGCACTTTGCCCAAGGGTTCAACAGCTGTGCCGCAGCAGAGAATCAAACTGGTACCCTTAGGGCTACAAGCTCTGCTCCTTGCACCCCTTCCCATCAGATGTGAACAATAATGGTCAAAAAAATAGAGCTCAGAAGGGATAACATGCATTGACACTTTGCTAAAGGCTGTGTGTTTTCTAAAGCATGTAATTTATGCAACGTAAAATGGATGGTACTTGCAGGTGGCCTCCTTTGAGACACTAGTGTACACACATTCTAACTAGCTAACTACTTTATTTCTCATCCCAACCCACTAACCCACACACGTTAATTCGAGTGAAAGATAAAACAGTGACTGAATGACATGAGACCGATTGTCAATTCACATATGTCTCATCAGCAAAAACCCTGCAATAATTACTTTGCCTCTCTCCACAGGATCGGTGCCAGTATCTGGAGATCAAGATCTCCACAGAAAGGGAGAATGACTGCCCAATCTAGCCACGAATAAATTCATTAAATATGTTCTCCCTTCAAACCGCAAGGTAAGTACATTGGGAAAAATGTGTCCTACCTCATAATACCTCCAAGCAGGTCTAATCCACTGTAAGCATGCAGGTGGACTCCAAGGAAAAAAAAAAATCTCAAAATTAATTTTTAACTTTGCAAGCATTACTCTGGAAGGCGACCTCTGGGTACCAGGGACTGCTGGAACTGACATTGTGATGTCAGTATGTTGACTAAAATCCTGTCATCCACATATTTATTTACAGCTGGACAAGATCAACATCCGAATGATGGTGCTTGTTTTTTATTATTCGCTGAGGTTGTGGTAATACCTACAGTTTCTCAGTGACCACCTTTTCTCTAACATGTAAAACATCAAGAGCTATGAGTTAAGTTAAGATGTGGAAGATACTTCCCACTCAGATCTCATAAAGCAGATTTATAAGGGAACTAAACATAATGCAGTACAACAGTTAATCTGTGGGTGGATGAATACCCACTTGTACAGAAAGTGCAGTGCACAGGGCAACATGAACTTTCAGCTGTTAAAAGGGGGAAACAAAGGCTTTGAGTGCTACAGCTAATGTTCTGTATCACTCTAATGTCCTTCCTTCTCTCCATTCTTCTTAGATTATAATGACACATCATTTTCAATGACATTGTGGGAAACTCTTTTTATATTCACAAAGACATGATACAGTGAATTAGGCTTTAAGTAAGCTATATCTGAAGCAATGTAAATAACGTGTTTTTGTTCACAAGTAACTGAGAACTTGTTAACATATGAAATGGGTCAACTGAATGCTTAAAGTCAGATTGTATTCTTTATCATATTTTCACTGTAGCACTTTATATTTCATACAAAAGCAACAACAGGGGAGAGAACAAATGTGTCACCTCAGATTGGATTCCTTTTAAGAACCTCCTCGACAGTCCTCGTTTTTTTCTCACCCAACTTACAGGTTACGTACGAGGACCAATTTCTCGGGTTTATTGATTGGAACTTGCAGCTTCTGGCTTGAGTTTTTTCATAATTCCTGCCCACAGGGGTTTGACATGATTTGCAATCTGTGTCCACCACCTGCATTATTAGTTTTTAATATCAGGTCTAAAATCTGAAATATCCAACAAATTCTGAAGTAATGTCGCATTCCAAAAAATCTTATTACAACAAAATGACCCATGCTCAGGCTATTACCTCCTACCAGAATCATTACTAGAGCTGGGACTTGGGCAATTTTCTAACCATATGTTGTATCCAAAATGTTCAACAGCTTGAAGCACCTATTTTGGTTGAATTTATCTCAGCTGTCACTGCTTTAAAGAGCACCATAGCTCTTAGTGCTCATAGTAATGGTGTGCATCAAGTTATAAATTCACCTGACTTATTTCTATGAAAATTAAGCTTTAGTGCAAGTATATTATGTGAGGCAAGCTTTTCCTGTCTGTGATTTCTGACACTCTTATTTGTGGTCTGTCAAAAGAATATACAGTATTATGACCATCAACAGTTTTTTCAAATTCTATGATCACTACATTTGTCCCACCCCTATAAATTACCCCTTCTGGTCTCCCACCAAGTTGGTTTCTGGAAACTGTGCCATCATTACAATGGTGCGTAACTGGTTCTCTGGGGGCTGTCATTTTCAAAAGCGTTTATTTTACATTATTAAGAGAAGCAGTAATGGAGGACAAAGAACAATAAAAGATGATGATAAACTGGTGAACACAGGCTCCTCTGGGAATGGGGAAGGGGGTGTCAGCAGAAAACCCAGTGGGGAAGAATGAAAGGCAGAAACTCACTCTTTACTCCTTTCCTGAAGGTCTGCTGCACATACTTGAGTCCTGACACTATCTCCTTGTTCACCTGTGAAGACAACAGTTAATGGGGCTTGTGAAGACATAACGGTTTCGTCTGGACCAAAGAATGCCTCAGCTCCAAGATCCTCTAAGGCAAGGAGCAATCCATTTACACACAACTGTGAAGAAATGCAACACCTTCCTGTCTGACGAAAGGGTGAGATACTGCAAGAAACCAGAAATGGTTTTGCAAGGAAAAACAATGAGCAATGGAGTGTACTCCAAACTTCATCAACTATACTGAATCAAGTCTTTATCTAAAATATAACCTTGAGTGAGGTATTTTTTGTAAATCCACAATGTCTACACAACTATAAACAAATTTTGAACAAACGTGACATGAACGTAATAAAAGGCAGAGAAATAAGGAAGACTGATGCCCTAACCTTGAAGCTGATTTTTATCCTGTACTCCACTCCCTCCTTCAGCACAAAAGACTGCTTCTTGAAAGACTCCAGGTCTCCTATTAGAGAGAGGGAGAAACAGCAGGCAATATGGATCATGCAATGTAGGACAGCCTGGCCTGCACTGTCAGCAGTTTGACCTGAATTCAATGAGCAGATTTTCCTCCTTACTGTGCCTAACATGGTGCAGGACAGAGACATGGGTGCTGATGTGTCAGCTCCACTTTTTGTTGAACACGTACACAGAGTAGCTATGGTGTAAAACCACCCAACTCCATCAATTCGTATCATGATTCATTCCAGTAGTTTTAGTTTCACAGCATTTAAGAAATACCAAAAAATCTCTCACTTATTTGCAGCTGAACACTAATACACTAGCCCTTTATGTATAACAGAAAAAAAACATCCTGAATGTAACCTGAGTGGTGGCATTTGACATTTAGATGTCAGTTCTGTATCTGACAGCAGCCTAGTCAAACATTCTTAGCCAAACCAGGGCAGACTGGCTCTATGGCACACAGCCCAAGTCTCCCTGACAGCCTAACAGATTTGCACAGCATACCAAAAATACTGCGACTCTGAAATGATGGACTGTCATTTCTAAATTTAAGAATGCTGCTTCCTCCCCTACCCACAGTCATGAAAAACATGAGTGATTTTATTTTATTTCTTTACATTGCACAGTCCTCTTATTCCTCCTCTTGATGTAATTTTGCCTCCTGGAGGACATATCCACCTCTCCCCCTCCCCAACCCTTGTGTCAAGTCTCACTCCACCTCATTTGTTCATAATCAACATATTCAGCATTCCTGAGAGTAAAGCCACAGGGCTCTGTACCAATTTAAAGCTTTACTGGAATAGGTCAGCGTTCTTACTGACCGTCTGCATCACTGAGGATGAGTCAGAATTCTGAGCTCACTGCTGAACAATGAGGTAGCTAGCTTCTTCAAGTACAACCAACTGCTGTAGGACTTTGGCAGCGTTCTTCGGTCCACATATATAAGAGCCAACATGTACACTTCATCCCCTTTTCCTGGGGCTCAATCCAGTCATTTCTGAGCAAATATTCTTCTTTGACCTCCACAGACTCACTCACCTTGTAGATCTAGGGTCAGAGCGTTTGGAGCTGAATCACAAACCAAAGTCAAGCGTGTCACCTGGACATTCGGAACGCTGGGGTCTGCAACCAGCAAAAAAAAAAGCACCATCAGCATTACAACTACTGCTCAATAATGTGTATCACCATTAGGTACTGCTTATTGGGACACTAGAATGACTAAAATATACAGATTGAATAACAGGTGAATTAATAGCAAAGCACTGAAGAAAGTACATCAAACAAGTTCCCAAGTAAACACAGAAAAAATACCTTGCACATAACACACATAAAATCAACACATTTAAGACAAGCAGGATACACCTAGTCTGTAATTTCTCTCAAGACAATGACTGAGATGCAATTCTCATTTATATACATTAAATACGCCTGCTCTGATGCTGAAATGGGACGAATCAATACTAATGTTTTCAACACGTGTCAGGGGCCTTTCAAGCAGCGTGACAAACCCTGTCGAAGCTCATTCAGTGCATGTTAAAGGGGAAGAATATCCTGTTTGTTGAACCAGTCCGTTTTACACTCACAACAAGGAGCGCCTCCCCAGCTGCGCGCTGTCTGTTTATCAGTACTTCTGGAGTATCTAAATGAACCTGGCTTTGCTCACCCAATGTGACCTCATACACAGCCCGAAGAACCCACCACTCCAGAGACACTAATGATGAGCCACCTCTGTCAAGGAAGCAGGCCTCCCCCCCCACCCCAGACACCCACAGGGCTGAAATCAGGCCACTCCATCAAAGCAGCGGAGCAGGGAACATCTTAATCACAGACCAGTTTATTCTGAAACAGGAACCCAGGAGATAACCACACTTCCCTGGCACAGCAGACTGTCATATTGGTCCATATAGGCATTGCGTCACATGCATACGAGTATAAACATCCAGGCATGCATGCACACACCTGCACTGACAGGGGTATTCCCCAGCAGGGTCTCCTTGTACTTTCGGAGGCTCTCGTCATCCTTGTCCAGCTCCTGGATCTCCTGCAGGGACTTCTGGGCCGGGGGCTTGTAGTTTACGGACTCGGGCTCTTCGTTCTCAGCGGCAATGGCTGCTAGCTGTTCCGGGGTGGGCTCCTGCTCAGCCATTTTCTGAAAGGGAGATTGGATGCAGATTTGGCAGGGAGCTGGAGAGAAGGCTCACAGCACTACTTGTGTCTCATACTTTGGCAAAAGGAAACGCAGAAAAGAAAAGGTGGATGGAACAAAAAGGTAGAAAGGAATGGTGAAGGCAAAGCAGGGGACAAGGAACCACAAGAGGGTATGAGGAAAGAAGGGAGTTTTGTAATGACAAATTGCTGAAATATTTCAACAAACTGAACAAAGCCTCTGATTCCCGACATATTCGTGACTACATCCGCATGTAAAGTACCTATAAACTAAGAATGAGGAAACAGAAAGTGTTGACTTTGAACTATCTAACACTTGTCTGTGTGACTTCAGCAACTGTCAACTGATAAAACAATTCTACAAATTTTAAATCCAAGCCAAATCAAAACAGTTATGCAAATTATATATTGGTTGTCAAACACAGCATGTAAGTGGTGCACATGAGACAGGTTCCCTACTAGTAATATCTCATATGGAGAATTGTGTTACTTTGAGAGAATGATTCTCTTTTCATTCTCCTAAAGAAATCCAGTTTAGAAAAGGTAATTTGTGATCTTTCCTCTTAATTGTTCATCATTCAAATCAAAACTTATGTTGACAAGAAATGAGGTCACATGCCTTAGAGCCTGTTCACTCGCAGCTCAACTTCCCCCACTCGTGTTTGTCACACTAGTAACAGGCATAGCTGCTATTGAGGTCAAAGGAAATACTGCACTGATGTGAACTGTGACAGCTGCAGGGTTGAGTCAGAACACACATCTTTATCAGTATTTCTTTAACACAGCTCCCTAGCAACCATAATGCCTTCATTTCCTGCCAGCACTTACTATTTTCTCTTTCATTCAGTTTAGTTTCATAAGGATGCAGGATGCTGTGCACCAACACAGGGGGCCCCAAGTGGATAAGGGTCAGCAGGTTGCCTTGCCTCACCACTCTCAGCCACTCTTGCGAGTTACTCCAATGAGCATCCACTTCACTGTGCACCGTGTGAATTGTGTGAATTGCAGTGTGAAAAAAGAGCCGTTTGCTACATGCGAGTGCAACCAACAGCGTTGCATTTGTCTAGCTTCAGAACTTTTGCATGGGTGCAGAGAGTGTCACAGTGAGCTCAGCAAAATATACAACTGGCAATTCCAAAACAGGAATACATAAAGCCGAAAAAAGCCACACACTGATAGAAACACTTTTGATATACTGAATACAAGTACACTTACAACAACGCGTAGATAGGTGATCGGTTTACAGAGATCTTAGTTTAAAGAACACCATCTTTGTCAAAGCTTATTTTGGGTTTTAATTATTTTTACCTTTATGGATCAGGGGAATAGTACATAATTATTTTTATATCTGTACAATATTTCCTATATTGTACGCTATGTTTAAAAAAAAAGATTCTCATCAATATTAAGAATTTTCACCATATTGATGGGTTTCTGTTGTCTTCTAAGTCCATATCACTCCAGTATGTAGATGCCTGAAACCCCTTTTTCATAATATTCCTCCTCAATAAATTCCATACTGAGTATGAAAAACAGACTTGGAGGAAGGCAGTAATAATCAGCGCCTTTTTAAGTCCTTCAAATGACGTCCTTGATGACTGGTATCCCATTTGTTTAAAATCTCATCTAAAGCGTGAACATGACACAGGAGCATATATCATTTTTGCCATAAAGGGAATTATAGCACCTAAACAGAATCTTTTGCAAAGTAACACAAAATGATGTCTGGAAATGTGTGTCCTTTTACACCCACCCAGCACAGTATTATTGGAAAATTTTCCTTTTAGACCATGACATGATTTAGGAGAGTTACAAAAGCAGGAAGGGCTGTGTTTATGCCAAATGAATGAACAGTTCCTGACCCAGTAAGGTCTGCGCTTTCAACCGGAGCGATCTACAAATCTTCTGTTACAGTATACTTGAAGTCTGTTCAAAAATATTCAACTGTTTTATTTTTTCCCAAATAATTTTTATGGCTTTTCCCATAAATTTTCCTGTTCTGTTGCATTTGACCATTAGTTCTTTTGTAGAGACTGGGACAAATACTGGCAAATGGAACACTGTGCGTGAAACAGGTGGCTCAGAGGTTTATGACAGCAGCTCTCCATGGTCAAATCTCCAGTAATCTCACTGCAAGCTTTGTGGTCAACTACTGATTCACTTCATTGAGAAGAAAAAAAAGTCTGAAGCAAACCAAATTAATGAGGCTGAATGGTTTTGAGATTTTTCCTGCTTACACAAAACTAATCCCCTACTATATGTGTGTTGGGCAATACAAAATATGAGAGGATGTAGGTGAAAAGAAAGACAAAAGGGATGAGAATAAAAAATTAGCAATGAGTTGACAGAAAAGATGGCCTTGGGAAAACAGTAAATTCTGACAGGTTTAACATAGTACAGAAATACATTTTACAAAAAAAAGCACCACCCACTTGCACTCAGCTTAACTGTCTACGTGTCTCTACGTGTAGACACACATACGCAGAGACATGTATGCACACTACCTTTTCACAGACACATACCGGAAATCACACGTGTGCCTTCACTTTGTTAAGTAACACAGAGCGGGACTTCTGCAACAATGGAGATTTTGCAGAGACTGAAAACAGGTGTTTTTTGTGTGTAGTAAAAACTGATTAGCTATTACTGCCATGACACCATGCTACATCAATGGATTGGAATGTGTCAGCCTCCATGTTCACATAACTTGAGCACCGTACTGCCAGCAGAGATCGAGAGCACACCACTGCTTTTCTGTCATTAAAGATAACTTACAGCTCCGACAGAGCATGCTGATTCATTTAGGAGTTGGTTCAAGGGCTGAAAGAGGTCAGGACTCAATAATAACAGAACCACTGTTCACTTTCAGGTGTGAACTGCTGCATGCAGAGAGAGGAGGGTAGGGTTAACTGTGAAACACAAAACTTATTCTTTTACAAAGCCATTACTCTGTTTAGAGACCACACTAATTTATATATCAATAATTTCAAGATACACTTTAGTTCTACAGTTAAAAAAAAAAAAGATATCACTGTTGGTATTATATTTGATCTACAGCTACCATTCCCTGCCTGCTCAGTGCTGCTTTGTAGAATAACCCCCTAAACTGAAATATGTTTCTATCCTGACACATTTCAGGCTTTTCAACCATCATTTTCACAGCTATCCTCATACAAAAACTTAATTAATGGGTTCACTTCCCTTAACCATTACATATCTGATTGATTCTGCTTTAACAGGAACTGTACAATTTCTCAAAGATATACATCTTGGCTGACCAAGATCATTTGTCAAATTAAGCAACAGTGTACAAAAAAGGAAATGAACCGGAAGGCATGTGGTCTTCACATAGATTACTGAGGGCTTACACGTTGGAATATAATCAAGCTGTAGAGATCCAAGTACTTCTCTCCTAACAGCAACACCAGAAATAACTCTGGCTGTTTGCTGAATGGTGCTGATCACATTGTTAATCCTTTTCCTGGTAATTAGGACACTTCTCTTTCACAATATCAGGATTTTTTTTCATTAATAAGAAAATACATTCCTCACTCTGGTTTTGATCATTGCTGATCAACTTGCCATGATATCGAAATAACTGGAATACTTGCAATAATTACTACTATTGAGCTAAGGGACATAAGGTTGCCTGACCCCCTTCAAGCTGTTTTTTCAAATGTATTCTCACTTGACTTCAAATCGATGTTTTTGACAATGGCATGGATCTCTACTGATTGAATTATTCACAGCCCCTTACAAATAAAGCATGAATATGAGTGTAAATATTTTTTTGTTTCTTAAGATAATAAAAATATATTTTTTGCATTACGAAAGACAGTGGTGCACACAGCTATTCATTCTCCAAATCTATACCTTTTACACAAACACAAAATAAGTACCTTCCAACAGTTTAATATTGCTGAATCACAGATTCTCCCACTTGACACTACTAGCCATGTGAAGGTCTGAAAGAACAAACTGTTTTCAGCTGAAAAGATACAGAAAACAGGGTCAAGTTACATAAAAGAACATCAGAAACCCTGGGTAACATTACTTTAGAATAGTGAGTATTCAGCTGGTGTGGCCTGAACTGTTTTTTGAACCTTTAATAAATTATGTAGCAACAGGGAGACCAAGGTCGGATAGGGGTGGCTAGGTTAGCCAGGGACCCTGGTTAAAGATGACCCTCATCTCCAGAGTCAGATCTTTCTGTGTTTTAACATAGTCAATCAATGCCTTCCTTTCAATTACACTGAATTAGATACATTTTTCCTTTCAAATATCCTTCAAAATCACCACTGCCAGAGGTTTAAACATAACAAGCAGGACAAATGTCATAACCATCCTAGCCTACAGGATGGCCTGAAATTTTACTACTGACTCAAAGCACTTTGAGCTCTGGCAAAAATACAAATCTTGCAAAATTACATACCCATTGTCAGCCCCAAACTAAATTGCCTACACTGCCTGCCAAATCTCCAGACAAAGTGCAATGTTACTTCCATCCTAACAGCTACACTCTGGTGTGTTGTCTTAAATTCTGTTTATATGTTAAATCTCTTTTTAAATCTAATTCATTTTAATCCCATTTTAATCATTAGTTTTACTCTTTTTTTCTTGCAAGATTTCTGCTGTTGTATGTTTTGATCTTTACTGCCATTTTCGAGTTTTGTTTTGTGTTGAAATGCTTTGAACTCATTTAGCAACAAAAAAGACTACAGTAATTATGTTTATTGAACCTCAATTTCACAAACTCATCACAAGTTCTTCAGACTGCGTAACAAGAGCTGCTGTGTTCATTCACAGCTGACATCACTGGTTTGGTGACACCATCATTGTAGCTGCAGGTAGGTCATCCTAGACCTGACACAAAGCGACATTCAGAAAAAGAGAACTGGGAAAGGGAGTAGGGAAGGAGAAGGACAACTCAAATTCCCCTAAAGCAAGGGTGTGAAAATATTTTAAGCTCTCTCATACCTGTCTGAACAGGGAACAGTACAAGTGGAGCTCACTGGAATTCCAAAAATCCAGAATGTGTGGGCCACAGAACATGGATTCCAAACAAAGAAATGTGCCTCAACACAGACCAGAGGACTGGCAACAGTAAAGGGTCATTCTGCATGTCAGTCACCAGGTGGTCCCATTTCTTTGGGCTTTAACAGTTTCCACAAATATTTTACCTTGGGAAGAATCACCGCAATGATATTTGCAGAACTGAACCAGCGTCCATTCAAGATACAGAGATACAGACAAAGCTGACCCACTTACCACCACCCATCTCTTGATCATCATCTGAGTTTCTGACTGGATGGAAAAATCAATGTGTCACTTTAAACCTATTTAACAGAACCATCATTTAGAACCATCATTTGGAGGACAATGAAAGTATCAAGTACAAAAAACACATAATCTGCAAAAACATAATTTCTTAAAATGGTTTCCTCTGAATTAGCCCTGGGGTTTCTCCTACATACTTCTGTCAAATGACACATTCCTGTTGGAAGTCCAGTAGAGACCTGAATTCAGTGTAAAGATAACTCTGTTAGAAAAGTACTTTCTGCTTTTCTGTGATTGTGAGGACAAATAAACCATTCTTCAAAAGTCAATAGACTATTAACCCATTTGTACATGACTTATTTTATGCTATGTAGCATGTGTGTTACATTACATGGTTCATTATGTTTTCATTAGGGTTATCAAGGTTCTCACTGCTTCCTCAAAGCTAACGATAGCTAGAATTTTTCCAATCTAGTGTTCTAATCACACCGGTTTGACCATATGTGTGAAAGGGCTAATCACACCAGTGTGACCGTACGCACGAAAGGGGTTAAATGCATGAACACAGACATCCTGAAGACTGCATTTATCATTTTCAGGGGGATTCAGTGAAAAACCTTTTTAGGGATTTTTTGAGCCATAGGTCAGGACTCCCGAGTGATTACTCACGCCACGGAATCAGACTAAGAACTGCAGTAGGCCAAGATCAGAGACCTTCTTTAGCTGGACTAATGGCATAGAAGGTACTAGAAGAGGAGTGCCAACTACATTCTGTGAATGCACTGATAAATTCCTGGTGAAATGACACATACAGCGGATTCTTCAAAAAGTCTTATATCCCAACAGCACCCTAAGCAAGACAAATACCTTCCTGATAACACTTGGGGACACAATAAAGGAACCTCAAAAAAGTACACATATATCACTTCTACTGGGAAGAAGGGATGCTTACTTGAAATCCCTTACAGCCTAAATCAACATGCATTGGTTCCGTTCCATATCTATGTCTTTGGTTCCACCCCCTCACCCTGACACTGCCCAGACAAACTGTGCACTTGGGAGAGGTCCACTTTTTTTTCCCAAAAAAGGAACAGTGATGTGTCTGAGCAGCAATTAACTGTTAATCACAGGGAGTTTCGAAGACGAGGGGGAAGGGACTAAGAAACAGTCTTATGTAATTACAGTACTGGCTCTATAGCCATACTCAAGATTCTTTCCTTTCACTGAAAACAACAGCTCCTCCTCTTTTGTTGGTGAAAAAGTGTGTGTGTGTGGGAGAAAGAGAAAGAAAGTAGTGAAGTCCTTATGTTCAATTATTAGATTTTAAAGTGGAAGACATATATCAGGAATTTATTAATTTTCTGTGATACACAGACATTCAGAGTTTTTAGACACGGGCAACATGACCAATATCATCATTTCACATTGTGTCTAATAGTTATTTTCAAATATCTGAACAACAAGGTATTGCATCTGGCCACTAGCACACATTCTGATTATATCTCAGGAAAATATGTTTGTGACATCAATAATGAGCAACCCATTACAGTGCGGCAGGGTAAACCTGGCAGTCAGATGGAGTGATGTTGCCCAGAGCAACAGGAGAGAAGGCAGCTGGGAGGTAGGGGTTATGCCAGCCCAGGAAGGAATGAAATAAATAAAAGGCATTTAGAATACCCTGTGAGAAATCTTGTGGGCTAACCCCCAAGAAGTCTAAAGTGAATAGCAGCGCTGAGATCACAGCTGAAAGGTTACCAAGTCTGTTCTGCTCCGTTCTGGATTCTGGCATTGAGTCGAAATTCTGTTTGACTGCTTCCCTTGGAAACAGTAGACCCATAATAGCTACTCGAGTGAAAAACAAAAGGCCTAATGCAAGGCAGCCCATGCAGACTTTATGTATTGGTCAATAGTAAATGTAGTATTCATGGCTGCAAAAACCTACTTCAAAATAAACCTGGGAATTTGGTAGGATCAGCCAACAGAAGAGCAGGTGGCTGGAAATATTACACTTTGAAGCTTCATTTTGATTAGACAGTCCAGCAACACCTCAGCTGGGCTGCATTCATACAACTAACTGGAATGGTATAGATCAGGATGAACAGAAAGACAAACAGAGACAAGGCATCACTGCATGTAATCAAAGTCTGATTTCAAACTGTGCTCACAAACCCAAGGGAGAAGAGTACTTATTTTCTGGAGAATATTAGTTTTCTGCAGAGGAGACGCATCCTGCTATCAATCACGAGATATGTTACTTCTTGTGAAACAGGTAGATAAAGAGCAGACACAACAGGTTAACTCACTCTGCTTTAATGGTGAGTGCTCATGTTCTCCAAGTCTGAGAAACAGACCCCACACTTTAATGTAAACAAGAGTCTCTGAAAGCAGGACATAAACCTATGGCTCTTGTGAAAAATAACACCACCTAAGGAGGGGGGCTTTGTAAGAAATAGGCTAAACAAGCAAAAGGAAAAAGTCTAAGCAAGGTGGGACAGAACCTCCCATACTCCCACCAGAGAAGCCACCTCCATCTACACCTGAATTACGTTTGACGTATATTTGAGGTAAGTTTACAAATTTTAAGCATGAGAAGAAATGACTGCTAACATCCTCTTAACCTACAGAACCACAGGGGGTAGGATCTGCCACTATGCTGCTTCAATCCCACCTGAACTTTAACTAATTTATTTTCACTTCCATCTAGCACACCTTTTTGAATCCCTCCATAATGCTAACACATGAGAACATTTACACTATATGACTTCATCTAACATTCATTACTCATGTACATGTTTACGTAATACCAGGTTTCAGTTCTACAGGTTATAATACATGTATTTCTTTTTTACTTATAACTACAATGAGAAACATACGATCAAAATGACAAAGTGCATTATTGGAGAGCAGAAATTTGAAAAGCTTTCCATCTTCTGTCAAAGTAACATTTAAACAGGCCAAAGACTGACTGTCAATGACACTGACAAAACAAAAGTGCAATCCAACTAAAGTGTCCAACGACAAGTTGTGGCTGTGTCTATGCTCTTCTTATATAAATCCGTATAAAGGTTTACATTTTAACCAATAATGTTTTACTTACTTCTGACTTACTGCTAACCTCACAATATCTTAAGGGTTGAATTTTTCTGGTACCACAGGTTTTGCAGGTAAATGCATAACCAAGTTTGTTGGCTATACCTGTGCACTTGCCCACCAGCCTTTGATCCTGATGCGGGTACTTTTGTAATTGCTGTTTTAGTGAGAGACAAGGGTTTCCCGGAAATTATCAAGGCAGTCGTCCTAGGCAAGAAACACTATCAACCTGGAAACAGACTGGCCATTCTAAAAGTAGACAATGCACAAAAATATGGGCTTATTTTTCATCCAATGAAAAACAAATGCTTGCACATGGAGTGGCTCAGAAGTTTCAAGTGAAGGGTCCCAGCCAATAAGAGTCGAGTGATGCTCATGTAATGTGGGTAGGCGTTCTACAGAAAAACGAGGCTCCTGCTGCTTTTGAAATGTCACACAGCTGCTGGTTTATTAGATATGATGCATTAAATAATCAGCAGTGCTTTTCTGTCACTGAGTTTTGCCAGAACTTGATTCATCAGCTTACAATGACCTAAATATAAAATAAGCATGTTTTAGTCACTGTAAAAATAAATAGAAAAATGCATGGGCATTAACTATCAAAAATTCTTGAGGCTGTTATTGCTTTTCAAATAGCATGAGGAAATTTTAAATAAACACTGAGGAAATTAAAAATACACACTCAATTTTTTTCACATCTTCACAGTAATGTAACAGTTGCAAATTCTGGTGGCAACAAGGATAATGCTTCTATAAACAAACGCTTCTGCACATCAAAGTTCTAAGGTTTGTCATCAAATGAAAAACAAAATGTTTGCTTCCATTTCTTAAAGCAGTGAAGAAGCTAACAATGTATAGAGTGCTGTTCCCCTTCAGCTCTGCAAATCATTGACATTTTTTCTAAGGTATTTAAAATTATGTTAAAATTCACTAGTAATGTAATTCACAAAGGAATGTAATTCTAAGAAAATGGTCCATTATACTTCCACATCTCAATTCTTAGCAAGCTGGACTATAAGGCTAGTGCTACTATGATAGAGTGCTTATTTTGTTCTCACAAAGGGGAACATGAAAAGGAACTTGCACAAGCTCCAGTTTTTGCAAAATATGCCATCCAGACAAGAAAATAAAAATGAATATTGCATTATGATGAAATTGTTAGCTGTATTATGCACACAATCAATCATTATACAAGGCCTCCTTTGTTTCCATGTTTCTAGCACTATGCTCCCAAAAAAGCAGGAGAAGAAATCTCATCCTTTTTTGCTCTGCAGCTACTGCAGAAAAGGGTAATATGATTTCTGCAGTCCCCATTGCAGATTCAGTTGTGCCAATTTGCTCTACATAGCCTGAATCACATAGCGAATTGCCCAGCATATCCAGGGAAGGCATTTCACTGAGTCTCTGGGTGGAATATAGGATGGACACGTGATACAGTACAGAAGCTGGCTGTGCTACACCACAAGGACTGTAATCTAAAGGATCATTTTGTAAAAGACTAACAACTTTGTTATGTTAAAATATCACAGTGTTAGCATATAAAAATCAATTAAGTGACATCTCCTCATTGCCACAATGAATTATTTAGGTTGAAGTACACATATGTTCTATAATATATCATTATTTTGAGAATAGTTAAAAGCTGAAATTAGGGATGTTTCACAGACTGTGCTGGATGCATAAACAGCCTGTCAAAAAAGGAACTGTGCCCTAACAAACATGCAAACAAAATAAAATGAAAAACAATAAACCCTGCTCTTGTTTTGATATAAATAGTTTAACATTCATAAAATTCATGTCAACATGCACACAATAACCTGACAGCAAAGTGAGCCAAACACCTGACTTCTCTTGTAAAGCCCTTCATCCACCCCAAACTGTACATCATTTTCAGTCTAATATGGCTGGCATAATACATTTTAAACAACAGCCCACAATCAAACACTGCAACACTGGCATATACAGACACTGCTGAGTATCATGCAAGGCACAAATTTCACACTAAGGCTTTAGTCTTCACATAAAACAAACACAATTTGTCACAGGTTACTGCTGGGAAGTTCTCAAGAAGAATTGGAGGAAAGACAGTAATAATCACATAATTCCTCTGGGTGATGTATTCTAGGCAAATGTTTTTATTGTATGTAGGCCTAGAGTTAACATAAAGGTTTAGCTTATCCACTAGTAGAGCCTTCGGCTATATGCTGAACCAGTACAGTCAAACCTTTCTAGGTCATGAGCATGAGAGTGAATCACTTGTGTCCATTGTGACTGCCAGAGAAACCTGCTTCTTCTTCAGAGACATCTCTGTCTCTCAGAGCAACACAGAAAAATGCCAAAACATGTACACTCAGCGCAGATGTGTACAGTAAATACATGCCTCAATGTCATGGAGCAGTATGTATGCGTGTGTTCAAAAGTGCCCCCCCTCACAAATCCTCACTAGTAATAAAGAAACCTGAGCATAATCAAATTTGCTAAAACATTTACACACACTGGAGGAATATGCTGACATGTTGAGCCACCACAAGTGTTACTCTGTGGAGACTAATGCAGGTCAATGCAATGCCATCCACTAATCTGCACTGGAATGAGAGACCAAATTCACATTTAACAAATTACAGAAGATCAGCTGATCACTGCCCCACAAGCTGTATCTGTGCCTCTCTATGTGGACAGCAACAGAGTATTGATGAATCGGCAATGCGATCTAAGTCAATGCATTTTAGAGCGAAATACGATTCATTGGAAGTGGGAAAATGCACAGCAACGACCAAAAGTAATCATTACACTCTGCAGCATTAATAGCTTGGTCATAGCAGACATGTGACAATTTGGTATTCAACGTGAGGTTTACTGAAAAAAGGGGAACCGCAAATCACAGCTAGGGGCTACCTGAGCCAAGCCGTTACCTCTGAAGGTAGTCATTTGTATGAAGCGGCACAGCAGACCTTGCAATAAAACTCAAAACAAAGTGTCCTTTAAAACAACTTCAAATGGAATATTCCACTACAGAGGGTACAGTCCACTCTAAATGCATCACTTACTGACCACTTCCCAATTTGTTGCTAAAAAGAACTTGTGCTAGTTTGCACGGAGCTGAAGAAATAATACTTACATGTGTCTTATTGAAGTACTAATCACAAAACATATCTATTGTCCAATGAATTTGCATTGATGTTGATACAGAACCAAGTAAGACAAAGCCTGAAGGCACATAACCCTGCTGACACCACCCTGACAACAGAAAAGGCCCTAGAATTGCAGTCAGAGAGAGGAAATGCGAAGTGGTTTCAGATTCGGGTCAGCAGCAATCAACACACAATGCAGAAACCCTCAAATATGAGCAGACAACTCATTAGATTCACAGTTACCGGCATGCTAAGAAATTGAGCTCATCGTTAACAGAACTGAATTAATCTCAGCCTTTGATCCTGTATCTCCTGCATTTACTGTATATGGGCTGATAAAAGGGGTGATCGCATCTGCTCTTGGTACATTACTAAAGCAATTTGCCGAATAGTGCAAAATATATGTTTGCTTTATGAATGCCAATTGTTATGGCAGTAAGATCTGACCAAGAAAAACGCTGCATTGCAGCCACAAGTTTTTTCGCTACCAACTCGTCACCGTCTAGCGGAGCAAAATGTCTCTAGCGTTTCACAACACTGGCTAGATACTAACAGACACCATTTGTTTGATCATCAACTATATCCAAATTTGGCTTAATTTAACATACAGTTGGATTTATTCGTCCTGGTTTACGGTATTGGACAGGAAGTACAGATAGGTAGCCAGCTCTGTGCCTACTCTCACCAAACTAGTCGGACTAAATCAAATCTGGAGAGTCGAGAGACTTGTAACTTGTAACAATGTATATTACAATCTAGCTAGCCGCCTGCTTAAACGTAACTGAAAGGAAACAAGGTTTTAAAAACGGATTTCCATTGCGCTATTTCCGGGTAGCACCAAATTCAACTTTAAACACCCTAGGGCTAGTCAGACAGAACGGCCCAGTAATGGTGACATCGGATGCCATAAATCCAAATTTAAGATTTAATACAAGAGGTTCTGTCCTCCAAAACTATGCGTTAATACGTGTTCTGCACCTCACTTTCATTCTCATCCGGAATCAACGTGAATTTTGACTACATGAAGTACACAGTTGGCTAGCTTGTTAGCATGCATTCGCTTAGCTT
Organism: Megalops atlanticus; assembly: GCA_019176425.1. Lineage (NCBI taxonomy): Eukaryota > Metazoa > Chordata > Actinopteri > Elopiformes > Megalopidae > Megalops > Megalops atlanticus. The sequence continues at coordinate 21,619,892 of CM032875.1, read as the reverse complement.
GCCACCTATTTAATGAATTAGCTAGATACTAGACAAACTACGATGGTGGTGAGATAGCGACCTACCCTAAACTTAGCTGTAGTTTCATTAACTGTTTAGCTAACAGAAGAAATCAAAGCGCACAGACAGAATACCAGCTATGTGTATACCCAGCGAGTGACCTGCACACAATTCACCGACTATCTAAAACACTGCACAAATAGGAAGAAGCTGTAACTGCATGGGAGAATGTCTGTTAGCGAGCTGGCAACAACGCGGCTGGTGTTGCAATGAAAGGGGGCAATGATGATACATTGCTAGCTAGCAAGTTGGAATGAAAGACCACTGGAATATCAGATCGCTAACTAAATCCTAAAAAAGGAGACAAGATGACAATATAGGTAGCTGACTGACACAGATGTAGACTATGTTCTCTACAGTTGTTTTGAAATTACTACCCGAACGGATCCTTGCCATTTTACCTTACGTTTACCGGTTGCTCCGAGTGTGCTTCTGCTGCTCCGCTCCACCGGGCAAGTATGGCGATTAGGGAGCGGAGCCGCCCGTACGACACACTTCCGGGACTTGTACCGCGCGCGACTACGTTCGACTACCGTTGTGGCGCGCGCTGCTCTTGAGAGCACAAGAACGTTTGTTTGCCAGATTTGTCATAAATTATTAGTAATTCTAGTGCGTACCCAAATGCATGAGACCACGAGATGAATACTTTGTACCCATTATGGCATTGATGTTACAGGCCTTGCAATACTATGTTCAGGATTTTAACCTATACTTTAGGCCTTGCTTTAACCACTGCACACTACAATTAAAATGTAGTCTCCTAATCTACGCAATCATTAAGTGAAACGGAAAGAAACACTGTAAGGGCCACTGCTAGCTTTAATGTGACGCTAGATGTCAGAATTTTACAACGAATGAAAAACATGGACCTATAATCTGTAGTGTTACAGAATGGTGTCCAAAAGAAAAAAATGCTGGAAGGCTTTTTTTCTTTACCTGCAGTTGACGGTCAACCTAAACCATACTCCGTACTTAATACAAAATCTAATAATAATCATAATAATTATGGAACAGCTGTTGTTGGGTCTGGGATAGAAGACTTCTGCTAAATATGTCTCTACTCTATAGTTTTCTTTATCAATCTGTCAAGTGCATCAGCATCCACAACTAAGGATGCTCAAGCCCCCCTCAAACTTCTTGCTGCCACGAGCCTCGCTCACAACAGCAAAAAAACACCAACCCACCATGATGACGGAATTTAGTGTTTTAAGTATCAACTCTGACACAAACACGAAAAATAGGTCTACCATGAAAACTTATTTTATACCATAATGACGCACAATGGTGCGTTAAACAACGTTAGCCTAATAAAATCACACAAACCCAAGAAACAACATTCCAAAGCCATTATTCCCAATGTTTCATACATTCTTTATGTAGCCACGTATATGTGTGTTTTCAACCTCACCACCCGAAGAGAATGTCTTCCAAACATAGCTAAATATAGATAGATAGCTACCTGTAGTTAGTTAACAAGATAGTTAGAATTCTAACATGGCCAAGGGTGGCAAACAAAAGGGCCTACCTCACACCTGAACCACCTCTAGCGGGGAAAGTGCTCCTGTCTCACTCAACAGTCAACTAGCTACAGGGGCTAGCTAATTGACCTCTGTTCTTCATTATCTTCCCTGGCATTTTTAACCTGTTTCTGAAATCGTCGACATGATCCTGCGGTAATGTTAGTTTAGAAACGCTTAAAGGCAGAGCCATTGCTAACGCCAGCTAGTCTAGGAACGAGCGTCTGAAACTGTTCCCATGGTAACAAACGGTCTATGCTAAGGAGGAAGGATGAGGTTAACACGCTTAAAAACTTCGCTAATGGAAACGACTAGCTGATAGGTAATTTACAGTAAATCAATAAAAGGGGGTCTGTCTGCAAGCCATGATTCCATATTAGTTTACCGGAGGATCATGTTATTATTTTTAAAATCATGAAAATGATACGTATTACACAGTGTGGAGGCCTAAGTAGATGCTGGCTGCTTGGCAAACTTGTTACCCTTTGCCAATGTGACAATCATCGTTAGAATCTTTTTGGCAGCTTTTCTTGGGGGAGGGGTAACATATGGGGCAGAATATAACTAGATATCAGAATGAAACAGGTTCGTCATCGAGGAATCGAGAAAGAGACGTGATTATGCATCTATAAATTATTGGGATCGAGCCCTTATTTTCTCCTTGGAGTGCGTAACCGAGGAAAAGACGCGAGGTCTCATCTGTAAAGTGTTGGGGCGCACCCATATATTTCGTAAGCTCGATCCCAACCCCTCGCAGAGGGCAGTGACCAGGAAAGGGCTACCGCCACTAACCTTTCACCATCAGTGGACGCCACAGAAGTGTGCAGAAGGAGATGTGCACACTAGAGGGCGCAAATGTGTCGTAATTGAATCTTAGATGTTTTTCCCACTGTTATGAAATCGAGCTGTCAATTTATTAGGTTGGATTTAGTTGTAAATTTATTACCGTCATTAGAAGGCACGAGATCTAAGAACTAATCGCACACTGTACACACTCAAGGTGTGCTGTATTAGAAACAAGCAAAAGCAATGCTACAACACAGCACACAGTTGACTTAAAACTTGTACTTATAGATTGCAGTTCCGGACAAAGTTTAGTATTGATGAGACTGTGGAGTGCCTGTTGGACTCGTGCAAACAGGACGTTTGTTGGCTTGTAGTTATTTTACCTCTTGAAATAACTTTGCTTGGGAGTATTGTTTACAGTAGATGGGCTAACACAATAATCACATAAAAGTATTGACAGATGATCTTAAAGCACGTACTCTTGATTTAGTCACTGAATGGTAACAGTGAACAGAAATCAAATTCTGATTTTTGGTAATGCTCAAGTGGTAGGCATAAATGCTGACTTAAGTGTCTATTCAAATTTCACCTCCACTGCAATTCTATTAGCGAGTGGTATAACTCGCTGCTGTTTTCATCTTTACCATCATGGATGTCTTTAAGGTTTACATTTTTTCTCCCCTTTTCCACTCCAACTTTGGAGCCACAAATCGTAAAAAAAAGATTAGTTTTGCCTCATTCTCTACATTTGCATAAAAGTGAAGTGTTGTAATACTTGAGTCCATCTTCATGGCTTATGACTGGACTAGGGCATGGGGTTTCAGACAGATTTAATTATGAATGTTTCCAAAACTAATTGTAAAAAATGAACATGTGATAAAATCAACAGTTTAAATTTTAATTAAACTGCAACAAATCATTTTCATGGTGTCTTCCCAATCAACCTGTTACATATCAGCGTCAGTGATGTGGGAACATTTATTCAGTAAATGGAAAAAAATACCAAGAGTAATCAAATTTGCATTTGTACATTATACTATCAATGACAGAAATAGTGTTGGCAGGGTGCATGACCTCCAAGAGCAAAACTGAAGAAATAACTCACTCGTACTGACTGTGCCACCGACACAATATAACATTATTTGGATTCAATTACTCTGTCTTCTTTCATAAGTTCATATTTGATAGCATGAGCTCTGAAATTAGATTTTTTTCCCCATTCCCTGACTTGGACTTGGGGCCAGGTGACTTGCCCTAAACAACAGTTTACGCTGCACTGCAGGAGGGCAAATGCCACACTCTCTTGGACAGACACCTCCCACTGATGTCACCTGAGTAAGTCACAGGTGATGAGTCATGACAGAGAATTTTATATGTGATGCAATGAGAGGACCCTGGTTGAGAAAATCCTCCCTACCACAATAGAAGACAGTTATGTGGTTTTCTGCTCACTGTCAGCTACTGACACAGCCAAACTCTGACATCTTTGACGTTTATTTTGCAACAGCTTTTGAGATGTGTGTTCCGGTTCTTTTGTAATAATTCCCCCATTTCTATGTTTATCTATTTCAAGTCCAGACAGAAAGGTAACAACCGAGAATATGTCAGCCACAGAGGACTCTGCCCTGGGAATTAGAGGTGAGGCCTACAACTGATGGAGTAGAGACAAGGACAGGAGGAAACTAGGGAAGGCAGCTTAGGTGAAAAAAAAATACAACCAACTGACATTTTGGCATTTACAAAGTTACTGTGAGACTGTAGAACACTTTAATGTTTTCCTTGCCTTCAAAACTGTTCTGGACACCTCCATGTCCATTGCTTTTATAAGAATCAAATATGGCATTGAGCACCAAACCACATGCATATGTCACTACCTTCATCCTATATTGTATCATAACTTTTAACACTGCATATGCATTGATCATTCATCTTATTCAGGTGTCTATACTACACTGAAGCAGAGACCAGAACCCCATCAATTCAGTTTACTGCCTATAGAGATTGCTGGATGGAACAGAAATTTAAATCCCACTCACATTGATAGCTAGATAGGGTGGCAGAGCACTTTGCCAGCTATCAATACTTACAATACTACAAGTGAGAAAATATGCTAAAATAGCTAATATGGCTGAAAACCAACTGAACCTGACACTTGTGTAGACAAACATTCCAAGGCATTACTACTGAAACAATTCTGTACAAAGCACTGTCCTTGACTAAAAACTACACTGGTTCATCACAGATGAAGAAAGAACTCTCGCTACATAAAACACAGGACAAAAATTTCAGTTGTCACATTATGTAAAATACAGTTTGTCATCCATAATGAAATGTTTATAAAAACTCATCAAATTTCTGAACATTTCCACAAACAATGATTTCTCACGCATAGAGAATGCACATTTGCATTTGTGCTTATGTACTGTTGATGAATTTACTTAACACAGCAAAGATGACTTTCTTTTTTGTATAAAATCAAAGCTGGTAATGCAGGGCTGGTGTACAGCCTCAGGGTATTTCATTGAAGCAAAGCTGATCTTAAAATCACCTGGACAACTCATATCATGCACTATGCATTCTCTCCGCTCATTGAGATAACAGATGGACATACGACACTAGTGACAATATCACCCAGTTCCCTTTTTATAGGCTGGCAGAAATTGGATAACAACCAGAGTTTTAAATATATTTACTGCAGGTTTATTACAATAGCTGACAGACTTGAGAGAAAAAGGTATTAAAGCAACTATAAGTCCCCTCCCCTTAAAATCATAGTCTTTCTCAAAAAAAAGGTACAAAAATTGTTTAGGCCATTTTAAAAGAAAACAGATCCTTACATAAACTTAAAACCGATTCTAAAAACAGGTGCATGTAAAGTATCCAAATGTCCACTGCCAAAGGAATTCTGTAACCACCCAAAACCAACATGAGGGATGATTAAAAAAAGATGGAACTTGGTAGACTTCAGTGGTTTTAGCTGGTATCCATCTACAAAAAAACAAAACACAGGATTAGGGGATCTCAAGTACCTTGAGCACACAAATTTATTATACTTGAAATGAAGCCACCTGAAACTTGAAATTGGTTGTGCCCAATCTCACTCACTCTGGCATTGTAGGCATCTAGCTGGGCATCCAGTTCTTCAGCAGACAGTTGCTGTTTGTTCGTACTCCTTCCACCTCTACCCCTGCCTCTGGTTCCACCACCACGACCCCCCCGCCTCGTCATCCCTCCAAAACTACCAACTCTGCTTCTGTTCATTCCACCACCTCCTCGATTCAGGCTGCTGATCAATGGAGGGGGAAAAAAAGTTTGAACTCTACATGCATTGTAGTAATTAACTTTAAAATCAAATTACATGCAACCCACAGCATCATCTTACCCTTGCATGGCGGGCCGTCTTTGTGCATCAATCTGTGATGTGACGAGCTGAATGCTCATTGGACGCCCTGTAAAGGTTTATGAGAATACCAGACAAAAGTTCAAGACAAGTTCAGTTAACACCGCTTAGAAGGAACAACTGAAAAGCCAGAGATCCACAATCACAGATGTTGAGTCTGTGACCTACCATCAAGTGGAACTCCGTTATACTGCTTCATGGCTTTCAGTGCATCTGCTTTCCTCTCAAAGTGAACGTCTGCTGTTCCCAAACTGCGGCCCGATCGGTCATAGTGTACTGCTGCTTTCTTAAGCGTTCCAAACTCTGCAAACAGCTCCTGAAACAAGCATAGTAATACTCAAGGTCATTGCATATAACAAAAACTGCTGTCCAATCAATACTGACTTATCACTGTGTACATAGAATGACAAGAGAAACCAAAAAAAATAGCTGGGTAGCATTTTATGGACATAACTACACAACAGATACAGGACAAGAAATTATAACTAATGTCATCCACTAAGGGAAAAAAAATAAGTGGACAGCTGAAAAAGCTCCCAAAAGGCAACTCTTACCTGAATGTCTGCATCAGAGACCCCAAAGTCTAGGTTAGAAACAAGGAGCTTGCCCCCAGTCTCCACACCTGCTCCACTACCCCCACCAGTACCAGCACCAGCACCAAAGCCATTGTCAAACAGGTCATGTTGCCATTTGTCTGGGAGTTGCTTGGGCTGCAAGAGAGGACACAGAATACAACTGCTGACTTTTGGCTGAAGTCAGACAACACAGCTGCCACTCAGTGGTCTGCCCAAATGACCTTTGACCAGCCTGTAAGACTTTTGACAGATAATGAAAAACACCAAGATTCATCAAAGCAAAATCAAAACCAAATACATTGTAGAAAACACTGTCTGCTACATCACATTGTGATAAAAATCTTTAATACCCATGTAATCCTGCCATAAGATCTGGAAGCCAGGCCAAGCACTGAAACAAGCTGTAGTTGCAGCTAACCTTCCTATTCACAACGCCCATCAATGTAAGATGCCTACATTACCCTTCGTTTACGCTTGCAGATACAGGTGCTGTACTTTAAATATCTATATGTAGAAGGAGCATAAAGTGATGCATATGACCTATGTAAAGCCGGGTCATACCCACGCATGGCCCCTTTGCCAAAGCCACCCTCCCGTTTTTAGCACCCTAGACAACTGATCGTCGCAGCACTCCCAGTCGCCCGAACTGCAACGCACGTCGGCTCCGCGCCCTCAGACGCGTCATCAACCGAAGAAGGAAGCCTTGAGGGGAATATCCTTGCTGCCTTGATGAACTTGTTGCATCCAGCCTCCTCTTCCTGCTAGAACACATCTGTATCCCAGAAATGTCGCCTTCAATTTCATTCTTGGTCAGGGAAATACAAGTCCTTTGGTTTTGCCGGTTGGGTTTCATTTACAGTCAGTAGTTCTAAAATGGTCAGCTCTGCGGTATATGCCCCGACGGATCTTATTTTATGAGAAATGGCGATCAGTCGTATCAGCGTCCATTTTGTAGAATCGCCATTTTGCCTTAAAACCGAAGAAGGGACGTGAAATCACGTTGGTGTCTTTATGGGTTGGAATCAAAGCTTCTCCTCTTCACAGGCTTCAATATGGTGCTAACAAGGCAAAACCCTCGACGTCTGTTGTTTGGCTAGGTGGATAGCTAATGTTGCTATCGGCTTTGCGCCTCTTGTTCGGAATGGTTCATTCATTCAAAGAGGCTGCTTCCATCTGGACCCCATCGTGAAATCCTCAGGTACTGGAGAATGGGTCCTCGGTGGGTTGTAAACAAAAATAGCCCCTTCAAGGTGGCTAACTCGTTGTCGAAAAAAAAACGATAAGGAACAATCAATTCAGCATGGCGCTGCAGTGAAAGCCATACCACTTGCTAGCCAGCTTGCTAGTAAGCTAGCTTGCAGAGAGAAAGTGTAATAACACTCAAAAGACTTGAAGGGCGGCATTAAAACCATATGTGCGATTAAAGGTTTGGGAAAAGAAAACATTTGTTAGGTACAATTCCATTAATGATGGCGACTTTGAAATTTCCGTAACCTATTATCCTCGCCATTTTCTTTCAATTTGAAGGTGGCTGGCTAGCCATCCCATGGCCAAATTAGCTAGCTAGTATATCGTTAACACGAGCTAAGATTATGAGCTGGTTAAAGGAAGAACATCGGTTGAGCGTGGTATTTTCAGGCACTCCTCTTTCCGCTCCGATTTTCTCTTTCTCCTACCCTGCTGTACGGCGTGGGTCTGCTTCTACCGCGACTCAGGGTCTGTCGATTCCGCATAGGGCCTGATCCAGCGCCTCCTCCCCCGCTGCTTCCAAGTCGACCGATGTTCCCACCTCGTCCTCCCCGACCACGGCCTCCCCTACCGCCGCGGGCCCCACCACCCCCTCGTTGTTTGTTCAGCTTGATGATGTCGTCCAGAGACATATCCATCTTATCAGCCATTTTGTCGCTGGATTCTGGGCCAAATAATATAACCGTAGCAATTCCACCAAAGAACAATACCCTAACCCACAACTAACTCGAACAGCGCTGTTGGACTATAACGCATGTGCGTCTTGCTTCAGTGTATCTCGATTGTGGTTATTACGCGGAAGTGACGCAAACAATAACAGCTACAGTACTTCCGTTTGGATACTGGTAGGTGGGATATATTTTACTGTAGTAGTAACGTTGTAATGTGTTACGTCCTGTAAACGACTGTCGTTGTTTTGTTCTCTTGGTCACTTTTTGCCCCTGTTGTCATAATCGGTGAGGTCTGCTTGATCTTCTGTTGTCCTCACGCCGAAGAAATAGCACCTGTTTCTGTCCTTAGTATCCAATCACCCCACGGGATTCAACAGTCAACAATTTTGGCTCTCGGCAGAAATTGGCCGTAAGTGCTGATCCAGAACCAGATTCTCCGAACAGAATTCAGACTAACCATCACAAAATTAAATTAGCAAAGCCGGTCCTAGATCAGTATTAGACAATTTTAGGTTGGACCGCAGTTTTGCACGAAGGATAAGTTTCTAATCCAGAATCACTTCATGCAAGCTACATGTAAAAAAGAGATCCATTGCTGCCAACTAATGTATCGGTTGGAAAATGCCCAACCGAACATGAACGAAGGGGAATAAACAACTTGAAGCCAGACCACTATTGTTTTCATTTTAGCAATTCATCATAGGTTTTTGGCCTTACGTTCCTTCTGGATACAGAAAATAAACAATACTTAAGGCAACGTCAGGCCTTGTGATGTTATCGTGGCTCTACACAGAAGTGCAAGCAGTTCTTCGAACTTCAGAATTTGGCGTGATTCGCCTCTTATACCGTACCTAACTAGCACAAAACTGCTTTCAGATAAAATTGTCATTCATTAATATATTTATATTCTCTCTTTCTATCGTTAACATTTTCCCCTCGGATTACCTTTGTGTATTTAGCTAATTGTAGAGTTGACCTAACTTGATAAGAAACTTATCCATCGGGGTGGTGGGTGATGGTAACTGTCAAATGGCACCAATTTGGGGATGGGAAGCAGAAAGGAAGATTTTGGGGAGATACAGCATTTTTAAAATAGTTCCAGGGGAATAACAAGAGGAAAGAAATTCCAATAACAAGAATGAGGCAGATATAATAGATCACTGAAATATACTTCTCACACATACACATGTATACACAACATAGAAAACATGATCTGTTGTCCCCGTGATGTGTTTGGTACCTGAGACAATAAATCATATTCTGTGTACATGAAGGGTATATTAACCGACGTAAGGAGCCCTTTCATTGTGTGGGGTTACAGAATGGACATTGTGTGGGTTGTCAGAGAGTGCACAATAAATTAGGGAATTTTCTACATTTTTACGCAGATTTTTTTATGCATAGGGATGTAAAGTGGAGTTTCAACACTGAACTCTTGAGATTAGTGGATTGTGGATTTGAAGGAGTTTATTACCACTCCAACACATTAGGTGGCAGTATGGATTTATAAATTGGTAAACGACCATTGAATCAAACGAAGAAGAACAAGAGGGAACGGGGAGGAAGTGAAACCGGGAGTCCATGCAGGCAAGTGACCAAATGTCAAATTTTTCATTAGATAACAACTGGTTAAACTGATATCTTAAATTCCTAGTAGCGATAATCAAAGCGAACAGCTACTGAAACAGTTGCTTTGAGCGACAGTGACGGCGCCTTACTAGATAAATAACTAGCTAACACCCATTGCCATGTTGAATAGTTCAGCTTGGTTGTTACCTTTTTTAGTGCAGTGTGTTCGTCTGCAAGTCCAGTTTAAAGACAGTTGAGCTAATATGGTTTGCAGTGGTATTGTTGCATGGTGTGGTTTAGTAACTAGTTAGCTAGTTAATTGTGTTAATATTGTGCACGACAGTGCACGACGACTGGGAGATGAAGGTGAAAATCAAGCAATGGAGTGGCGTGGCTTCTTGGCTGTGGGTCGCCAACGACGAGAACTGTGGGATCTGCAGAATGTCTTTCAACGGTTGCTGCCCCGACTGTGAGTTGGACTCTAAATACTGCGTGTGGTTTTAAAGTAATGTACTGATTTGAGCCAAGAGCAATGTCGATCCAGACACTGCCTTCGACGCCACAATATAAACTGTGTGAGACTTTAGCTAGAAGTCCTGGATAAATTTAATTCACTGACTGTTAGTTATTGTCTTTTTGATGTTGCATCACTTTGTTGCCCATGGTAGTGAAAGATCATGACGTATTGCTTTGTCCTTTCAGGTAAAGTGCCAGGGGATGACTGCCCGCTGGTTTGGGGCCAGTGTTCCCACTGCTTTCACATGCACTGTATCCTCAAGTGGCTCAACTCGCAGCAGGTGCAGCAGCAGTGCCCCATGTGCCGTCAGGAGTGGAAGTTCAAAGAGTGACATTGTCAGCAGAGCTGAACATGGACTGATTTTTAAAGACTGGGACACCACACAATTACAGCACACATTGAACATGAATGCATGATTTCTTTACTTCTCTCTCTGTTCATTGTCTCTTATTTTCATTGAATGTTCTTATGGAGCCAAGGTTACGTGTCAGTAGGTGTCTGGGGGGGATAACATTGTTTTAGACAGTAGTGATGCTTCCTTTGTGTCTCTGAATAAACAGAGATGTAGTCCAAATCAGGACACGGTCTGTTCTCAGTGGGAAACAAAGGGAGTTGTTTTCACATGAAGTCTATAGTGTTGTCCGTCTCCCCTATACTTTATTTTATGTACAGGAGCTCTAACTTGGAACAGTGTCTGTCCTTTAATTCACAGACACTCCTGAACTGGCCTGTTGGCCTTATGCAAGATATGCTTCCTCTCTGTGGAAAAATGGACTTTACAGGAAAGGGGCCCTATGGCAGTGTCATCTGGCAGTTCCCCAAATTCATGACAGTTCTGTCTGTAGTAAGAAGAGTTTTGAAGGGTTAGACGCTACACAGACTGTCTGTGGGCTGGCACCTACTTAAGACCACTCATACTGCACCCACACCCACTGAGAAAACAAATGGAGGTCATCAGAATTCACATTGTTCTAGATGGGGATGTCAGTGTTTTCCCAATCAGATAGACAAAGAGGAGAAATGTACTTATTGCTGTTTTTAAAATGCAAGAATATTGTTTTTTCTTTGTTCCATAATAGGATGTCCTTTTGTTAAATGCATTAAATGACTCTTGTGGTAACTTGATGTATGGAAAATGTACACCATGTGCCCATTGCCTATCTAGGCCTTTGCGCTCTTACCTGATTGGCTGCATTTCCTGCAGGTTATTTTCAGTGTCTTTTCGTAAGTCTCGCAGTGGCATATGAAGCAAAGGGTTCCTATAGGCAAAGAGAATGTTGCTTAATTTGATTTCATTTACCAGTCATCTGCTGACTGTTTGGATGTTCACCCAGACACTTCACTTGCTTTTCAAACACTTATTCCCTTGAAAAGCAAATCAAAGCAAATTGAAATTTATGTTGCATTTCATTTAGATGGTAAATGACCATAGTGAGGTTAAGTATTTAAATGTTTTTAGAAGATAGTTGCATAAAACTATTTCTAAGTATTGTAGATCAAGCTTTGGATAAAAGCGTCTGCCAAATGACCTAAATATAAATGTAAATGTAAAGCAAATAATGTCAAGCCCCTGTACAAGAGATTAATTATGGAAACCATAAACCCTACGCTAAGGATAAGGGACAAAATTTTGATGCCATAGAGGTTTCAAAATGATTGGCTTGTGTAGGCACAATTAATTCATAATGATAACTAACACTTGCCACAGTGACAGTGAGGTCAAAATAGGTATGTTTTCGCTTACCAACAATACTTCTTAGCAGGGGCTAACAGATCCACTCATCCTTTGAATGTATGAATGCATCTGTGTGAATATGTAGTGCATGCAAAGAACTAATTCGCCAAGTTTGCCTGACTGAAAACACCAAAATGGTGTGTGGTGATGGTACAATGCTTTGTGCTCGACTACACAGCAGTATGACTACATTTGTTTAGCAGATGCTCTCATCCAGAGTGACCAGAGTGGTATCCATTTATGCAGCTAGATATTTTGGTGATCTTTGGGTTACACACCTTGCGCTTTACCACTACACCACACTACTGTATGATGGTAATCATTTCAAATTATTTTAGCAGCAAAAGTCATTATTTTACTTTACCATACAGCAGAAATAACATTAACACTGTAGCACACAATGCTGCCAATCATCAGCGTGAAGTCTCGCTCTGCAATTACTAGAAGAAAGAGAAATTGTCTTTTTACTCTCTGAAAACTATGGAAAACTCAAATCAGGCAGGGAGGTATTATTTAAGGATGATGGGAATTTTGAGTTAGTTCAATCTGGCATGCAGATGTATACAGAACTCTGCTTGCGTGACAAAATATCCATGTTTGACTTTGTACAATGTCAATTTTACAGCCTTCTACAACTGTGGCTACTGATGGCTCTGTTGCCGCTCTTTGTTTCAAGCCAGGTCATAATTATAATGAATGATGGTTGTTTGGTTTGACTTACCCAGTGCACATTGGAAGATTCAAATGCTCCTCACCAGGCATCTCTCTAAAAGTGTATGAGTTGCCTGAAATAAGGTGCACCCTTTTTCCAGATATTAAAACCCAAATTAATTCTGAAAGGAATTATGTTATGAAAACTGCAGAATTAACCATATGGTACAGTGGTTCCAAGAAATGAGATTAGACCTTAATTGGAGGCCTTTCCTTTGATTTTACCAAGGATTTTTCATTCATAAAATAGAAAGGGAGATAGAGATAGATGGAACAACACCTTGTAAGGTCTTTTCTCTGGTCCATGTTATCAGGGTTCAATCTGGAAGTTTTCTTGGAAAATTCTTTAAGACCTAGACATGTTGAATGTTCCTTAACTAACTGAACTAATGGCATCTTAGAGAACAGCCCTTGGTGACTCCACACTCTTGGATGCTAGATAAGTGGAAGCCTGATCAAGTTTTTTTCCTTTTACCATTCTGCTCAAACAAAAGTATGCAGAATATTTGAAATTAGGGGTGGGCGACCTGACGATTTTACATCGTGATCGATCCTGAAGACGTCCACGATCTACTTTACAAGCGAATCGTAGAAATCGTGACCTTTTATGTCCTCCTACTAGTCAGATATTTCTCAAAGCAAAGTTATCTGTAAACTTTGTCGGGCAACGGTCGGCACTTCCGGAAGTAATACAGTCATGCGCCGCTTAAAAGGAAACATCCGAAGGAACATGCCGATACAACCCCACTCATCTGTATCTCACGAGGTCCCGAAACATAAACCGTTATCATTGACTGACGCATTAGAGCAGTCGAAAAAAAGATAAAAGCAGCAAACGATGGGAAGAGGTGACTGAGGCGGTCATATTCTATCTAGCTAAGGATATGGTGCGTTTCAAAAGTGTGGACAACGTGGGATTTAATACAGTGATGCACACTTTAGATGCACGGTATGATCTGCCAAGTCGCAATTATTTTTCTAATTCCGCCATTCCCCATATGTATAGCGAATGCCGACAAATGATTGCCACACAAATAAAGCACGGCGATTTTTTTGCAACGAGTGACTTCTGTGTTGTTTACATTTAACTACTTTTTCTATTTGAGTTCTGAGTACTTGAAAAGTCTGTTATTTTATGGTTATCTATTGGCTGCTGATGACAACTTGAAGTTAAAACTGTGAAACTGTCTGAATGTTTATTTTTCTTCTCAAGTGTGAAAGTCAGTATTTGAAAAGTGCACTTTTGTCTCGTTTACATTTTACTACGCCCTTTTTAGTTTTTCACATTTTACCACTACATTTTTTTTCTACTGAGAAGTTTAACTCAGGTTTTAATTACCATTCTGAAAATTGTATTTAATGCAATATTGATGAATATTGATTGATTAAATGGTGAAAACAGATAAGTCCATAGGCTTGTTCGAGTCTGGATATTCTCGACAGTACATTTCAAAATTGGCAATTCAGATCGTGGATCGCGCTTGTGTGTTAAAAAGATCGTGATATGATTTTTTGGGAAGATCGCCCACCCCTATTTGAAATGAGAGTTTACAGTTTAAATGAACAGCACAATACATCCAGTGAAAGACTCAGGACATTACATACAAACATGTCTTAAGAAAACTTTATTTACACAGCCCATCCCCGGTTACAAGTTTTGTGAATTCCATTTCCTCTTTTGGGACTGGTCTTTTCTCTTTCTGAGAAACAATAGATATAACACTGGTTTAAACATGGATCATCAGTGAGAAAATGCTATGCATACCATCATATTTACTAACAATCGTAACAGAGAAATCACTGGAGAAAAAAAAAAACTAAAAAAAAAACTTGGCTTCCCATGTAGACACTGTAAATATGAATGCTTCCAATCTCCACTGCCTGTCAGTTTATTAACCATACACAGAATGCCTTGCATTTAACTACATCAGGCAGATTTTGATGAAATATTGCAGTTCCACAGTGCACACATCCTATTGTGGAAAACACTTTGATCTTCATCAATCAGCACAACAGTACAGTGCTGTAATCACTACAGGTTTGGGTTCTCAGATGTCCAATTTTCCATTCAGTCCTAACACTGTGCATCTCCCTCTCCCATCTCCCCATGCTGCAGCAGCTGATCTCAGAAAGAGAAAGACAAGGGATGAACCTCTAAAAGAGAAAGTGGAGGCTCTGAAAGACATGCCCTAGAAGAGCTCTGAAACTTTTGTTCTCAGAACAGTTGACAGTTACTCGATACACAACACTTCCAGGGCCGAAAAGGTCAGTCCAGTCACCCAAACAGGCCTGCAAACATGACGTGCCGCTGAAAACACCTGCCACTGGAGAGGATTACTTAAGGGAGACGTGGTGGTCCGGGCTCATGCAATGCCAAACACCCCAACAGCTGACCAAATAGGGCTCCTACATATTCCAAATCAGAAATGCAACCCATAAGTCACAAGCTTCATCTCTCCCAGAGCATGCTGTTGCAAGGTTGGTGGGATACATCTAAAAATTGGTTTAATTAAACCGCCATCGCTCTTTACTTTTTAGTGGATTTGAATTTGGACTGCTAACAAGATAAAGGGAAATCTGTGGTGTAAGAACTAATGCTGTGTACTTCAATAATCAAGCAGGTACTTGGAATAAATTTCATCTTGAAATGCATTGATGAGTGGGGAATCAACAAGATTGTCTGCCCAGTCTATAATTTCATGACACTGGGGCCCAAAGGACAGTTTGGCTCTAGGGGCTGGGTCAACTTGACCAATGTAGCAGGACCAGAACCTTGGTGTTTAACTCACCAAGGTACCAAAATTGAACCTTTTTCTAAAAAACACACATCTCCCAATATTGAACAGTTAAAATTCCAATGTGCAAAACTGCCATATGCAATATACGCATTAACAGATCTGCAACACCATTAAATTTAAAACATGAATGTAGGAATTATAATTCAGAGCAATAATGGCTGGAATTCTGTAGAATGGCAACATACTGCAATTCTGAGATTTCATTTTGCTGTCAGAACTGTATCTAAAAAAAAGAAACCCTATGCCACCCATCCACTGCTACATACCTATCCTTGTTCCTTTAAGATAATTTTATCAATAGGGGAAGGAAAACTGTTCTCAGCCCTTCAGCAATCTCCTGTGAAGTCATGCATGCAGATGAAAATGTTTCAATTTAAGACTGTAGTCCTTCATGTATCCTGAAAAAGATGGTAAAGCAAGTCTGTTTGTAGATTTTCATAATCCGGTGGTCAGTGCTACTTTTCTGTTGGATCCAGCTTTAGTCCAATTGATGTCTTTCAGAAAAGAAAAAAAAACAAACACAGAAAAAATGTGATCCCTGTTTTTTCTTTTTCCAGAATATAAAACCAGGAACCAAGAGAAGAAAAAAGCCCTGAAAATGTAATCCTGGCCTCCTTGAACTTGCGCTTCCACAGTAATGAGGTTAAAGTCAGGAGTCAGCCAGAGCAGACCTGAAGATGGCCATGGTTATGCATGGGGGGTCAATAGAGAGTAACTTCCAGAGCAACAGTGGGAGGTAAGTCACTGTGCTGAAGGGAGGGGTAGGGTAGCAGGCCAGCAGTCTGGAAGGCCAAGGAGTAAGGGGGCATCATTCCCTGGGACTGTCAGACTGGGCGGTTTGCTGGTAGAAGAAGGTTGTTGAAAGTTCAAAAGGAGAAAGGGAGGGGAAAAGGGTGGACCAATGAGATGGCCGACTAAGACTTCTTGGAGTCCTGTGTGTTCCGTCTCTTAATGTCACTCAGGTCAACTGGTGTAAAAGCTGCAGAGGATAACAGAAATATGCGTGTGATGCCAGTGCCAAGTAATTCAGTTGGAATCACACCAAAATAAAATCCTGACACAAAATACACATGATCGCCTACATTCACACCAAGGTACTCACAATGCAGGGCTGGGTTAGGGTTCTTCTCCACATACTCCTGAGGACCCCGTTCACTGCTTTGAGGGGACTTGATTTCTTTCATAACACACTGCCAGGCTGTGGGAACACATTTAAACAATGAACTACTGGTACTGCACCCTGGTTGTAACATTGACACCAATCCCTCCTTTTGCATATTATTAAGAAAAGACTGACAACCAAGCCAATAGGTAACTGTTTTGTCAATTTGTTAAATGTTTATTATTAGGATCTTGTCTGTCACTTTTCAGCATTGTCAATAACCAAGATAATTGGCCTCACCTGCTAAGTAGGGACAAGGTAAATACAAGTGTGTGGCTGGAGGAGGCTGACTTTTGTTTGAGAAGGCTGGCTGTATCTGCATCCACATCTGATTCAAAAAGTAGGGGACTGACTATATGTAAAGCTGGAGGGATGACTTTCCTGGAATCCAGTGGTCCTTGTGGGACTTTACCACCACCTGTCTTGTGATGTTCTGGACAGCTGCACAAGTACTGAGCCTCAGCTGGCAATCTCAGTTTGTGAGAGTGGGTAGGGGGGTCAGGAAGTGTGAAGAAGAGCCCTCTTTCCCTCCAAAACTCTTAGTTTGTCAATGTGTGAAATGTTTGTTAATAGGATCTTCAGTCAATATAATCTGAACAGGTTATTTGTTCACTGTAATTCTTTGTGTGAGCCAACCATTTGTTAACTGGCCTCACCTGCCATTTAGAGGCAAGGAAAATACATGTGTGTGGTTGGAGGAGGCTGACTTCTTTGAGAAAGCCAGCTGTATGTGCACCCAAGGTTGTTTCTTTTGTTTGGTTGTTTTTTAAAATAATATTCACTCTTCCTGTTCTGTTTTGTAAAGCGTCAGCAAGCTTTTCCACACTGACCAAAAATAAGCATAGCTCTCCTTTGGAGAGACAGTGCAGTGTAGTGCTCACAATTCACTGAGGGACGGACGTATGGAACTAATTTAAGTGCATATGATAATTGTCTTGTGTTTTAGGTTTAGGAAAAACCTCAGTTGACACTATTGCCTTAAAGCACCAACAAAAGGTGTGCCTTTTCCCTTGGGATACGAGTGTATCAGAGCACTCCACAGTTAGAGGCCAGTTCCAATTTTTCCCCAGTGGACTCACTGTCATGGATGAAGCGCACATTCTCCTCATGTGCTGGTGTGAACAGCTCTCCCGTGTTGGTCGGGGACCGAGGACTGGAAGTCCGTTTGTAGTTGTGAACCATTCTAGGAGCTGGTGAGCTTAAAAAAAAAAAAAAAAAAGACATCACATAAGAGTCTGCTAAATGAATTTAAACATATCTGACACTGTTGCTCACTCGACTTGAATGGATACACTTATGTTCTGTTGTGCTTGAAGTTGCTCTTGATAAGAGGGTCTGCTAAATGAATAATGTAATATAAGAGCAGCAATGGCATCTGTAATAGGAACAATAGCAAAGCCACAACAATGCTTCACCCCAAGGTTAAATCATCTGAATTATACTTCACTCTTCTCACCTGGTCATTTCTGTGCTTCCTCTGTGCGTTTGCTCCGAGTTCCTTTGTGTAGCTTCTATTATTCTAAAGCTGAAGAGGGAATAACATACAAAAAGGTCCATTAACGTTTCATAATCCCTTACAGTGGTGACAGATAGCAACAACACACTGAATATGTTCATGCAAGTTATCTGGACTAGGACTAACGAAAATAACAATATAGCACAAATAAATAACATTTACTTGTGAACTGCCAAAATGCCTTTGCCTGCGAATTGATCAAAACGCAGATAACTTAGTTTTACTCTTTTCTCGAAGCTGACGCACAAAACCTTAAAGGCTATGGGAGTAGTTTGTTTAAGTTTGTTAAATAGTTAGTATACGTTGCGAAATGCAGAAAAATGATTACTCAATTAGCAGTTTTACTCGACAATAACCAAACACTTCCGAGCAAAGTAATTGCAGCTAAGACACTGGCTAGCACCGGGAAAGGAGCAATAGACAACTAATTAGCTGGCTAGCTATATATGAAATAAGGTGGCGGAGCGCATTGTTTACAGCTACTGTCTGCTGGAGTGTTTAAGAGCACAACGATCGGCATCAATCATCCTTCATTAACTGCAACTGGATAGTCAGCTATCAACAAGCAAACGTTAGGTACGCTCCCAAACCCTTTTGTGAGATGCTAGCTACGTGCACATCACTTAAGTAAAAGCTAAATAATTTTAGTTCATGCACCTTAGAAAGCTATGCAAGCCAACCCGCAAACTTAGACGAGGAATCTGAATGGTAACGTCGGATAGGTTAACTAATTACCACACTAGCAGCATTATTTCATATTTCACAAACGTATTCACATCGAGTAATCGATGGATATTAATTAACCTGGCAATTTCTGTATGGTAACTACCTACGATAGCTAGCCAATCAGTTAGCAATTGTTAGCTAGCCAGCTACCTGCTAGCTAGGTAGCTAACCGTTCTGGCTTTGACTTGCGCCGCAGTCCACCACTACACGATAGCCGGCAATAGCTAAGCACGCTAACTAGCCATTAAGTTAGATATTTCCTGGACAGTAATAAGCTAGATAACAGGACGTCGTTGTATAGAGCAGGATGTTCAATGATTTTTAGCGTTACTCACGCTAACCTTTCTTTATCGCCTGCTGTATTTCTTTCTTTCTTTTCAGTTTCGTTCATACAGTCGTTCTGCTGTAACAAACTTAGGCCTCCCGGCCGTGACGCTGCCAATGCCAACCAATTCCTTCCGGTAAAGGTTGTCATACGGAAGTAGATGAAGTAGATGTACAACCCACTAGTGATTGTGCATGTCTGCGAATGATCAGCATTTGAATGGCAAACATGAGCCAATGTTGTCAGTGTTTGCCTTTTTTATGAATTCATCTTTCAGGTTAGTCTACTGTATTAAACTGTGTTGACGGGAGCTAGATTACTCAAAGACGTTGGGTGCATATATCATCAAATAATAAATAGAGGCACAAACAAATAATCTTGGTAGAAAAAGCAACTTTAATGAAAAAAATATTTCGTAAAAAAATAGTAAGACTTTTATACAACGTCGTGCAAATTAAGGATTCCGTTCTCACTTCCAGTAAAACCTTGTCTATTTCAGATATAAAAGTAACAGTGTAAGGGACCTATTTGCAAGCAACCATACAATTGAGCTGAGTGAGTATACACACTTATTCTCAAAGATAGGACTGATTATATCCAGGTGCAAATAATCACAAGTGGTTTGAGGCTGTCCCTCAAAGAACCCCTCTGGGAAGAAGTACAAATAGGCGCCTCACATTTCTCACCATTTAGAAATGATTTATAACCAGTGTTACAGGGTAGCATTTCTCACCATTTAGAAATGATTTATAACCAGTGTTACAGGGTAGCATAATTTAAGACAAGCACACACATACAAAATTTAGCTGCAGGAAACTTTAGAAACCAAGAAAACTTCAGAAACCATACATTTAAAAAATTTAGAAACAATATATTTTTAAAAAAGATTGTTTCTTGTATGAACAGTTTAAACGGCAAGATTATAAATTCATTCCTTCATCTTCAACCAACAAGAAGGAAGTGCATGTCGTGTTTGACAGGAAAGGCAGCCCATCGTGGGAGCGTCTTGCCGCCCTCGCCAGACAACCAGTTACAGATGGCTGCTTCCTCTCACCTCCAGATTTATCCTCCCGTTCCAGAGAGGAGACACAGAATCAGGACGTTTCACTGATCTGTCATTCCTTTCCGTCGCCGCAGCGATCAAGAGGAGAAGACACGGTTGAGTTCCGGCCACAGACTGAAGGTTCACACGCAGCCCACCTCAAACATCTTCACTAGCTCCTTGCAGTCAGGGTCAATGAGGTCTGCTGGCTTTTCCCCACACTCGTTCTCTGCATCTACGCTGGCACCCAGAGAGAGAAGGTACCTAAACGGAGAGAAAAAAAAACACTTAAGTATACTGTACATCAAACTGAGAGCTCACCTCCCCTAGCCTGGCTGTATAGGTTTGAGGAGTTTAGCCACAGCTATGCTGCAGCTTTAGCCCAGACAGCTACACTGCATCTGGCATGTCTTTACTGCTATGACCCTTGCATATTTTACATGTCCAGGCTGGCAGCCGACGAGAATGTGAAGTTGAGTAGTGTGGATTCTTATCTCCTTTGGTTTCTTGCTCCCTGCATAGCTAGGATCAAGGAAGTTCATAATGTGTGTGTGTGTGTGTGTGTTGTGTGTGTGTGTGTGTGTGTGTGTGTTTAAAAATGTCACCAGGCAATCAGATTTTGTCAGACCACTTTCTATACAGCAGAAATCATCGCCTCACATCCCAAATCTGGGAAAATGCTACGACAGCAAACTGAAGGTACATATGAGAGTGAGATCACACTGAACAAGTGATGTTGTGTATATGACTGTATGGCTGGGTAACTGTGTGGTTTTGCCTGCATGGGCAGGTGGGGCTGGCTCACCGGGCAATGTGTGGGAAGCTATCGCTGCAAGCCATGTGCAGGGGAGTCCAGCCCTCCTCATCCCTCTGGTGAATGTCCGCACCGTATTTCACCAGCAGCTTGACGCACTCCAGATTCCCAGAGAGCACAGCTTCGTGAATCGCTGCCATACCTGCAGTATGGGAAACAGATACAGCATGAGTCAGGATATGGCACAGACACAACAGATGACGAAGGCTTGCCGTGGACATTTCTAAGCCTTATTTTTTAAGCAAATGTATCTTTTAGTATGATAAAAAATCATACTTCTGTGCACATAAATGTGATAGATAACTCTTTATGTGCCCCAATCGCAGTAAAAAATTCAATTAAATCCACTTCAAGCCAGATTGAAATCGCTCTCTACATCTCTTGGAGTAGACATCAATGTCATAGCATATGAAAGCCATTTGATTTGGCATTTAGTGTTAACTGACCACAACTGATAAATTTCTCACAATAAATAAAGGGCACAGTAAACAGACCAATTGAAACACTCTGCACTCCCAAACCAGTAACAGTTCATTCAGTAGATTACCAGTAATAGATGGGCAACAGCTTGGATACTCACCAGATGGGTAGATAGTGTTCAGATGAACCTTCCTGGCTCTGATGAAGCGGCCAATCTGCTCCAGGTCTCCCTCTCGGACATGGTCCTGGAACACGATGTCATTGGGAAAGTGCACAGAGCGGGCTGGTTTGAGCGATACTTTTGAGCGGGTGCAAGGTGCAGGAGAGCAGTCTTTACGGCTGTAACGACTGTAACGCACATTCTCTGGCACTGGGTACTGGTTATAGTACTTCATCTTTGCAACAAATGTCCTTTCTGTGATTTTCTAAAAGATAAAAAGGTGGAAAAATCCACGTGAGGTGTGCAGTCCTCTAAGAGTAAAATCCTCTGGGTCCTGTGTCCTTTAGCACCTGCTTGCAGCTGCTTTGCGTCCTTTAGCTCCTGCACAGACAATTTAATATTTGCTCTGTCCCTTTTAAAGTCTCTTCTTTCGTTAGTGTTCTGTCTTCCTCTCTGGATCTCTTACTCTGCTGTGTCATAAGATGGTGTTGCCAGTGTTCTGATGGCAAGGGGGGCAGTGGGTCTCTATATACCCTCAGTGGGGCTATTTTAGGGGCTGTCACCTCACAGATCAAGTGACAGGGGTTGCAAGATGAGTGGCCCCCGCCTGGTCCCTCCCACCATACTGTCACAAGCCTAAAGCTTCTGCTTACACCTCCTGCCCCATAAAGCAATGACAGCAGTAACCCCAGCTTCTGTTTTCACCATGTCTCATTAGGACCTTTTTAAACTTGCCCCTCCTCCTAAAGCTCACCATCCATTAAATCAAAGATCTATTACATGCAGCGGTCACACACCACAAACACGATGAATAACATCTAGTAAACAGCAGAGGGAAGTAAAAATGGTTGACAGCCAAAGGATGCCTTCTCGAAGTTATGAGTATTGCATCCCTGGCAAGGTTAGAATCATGACTGGACAAACAACAGTCATGTTGAGTAGGTTGATCCATAGATAGCAAAGGCCACATGTATGAAGAAGCTATGACATTACATTGTCATCATTTAGCAGACATTGTTATCCAGAACGATTACAAAGTGCATCTTAAAAAGTGGCATGAAAAGCTGTTCAAACAGGACACCACTAACCATGTTTTAATGAAGACATGAATGCATGAAAAGTTAATAGGATATTATACATCCCCTCAGAACTGCAAGTGCTGACCTCTCTAAGACTGTAAGTAGAGTCTGGTGTGACAGCATTTCATCATCTTTTTTTTTTTTTTTTTGTGAAACACAGGTATGACCCTGGTATCATCAAAGATACTGCCATATTTCTGCTTTTTGGAAACTGGAGTCAGTTGAATATGTTCCAGTTCATCTTTGGAAATTGTAACTTCATTTGGAATTTTTAGGGGAAAAGAGCATAGAGAACAAAACTTTCACAGGATAGCATAGTAACTATGTCATCAATCTTTCACAGTCTGAGCCCCCCACCCCTTGTTTATGATCCAGCACTACTTGTACAACATGCACTACCGCAACTGAAAATGGAACACAAGGCACTGATTGTTGTTTACTTAAATTGTGTAACTTTCACAATAATTGCATCACCACTAAAGGTATCCTATAAAAGCAAGAGTGATGAGAATGATGGTTGAAAAAGTTATTTTGTTAATAAAGTTTACTATTTACAAGTAACTTGCCAATGAAAAATAATTTTGTGTAATATTGCTGAATCCAATGCCCTGTCCCTCTTCTACCACTTCTGGTTTGGGAACCCATGTATGTAATCCATACAAAATCTTTGACTGGTACAAAATGAAATTTGCTACCCGGAACAAACATTTGAAAGCTTCAGAAACAAAGCTGAAACTAACTGGAATGATAAAGCACTTTTTATACGCTTTACACAGAAGTAATTTTCAGGCCTCTATGTCCACAGACAGCTCACAGAGCATTACTACATGGTGCTTGGTATGAAACACAATTCAAAGTACAATTTATAAAGTGCAAGTGCAGTACATAGCACTGCAATTCTCAGGATCACAAAACAATTTACAACCAATCCCTAAAATATAAATCTTATCAATACAATCCGAACAAGTCAAACGTCTGTTGGCCGAAATATACTTGTTCAGTAGTATCACGACAAATCCAAGATGGCGGAATCCAGGCAATATCTTGAGAGGTGGTTATTTGTAGAGAGGAGAGCTGGATATTCCCACAAGGGACTGGAGTGAAAATAAACATACCTTTGCTGTGGGGCTACAGGGGAGGGAGAGAGAGACCACCAGTGGTAGTGGAGCACAGGGAGGTAACAGGGGAGGTGGAATAGTGAAGGGCTTAGAAGTATGCAGGTATGTTGCAGCTGAAGGCATGACACATTAGTGCGGGTTTTGTAATCAAAGGTGGCTGGAATCAGTTGCCAGTGGTAGAAGGTAAAATGGATTCTTTGCAATGGTATAATACAGAATTGTAAAACAACTGTAATAAGGTTGATTTACATTAGGCATTGGGTAAGAGTAAGCAAGTAAGTAGTAAACACTTCATAAGGTAGGCATGCTATAGTAAAGGTTAACGAAGCAGACAGGATGGTGAGGGATAAGGTGCAATCCGAGTACCCATGTACAGCACCATTGATGTATACATGTATGTGCAATGCATGCATATTCATGATTTGTGCATGGACAAATGTGGGAAACCAGTTTCCTTGGAAAGTTGAAGTGTTTATCTGCTTTACAGAAACTGTGTCAACAGGGTTCAAAACAATGTTCTTGAAGCAATCTCAAGCAACCCTGCATTCAGGTTTCCTACTTTTAAGGTAGCTATGGCAGTATAACTTCTTTGGTTAAACGGGGCAGTGATAGTGCCTTCTAGTCACCATTTGCAAAACACTTCATACAACAAATGATAGCACAGCTATAACAGACGCACATCAAGTTCAGGTTTGTTTTTTATCAATTTTGTTTTATTTGGCCACCAGTTAAACTTTTCAACATGTCAATTTTAATGCGATGGAATGCTTTGTATTTTTCGGTCATTTCCCCCAGTCAGTCAGAACAGTCCAAAAAAACAAAAAAAAAATTTTTAACCCCCACCCCACCCACCCATTCCATTCCTTCCCTTTTAACCGCCACCCCCCACCCACCTCCAAAAAAAAAACCCATAAAAGAACAAAATTACACTTACAACCCTGTCCCTGGATGTGAGAAAAGCAGAAGAGCTCACATTCACTCACACACACTACCCCTCCCTGTCATCTTGACCACAGAGACACAGTACAGCCCAGGCACTCCATAAGAGATAGGAGTTTCAGGTAGAGCAGAAGCCAATGGGATGGGTGGGGGGGGGGGGGAATTACCTTATTGTTCTTCCCCCGGACATGGAAGGATGCCTCTCTCAGACACCTGATAGCAGGTCTCTCGCTTTACGTAACAATCTCTGCGACTTCAATAACTGTCTAATCTCAGATGGCATGAATGAAGTGCTACGCATTGACTTTGGGGGTCCCGAGAAATTGATGTCATCTTCCCCAGTGATCACGGTTCTGAGAGAGTTCAGGGGGCCTACACTGCCCCATGCAAACATTGTTACCGCTGGGCATACTGGTACACACAACCAGACTAATTAAAATAAATTTTTAATGAAAATACAATTAAATAATATAAGCTAGTCAGGGTTTATACTTTAAAAAAATATCAGTAGCCAGGCTGTTGATCTGAAAGACACCAGGAGAGAAAAAGCACATAATTTGGTTCAGAAAGTTTTGTCATAAGCCTTAGAAGTGTGGTCCACTTTCATACACATAAAAACGGTGATGTTAATTCTCAGATATTGAAGCCATGTGCTTCCAGCGGGCACATTTTATCATTACCACTGATATGACCACAGCCCTGAGAGATCAGCCTCGTGAGACCATCATACAGGTCCTGGCCCTCAGACTGTCTTCCAGGAAGATATCATCACTGCCCCTTCCCCCCACCTCATAGTCAACACTTCCCAGTAAGCTGCCCGATTCTCATTGGATTAGTGGGGTTACCAAAGGGGGACAAAATGGTCTCAACATAATGTTTTGAAAGCAAAAAACCAAACGAATGAAAACTAAACATTAATAAATGCACCTTAACGTAGAGAGCAATGTAATGCTCAATGCCGCGTTAAAAATATGTACACAAAATGTACAAATTGAACAAGGTTATGGTGGGGAGCTTTAGAAAAAAAGCACTATGCAAAATTCCTTGAAGAGCATCCCCCCCACAAGGTGCCGTTTCAGTGCCGAGTTCCTGTGAGAGGTGAGAGGTGGGTCTGTCTGGGCCGGAGGGTGAAGGTTTGGAGTTGTGGTTTGAATGGCAGCCGAGGGTTCCTGTGATGCCTGGTGACTGAAGCAGCTGGGAAGAGAGGGGTCAGTGTTCACAGGACAGGGTGAGGCTGGGGGAGGCGTGTCTCTTCCAGGTGTCTCTTACAACTCGTCGTGTGCCTCTTCACCATCGGAGTCGTCCTCGTCTTGCTGGTCGTCAACGTCGGTCAGATCCTGAGACAGCAGAAGATAAAAAATGTATTACGGTTTGTTGAGAAGTTTAACATAACCAGGGGCCCTCTGAAAGCTACATGGTTGGCCACAGTGTTAATACCAGGTCTCCATTCCCCAAGTACTTCCCCATCACATAAACGTGCAGGAGCTCTGGTGCTAATCGTGTGTGATGCGTGTGCAGCTTGCTGTGTCGAGAGCCTTCCACAGGGAGGACGGTAAACAGCGGCAACAGCTGCAGCAAACATTAGCAGTAGCAGTCAGATTCTGGAATTAGACTTCTAAGAAAGAAGCGCAGCTAGTTTGAGCTGGCTTTCCCAGGCCTTGGATGCGGTCCCCCACCTCCAAATACACTCTTCATGCACTTCATGTGAGGGGGTGCGACTGCTGCCAGTTATCAGTTTTTTCTCCTCTGCAAAGTCTGACCCTGCAATTTGGACAGAGCCTCTGGCTTTACCATCAGACAGAGACCTGCCATAGTCCACTAGTCTCCTCCCATTAACGACTTCTCTTAGGGTTAAACCACACCATTCCTATAACCTGTATTTCTCCATTTCAGTTCATGATTTTGCTGTGTAAATGCCTAACTACAATCTGAAAGAATTTATTTAAGGTAGCTGCCATGTTTAACCTTTTGATGTACAATAGCCCATAAGGGGTTTTCACTGATCTGTTTATAGGATGGAGGCAGGGGATTTGAGGTCAAAACCACATAACTCCAAAGACTTCAAACACTTCCAGACTCTCAATAATTACAGCAATTTATCCATATACCTGAATGCTGCATCAACCAAGGAAAGAGCATGAAAGTAAAGAACTTGGAAGAAGTAATGAGGGTGCGCTGGGATAAATTCTGGAGTATCTCCCTCCAGCCACCTGACACACAAATGCAAACATGCTTGCAAACTTAAACTCGCTATTGAAAACTTATTAGCAATTGCAGAAACCTGTATTGCTTTAAATGAAATGTTAAGTTCTTTCTACAGTACCAAAGGACCTGACTTCCCTCAGGAACAGCTGTGCTGGTCAAAATAAAGCAACATGCAGTTTACACTGGCAGATAAACTTCAAGTTCAGTTGTGTACAAACAACTTCAAAATTCCACAGATTCTTACAACAGGGCTTCCACTATAAGCCATTTTTGCCCACAGAAAACAGCTTCTGCTGCTTTCAGCACTGCCCCCACTGTCACTAAGTGAGTTACTCCCTGCCCACTTCATTTAATTTCTGTTACCTTGTAGGGTGATTTTCACTTCCTAAAGGCAGAAATACATTAGTATTTCTGAGTGACTGAAGTTTATGCAATTCTAGTACAGAAACAAAATGCAACAATGGCTGGCATCAAAAGTGCATTGTCATTGGAGAGGGGTGATGCCTTGATTTGCTCCCAAACAAGAACTCACTGTTCCCTTACAGAAAACAGCACAGGACTTGGACTATACATGCAAATGAGTGGCACATTTCCAAGGGTATTGCCGCGAGTGACAGAAAGGGAAGCACAGCCACTGATTTACGGGGGTGGCATGGTAGTGTATAGCTCCTATACATAGATTCGGTCACACACAAGCACTAGGGGGCAAATTTCACAAACGCCCGAAAGGCCGATAGTTAATGACCAAGATCATTTTAGTAAAGTTTATGTGCACAAATTTCGGGGACTTCCAACTGCTGCAAGACCAGGAACAAAAACAGGTTTGAAATAGATTTGTTTTGAAATTCCACACTGAAAACAATGCACTTTACGTGCCATCAACCACTGGCAGTCCACAACCCCAACTGTCCCTATTCTCACAGGACCACTTACATCTTCCTCTTCCTCATCCTCCTCTCCTGCTGGTGCACCGCCCTCCTTGCCTCCGCTCTCCAGGAATTTGGTGAAGCCCTCCAGCGTCCTCTCCCCATTGTAGTCGATCACCTGGAACAGTCAGTCAAAATAGATTAGGAGGGCAATTTTATGGACTGCTAGGAGTACAGTATAATGCAGGATTAAGCTTGCATTCATTTAGTTAGGATCTCATTGTCATCTTTCCATTACATGCAGCTTACCAAATGGATTTTCCTTCAGTCTTCTAAAAATGTTAACCCAACACAATGCTTTGCAGAAATTTCTTGACCATTTCAGTATCCCCATCTTCATGAATTATGGCAGTAATAATCACTACATTTATTCATGAAAAAAATGTCTTGGAGCATAAAACAAGTTTCACACTGAACACTTGGAGAGGGTTTATAGGGCTGGACAAGGAATATGTTACCCAGTTTCAATATCTGCCAATGTATTAGTTGGTCTGTATGCTTTCCAGACCGAATTCAAAAGGTGAACCTCTCCAATATGAACC
The DNA here is from genome assembly GCA_019176425.1 of Megalops atlanticus. Lineage (NCBI taxonomy): Eukaryota > Metazoa > Chordata > Actinopteri > Elopiformes > Megalopidae > Megalops > Megalops atlanticus. Next base: position 21,591,331 of record CM032875.1, on the reverse strand, counting down.
CCTTGGAATTGTTACAATTTTGTCTGCCAGAAACAAAGTAACAGTTGACGAGCGTAAGTCAGGACAAAACGAGGATGTTCAACATTATGATGACTATGACGTTCTTATTGGGTCAGTGTGAGGACGCATTAGAAAGCTCCTTTCAGCTTAACCCAGTGAGCAGCTGAACGCGAGTCTTAACATGCCGCCAGTTTTTTGACCATGGCGGCAGTTGCCTTTGGGCTTTTGATACTCAGTCACATGGAGCTGGGGGGCAAATGGAGGAGGGTTGGCGTGTAAAGCAAGCCTGTAGCTAAGATGGCATGCAGACGCTTGCTTATTAAAAGGGTGCTAATTGTCCAACTGGCCTTCTGAGGGACGCAGATGAGCTGCTGCACGAGAGGCCACAGGCCACCTCTGCCATTTTGCACAAGCGCCCTCGCAGGTGTAAGAGGAACCGCTCCGGGTTCTTACAAGGTCGGAGGACCGCTGTGGACAGGTGAGGGCGCAGGCTGGAACGTGTGGGGACAACGGGGAGTGCGCTGGGCTGTCAACAGCACCGACACCCAAAAGGTGCCTCCAACCACCACCCCCAGCTCTGGAGGTGCAAGTGGGAGAGAGATTTACTGGAAGAGCCCACTCAGTTACAGCACGTGTCGGCCTGCCTGAAAAAGGAGCACTCCTAAATCAGGACCCAGCAATTGTGGGGTTCCGACCGCAGGGAGCAACTGCTCAGGCGATTGAAATAACTCCTGCAAAAGTGCGGGGCCACATTTCAGAGTGAGGTCATTGAGAGGGGGCTTTAATTAGACATGAATGGGGAAAGAAATCCCACGCCAGTTAATCGCTTTTAAAACACTGAAACCACAGAATCAGATCTGATGTTTATTGGTGGAGGTGTTGGGGTCCCATGCCAGTAAGGGTTTATTTTTCTAACTGGGTCATGCTGAACTCCCCAACCCAAAACCCCTCCCTGTATTTGATCGTGGTCAGAACATGGAGGACACTGAAGACCTGGAGGGCAGGGTAGCAGGGGGGAAAGGGTCGTACCTTGCGGTCATCTCCAGCGGGGAAGAACTTGAGTGTGGGGAAGCTGTGGACCTTGACGGCCTCAATCTCGTTGGCAGTGGAGTCCATCTTGGCCACAACAATGTTGTCACTGTCCTTGTACTTCTCACCCAGCTTGTCCCAGATGGGGGCAAGCTGCTTGCAGTGTCCACACCAGGGTGCATCTTTTGGGGAGAGGGGGTGAGACGTCAGGGCAGCACAACACATACATTTTCATAATATCCCACAGGATACATAGTTGAAAACAAAATCACTGCACCAGACATGTATGACAGTATGATAAGATCAAAATTCAAGTGATGACACATAAATCGTTTAGAATGCAAAGTCTATGTAGACATTGCAGTTTGACAGATGCGAGCGAGTTTCACAAAGGGATCGTGTGAACTGTCGCCGTTTTAATTCAAAGCGCATCAAGTTCACACCAGATGTTTTCACTTCCCCATTTAGCATGAAGTATACATTAGGCTTTAAAAAGATTGACATTTCACCTCTGGTTGATTTGAATCACTTGTCCCTTATCCCACAGGCTTAGTGAGGCTAAAAATGTAATCTGATTTACACACCACTGCACCAGGATGACATTTGTGAAGGCAAGCAGAAGGTAAACGCTCACCAACAGTCCAAACGCTAAAGCCTATGGCTCTGGTTGTTGCTGGCAACAGAGACAACGAGACAGGTGTGCCCGAACTGTGGAGCTTTACGTGCTCAACATGCTGACACAAGGCATCCCGATGCACGCAAACCCCCATGCACGTGCGGTCCGGCGTACTGCCCCCTGACTCACACACAGACTGTAAACTAACTTCAGCCTATAGACCCGTGGGCCTGCCCAAAGCGATTAGTGAGTAATCTGGCGTATCTGCAAAGGAAAAATTCCTCACCCCTTTTACAGGAGGGAGGCTAATTTTGGAGCCCAGTGCTTAAGGGAAAATAAATTTAATCATGGTTTTCTTGCTCCTCATCTAAAATTACACACATGAGGAAACTGGAAGGCAGGAGCCTTCCCAGCTCCCTCTGCATGAGGGCCCAGCAGGACTTATCGCAGGAGTCCCAGGAGCATCAACAGGCTGGAGGGCTGACTCAGGTTTCAGGCCCAGGAGCTGGCTGCCGTGCTGTGAAATCTTGCAAGACCGCTTTAGACCCAAATCGGGTGATTGACTCTGAAAAGTGAGACCGTCAGCCACCTGGCCTGGGGGGGTGCACGGAAAAGCCCTCAGAGTCAAGGCCAGGATTCGCAGACTCACTAAGTCCGAAGTGCCTATTCGTTTTTGTGGCGAAAGAAGCGCTCACTTACAGAATTCAACAAAGACATTCTTAGCTGGGTCAAAGGCAACTTCCTCAAAGTTCTTCCCGACGAGGACCTTGACGGGGTTCTTGTCCCAATCCTCAGGGATGTCCTGGCTCATCAGATGAGGCTGAGGAGAGAACAAAATCGACAAACTCATTTGACTTGCCGTTCAATCTTCTAGTCATTTGGAGGAGCCCTTTTGTCAGACTCCCAGAATTTGTAAAGATCTCTGGAAACAGGCATTGCAATTGACCTAGTCAACTTTCACATTTCAGTCACATTTACACAAAATGCATTGATGTCCAACTCTCTGCACTAAAAATGGTCTTGCAGCATACTTGTTTTACTACATTTGTGTCAACTAAGAAAACAGACTCCGGACTCAGAACATTGGCCACTTTCTTGCTCACTTGTACAAAAGTTGCAAGTACACAATGCACAGTGACAAAGTACAAAATGATGTTTACAAAAATTTGTAGTTTCTAACAAGCAACCTAGCAATTTCCCTCCACTTATGTTTCTACTTGTCGCAGAAGGTTTGCAAATGGCACAAACAAACTGGTGCTCTCACCACAACTCAAAAGCTGCATTCTTGCTTCTGTCTGAAATGCATTTTTGCCTTGGTGCTTGCATCTTACGGTCAGTGTGTCTTTCACCTTCCACAGCCATCAAACTGCTGCCTAGTTGCTGGCACGTTATGACAGTGAATGGTCATTTTTCTGTAAGCCGTTTGGAGTTCACCTCGTAAGCTCAACTGAGTTTTCTACTCCGTCATGCTTCAGATAATTCACATGTGCAGCCAAACAGTTAAGCACCTGCTTCCTTTATGAAGGACCTATGATTAGCAATGCAATAGGATGTTTGCCTCATCACAACTCAGGCAGGTAACTGATTGATGTGACCGATGGGTAACACTGATAGTTGCTGCACCATTAGGACAGTTTCATAAAGCCTTTTAGGGGTTGATTTTACCTTCCTAACCACATTGGCCAGGCCCTAAGTTAGATAAGTGTCCCTTGTGCTTTATTTCAGTGCACACCTGGTGAAAACAGTCTCCTGCTGCAATGTCCTGCAGTCCATCTCAGCCACGGGAAGAGTGTTAGAGTGTTAGAGTGCCGCTTTAAGTTTGTTGCAATTGACGCACGGCAATTACAAGAATGCTGTGATGTAACCGTATTGATGAACAAGCTTTGGCTCAATTACTGTCTGTGCGGTGTAGGGCACAGTCTGTACTTGCAGGGCAACCTACGGAAGGGAGAATAACCCTCCCGGGCTGACTGAAGCCGCCACGTAACAGGAGCCAGGCGGAAGCAGCCGGAGGGGAATTCTCCCGCTCAGCAGAAACGCACACCGCGCCTGACATACCTTCAGCTTTCCCTCCACGAAGAGCGTGCAGAACGAGATGATGTTGTCTGCCGTGATGTCCTCGCTGTCAGGCTTGTACTTGGTCATTTCATCCTCCAGGGTGATGAGGCGGATGGCTGGGCATTCCTCCTTCTTTAGGCCAAAGAACTCCAGGATGCGCTGATTGTCCTCCAGATCACTGTCAATAAAGATGAAAAGGATCTGGGGGGGAGAAGGAGGGTAGGGGGAGGGGCGAGGCAGAAAGTGTGTCAGGACTGGTATGCATTCCTGTCCAAATATGAACCTCCCAAAACTTCACTCCGATGACTGCATTGCAGACGGAACGCAATCAATCAGGAAAATTAACAATGGCATTATTGGTAGTACACATTAGCAAGTGTGAATTTGCTAAACTTTAAGCAGCATTATAACGGCACATGAATCTTCAGCTTGATGACATGCTTTGATCGAGTAAATGCTAGCAACTTCCCGCACAGGGCACGGTTATTTACGACTGGTCTTTCTCAAATGTATTTATAAATGAGCTCCGACGAGTCTTCAGTCATGGCAGGCGCAGGCTTGGTGTGAGAGACGTGAGGTCTAAAAATAACCTCCCCCCCCCACCTTGCCCTTGAAGCCTTCGGCCGCCTTCTTGAATTGGTCCATCTTGTCCTGGAAGTCAGAGGCTGCCTTGGGCACAAACATCAGGATGTGTGACTTGATGTCTCCTCCAAAGATCTTCGGGGCAGTCTGCATGAAGAAAATAGGCGTTGAGTCTTAATTTCATAAGCTGGCTTTCTCTTGCTCTTTGTCTTTATAGACACATGTTAAGGCAATCACTGCTGGCTATCAGCTGGCTTGTGCAAGGACCTGAAGTGAAGAAGAGAGTTTACTGTAAAGTCTAAATGTGTCATTCCACACATAGCAGGAGTACAGAAAGACTGAAAAGTGGAGACAGGATGGAGAGAGTAGTCTAGTAGTAGAAGTATAGCAGTGGAAAGCATAAAAAGATGGGCTGGGTTGGGAAATCTGTAAGGAAAATATAATTAATTTCCAGTTCAACGAGGCTCTGAGCTTTTAGTGGGAACTGGATGAGGAGTTACCTGTTCTGTGAACTCGATGACGAGGGGCAGCTGGTTTCCCTTGATGAAGGTGAGGAGGTTCTCCTTGCTGATCTCTCCATCAAAGGTATTCCGGCCCTCATCAAACTGGAAAGGCAAGAGAAAAACTTTAAAGGAATGCTTCTCTGTGCCAATGCAGGGTCCAGTCTGCTTGCCTATTGATGCCAGGAATAGCCAGACTAGAATTATCGCCAACCTCTTTAAATAAACCCATTTGGACCTACCCATTCCAGAAAGCTCTGGGCCTTCCCAGCAGGAACCGGCTCTTGTTTTATTGAGTGTTAAGTGTTTTTTTATGTTATTCATTGCTTCCTGTCAATACAGCTGGACAGGTGAGACCACAAGAGTTCTTAACACTGACTAAGGGTGTAACGCAACCCAGAGGGCCACTGGTGCCAATAATTAGGAATTGCAGTTGTTTATCATGCACAAGCTTGAGCATTTAGGCTTCAAAACACCATAGGAGAGTGCCAAGGAAGCAGGTTGTTTTAGGATAGGGTTTCACATGAGTGTGTGTGCGCACAAGCACACACACACACACACACACACACACACACACACACACACACACACACACACACACACACACACACACACACACACACACACACACACACACACACACACACACGCTGCTTTAAGAAACAGTGGGGGGTCTCCATGTTTAGATGCAGATACATTACTGATGCTTCATTTATCACTGAAGAATTACTCCCGAGTGGCTCAAACAGTAAACGTGGTTATTTCAAGCGCAGGCTGAGCCCTATGGCCCAGGTTCAAGACTAAGCTATTTGCTGACAATGACCAGGAGCCCACATCAGTGGGAAGTTTGGCTTTGTTCTCCTGTGGATAGGGATAGGGATAAGCCCCCCCATGCACTGTGGACTTGCAGTGTAAAAAATAGTTGCAGTAGGTGTGCATGTGAAATGGAGGACTGCACATACTTCACCCTGCGCTCCTACATGGGTTCAGTGGTTGTCGCTGCCGCTGTTATGAGTTTAACAGATACTTGGCAACTACAACAATTCTGGCGTAAAAGGGGTAAAATAATAATAAAAAAAACACTGGAGAATATCTACAGTAGATGAAGTCTTCAAAAAAGTTTGCACTACAGATGAACGCAGGGCCTTTCCTTAACAATAAAGCAAAAACGAAGGGAGAAAACAGCGTGACGGCAGTATGACAAGACTACAAAGCTACATGGAAACTGAAATGAGAAAGAGGTTGCGCATTGGGGGTCAAGTGCACAGCAGAGGTTTATACCTTTATCTTCCACAGTTCTGATACTCATCTGGAATGGTTCCCACAGCAGTTTTGATGCAATTCTGCTATTTCTGCTTCCTTCATTTCTACAGTGACTCAGGTTTTCCATTCTATGTAACCATTTTCAAATATATTAACTTTCTAATGAAATGGAGTTCAGCCAACATTACTCATCTCTATTTATTCATTTTTTTTTTTTTTTTTTTTTTTAACTTATTTTGGTCTGTCTCAGAGTTGCATGGGTGGTCAACACAAATGCTAACCTGTAGTGAAGGGTTTGCTGCGCACTAATATGACGTGGTAGAAGTTTCTGGCAAACATTAGATTTACAACAGGCACATGTTCAATGGGCAGCAGTCGCACATCTACTCTGACTCAAGAGATTACGACCTTCAACAGCAGCTACTTCTGCCTGTCAGAGGATATCAAATCCAAGGTTAACTAATGCCTTGGACTGATTTTTCAGACAATAACAATGTTCACTTACCAATTAATCACTATGGACCTTAGTAGCATGTCTCCTATCATTAAAATATCCTATCACATACTCAGAAGTAAAATACTGACAAAATTAAAAAATCATACAGCACAATCACCTCAAAATGAGCCTTTTTATCCCCAAAATGGAAACCTCTGCCTGTATCCTCCTTACTTCCGCAAACCACAGATGTTCACCTTGAACGAATGACTTTGTACTAGACTGAAGCGCAACCTGACTGACTACTCGTGCTAAAATGGGTGGACGCTGAAATGCAAGACGCATTCAATGTGAGTGATTAATTTGATATGAGGGCAGAGACCTGTTAGAAAAAGGTCATGACCAATTATGCAACAAGCAAATGAGTTCTCCACATGGACTGGCAAGTTCCAAGCAATCCTGGCTTTTGCCAGACTGTGCCATGCGCCTGCCAACAAGCTTTTAAGGAATCACAGCGGTTATGTAAAAAATACGAATCCCCTGACCAAATGCCAAGTTGACTGGGTGTCAGGACATTATTAGACCTCCCAGACAGCGCAAGCATGTTACATTAGTTCACAGCCTACCCTTTATTTAAGCTTAGCGTTTGTGTAGACCTTTGATGCAAGTACATGGAAGGAACAGATCAAAGTGAGTAGAAATTGACAATGAAAAGATCACTAAAACAGCTAAGCATCATTCCATTGGAAAGTTCAAAATACCTGACAGCTGCACAATATGGACCACCTGAGCCACTGTAGAAATGAAGGAAGAGCAAAAGGATTTCACGCAAGAACACTGATGAAACTGCTGTGGAAGCCGTTCCAGGTGAGTGCTGTAGGTGTGGAAGATAAAAGTATAAACTTTGGCTGTGTTCAGGGCATCAGTGCGGTGCTGTGGCTGGAAGAGACTGTGAAGCAGTCACCTGGATAAAGACCTGCAAAGTAAAATGTTCCACTGCTTTTGCACAAGAGACAGACAACTGTGTCAGCCTATAACTAAATCCACTGACACAATAAAAGTAATATAGGGGGTTTAAAGCACTTCCTCCTAGCTTACACTGAGCCCTACAACTTGGGTTCAAAACCAGCCATGTCATCTACTGACAATGACCAGCAGATAACAGTGGATGAAATGGCTTTGTCCGAAGCCTACACCTGGTGGGAAGCTTCCTCATTGCGGTCCTTTCAGGACCCTGCAAGTCATTCAGGCGCCTACGAGCTGCTCAGATGACCAAGAGATGGACACACCATCCAAACAGCATGTGATTCCTGAGTGCCGTGACCCTTGTAGTGTGGGAAAGAGTCACGTTGGCGTGCATGTGTGCTGAAGCACTGCACTCGGCTCGCCTTGTGCGCCTGCATGAGTGCAGAGATTGTCACAATGAGGCAAAGCTTAATGTATGATTTGCGATCACAAAAGCTGGGTGAATGGTATAAATGCAAAAAAGTAAACAGGTAGAAACTTCTGTGATGCTTTCTTTTAATAAAAGAATAAAGTATTTTGTGCATGTGATTGTGACTGACAAAACTGATCTAAAGGAGGAAATGAACCTAGAGAATCTCCTGAGTTTGAATGCACTGTGAAACTTGCACTTCAGGTTAGACCAAAGCACTGAAGTCAACAGTAATCAAGTCGAACAGTGCTGATGTGTCAGAGTAAATAGTAGGCTTTTCTCAGCAAAGGAGATCTTCCAGGCTTGGGTGAGGCATTGGATGTTGGTGGAAAGAAGAAACTCAGCACCTTTATTACATTCTAAAGAAACAGGCCCTCATAAAATTACAGTGGCCTAATAACCTCAACAACTCTTTACACAAACTATCTACAACCCCATAAGCAGGCAAAAGTGAGTGACAGGGTATTCCCAAAATCTAATTGTACAGGGGTCAACACGCTAAGTTTAGTAGCAAAGGCAACAGCAGAGCAGGAGTAGCGCTCCAGTTATAGTATGGGCCTGATCATGTGTTCCCAGCCCAGACAGGGATGAAAAGGTTGTAAAACAGACAGCATGGTGCCTGCAGCACCTTTCCAAAATTGGCTACAACTTATACGTGAGATGTTTCATGGGTACACTGCCAACTACCTGCATAGCCAAACTCTTAAAATATGAGTGATAGGCAGCAGGTAGAACACAATGGCTTAACTCATGTCTCCTATACGTCCATAACCAAAGCCCCACAAAGATACCTCTGATCTTGTTTGTGAATATGAGCGCAGGCACGTATATGTGTTGGGACAAACACGCATGAATATCTTCAAACGCTCATTGGACTGACCACTGCTCAGACAGTGCCCTCTGCAGGCAATGAGGATCAACAATTTCACACAGTTCCCTGCCAGGCGGGGTCAAACTGTACCTTCTTGAACAGGACAACACCATCCTTGGAAAGTTCAAATTTACTGAACAAAGCGTCGTCAGAGGTGATGCCAAAAGGAATGTCATCTACGGCCTCCGCAGCCTTCAGGAAGGCCTTGGCGCCATCGGACTCAGCATCCTGGAGAGTGAAGGTAAAAAGATGGGGTTGCTTCTATCAAGTCTGGACAATGCAAAGAATGTAACCACAAACAGTACTGCCATCATTTCATTATTCCACTACTATTAAAAACATCGACCTCACAAATAAGTGCACCAAACAGCTTTAACAGTACTACTTGTTGCTAGCCTAATCTGATGTCACACAAACCTTTTAAATCAAAATTATTGTTTTACATTAACAGTACTGAAAAGTATGAAAAGTATGTAGGCATATACCAAGAGAAATCATTTCCCCTGTGTGATGAGAAATGTAAGTGTACTGCTTGCAAAATAATAAAGCAAAATATAAAATGCATATATTTTTCCATATAACAGGCTTATATTATAATGCTCATGTGTTACAATGTGTGCATTTTGACCCGTTTGTTCTGATATCATGAATACAAATCATTCAAAAACACTGATCGTATTCCTACACTGGTTTGAGTATTTCTGTCAGCTTCTACACACAAAAATAATATTAAAGAATTTTAAAGCAATCCAAAAGTATGTAAATAACTGGGTTTCATTGGGCCCAAGATAGATATGCAAAACAGAGGCCAAGTTCTTGATAGGAAAAAACACTGTGCTGCACATTATAACAGCTGCACAGCTGGGTCATAGATTTTGGGTTTACATCTGAACCATCTGTCCCACACAGGCAAGCTGTGGTCATGTTGTTGAAATGGGACACTCCATCTCACCTTGAAGAAGCCGATGACAGTGACCTCGTTGTCTGCAATCAGAGACTCTGCCTGGGTGACTTCGGTCAGGGTTGTGGCGGCGGGGCCTGTGCGCTTCTTCAGCCAGCTCACAATGTCATCAGCCTGTCTGCCAGCTGTGGGCGGGAGAGAAAGGGATGACATCACAGGGTCACAAACCAACCAGCTGAGGAGAGTGCGGCAGCTGTCATGGCCATTACAGACAGCAGTCCAGGCAAAATCATACACCAAGTCAAACTGACTAGGCTCAGACTCATACAATTTGTGAAGCAATTTCACATGTATGTGCGCTATGGCTCCTTATGATAAAAGCATAAAAAGCAGTTTATGTTCTGAGGAATTAATATTTGCACTGAAGGTGATGAGATGTGTTTGGATAACATAAAAAAGAGGTGAAAGTTAAAATAAATATTTTGTAGGCCATTTCAAATTTCTGTTATAAATAACTAAGTTTGAGGGAAAACATTGTAGGGCTTGCAGTTCTGCATTATATCTTTCACCATTTGTAAGTTAAATTACAAATTAAAACAGGAACCAATGATGCAATAGTAAAGCAATTCAGCACAGCGAAACTGCAAACAGCTGGGATATGGACGCCGCTCGTGGTTTTGTGAGAGATCCGATTTTAGACTGGAGTGTACCAGCAGACTGCAATTTAGGCATTTCACGCACCCCCAAACTCAGGGCAGTCAAACGTGAGGCTCTGCACAGCACAGTCAACGTGAGGATCTGCACATCGCACTGCTGGCAAAGGGAGTGGGAGGGGTGGAGGAAGGGGCGGGGCTCCAGTTACACACAACCAGTCACAGCAGTGGAATTTAACACTCACTCAAAGCTAGCCAACAGGCCTCACAAGGCAAACATGGGGAAATCCTTATTCTCCATCTGAGCCAGTCTTCAAATCTTGAGTACCACTACCTTCCAACTTATTAAGTAAAATACCCACTAGACGTGTACATTTCGATTCATCTTGTATTAGAATTACATGGCCCGAAGGAATGAACATTTGGTTAAGCGAACCCTGCATTTTCCTCTCTGTCTCTATATAGAGTTCCACCCCTTTGTATGTAAACGATGACTTTCTCTGTAGAGAAAGATCTACATTCACTCACACTTTTGGTCAAGTGAATTTAATATCAACAAATTAGTTTATGCAGGGATATTAGGCTCCCATTCATTAATACGAATGAGGAAAAAAATGAGTCTGGAATCTTCTTCATATGTCTGTTAATATACCAGTCATTTGTTCAAATATTCAAGCTCACCTATAACCATTTATCAACAAAACAGATAAAGAATTTTTTTAAGTGACTAGGATATCCCACACATTCCTGTGGACCTACCCTCACGTTACATACCTGAGTATTCTTTGGGTGACTCCTTCTCTCCTCCCTTGAAGAACTTGATGGTGGGGTACCCCCTCACCCCGTACTCTTGCGCCAGCTCTGACTCCTCAGTGGCATCCACCTTTGCCAGGCGGATGTCAGACCCCTCGGCCTTAAGGATCCCAGCCGCTTTTGCGTACTCAGGAGCCAGAGCCTTGCAGTGCCCACACCATGGGGCATCTGAAATAAAGACAAATAAAGACAGAGTCAGACACAAGAGCAGTCTCATCAGCAAAGCTGGACATTATGAACATTTTGCACACTTCCACTGTGCATTTGGCTACACAACAACCTGGCCTTCCAGTCTACCTCAGAATGAAGCAGTATAAAAGGAACCATTACTACAGTGGTTTAGTTTAGAAGGGGCTTTGTGCCCTATCTATAACACCACTTCAACATAAGCACAAAGGTGGCTTGAATACCACAGAGCAACCGCAACACGGTCAATGCAGCTTGCTGAAGAAACATAGTTTACTTACTCCTAGTCAGGTATTCAAGCTATGAGTGTACACTGCATGACTAAGGATATTAGGGCAACCATTTATGAAGTCAACTGCAGAAAGTAAGTAATGTTGCAATCAAATACCTCACCCCTGTTCTTTCTGCTACTCGCAATCATATGTGCATTTTAATGACTTAATGATTTACTCTGAAAACAATACGGCTGGGTAAGACTGCAGTGCCCTCCAATTTCAGTGGTGCCAAGGTTTTCTCCCTGTTGGTCTCACAGTCAATACTGCACTGCTGTAAGTTTAAAGTCCAATGTTCACTTCCACATAGAGTACTCCTTAAGGGCAAATATGACCTCTAAAGTTTAATTTATTTGTCATTCCTCCTGTCGCGAGACACTTTTTCATTCCGTCAAAGTGAGGAGAAAAAAATACTTACATTTGCTAATGGGATTTTTAATTGTGCGTTTCTGAAAGACCAAGGAAGTTTTAAATCCTAACACGGCATAAGTACACGTCAACCTACCATTCCACCCCGCCAGTATAGCCCCTCCCGTTCACATACGGTGAGCAAACGAAGCGAACCCTCCCCCACAGTTCATTGGAAAAATCCAACTCATGGAGTGCTCTGACTGGACAACGGACCTGTCATTCGCTTCTACAAGTTTTTACGAGGTCCAGTGGAGTCATCGCAGGGCAGCCCATGAATCGAACAAAATGGAGTGGATGAACTTTAAAACGCAGTTCAAAACTCTCACTTGGGACACAAGCACCGCAGACAGGGCCCTTATAGAGTAAGTGAAACCGAAACACTGTGGTTTCACGGATAGAACATCCCATTCACAGTGCAACTTTCTTTCAGTGAATGGCTTGCTGGTAATCTCGATTTCTTGAAAACATCTGGATTGATTGAAAATATTGGAGACTGCTAGCTAGCTAGCCAATCCATTAAGGGGTGCGGGTTAAGGAAAAAAAGCAAACCGCCCATAAGTAGGTAGCCAGCGAATGATTTGAGCGCTCACAACAAAGATTTTTTGCAGCGAAAATCAGTTACGTCCCCAATCACTCGAGGGTGGCTTGAGAGATGTAACGCATGAAAAACAGTTCATAAAAATATTATGCTGGGTATGGATCATTAAATTATCAATATGTAGCTAAGATACCCAACTAAAAGGTTAAAAGTTACACAAAATGGTAACTTATCCTTCCCATTGTGAAATACACTGGGTTTAGCAAGTCATTCTGCTAGAATTCACAAATGCTATTCGGAATTAAGCAGTTTCATAGAGTAAGGTGGGTGGGAAAGAGGAACATTCATTGTCCAGATGCACCGTTACACTATTGTGTAGTCTAGTCAACAAACGGTGATGGCTTTTAATGAAATAACCTTTTTAGTTAACCATATCCAAAACATTCCTCGGGTCAAAAATTGGACCAATAAAAACTGCGGAACTAAGTTAGCTTGCTGACTGCATTTGGGTTCCAACATGCTAATGCCATCGCATAGCGTGGAGTGCAACTACACCTCTGATAGATTCCACCACTGTCAACTACCCTAATGTTAGGTAGCAATCTAGTCTGGTGAGACAGCTATGCTGTAGTGGTAGGCAGCTGGCTACCGTTCATGGAGTTGAATAAGATTGTGGCTATAATTTACGTTAGCTAGCTATGTCGACTCTGCAAAGTGATCTTTTCTCTTCGGTTTGCACACCAATGGCATTAGTTAGCTAACGTTATTTTATGCTAGCTAACTGTTCTCCCATATCTTGCTAGTAGCTCCGTGCTTTGTCAATGTTTCAGCTAGCTAGCCAGATAAAATAACTATAGCCTGTCACAAGACTGGCGTGCCTGACTGTAGAAATCAATTGTAAATACTCACAAAATTCAACAAGGATGTTGGGGTGAGCTTTCAGCGCTTCCTCGAAGTTACTTTTCTTCAACACCAGGACATCATCTTCCTCGGCAATATCAGCCCTGCTAGCCGCGGCCAGTGCAAAGAGTACCAAAAACTTCAACATACTTGTGCTGGTCTTCGATAGCGAAAATAAAGACGCCGAGATCACAGTGCCCTGTACAACTAGCTCTTTTTGGCTGAATGAAAGACGGGAATCCCGACGGCGTCAGTATTTCTATTATTTAAGTTTGAACTGTCGCCTTTATTTTGTGTATGCCGCTACTAACGTGGCACTGCGCGCAGGAACCAGAGAGGCCAGTTATACTGCGCAGGCGCTTTTATCAGGTTGAATGCTGTTCGTGTTGAATTGTGACTGGACCGCGGCACAGGGTACCTGGAAGTGAATCTCCGTGTTTATGTATGGACTGGGCGGTCTGAAGTTATCTACAATTTTGGGAGTGGTAGGGATATGAGCTGTGCGAGGCAACCAGGCTTACGTATATGTTAAGTTGACCTTTCTGGATGCACAGAATGAAACAAAAGGGAATGTCTGGAACAAAAGATTTTAAAATTGGAAGCATTCCACACGATGCACTTCTTAATCTTATCGCAGGAAATGAGTGCGAAATTGATCTGGCACTGGCACACATTGTCAGGCACACAGGCTAGGTAAATCTAGTGTTGTAAAAATATATCATATACCAGTCTGCAAACATAAAGTTTAAAGCACAGCATAACTACGCCGAAATCACTTGCTAGATGCGATGGAATCTGCTCAGTCGCGTTAGTTCCGTCACCTCCACATCATCGCGAACCACGGGGGCCGCCAGCAGATGGTGGTGTGTCTCAGCGTCAGACCGCCGCTGCCGAAATGATTACTTTACAGTGGTTCATGATTTCTGAGGAAAATAATCAGATATAGATGTAAATAAAAACACTTTGTGGAGAACATCTACCTGTATGCATAGTGCCTGTGGCGGGGCTATACATCCACGATTTTACAGCAAGTAGTCTGTTGATGAGAGAGCAATCTCGAGACAAGCATCAGTTGTGTGCAAGACAGGAAACTTAGTATCCACACAGGTGTACTATAGTTGATGTCTACTTCACATACATACCTTTCATCGTACAGACATGATATAGGATGAAGGTCGAATCCGTACTATTAAAAATGGCTTGCGTTTATCTAACGTCAACCAGAAAGATTTCTCATTCTCATTCAGATTTCTCATCAGCTCACTATAGTTAGTATAATGCTGATTGTGGTACCGGCAGAGAAAATACAGTAGTTATAAAAGGTAAAAATATCAATGGGATTGTTACAGGGCACTTAGAATAGTCCATACAATATAACAACTAACTCTAGTAGTACAGACCGTGTAACTCTAAAACACAGTAGTACAGCTTGGGTTCAAAACTGAAGCCAAGATAAATAAAGTTAGTTTGCTCTCTGTTTTAAATCATCTTTTGTTGGCAGCCAGTCTCAAAGACATAAGGTGTGTCTCTCAAGTACAGCAGGTCAGCTGTACTTGAGGAGAGCTGGAGGTGTTCCCATGGCAAACTGACCCAGATGGACAGCATGTTTGTGCACCCCATATACAACAGTAGATTTGCCCGGTAGTTGACATGCTATACTGTGCTGTTGTATTTAAATCAGTATATTGGGTTGTCTTATGTTACATTTGCTTACTGGACATCCTTATCCAGAGCAACTTACAATTTTTAAGTTATACAGATGGATATTTATGTACGTAATTAGGGTTAATCACCTTGCCCAAGGGTACAACATGAATGCTCCTTATCACTACACCACACTGTTGCCTGTGACTTCCAGCATGTAACTAAGCAAGGATATTGCAGAGTAGCATACAGGCAAGCACCATGTGCCCAACTGCAGCAGCAGCAGCAGCAGTAACAGCCAACTGTGAAAATGTTTCCAATTCAGGCTTGTATTTGGTTCTTTAACAATGCCTCCATCTTGCTGGGTGTCATGTTCTTCAGATATCAGTAGCTCACACTAGGGAGTAAACAAAGGAACAAAGAGCATTAAGTCCTATGTGGTACACAAGATTTATATATAGTCATTGTCAGTCTCTTCAATCTTCATTGTACTCCCTCCATCATAAGAACAACAGTGGCTTCATTTCTTCTTGTGGGGGAGTGACCGTGATGGTGTAGGCAGGGGTGGCCAGTACCAGCAAAGTTCAACTGTAATATGTTCCAATGTCAACAGCACTTGATCAGATGATAAGATGAGAGCAAATACACTGAAACTGAAATCCACTATACTGTCTTGGGTTACAGCAGCACAGACAGCAAAGGCAAGAGAGTGGAAACCTGGCTCAAGTACAGTTTTTTGTCATGAAAAGGGGCAGTAAAAATATGTGAGGCTTTACCCTCCTTTTACAAGCTTCCCTAACAGTTTTTAATGTGGTGTAACACGATCTCAGAGAGCACTGGTGATGGCAATGATGCAGATTAGGGAGCATATAACATGATCATATCGAACACAGTCCAATTCATACTTAGCTCCATATAATAGTTGTGTTTTGGTCACAACTTAGCTAATGTGCCCAATTTTGCTATATTGCACACATGATACATTGTAATCAATAGTTTGTGGGAGCAGTAAACCTTTAGTGAGACACATATCTGTTAAGGTTGCACAAAGCAATTTTAGAAGAATTTTGTAAATAGTTTCAATGAATCACAAGGCAACAGGCAACCAAAGGGTTACTGAGTCAGTCTGTTGAGGTGAAACCTTTTGAAGTGAAACTTTTTGTGTCCCGCAGAGAAGGAAGAGGAAGAGACATCTGACTACAAACTGTCACTTCTCTGTGGTTTGTTGGCACATGCTAATGACGGCACCAAGACACCAGATAAACAAGTTTGCAGTATTTGTGATTCGAGTCACATAAAAAGAGACTTACACCCTTTTGTGACCTTCTAATCGTTTGTCCCAGGTCCTGGTCTGTCTGTGGATCCAAACTATGGGGGGGAATTCTGTCCAGCTGCTCTGGTGCTTTATTTAGTGATGAGCCAGTGTTATTTTAATTCAGACATATCATCATGACTTTAACAGTGACTGAAGTGAGGGAAAAATTACGTGTCAATCAATCCAATGTAATACTTACTTAAACTCATTTCTGACAGTCAAAACCAGGTTACTCTTAGGGTTATATTGGATATCCCCCTCACATACTGTAGTATAAATAGCCTTCCGCATGTGACTATTGTCACTTTCCTTCTATCATACATAATTACACGTCTGTCTTTTCTGTTGTTTATTAATATTGTGTGAGAAACAATGAGTGCATATAAGGGTATGTGCCCTTCTGTCATGCAGAACAGAAGAATAAATGACCGCTGTCTCTCTGGCCTTACTACAGTAGGAGGAGTTCTTCCTCATGATAAGGCAGCCTGTGATTGGCTAGTTTGCTGACCACTCGCCAGTGATTAAAACTTGGTCTAGCTGCTGTTATCTACCATTATATCAGATATGATTATAGCAGCCTTTTTATCACCCAGCTTCACACTTACTGTGTTCATTTTCCTCCCTTGTGACTCAGAGTCACTTTCTGCAATCTCTCTCTGCCACAGTATCTCCTTGATATGTAGATGATTTTATTTTTAAAAAATGTCAAATTTTGAAAATGTATAATCCTTACATCTCTTAAAGTCAGTTTCTATCACCAGGAACCAATGAAAATACAAAATATGACCACACTTCACCCCCCTCCTTAAGTTCATACTCATGGATATAGTAACCCCTCTACCTTAGGAGAACTGGAACTCAAGGGAACTAAAACTAATAGCATGATAAAATGTAGGCATCAAATCTGAAGATCCCCTGCTTCTCCACAATCCTTTCAAAAATATAGAACTCTGGCCCCTGACCTCACACTGGATCTCTCCTAACATGACACAAAATACAAAACCTATTGGTAATGAATGATAATGATAGTAATGACTGGTAATGACAACATGACTGATAGTGAACAACTTTGCCTATGCAGGTGGAGACAAGCAGATGCAATATTCTCTACCTATAGATGTGTGAACCATAAGTCTAAATGCTGTCCCTTTATTTCCTGATCCCCCACCTCCCTTCTTCCCGCTTATCTTATGTTATCTCCATGATGGCACCAGGCCCTTATGGCCTTGGAGAATTACATCCTGGCCCCCAGGGAAATGGCTATGCCCTCCCCCGGCTTCAGGCTATCTCAAATGGCAGTCTGGCTGACAAGGGAACACAAGAAAGGGTTCTGCTTAGGATTTATCTACAGTACCTATAATGACCTGATAATGATTTGTGCAGAGAGAAAGTTAGACAACAGACACTGATATAGATATGATATAGGTATGATTATATATAATAAAGAAAATCGATGAATTACAAGGTCATTTTACTGGCCTCCATTATAGCTGTGTTAGACTGCACTATGTACCATCAGCACAAAACAAAGAGTTAAAATGGTCCACCAGAGGGTTTTTGACTTCACTTGTGTGCAGACGACTGATGACAGAATTCTGAAGCAGACAGGGCATTCTGAGTTATGCAGACCTCCGAACTGAAAAGCCACAGACACTTAACAAGCTAGCATGGTCATTCATTTGGCCAGCTAGCTCACAGTATGACTTGAAATGGCCAGAGTGCAAAGATCAAATGTAAAAAGAAAATGTATGGATGTGACAAATGAGGGTATTTAATTTAGCTTGTGAGGATATATAGTGGCTAGCCAGTCAGCCAGAGCTAGCGGCCAACAAGAAAACATATGAAGGAAAGGATCATCGCTAATTCAGGATGGACCCACTATCTCCGATTACCTCTTCATCGCAAGCCAAAATACATTTAAAAAGTTCCTGAGCTGTCAAATGTTAGTTATGCAAATATGCTGAATGGGTTAAGAACAGGCATACTGTAATGTGAATTAACTACCTCACTGCTTTTGCTCTTATGAATGTCTTTAGCTTTGTTTTTTACTTGTGGAAAGCTCATCTTGTATTTGTACCTTTTCACAGCTTTGCCTGACCGCTAGCTAGTTAGCTTGCAAATTGCTCACACCAGTACTATGACAGATTCTGTTTAAAGACCTGACAATGAAGTCAACATCCTTTCACTTAGTCACACTGCTGCTTTAAGACTTACTCATAGCCTTAATAAGTCCTGAGTAAAGATAGTGGAAAAAGCTGATGGGGCATTAACCCTAGCTGTGTTTGAGTTCCAGTCCCAATAGTGGAAAGCAGGCTAATGGATTACTAGATATAAAAAGGGACTCTACTACATTTACATTTACATTTATTCATTTGGCAGACGCTTTTATCCAAAGCGACATACAAAAGTGCAAATACTTTTGTACGTCTTTTGTACTAATTCTACTTCCCAGTCATTGATCTAATGTACAACTGTAGAGACTCCACACCGAGTGGCACATTTAAGAAAGCAGATACCTCAAAATTAAATAAAACATCAACTCCAGAATACATAGATTAGACTAATGGGCAGGCACAGACAGTTTTCAATATATTCCTACTTCCTGTTTCAAGAGGACAGGTTGTGAAATCAAATGGCATACAGAATTATAGTACTAAGTCATTTGGACAAAGATGGGAAAACTGAAGCCATAGATGAACAAGGTGGTCCCTCATAGCATCTAATTAAGATGGCCTTTGCCGAGTTTAAAATTAAGTAGCCCCAAATTGATTTCTCATCACTGCAATGCTCATGAACAGAAGTAATGGGGAAATGACGCACATCTCAACCCCAAAGGTCATTCATCACACCCAGGGAGGCTGCTTAACAAAGCAGATGAGAGACTAGAGAAACAGTTGCCATGTCGACACTGTCCCCCTGCCTCACCTTTAATCATGATGATTGCAAAGAGGAAATTGCAATTAAGAAAAACCAGGCTTTTGACGTAGTATGTGATGCCCCCATATGTTTTTTCCCTTTTCATTACCTATCCCACACTAACAGCTAAGAAAAGCAAGCTCTCTTGCCCATCACAGAACTAACATGTCTCTTTATGCAGTCTCCTATCCATCTGCAGTGGGAGTAATCCCAACTTTGCCTATCTGCAAACAGTATCTTGGACTCAATATGTGAGAAGAACCATCTTAAATATTTTGGTTTTGTTTCATTCCTGTTTGAATTTGTTCAGTCCTTGCCAAAGACTATTGGGATTGATATTTGACTTATTAAAATTCAGTAGCCCCCACCATCTTTGACTGAAAATACACAATCAAAATGAAGTATCAGACCAAAATGTCCAAAACAGCAGATTTAGAAATTCAGGCCACACAGACATTTAATACTATTGGTACTACTACTCCTATTATAATTACTACTACTACTACTACTACTATCCTTAGTGTAACAAATGGTGCATTTAGAAAATACAACTGTTAGTACTGCAGCCTGTATATACAATGCATATGGAGTTTTATCTGATGAAGTCAGAGAAAAAATCATAAAATTAAGCACAAATTTCATTAAAAATAAGATCTTTTTAGAACGCGCCGATGTTTAGAGCAACGTCATGTCCCCCTCTTTTAATCAGCTCTGCTAGTTTGCATGAACATGTCACATGTCACGTGTCACTCTGCGTCATATTACTGTACTGTATTTCTTGTCACAACGGGGGGTTTTCTCCATCTGTATTAGTGTACCTACATGACTTCTTAGACCGGGACTGCTCTCTAGTGGTTAGCCTCAGTAGTGCAGTCTTTAAGTATCTCACGAACTGCTTTTATTGTAGTTACCAGAACTACGTCAGCGCAACACGAGTCTACGGAGTGTAACCACTGGCAAGACCAGTAAAATGATCGTGGTACACAGGGTGTTTTCGGAGCAACTGTTAATAACTAATCAAAAACAAGCTTCCTACCGAAGAGTTAAGCCATTGCACATGTTATATTGCCTATATACATTATTGTCATTTATATATGTATGTCATTTTAACCAGAGCGTCTTACACAGTATGTATACATACATACACGTATACATAGTGAAAGAGGCTCTGGTTAAGATGCATACATTTATAGGGTGACTTCAGGCTGTGTGGGATATCAGGTTGAGGACATTTGTGGGTGCTGTAACTATTCCAACCTTGCAAGCCAATCACAATTGTTACTGTGTTGTTACTGAATGTATGCTGGGCAGTAAATAAAGGTTTGATTGGTGCGACATTATCATAGCAAGTGGGTTGTTATTTTTAAAACTGCCTGGCCCAGCAAAGATCATGGTAAGCAAGCTGACAAATAAAATATTACTCTAGAATGATAAGGCTGACAATTATTATGTATCTAACTTTTGGTCTTAAAATGAATTCATATTGATGGTGTTTAAAACATAAAGGGAATTACTTAAGACTATTAGATTATTAGATTTTATAAAAATCACATTTGCAGTACTGTAAAAACTGGAACATAGGTTTGTCCCAGGTTTTATTAACATAACTGTAAATATAATAAATGTAATTGTAGCGGTAGCTCATATCATCTAAAACGAATTACAGAAAAGATGGCACCTGCACAGCAAAGAGAGGGACAGAGAAAAGGAGAAGAGGGAAATGACAGTGATAGAAATGTAAGAAATGATAGAAGCCTGTAGGTAGGAAAGGAAGAATCATTAACCTTACAGATGGATTTCCGCACAATCTGCAGGCAAACATACAGTGATGAAACGGACCCCAAGGCCAACAAGGAAAGGGTAGCTCATGGTCATTGCAGCAAATGGTTCCATGAAACATGTGGGGAAGAAAGTGGCATCATAGATGATGGAGAGTTTATTTACAGACTGTGTCCTAGAGTAATAAGGACATACAGCACATAGCCACAGCTGTTCAGAAATTTTAGTTAAAGCCATCAGACTTGTTCTCATGTGTTGAAGCTATTTATGAAATAAGATGTTTTTAAAATTGGTTGTTGTGTTTCTTTTTTAATTTCTTGTGTGGGTTTTGTCAAAAACATTTTTTAAGACATGAATTTTTATATTTTAATCAGCTTTCATCTTGAAAGTGCATTGCTACTAACTGTTTTGTTATTCCAGGCACAGGCTCATGGTTGACTACAATGAGAATAAAGCAAAGTTTAAGTTCAACTTGAAAGCTACACTTAAGAAAAAGAGAGTATCACATGGTGTTTGAAGAGATATAACATGAATATGAAAGATTGATAGTTACCTAAAAAAGGGAAGTGGAGGAACTTGACTGCTTTAGAAAACGGTCAGCTGTTATTGCATACCTAATTACTATGACACATTACAGAAGAGAACCTTTCAACAACTATTGTCAGCTGACAAAGAAATTAAGATGTGTAAAATAAATTCATTGTCCTGGTTAGCCATGGTGTTACAGGAGGTAAGACACACTTTTCTGAGAGGGGCAGAACTTTCTTTGGCATGGCTGCAATCACGTCTCAAAGGCTAGGAGATTCCACCGACTCCCTCTAGTGGAGAAGGCCACTCAATAGCGCCTAAAAAAACAGTCTGCTGCAAAAGAGTACTTGTAAGATATACAACTAAAGACAAACACAATATCAGTACATTACGTTTATAAATCTAACTTAAAGTTACACACATTTAGTTCTATGTAAGAACATGCTGTTTATCAGAAAAGGAGCCCAGATGTAAGGTATTAATGATAGCACCTTACAACACACCTCCCTGAAGTCTACCTTTACCTTACAACTCCCTCTAGTGTAAAATCTGCTCTGTGCAAGTATTTCAATTTTAAATTTGTTAAAATACAAATTTACATGAATAATTATTAGCAATTAAAAATAAATTCCACTTGTGTATGTGTCACAGTAATTTTCTCTGACTCTGATAGACTGCTGTAAACATTAGTAATAGGACATTATTGTAGATTAAGATAACATTTTTTAAAGCAAATATATACACCCCCTACAGACAGTATCATCAAACAACTTATTTTTAAAATGAAATCTTTAGTTATATGTTTAATCCTATTTTATGGACATTAGCCATGGTCACTCTGGTCAAGAGTGACCATTCATACATATTGGCATTAAGCCAGCTGTTTACAGCATTGATAAATGAAGCTGAAAAGTTATGAGAGCTATAAAACATACACTGCTCAAAAAATTAAGGGAAGACTCAATCATCACAGTATAACACCCAGTCAATTAAACTTCTGGGATATTGGCCTGTCCAGTTTGGAAGCGTAAGTGATTGTGAATCAAATTCACCTGCTTTGGTGCAAATGAAAGCGACAACAGGTGGACAGGACAGGCAACAGCAAGACAACCCCTGAAAAGGGAATGGTTTTGCAGGTGGTGGCCACAGACCATTTCTCTCTCCTGATCCTTCCTGACTGATTTTTCTCAGGTTTTGCATTCTGCTAGTGCTCTTGTCAGTCCTGGTAGCATGAGGCGGTACCTGCAGCCCATTCAGGTTGCACAGGTAGTCCAGCTCCTCCAGGATGGCACATCCATACGTGCCGTCACAAGAAGGTTTGCTGTATCTCCCAGCACAGTCTCCAGAGTGTGGAGGAGATACCAGGAGACGGGCCATTACACGAGGAGAGCTGGACAGGGCCGTAGAAGGGTAACAACCCAGTAGCAGGACCGGGATCTGCTCCTTTGTGCGAGGAGGAACAGGTCGAGCACTGCCAGAGCCCTACAAAATGACCTCCAGCGGGCTACTCGTGTGCATGTTTCTGACCAAACTGTCAGAAACAGACTCCATGAGGGTGGCATGAGGGCCTGACGTCCTCTAGCGGGACCTGTGCTCACAGCCCAGCACTGTGCAGCTCGATTGGCATTTGCCAGAGAACACCAGAATTGGCAGCTTCACCATTTGCACCCCGTTGTCTTCACAGATGAGAGTAGGTTCACACTGAGCACATGTGACAGACGTGAAAGAGTCTGGAGACACCGTGGTGAATGTTATGCTGCCTGCAACATCATCCAGCATGACCGGGTTGGTGGTAGGTCAGTGATGGTCTGGGAAGGCATATCCTCGGAGGGTCGCACAAACCTCCACGTGTTAGCCAACGGTACCCTGACTGCTGTTAGGTACCGGGATGAAATCCTCAGACCCAATGTCAGACCTTACGCTGGTGCAGTGGGCCCTGGGTTCCTCCTGGTGCAGGACAATGCCCGGCCTCATGATTTATGCAAGTTGGATCAGCCTGTGGTTTTAATTTTCCACTTTGATTTTCAGTGTGATTTTGAATCCAGCCCTCAATGGGTTGATGAGTTTGATCTCCATTGACCCTTCTTATGTCATTTTGTTCTCAACGAATTACACAATGTATGTCAATGAAGATTTTTGACTTGAATATTTCGTTCATCGAGATCCACTGTAGGATTTAAGTGTTCCCTTAATTTTTTGGAGCAGTGTATATATTTGTGCAATTAAGGCATGGAGAGGTTCTTAACTGCAATACCATGTCAAGATATTGACAGCCGCTTCTTCAGCTGATGCTAGTAAGAAAAGACAGAGGGAATAAGGATGGTTAGAGCCATCATTCTTATGAGGCAGAATTACCTCTAGAGGCAACTGGGAGTAACTGGTAGTGACAGTGAGGAAATGTGTGCAAGCTGCTGCTGCAGATGGTGTTCAGTAGAGTGATGGTGAGAAAACCTTTACATCCTAACCAGCAGTTGTTCAACCTCACACTGAAACTCCCATCAACTGTGGAATATGATTCAGTGAAATGTTTAAATGCCATCCCTTCTATCAATGTCTCATGGAGTGTTAACAATACAGGTTCATTGATGAAGTAAAAGATGCAGTGTGTTTTATTGCAGTAGAGCACATGTGACCAGCTTTCTTGTGGGATATTAAGCTTATTGTGTCTCAGTCTTAATATTAATAGTGCCATGTGTATTTACGTCCATGTCTTATAATACCAACATGGTTGTAAATATATATATAACCACCTCCCATCCCCCTCCTAAAATAAACAAACACTAGATACAATACTAGTCAGTACTGTAATTTTGGGGGTAGTATCATTTTCTCTGACTGCATTGATTTCATGACGGCAAGAAAAAGTGGGACGCCACTTGTGCCATGTCATGTCTCAGACGAGAATCTCACGCTAAGTCATTATATACTTATTTCTCAGTCATATTTAAACTTTCCCAAGGGCTTTCCCAAGCCAACCAGCTCTGGGCGAGATGCAGCGAGGATTGCGGTCGACAGAACAGCTTAAATGGGTAGTGCCGCTATTTATGTCTGCCTCTCTGGAGATATGCATAAGGCTGCAGAGATTGCCATTGTGTGAGTCAGGCTTAGTCATGGTGTGTGGGACGTCTGGGTGTGGAGCCTGCAGGAGAAGCAGCGTTATCATCCCCTCACACGGGGCTGGATAGGAAGTCTTTGTTTTCTTTCTCATGTTCTCACACTTCACAGATCTCTGCAGCCTATCGGACATTTTTAGCATTCAAAGAAGATCTCTGAGAAGGCCCAACCAAAATCTAGCGATACTGCGGTTGCAAGCCGGCCAAGATACACTGAGAGGGTTGAACACTGGGACAAGACAATCCATACATGGAGTTAAGGAGGAGCACACAGAAGTCAAGTACAAAATCATAACCGTTTATTTTCTTGAAAAACTGAAACCGTAGCTATGCAGTGCTGTAGAAAGAGGGCAGCCTGAGAAATCCTCCTTTCACGTTTTAAAACTGTTTTCATCCTGCATCCACAGGGTGCGCATCGACTTGACAATTTAATCAACAATTTGCTCTGTTGTTTACATTTAGCCCAAAGACATAATTTTAAATGACTTACGTTGTTGTGTTGACTGACACCAATCAGATGCAAATGACTTACAAATGGGAATGCTGGAAGCACTATGTTTCTCTCAAGAATTAAACAAATATATTTGAGAATGTGACAGGAGCAAAAAAAAACAACAACAATAATAACCCTAATAATAACAAAAACAAAGGTAATTTGTAATGACTTATAAATAATGATCATTTCTTACTCCCAGACGTAGGGATGCTTATTTCCTGCCCAGTAGACTATGGTCTTACACTGTCTTCTATCATGGTCTGGCTTTGATCAGTTACACCTGTCCATAGAAGATACAAACTGCAGGAACAGTCGACTTAGTAACGGCTGTTCACAACCAACACGACAATGCAAGTCATTTCAAATCACAAGCAAAATGAAACGATGAACTCCGACAGGGTGGCTGTTAAGAATAGCACAAATGGAAAGTTGAAAAGGTGGCTTGATGAACAGCCAGTGAATGGATGAGGAAATCCGCGTTGTGGAAAGTGGAAAATTTCACAAAGCCCTAATAATCATTGCTTTTATAGGTGTGAGAATCATAACATGGTAGTAAACTTTTCCAGTGACACGTACAAAGCTGTAAAGTGTTCAGCTTGCATAGTTTGTACTCCTTTCTGACTTCAACGGAACGTCTCTGATCCTACAATGAGTCCACAGAATCCACAGTTCATTGAACCCCCCCAGCCTTGTCTCACTGCTAGGAGAAAATGTAACACACTTCTAACAACTACCTTCTAAGGCATATTTGATTGGGAACGGGCAGTGGAGGTGGTGGAAAAAAAAGCTGTAATTACACAATAAATATATTCCATGTGGGCTGAGCAGTGAGGCCGTGGGGGAGGGAGCTGGCTGGGAATCCCTCCTCCTGGCTGGGAGTTACACAGGCTCCGGCAGGTCGTGGTTCAGCTGGACGTACTCCACTGAGCCCTGCTGAAATAAAAAAGCAGCGGGGATCATCATCCAAATCAAAAGCTCACCTTCAGCACTTTTTCCCAAGAGCTTCAGACAGTCAGAGATCAAATCCGTCACAGCGGATCACAACAGGGAGGACAGTGTGGAAAAGACCATAAAGCAGAGCAGAGCTGTCTCTGGTCCAGGAGTGCCAGAAATGTTTCTGAATTTCGTTACGTTTGACCTCATCTGTTCCATAAAGTATTTGGATCAATTATCAACCCATTAAATTAATGCTGGTGACCGAGGTGCTCCACACTGCGCCAGTCAGACTGAACCATCTGAATTCATTTAACGTAAAAGTTGACCCAATCACGTGATTGAGAGCTTGGCTGGAAGAAAAACCAGAAGAATCTCCTGCACTCCAGGACAAGGAACATGCTTTGATGTAGCCTCCCCTAGTGAGTGCAGTCACATGGATATGATAAAGGTATCACATGCAATGCTAACTGTCGCATTCCTTGTAGTTCATATCGGGAGTCAGAAACACAGAATGTAGACGCCTTCTGCATCAGTGTCCGCCTTTGAATCCTCAGTTAATCCGGCCCGATTCTGTTCAGGTTCACTGCCACACATACCAGCTGCGGTTGAGGGCAGGCCTCCTGTTGCAGGGAGGGGCACATACTTGTGACTCTGGGGCAGCCGCAATTGTGATTGCTTCCTCCCCCCCTCTACCACCCCCTGCATTGTAAGGACAGCGTGGGGGCCAAGATGTTATGGGGATTCATGAAGGTAATTTGCTGGCTGAGATCTTGCAGCTCGATAGGGAAGGAAACCACGGCCCTGATCCCTTTGTTCTTGTTCTGGAAACTCTGACGGCCGCTTCCCACTGCACGCTGTTTATTAACATGCGGTCTAACAGCACAGCCCACATACCAAACGGCTTTCTGATGTAGCACGGCTACTGCTGTTAACATGGGACTCCCTATCTATCTGAGAATGGTAGAAACTAACTACAAATTTAGTTTGTGTACATCTCTGGCAGTGCCTTACCATACAGAAGTGGTGACTTGATAAGGGAGGATAGGTCATTGAAATGTATGGTTAGCCATTTAACTGTGATTGGTCACATAAATCTTACTGATCAGCAAACAACCTCAACCACTACTCAGAAAATGCCCTTTGATTAAGGTTCGTTGCAGATCTTGTTTTTGTTTCTGAGCTTTCCCTGTGCTATGGGAATTTTCTTTTCCCAGTAAAAAGTTCCTGTACGACTTCCTTTACCCAAAGCCTCATAACAAATGAAAGTTCAAAGAGTGAGGATTGAACTGTACTTACATAGCCAGCGTGGTCAGCTACACCTGAGAAAACAATTTGCAAAAGGTTCAGTTTGGGAAGACAGAATCCTGTACATTACACTGTTCACAGACATGTTCCCTCTACTTGAGTGATGAGAACAGGAAGGTGATCATATTACATGGTGTGTGTGTGTGTGTGTGTGTGTGTGTGTGTGTGTGTGTGTGTGCGTGCGCACGCATGTGTTATTGAGGGAGGGAGAGTGAGAGAAAGAAATTAATTATGTTCAGGACTTTAGCTTTGAAGTAATTCAACATGACCATTTTTTGAGGTGGAATTCCTCAATGCTTCCTAAAGATATATAGTGAAGTTCAACCTAACTACTATCTGAAAACATCAAATATGTATTATACATCGTTACATATTATATATTGTTTTCTTTGTAACTCAAGCCCTGTGTTCTGCAGGTTGTGTACATAAGTGCTGGATCCACTGACCTATTTGGACTCTGCTGAAGAGCCCATTGTTTAACAGTAGGAGAAGAAACTATGCCAAAACATCTTCCCTTCCTCTGTGTCTCAACAGTCTGCGTAGTTCACATACCATGGAGATAAGAGCAGTGTTCATAAACTATTTACAAAGGACAGAGGGATGATTGATATGGCTACATTTTTCACTAATAACAATAGTTTGATTGCCACAGATTGTTTCACATAGAGAGTGGACATTTGGGTCACCTTCTGATAACAGGAACTTCCTTCAAACAAACACAGGAAAACGGACACCTGGCAATTCTGGTGGATTTGCACTTGCTCATTTCCACTCTCAGGTAGTGACTGTATTCCCAGTGCATTTTTTTTAAAGCATGTGAAAGACTAATGTTTGATCGGCTGTCACTCACAGCGTGACGCCTGTGAGCAGGGACTGTTGGGAGGGTTTGCTCACCTTGTGAGTTCTGGAGCTCGCTGTACACTGTGTCTGTGCCTTTCCTCAGTGGAGCTGCACAAAACACCAACACAACCCTAATCACAAATCATCACTCCTTAAATATTCACACTGTACATAACACATACGCTCAGCTGTGGCCTTTATCACACCCCTAGCACACACAGTACACACACAACACAAAAGTGTAACTGCCACCATGCAAATGCACTCAAGGGAACTAACGGGGCCCGATGGGGGTGGGGGGTTGTAGTCTGATACAGCAATTTGTTCTGCCCTTCCTGTTTACAGTGAAAAAAGTATGATCCTTACCACTACTCAGATCTGGAGTTGAAATGTTGTCCTAATTATGTGTAATTATGCCACTCCCAGGAAGGGAATCAGATCACCAATTTCTCTTATCAGCTCAAGAACGGTGAAAAAAATCCAAACCACCTCTCTGAAAGTTTAGTTCCTGTATATTTAGAGAGGACTAACAATGACAGCTGAGCTCAACATCTCACAAGTAACCACCCTCCCCTGATCAAGACCTGACTTCTAGCTTCAATTTTCAGATGTACTTTGAAAAATATGCTCCATCGAGTAGCGTGTCAGACGGTGTCTTGAGCGGTGTGTCTATCAGGATGCCGGAGTGCAGCTGAATGGGAAGTTGTGTCACGTCCGTGCACGTGCGGCTGGAACTGCATTACCGCGTAAGGAGTCTGCCGGCTGGGGATGCACCACCTCGGTGTACTCTACGTCAGGCTCCTTTGGGCTCTCCTCACTGCTCTGTTCATCTGTGTCTGGAACACATTACATTACATCATTGTCATTTAGCAGATGTTCATATCCAGAGCGACTTACATAGGTTACAATTTTTACATGTTATCCATTTATACAGCTGGACATTTATGAGGGCAATTTTGGGTTAAGTGCCTTGCCCAAAGGTACAGCAGTATGCTGCAATGCTGAACACACAATTTAGATGCATTTCTTAACAGCAATATCAATCTATGCACAAAGACTTTTATACACCCGATATGCACTGCAAGTCTTTTTTTTTTTACCACACAACTCCAATGTCTGCAATACAAGATGATTGCAAATGAACCCCATGAAAACGCTCTGAAAATCAGTCTGGTCATTGCAGTAGAAAATGCTCTCTCCTGCTCTGTTCGTGTTAGACCATAAACATCTCTGTCAGCCTCACCTGACTCCGATGTCCTCTCACTCCAAACACTCCTCCCCCCGGCTTCAACGCCCACTGTAAGACACGGGGACAAAGACAGAGGGGGGTGAGACGCTGTGACGGGGGGCCTGCGCCATCAAAGAGGAAATGCACCGCAGTCCCATGGGCATATGCTCCTTCCCCTCACGCGACGTGATCTTTGTGTTTTTCATATACATCGTTTGGGCATTAGACCTCTCCCTCTTAAATGAATAATGGTTGGGCTCCACTCTGCTCTCATGAATGCATTTCCTCCACCTGCTGTACTCATTTGAGCCAACCATTCAAGCCCAACCAGGAGGAAGTCCGACACAGACTGCATTGTTCAGGCAGCCCTCAGCCTCCTGCTGAAGTCCAATTCAGCTTGCGCTCTCCCTCAGATTATCTAGAGATGCCCGTTTTGATTCTCTCTCGGTAGCTGTTGCTGGAAAGGCACACTGCATTTCCCCCCCTGTTTGCAAATGTAATATACAAATTCTCTGACTACAGAAAATGTGCGCTTTTTTAATGACATGTGAAAATGATGGAACCTGAACAGGCTTTTTCTGAGAGAAAAATCACTAGATCGAGACAAGTTCGAAAATAAAACTTTATTCTAAATGGTATTCTCCAATCAATCAAAAAATATATAGACAGCTCCTTTCTAATATATCAATATGCTTGTTTTATATATATATAGGCATACATACACGCACATAAACAGGTGAGAAGACCTTGGTGAGACACAGCACTGAGACAGGCACATGCAGCCAGACAAACAGGCGAGATTATTAAGCACATGAGACCTCACAGATTTTTAAAAGAACAGAACACAGAAACAACGAGCAGACTGCGATGTGGGTGATTACACAGTGGATTGGAGAACGTCTTGTTCTGATCAGCTCTGCAGCTTGTTGAGTACACATGGAGGCCCAGCGGTCTCCATAGACAGCTGCTTCGGTTGAATGGAGGGGAGAGGGGGTTGACTGCACAGCGGGTATGGAGAAAAGTAGCAGACAATGTCCATTGTAATCCGGGTTCATTTGGAAAACTATTCATTGTTGTTTATCATGTGCTTCAACTAAGAATTTATCCCTCCCCCCTCACTACCTCTAATTAAAAAAAGAAACTGACGTCAATAGACAGCGTAGCACAGGAAGTCAGTAGTAGTTTTCAAAATAATGGGTAGTTCATCTTGCTCACTCTCTGTCTATGATTCTGATGTTTAGTCGCGTTTCTCTGTTCCTGATGTTGCCTCTCTTCAGTATTCCACTGTTATCGAGCAGCTTGGTTTGCCCAGACGGGGGGACTTTGGTTAGAACAGTTTTCCCTCCAGAATGGGGGCCCTCTCTACACTGTAGCTGGGCTACTGTAGCTGCTCCTGTTGCTGTTGCTGGCAGGAAGCGATGCCACACTATCTCGCGTCCCATTGGCTGCTCTCCCCTCCGTGCCGTCAAAGTGTGGCGCTGCGCCTGCAATAAGACGGGGGGGTTTGCCCATGATACACCCACAAGAGGACATCAGCTCGCACAAGTCAGTCATTCACAAAACACACTCCACATCATGCTACGGCACGGCTGCTACCGGCTGCTAACTCAACCATCCGAGTGGCACAGCGGGTCACAGCTACAGCCACAAGAAAATCACTGCTCTCACTCCCTGCCCAGAGTTCCTGAAGCTCCCTCTCACACACAGCTCTGAGCTGCAAGTATGCAGGATGTGTACTTCTGGCAGGTCACTTGCTCCTCTGAGACAATGCACTTCTGTTTCTCCGACAGGAAAGACAGGGGGCCAGACTGAAGCAACATGGAAAGTTAAGCAAACAAAGGCGACTGCAGCCACTCCACTGTAGACTTGTGCATACACAGCGTCCACATGAATTCTGCACAGGTTGAGATGCTCTCCATGCAATGGTTCACATGAAAGGGATGGATGAATGGGAGAGACAGAGATGAGCGTATTATCTACAGCGGGACATGATGACAGAGCACACAATAGAATCAGGAAAATCAGGCTACCTTTGTTTGCGTTATATACTTCGGTGTCGTGGGCAAGACTCACTGTTAGAGAGTCATCTGATTTAGGGCTCGAAGGCTTTCTGAGAAACGGTGAAAATAAAGTCATCGTTGGCATTTCAAAACAGGAAAAAAAAATGTGATTTAATTTTACCCCTTTGAAGAGGTGACGCTTTCCATAATTAATGGAAGGACCAAGTAGATAACTGGGCATACAGAATAAAGTCAAAGTCAATCATTGACTGTTTAGGTCCTCCAATCAGTTAGCAGTCATTACTGTATATCTATCAAAGGGCTAAAGTTTGCTCAGAGAAGCAAATATACAAGCCAACTCACACTGACAGTTCTGCTGCAGTCTCTCTTCTACCTACGACAAAGAGAAGAGATAAAAAGATTCATACATGGTCAGGCATGTGCGGCTTGTGATGCTGGAGGGCTGTAGGTGTTTCTACCTCTTCTTAAGACCCCTCGGCGGTAGAAAATGACAGAGGCAATCCCCATGAGAACCAACGCAAGAACCGAGATCACAATCAGTATCTTCTTCCACATTGCCATTTTCACTGCAGAGGAAAAAAAAAGGCATGCAGTTTTATCTCTGAATGCATATCTTCTTTCTGCACCACCCACCCCCTCCACCACTTCAGAGAGCCAATCTTGAGCCCGTCCTTCCCTTTCCTCTGCCAGCAGGCCACACATTAATTACTGTAAACGATAAGTGCAGAGTGCTGTCTAATTGGTTGTTGCAAGCCCCTGGGAGCGGATCCAGCCCCCAGTCTACTGGTGCTTGGCTGGCTTTGAGCTCAGGCCACCATCCCCGTTGATCGTAATCCTTGAAACAGTAGAGAGCGCATGTAGCAGCGAGGCTAGTCACCCTCAGGACTCCTTCAAGCTGGCAGAAGATGCCATGGCAGAGCTCAGATAAAGTGCTGATCACTGGCATTTACCCACAGAGGCTGGGTAGACCAGAACACAGGGGATGGAGAAGAGGCCACCTGCGAGGCTGGAGTCAGCAGGTCCTCTCTGTCCGCATGCAAGTCCTGAAGAACCCTTCTGGGTTCATTCACATGAAGAAGACGAGGCCCCTGGCTACCCAGAGCACAAAGTCCATTTGTTCACAAAATTTATGTAAATTGTAAATTTAAGTTCATGTCCATTAAAAGAAATGTGCATTTAATACAAAGTATCATGAAAACCAATTCAGAGTCCTGGGATGGCTGGTGAAAAGCGTGTTTTAAGAGGAAATGAGCTAGCTGGATGAATTGGTCAACATAAGCACCTGGCCAACTTTTGTGGCTGAGACCCTGACATTGGTTGCAGCTAGAGGGTTATTACCTGATCATTCATTACTATTTAACTGTAGTTGCTTAATTAATTAAGCATTAATTACTGACAGTGTGTCTTCATGGCAGTTTTGAAAACTGCTGTTTAAATACATTCATGTACATACATGGTGGCAGATGAGGGACAATGAGACTAAAAATCCTTGACAGAAATTAAATTTGCCCTTTGTCAAGCAACTTTCCCCCTGCTCCAGAATGGCTCAGCTCAGTTTGACTTCTCTATTATTTTACCTACAGCAATTCATTTAATGGTATCTGCCATTTCCACATTGTCTGCCTATACCCTGGGCTGGGTAGAAACTCATTTGGTACTCATCAACCAAACCAGCCCTGAGGCCATCTGTGCTACACATTTCTGGTATAGGCAGACAATGTGGAAATGGCAGATACCATTAAATGAATTGCTGTAGGTAAACTCTGGTTTGGGAGCAAAACGAGCACACCAACGGTACCATATGTACCTGTGAGACAATCGATCTTACCCTCAATGGTGACATCCTTGCTCCTCACTGTCTGCTTGGCCCGGTTGTCAGCCTCACAGTGGTATATGTCACTGAGATCTTTGCTCACCTCCTTCACATCATACGATGCGTACAGCTGTGACAGATTTGTCATTTTTTGGGACACAGGCTTCCCCCTGCGGTACCATGTGAAGGTGATTGGAGGAGTGCCCTTTTCGATTTTGCAGATAAGGGACATGTAAGTGCCTTCCACAATTTCCTCAAGGCGTGGGACAACACCCAGTGTGGCCTTTGACACAGGCTCTGTGAGGGAGAAATAAAGGGTCTCATCATAATTCTGAGTGTGAGAGTCTGCAGACACTTTCCTACAGCAACTGCTCCTCAAGTGCTTCAGTTTGGCTGAGATCCTCACAAATACAGAATCTGTAACCATGGAGATGCTCATGACAGCAAAGGGGTCGCTACACCTGTTACACAGGTGGCACGGTGACTCGTGAATTAAAGGGCAAATACCAGCCATTTATCCTACAATTTAACATGTAGATGAAAACTGTAAGTCAATTTCATTTTTTGGTATATTAAAGCTTGTCAAAATGGACAATAGAGGAGGTTTTCAGCTGGATGTACAAACACTTGTGGCCTTTGACAATGGTGCTTAAAAGATAGATTTACAATGACTTGGCACTCCCAGCCAAACAGTTTCCCTGTCTTTTTCAGCAGTTTTTGAACAACCCCCCATAGCCTGGCACACATGAGCCTGTGAGTAGATTGTGCCTTGTATGATATTGTGTTTTCCTTTGTGGTCAGGCCTGCATTGGCCAGCTCACCTATGACAGAGGCAATGAGCGCTGCGCTCTCCAAACCAGGAGGACCCTTATTCTGGGCATCACAGGTGAAATGCCTGATCTCCTCCTTCTTATGTATGATGGCAGTGAAGATAGCCTTGTCATCTGGCTGTGACACCGTGCTGATGTTCTCCTTCTTCTTATTCTTCATAAGGGTGTAACTGATAGGAAGACTGCCTTTCTCACAGTGGCAACGGATTCGGAATGGCCTTCCCAGGATCACGTCCCCTATGACGCTTATCACTGGCTTAGACACGAGCACTGAATAGACAAGGGGAAGATAGAATCCAAGAAAGAAGGTAAAAATTTGTGCGAGAGAAAAAGGGAGAGAGTAGAAGTCAGGGACAGTGCAGAGGGGTACAGAAATGCAATTTTTAAAATAACTGATTTAAAAAAACAGCACATATATTTATGTTTGTATACCAAATCAGGACCATGCAATCATTGCAATATTACTTCATTTCTTACAAAACCCATCCTATATACAAATCCTCACAGTTACACATTTTGAGTGACCTGGAGGACTATTAAGCAGTCTTACCTTTCGCTTTGAAGACAACGGCTGTG
This sequence comes from Megalops atlanticus, assembly GCA_019176425.1. NCBI lineage: Eukaryota > Metazoa > Chordata > Actinopteri > Elopiformes > Megalopidae > Megalops > Megalops atlanticus. Next base: position 21,556,527 of record CM032875.1, on the reverse strand, counting down.
CTGACTTTAGATATCCATTTGACCTGTGCCTTACAGGAGTAATTCCCATTGAGGGAAGTGTTTGCTTTGTCTGAGTATCTTCCGTCAATCCTGCCAGGTGTTATTAGTTCGCCATCCTTATAGATGTAGTATATGACGTCACTACGCTGGATCCTTTGAGAGTTGATCATTTCGCTTTTGCATTCTAATGAGAATTGGTCGGTTTCAAACACCTCCCGTGGATCCATTTTCAGGACTGGCTTTGAAAACAGTTCTGTGGGTTTGACAATAGGATTAAGTTACTCAGCGCATTAAAATACATTCATCCAAATGTGGTCTAACACTGATTCTGTATTGTCAATTTGACAGTTCAATTTCACGAATGATGAGGACAAATTACATCACAGTACCAAAAGCCTGGTGGTGCAGAAAACACAAAGATAAACTGAATCTCCGCTATGATAACTGAAAGAATCACAGAGTGCCTGCATCATCCCACTTTTTCTGCAGCTCAGGCCAGCTGCACCATAATAAAACACTGGCAGTTATCTCCTCACCTGCTACAGTCACAGTCTCATTGAATGATTTCTGGACATTTCCCATTTCTGATTTGCATGCGTACGACCCTGAGTCTTCAGCCAGCACCATCTTGGCATAGTTAACATTGTTTCTTCCATGTTCCAGCAAGCTAGAACCCTTGATAAGGTGAACTATGAGCTGTGAGGGGTGCTGGCCAGACACATTCACACTACATGTAATATTCAGGATGTCACCTTCAATGATGCTTCTGTTAGGCCATATCACCATTGAGGGTGAGATGGCTAGCTCTGGAAAACAAGGAAGGGAAAAATTCGAATAAGGGACAATCAATTTTGAAGCCTATGATCACATGAATACAATGCAGTGGCCTGCCTTTCAGGCAAACGCACTACCATCATGTCATTCTACACTCGTGTCACTGGTTGCAACAGACACAGCCTACTGAGACTGTACATTAGGCTGTCCACTCACCATGTACAGTAACCTGCAATTCATCGCTCCTGTTTGATTGCACATTGGTCGGTGTCAGCATGACAATATATTGACAAGTCAAGCTCTTTTGCCCCGCTGACTTCAAGGTTATGGCAACCTGCGCCATGTTCTTGGTGGTAATCACTCGTTCAGCTTCGATATTGTTTTCAAAGAAGTAGAAAATGAAGGACCCGGATTCCCTGAGTGCGCTGCATGAGGCTTTCACCTTTTCTCCTTCAGTGACCTCTGCCCTGTCTAGCATTAGAACTGGGGTCTGCAAGCCTAGACACACAGAGAGAGGCAGTAAGAGTGCTGTCAGATTGGGGACCCTTCTCAGGAAAGGTGCCGTTCACTGAATCGCACACACAAGGTTAGCGCTGGATGGATCCCCAAGACACGACCTCCCCAGCCCCCACCCCCCAGATTCAGTGCCTTCCCAGAAATGAATAATTACAGATGTAGTTAATGATACCACACAAAAATCAAGGTAATACATTACTTACCTGTTACCTTCAATGTCTCTTGGTTGCTATCGTCTTCTTTATTTTGTATCTTGACATGGCACTTGTAAATTTCGGAATCGCCTACTCTCGCCTCTTTTATAGGGTAGTCCAGCTTGTCTGTCATGGTGGCATTTTTGGCGTACACCACTTGTTTTCCTTTGTAGAAGGTGTACTGGTAGATAAGGGCGAAGTCTGTGCCGTGGCTGACGTCGGCTACACAACGTAGCGTCACATTGGTGCCACTTTCCACATTGTTTCCAGGCAGAACTGTGAACTTGATGCTGTTTAATGTGAAAACTGAAAACACAGAGGACACCTTAGTGAACATAAGAAGTTCAGTGTCGACAACAAGCCATTCAGCCCAGCTGGCCTTGTCATTTTTGCTTCCTGCGGGACTACGCGCCCACACAGTGATGCTTATTGAAGACAACGCATGATAAATTTTGACCTGAAATGCTCATCATGCACCATGTCACATGAAGTCAGACTGTGAATTGCATCCTCTCTGCTCGCAGTAGCGAGAAGGTGTGTCAGTAAGTAGCCGTACAACATGGATGACCAGTTCATTACTCCATCTTGGGGAAACCAGCAACACGGGACACAAGAGTGACAGGTTCAAAAGAAAACCAACAGCATTTTCTAACCCCTACTTCTCTTTTAAAAGCTGTTTTATTGTGGGAACTAAACACCTGGATTTGATATACAATACCAACAAAGGAGCCTGAACTACTGAGGTCTGATGTGATTTTAAAAGCACACTGATGCATACTTCTTCACACCGCAGGTTTTAACCTGCGGGCTTTCGGTTCAGCTCCACCGTAAACAGGGGCAGTTCACAGGAAGGAAATTACTTTGTTAAACAAACACAAGCCGACCCTCCCCCCCGGGGGGAACGGCACCGAGCGGCAGTTATTTTAGAACCCCCGTTCCACCCAGTGTCACTCACCGCCCCTCACAAACCCACAGCCACCGCTGTGGCTGAAAATGCAAACAAACTACCGCTGGACCCCCCAAAGTGACAAAGAAACTAAACCTCACAATAAGCATGCAGCAGGGGTCCGGTTTCCATTCGATCACCATGCTGACACACTGTTGATCTCAGCTGTCATGAAAGACAGGACCCTCCAAAAAGTGACTCATCTCTGAGGAGCGCTGCTTTTTTTTTTTTTTACCTCCCCACATCCAGTTGGGGACACGGCGCAATGCTACACAGTGACCCGTGCCCTGAGCCTCGCACCACAACTTTTCCATTTTCAACTCCAGACTATAAAGAAGTCCAGATCTGGATAATAAGTATGCCATCCTTTCACATTTGCACAAACAAACACTGGCCTGAGGGATCACAGCACATCAATCCAAAACAGTCTAATCTACCTGCATTCTAAAGTCAAGCGAGTGACTCCTTTGACAAAATTCAACCATAATATTTTTCCTATTAGAAACAGGAAATTCGAAGATTGAACTCAACCACTCTGTTGAGTAAAATACGCATTTCCTCTGTATAACTATCCAAGTGTGAAAACAGCATAAGAGTTACGTGTACAGTTCTACCATAATGTTACACATTAAAGTTCCCCAACTGTCTGCAGCATTCCATGCTGTCCGTGGTAAAATAAAACATGCCCTATATCTGTGTTCAGAGAGACAGAATTAGAGCTGAATCACAGTCCATACTTACCAGCCTGGGTCTCAGCAACTTGCCCTGGTGTTGGAGAAGGGGAGAAAGAAGAAAAAGATAAGTAAAGGTACCGAAACGCTCAATGCTCAGATCCTATTGGTGTAGAATACAGGGCAAAGCGGGGGGCCGGGGTATCCTTACAGGTGCTGAAGAGGGTGGCCAGGAGCAGGCAGAATGGCTGACGGCCCATCCTGATGGGGCGCTGCTGGATGTCCCGCATCGCCCGCGTAGCAGAGGTGACTGGCGTGGGAGCTCAGGAGGACAGGGGAGGAACATCACCGAAGGGCGGGCCAGAGATTGGGCTGGGGGGCAGGCCCTGTGAGCCGCCGCGGAGCAGCCCCTTATCGCTCGGAACCGTCTTTGCTTTGCTTAATTTGCCAGGAAGTGACTGTTGTTTCCTCAGGATGTGTGAGCTCCAGTTCTTGGCTGTTAAGGCATTTTCTTTGTGGAAGCCGGGCGCACGCAACAGCGCATGCCTGGCTCTCTCCGCTTGTGTCTGAGGGGGCAGGAGCCGGGCAGGATCAGGGTTCCTGCTTGGAGGGGGCAGCCCTCACCCTGCACTGATGGCTGAGGTCATTTTCAACGGGTATTTTACCCATTATATTTCTCATCCTCTTTTATTTTAATCACAACTTACGAAAGGTAAAAAAACCCCTCAAAACTGTGCAGTGTGATTTCATTTATTCAAGATAAAAATATTTTGAATACTGACTACTGTAGAGATTTCCAATTTTTCACAGCTTTTTCAGTCCCCCATTTAAACAGGGGCAAACATGGCTGCCAGCTACTCTTTGGGCAGTGAAAGAGGTTTCCAAGGATGTGTACTGTGATGTCACACAGCAAAGCAGAACCCGCTCAGTACTGTGTTCATTCCCGCTGCCCCTCCTCTGCTCGGCCATTTTCCAAACCCTTGCAGGGGCTCCTTGCTGGCTTGGTGCAGGTGCCCACATCCTTGTTCCTGTGTGCATTTACTTGCAGCCAGTTTTGCAAGTAAATGGCATTTTACATGTACCTCCTGGACTTTCAGGTTTGTTTTTCTCTCTCATGAATCATTCTAGCTCATCCAACTGGGCGGCAGTGTAGTGTAGTGGTAAAGGACTTGTAACCAAAAGGTTGCTGGTTCGATTCCCCGCTGGGGTACTGCTGTTGTACCCTTAGGCAATGTATTCAACCCAGAATTGCCTCAGTAAATATCCAGCTGTATAAATGCGTAACATGTAAAAAATGTAACCTTTGTAAGGCACTCTAGATAAGAGCATCTGCTAAATGACAATGTAATGACAATCAATGATTTCAAAGGGCGTAAGAGGGATAAGCCCATTTATGAGCCAAAGAGCAAGAACTAAAGGACAAGGGAGCAGCTGGAAAGAGGGATGTGTGAGAAAGTGAAAGGGTCACTGTCTAATGGTTGGCTCAGATAAAGGGGTACCAGGGTAAATTAGGAGCAAGCAAGGAGATATGTGAGAGGTGCAAGGTAGAGGGAACAGAGATCAGGGGTGAGGTGGGTGGGGAAGAGATTGGCTAATTTGGGGGGAAATGAAAATGAAGTGAAATATATCCGCATCGTACTGGTCTTTCAGCTGATACTTTATTTGACACTAAACGATGATTTTTCTGACCTATAAATGACGTAAAAAATTTTGTAATGATGGAAAATTTTCCACTGTGCCTGGAATTATGAAGGATGAAACCTGATCCTGGTGGAAAGTACATAATCATGATGCAAAAAAAACCAAAGTTCATGTTTAATTCTTCTAAACAGCATAGGTGCCGGGTTCCTTATACAGAACCATATAATCCTTAAAAATTTAGGCACATAAGGCCTTTACGCCAAACTGATAAGGATGACACATGAATAAAAACACGTTCAAACATGAAAACACCAAAAGAGCTGTCAGAGCAAAGAAAGAAGACCCCTGAAATCTGTGTTTGTGTATTTGGTTTATTTCAATGATTTCTTCTCCTGTCATACAAACCACAGTCAGCAAAGCAGTCTACAGTCACAGAGAACACCTGATTGTTTTCATTTCATTCTATCTTTTTTTTTTAAAGTTTTTCTTCTAAAATGTTAAAATTCAGAGCAGGTTATAAGAGATGTGATTCTGAGCGTGGTGACAGTATGCAGCTGGTTTTGTCAGTGAAGCAGTGAAGCTGCTGTAACCTCTCCACTCCCCTGGAGGGAGCCAGAGAGCCGAGTGGGGTCGGGACTGTGGTCGTTGTCTGTTATCAACAATATAATGCATGTGTCACCAGTTCTGTCCACAAGTTAGCGTTATTATCCATTCTTCAGAGGCAATAGCTGAGCAGAGGAAACTAAGAGGCAAAAGGCTCCTGTGACCTTGCAGAAAATCTGGGGACCGTATGGGAGGCCATTTCCAACTGTTCTCATCTATTTGCCCAAAAAAAAAAAAGACTGAGGGTGCCAGAGGTCAGAGAACAAAGAATACTGAATTAAAAACCAAATTACAAAAGGAAGAAAAAAGTTAAATAGAAAGTTACAAAGCACGACAAAAAGCATAAAAATCATGAAAGTAATAAAAATTAGACAAATTAAATAATGAACGTCCCCACAACAAAGTAGAAAAATTGCTTTACCAGACATTAAATGAGGAAGTGTAGGCCATAGTTCCCCTGGTACTAACTGGGTCTTCATATTTGATTGATTGGGATGACCACTTAATGTTGAATCGTAAAAAGACCTCATAACAGTACCTTTGAACGAGACCCCCCCCCCCATAGCCTTATCATGCCATGGTTCCTGTGTGAGGATAAAACATTTCAGTATCCCAGTGATGACTCATGACCAGCGAAATACCTGAGCAACTCTTTGAGGAAACAATAGTCTGCTGTGGTGTTAACAAAGTGAAAATTGCAGTTTTTAGCAATATAGAGCAATCAACCCAGAAATGATCCACTGTGGGTTGAAGGTAAGAGGCCTATATTTATTCCGGAATGTGAGGAACAGAGGCTGGCTAGCAACAGAAAACTTACTGTGATGTGGGAATACGGTGCTGTGGGGGGATCCTGGGGGTTTGGCAGAAGGAAGAATAAAAATCACCAACTTATGAGAGAGAACCATAGATATGGGGGTGTCTTGGTGACTGCAGTTGGTATACCTGGTGGGCCAAACACTGCTGCCGTTTTCACAGACTGGGGTCCTACACGCCTCTTGAGCTTCTCCCACTAAACCCAGCTCCACTTCAAGAAAAACCTACAGCTGTAAAACTGACCACCCTTCACTACATCTCTACCAAATCAATCCTCGCAATAAAATCAGGATTTAAAAAAAGAAAAAAAAGAAAATAAATATGCACATGTGAAGTCATTGTGACGTGTGGCAGGGAGCAGCGAGACTCTACTGCAAGAGGAGGACGACGCCTTCCCACGGTGCCGTGGGGCCCAAGGCAGTGGGCCGCACGTGGGCTGGGGGTGCTCCCGTGGGGGAGGTGGGCGCTACATCACGTCGAGCGGGCAGTGCCGTGTAGGACACAGTATGAGAGGCGAGGGGTTGGCACGTCAGAGGAAAGCAGACTGCTGTAGCTGTTGCCTCTCGTTCCACGCTCAGCTGCAGGTGGGGCTACAGTCCACAGTCCTTCCTCTGGTATGATGGGTGCGGGTGGGGGTGTGCAAGGCAGAGGCGGGGGTGGGAACTCCAGACCCCAGAGGGCACCATGGACAGCTCTGCTTTGGATGACAGGGGGAAGGGGGGCTGGAGGGGAAGGGGGGCATGCCTCACTTCCTTCACCACTTCTCAACGTGTCCGACAGGGGGTCACGGCCGCGGACACACACCTTCACACCGCCGCCCCGCTCCAGCGGTCGGAACCAATGGGAGCAGAGCGGCCGCGGGGCGACTCTGTGACGGGGGCCCGCATCGGAGCCGCAGGCGTCGTCAGGAGCGGGAGCTCAGAGCCTTCAGACGCTCCGCTCGCCGGATAAGCAGGACCCTGGAGCGGGGGCTCAGGTGTGGCTCAGGTGTGTGACCGCAGCGGCACTCCCTGGTTTATTGCTTCACACTGCACGGAGGCAGCATTCACCCTCACAAAAGGCCAGTTTTTAGAGTGGACTGAGGCTGTGTGTGGTACTCATACGATTCCCGCACAGCCAGTCCACTTCCATAGTCTAGGAGAGGCAGGGCAAACCCGCCGGATGGGGTATTGGCTGGGCTTGTTAAGTTTGGCACGGTCGGGGGGGCAGGGGTACGGGTTGAGTGGACAGGCACAGCAGGGGGGGGAAGGGGTCTCACCCCGCCGTGACTGAGGCAGTCGGCTGACACCGGGCGTCTGTTTGTGCCATCCCGCGGGGCCCGGGTGTCAGGTCTCCGCGTAAAGTGCTGGGCCGCTTCCAGAAAGCGTAACCCACGTTCGTTTCGGACAGCGGCAGAAGCGAGCGAAAACCACCAAACGTCAACGGCCCCAACGATGGCGGTGGGACCGGTGCCGGCAGGAGACGGGCGCTGCTACGGGCTGCCTGTGGTCTGCAGCTGACCGCCGGGGCCTTTTTTTGACGGTGCTATTTTCCTTCAGACGCCCCTCTGCCTCTGCACAGGCAGAGTTCACACAGGCGGGACAAACCCAAAAAAAAAAAAAAAAAGAAAAACCCACCGGCTACGTGGCCAACGGGCTGTAGCTTAAAATATCTCTATTATCTGTAAATGCAATTAAATATACACACTCCTCAGCACAGCCAAGTCTACAATCAATAGCCCATAATAGTAATAACAATAATAATAACATGAGTATCAGCAGCCATCACGAGACATTCAAGGTGATAATTGCGTATGTACATTAGAGGTCATTTACATCCTGGCTCCGGGGTGCTTAGGCGTTATCTCAGCCTCTTCTCCGCTGAGTAGATGGACATGTAGTAGTCGTTGCTGCCGACGGCCAGGTGCGGCTGTGGTGGGGGGGAACAGCAGAGAGAGAGACGGTGAGTTAGAGACGTGTGCTTACCCGCAGTTCAGCCCCTTCACTGATCACCTCACTTCACATTGCATGCCGTGCAGCGTGCTGGCTGATATATTAGGGTAAATGCTCTTCGCTTCTGCAGACTGCAGTCATTTTCAGAAGGATGCTTATTAGCGTACTGGCAATTTCCACCAATTTGAACGAGCCACTCTGCAGTAGGCTTTTCTCACAGCGAAAGATGACTAATCCAGCGGTTTTAATGAGAGTGAAGTACCCAGTATGGATGGAACGCTAGGCAGCTGATGGCCCCAATTCTCTGGCCCATGAAACCATCGTAGTACTTGATGTTGCTGATGATGTCCCCGTTGGAGTTGTACACGGCGATGAACTGGTTCATGGAGCCACTAGAGGTGTGGGGGGGAGACAAGAGGTTCACGTTCTGTACAAATAACAGGATGGCTGGCCTCTCCTGACATTCCTTTCCAAATGCATGCAGGAATGTTCCTGCCATTACAAGACGAAATGGGTTTTGCTTATGCAATTGTAGAATGGTCCTTGAGCTAAGAAAGAAACTGTACAACAGTACCAAACTGTTCCTGAACATGAGAGTCACACTGTCCCCTCCGTCCCTCTTCAACTCACCAGGCGAAGAGGTTGGCCTGTGGATGGATATCCAGTGCGGTCAGTCCCTTCACCGTCTGCAGCACGTTTACGGAGTCTGACGTTCGCGGCTCGAAGAACCGCACGTCCCCGTTTACACTACGATGGAGAAGAGCAAACACACACATATACCCATGCTTATTCAAATGGCTCCACGCTAGGTCTGCCCACATGACAACATAAGCCATGAATGAGAACAGGTCATTCAGCCCAGCTAAGTTTGTCATTCTAGAGTGTATCTATAAGTATCTCTTCATAACTTATATATATGACACCTGGATATACTTTGTTACCTGTATACCCATAGGATACTTTTTTTTTCCTCAATACTTTTTCAAGAATGTCTGCTTTTTGAGTGTAGTGGCCAGAACCAGACAATGTAATTTTACAACATTAATGTAACTTCCTTTGATATGGAACTACTTTTTGCTATGTATCCCACCTTCCTTTGCAACTGTCTGTGAAAGTGTTTAACAGAGAGGAGACAATTAACCATATTGGCTTGAATATAAGGTTTAACAAAACACAAAAATCAAAAAATTTGCACAAAAATCAAAACTGCAAGCGCTAATGCTAAATGGCCAAAGCAACACTAATAGAGAAAACATGCAGCACTTGCAGTGCACAGTTACCACAGTGGAAACTGGGTAAGGCTGCCTGCAGTGACCATGTCAAAATAACTGGATCAAAAGCTGTGCAAGTGTCTGAGGGACTAAGGAGTTATGATGCTAATTTTAAAAGCACAGTACCTAACAAAACAGAAGCATCAGGTAACAGGGAGTAAGGGGAATCAGACAGGAAACAAAACATTTTTTTACACCACTGACTGCTGAAGGTGTACTGCTTTTTACATTCTCTTCTCTGAAAAGGCGGATAATCGCACGATCAGGATCACCTGATATTCTGGCAAACACAGTATTAATAGGTTTTAATGTGGAGTTGGATTTAACAGTACATGTATTTGACAGCAAAATTATAGTGTAAGTACTTTATAATTTGCATATAAAAACCCAGGGATGGAAACTGTATCGTTTAGGGGCGGTGTGTGTGTGATCTCCTTAGATTCTTTTTCATTCGTTTCATTTTAATTTACATTTAGACGCATTGTTTAGTAAGGAAATGGAAACACGAGAAGCAGGATGACATCTGCCTAAAGATGCTCTGCGTGATGTTGCGTTGTGTGTGTGTGTGCGTGTGTCTATGACAGGTGACTCCATACTAAAACACTGGGAGACGCTGCAAGAGAATGGAGCGACCTTCACTGCAACCTTGAATTCGTTCAGATCCTGCACCAACGACTGCCCTCAGAACAGAGGGTGAGAGAGGCGTGCGGACCACAGCTCCCCGCCTCTGCAGTGGGCAAGACTGCCTGCAGCGGCCCGGACGAAAGGGGAGGAGAGCTCAGAGACCAAACACATTTTACTGCCGCTGATCCGCTGTTTATTCCTCTCCACACGTCTCCGTAATAACCCCCCCGGAGAGGCGCGCCGCCGCGGCACACGCTACCCTGCACCCGGGCGGAGAAGCAGCTGCCGCGCCGCATCAGCGGTGCCTGTCAAACCCGAGCCTCAGGACACGGGGCTCAGGTCACACCGGGCCCCGTGACAATTTGGACGGTCCCAGGTTCTCTGCTGGGGTGTGTGTAAAACCAATAAGGAAGAACAAGTGAGCTGTCTTTTCCCCCACTGCTTATTTCTATTACACCCTAAAAGTAGAGCAGAGGGATGTATATTGAGAAAGAGGCAGGGAAACAGAGAGAGAGCCAGAATAGAAGACAGAGGGAGAAAGACCGGGAAGACAAAGGGAAACAAGGACAGGGGGGCAGAGAGAGAGAGAGAGAGAAAGAGAGACACAGATAGGGGAGATGGACAGGTGGGACAGAGTACCTGACACTGATGATGTGGCCCTCTGTCTCCTTCTGCAGATGTGCCTTGACCACCCAGGCCCCGTGCTCACGGTAGGTCATCACACGGCTGTGGAGACACACAGAGAGAACACTCACTACTGCAGGCTCACCGTGCCTTCTAGTCATTAGCAGGAATAAAGCGAAGTGATTTCGGTCATGTGACCGCACAGGCACCACCGAACCTTCAACCGATAAACACAGAGAAAGCCACACAAATACTCCTACACAGCGAGACAGTACCACGGCACCAACATTTACATTTGGTTTGCTTTCATAGTTTGTCACTGGATGAGCACTGTAAATATAAATTATGTCCTCGCAGCTGTGTGCTAATCCTAACACCGGGTGGCGCCCTATGCACATGCGGAACAGAACCGTGAGGAAGGAAGAAAAACCCCAGTAGATATCTTCACATCTCTATGGCAACAGCATTATAGCCCAAATCAGGCACTAAGCAAGCAGAGACTATGTTTAAATTCTGTCCCTCTGTGCTCCAATCAACACAACATCCAAAAGCAATGTCAGCTTGTAACCGGCCACTTCCCTACAAATATGGTCGGCGATGTTTTTTGCAGCTAGGGAAAACGATGTGTTAATATCGTCACGTATCTCACCTGCGTTATTCTTTTCCTTGTGTATTTAAATTTGACAAAATCCTCCACACTAAATGTGCCTGTAAAAAGTGTCTTCAGCCTGGACAGAGCAGTTTAAACAGCTCTGAACCACAGCGCTGGAAGCCTGGTCTGACACTCGCCTATTTTGGGAGAGCACTGGGAAATACTAACGCTCTGAAATCAAACTGCCTGAGGGAACCTTTAAATTAGCATTAGTTAAAGATTTATGTGATGGTTTACAACTTAATTGCACTGTTTTCTCATCAGGGAAGGTAAAAAAAAAATGTTTGGTATGATAGTAAATGTTTTGGTGACTAATGGTCCTGCATGCATCAGTGTGGGTGGATAAAAGGCACACAAGCACATCCTCTGCACACATACACAAACACAAAACACGAACTGGATGGAGCAGAATGTAAAACAGGCCAACACAGTACAGTGTATTGTGTACTGTGGAATTATGGGACAATGGACTGCATAGACGTAAGGAAGACTGACAGTGCCGACTTCCATCATTGGCATTATTATCAAATAGTAATAATAAAGCCCTCGAGTGCCCAGCTGATTGCTATATTTTGCTTAGTGTATAATTACTGTGAATAACGACTGATGTCATGATTACTTTGATGGCTTATGTGTGTTGTTAGTTCATGTGAGAAACCTTATTGATGATGTGTAGTTCCCTGTGCACATATTAACATTTCTGTTAATATTAATGTATGTCATGGGGAGGTTATAAGGAACAAGGAGGTGATGTAATTAATGGAAGCCTGTCAAATCATGAAAACTTATGTAAAATAGCACAAAAAGTAACAAAAGCAGACAGCTTGTTTTACTTCAAACAAGGAGTGAAAAAAATCACAAAAATTACTTGCTGAATAGGTTCCCATACATGAAAATATAAACACATATCAAGATTGTCATCTCAAGCATAACAGAGTCATTGGCACATTGGAAAAAGCTTAGAACGCATATAACGACTGAATTCATGGCTTTATTAGACAACCCCATGATTAAATAATTATAGGGGTGAAAAGGATTAATCCTGTCATTACAAATGTTGTTGAGTGCACAGTGTATTATGGTTTACCCAAACAACAAAACCACAGCTGGTTAGCTAACTAATTAGCTGCTACAATATTTAAAGCTTTAGACACACAAATGAAAGAAATTTAACCTCCCTTCAAAACTGTGGTTTGTTCCTCGCATGGGAGGGTGGAGCCCTCATGTTCATACTAAACCTTTTCCAAACAGAACAGAGTCCCTCAAGAACCCTCATCAAAGAGGCTCAGATGACCTTTTCAATCATTCATGGTTAATTTCAAATTTTTTTTAGTTTATTTCCCAAATGAACCAACGTTCAAGCTACTCGCCAAATGAACCATACTAGGCTCAGTGTCAAAGAAAGCTATCGTGCGAAGATGGCCAAAGTTCGGCTCCATGGCTTACTGCATTAAGTGTGTGTAATTCTGGTGACGTATGCCTAATTGGCCTTGTTACTGCCTGTTAAATTTAGCAAGTCTTTCTGAGCTAAAACAGTAGCCCCAACCGATACCAGCACACGCGGAATCTCACCACTCGTTGGGGGCCATCCTCCGGTCGTAGACGCGCACGGAGCCGTCTCCCAGGCCGGCGGCGACGAGAGAGCGCTGGGAGTCGCAGGACAGACAGGTGACGCAGCTGTCCGCCCCTGTGGGGATATCCTGAGGGAGCGCATTTTAAAAACACAGGGTCAGGGGTCACTGCAACAGCTCGTAAAAGCTTTCTGACTGTCATCCGGTATTATTACAGTTTGACTGCCACGCTATAAAACCCGGTCAGGCTGCTCATTGAAAATGATGTTTTCAGCACTGAATGAACCCCATCAAAATTTCTTGGCCACAATCTGTTTCGAGTGGTACAACGCTTTCCTCCAAGACAGGATAATGCAATAAGTGCATGTGTCTATTAGGATATACATAATACATGAACTGCAACTGCACAATAAATCACTTCTGTTAATGATTAATTGCACCTGTCACCTGCAACATTGTATCAATAGGAGCGCGGCTGCGGTGGGATCCTCGATCTGACCGCTTCTACACAGCGCTCCGTTCCATTGTCCCTCCAGTACGTACCTGAACCTTCATCTCTCGTTCCGTGTCCCAGATTCGGATAACCCTGACGTCCCCTGACGTCATGAGGAGCCCGGTCTCCTGTTCCCAGTCCACCACCATGCCTGCCCCTACGTGGGGAAAGAGGGCTCACTGTGTCTGACGCGAACATACACACACACACACACACACACACACACACACACACACACACACACACACACACACACACACACGCCAGCAGGGCACAATGCATCACAAAACCTACACTGTCCCTGCTCAGGAGCATCGGGATCTAAACAGATGTACAACAACAGCCTGATGATACCGGATGAAAAAACTGAAACAAACGCAAACGTACACACTCAACCAGCCGTACATGCAGTTTGCTTCCACACATCAGGGCTCACACTTTTTTTGGAGTGGGTCCCGCTTGCGTCTCTCCTTGTGCTGCGATCTGGAAAATGGCAGTCTCTGTCTGACAATATGTGCTGTGTACGGGTTTTGTGTAAAAAGGGGCAAGTGATCTAAACCGATCTGGCTGAGTTTTTGTTGTTTCCGCCAAGTTCAGTTGTGCAGAAATGCAGGCGGCCCAAAGCTGTGGTAACTGAAGCATTGTGTATTGCGCAGGAATACGAAGCTGCTTCTGAAAGAAGTGGGGCATAAATACTTGTGTCTGGGCAAATCTTACTGGGTCACAAAGCAAGGTCCATGATTGATGGGGAGGACTCTGATTTGGAAGCTGTCACAGACTACAATGTCACCCCCGCCTCTGAGCCAGGGTCTTTGCTCCACTTACACCACTACAATAATGACCGTAAAAATCACACAGTAATAATGCATGCCCTACAGACCAGGTCCTATTTGCAGGAGAGTGCCAAGTCATAAAGCTATGACAACCAAACCCAAAGGAGGATGAATGATTCAAACTAGACATGACACCTTGGAAATTGTGGCCTAATACAGAAAACAAGGTGTGACACACTGACATCATTTCAAAGAATCAACTGCATCAGTTCCTCCTCCAGTGGTATGACCAAGAGGGCATTTGGTATATAGAGTACAATGTCAAGTCCATTTTGGTGACCATGAGGGTCTGGATTTCTGGTTGATGTCACCACACAAAAGGGTCTAGATTCCTGTGTGACATCATTAAACAGGAGGGTTTAAGTTCCTTTGTGACATAACCAGATTGGAGGGTCACTGCTCTTTTGTGAAGTAACAAGAGTGAATGGCCTGGATTCTTCTGTGACATCACCAGCTTGGAGGGTCACTGTTCCTGTGTGAAACCATTGAATAGAATGACTTGGATTCCTGTGAGACATCAAACAGGAAGGCAAGTTTCCTGTGTGACATCACAGATGCATATTCTTCCTGTTTGTATTATGGTCAGGTGGACGTCAGTGTGTACTCCCTGAGTCATGCAATCTGCAGTGAGAAGCTCTGCATATAAAGCGAGGACAGCAATGTCACCCATTGTCATAAATTCAGCCGCTACACGTTATGGTGCATCATCCAAGCTGTTCACGCCTTCGATGCACCTTCCCACGTGTCTTTCCTGAGGCCAAATGCTCAAAACGCAACTGCGGAAACAGGATGATTTAAATCCTACCTCTGTGATATTTGTGGTTTCACTATAGGGTTGGTGATTGTGGCCAAACCTTGATGAGTGGACGCAATCAAGTTGCGTGCATTATAGCCATGCCACATCCATCAGGAACACCTGCGTGTGAGACACTAGACATCTGAAGGGACCCCTTCTGCAATCTGCCACCCCGTATGTGCAATCGCAGTGTGTGTGTGTGTGTGTGTGTGTGTGTGTGTGTGTGTGTGTGTGTGTGTGTGTGTGTGTGTGTGTGTATTCCTGAGATAAGACAGGGCACGGAGGATGAGAAGGGGAGTTTGCTGCTCTCTCTTCAAAATCCATACTAGATGATAAGGAAGGAGTTTAATGCAGCTCTCTGGGGGCTGTCAGGGAAGAGAACACTGGGAAATTGAGACCAGAGGGGAAGTCTTGCACGTCATCAGCGAGGTGTGTCAGCAGTAAACCCCAGGCTATTTCCTGTACAGGCACATCCCTGCCTGTGCTTTTACGCTTGACACAGCGGTGACTTCAAAGTCACAGCATCACCTGTCATGACTGAGCACGCACACTTTAACACACAGAGCCACATCTAAGAAGTCACAGGTTTTTCTTCCCCATAACTGCCCGCTACGCTTTGCCACGAATCTGTGACTTTTAATCCAAACAGTCTCATTTTAGCGTGTTCACTTATGGACAGAGGAAGACTGAGGGACTCCTCCTGCCATCTGCAGCGCAGGGCAAACGTCCGGTCCCTGGAGGCGGTGGCAGAGCGGTTCTTTTCGGGAAAGCGGCGGTCAAGTGTCGCGGGACGCTGCACCACGCAGAGTGACACAAGGCTAAAGGGGGCGACCATCCAACGCGGCGAGTGTCCCGTTAACATGTTTCACAACTCAGCAAGGGCCTGCACAAACCGTATGGTCAACGCAAATCTGCCACAAATAGACATCCGAGGCGCTATTCGGCGAGGAGGATCTAAATATAGCCCCCCTTGATTCAGGAACGCTCTCTGGGGAGAACGGCCCGCTGTCTACGTGCATCAGTCAGTACGCAAGTGAAAGCGTATGTCCCTTTCGGAGACTTGCTTGATGGAACTGTGAGCGCTCAGTTGCTGATTCAACACCTGGTGAGGGTCACGCCACCCGAGAGAGGAATAAGACAGTGAATACGAGACAGAGTTTGGGTTGGACAGTGAACGGAGTTGTCCCTGCAGAGACCGAACAAGCGATTGTCCCTTCTCCAGGCCTGGCTGCCCTTCCGCGGGTTGCAGCAGAGTCCCACCTAAGGGCCGCGTGGCAGACAGACAGGAGAACAGAACAGTCCCTTTCCCCATGCCGTTTCGACACTGTCTTTGCAAACAGCCCTGAACACCATGCCCCTTCTGACCTCAGTCAGTTAAAATGACTACTTCTATATGACTACTGGGCTATGCATCCTTCCTTTCATTCACACCTCACTACAATCCACTCAGATGTCAGGAAATGCAGGGTGAGTTTACATTACATTAAATTCACTACATTACACGTTTGCCGTAGTTTGCTGCAGACACCTCAGTACGGAGGATATGGAAGGTGGATGGTAGGGCGGACGCTCCCGCAGTTCCCTGTTGAGTCCTGTTCTTATCCCCCTACATCTTTTTCTTCTCGCAGAGAAAGCTGGTCTCCCCCATAATGCCTCTGCTGAGATCTGGTGTCAGCCCACGCAGAAATCAATACTAACAGTGTATAGGTACAGGGGCGGGAGAGAAAGCACTGCTGTATCTGCGGAATCACGAGCACCATCTCTCTCCTCTCTCCTCTCTCCAGGCAGCAATGAGAGAAGCACCTGCTGCCACTTCGGGAGGTCGCACAGTTCCAGCCAGCCCCACTGCCGAATACGGCCTGGGGCCTAACGGCACGGCTGAGCGGAGAATAAGGGCCTAACTGCGGAGCGCAGATTTCCAGACCAGTGGGTTCTGCTGCATGCAATCCAACATGTCACATTCAACGTGTCCTTCTGATGGCACACACCATAACGGTGTGAGTGACAGAGCGGGACTCACAGACGCTGCGATTGTGCATTCCCCTCACTCGGCCCGGACAGCCTCACAAAGCTAATCTGTGTGTGCTGCGGGGCGCACTGTCATGCTCCTACATTCTCATTCAACACCATCAGCCCTCTGATGGGCCGCCTTCCACACTGCAGTTAATTAAAAGAGCACTGAGCTCATGGCTCCGTTTTTTTTTTTAATTTCCCTTTCCTGTAATTATATTTAGTCTGAAAACGTCCAGGACAAACCTTAAAAAATAATGAACACTCCACAGCTACTCAGCACTTTAGAACACGAGACTGAAAAAGTGGAGCCATTCACGCTGCCTCGGTGTTGTTTCCCGCGAGCTTAAAAGGTTTTATCACTAATCTAATAGTGCGGTGGGTGGTGTCGGGGTAGATCCATTTGGAGGATGACGGTGGCGAGAGCGATTTCAGGACAACGTGTTATGTGGGCAAGTGCCCCTGTTACCTGGGCTGGGTCCAAACCCACTACCCTGCTTGACTTTCTAGGCCTGATCCAGGAGGCTCCTCTCATAATCCTCCATCTCCAGCCAGCTCCCAGAACCACTTTTATGAGACGCCAACTTATCTGGAGCGGGACACACATACTCCTGCGCCAAGTACAGAGCGAAAGAGGCCAGGGCTGCCCTACTTTTGGAACTTCGTCTGTTCGGTGGAGACTCTACAACCCAGCCCCTGTTCTTAGCCACTAAACAAAAACAAAACTGAGAATAATAGGAAAAAAACCCTATAGATACATAATAAATAAAAACCGCGGAACATCTTAATTAGGTCTGCACTCCATCTGCATAGACAGGAAGCTTTGCCTGAGATTAGCAGACTGATGTGTGCTCCCACACTGAACAAATACTAATGATAATTCTGCTGTGTGTAATTAGTTCAGCGCATACAATTCCCTAACAGGCAGAAAATAAACAACGTGGAAGTTTTTCTTTCTTCTCTGACAAACTCTGCATACTAATGCAACTGCAGGAGACTCGGAATTACTTTGAAGGGATAATGTGCTGGGGTTTTTTTTTTTTTTTTTTTTTTTTGAAAAGTGATGCTTAACCTGATCCCGATACCCAGCAGCCGGCCATAGGAAACCGCGCTCCTCTGCTGCAGCTGTGACAGCCGCACGGGGACTTTGAGCGCTCGCGATGCGCACTGAATGCGTTTTCTGAAACCTGCGCCTCTGAGATCCTGCTCTTCTTTCTGCGCTGCTTCTCTGGAGACTGCAATAATACGAATAAAGCCCCGAAAAAGTTTATTTGGCTGTTTCCTTTCATGTAAAAAGAAACAACTGAACAAAAAAAAAACTTAAAAAAGATGGTATGAAAAGGGTTGCCTTACTTTAAGTAAAAGCCTTAAAATATACTGTATAAATGGAAAACAATGCATTTAAATGTGTCTGTTTTCAAATATACTCTCATTTTTGGATATGAAATTCCCCATAATGTTCAGGGTGATGGATTATATGACTCTCCTCGGCATAAAAGCTGCCCCATCTCTGATGCAGTATATGGCAGCCTCCGCTTAAAGCCTTCCTACTGCAAGCAAGCAGCCAGTCATACACTGAGCATGAACGCAGGACAAACTCAAAACATGTTTTGGAGTGACGTGTGTGGTGGGCGTGTTCTGGGACTCTGGGCACAGGTGGGACCCCAAGAGGGCAGCTGGGGGGCAGGGCGGGGTGGACGCTGATGCAGAGAGAGAGGGCCGAGGGAAAAGGAGGAGCGGAACCAGATGTTACAGCAGACCGATTTGGGTTTTAGTGCATCAGTGACACCATCCGAGAGGGAAGGGAAGGGAAGGGAAGGGTCAGGAGGGGAGACACAGAGAGAAGACGTAAGCACTCACCTCCCTGCTTACTCCTGTCAAGATAGATTGAGACCCTTCTGGCCAGACCTGCGAGAGGAGGAGCACACAGGGGGATGAGGGGGAGGGGTTTGCCGGGGGGAGGCGGGTCAGTACATCAGCCAGAGGACACCACTCTGTTAGCAAGAACCCTCACACAAACACATAACACATAACACATACACAGACACACTCAAACGCACACAAACTCAGACACACTCACTCACACACACTCACTCACACACACACAGAGCAGGAACAAGGCTGCAGCTTCCCAGCATGACATCTGGCCACGTACTGCCCAGTGCAGTAACTGAGTGTACTGCTCTATCGTTCCTGTACTCACGGGCTCCGCTCACAAGTGCTCCACTGTGACTGCGGGCAGAGTTCTTTTTCTCAAAACTTTGAGAACCCCCCCTCCCCCCATTTGGACTTGGTCTTCCAAGTTTACCGGAAGCTTAGAAGAGATACAGAGGCTGAATTAGTTCAAATGAAATTATTATGCAATGGGAAACAGCGCATTGAGTTCTGCATTTCTCTGGGGTAGACAAACAAACAAATTAACTCAAAAAATAAGCAACATGACAAGAACGCTGTCACTTAAAAAAGATTTTGAAACCGCAAGCTGAACAAACAGCAACATTTGAAAAGCAGTTACGGGATGCTCAGAAGCAAACTCGGACTGAGGAGGTAAACTGTTAGCGCTCAGGTGTTGTGGACATCGTTCTGTTGCTATGTGTGCAAACGCATATATGTGTGCGCATCGTTGAGCGCATGTTATTGGACTCATACACTCCATCTCAAATACCACAAACAGCCAGGGCTTTTGATACACTGTTGAAATCGCCTTGCGGTCGGACGTCACTGTCTGACTCGAGACAGTCCTGACTGGCGCCGCCAGTCTCTCTGGCACACCTTCACATGGAGCATTCACCCATCTCTCAGTGATCTCCAGTCTGCACAACCTGGTGCTGCCACCCAGGTACACCACAGTCTCAGCCAACATATTCCAGCAACCTGTTCCTGACAGGGGAACGATATCAGAGGCGCGCCTCAGAGCGTCTTCCTCTCAAAAAGAATTTCACAGGCCCAGCTTACTAATTCAACAAAGCGTCATGGTTTGGGAGAGAGCCGCTTTGACGTCATGGGTGACATTTTCGAGTTAAATCGGCTGGAGAAAACCCATGCACAGATGTGGCTGAGAACTGGGTTACATCCTTTAAAGCTCTGGAGATGAAAGAGTCCTTCCTCCGCAGGGGAGGCAAACCAGCCCGGATTGATACCGGGGCAGACGCAGAGCAGACAGTGTGCCAGTGGGCTGTGGTTGGTAAGGGCGCTGCTTGGCTTTGTCACTCGGCCACATTCAGGGCTGGTGGAACGGGCTCCTCTGAGCAGGGAGTCCAGTGCAGTGCCCTCACTGATTTAATTACCAGGGGCTTCAGTTTTAATGATTAGGATATGGTGTATGGTTCTGGAGCCCTCTGTGCTCAACTTTATAGTCATGTCACAGGTTCTTAATTTCTCCCAGCTGCCTGAGTGAAGATCATGTCATGACGAGGTTGTCACTTGTAATGGACGGACGGACGAACGGACACACACACACACACACACACACACACAAACCCACACAAACCCATGCCAGCACCCACCATTGATTCAAAAAAAGGGGGGGATGGCAAAGAGACTCCTGAGACATATGTCTACCTAATAAGTTGTGCTCATCATTACTGACATCCCTGCCCATACCCTTCCCCACTGTCTCAGGAGCCTGCTATGTGTGGAAATCCAGAGAGCTTTCCCGAACATCATGAGGCAGCAGTCAGAAGAGAGAGGGGGCACTGGCAAGCGAGGAAGAATGAGGAGTTGGGGGAAGGGGGGGAGGGTCCCTGGTGACTGGGCTTGGGTTGGACTCTTTTTTTTTGGTGTTGGGGTTGAGGTTTGAGCTGCCGGGGGCGGGGGAGGGGGAACTGACCTCGCGTGGTGGGGAGCATGTCTGACAGGCCCTGCCAGGCTGTCACCATCTCAGGGTTCCTCTGATCAGCAAAGTTCTTCCAGATCCGCAGGGCGCCGTCATCTGTGGAGGAGACCGAGGGAGTTGGGTCAACTTTCCCGCCTTTCAGACCTCACTCGGGGCACTTTCACCTTTCTTTTTCGTACAAGCCACCAAAGCTGTCTCTAACGGCACAGCCGCGGGAACTGTGCCTGAGAGAACCCTCGCGTCACACGGCTGCCCCTGGGACTTTCTTTAATGAACCGGGGCAGGGAGTTTCAGCCGCTGTTCTTTCACGCCACAGGACTGAGGAACATTACTCTTTTATCAAAAACATTCTTCAATGACAAAGCCGATTCCTGAATATGGAGCCTGCACAAAATGGAGGTCATCATCAAAGAGGCAAAAGTAATGTGCCGGGAGAGGAATGTGAGACGGGGGGAGAAAAGACAGCGTGGGCGAAAGGAGAAGGGAGAGCAGCACCTACCAACAGCATGCTATTTTTTTTCCCCTCTCCACTCCTCTCGGATCAATTCAACCCAGGGAATAGTGTGAGTGTTAAGTGCTTTGTGAGAGGCCTCCATCCTTTCTGCAGAGAATGGTGGGGGGTGAGGGGAGGGGGCATGAGTGGGAGGCACGGACAACAGAGGGGCCCCTGTGGCGAGGATGGACAAGGGCGTGACAGAGGAGCCTCTCAGTCCTTTTCCTCCAACCCCAGAGAAATTCTGCTGATTTCCAGGGACAGCTGCGGAGGGCAGCGAGGAGCAACTGTGCGCACGGCTCTCACAGACACTCAGACCTTTGCCACTCTGAGGGACTGGGCTCATTCAGACCTGCAACTGCCCCTGCCACTTCATCTACGCACTCATACGTCACATTCACTGCACCCTTTCTTGGCACAAGGGGAGAAGGAGCGATCACTTGTTTCAGTATTTACTTTATGCATTTCCCCCTTTTTCACTTTTTTTTTTTTGGAATCACCAACTGTACTACATTAAGCCCACCTCTCTGCAAAACCCTATATGCTGGTGCAAGAGTGCTGAAGCAAGATTGATGCAATCCTCCAACATCCACAAGACTAGCAGGTGCTGCACTAGCTGCTAGAGGGTGCTAAAGAGACAGAACAAGTGAACCTAGGCCAATGAAACCTACACTGCCCCTGCGGGGCGAAGCAAATTGTTTTCCCGCCACTACGGACTCCCAGTCATTATCGGCGAATGACACAGCTCAGACTCAAACCCAGGAGGACTCAGCCGGCACTCGGAATGAGAGCATTAACTGGCTGAGCCACTTGGGAGCTGCGGCAATGGTCAAATTAAATTGCCACAACATGTACGGATAGAAAGGCTGGCTTCCCCTTCCCTCCAAAATGCAAAACGGTTCTAAGAAAAGGAGAAATCCCGCTTAGTCAAGGGGGAACCCATGTGAGGATTTCTGTAATGGGAAACATGAGCAGTGGAGCAGAAAAAAGGAAAATGACCAACTGGCCAATATGACAGAATTTCCTCAAACTGAGGGAGGTGTTTAGAAAGTGGGCACACTTCAGTAGCTCCCTCAGCCTTTGACTGAGGGAGCTACTCCTCTGCACCTCAGGACATTAATCTGAGTGTTTTCCTCACACCCCACACACCTTTCACATGCTCACTTCAGAAGCTTACCGATCATCTTGCGCGTAGCTCCAGCGCCCCCTGCTGCCAGGAGGACTGACTCGCAGCAGCAGGGGCATCTGGCTCCCTCTCCTGTCCCTCTCTCAGAGCCCTGGCACTGTTTTGATCCGAGACGATCTCTCTAATGCCCGCAGTGTCTCAACGCAGGGAGCAGGCAGTGCAGACAGAGATAATGAGCGTGAAGAGGACTCATCTCCGCTTCACATTCTCACCTCATCCCTGGCTTTCTCAGATTAGCACCGTTTGGATATCACGCAGAACAAGAGATGGCAAATGAGGCTCGGCAGGTGTGCTCTCCCATTAAAAAACTTGGTGTGTTACATTTTAAGAGCAAAACCCAGAGAATAAAACTGAAGTGGAGGCAGATGGAGAAAAGAAGTGAAACCAGTAAGTGCAGAAAAGAGCGGATGAATCACTGAGGTGTCCATGAGGTCTATCAGAAAGATGAAAGGTCACAAGCAATAACCTTTATGTGCGGCTCATGTCCTCGCACTCAGATTGCTTGTGATTCTTTGATTGTGCCATCTGGGTGACGGCAGGCTAACACTGAGTGAGACACCATGAACAAGCACTGTCAACGTTATTCTGGAAATGAATACTAATTACTAATGCAACAAGAAGAGCGTGACAAGTGAATGAGTCATTACAAGGGTTATGGAGACATGACATAGAAAAAACAGAAGAAAGCATTTTCATCTTGTTCACTCCCCTTCAGAGTTAACATTTTTTTAAAGAAAACGAAAAATGAATAAATGTTGGCCATATAAAAAAGAAAAAGACAAAATGATAATTATATAAACCAGGCAATTTAAGATTCCCAATAGTGTTGCAAGTGTAAAAATCTAAGTAAAAGCATCAATTAAAAAAATCACTATATTTTAATTACATTTCATTTTATGGCCAAAGTCCTGGTAATTCGCTCCGCTGGAAGAACTACAAATGCTATTGGTACAGTCATAAACTTCCTTGGTGTTATGATGCCAATCACATGTAAGAGTAGTGCTCAGGGGAACAGCGGTAGTGCCTACGATACCCCTGTACGAACTTTCTGCGTAATTTGTTTGGCAACAGTGTGTATAGTAGTGTGGTGCAGTGATTAAGGAGCGGGCCTTGCAGGTTCAGTTTCCAGCTGAGGCAATGCTGCTGTACCCAAGAGCAAAGCAGTTAACCTGAACTAACCCTCGCTAACCTTCAGCAAATACCCAGTTGTACGAACATGAAAAAAGTGAGAACTAAGAGGCCCTGGATTAGGCCGTGCGGTTAGCAAATGCGCAGTGTGTGATGTGTATACGCAGCGAGGGCTGACCGGTGGCGGTGAGCAGCAAGGAACAGTCGTGTCCGTTCAGGTACTCCATGGCCGTGATGCGGGTGTAGCGGGGGTTGCCGTTGTAGAAGTAGTCCAGCCTCTCGCCTTTCTCCCAGTCCCAGAAGCTGGGGGGGGCAGAGAGCTCAGTGTTAGCGCAGTCACGGCCTCCCTGCAGCACGTGCCTGTGAGCCTTCACACGTGCCGCTGCTGCTAACGATCTCTCGCACCCGCGAGTTTTGCGTACACAGTAATCAAGGCTCTGCTGGCACGGGCTGTAATGTTGTTGTTTGTGCTGCGTCTGCGAGGCCAACGAGAATCGAAGTAGCACGTAGGAAGCTATGTGAGGGAGTGGCTGACGGCTCAGTTGGCGGGGCACGGCTGATGGGATTGTGTGCTCGGGGCGCGGCTCGTTCACCAGATGCTGTCCTTGTCAGCCACGGCTATGCAGGGGTTGAAGGGGTGGAACTTGACCACGGAGGGCACCCCCGGGTTTCTGTTGATGAAGATCTGGTCGTCCAGACGGGTCACACCTACAAAAGAGGAGCAGATGGGTGTGAGCCGCAGACAGGAAAAGACGGCGTGTTCTTCCTGATCACTTCACAGCTAGCGCTGAAGAAACACCCTGTGCTATGCCCTGAAGGCTCCTGGCACGCCTGAATTTTACAAGGCCAACTTCAGATTCAGGAAAACGACACAACCACCGTGTTTCCTCCTCAGAAGAACCATCAACAGGCCGCCCATGAGCTAACATAAGCGGCGTTTCTTAAGATAAAGCACCAACTACACATTTGTTAAGAGTTCTCCGAGTTCATTTTCATCAGCAACAACAACAACAAAAGTGTCAAACAAGTATGAACCGGAATGCGGTGTCATCCGGGGCGGTTAAAGACGTCACGCACGGGCTCTTTAACGCACTTTTAAAGCACCGGCATTCCCTCTGTTCCTGCAGAGCCTCTGCATCCTGCTGCTGAAGACTGAATGAGGGCAGCAGGAAGCTTCTTCTTTTTCTTTTTTGTGTCTCGGTTTTGGTGGACCGGGATGGGGAGGGGGGGGAAGAATAAAGCGAGAGATGGCGAAGCGTGAGAGGGAGGCAGCGGCGCTGACGCCATCGCCCCTGCGAGCACAGGGAGGGGGGGGGGGAGGCCACGGCTGACGTGGAGCGCTCAGCCATTCCGTTTGAACGGCGCGCTGACTTCACAGGGGGAATTGGGGGAGCGCTCCGGCCCGGAGTCTTTAAACTCCGGAGGAGCGCCGTGATTCACGCAGAGATCCCACACCGAGCTCTGCTGGAGGGAGGCGGGGAGAGGGGGGGAGAGATGGGATCGGCGGGGGCCGCCTGAGCCTCCAATTAATCTGAATTTTCACTGCTGCTCTTACCACTACATCATATCTCTGCTCTCGCTCCAGTATTCCCTCCCTCTACCCCCCCCCCCCCCCGCCTCAACGCGCTCCTTCTCTTACCCCTCTGGGTGATTCGCTGGCTCTGCCTTCGGACCCGGGCGTTCCTCAGGAATCTCCACTCTCTCTCCTTCCTCACCTGGCTCTCCACATCATGTTCCTCAGGAATCTGGGAAAACGGGGGCGGGGGAGATGGGGGGTTGTGGGGGGGACAAAAAGGAGAGGAACAGATGGGGAGGAACGGAGAGAGCGACAGGGGGACAAATCGAATCAAAGCAGCAAATGAGAAGCAGGATCAGAGTGCTGCTTTGTATGCATTTAACGTAGGAAAGAACAGTCACCAAGCCGTGCTTTCAATGGTTGTTTCTCATACATATGTCTCTGTCTAAAACTAACCTTTTTTAACAATGCAGTATGGCACTATATCTCACAGGAAGACACCCTAACATTGCCATTAACACAGTGTGCAACTACCTCACACAAAAAAACTCACAAAAAACACTCACATTAGCCTTTATGCAATTGTATATACTCTACATCACTATCACACAGACACACAAAAAGCACACAAATCATCTCAAAATGGCACACCTAACCTTGGCATTTACACAGTATTTCTATGTTATATCACTACAAACCCACACACACGCTATCCTAAGTGTTAATACCAGTACGTCACCACACACACACACACACACACACACACAGCACACACACACACACACACACACACACACACACACACAGCTGGAACAGAGGACACACAGGACACCTGCACTGAAAGTCATTGGGTGACTGTGTCCTGTGGTGGGAGAGGAATGTTACGAGCGATGCGTTCCCAGGGGTTCGCCGTGGCCCTGCACGTGCCTTTCTCTATGCATTCTAACACAGACATCAATGCCCCAGCCGCACACTTTTCCTCACGGAGCTCAGCGGGGAGCTGCGATTTCATCTCCCCGTCTCTGAATGAGATATCACCGATGAGCGTCTTTTAACAGCTATACTGCTGGGGACGGGCCTTCCACAGAAACGCGTCTCTCTCTCTCTCTCTCACTCGCCCGCACTCCTCCTAGCCCCCCCATCTCACGCACGGACCCCCCTCCACACACCAGCACTGCTAATGAACTAAATAAAGAGGACTGCTGCTCAAGTGAGGATTTTTTTCTCCCGCCAGCGCTTGCGAGAAACCGCTGCTCCAGCTAATTAGTATCAATTGACTCGGGTCCTCCAACACCCATGGAAGCTCTGTGTTTGGGGAGGGGGCGGGGAGGAAAGTTGGAAGGAGGGCAGGGAGGGCATACCCCACTTTGTTCTACAGCTTTCCTCCAGGGGTGATGAGGCTTTCTGCATCTGCATCTTCTGGAGCAAGAAAACATCAAGGGGGATTTTTTTTGTGTATGGCAGCTTTGCATAAAGCTTTGTGAGTGTGCATCTGTGTGTGTGAGTGTATGCGTGCGTGTGTGCACGTTGGTGATTCTGCTCCGTGTGATGCAACATACAACAGTATTTCCCACCTGTGGGAACCGTTACATCAGCCGGTGTTTATGACCTAAGACAGCACGTGGTGCCAGACACGCGTCTGCTTTACAGCTGGGCTCCGGGCCTCTCCGCAGCTGGCTGGAGGGAGATTGATGGAGGGGCGGGGAAGGGGGGTGAGGGAATTGGGGGCAACGCAATGCACACGGGGACCCTGGGAGACGGCGTCGTTAAACTCAACGACCCCTTAAAGCTGGAATAATGTCGCTCTCCGCGGCATCCCGGCCGCTGGCAGGAGGAGCGTTATTGCTGGGCGCATTAGCATTATCGGCAGGCGTGGTAATAACATGAGGATCACCGTAATGGACTTTAATGGAGCCTCGCTCCCATCCCTCTCCTGCACACAGCCACTGCTTATTAAGCACATTTCCAGGCAGGGGGACTGCGGAAACGGCCCCTGAATGTTAAACGCTTTGGCCCCGGCTGCATACGGACACATATGTTCCGGTAATCAACTGCCCCACCCTTGTAATGTCACATCACAACACAGGAAGGAATTGGGGGGGTATGGAGGGGGTGAATGAGCAGAGGGGGCTGAGACGAGGAGAGTGAGAGGCCAAGGAAGGGGAAGAAATATGAGAGGGGACTGCTGACTATTTACTCATGTATTTTGTTGTTATGAACAAACTGAAAAATAAAACACCTAGCCTGGCCATCGCCGATAAATCTTGCTGCTTAACAACAACCTGACCATTCTCGGGCCGGACCCAAGGTAATTGAGCGGCATTACTTTCAGCCCGGGGCTAGCTGCAGTCACAGCGTTAGGCAGTTATGCGGTACATAATGTCCCCGCCTCTAGCCCCTCCGCCTGACCCACAAATGAGCAATGGCATGGGCCGCGGGTGCAGAGCGAACGAGGCGGCGACATAAATCTCCAGGCCTTCTTACAGCCGGGCCGCTCCGACGCCGTGCGTTTGGAAAACTCCTGTGTGAAAACACGACCCACGCTTTTCGCTGCAGACGCAGAGAAATAATAACCCCGGTAGGGGCTGGACAAGACTGGGGCTCCATTTTAAAGATGAGGTTTATGGCTTATGGAGAGCGCTCAAAATATTGCAAAACAGCACTCTTGATTTGTAACACTGCAGACTTTTCCCTTCTTCTTCTTTCTGCACTTAAGCGTATGAAGTTTGGCAGATTCACCCAACCTCAGTAAGACAAGCTGACACTGATTTTTTTTTTAAAGATGGAGATAAAAGCTTTTGGGGGAAAAAAAACGGTTGAGCGGAGCTGTGAAAGGATCAAGCTGCATCAATACAGCACGATGATGGACACAAGGTCACATGACCGCCGAGTTGGTCTGGCCGTCAGGGGGAGGTCGCACACTTTCAGGCAGGCCTCACTTCCAGCCAATCATTATCGCTGCAGCCTGAGGTTCAAACAGGATTAAACTGACAGCTTTTTTGCGGTAGACAGGCCGTGACACACAGCTTGTTAAAACGCCACTGTCCATGGCCAGTCCCTTTCTCGAGACTGCTTTTTACCGCATGGCAACGGGACCAAACCAATAGCAGACAGTAGTGTTGCTAGAATAACTGCTATCACCCCTCTGACACACACCTGTGCCTAGTACCCAACCCACTGCCTCTGCATGGCAGAAACAAAGAAGCAAAGAGCAGACTTCAAACAGATAAAAGCAGACTCCCTCACAGTCCCATCCCCATGCAGGGGGAAGGGGAGAGCGAGGAACTCCAGCTCTTTCTGTTCTCCCCCACCCGAGTTACAGCATCACAGTGATGCCTCCCCTCCTCATATAGTTATCCCACTGCACCATCAACACAGTGCAACGCGCTGAAGCAGGAAGAGACCCCGCTCTGATGTCACATCCTAGCAAGACACTTCAGCGGTGGGACACGCCGGAACGCCGAGTGATGAATGAGATCACTGAGACTTTCCCCAAATTACTGAAGTAGAACAGAGCCTTAACACTTTAAATATTTCACTGTGACCAGGAGCACGTTCACCAGTGATAAAGAAGTGGGCTCTGTGTGGTGAATTATTAATAATCACAGCCGGGCTGCCAATTAAACAGGATATACAGCCCGCGGGCAGTCACGCCGCGCCGTTGCGTCTTTGTTCACAGAATAATGGCACCGCTTCTGCCGGCCTGTGATCCAGAGGGAGGCTGTGTGGAAATCAGTCAGTGTGCAACTGAGCTGGCCCAATGAGCTTCGACAAAAGCTGAAATCTCTATGTCTCTCTCTCACACACACACACACACACACACACACACACACACACGCGCACACACACATGCACACAGAGACACACACACACAGAGACACGCACGCACACACACACACACACACACACACACACACACACGCACACACACAGACACACAGACACACACAGACACACGCATATACATGTGCGCTATTGATCTTGACAAGGCACACAGGCACTGGCATTAAACTCCTTGAGCTGTATTTAACACAGTAACATACAGTAGTTTGATGTCGCACACATGCAAACCCCCAGCCCATCACAACCGGTGCGTAAAAGTCTCGTAAGAAGGTTGCCAGAAGTGCAGTGTTTTTAATGTACTGAAACACGACTTTTTCTCTCTGCTCAGGAGACTCCCGTCTATATGTGACGCTGCTTGACCGCGGTTCAACTGATGTGCGAGTCCCTCATGAACCATGGATCAGAAACAACCGCAGACCTTGTATGAACAGACCAGGAACAGGCTGCATTAATCAAACCTCAACCGAAAGATTTTTAATCAAAAGATGGCCGACAGAGATGCACGGCGGCACTAAACGAAGGATGCTCCGCTCACACAGACGCAGCCAGTGCTGCGCGGGGCACTACAGTGAGGGAGGGTGAGGCATGCTGGGAGCGGAGCTGTACCTTCATGACGGGCTGAGCGAAGTACTTGGCGCTCCAGTCACAGAGACCTGTCTGCAGGGTGGCGCTGATGAAATTCCTGTGGCCGCCGGGCTCGTCACCGTCATCCGCCGTCTGGCAGACAGGCAGGTGCACAGACACGGGCATTAAAAAGAAAGAAAGAAAAAAAAACCCCGTCAACACCGTTCGCATAAATACAGCAGGATGTACCTGTGCCAGTGCATACAGAAAAGAAACAGTTCTACCATTTGAATGTACCGATTCTTGCCTTGAAATGATTTTGCTTTGTAATTTAGAGTTTGCGTATTCTCTTTGTTCAGCCAATACTCGTGAAAGTTACTGAGCATAATTACGAGTCTGCTTTGATGCTGAGGACATACATTTTTCAGTGAGAGACAGATTTGCAGTCAAACGGGATGTTGTCTCCCAGGGTGACAGAAAGAACAGGGCTGTTTCTTTAGGCGGTACCTGGTCGGGCCCTTTGTCGAACATCTTGCGGGTGCGTGGGAACTGGTGCGAGTGGGGCGCCTGGCCGCCCAGCGTCGGGGTGTACGGCGGCCGGGCGGGCGGGAGCTCCCGGGGAGGGGGTTTGGGCACCTCGTTGGTCAGGCTGGAACTGCTGGGACTTGGCATGGGGGGGGAACCACTGGAATAAGAACACAGGGGACACTGATACGAACCACAGCCATCAACAAGTCACCCAGTCAAAGACCATGAGGAACACACGCCGCACACAGTCAACAGTGCGTTTCAAACTCCGGAGCAAACAGCTGCATTGAACGAGCAGCGAGGGCATATGAAACCCCTGTATATGAAACAAAGCCCTGTTCTTCTGACTGCTTGTGTTGAAAGACGATGCGCTTTGTGCTTAACGTGATCGCAGAAGGCTGGGTGTGCGGACACTCACCCGGCCTGGTGGATGTGAGTGCCTTTGCTGGTGGGGCTGGCGGGCGCCGATTGGGTGAGAGAGCCAGAGTCCAGGATCCTCTGGGGCCGGGCGTTCATCGTAGCCTGTGGGGGAGAGGAGAGAGAGAGAGAGAGAGCTCAAATCACACTGCTGTACACAGGGAATGCAAGCCCCCTCTCTTTCTGATCTTCCCCCCCATGTCTCTTGCTGCCAGAGGCCGCCAAGACACTTTATCCACTTTAACGGTTACGTAACTCTGTACCTGCTGAATGCATGGCAACCCAAATGCTGATCAGGGCAGAAGTCCCTGCTTCAGTCCCGACCACTGGAAGGCAGTACTCCCCAAGGAAGGCAGACAGACAATGTGAGGGGATGCTAAATCTCCTGACTAGTTTGATAGCCTCTACAGCGCTGTTTAATGGAAGCCGACGGCTGTTTTCCTGTTTAAGTTGTTAATAACTGCTAAGACTGTGACTTGTAGTACCATGTTTTTCTACAGTAATGGATTCACTAATCCACATTAATAGGAATTTTAGTAATTTGTTGAGTAATTTTCGAATAAAATTTGTTGAGTAAAATATTTTCCCATAAACTTCACGGTATATCCGGTATAACTATAACTTTTATGTAATCTGCTGTGACAAATTCCTTTGTTATGAGTGCCATATCATATAAAGTAGTATTGATTGGATGAAATCCTATTCAGAACAGTGGATCGAGACCTCTTTCTTGAATTGTACAGCTCCGCACCACAGATGTTTAAATGACCTTCAGAAAGTGGTGTAAGACACCACGACCGCGCATGAATAAGTAATACTGCAGGCTCTCAGTAGGCAAGGTCCAAGCTGTTTGACCGGGGCCGCCAACGAACGCAGCCGAACCCGCGTTTGAGGAAAGGATCAGCTCCTAGATCAACATGAGCAGGAAGCTGGAGAATTTAATGAGCCAGAGGGTTCACAGTAATCGCAGGGTCATTCCAGCTGTTAAAACGTGAGACTGATCCCTTGGCTGGTGCACTTGGAATTGGATAGGATGTTCTCCTGTCATACTAACAAGAGACAATGGAAATATAATTCTAACTCTGGCCGTTACGAAAGACAAGGGAAAAACGTTAATGCTTGCAAAAGAAGCAATCAAAATGTGACGCCTATAAAATTGTTTACACCAACAAGAGAAACAAAACTAATGTACTGTTTAAATCCAGTTAACACTGCACTCTCTCTACCATCTGGAGCTTTCTCCCATTTCATTTCTATGTTAATTTTCAAAGTCTGAATGTTTGTTACATTGAATGTAGGTATTTGACTAAGGCTGTCATTAATAGCCTTTGTTTCCAACTCGGTGCTTCATTAAAATGGGATACGTACAAATACAAAAAAGCAAAGAAATGACACTTATTATGGAAATGTGACTCATCTAATTTGAGAGGCTTCCACACTTTGGGATTGAAATATTAATTAGATGGATAGACAAGGAAGTAATTATCACACATTGCCTCTGTGGCACAATGGGGAAAAAAAATCTTTCAGCTATGATGGGGGGCGAACAGAGTACATTACAAATGCAAACACGATGACACAAGGTCAAAGGAGGCAAACACAAAAACTTGTACACACACTATTCAACCTATGGCTGGGAACGAGGCAAAATTACAACACACTACACAACATTACACATCCGTCATACAACATTCACAGGATGCTCCAGGCTACAGGCTTATTCATGCACATGCACATAATGCTGCAGAGGGTTACGTCATCTTCTTTGCGTGATTCACTGTGCCTTACCATGAGTCGCGTCAACACTGAGAGAATGCTTGGAGCACCCGAGAACTTTGATGTCACTTCATCCCATTCTAGTGGGTGTTGGATGCTGGTTGGAGAGGGCCCCAAGGGATTTCAGCATTCAACATCAGAACACACAGAAGAATATCACTGTTCTTTAAATGCGGCATAAAAGCAGCATTCGTCTGACAACGCAGACGTGCTTGCCTCCGTTTTCTGATGACATCACCTCACGCCAAGCTCCTCTGTTATTGGACTCTGCCTACTTGCTGGCTGCATAAACGCCTGCATCTTTTTTCCTGCTATCAAAACCCAATTACCACGGTGGCAGATGTATCACCTGTCACCTTGCTCCTCCATTAAGTGCCTAACAGCTCGGGGACATCCCTTTACGCGGTCCCCGAGTGACGAGGATGGTTTCTAATGAAGCGGCGGTCGTGTCACTTTGCACATCGCCGGAGGACTGTGGCATCACGGCCGCGCAGCACAAACCGGGGCCCCGCTCTGAGACTGGGAGCGGAAAACGAGCCATGAACACACACAGCAGGGTAATCATGCACCATGCTGTACTGGGTTGGCCATGATCCCCCCCCCCCTCCAGACAGAGATCTAGGACTGGGAGGCCTATTGAAACAGAGCAGTCTTTCAGATAATCTTGTGCCATTTTTTCCCCCTCACAAATTCTCTAATCAAACACAATTCTTGCATGCTGCTGAATTTTGCTCTCTTAAATCCTGATTTCACTCTTCGTGACTACAAATTGTAACAGGCTTCAAAAATTTCAAATGCTCACAAAGGGGAAGGCCTAATAATAATAATACAAAATAAATCATGTTTGAATCTGACGTGATGTCAATTGTCACAGTTATAAATGGGAAAGCAGTGGTCTCTATTTAATAATTATAAACAATAATGATAATTGTCATCAATTGTATTTAACAGCATTAGCTATCACAATTAGTGGCTTATTGCATATGCAACTTAAACAATTTTCAATGTAGACCGTTTCCTCCAATAGATAACATAGATAAACCATCTCTCATCTTCAGAATGAATGGAAAGATTTTAACCCCCAAGTGTACTGAATTGGCCTGACACAGCTTGTCATGGCATGTTATCTTAATGTTGTTATCTTCGGCTTCACACAATTCCCCCAGGACTGACAGATCTTACAGGTCAGCACAATTCTTCTTAACGTGTACGCACCTTTACTTATTCATAAGTAAAAAATCAAGCATACAAAACTGTACAAAAAACTCAATTTTATAAAGAGAGGCCCTTGTGGACTAAAGACATGCAATTCAATGACTTCTAAAAACGGCTCAATATTTTTATACGTTTTAATTATTTAAGGCAGCCATAGCCATTTTTTGAAGCATATTTATTTATAAATAAACATTTCCCAGCTGAACGCTAGCCTTGGAGAACACACACGCTGACACTCTAAGTCGTGACTGGTGGAGAACCAACCTCGTGCGACGGCAGAGGCAATTCTGATTGGCCCGAGGAGCACTGAGGTAGAGACACAAAATGGACTGTTCCTAAGGCCTGAACGAGAATGACTCCTTCCATTTCTCACTGCTGCTACAGTGCATCACTGCCCAGGTCTATCAAAACACCACATCTGACCTTGAGCAGCTGGCGCTTGGGTGGTCTGTGGTAAATAATTGAATAAAGTCACAATTCACAGAAAGTCACAATGCTTGGAAAATATTCTGTCAAAATACTGTGTCAACAAACATGCTGTGGCTGAAATGAAAGGCAATGTTTTACTGAACAGCCACATTTATTCACACACTGTTGCTATTGTTGCTGTTTCACTCACTTCAATAACTTCATGACTTAACATATTATTCAAACCTATATTTATATTCCTTTATTTTAAACCAAGCACACTGCCATATTCAGCATGAATGGTGGCATTTGATTATTAAAATGTAACTGGCTTAGCAAAGCAATGAAAGCAATATACCAGCCATCAAAAAAAAAAAAAAAAGGGCAAAAAAAAAAAAAAAAAAAAAAAAAAAAATCAACAAAAAAAAGCCCTACACTTTCCTGGCCTGTTTCCTCTAGTCTCAGCCAAAAATCAAGAGTCAACTGTGACACTGTCGCTCCATTACCTGTCTGATCCAGGCCACAGGGAGTGTAGACACCTGCCCTGCATCAGTCTGTGACTAAGCTTTGAGAATGAGAGAATGAACTGTCACATGAGGTGATGGATGATATTCTGTGGAGCGTAATTAGCTACCAAGGGAAAGACTGCATGTCCAAATCACACTGAATTTGTTTGATTGTATGAAATTTTAATTCTTGTTCCTAGCAAGACAGGAGTGTGACACAGGAATTGAAATGTACATTAACTATACATTAATTCCTTAGAGCAGAACTAGCTGTATGCTGGTAAATTGCTCTGGTCAAATAAGGTACACTAGACAGAAACACCTTGTTTGGCACTGCCCTACAGTGCACTGATTTGTCATTGTGATCACACTGGGGAAAAAATCCAATTATCAGAGGCAAAAGTCATGGGTTAGCCTCCTAGTGATTATTCCTAAAGTGTTTTGTTTTCTGGAAATGAACCACAATGCGAACATGGTTACATCATGAAGAGATTTTCCTGACAGTATTTCCTGCTACAGAGTACTTTCTCTGTGATAGGAAAACGCAGGCAAACCAGTTAACCTGGGATTCCGTTTTCGAAATTAACGAGTCGAAAGCTCAACCATCTTCCCTGAGAAAGAGGGGAAACCAGCCGGCAAATCAGCATTGCCTGAGCTGTGGTCTCTTCCATTTCCAATCCCATTCACAGTGCTGCTCAGATTCAAATAAAAAAAATTTTTTTTACAAAGCATTCTGATATATAGTACATTCATTAATCTACGCATTATTCAGCACTGTAAGTACTGTGATACCCTGTGTTTATCAAACCATTACCTCAAATAAGCCATCATTTATGGTGAGTGGCAACATTTTGATATTTTTATTCATAATATTTATAATTTTATTTATAATAATTTATAAGCTTCCTCTGAACAAGCAGGGCTGTATTGGTGAGCATTTCAATACGAAAGTGTATTGTTTATCCATGTATGGCAGTAATTTATGACCTTTATTCCAATTGATAGTACAAAGGAAAACCATCTTTTTGTTGTTGACCCATTTAATGAGCATATTTCCAACAATCAGGCAGTGTTTTAAGCTCTCAAACACTTGTTTTATTCTGAGCACTCTTGACACACTCCCACCCACCCCTACCTAAAACTGTGATGGGTAACATCCCTGCTTGCTTCTGGAGCTCACACGCTTCGGGGGTGGCTGAACGAGGTCTACAGATCAGAGGGTTTCAGGTCTAAATCTCATGTGCAACACTGCTGTTTGATCCCGCAGAGGAAGAAGGGAGGCACGGGGATGTCCCAGAGTTTGAGCAAACTTTGTCAGGGGGGGACGACAAAGTTACCTATCCAAAACAGTGTGGGATTTAAAGAAGCACTCACTGTGCTGGACCACCTCTCCACTGTGTCCTGACAACAAAGTCCTGGGGGCTCCCATGGATTCACTCAGAACTCCTACCAATGCACATCCATAACAAAACCAACCAATGAAACAACATGAAACAGTTCTCTTTTCTACCCACACTGTCTGCAAGTGAATATTCACACTACACGCAGCTAGCTTATACACATATATTCACTTCAGAGATAATTGTCAAAGCAGAAGAAGCCATGAGAATATGACAGCTTCATTTCTTTTTATCATTATATAATACATTTGTTCAGAACACCCATTTACTAGTGGTGGAGTTGTCAAGACTTGGGGAAAAAAACCCTCATTGTTCCTTTTCAACATTCAGAACTGAAAGAGGATTCTAATTAACTGGATAGGATTCGGTCCTTCTCAGCTCACAGGGACATTTCCAGAAGATTTCTCCCCAGCATGCCTTGGGGTCAGGAACTCCTGCAACAGGCAAGCCACTCACACAAAAGGATTGCACGTAAGAGCTTATAAAACCAGCCCGAATTAAAAGATCACTAAAGCGCTGACATAAAAGTTGCTCTGAATACCTGGATTGACATTATCTTTTAAAGCCAATTGTCTCTCTTTCTCTTTTTCCCTTTATCTAAGAAACATTCAAAGGTTTTCTGGATGCGTGGGCTGACACAATGCTTAACTCCTCTCCCTCATTCATCTCTTTGAAGTGCGGGTCTGTGTGAATGTGTGAGAGGATTGAGTAAATATATATATATATATATATATTTTTTAAATAATCTTTGATCAAACAGTGTATATTCAAATGAACAGTGTTACTCAATGAATGCTGCTTTAATTCAATGCTCACTGTGTTTGAATATTTTAAAAAGGATCCCCCCTCCCATCCTCAATTTACCAGTTCAGGTGTGGATTTTGCTGTTCATTTCAGTAAGGTGAAGAGTCACCTTGTCCTCCCCGACCACATTCAGGGTTAGGTACCACAGGACACTTTCAACTTGTAGTTTACAGGGGTGCACCTGGTCCCAGATTATCTCCACTTGTGTGTTAAGTCAACTGACCTTCAGTCTGCTAGCTGTTCATACAGTGTAACTGATTAATGCTTGTGGTTTTAAACCTTCATTCAATTCAAAACTAACTGAACACAGACACCGAAAGAGACTAAATGAATATTGCTACTGCTCATCTGCATATCTGAATACAACATTGATGGGTGACTTGTCTTTATTAATTACTGCTGCCATGCTTGAATTGTAGTTATCGGTAGTTCAGATGGCAGAAAATACATCACATGCAATTAACATTCAGGGCCGTGAAACAATACATTACTTTCAAATGTGTTTAAATAGGCCTATTTGAGTAAATCAAGGGTATGATGTTAAATAGTTAGCTGCATTCATATTTTCATGAACGACACTTTACTGGGCCATGTGGGAAAGTGCACCACTACTGCTTTGTGTCACTTGTTCAGTTCTCCATCAGCCCCACAGTATTACAGCCCCACTGTATTTATGCTGCTTAAATCAGCACCTTCCGGTTGGTGCATTCTCATGAGGTCAGGGAAACGTCATTCATTATAATATGACTCGGAATAACAAAAATACACCACAGCAATGCAGTAGCTTTTGGGCTCTCTAATCAAACAAAGCTACTACATAATAAAAAAGGAAATACTTGTTTGTTTATGGGTGGAATGCTGAAAGCAAAATATCTGGATTCCACAATGTCACAAAATTCACACCTGCACCTGGCATGGCCTGCTTAGCTGTTCCTGGAGGTTGTATGTTCACCCGCAGGTTAAGTGGCCAAAGCCACAGTAACACTGGGGTTCAGAACCCAGGCTAGTGCAAACACTCTAATGGCAACAGCCTGTTTTTTTAAAACCCCCACCCACCCCACACCTACCACAACAAAACTGCAACTGCACTGCGACCCCATGTCCCAGCATATTGCTCCTGCTACCCAAACTGAACCGCCTGGACGAGAGCCGCAAACCGGCCCGTAACTACTTCCATTTAAAATTTCGATTAAATGATGCAGCGTGCAAGCAAACCCACTGCGATGCCCATAATCCTAATGCATTCCATAACACAGCCTATATACTTCATAAATAATGACATGGCAACAGAAAATGCTTCTCAGTGGCTGTTTGAAACAGTGGTTATTTAATGTTGGAAAACAGGCCTATAAATGTTGCCATGCCTACATACAGCATAAAAAAAAACCTTATAAAATATACAAGGCTGTTTTTGATCCATTTAAAAAGAGAAAAGAAAAAAGGTAGCTATAATTCAGAAAAAAGAAATTGTAGGCTTAAAGTGCAACAATGCAATAAAATTTTAAATAGGCAAGACTATTCTTCTGATAAATTCTAAACTGGACAATAACAATAGTTCACAATGAGCCTATATTACTGATGGGGAAAAACCCATCAACCTACCTCTCAATCAACTTGACTTAACCTAAGTTTTAGGAAGAGGATCCCTCAACACGTTCCCTTTTGTTGCAATGCTGAAATGGTCCCATACATCAGACTTTACCGCTGACTTATTTTCCACAATGTGGAATTCACAGCTGGCAATATTGTCTTTCACCTTGTCAATTGCCATGCTCTACTGTTTATGTCTAACCTAACTGTCCCTTGTTAGAAGTATCATAATTATCCACCCACAGACCCTGCATCTGTGTGTCTCCCGTGGGTACCCACAGGAACCCCACCTGGTGTAGGACTCTATGGCAGCCACAATGGGGTTTAGGTGAACCCTGGTCAGTGCAAACGCTTTGATAGCAACTGCCACATAGGGATTTAGCCGTACCTGGGTCAGTCCGAAATCTCCGAAAGGGTACATCTCTTTCAGGGAACTGTGCTGAGGATCTCAAACTGCATTTGGTTCTGAGCAACTCCCTGTGCCTGCTGCAGCAGAGACATTCGTCTGTGTTAACCAGAGCAACACTCCGAGAGTCAATGAGCATCTCCCTGGGTGCTGTTAACACAGACTTAAAAGACGAGCAGGAAATAAACTAAACAAACTGGGATTTCCAACCCAGTGCTCAACTTTCTCCTCCCTGCGTCACTCCGTGGCCTAAAAAAACCTCTCCATTTTCCTTTTTTTGAAAGTTTGGATGGCAGCGTCTCTTTCCCTGTGTTTGGCGGTCTTGGAAGAGGGAGCCGCACAGGTATGAGTGCAGTAAGAGACACCTGAAAGCCCTCAGAGAGGTGTGGGCGTTTGAGAAAACTTCCCCAGCCATGTTACAGGGTGAATCATCGTCACGTTGGACACTCTCTTCTCACTGCAGACTCCTGAACAAAAGCCTAAATGGCTGCTTTGCCTTCTGAGCGTGTGGAAAAAAACACAGATGCCCATTACTGGCTGAATCTCTCACACCATTAACAGCGAAATCTTGAAGATACGGCTTCTGGCAGAAAGAAGTGGTACTCACACCCAAATGATTCATTTGCCTATTGTTCCTCACCCACAAAATATCATGTTAGAGCTGGGAGCCTTAAAAAAAAAGAGATTAACGGCTATGGGGGACTTGGGGACTGTTTATGTCAGCAAGAGAGATTAAAGAGGACTCCTGTGCTGGACACAATTGTAGTTATTACCTCCTTAACTTACAATGGAATTTCACAACCATCCCTCTCTGCACTGCTGGGCTTCGGGGACCAATTTCCACTTAATTGCATTTGCACAAAACTAACTGCTTCTGGATGTGGAGAGCTAGGAGTCGAGAGGGACAGCTTTGTGTGTGTGTGTGTGTGTGTGCGTGTGTGGGCACACGTGCTTGTGTGTGCATGGGAGTGGGAGTGAAGTGGGGAAAAGTCTGGGAATACTGCCTTCAGTGGGGCAGCACTCACACATACAGAAACAGGAACACAACAGAACAGTGCGAAGTACAAAGCAAGAGGGAGAAATGGAGAGAGCATGTGAGGGAGAGAGAGGGGGATGGAGGAGAAGAGAGAGGGTGCATGTGACAGAGAGACATGTGGAAGAGGGAATGTAGAAGGTAGGAAGAGGGAGAGAAGGAAGAAAGAGAGAGAGAGAGAGATAGAGAAGGAGAGAGAGAGAGACAGAGAGGAGCACAGACCTTGTACGCAATGCTGTTGAGGACCTTCATGGCCAGGTCAGACACCTCTGGGAATGGGTCGGCCGCCAGGTGCAGCAGCACCCTCCAGATCTGCGTGTACACGCTGTTGAACGACACCCCTGCAACAAGGAGCACACACCACCAGCATGGTCAAAACAGCACAGGAAGAGCATAAACCTGCTCCTCTACCACAAGGACAATCAGCTGGGCGCTGCCACCAAAGACATTTCAATACATTAACCCAGACTTCAGAGCTGTCATATTTATGTTGAATGATTTCATAATCAGGTTGGTTATTCATCCCTGCACACTAAAGCGTTCTGGGAAAAAAGAGGTTTGCAACAGACAAAGATGAAAATTAATCAACAAAACAATTAATGCAAAAGTGCAATTTATCTCCCATTAGGTGTTGCAGTTGATGATTTTATTAGCGTCGTTATAATGAATAAAAATAACTCATCATTAGCAGTTCCTCCAAGGACGCGGAAAGAGTCTGACTCGTCTGTGACATTCACACTCCACCCATGGGTATTGCTCCATCAAGAGACCACATTAAGGCAGGTTTCCTTCTCGGTAAATGTTTTCGCTCGTGTCATTCTCCCCAGCCTGAGCAACCTTCGTTTAAAGCCGTCGCTCATCTTCCCGAGGCGCACGGCGGAAGTTAGCTCCCGGAGCTGCGAGAGAGCCCTGCGGAAGAAAGTCTCCCCGGGAACACGTCTCAGCAACTGTCAACATTGTTTATGCTTATTTT
Organism: Megalops atlanticus; assembly: GCA_019176425.1. Taxonomy (NCBI): domain Eukaryota; kingdom Metazoa; phylum Chordata; class Actinopteri; order Elopiformes; family Megalopidae; genus Megalops; species Megalops atlanticus. Next base: position 21,515,943 of record CM032875.1, on the reverse strand, counting down.
GCCCCCACCCTTTACCCCTCATCACAATTCACTCCGCAGTGGAGACGATCCTTCAAATGCCACAGCTCCCCCCCCAAACCCCCATCCCCCCTGTTCACTGTTTCGACCTGCCGCCTGGAGGCTGCAGAGACAGGCGCTGGTGCTGTCGTTCTGTATGCACCGCAATCAATCGCCAAAGTTCCTGAACCCGGGTCCCAGGGGGACTGTTCTCCTCCCTCGACTGCTCTCCCAGCACTTCGTACTCGGTTGGGCGGGGCGGGGGTGGGGGGGATAGCCAAACGCTCACAGACACAAAAACTGCTTCAGCTGATGAGCAGAGCAATGAGGGGGGCGGTGATGGATGACCTCCTGACCTTGAGAGACCCCTCTGGAAATGCACAGGGAGGGCGTGCAGAGGCTAACGATATGAGGCAGGATAATCACCCAGCGCTCCACCGACATACAGCAGGTTCAACCCAGAGATGCCTCTTGCTCCCCAAACTGACAGAGTTGCATGCACAGCAGCAGTGAAGACGTTTTCTGGCTGTGAACTGAGACAGGCTGTGTCTTTTTGTGTGTGTACGAATAATTGTATGGAGCCTATGTGAAAGCGTGAGGGTCTACATATAAAAGCAAACATGCTTATGTGATGCACATGTGAAGGCCTGTGCAGCATGTGTGTGTGAATATTTGTGTGATAAGGCTTGTGTGGCGGTGTGTATGCGTGTGTGAAGGCTCAAAGGGCCGTGTGTGTGAATGTCTGTGTGAATTCTCATAGAGCAGCGTCTCTGTGTGTGAAGACTTATGCGGCAGCGTGTGTGTGTGCGCGTGTGAGTGAATTCTCATGCGGCAGTGTTTGTGTGTGTATGGGTGGGTGTGTGTGTGTGTGTGTGTGATTAAATTCTCATGCAGCAGTGTTTGTGTGTGTGTGTGTGTGTGTGTGTGTGTGTGTGTGTGTGTACACATGTGAGTGAATTCTCATGCGCAGTGTTTGCAGTGTTTGTGTGTGTGTGTGTGTGTGTGTGTGTGTGTGTGTGTGTGTGTATACATGTGAGTGAATTCTCATGCAGCAGTGTGTGTGTGTGTGTGTGTGTGTGTGTGTGTGTGTGTGTGTGTGTGTGTGTGTACACATGTGAGTGAATTCTCATGCGGCAGTGTTTGCGCGCGCGTGTGTGTGTGTGTGTGTGTGTGTGTGTGTGTGTGTGTGTGTGTCAGATGGGAACAGCACAGCTTCTCTACAGGCCCTCAGTACCTCAGCCTGCTGTTCTGTATTCAGGACGCAGCTGCTGAGCGTGTGGGAGGTTACATAAGGATTTTGGGGAGACACGGGGCCCAAGTCGAATGAGGAGGGGAAAAAAACAAAACAAAAAAAAGAAGAAAAAGGCAAGGCTGTCAGACACAGAGAAGGTTGAGCCCTGGAAGACATGGGAGGAGGCTAGTTTACATGACCGCAGCTGCTCATATGAGCTGGTACTGAAATGAAATGTGAAGAGAGCAGCCTCTTTTATTAATGATAAGCTCTATGGCCCAGGGACACAAATAAAATTAAGTGTCAAAGTAAAAAGAATCCACATGAAAGTGGCCCCTCATATAAAAAATGTATCAGACTGAGAGTTATACAGTCAGTGTGGTATGGGACTGGGGGGGGTTGGCCCTTTTGAGACGCTGCAGAAACGATGTAGAGGGCATCGCAAGAATGCTGATTTTCTCCTAAAAACATGGTTCCTTCACCAGTTGACATTTCTAATGTGTTGAGTCATGCCTTGGGAATGGAACATCTGTCCAGCTCTCTGACTGCCGAGAGTGAGAGTGAAGCTGGCAAGTTCCAGCACAGCTGCACAGGGAGCTCTGGAGCCCTGAGAGGAATGGCATCACCAATGCCTTACGGACCATTATTACTAATTAAAAGTACTGGATGATACTGAGCTGGGCCCTTCCCAAAACGCGGAGAAGTTTTATATGTGCGGACTGCACCTCAGACCTGACGCGGAGAGCGAAACAACTCCCACATCCTGCCTCAGGGAACATGGGGGTTGAGCAGCGGCAAAAAGACAGGTTGAACTTCGGCCCTGTGCGCCTACGCCTTTTTACCGCAGCCCATGCACAGATGCAAATATAATCCTGAGACTTTTTATTTTTATCCGCCTGCCGACAGAGCGAGCGGCGCCGCTCCTGCCCTTGTCATTTCGGGAGCCGGGACTGGGCGTTTGCGGGGCCCTCCCCGGGGGAGCCGGCGGCAGAGCTCTGGGTAATGGCGCTGGGAATCCTGTCTCCAGGATGGAGGAAGCGTGGCTGAGCGGAGTCTCCGCACTCCTGACAGCCAGAGAGCCCTCTGGGAGAGCCCTCTTTGGGTATTACCTCATTCCTGCTCTCACACGCACGCTCCTTATTATCACCTCCCTTCACTTCTTCCTGTCTTTCTTTCTTTCTTCACCTCGCACTGCCAGCGTGTCCACGTGCCACACGCTGCTTTCACACCGCTCCAGACCGGGCTGAATATGGCTGTGGACCGGTCACACAGAGACCGAGACTTATGGAAGAAGTCAGAGGGCAAGCAGTTCCATCTGATTGGACGTTTTGGTAAAATACACACCATGTCTGTTTTGATAAAACACAAATGCTGCCCGTAAAAGATACACTAACTGTTTTGGTAACACATACACTGACTGTTTTTGTAAAAAAAAAAACACATGCTGTCTGTCATGGTAAAACAATGTTTGTTTTGGTATACCACACGCTGACTGTTTTGGTATAGCACGCTGTCGTGGTAAAACACTCTGCTATATCCTGAATTTGAGTTGAAAGGAAATAAGGAAATTGTACCTTATGAAAAAAAACTAAACTGATGAATGTGTGCTGTCCAGCAGCTACCATCACCCCTGTGCTCCACCCTAACACATTGGGCTGCAATCCCCAAACGGACAGGGGGCCATCTGGCCCCCACTGTAGCACCTCACACATCTCTGATCCAAGCCTGCTCTCTGGCAAGGCAATGCTGTCACCCTATTGACACAGCACTTACGCTGAGCTTTACACTCTGTTGGGCGGAGGGGTACAAGTGTTCCAGACACAAAGCATTACTCCACAAGACATCCCTAAGCAAACCAACACCACATGCATCAGAAGTGTCTCCTTGCTGAAAGCTAAGGTGCAGCAGCAATTCCGCTGACAACGGGCCAACAGAACTCTATAAATACACAGTCTGAGATGACCGTTAGAACCTTGTGCTATTTATTGCACGATGCAGACTTAAGATTAGTGGAAGCGGACGTGGAAACTTTATATTGAGCTCAGATTACCAGGCAACGGTCCAAATTACGGCTCACTCTTTACGTAAGCCGACCTTTTATGTGCCTTATATGTTTAGGGCATCCTGATGGTGTGCAATTAAGTTTAACACCTCTAAAGGCAATGGATAAAACCATAGCAACATCATCCTCTGCCAACTTTCCGCACTCTGTATGCTGAGCCCTTTACTTGTAGGGAAGTGAAGACCCACTGGTGTTTTGTCAGACCGCGGGTGAGACGGGCTCCCTTCCAGAAGCACCTCTATCAGAAGGCACTGGAAGGCAGGACTGAGTCAGCCCTAAAGTGAAGATTACCCCAATCCTGGAAGTTTTGATTAATCACGGCTTCATTTAATAATCACGGATTATGGCACCCCAGAGCATTACATCAGCTTAGCGGTCTGTCAGGACCAACGTTACACAATCCCTCCCTCGCCCGTCCATCCTCACGCAAACTAAATCCCGTCCACTCTGCCCGCGACGCGGGGAACTTTAAAGAGCTTGTGTAACATTCCTTAATCCGCCAGTCATCTTGTGTAAGCTTTGCGCTTTTCCAAAAAAAAAAAGGCTGGCAACATAGACGCAAGTCTTGAAAAGGCCAGCTGGGATGGGCAGCTGCCAGGGGGGAACATGGCAGACAGCCTGGATGTGAGGCTGTGTCCTGTACGGCAGGAGCAGGGCATGCTGGGAGTAAGGGTGCCAGTGGCAGCGGTGAGTGTTGTAGCAAGTGTAGGCGCCGCTAAACCAGCAATCAATAGGAGAGGAATCCCCAAGGTCCCTGGGGGCCGGCAAGGAGTAAATGGTTTCTGTGCGCACAAACTGTGTGTCAGAACACATAGAGGCCCCCGCCAATCACGCGCCATTTGAGGAAATTGTGCTTCAAGCTGATACTAGGAAAAGCACTCTGAGACCTGAGGGGCTGAGGGTATTCTCTCACTCTCTGTTTTCTCTCTTGGACTCGTGAGTGCACATGTCCTTGGGACAAAGACGCTGCCCCTGGGCTGTCCTGCACAGACTTTCCCACAATACAGACTTCTGCCATAATTTATAAAGCATTGCCCATAAAAAAGAGACTTCTGTTCAGAAAAGAAAAAAAAAAAAAAAAAACATTTTAATATTAAGCAGTTATGGATGGCTTTCACATTTTCTGGGCACAGAGTAGGGTCTGGTTTCCAAACTCGAACTGAAATTTACTGCATTGTTTATGTAGCAGGAAAGCCAAGTGATTTCAATACTCACTTATTTAAGAGGTTAAAAACAAAAATCAGTCAAGTCTGTGTTAGAATTAGGGGAGAATTAAACACCATATGTCTGAGGTTTTAATACTATTTTGTCTTGGTTCTGACTGGAAATTTATGGAAGGCGTTTGAGCTATTCTGGGGTGTGTCTCTGGATCTACATGCATTGGTGACATCCTGTTTGGGTTCCAAAGAAAGCCAGAACGCTTTAGCGTATTTCTTATTGTCATACTTACAACAAGCATCTCCAGAATGGCTAATGAAAACACCTACTGCCTGGGTCAGGAGATTCCTCTGCCTAATCTCTGCATAGAAATATTCAGGCCTTAGATTGGTACTATGAGGAATATGACCAGAGTCACAGTATTAATGTTAGTTTCGTTTTTGTAAACAATAATGTTGTTAATCAGATGATTTTTTTTCCCCAATGACTAGCACCAAGATGGGAAGGTGTTAATTTCAGGGCATAAAATTCTTCCTAAGCCATCTTCTTCAACAACAGACTTTTAACAATGTTAAGTGTAGTTCATTCATATAGTAATCACTTTCTGTCTCTAATCAATTTTTATGAATGAACCACCTTGCAAGTATACCCGGTCTATTCCTGTGGACGCAACACATCTTACCACTGTCATAGTTGTTATGTCTGTACAACTGTGTACAAACTAGGGTTTATACCAGAGCTGTCTGATGGTACCCATAGCGAGCTATCTGGTAAATACTAGTTAAAGTGTGCAGACATATATTTTACTTTTTTGATTCTCAGCCCTAACAGTGCCATCTTGCAGAGAAGGTGACACATGGCACTTCGCTAGTTTACTCTGCGACTGCTCCCCTGCAGTTCTTTGTGACTTTTTGTATTCATAAAAAAAAAAGTGAGCAGAAGGAACACGCTGTACTTGGCTGCAGTAACTATTAACGTTGGACAGTATAGCTCAAAACCTGTTGCGGTAGATGTTTTGACAGAAGGCATAATTATAAATAGAAATCTTCTGCGAGACCGATTTTCATGTTTCATGCGCAGAGTAAATTTTTCAATGACTAATTAACAATGACTAAGCTCTGCTGTCACGCGGGTTTCTTGTCCAGGTTTCAGCAGAACAGGCTATACATTTCTAGAACAGAAAGGGGCGGGGGGAGAAAGGCACGCTTGAGTTTCGCGGCAGCGCGGTGTACTCGGGCCTGATCGGCACATGGGCGAGACGCAAGCTGTGGCTCTGGCTGCTCAGGGCCTCCCACGGCCTGAGCTTCAAGCTGTGTTGGTGAGAAAGGAGTGATGAGTAACAGCAGTGTTGGAAATCAAACAGTAACTCAAAGGGGCCTCCTTGGGCCCCCGCTCCCCCGTTAGGCCCCGGGGGGGGTTTGGCGGGATTGGGTGGGGACGACGACTCACCTATGAGCGAGTTGAGCGACGAGTAGGAGCTGACCCTCCTCATCTTGTCGATGGTCTCGAAGGACAGGATGTACTCGTCGTTGTCCGGGCTGCCCAGGGTGCTGCTGGCGCTGCTGCTTGTGCTGAGGTTCCCGGGAGAAAAGGCAACAGGGCCGCCTAGATAGACACACACGCACACGCGCGCGCACACACACACACACATTAACACAGACAGACAGACAGACACACACACAGTCACACTCAGATCACAGCTGAAAACTCCTTTAAACCTCCAACCATGATCTGAAAGTCCTAGGAGGCTATAACGCACCAGCAGTCTGAGACGTATAAAGTTCTGCTGGATTTGGGTGAACGGGGTCTTGCCCTGTGCTGTCACATAACTCACTTTCATTATCAAACTGGAAAAAAAAGGCTTCGGATTCTGCTGACTGGATGGACACTAATCCGTGCGTGCAGGGCGAAAGGGGGGTGTCCATGAATATGAATCCAGCTTGTCACAGTCATCTACTGCTGCTGCTGCTGCCTGCACACGACGGGGCCACTTGCACATGTAAAGAATTACTCAGAGTGGCTGCCACAGTGCTGGGGAATGGGATTAGCTTCTCCGCGAACTGGACAGCTGACACGTCTGAGTCAGACGGGAGGGAGGATGCGGAAAGGTCACAAGCTAAGCTTACTACAAACAGCATATGCCTTCAATTCAGCGAGTAACGCCGAAGGCAAAAGCCCTAACGCTCGCGTGGAGAGCATCACTATATCCGATTCAATATTTTAACCTTTCAGAAAAAGCGATAAAGCTAACACAAAATCCTATCCTCTGCGAAAGGTTACATAAGACAATGACAAGACCATTACGATAATGCTTCCGTCACACCCCGTCGGACGTTTCTGTTTCTGTGCACGTACATTTCCTCTTGTCACTCAGTAACAGGAGAGGCTCGGAGCTGTGATCCATTATGGATGGCCCCTCTCAGGCTACGGGGCTGAACGTCACCGCTCTCCGGCGGTCAAAGACGGCGCCTGCGCAGGAGCGCTGTCCGGGACTGGCCCCCGAATGCAGCTCCGCCCCGCCCCGCCGGCGCGCTCTCACCTTCCTCGTTGAGGTTGAGGTTCTGCAGGCTCTTGTTGAGGCTGCGGGCCGTGGTGGCGGCGCGGATGTTGGTGTAGGAGTTGACGGGGCGCAGGCGGGGGATGGCTGGGCTGTCCCTCACCGGGGTCAGGTTCCCTGGTTCTGCTCATGCAGAGAGGAAGGAAGGCAGGTGTAGCATGGCGGTAAGGAGCAGGACTTGTAACTGAAAGGTTGCTGGTTCATTTCCCTGCTGGGGCACTGCTGTTGTATCCTGGGGCAAAGTACTTAACTCAGAATTGCCTCAGTAAATCTCCAGCTGTATAAATGGATGTAAAAACTGAAACCTATGTAAGTCTGGATAGGAACGTCTGCTAAATGCAGACAATGCAATGTAAAGGGAGGGTGAACCTGGGTCTGGATCTCCGCTACTCTGTTACAAGTGTGATTTTGACACTGCTGTAGTATGGTGTTTGTATGGTATTGCCATGGCTATACGCTAATGCCTCTGCCCCAGAAAGTCCACAAAGTCCAGAAAGCCCATATTTCCCCCTTTGTCCAGCACTGGCACAGCGGTGAATGAGGGGAGTGAAAGCCTGTACCTGTGTTGCTGGCTGGTGAGGGCACGGCGTAGCTCTTCTCCTCCTCCATGAACTGCAGGGCAACCGTGCAGAAGTTACTCTCGTACTGAACCACCAGGTGACTGAGCGCCACCACCAGCTCCTGACAGACAGGAAACAGAAGGACAACCACCGTCACAAAAATGAACTGCAACACTGCAAACAAGAAAAGTCACATTCCCTGATCATCTCACAAGGCCACTTAAAATATCAACAAATGAAGGTATTTTTTTAAAATCTGAACAAGGAAAAAAATCTGCATTACATTACATTATTGGCATTTAGCAGACACTCTTATGCAGAGCGACTTACATAAATTACAATTTTTTATGTACAGCTGGATACTTACTGAGGCAATTCTGGGTTAAGTACCCTGCCCACAGGAACAACAGCAGTGCCCAAGTAGGGAATCAAACCAGCAACCCTTCAGTTATGAATCTGACTCCTTACCACTACGCTACACTGCTGCCCCCTGAGAATATAGAAGTAAATCTAGAGCAAATTAAATTATGTTCTGGGCATCTCCCCAGACAGACTCGGCACTAGGGTGGCGAATGGCTATCCATGTGTTGGGGTTTGGATACCCCGGAGGTGAGGCTAGTGCAGCTCTGCGGGGAGCCGCCTGCAGCCCACCCACCTTGCGCACCACGGGGCTTCCATCATTGATGAGCTGAGCCAGCATCATGGCCACGTTGTGATCTATGGTGGTGGAGTGGTCTGTCCGCTCAGCAGAGTTCCCCACAAATGTGCCCAGGGCAAACACTGCAGCACAGCGTACCTGGAACGAACACATACGGACACACACACACACACACACACACGTTTTTCGGGCGGTTAGCTGCATAAATCATCAATCAAGTCCCCACCTCAATCCACATGGCAGTTTTCAACACCAAGTTTTTGTTTTTTTTTTAAAGTACTGTTCTTAACAAAACAGGAGGCATATCCAAAGTTTTCACTTACATAAACTAATAAGTGCCAAAAGGGACAGAGTGGAAGAAGTAAACTCTTTGAATTTTCTATGCAAAGTGTCACATTTTACATAAGAGCAAAATATTTATTTAATACCAGTACAACCACTTGAGCCCCCAGCTCCAGATTAAGCGCAGAGATCTCAACTGACCCGCCTTAGCTGTAGCTGTGCTGTACCCGAGGCAAGCCAGAGGCATTTCTACAGCAAACTTATTTGGTGCGACAGTCTGTCGGCCAGTCCTAGATATGTCGGCGGGTCTGCACTGAGCCCAGGTGAACCAAATGGAAGGACAGCTTACTCCGGAGAAGTAGCACCACCTTCTTCATATGCCATTGGCAGTTTATGCTATATGAATATAAGCAACAACCTCTCATCCTGTACATTGAATCAGTATATATAAGCATCATGGGGTATAATCTTTTCACTGCGGTCTCTCCAGAAGAGGAATGTCAAAGAAACAGCGCCACAACGTCTCCCTCCATCAACAGTCAGAAAATCAAACACTCCAATCTGGCAAGGGTCCTCACTCGCTTATCTACAAACAAGCGCGATATAGACAGGCGTAGGCGGTACCAAGAAAGGTCATTAGCACTTCAGCGGGAGGTGAGACACGTCGTTAGAACAGAACACGTTCAGCGAAAGTGGGTCAGTGTAAACACGGCTCAGAAACTACTTTTGGCAGTCCCGCTGCATCACCTCTCTGCACCCCGAAGGTGAACCCTCTAGCCTCGGATTCCTGCACTGGCATTTTAAATGGATCCCCATTCATTAGAACAACAGGCACGAAATGGTGCCGCTCAAGTAAGCCCTAAGCAAGGGGCACCACCGGATAGGTCAGAGGAGATAAGAGCAGAGCCCATCAAGTGCCATCCAGAAAAAGCAATGAGCTAATAACAATTTGAAAGAACATGGAATTCCCTAACAGTAACAGTGAATAATACTGAACTAGAGAAAACGCACACATGTATGTGTAGCTCTGATATACCCTGCATTGGAGGCCTGGTACGCTTCGCCTCTAGCTAAGCATGTCACATGTGCCTTCAAATGTACAACGAGATCGGTCCTCTGTACTACATTCTGTTACGAAATGTTCCCAAGTGCTGACAGCCAGATCACACCCAGCTGGGCTGCACCAGCCTGCGCTGGTACTTTAATAAGAGCTGTAAGCAAACAGAGCCAGCCTCTGTCCTGTTAAAACAAACAAACAAACAAACAAACAAGCAAACAAGGAAGCTGCAGTAACCCAAGATGGTGTATTCTGAGAGATGAATCTGGGGAGGGGGTACCAAGACTTCCACGTAAAAGACAAAGTAAGCGGGGGAAAGTGAAAGAGAGAGGTCACTGAGTAGGGAAGAGGCATAGACAGTTTAACGCTTAGTAACACCTCTGTCACACAAGCACCAGCTATTGTTCACACTTGCGTAGATAATGGCCTCTCCAACTTGCCCAGCACACAAATGAAAGCCTTATTCTATTCACCAGAAGGAGCTCTACCTTGGAACACAGAGCACTCTCTGTCTCTGGAATAAGGAAAAAATGATAATGTTTGGAAATAAGCTGGCAGCTGCAAGTTAAAGTGGCTCAGTGACAGAAGCTGCCAGCGTGTGGGAGTGAGGTGCAGGCCCCCACCCACCCCCCCCTTGCCCTCTCCTAAGACAGGACCAGCTGTGGGCCTTCCAGTGTGAGACAGGCCAGTCAGTCGTCCCATCTCCCTGCTGGCAGATGTTGCTCGTGCTAATCTGCCTCCACAGCCTGCAGATGGGGCCTGCTGCTCCTAATTGTTGGATTAAAAGAGGGAAACGCATGCAGCCTCGCTGACAGACCCGCCGCGGCAGGAAGCTAAACCCTGCGCCCAGTTGTTTGCGCCGCAGCCCGTGAGAGAGAGACCAGCTGCCGCAGCGCAGACTGTGCCGGTCTGCCGCGGCTGTTCGGGAAGCGGGGTGTGGGGGGATTGGGGGTGCAGTACCTCTGGGATGGGGTCCGACAGTAGGCTGTAGAGCTTCTCGTGGGCGCTGTCCCGCACCCCGCACCAGCGGGCCGAGTCGAAGTTCTGCCAGATCCTGCCCAGGCAGATGGCGACCCACTGGCGCAGGAGAGGGTGAGGGTCGTTCAGCTGCTCCAGGCAAATGGCGATGAGGTTCCCCTGCAGGCAGGCCTCCTACAGAGGGAGACAGGGAGAGAGGGAGAGGGAGGGAGGAAGGAAGAAAGGGAGGGAGGAGGAGAAGAGGAGAAAGATTACATGGACAGAGTTAGAGAGGGTAAGGATGGACCTGGTCACGTACCCTCCAATTTTCATTTGTGGGTGCTGCCTGGATGATGGCCTTCCTGTCGACTCCAAATGGTCCCGTGGGGCTGGACAGGAAAGTCACCATGGAGCCTTTTATGCTGTGGCTACGGGGACAGACCAGGCTCCGCACCAGGCTCACACCAGTAGCCAATGCTCCTCGACACTCTACCTGAGAGAGGCAGGGCTCTCTGCTTGAGACACCGGCAATAACAGCCCGTTTCCCACCAGCACTCTGCACGGATCCCATGAGTCAGTGAGGCGCTGATGCAGGAAACTGAGATGTTACAATATTTAATAGAGTTATATGGCTCTGACTGGGAATGAATCACTTGGTGCTTTGTTGGCTAAAATACGGGGGCCATTAGAGGAGGTCCGAATGGGGAACCGGGGAAACTAAAAAACGCTCGTATGACCTCTGTCAGCGCGAGACCTGAGCGCTGAAACATCGACGCAAAGCTCAGCAGAGAATCAGAAATCACAGGCAGCCGTATAAATAATCTAATAAGCAAAGAACAAAACTGCCTCTCTGTAATGTTCCCGCTCATCTATAATTCAACCTGCAAATCAAATTAAAGAGGAAAAAAGGGGTGGCATAAAATAAACAGTAATAAGAGGGGATGAAAACCGATCTTAACGACGGCGTGGATGTACGGGCGGAGAAATGAGCGGGAGCATGCTCACAAGGGGAGGGTGACTTATTCCCTGGGAAACGGGGACCGTCAGTCAGGGCCGCCGCCGCACGAGCGAGAGCTCCGGTGAGCCGCGCCGTAAAACCCGCGCTGACAGCGCCGTCCGGAGACGTACGACCACTCGGCGGCTGAGGTAATTACCGGGGCCTGCCTGCGAGTCGAGCTGCTCCGCGGCGCTGACTCCCTCCCCTCTCGCTGTCGAGTACCGCATGCTCCTCGCCGCAGTAGCGCTCAAGTTTGTGAACACTGCCCCCCACCACCACCCCCCTCCCAGACAACCTCCAACGCCACCCCCGTCAACCTTCTCTCCCTCCCCCAATTTTCTCGAAGCTGTCAGTGAGGAGGAGTGGATGAGCTTTGACTCACGACGAGCGCGCAAGAGGGGGCATTCTGTATTTTTAGACTCCTGACACCTTTTTTTCTTCCGCAGGCTGTTATACGGTGAGGGGCTGTCATGTGTGTGGGCCTTGGACCGATCCCCCAGTTCCTGGTCTGATCTCTCACAGTTCTGCCTCTGTTCCCGCTGTCTTCTTTTGACCACCGTCACACTGTGAGCGCTCTACCCACCTGCCCTGTGTTGTAGCTGTTGACGATCACCGCCAGGATGAAGACTGCCATAGTGCGGTGTTCTGCCTGTGATGGGAAACAAGGGCCACTGAGAGAGTCAGAAATGTCCACACAAACACTCCCCCGTGGGTTTAGCAGCAATTAACCTCAAGATCTCTTACTGCACTTATTCACCTTACATCCTGGGACCATATTGTTTTACATAGCTTGTTGAGGATAAGGACACCTTATCCATACTAATGTTAGGTAGATATATGCTAACATTATGCTAAAGTGGCTTTTGATTAGATAGTAGCATGGTTCTACTCACAGGCATGTAGGGGTCAGCCAGGACAGACAGGAAGTACTTGTGGCCATTGTCCTTCACCAAATCAGCTTGACAAGACTACAGAGGGAGAGACAGACAGGGAGAAAGCGAGAGAGAGAGAGACAGAGAAAGAGAGAGAGCAAGGGAGGGAGCGAGAGGGACAGGGAGAGAGGGAAAAAGGCAAAAGTCTGTGACCCTCAAAATCTTTATCTTTCCCTCTCCATGTCAAACCCAGGCCTTTCTCTCTACATCACTCATTGCATGGAGATGCAATGGAGACGTGTGCAGGACTCCTGTGCTTCAGGCATCTATTCCCACATCCAAAAAGCATCTCGAGAGGTCCCACTAATGTGATGGTAACTCCCCTTTCCGTGGCAACCCCCTCATCACTGCAACGGCGGACGCATCAATGATTCAGCAGCGGTAATGACCAGGCATCAGCATGTTTCTTGCCTTCCCATGCTTTTCCCCCAGCTTTTTTTTTTTTTTTAATATATATTTTTTTCAAAACTGCAAATAAAGTATAGTGATGAATCACCCCTTTTAGAGAACAAAGTGGATCAGCAGGATGCCAGGATGAAACGTGTCATTAATCTCATCCATCCAGCTCTCTATTTCGCTCAGATACTTGGATAACGGGATAATCACAAGACAAGCTACGCCGCTAGCTTTGGGTGAGCGCAGATAACCCCCACTCCACAGGAGTCTGCTGCCTGAGAGCAAAGGGCTATTGCAGGTAACAAACGAAATGTGCAAAAACCAGCAAAAAAAAAAAAAAGTAAGGAAAAGATGTATTTGTTCGTTCAAATTGGATGAGCAGCAGCGGAAGGAAAAAAATATTGATTTGCTTTCACACTGCTGTTGTTCACAGTGTGACACTACTTCAAAATAAGTAATAATGGAAAAAAAAACATGTTTATTGAGATGTAACAAGTCTTCTGCATGTGTTTAGTACATTCAGCTAAATACTTGCCCTAGGGTTGATTTCTTAGTATTTAACTTATTGAAATCCCGCCAACGTTTCTATAAAGCTGGCATTTTGATACACATGTTAAATGGTACTAAAGTAAAATCTGTTGATCTTTTTAAACAGAAAAGCCCAAGATGCCCTCAGATGTATCATGAAAACAAACACGACTTATGTCTGGACTCCTGATCAGCTTCCGAAGGTAGTGTCTCTTTCCAGTGAGATGGTGACAAGACAAACTGTACTTGTGTTCAAAGCTAATGACATGCCTCATGCCTAATGACAGTTGGAGAAAAGAACTGCCTCTCAGCTTAGTCAATGGTATCTTGTGCTGTTACAATGCGACTTTTTCCCTTCATTTCCTTTCTTCATTAAACAATATTAAATTTTGCTATCAATGTAAGTTAATCACTCACCACTCCTCTTCCAGCATCTGAGAATGAGCTCAAATTACTTGAACAGTCTACATTTGTCATACTGATTAGATGATGGACAATCATGACAAGCTGCAAAGTAATTAAAATATATGCATCTCATAAAATAAGCTATTTCATAAGCACTGTGTTTTCTTGTTGGCTGTGATAATCAAGTATATGCGTTACTCCTGCATAGATGTTGTGCAGGAACAATACTGTTATTAAACAAAGCACTATGGACAAAGTAATTCTACTAACTTCACATAGGTTTGGTGTTTGGAACAGATTGTAAAGGTGCATGAGTAGATATGGCTGATTAGTGAGTTGTTTAATCATAATTACTTATTTTAAAGATCAAGTTTTACAGGAAGACCTTAATAAATTAAAAGTATTGTGTAACAAGACTTCCTCCAGCTGTGTTTTCATCGGCTATGGTAGAATTTATGGGTTTCATTTTAAGTCTAGAAATTCTGGAAATGTACATTAATATGTCTAAAATATATCTGAGTCAAGGCCAGTAAAACACATTTCTGACATTTTTGATTATTCTTTCTTTTAATGTTTTTGCCTGATGATGTATCCAGACCTGGGTAGAGACGTAGTCATCAAGATTATAACTGTAATTTGTGGGCACCCTTTTGCATATTTAACAATACTTCAGATGATATATTATACCTCGTCTTGGGGGAAAAACACCTTTATTTATTAGGCAGGACTTAATGGCCCCCAAACGGCCACAGTCCTGCCAATATTCCAGGTCTCTGTAAAGCAGTAGCTCATAAATGCGGAGTAACTTCAGTTAGGCTGTTATTTTTGAAAGTAATAACTAGTTGATTACCATTATATTAGTTTAAGTCTAACTTACTCTGATGTTCATTTCCTTTATGTGTGGGTTTCTCAGTTTAATAAACTGCATTGCCTGGTAAATCTGGACTAAATTAAGTTTCCATGACTAGAATATGACTGAAATGGTGATGGTTCTACTCAACTGGAACCAACAGAGGTTTCAGATGACTAAAATGAATGAGGATTGCATGACTAAAATGTGACTAAAGCTGATAGACATTCAAGTAATTCAACTACTTGCCAAAAAAACGATGGCAAAATTAACAACTGCCATACTTGAAGACTGACCAGCAGATCTGCCCCAAAAATCAAACGAATGGTGCGTTTCTGGAATTGAAGACAATTGCGAATATAATGAATGAGTTGTTGCAGGTGAACTTTGGTTTGATGGACACGGGACACATCTGTGGAATATCTAGTTCGGATGCTGCTGATGCTCTCTTGGGCACAGGGGTCACGCAGTGAAACGGAGAGTCAGTCATTGTGGTTGCCGCATGTGTGCAGTGGTCAGTGACCCTGGTGAAGAACTACGCCGACAGTTTGAGGGCTGCCGTTTCACTGATATTGGATTCTACCATCAAAATGTCAGTGGTGACCAGCATCCGCAGAACACGCTCTGGGATAAAGCTAAGGTGTTGTGCAACTCAGAAACTACACCAATTACACCTCTTCACAATTCAGAGCCAGAATCCAAAGGCAAATTAAAAATCATGAGTACAGGATGAAACTACATCATAAAACTGTAATGATGATAAAATTGTGCATGCACACATTTGTTCTTGAACGGAGTGTGAAGAAAAACTTAATTACAGAGGCTCTTCAAGCAGGGCTCTGACATTTGCTACGACAGCCATCCCCTGATAAAAGAGGTGTGAGTGGGCAGCATCTTCTGGTCAGTGGAAGTGAGGAAGTAAGAACCATACCGTATGAAAGATGGTAGAACAGAGAGCTCCAGTGAAAGATGTGAGAGGGGAGGCCAGACAGAACCAGTGGGACAAAGAGCGGGTGCGTCAGAGAGAGGGGACAGACCTGCAGACTCTGACGTCTCCTTCTCCTTCACTTGACACTCATCAAGCTATTTTTGCAGCGCTTATTACCGTCCACACTCCAGAGCGGCTCTCTGTGCAGCTTGCTGAAATTGCACGGGGTGGCTGACCCGGGGAGGGGATTAAGAACGGCTTTCCGTTCCATCTCACCACATCACCTGGGCGGAAGGTTCGGCTCCCAGACCTCACATTTAGGATGCTCTTCAAGGACCACAAGCACCCGCAGGAGGAGGGGTCGGTAACTCTAATGCCTGAGGGCAGCAAGGCCTGCTTTTTCTAGATCAACGTCAGCTCTCAGCTTTTGAACTGAGGTCGTTATTTGGACAGAAGGTGACCTCAGCTGCCGTAAACCCAATGCTAACTGAAAAGTGATCCTAAAATTACATTACATTACATTCACTTTGCAGATGCTCTTATCCAGAGTGACTTCGAGCACAAAAGAACAGAAGTGGATCTGTTCAAGCTGAACGTGCAACAGTGTCAGTCCAGGCTAACAACACTGCCAGACCAGATTTGCAAGAATCTGAATCTGAGTGTCTAGAATTGCCCATCCCTGATCCAGACGCAATCAAGCAATCAAGCAGAGGCAACCTGCTGGCCACCATCTGGAGAATGTCATTCTCATACACATTAAGCTTGTGTTGTATTGCTGTGGGTGGAAGGAAGGGAGGGTGGTCTGAGCACTGCACGGTTACTGCCCCCTAGCTGCAGAGGTGTGTATGACACGTATGGCCACACCAGCATGTGAGGGTGACTGAGGGTTACTCACACTGTCCACTGCCAGGATCTTGGCCCAGATGAAGACGAGGAGGGGTCTCAGCTCACGGGCGGAGCTCTGCAGCAGCTTGAGCACATAGGGAAATATGCCCACGGAGAGAGCCTGGGGAGACAAAGACGCTGTCAGACGCTTACCGATCACATGCGCAGGCCCATTCTCACGTGTAGCCTCGCCGCTGCGCGAACGTGTTCTTTCTGCCAGGGAGTGGGCTGCATGGGAGTTTGAGCACATCTCTGTTTGCAGTGTGCATCTTTACACAGGGAGAGGGCACACAGAGACAGACTGCGTATGTGTGCTTGTGTAAGCAGTGTGTTTGAAACAGAGCCCATTGCGGTTTGTAGGAATGTGTGTTTGGCCAAACAGATGAGCTCAGGCCTCCCCCTCTTCCTCTCTCTCTCTCACCCACTCACCAGGCTGACTGCCCAGGGCCCCAGGTCCAGGAATCGGCCGAGCAGGTCCAGCGCCCGGAGCCGGTGCACCTGACTCAGGAGGACCTGAAAGAGACCGGGAGTAGGAGTTACCCTCAGACCACATGACTGCGGAGCAGAATGGCACAGTGTTCCTGTTCAGATGGAGAGGGGAAGCTGAGTAACTGAAACAGGTGTCCGCACTCCCAAGCTTCCAGAACTTGGCACAGGTGTCACTGTGCGTCCGTGTGTGTGTGTGTGTGTGTGTGTGTGAGTGTTTGGCAGGGGATGGTGCGGGGCCGGCGTGGGGCCGGATGCCGGCGTTCCCACGCGGGAGGAGCATGCTGGGTCTCTGGACCGAGGGGGCACGGATTAAACACTGCCCACACGAAACAACAACAACCTCGGACAACAAATCATCAGTTTTATATATATCTGAAGATTGTATTATTAGACCCTGCTGCGCAACGGCTGTGATCCACAGGCACGGGGCGAGACATGTGGACCAAGAAGCGGAGGCAGTGCGAAAAGCCAAGAGTGCGGTGGACTCTGCATGGCCAGGGAAGTGCCTCAGAGAGGTGGGGTTAGGGGGGCGGCTTGGGGGTGACACGTCTGGAAGGGGGACAGCTACGCTTCCCATGATTGTGGGGGAATGTCAGAGGCGCTGGGACAAAAAGGGGGGCAAATGGAAGGATCACTGCTGAGACGGCCACACCCTGAGCTGCAGATTGAGCTGTTACATTAATCCCCCACATTGCTACGTCTCAAATGCAGCTGCCTCTAATCACATTCTTTGCATCTCGCTTCGGTTTAAAAACACAAACTGACAGCAGGCAGAGGAAGGGGAGCTGCAGACAGTGAGGGACACGATGTACATTTACACTGAGGCAAAAACTCCACAGCAGAGACACCTCTGATGCAGTATTCTTCACCATGTACCACTGAACTGAAAAACACAGCATGTACCAAAACTCAGAGCTGTAACTGGACCTCATCAGGAAGGGGTTTAGTGACTGCCCATGACCCATACTGCAGCTGTATACAGTAGCACTGGCGTGAATATAATGACACTGCAAACACTGTACTGTACAGTACGTAATGCACCTGACCCAAATAAGTATTCTTGCTGAATCTGTTATACCTTCACATCTACTGCTGACATCATAATAAAAGTCACCAGGATGTCCTCCAAAGGATTCTGAACTCCCTGCAGTTTCATAGTGCTGCAGCTGAAATGTACCCTGCTATGCCCACACAGAGTCCTCCTTCCATTGCCGATGCCCTTCAACATTTAAACATTCCTGTTCAGATTAGCGAACACCTTGCAAAAGAAAAGATGCGCTCCCAGTATTTAGAAGTTTTAAATCTGTTCGATGAAAACAAATGCATTAAATTATGGCATTACTGCAATGGCATTATTACATTAATATGTTAAACAAATCTGTAAAAACATCTGTCAAGAGCATGCATCTGAAAATATTATTTTCTAGACCGTTCTGAAAAATAGATAGAGAGATGTGATATTCTTTCATCTCTACTACATTGCGGTATGCAAGACGTGTACTACACTGACCAGGTGCTCGAGTAGACGAACAGTGTGCTATTATAGGGGAAGACCTGTGGTCAGAGCAAACAGATGCCATCGCCTGTGTGTGTACTGTACCTTGCAGAAATACTAAAACTCTGTGGGCCTCGGAGACAGCTGTGGTTCTGCATTTCCAATTGGCAAACGGCTTCTATCAGGTGTTCCCAGTAAACACGTGACCATGAGGCACGTTGAGGGGCAGCACAAACACGGTACCTGGATATCAACCCTGACGCCTCGAGCTGGGATAGACACGGAACTCAACTGGTACAGATGTCCAATCTGCATACGCCCACTAACGCTGGCCCCTGATGCAACCGCTCGAGCTCATTAGAGAAGCTGTGCTGTGTGCGGGTCGCCCTGCGCGCGGGACACTCGGGGTGGGGGTGTGGGGCAGGCGGACGGTGGCGTCTGGCTGCAATGAGGTGCACAGCTGTCCTCCCGGGGAGGGGAGGGGAAAGGGCAGAGCCAGGCCAGCTGCCTCCGGGACCCGCTCCCCCGGCGCGGGCACGGCGGCAGGGCGATCTGAGCGGACTCCGCTTCCTCTCTGATGCAGAGCAGATGCTGCAGCAGGTCCCGCTGGAGCCCCGGTCTCCGGCCCCCTGCACCCGGCCCCGCTCACAGCACGCACCACGCCCCTGCGGTAAGCCAGGGCGCGCCTGGCGACCGCTGCAGGCCCCTCCACATAAAACCTGCTCAGCAAATGCAGGCTTCCTGTCAGACGCATGTTTTGATGAGTGATTTCCTGTCTAGCACTTAACAGCTCCCCTCTGTGACCCCCGCTAATGGTACACATATGGGGATGAGCCACTCTGGCTGCGAACGCCGCACGCCCCTGTCAACAAGTTGTCGACCTAAGCAGGGATCAGCGCGGGGTGGTCCGTCTCCCCGGCTGGCCGGTGTCACCGGGCGGTCGCGGGGGGCGGGCCCCTGTCCCGTCTGAGAAGAGGCTGCTGACGGCAGCGCGTAATCCACTCCCCCCCCCGCCTCACTGCCCCCTTTTACTCATTTCCAAGCTCCTTATCGATGGATTACTCTCCCTCTCTCTCTCTCACATTCTCATATTCAGGCAGCTGATCGGCTCCCTGTACGGCTCTGCCTTCCCTTTCCTCCACAGGGCGGGCTTTATCACTCAGCCCGATGGGTTTTGTCAGGGCGGCGTGCGAGCGCTTGCGTCAGTGCGACGGTGATGGCGTGCGTAAAGGGGGCTCGGGAGAAGGGGTGCGGGCACACTAAGGGGTTTTACTGTAAACCCACAGGCTTTGATTTCAGCTGGATAATTGTTGTTTTCTTCAAACAGATTTTTTTTTTTTTTTACATAACTTAAAAGCAGGGGGGGGGAGAGAGAGAGAGAGAGAGAGCCGGAGATGGGAGAGAGCAGAACAGCAGCGGTGGAACAGATTAAGAAGCGTGCCGGGCAGAAGTCAGGGGAGATTTATTGCTCTGTTCTACAAGGCCGACCGAGACGGCGCAGCGAGGAAAGGTTACGTATACAGGCAAATAAAAGGCTGGTGTATAAATGAGATGTACACAGATGCTGGGAGACACAAGTATCTAACTGTCACAGTAAAAATGGCTATTGAGCCGCGATCGAATGGCGCGGCGGGGTCGGCTTTATCAAGCTGCTCTTTTTCTGCCACGGAGCGTTCTCCGGCGCCGGCGGCATGTTAATGAGAGCCCCGGCTTCCACCGCCGCTCACAAATAAGCTGACTGCACACCTGGGGGAGCCCTCGTCAGGAACACACTGTCACCCCGCCCCGAGACACTGAACCGTGGCGATTTCACAAAAAAGACTCCCTTCGGAGCAGTTGCTTTCTTCTTTTCGGAAACTGCTCTGTTTGTTCCCTCATTGGGCTATTTGTTTATTTATTCATTCATTTACTGAATGTGATTCGGTTTTTTAACACTGTGATAAAGTGGAGAGGCGGAGCGGTCGCCAGGCCTGAGACGCCCGCGTCGGGCGGGACCCCCCGCAACACCCCACCTCCTCACGTCGAAAATGACACAGGAAGCCATCTGGAGCCTCCTGGCAGCAGGTGGCCACCCCTGAGTGGCCCTGCGGTCGGGCCATGCGCCCACCGGGAGCGGTGGGGGGGTTTGGGGGCTGCAGACAAGCAGCGTGAAGACGGCTCACGAAAGCCGGCGAGGGCTCCTCGTTACCCGCCCTCTCGCTCGCACTCCCATTTTATCTCCCCCTGCGGACAGCCGCCAGAGGCTGCTGCTCAACAGTTGCTGAATAAGGGGAAAATTAACATGCGGAGCTCACGCACCGCATGGGGGAAAAAAAGAGGGCTTGTCTTCTAAAGTACCAATCTGAGGGAGACATAACTGCCCTTAAATTAAAAAAAAAGAAGAAAGAAAAGAAAACAGAAAAGGAACGGAGGCAAGAAATGGCAATATTTCCGGTGCTAAAGCCAGGCCATGCCTAAATGGGAGAAACAAAACACAATTACGTCCTGTCTTAGGCTGCCTAAGAGCGCTGAATGCATTAACAAATAAAACAAAGAAAAGCTTCGACTTGGGCTTTGACTGTGAGATACAGAGGTGCTGCTGGGTCTGCTGACTCACAGTGCTCCTCTCTGATGCCATACCTGGAGGACAATGGGCAGCTGCTCAGGGGGGTTCCTGTTCTCCACACCCATGGTCAGCCACACCTGGAAGGCAGTCAGCTGCTCCGCGAAGAAGGGACTGTGCTGTGGAGACACCAGAGACACGCACATAGCCAAATTACACTCAGCCAGTTAGATTAATCAAACTTCAGGCACACTTAAATGAGTGTCATAAATAAATGGAGGGACGGAGCCTTCATAGAGAGAAATACACATGAGAAACGTGCAGTTAGGCCAAGGGAGTAATGTTGCGCTGACCAGTAAGCAAGGAAAAAAAAAAATTACATAACATCTTATGTAATCCGCTCTGAGTTCTTTGTGTCGAAACTACAGTGCAGCGACTGCGTACACAGCCGTTTCATCTAAGGCCCTTTCAACTCCTTCCTCGTTGCCGCTGCCTACGTATGCCGAGAGTAAAATCGAGACAATTTTTTTTCTTCATTATTGATTGCAGAAGCTCCATGTTTTATCCGTCCATTAACATCTGAGCTGAAATTAAATCCTTCACCCCCTCCCTCTCGGAGCTGCTCCGAGAAATATTAGCACTGGCTGAGTAAATTAATTTGCAAATAATCAAAGTTCTTGGAGCCCTGGGAGCTTGGAGACAGTCAGTAATGGGCTTCAGTCATACAGGACGGGGCTGGCGGTGCTCGCGTACGTCACCAGCTTCATAAAGGAAAAAAGAAACTTCATCAGGTCAATTAAATCCACATTAGGCAGGGCCGCCTTTTCTCTCAGGCGTAATCAAGACACGGCGAGAGCTCTGGCGCTGCGGCCGAGGACCCCGAGAGGCGGGCTTCCCGCTGATTTCGGCGTGTGCTCAGTGTGACTCTGTGGCAAGCAGGATGGTGCCCCTGGTGCTATTCTGACTATTCATGACTGAAACCTCGCAGGGTGCAAGAAAATGACCTCCACAATAGAACCGAGTCTCTGGGAAGGAGCACAAAGGCTAGCTTGGCCCGGACCCTGTTGCTAGGCTGAAAAAGCCTGGAGAGCGAGACGGAGAGTGAGAAGCGGAGAGTGCAGACAGCTCACGCTCCCTGTCTAGCCTCTTATGCAACATCTTCTAATCATGAGCACAAAATCCAGTATTCCTCAGCCACTTTACCCCAACCCCTCCCTGCCCTCTCTGCCTTTTTGGCTCTCCTTTGGCAGATTAGAAGTTTAAAAAAAAAAAAAAAAAAACATGTCCAGTTTCACACAGAGGCTGTTCACTGATCTCGTCTTGGCTGTTTAAGTCTGCCATTCCAAAGCAACTCAGTGTGGAGGTTTGCATTCCACCTACTGCTTAAACGCTGCTGACCCTGGGCACAGCTTCAGGGCTGAACATTTTTTGGCACCGCCTACGTCATGTTTGTTTGTAAATACCCAGGCAAAGTCAGCAGCCAAATGTTTGCATAATCTCAGGCTGATGACAGAGGAAGACAACCTGCTTGCTTGCGCTGATATTATTCTGTTTTGGACAAAAAAGTTGAGGTGAATGACTCTGCATGCGGATGCAGTGTTACAGCAGGCCTCCTGCACTTGCACTTGACTCACACAGGCCCCGGGCAAACCTGCTGCCATGGAGGACCGCGCAGCACACTGTCAGCCCTGGTCCACTAGCCTCCAGCTAGCCACAGTCACAGTGGACCCACAGCTGAGGCCGGTCAGCAGCAGCCTGTTTCACATCAGCAGGCCTGTCTGCAGCGGGGTTTGATTGCGCTGAGGCCACCGCCGAAGAGAAGCGCGCCCACGCAGGGAGACGGGGAGAGCTCCTAAGGCGAAGACCTCCTGTCCCCTCCCACTGCTCTCTGACACAACGCAGGCCGCGCGTGTGAGACAGCTGCCCCCCACCCCGCCACTTTCTCCCCACCAGGTGTGGCTGTTCCATGTCCCTCCCTCCGCACCTCTGCTACCGCCCTTAAAGACAGTAAACAGCGCAGGCAAAGGACTGCAGGGCTGCTCGGTGGAGGTGTCAGCAGATACCCGACGCCTCAGTGTGTTCAAAGTCAAATAAATGGGGTGTATCACCTCTGGCAGCTGTGGCTCGGTTCCACTTAAATAGTTTTGTTAAACTGATCCTTGGCAGGGAAAAGAGTAAAAAAAAAAAAAAAAAAGCACATTAGGTGAAGGATGTTTGATACAGTGTTACAGAAAGCACTGAACATGAACTACCCAGGTATACAATTAATCGCTTTTTCGGTCTCCGGTGTCTCAGAGGAGCAACGGAATACGAGCCGGTGATGAATTTGAGCAAATGGTGTGACGCTACTTCACGGAATAGAATGCTTCGTAACAGAACAGAATTACCCTGTTGGAATAGAACGGAAATGGCAGCATTCCCTCACCCGAGATGACAGACTGATCCATCAGCAGTCCGGTTTTTCTGTCCAATCAGTAGCTTATCACTCATGTTAAAATCTTTAGCAGAATAAACTGAGGACGGAATCATTCCTCCCGGTCTCAGGCTCCCCGTTCCCCCCCGGCCCCCGAAAGATGGCTTTAAACTGGGCCGTTTGCGTCGACCCGGGGCAGAGATTAGGGACGGCCCCCCGCCTCTACCGAGCGATCAGGGGGCGCTAACTCACCCTGAAGGCGGTGCCTTCCTCGATGATGGTGGGGAGCTGGGAGAGGCAGATGTCCACGGCCAGGTCCCACGCCTGCCTGCAGGGGGCAGCAGCAAGCACTCAGGTTAGCCTCAAGAAATTCAACATGGCCACCGATGTCATATTACAGCACATGAGCACGGATTCGCTCATCACTACTTAAAGTGACTGAGAGAATGCTTGAACAATAAAGGTGAGAGTGAGAAGGGTTTGGGTTTTTAGCAGGTGTGTCAATGTCATTGCTCCAGATTTGTGTGTACTGACCCTTGACAGGTTCGTGACAGTATACTTAGGGATGTTTCAATACAAGTGCACTGCAATGCATGTCAGAACCCTTCTCAAACTGTTCTTTCCTTTCACAGATCAACCGAATCCCGCTTCTGAAAATTAACGAAAAATTTCCTCTGTACAAGCTCAGATCCGCACTCCCAGATTTCAAAGCCATAACAAAGCCATTCAGCCACAAAGAATAAAAGAGTAAGAGAGGGGGAAAAAAAACACAAAGCGATTAAATATTTGCACATGAACAAAGCGGAGCTCATCCTCATTTGTGTCCCCATTAAGGCTCTGAGAGCTGCTCTCGTGTGTCCCTGGCGCGTGTCTGACGGCGCCGGAGCGTGCCCTCTCCCTCCCGGCCCGCTGACAAGCCGGCGGCGGCGGCGGCAGAACCTCGTGTCCCCCCGGGGGAATCGGGCCGAGCGCTCCGGCGTCGGCTCATCTTACCTGCCTCCTGCCCAATTTATCTCTAATGCTCCGATATTAATATTAAAGAGCGGCACGGTGCATTTGAATAACAATTGCAATTCGCATCTGCGCCTCGTCATCAATCACCTAACTCTCGCCTGCGAAAGCTAAACGCTGGCGTGACACTGAAATTGCCTTTTTGGACTCTAGGTGCAGCTCCACAGTGCAGAAGTTTCACATGCGTCATCAGATCACAGACAGCGCACTTTCACTGACTCCCGCAGTAATGGATCTTATGAAAGGGAGCCCTGATGCACCTCACAATGCTTTCAAACAAGACGCAGGAACAGGCGTTTGTCTCTACTCAATAACTAATGCCAAAAAGCAACTGCAAAATTCTCTTGACAGCTGGAGGAGGTTTGTGACATGGAATGGATCAGGGAGAGGAAGAGGAAGAGGGGGTAAAAAAATACACACAACAAAAGTAGCATAAATAAGTAAATAGCAACCATTTTCAGCAGCGATAATTACACTCTGCAGCCTGGAGTTTAGCGAATGTAGATAACAATAATGCAATAAAAGCCTCATTTACACAATGTGTGCCTCTTGCCATCCTTAGGCTCTTTATTTAAATGCAGGATCTAATTTGTGAGATTACAGAGTCAGAGACTCGCAAACTAACATCTCACATTAACCCTTTCAGCGCTGGGAGGGGATCCGGGTTCACTCAGAGTATACACGCCGAACTGCTAGAGAGGAAGAGGACCTTGAGTTTCTCCCAGATCCAGCTGGTTTAGCTTCAAAAGCCTCAGTGGGTCTAAGAAGCTGCGCATCATTAGTCTTTGCTTTCATTTCTTGGCTTTGTCTCAGACAGCGTCCTCATTGACCCCACCTCATTCACTTGTGAATGTGAAGTAGCTCAGCCCTGTTGCTAATACCTGCACTCGTGGGCTTGTTCAGAGCCCTCCAAACACTAGGTAATGCACCAAGGTAATGCATCCTCTCCTTGCTCTGTGTTTTCTGTAAGTGAAGCTTCTTGTGTGGAAATGGGGTATATAATCCTTTGAAAAATATCGAGGGCACGTCATAGGTCCCCTGCCCCGACTTGAAGGCCTTACCACATGGCGTGCATGTAGGTGGGGGGCAGGCGTGGGCTGCTGACCGGGGTGCAGTTGTATGACCTCATTATCCTTTCAGCCAATAGGAAATTGCGGAACAGACTGGCCACCAACAAGTCCTGGCGGAACAGCTTCTGGAAAAGGTCTGCACAAAAAAAAGGGAGACAGAGAGATAAGAGAGTGAGGTTACGGTGTGCGGCGTATTCAGTGTTCACAGGCGTCGGTACACCCTGTTCCAGAACACAATACCAGACTCAAATGACATCTCATCCGCTCATTAATGTGTTTAATTCACTTTAATGGGACAAAGGTTTTTAGATCTGATTCCTCAATAAATTTTAATACTTCTAATCTGTGTGCACAGTGGATTACGTCCTACGTGCCTTCATTAAGATCTTTTTTCCCCAATGCTGGCTGATGAGTTAAGACCAGTGCCAGCTCAGAATTTATCCAGCCATGAACAGAAAAATCACGACTCGTGTCCTCACTATGCCACTATAACAGCAGTCTGAAGGAAATAACTTCCACACTAAGGGCGATTTAACTTCCTGCTCAATGGATCTGTAACCATTTACTGCTAAAAATGCCTCACTATCAGTGTCCGTCTAGCCAGCTTGTGCTATGTCATGCTGCTCTCAGAGCGTAGAGTGCCGATTTTTAAGGCCCAACCGATAGCAGAGCAAGGATCCGACTCTCACCCTTTGTAATTCACTGTCCCCGGTACAAAAAAAGACTAAAACCTGACC
Organism: Megalops atlanticus; assembly: GCA_019176425.1. Taxonomy (NCBI): domain Eukaryota; kingdom Metazoa; phylum Chordata; class Actinopteri; order Elopiformes; family Megalopidae; genus Megalops; species Megalops atlanticus. Next base: position 21,489,746 of record CM032875.1, on the reverse strand, counting down.
AGCGAAGACACTCTCAGGCTCTGGTGAAACATCACTATAGTCTTCTTGCAGTGAAAGTCATTTTCTTTATATGAGATGAAATGCCATGCTTCACCAAATGCACACCACAGTGGCTGCTTTGAACTAATGACATTCCTTCAATGAGTATTTGGCCCAAATGCATTGCAGTGTTACATTATTTCTTTTCTTGGCAAATGTCCTTATAAAACAGCTGAGGTTTTAAGATTTGTACTATCCTTTTATGCGGCTAGATTACTACAGAAATTCAGGTTAAATACCGCATTCAACAGTAGCAATGGCAATTCCCCACGCAGGAATTGAACCTGCAAACTATGGGCAACAACCCTACCTCCTAACTACTACAGTGCTCCGCCACACACTGGCTCAGAAGAATTCCAGTGAGTGATCTACAGGCATCTTGCCCATTGTGAAACAAGGGAGAAGCACCTGGGTGACAAATGCTGTTGAGAAGTTGCCAAAGTCACATCAGGGGATACCTCCCCAATTTCCTCACCTCTGGGCAGAACGTTCCAAGCGATGGTGTCTGTAATGGCGGTGAAGATCCAGTTCAGCTCTCCAAGAGGGGTACGTCTGTCATTGAGCCGCCCTGGGATCCTGTCCACACACGCACGCGCGAACACACACACGCAAAAACAAACACCGCTGTGTCAACAATAGATAGCAAATCACTACCATCATGAGTCGTGAGAAACAATTCGCCATTTGACATCTCTAATGCTAAAATATTGATTTAATACATCCACTTGTCCTCCCTGGCTACGGGACAGCGTGAGCTGATAGAGGCATGAGCAGCAGGTGGGCCTCCTTTCTCTCTCTCTCCCTGAGACTGGTGTCACCGGTAAGAGGGAGAAAAAAAAACACAAAAGAGGTACGCTGAGCTTCAAAGACAGAGACAGAGCCGGGTGACTGTTTGAGGCTGATGGGAGCGGAGATACGTGCGGCACAGAGCGACGAACCCCGGTTTAAACAACAGCAGGCGTGGGGCGCTGAAAGCCCCGGCAAACGGGGATGGAACATCAATAACAATCAGAAAACTTTTAAGCTGGAGAGCGGAGGGGCCCGTCACGCCGGCGATTCCGCATTCACGGCGGCGAGCGGTGAAAATGAGCGAGGGGGATGTGGGATGTGGGAGGTGGCTGCGGGCCTCCCGGCCCAGCCCGGCCCGGGCGCAGCTGTAATCAACGCCGATGGCTCCGATCCCCCCACTGTTTAATAAGCGCAGAGGCCCGGGGAGCGGGTGAAATGAGATTACACCTGGCTGAGATTTTCATGGAAAGCGGGTACCGTGGCAGCTCTCTCATTACCGGCAGCCCTTCTCTCTCTCTGACTCACTCTCTCTCTCGCTCCAGCTCTGCTCGGCTCATCCCCCCGGCAGAGACTGCCGGTCCCCGCGCCTTTTCCGCACCGCGGGGACCCGCGTGCGGTGTGGCACCGAACGATGCAACTGGTACGCTGGCAGAGTTGACCGGTGCACCCGCCGTTTGGAAGGAGGCACTTGCAATTCCCCCATCCCGCCTGGGCTTTTCCAGTGGGCGTCCGGAAGAGCGCTTCCTGCAGCCGGGGCGCATAAAACACTCGCAGCACCCCCTCCCCAACCCCCGCCTCTCTGCACAGAGATCAATAAAAGCATTCTCCAGCTGATGATGATGTGTTGACCAGGCCCGCGGTCCCATCAGAGATGTTTTACTACCCACATCAGCAGAGCGCACATACACAGTGCGGGAGGGTGGGGGCGGGAGAGAGGGGGAAGGAGGGGCCGGGGGAACAAAACCCTGAACAAACAAATGGCATTCTTGTCCTAGTGTGGCTCCCTCAATGCAAAGAGGGCGATGAATTACAGGTCTTCGTCTGGCTCCTCTACACAAGCAGGCAATCCTTCATGTAGACTGCCACTGACTTCTCACTCTTCCACCATACTGACTCTCTGAAGTCAGCGCTGAAGTATACCAGGACGCTCTGTATATTCTAACGGGCAGTATTATATCACTGGACCTCAAAAAGCTACATTTAAATGTCAGAAAGAGGGAATAGAGGCCCCAAATGACTGACTCAAAAAGGAGCACGCTGGCCCTTTACTGGTCCCTGGTTTTGAGGAGGCCTTCCCCCATACGCTGCTTTGCTGGCTGATATGATACTGTACATGGGGTCACTTCAGACAAAAAGTATTTACCACTGAGCCGATTTGTGCATTGATGAAAGCTCAAATGTATGTATATTGTGACTGCAAAACATTACACTGTGGTGTGTGACTTTAACTCGTTTAAGCGTTTCTGCTAAGTAGCCCCATTTGGTGGCAGTACAATGACACCAGCCAACTCTGTTACCATTAATTCCACTCATTTGAGATACCGCTTGGAGCCATTTGAAGCTTATTACATCTTGTGTAATAACTACCTCAAATACAGTGTGACGAATATGTGCATTTATTAAAAATAACAAAAAGAGGTGTATTACAGAATAACCATCCACTTGTCAAAATGGGAATGAAATACTAGAAAACTCACTCACTTAGGGGAAAACCTGGAAAATTCCTCCCAGATCTCTTTAAAAGAGGCAAGAATGACCCTTGGAAAACCAAGCCAGCAAACCAGAGAAAAGACTCTAAGCAGAAAAAGCTAAGCATTGAAAAGTAGGAGTTTTTTTCCCTCAAGAGCATTTTCCATAGTCACCATAATATTCAAGCTGTCAAAGTTGCCAAAGTTGGGGAAGAGGCACAGAGCGGGGACAAGGTGGAAGAAAGACGAAGCGTGCGTTTGAGAGAGAGAGACGGCAAAGAGAGGGAGGACAAAGGAAGCAGTGGGGGGTGTGCTGGGGTGCATGAGGAGAATATTAAGCAGGAATGAGTGAGAGAAAACGATCCTGGACTGGCATGAGGCTCCCGTCTTCATGTACATACAGCCTAATGCTGCTGCAGGAACTCTGTACACACTGTCCCCCCACGACACTGTAACCCCCCCCCCCGACCCCCACCTCCCGGTTTACTGCTTGGTGCAGGTGAAGGAGATCACTGGTGGTTTAATGATAAAATTACTCCGCTGATGTACGGTTCACGAGCTGATCCTTGCTGCATTCCAGTCGATGCCCAGAGGCCCCCTTAGCCCTCCTGTTGAAGCTCTCTCCATACACCACCCAATACAGCCCGCAACATCTTATTACCAGCTGATTTAATATATCAGAAGCCTGGAGGAAAATTTGTTCTTGCTCATGGAAAAAAAAGCTACAGTTTGTGCTCAGTAATAAAATATCAGAACTGAAGAAAGAGGGGGGAAAAAAAAGAAACTCATGAGATACATGACACCTCTGGTACTATAACAGTCAAGGACTGTGGAAAATTATTTCCTACTCATCCTGGAAGGAGGGGAAAAAAGGAAATAGTCATCCTACAAAAGTAATATCAGCCTCCCTCAACCTTCAGCTCTGAACCTAGAGGGTCCAAACAGTTTCTCCTTCTCATTTCACCTGTACCGTTAACCCTTAACAGAGCAAATCAGTTGTTTTATCAGTTATATATATATATTTTTTTTTTACCATCTGCCTTTTTTTAACATCTGCCATGAAAAGGTGACCTCTCCATCCCCCTTACAGAGACCTCCATAACCTGCTGAACTGCGGTCCTGGAGGCCCCAAACACACGTACCTGTGTGATTTGGGAGGACTCTGTCCACCTTGGGCTGCCACCAGGTTGCTGTGGTTTTTCCCAGCCCCAGCCTGTCAGGACACATCTCCCAAATACGTCTACAAGGGGCTGTGGACATTCATCCACAAACAGCCCTGGGGCATCAGCCCAGAAGCGGGACAGGGTACCAGTGTCCGCCTGGCGCCCACAACCCAAAATAAGGCACCCTGCAGATGCCCGCGGGCAGTGCCACAGGCCCCCGTCATCACTTTCCCGCTGCAAGGTCCCAGTGGTGCGATACCAACACACATGCAGCTCGCTCTCAGAACTACGAAGACGGAAGGGGCCCCGGGGGCGAAGACCGAACAATCTACAATAGCCATCCCAGCATTCCTGCTGCATCTCAGACACATTTTATATTGATATGCAACAGAGGCTAGTGGGCTTCCTACTCAGCCCCCCCTCTTCAGTGCCTTTCCTCCGAACTCGTGTAACACTCATGCTACAACGTCAATATCCTGCCGTGACTTTCTTTGCTGTTGCGGTTTCTCCGAGCAGGAAGGACAAGGCGTTCACTGCATCTGTGACGCAGGGCTCCCGCCACGTCTCCCAAACCTCCTCTGTTAACTTAATTAATCCTCCGAGCAGCGCTGCGGATAATTAGCATGGGGCTGCGCTGATCAGGTTCAGTCAAGAGCTGACGGAGATTCCCGTCTCAAAGCCTTCAGGGGCTCGGTCTCCGTTTTGGAGGGGGTCTTCTCCTCACCTCAGGGGAGAGTGGCATGGACAGGGGTATGTGAGGAGCAGAGAGTTGGGAGGGGAATGAAAGTAGGATGAGTTCCATTAAAAGTCACACAGTGCTCCTTTGGAAAGGACACTGGGGGGTCATAGGATCAGCGCCAGTGTCTCTGGTGAGATGATCATTTCTACTGTAAGAACTGAAGCCCCCTCTGTGCCTTCAGTTCTTTCATTACATCTCACTAAAACATGGCTCTTTCTCTAAGTAAGACAGAACACTACAGGTCTATGTATAACCTATGTATAAATGAATATGAGGATGTATGTTTGTGTGTGTGTGTGTGTGTGTGTGTGTGTGTGGGATCAGTGCCTGTGTCTCTGGTGAGATGATCATTTCTGCTGTAAGAACTGAAGCCCCCTCTGTGCCTTCAGCTTGTCCATTCCATCTCACTAAACATGCCTCTTTCTCTAAACAAGACAGAACACTACAGGTCTGTTTATTTATAACCTATGTATAAACTATGTAATTCATGAACGTTAGGATGTGTGTGCGCTTGTGCATGTGCACACGCGTGTGCCTGCGCCATCTGCAGACCAGAACGGCGCGAGACTGGAGCTCTGGCACAACGCGGGACAAGATTACTCTCCAGTGACTTATCACCCATGTAAATAATGAGTGACAGCTAATAATTAATAACACCGCAGCCTGCTCTCCAGAGCCGAGCGCTGAATTTCAAAGAGAAAGAGAGACAGAGAGAAGGCGAGCGAGCGCGGGCGGGCGGGCGAGCGGGCGAGCGAGAGGAGAGAGACAAATTGCTCATCGGTTTGTGACACATGAGACAGAGTGGCCTGAGCCGCGTGAGAGCTGAGTCACAGAGCTCCCGCTGCCGCAAAAGCTGGAGGCAAATGTCATCTCCGAGCCTTTGAAATGACTTGTCGGAGCGGCTCACTGAAAAGTGTATTTAAGCATAATAGAAAATATCAATAACTGCGAGCGGCCCTGCGCTTCCGTCGCAGCACCTCTGTGTTCGCCACATCGAGAAACTCTTTCAAACCTCATTTCCCTCTCGGCGGGGCCGTCCCGCGGATCGGACGCTGCGTCGCGAACCGCGGGATCTTCGAAAAAGCCGGCCGCTTAATTAAATGAACCGAAAGCCGCGCCTGATTGGCGAGGCTGGTCCTGACGTCGGAAACGGTGCAGGTGTCGCGATGCTGGCGTTTGCTCGGATGAGCTTACTGCGCATCTTTGAACATGAACACCATCAGAGAGAAAATTAGATCTGTGCCTAAGCCAGCGAACTGTAGATATTATGTTTTCCTAATAAAAAACACACTACTCCTGCAGCATTATCATTCAGAGTGGAAAGACGGCACATGTTGTACTTTTGGCATCGGTTTGAGCGAGCGAAAAGAAGATGTCCTACAAACTGAAACAAAAATCAGTGAGTTGTTTCTAATAAAAATAACAATGAATTACAGTACACTGAAGTTTAATCCATAATGTAGCTAATAATAAAATAAAATGTGTGATTCAGTGTAATTCATTGTGATTATTAAAATTACCCTAAGCAACAGCGGTTTGTCAGACTGAGTGATCTTCATCCGTTTATGCTTTGAACAAATTAGGATTATGATCACATTTACACCACATGTAGAACACTTTTTCCCCCCTTCATGCAATCCTGTTTGAACAAAGATCATTTCTTTGAGTGATCTTCCAATGCTGGTGTCACATATTTTAAGACAGTGGGAATGTCAGACTTCCCACTCATTAGTACACTGGTAAGTGTTTCGCATCCCTTGAGGTGAAAAAATCCCACACAGCCAGTGATCATTCGGCCATAGATTATGCGGCGTGTAAACACTGGCAGGGTTTAAAGAAACACTGCGGTTTGATGATTTGATTAAAGGTAAAAATGAGCATAAAAAGCGCTCGCGGTGCCCGAGATGCCGGATGCAAGGGAGAGTAGAGGCTCTGCACTGCTACGCGCACACGAGCTTTGTTATCAAGCTTCATTATTCACATCTACGAGCATTAGACACCTGCTGAGCCCCGGGGAGGCCTCGGTAGGGCTCCACTGAACCAATCAGGGCTCTCCTCTCGTCGTCTCCCCTCCCTTTGCCTTTATTCTGCAGCAGCATGCGCAGTGAGGCCCGCACGCGGCCTAGTCAGCCATGTCACATGCTCCTCCGGGACTTAGATGACGTGGAACCAACCAGCCCGGGAGAACTCCCACTAGTCTCTCTTGACTTGGCGCAAATGGACGCGGAACAGGTGTAAGCAGAGAGGCAATGGACAGGGCTTTGACTGACACTCCACGCGGCCAGCTGGACAGAGTGTCCTACCACCGGAAGGGCCGGTTCCCGTGCTCTTAGCGGAGGAAACCGAGGGGAAGAGTGAGGACTGAACACCACCCCCCCGCTCAGCGGGGGCGGTATATGAAACCCTCCAGAAATCGCTTCTCGCCCCGCTTATTTAGCTACTTAATGCTCTCGCTGCTGACATAGCATGCGTACCAAAGTGTGTCACGCAACCATACATCATCCTAATGGAGCCGAGCGCTCCGCGCAGTGCTCCGCTCTTTAAAATAAAGGGAGCCGCCGCTGAAACTGCTCAAATTACTGTCAAAGGCGGTGCAGCCGGAACTTGCTCTTCCTTCCAAGTGTGCTCTCCTGTTGTTCCAGCGAATGGCCTCTGCGTACAATGCAGTATGCGCGTTTAAGTGCGCTTCTTCAGACGTTCGTTTTAAAGACCCTTTGTTTTGTCCTTTGGGTGGTGTTAGGGAAAAGAACTGAAGTTAAAGGCATTTGTGTAAGTACTGTTGGAAGGAGGAAAAAAAAAAAAAAAAAAAAAGAAAGGAAAAGATCTGTCGTGCCAACAAGTTGAGCTTTCATCTGGCCGGCGTTCAAAGGCTGTTCCTCGCTGTTGATTTCCCCAGCCTGCCTTGGGGAACGGCGGTGTCCTCCACGGGGCCGCTCTCCCCCTGAACGCGGGGTGTGTGCACCACAGCCAGCGGCCTCCGTTTGGAGAGCAGAGCTTCCCAGCACCGCTGCCTGGGAACTGCACCTGGGAGCGGGGGGCTCGGTACGAGCTGGAAGCACAAAGCGGCAAGCGGCAGCTGCAGACGAAATACCTGTGCTGGGCGCCGTGACTCCCGGGACCCCCGTTGCTCTAAACCTGTCTGCGGCTGACAGAGCACGCCTCTCCCTGCGTCAGCCGACGCCAGTATGATTAGAGCCGGCTCTGGGCCCTTAACACCACTTGTGTTGTGTTTTCATCCTGACAGTTGCGGTGTCTTCTGAGCCAAACACTTCTTAATTAAACTCCAGAGAAAGATATTGCCGTGCTTGTGTGTGTGTGTGTGTGTGTGTGTGTGTGTGTGTGTGTGTGTGTGTGTGTGTGTGTGTGTGTGTGTGTGCGCGTGCGCACGAGAGAGTGTGTGTGTGTGTGTAAGTGAATGAGAGAGAGAAAGAAAGAGGGAGAGAAAAAAGGAAGGGGGGGTTCTACATCTTTTTCACAGCTGCAGAGATAATTCAGCTTAAAACTTTGTGGCATCCTGGTCAGAGACTCCTGTAATGGCACCCGGCTCTTCAGGCTCATACATTAGGCTGTCGTTTCCCAGGGCCTTGCAGGCTTGCTTCATTCACAATGCAATAGGCGCTAAACAGGAAATCATTTTTATTTCTACTCAAGAGATATGCAATATTTTCCACAACACCGGGCATGTATATTCATCATCCAAAGTCATCTCTTAAACTGCTAGGCAAGTTCTGCTTTTGGAAAGTAATCTGTACTTTATTAAAAAAAAAAAAAAGGGAGGATTCTGAAACTGTCGAGTGTGGCTCTAAACGTTGATGAAACAAAAGGAAAAAAAAAACAGCAAAGTAATAAAAAAAAAACTAAAGACAACAGAAATAAAAGAGAAGGCTCAAAGTGAAGCTGAGCAGAGGCAGGCTGCCAGGCTCTGGCACAGAGAGAGAGAGAGGGAAGGCCGTGCTTACTTCTCGATCAAGTCCAATGTCACCCCGGGCACCAGCTTGGCACTCTTCTGCATGCAGAACCTGCGGACACAAACAGCAGAATCTGGTGAGCAACACAACCTGCAGAGCACAGGAGCTACAGGAAGAGCCTGCCAAAAAAAAAAAGGACACACGTACACAAAAGAAGTCCCCTTTACACAACCTGCAGAACTCATAGGGCCCTAGCTGGAGATATAACAAAACAAAGCAATGAGAGAAAAAAACTTTTTTTTGTTGCCTTGGGAAAAGCGAGTGTCTGTGTAGCAGTAAAAGGGAAACGCAGTGAAAGAGAGGGCTGTGTTTTGGAATGCTGATGGACTTCAGGGGAAGCTTTCCTGGAGGCTGAAACTAGAGTGTGAATTTCGAGGCTGTGCGGTATGCATCCTGGCTATTCTGCTGGGCTTTTAAAATGGACACAGTGGACACAGAGGGGAAATGCTGTGTCTGAGGGAAAACCATCAGTCATGTGTGCAGGGGAGAGTGTGTCTGTGTCTGTATGTGTGTGTGAGTGTGAATGTGAGTGTGAGTGTGAGTGTGCGTGTGTGTATATGTCTATATATGTGTGTGTGTGTGTGAGCGCATACATGTTCACTGCAGCCTCTGCTGCAGAGCTGGGGGATCAAAGCCCGACACAGACTCAAACACTCAGAAGGCCTGGTCCTTGCTCTGACACTTCATGCAATCTTAATGAGCGAACCCGTCACGAGGCAGAGACACAAGGCTGCCTGAATCTCACACATTTTTACTGCTGATCTTTTCAACCGTAGAATTAAACCTGCGCAGCAGACATGCTGAATCATCGTGATTAGGGAGCACACGAAGGTCGGCTGGGATGGGTTTTTATTAACATCTAAACACACCCACCCTTTCCACTCATGCATGATGTAGATCACAGTCAGTGATGTGCTGGGATGTGGCACTATCATTGACTATATCAGTGATGCGGACCATACTCTCATTCACTGCATCCCTGATCCAGAGCACTCTCTCACTCACTGCACCACTGATCCAGAGCACTCTCTCACTGACTGCATCCCTGATCCAGAGCACTCTCTCACTCACTGCACCACTGATCCAGAGCACTCTCTCACTGACTGCATCCCTGATCCAGAGCACTCTCTCACTCACTGCACCACTGATCCAGAGCACTCTCTCACTGACTGCATCCCTGATCCAGAGCACTCTCTCACTCACTGCACCACTGATCCAGAGCACTCTCTCACTGACTGCATCCCTGATCCAGAACACTCTCTCACTGACTGCACCACTGATCCAGATCACTCTCTCACTCACTGCACCACTGATCCAGAGCACTCTCTCACTGACTGCATCCCTGATCCAGAACACTCTCTCACTGACTGCACCACTGATCCAGAGCACACTCTCACTGACTGCATCCCTGATCCAGAGCACTCCCTCACTCACTGCACCACTGATCCAGAGCACACTCTCACTGACTGCACCACTGATCCGACCACACTTTCATTCCGTTCTTTTGTCTGTTTTCTTAGCATATCCCAGTACACCAGTTCTGGAGCTCTTTCACAAGGCTTCTTTCCATGAGAGCAAACCGCATACGACCCCCCGGTCAACAGCAGTGTCTAAGTGGCAGCGCCGTCCCCTGAGTCTCCCTCTCCGTTTCTCTTTCCCCCTTTCATCAGTGCACTCAGGCACTCCGTCCTTCACCGCAACCCGTCGCAGCCGACCTCCCATATTGGGCCCTCTGACCTTTAATAACCTCTCTGCAGCGCCGTCTCTGAGTGACTGGGGGTTGACCTACAACAAACGAACCAGGCGCACGCATCAGCTTCCAATCCCGTGTCGGGACAGATTAGCTCCACGGCGGGGCAGGGGTTCGTATACGAGTGAACAGTTGCGCCGTTTACCTCCTCTACTCCCGCGTTTCTCTGAGGAGGGCGAGTAAGGAGAGAGGGGGGTCACGGAGGGATTTAATTGCAGGTCAGGGGAGACATAAGACAAAAAACCCATGTCATCCGCGCTCAATTCCGCACGGCGCTGATTTTCCCCACACCGAATGCAGGCATACACAAATTTGTTTGTGATACTGGGATTAATTTCTAAATGGGTAATCCCTGCTGTTGTGCTAAAAAAGAAAAAAAAATCAAAGCGCAGGCCGAGTGTTGAGGGAAGGCTACGACACGGGCAAGGACATGACCATCGCTCGCCCTTCATGACGGGCGTGGAGACCGTTCTGCTGCAGCAGTTTGTGCGGGCAGTGTGTCAGCACAGCTGGACGCTCTACAGACGGCCCACCTATTTCAAAACACGCAGGGATCAGTACAAACAGTGCAGACATCCTTCGACACCCTCACAGACTCGTCCCCCTCCATCCTTTTCCACACGCAACATGCAGCACTGGACACCCCGGAGCTTTTTAGCAGCCTTCCTCGCAAACAGCTTTAGTTTTTAATTCGACAAAACTTGCCCAGTGGGAGAGAGGTTAATTGCGTTTTCTTCGCGGCGGCGCCCGTGCTACAGGCGTAATTTTGTTGTTTTTCGGGGAGCGCTCCGTGGTGGCCCTTCCGTACCTCTCCTGATTTGTATTTCACATTGGAGCGGCAGCCGAGCGATACACACCACACCCAGGGAAAAAACACCGCTTTCCTGGTGAACAAAGCACTTGCGCCACACTTAGACGCCATGAAACATTGATCACTGGCTGATTTAGTGAAAGAATGTGAGCACATTACACAGAGTTGAAAATGTGAGCCATACAGCATGTGTATGGGGTTTTGCCTCATGGGATTGCTCCTGTGTAACATTTCAAATTCATACTGTAAATTTGAAATACTACACTATACTATACTTTTCAAATTTACACTATAAATTATATAGTGTGCATATATACATACATATATGTACTGTGAGCAAAGAGGCATGGGAGGACCAGAAAACACCCCAAAACCTGGTCGTTTCAGAGAGAGAGGTGCGGTGTTCAGATGAAGTACTGTGGTGTTCAGAGCAAGAGGTGTGGTGTTCAGATCAAGTGCTGTGGTGTTCAGAGCGAGAGGTATGGTTTTCAGAGCGAGACGTGTGGTGTTCAGAGAGAGACAGGTGTGGCTTTTTACACAAGGTGCCGTCTACTTGTCGCTAACAACCTCATGCCTCTCAGCATGCTATCGACGCCAGAACACCCCCTGCCCTGCCTGTACGCCAGGCCCACAGCTCCGCACATGGAATTATCACAGAGACCCTTTCCGCTGCAGTCCGCAGGGAGCCTGCGGCGCGTGCAGCTCTGCATCGTGTCAAACACGCTCGCTCAGGCAGCCTGCCTGCGGCGCGCGGGCCAGGCTTTGATGCGGGCCCCCTCCGGACGGGGGTGCGCGCCTGACCCCGCGGCCCCTGCCTCGGCTGCTTTCACGGGGAAGCGACCCGTGGCGGAGCAGGGGTACCCTGCGGGACCGCCCAACGTGTAGAGGGAGACGCGCGTTCCCCGCAGCGGGGGAGAGAACGCGTGTTCCACAATGCACCGGGAGCCCAGGGGACACCGAGCAGCTTCCAGCGCAGAGAGGAGAGAGAGGGAGACGGTGGGGGCGATGAGAGAACAGCAGGGGAGGCAATACAAAAGAGAGCTCACCCTGCTAAGACTCGGCAAACGCAAACACGTAATGAAGACCGACACCGCCTTGCGCATGGGAAAATCTCCCCGGGACTCCTCGCAGAGCCGAAAAGTGGAGCAGCGCTGGGGAGGGGAGCTTTCCATTCGGGGAGAGGCCCTCCGCCGCAACGTGCCCGCCCCCCTGGACGGCGCGGGTCAGCTCCGTCTCATTAGCGCTCGGATCCTCCCAGACAGCCTCTCGCAGGGGCGCTTTAAACAGGGCGCTAATTAGCTGCGCGCCCCCCTCCCTCGCCCTCCCCACGTTTCCGTGGAGCCGAACCTTCGCGTTACCCCCCTGATCCACAAAAATCAAAGCCCGCAGATGAAGTGAGCGAACGCGCGTCATCGTTTGCCTCTGAAAGCCATTCATAAAAACTTGAGCAGACAGGATGCTGCTCTGCTAAACGTGCAACATCTGACTCTGACCTGGATTCTTTTCTAGGGAAACCAACTTCTTAACCTCAATTTCACAACAAAACATGAGAGTCAGCACTGGGCCATGAATACACTGACTGTGTTCTGTTTCTTTTAGACCGAATCTAGAATACTTCAGTTGGCACAGCGGTGCCATGGTTAGATCCTTATGGAAAGCAAGAACCGATTAAAGAGAAAACCAGAAAAAACCAAAAGCAATATCTGTACAACTGGCACTCGACACTGAGCGTATTGGCAAACTGTCAAGTGGCTTGTGAAGATCACTCTGGTGAACTGTGAGTAGATAAAGTGAGATCCTCAGGGAGCGATATGACTGGACCACCAGCACAGCACAAAGTTCTGCAGCACTAATTCCCTGCAAGATACAATTTAAGGGAGAAGTTGGCCTGACAACTGAATGGTAATACCATAACTTCCCAAAGGTGAGGTTTCACAATACAGAGCAGCATGTGTCTTAGGGGGTAGTGGTGCCCTGGTCAGGGTACTGACGCGTGAATCTGAGAATCTGAATATGCACATATTCAGTAGTGGTAACTAGGAGGGCTATTAACCAATAGGTTGCTGGTTTAATTCCCTGCTGGGACTCTGTTGCTGTACCCTTCGACAAGGTGCTTAACCCAGGTAATTTCCAAGGTAATTGCCTCAGCAGATATCCAGCTGTATAAATGGATAAAATTGTAAAATATGTAAGATGCTTTTGATGAGAACATCAGCTGAAATGATAAGGTAATGTAACATAATATCTACACATCAATACATTAAAGCTTTGTAGCTGCATACTTCAAGTGTAAATTTAAATAATTGATGCATACACTTTAAGTCAAGCATGCCAAATGGAGCTATAAGGCACACTGTGCATATATTTTTAACATTTATATTTTTAAAACATTAACAAATGAACACTGAAGGATGAAAATGTACTTCAGTGGACAATATGTGCATAGGCACTTGCCTTCCACAACAAATTTGTTTTACAATAATGAGTTTGTTACCAAATCCTTTCATGTAGAAGTATTTTAAAAATGTTTGTAAATCTAAAACAATTAATTCCCAAATATGACATGACACTTTTATGGTTCACACCATACAGAATATTAAAATTTGAAGCATTTTCCCTTTCTGTGCCATTACTAGTTATACAACTGCTTTGACCATACTGTGTTCCTAACTATGGTTCATTATGTTATAAAGTTAGCATATGCTATGGAAGCTTAGAATTCTTAAATCGTATATTAAAAATATTTCTTGGGAGATCTCACGGAGGCCATCACCCTGCAGGCCCTGCAGGAGAGAGAGAGGGAGGGAGGGAGACAGGGCGAGAGAGAAGGGGGGAGAGTGTGAAAAGCAGGGCGCAACGTCAGCAATAGAGGAGAGGGAGCTCCATCAGAGTGACAAGAGGAGCGATGATGATTGGGCTCTTCCCCCTGGGGTCAGGGACCTGCCAGCCACAACACGAAAACAAATGTGCACATGCGTAGCGTATGCATGCACACACACACACACACACACACACACACACACACACACACACACACACACACACACACACACACACACACACACACACACACACACAAACACACACAACACACACACACACAAACACACACACACAAACACACACACACACACACACACACACACACACAAACACACACACACACACACACACGGACAAATATGCATACACCTGTGTGCTTGTGCGCATGCACACGTGCGAACACACGCACACGCACAAGCACGCACACACACACCTCAGTATTAACTGGGGTTCTTTTAACTCATCATATTCTATACATTACCATCAAATATTTAACAACGCAGGCTTTCACCCTGGCCCATGCAGACTACAGTTATGCCTGTAATGCGTTTGTCAAAAGTGGTTCGGGAGACATAGTACTTTCTGTGAGGACATGCGAGGACAGGCAAGAAACATGGTTTGATTTATTTAACAACAAAGCAGTGGTTTCAGTCAGGAAGGAAAAAAAAAAACAGCCTGCCGGGAAAGAAACACTAAAAGGCTTCCCTTGCTGACGTTCTTTTCATTAACAAATGATCAGCCTTCCTCTTCCACTGCACATCCTGATACGCAACCGAAAGCTGGGTTGCCGGCTCCCCCACACTCCCACCAACTGGCAGCTGGCATCCGCGGACTCCGCACTACGTACCGCGCGGTGGCCCGCCGAGAGCAGCCCCGCCAAAGCGAGCGGCATTAAAGTTTGAAAAGGGACAAGCAGCCATCCGGCAGGTAGATCGCGTGGCGTCCTGCACCCTCAGATCTCTAAAAGATTCAGCAGCGCCGTTCCTCCCACGCACACCCCCAACCCCCCAGCCCCACCCCAGCCCCTGTCAGCAGCAGGGAAATCCCTTCAAGACAGCGCTCCATCAGTAATGATTTTCTGCTCCGGTGCGCTTGGAAACTCGCTCTCTCCCTCCTTCCCTCTGCGCATTTTTATTCAGGCTTCTGAGCCTAGGTAAAGCCATTATGACTCCCTCGCTCCTTTTCTGTTCTCCCGCCGCCGTGCGCGGCTGCGGGAGAGCGAGGGCCCGCGCGCCTCCCTCAGCGCAGACACGGCGAATGGAGGGGGCCATTTTCGTGAGAGCGGAGAGTCATGCCGAGGCACCTTTCCGACACAGGCAGGGTTCCTAGAAGTTCCTAGAGGTTACCCTGACATGCTACGATCCCAGGATGACCAAAGGTTAGGATATAGCCACAGACAGAACGATCTGGAGAAACAGTGAGGGAGGGAGGCAGAGACACAGTCCTGTCTTGACAGGAACAAAAGAACACAGAGGGCTATTAGTTGCAGAGACAAAGTGTCAGGAGAAGCTACTCTCCCAGTGCTGGAGAAGCAGGCCTACAGTGAGGTGAATGAGGGGTGAGGTTTGATGTGATCATCCAATCAGAATGGCTCTGACGCAAGAGATCACATGACCTGTGGCCCTTCAGTACCCCACGAACCATTACATATTCTCAATGAAGAAGAAGCTCTGCAATAAATTACACATGAATGTAATGCATATTTGCATATTTTGTATGAGGTCCCTGTTACACCTTTCTCACAAAGGCTTGAAAGGGACCTTGATGAAAGAGTAATTGCTCCTGCGCTCTGTGTGTAGCTCAGTGTTTGCCCTTCTTTCTAATCTCTTCTCTTGATGTACGTATAACACGGCACCTTTGATAAAAATGTTTCCTGCTGTACATTTCATCTCGGTCCACCTCAGACCTATACTTGCATCATGTACTTTTGATCTTCTGGACTAGTGTTACCTTTGTAATCAGAGAACCTCATAGGAAATCCGGTGGGCACTGAACTTTGACGTAAGCAGCCAAATGAAGCAACACAATCTATTACAATTCTTTTACTGTGATCGAGATGCGGGCTAACAGCTGGCCCGTGATGTAAGGGCTCAGCCTGGACATGATGCAGCACTGATGCGTGCATGGGGAAACACTGATAACACGGAGAAACATCCCCCAAGGCCGAGCTCTCACCATCTACAGGAGAACCTGTCACACTGTTCGGAGCAGGTCGGATATCACTGGGGATCGCGTGACTTCCAAATGTTAAGAAGTGGAAATATATGCTGTGCCTGACATGGACGTGGAGACAGGATCCAGTCCCTCAGGCCGTCAGCCCTCCCGCTGCTCCGCAGAGCCGAGACCTCTGTGAGGCCCAGGCCTCCCGGGGCCTGACAGGAACCTGCCACCACAACTAGCAACCGGCCGCCTGCTCGCCTTTGTACTGGATACGCAGAGGCACACAGAGGGAGGAGGCGGCGTCGAGAGCTTCCCCTCGCAGTCCTGGCGCCATCGCTCCCCGCTGCTACCGCCAGAGGGTTCACCTCCTCTGAGCGGCCTGCACCGAGCCGGCCGGCCGTCTGGAACGGGCGTGGCACGAAAGACGGGGTCAGGTCTCTGAACGGGGGCGAGTTCAGTAGAGTGCGCGGTTGGTGGCGTGAGAGCGCAGCCGGTCTCCTGGCCGTGCTCTGAGAGCCGAAAAGCGCAAAAGCGGCCCCCGCCCGGTGCTAGCGCTGGCCGGCGCCGCGCCCCTGCTCTCCCGCCCCGGCGTGGTGTGCGCTCCCCAGGCAAAGACCTCGGCGGCGCTGACCTATATGCCGCAGTTGCTGTAAATCCATCATTCCCTAATTAGTGGAAATGAGAGAGAGTTCCCCCCACAGACAGGAAGGGGGAGGGGAGGGAAGGGGAACATTCCACAGCACAGTTATCCAGGCCACCCCCTTCCCCCCCGTCAACGCCTCCCTTCCCCCCCTCCACCGTGGGGACACAGCAGCCTAACAGCTGTGAGCACGGAGGTGGGGGCATAACATTTAATAAAGTGCGCAGATTGGATTGAACTGGGATGATGTCCTAATCTCATTGTGAATATTAAACTGGTCTCGGTGGCTGATCTGAGCGCAGTGGAGACGCCGCTGTGACGAGGGAAGCTCACCACTCCGTCACCCTGAGCTACAGAGAGAGACAGACAGACAGGTAGCATGGACCACGTCTGCAGCACGCAGAGAGACTACGCTGCTGCGAGACGCCCCATAAAAAACCATTCATTACGCTCATCAAACGTGACTCGATGATTTCATATAACCACGCGGCCTCCGTGTGCTTTTGTTTGCACGCGCTCTTTCAATCTTGTGCTGTTTGGCGTGAATGAAGGGGGGATCTGAGGTGATGAAATCACATTTGGTAGATATGCAAGATCCACGGCACAACAGCCTTGGCGTCTGGAGCCTCACAGAGCCCGTGTACGGCAGTACAAAGGAGGCAATGCAATACCGAGTAATGTGCTACGGACTGAGAGAGCCAAGAACACAGGCAAACCGTGAAGCCAAAGATAGCATCAGCCTATGAGTGTGAAGATATTGTGAAATTAGCTATGAAACTCCAGCGGTACGATTCTTAGGCTTGATTATGCGGACTAAAAGTAGCAACATTGGGATATGATAAGCTAAGGAAAAGATCCGCACATGAGGACAATGTACAGTAGCCATGAAGTGAAAGAGGTTCCCTGAAAATGGGAACTCCAATTACAAAGGGACTGTAGTTCTTAGGGAAAATCAGGTGACTACTGCTGAACAGCCTTGTGTGTGTGTGTGTGTGTGTGTGTGTGTGTGTGTGCCTGTGTGTACATGTGTGTTCTTTACACAGCAAGGCAAAGATGCCATCTCACCAGCGCAGGGCGATCTTGATGGGCGTCGTGAGACAGGAAGTGAAGAGGTCAGCTGGGAGGTCGGGGTTCATGGGCAGCAGCTCGCTGGCTTCGCAGGCAGCGAGCTGGATGCAGTTCTTCATGGAGGGGGGCAGAGGCATCTGCGCCAGGGGGTGGTTGGGGTTTATGGCAGCCACCTGCGAAGAAAAAGACCAGACGAACAGGGACTGTCAACGCGAGAGTTTTTGAAAGTGTACAGAGAGGGCCTCCAAGGTATCATTTACTGTTAAATTACATTACATTTCCAGGCCATTCAGGGGTGGGAAATTTCCAGGAAAGCTTTGCAGCCCTCAGACACTGTTCTCAATGACAATTCGTTCTGTGTACATATCCTCCTTCACAGCGGAACTGGGTAATGCAATATTATTTTCCAGAAGTATCAAGCTACATAACATGTGATTTCGTTTTTCTGAAACCCCGCCAGCCGTATCAAAAGACAGAGCACAGTTCAACGCTTCACTGCTGACTGACAGAACTGCATAAATGCAAGAATATCTTGGCAATTAACCAAATACTTTGACTCATTATTACAGTTGAATGTATTCATTCATTCATTCATTCATGCATTTGACTTCCTCCAGGAAAAAATGAGTAAGAAGCATTTGAAAGACAAACCCAGGGTCTGCTGCTGGTTTGACCGCTGGCCAAGCAGCTGTATCCACGGAGCATGAACACAACACATGCAATAAAAGAACAGGTTTAATTTTGGAAAACGTCCATGGACAGGTCCCAGACACCAGTGGTATGCAGGTGCGTAGGTTCAGAGCAGGCCCGTTCCGCACCGCCCGCTCTTTCGAGGGGCTTCAAACGTTCCTTGCCCCCGAGAGCACCGCGGGGGTTTGTTTTCGCGGCGACTTTGATTTTCAAAGTGCTCTGCAGCCGCTGCCCAGGTGGGGCTCACCGCAGCCGGGGGAGAGAAAGGCGGTTGTTTACGCCGGCCGGAGAAGAGAGGCGCCGGGGGAGCAGGGCTGCGGGCGGGGGGAGGGTACGGGGGGCCCGGGACGCGCCGCTCCTCACGCCTCAGGTGAGGGCGATCGGTGAGAATTAACGGCCCAGAATTCACTGTCGCTTCTGCGGAGCGGCGCGGTTCAAAGTAGAAATGCTAAGCGCTAAAATGCTTTCTGTGTTTAAAACATTTATCACCGCGTCTCTCACGGGCCTGGCGGAGAGCTGAGCTGGTTCTGATCCAGGCATCTGCTCAAGGCCTCCTCTTCCTCGCTGCAAAACACCGACTCACACGCAGATGTAATCGTGCACGCATGGACTCACGCAGGGAGAAACAGAGGCACGCAGACACATTCAAACACAGAGAGACAGACATACACAGACTACTGTAGAGAGCAAGTATCTACACACACACACACACACACACACACACACACACACAGACACAGACACACCCACACACACACCCACACCCACCCACACACACACACCCACACACAAACACCCCCACACACATCTCTTCATATACACACACACAAAACCACTGAGACACTCTGAGGAAAAAGCAGAAACTGCTACAGAGAGCACGTAGCTCTTAAGCAATTCTCGAGCTAGAGTGGGGAATTTGAAAAATAGATCAGTATGTATCATCCACTGTACCCAGGATCTGATGCAAGTCATGGAAAATCCAAAATAATTGGTGCCAGAGTGGAGGTGGTGAGAGCTGGTGGAGATGATCTCTGGAGAGACAGCGCCAGTGCAGAGCCAGGCGTAGAGCTTCAGGGCCTCTCCTGACCCATGCACTCCTCTCTCCTCTGACACCAAGGGCTGCACGAGCAAATCACAGCCCGCACTCCAGGAAAAGACAGATGTTATCGAAAATGAGCACATTACAGCAAATGTCTATGTTTTACCGGCAAACACGTGAGCCGCATGATGACCAAAACACAGTTACTGCAATCTAGAAAGCGGCAGCCACACTCACCCCACCTTCAGGAGTCCTAACGTGTGTATGCCATGAGCGGTCGCTCTTTACGGCACAACTGTTCAAACTGCTGGGATCATGCTAGAAGAGGCTTGCAAAATGAAGGTTTATTTGGCGAACATACACTGGTTTTCTATCTACTGCAGGAATGGGCAATGCCCAAGACCAAGTTGTTGAGCTGTGGCAGTTGTCATTTCAACAACTGTAGTTAACAGTCCACTGAAAGAAAACCAGTATGTCCAGCAGTCCCATAGAATTGGTACTCTTATACCCAGAGAGATTGAGAGAGACACTGCTGTACAATGTGCAGGACAATCTATAGAGCCACTCAGTTCCTTTCTTCAGTATTTGACAGTCATATGCAAGTGTGATACATATAGTATAAAATACATGTATATATGGTTCATCACCCTGTCATATACATATATACCCTGTTAATAAACCACCACTTTTTTAAATCTAATTAAATCAATTTTGGCTTGCATGTTTTGCTTGCATCCCCCAAAAAATGCTAACAACATAAAACTCTTCTGTCTGAATGATAGCCTACTGTCAAAACAGTGCAAGCAGTGTTTTGATAGAGGGGTAACATAAAAATGAAGTGTTTCATTTCTCACACATAAAACATAGCCGAAAATCATGTGGCGCTATTGTTGTGTGCCACTATTGTTGTGATAAATATCACAAAACAGCTACAACAATTAACATATTAGCATATTAGCATATTGTAATCATAAAAATTATCATGACAATAACTGTAGCGGATTTTCACCTGGGATGCTATGGCTCGACTGAATTGTTATTCATTTTTTGATTGACACTAATTTGCCAAGAGACAGCTATACACATACACCCACACACCAATCAAATGCACACATAGGCAGACGACCACAATATTGAAGAGAGAAACTGATTTTTTTTTTTTTACACATACATCAGCTGTCAATCTATTATTCATGAGCTCAAGAGCTCAGGCAGACAGAGAGAGAAGAAGCTTGCTGCACTCAGTCTGTGAGAGAGAAATTTTCAATCCGCTCACTTATTTTTTTTTCCCCCCTTCTTTGAAAGTAAATGACCAGGAGCTGAAAGTAAGAGTGGGGCCTGGATTGTTCATTTTCCACACGCGCGCGAGAGCTGATGTTAATGGCCGCAGCAATGGGCCCAACCAAGTCCAGATCGATTCCTCCAGCTGTCACTCAGCGACAGCACTCCGCTGGCATTTCCACCACCTCCCAAGCCCACGTTCTCAGCAGTGCGGCGGAGGAGCGAATATGTCAGGCCTGGGTAAATTATGAAAATGATAAAAGCCGTGCAGGTTGGAGCGGCAGGCCTGACAGACACCGAAAGGGCTGCGGCGCACAGGAGGAGGCCTGTGGTGACGTGCTGGTAAACGGGCAGCTGCGGGTGCGAGGGGTTTTGGTTTCATCTCGACTCCCTTCTGTCGGCGGGTGTGTGATTTGGGCGATCCAGCTACAAGGCAGTCCCCCCTCAGACAGTGTGGCCAGGTGGTGTGATGAGGTGCGGCAGCACAGAGGGACTTGGTGAAGTCTGGGGTGATGCTCCATTGGATTAGAGAGAGAGAGAGAGAGCAGAGGAGGAGGTCAGGGCCCCTGCTAATAAAAAAAACTCTCCTCCCCCGCCCCCGTGTAGGCGGAGACGGAGGCGTCTTTTTATTTGGCCGTCGGGCTCGTGAAGAGCGTGTGTACAGGTCTGGCCCCAGCTCTCGGCGCACTGCAGGCCTGACCTTTCAGAGTGCAGCTCAGCGCTTCAGCTCATCCGCGGGGGCAGCGCAGACGCGATTCCCGCCGTCAGACACAAACACACAGTGACGGGACGGCCGGAACCAGGCGAGAGAGGCGATAAGATATTTAACAGGAGACGAGCCAGTCGTGATAGAGCAGTCAGGTGCGCGCCGAGGCATGTCAATCTGTTTCTCTTGGATGTGGATGGACATAGCTGGTTCAGCCATGTGTTCTGGGGAGGGCGGGGGGGTATGTGTCACATAAGGCCCCTTGCGAATTAAAGCTTCCCATTGCGTGCACTCTGCAGCAGCACTGGCTGCTACAGAGTGTGTGGGGGAAAATCCCTGCCTCTCCTGCATCTTCAACACGGCTCTGGTGCTCTCCCCCCGCAGGGGCGGAGGTGAGCGCTACCCTCTCCGACGAGGAACCCCCCGTTCCTTCCAGGCGCCGATGTTCCGTGGCACATGTCCCTGGCCCTCGGCGGAGCTGATCTCCTGCCTTATTAAAATAATCACATTTCCGCCCCTCGGTTCGGGCGCAGAGGCAATAAGGGGAAAGACAATGAAAAGCGCCGTGTGAGAAGTGACGTTCAGCGCCTGGAATCACATCAGCGACAGGCGCTTTTTACCAGGGCTTGCTGTTATTACCGTTTCCCGAACCGCGACGGGCGCGCGATTGCCGGCGCCACGACCCTGACGCTAGCCCTCCGGGCTCTCATATCCCGAGTAACCCCAGGAAACCCAAGTCAGCCTGACCAAAACAAACGTGTTGCACTGCGAGCCGTACGGGCCACCCCCGAGGGGCCTGATTCTGCACTAATCTCAGCTGGACACCGTCAGTCCCACTGTCCAATTACAGTGGGATGAGGAAGAGACGAGGGCTTCAACACTCCGCTGTGGTATTCCCACATCGCAGGCTATCGGAGGAGATGCTTGCATGTGGGAGCGGGGCAGCCAATTACATCCGAGCGCTTTCAAAGAAAAGCGTATTGTGCGCCTGGACCCTGAGCCCTTTCAAACGGTGACTGATGCCTATGTGGCCCACACACCAAAAGCCCTGGTTTTCTGTGGGCATCGCCATCTTCTCTCCTTCCAAGCCTTCTCTTCCAACTTTCCCTTTCTTCCCTGTTCTGACACTTGTCTTCTCTGCCTCTTTCTCTGCACCGCAGGGAAAAGAAGAGCTTCTCAAATGTGAGGAGAATGAAGG
This sequence comes from Megalops atlanticus, assembly GCA_019176425.1. Lineage (NCBI taxonomy): Eukaryota > Metazoa > Chordata > Actinopteri > Elopiformes > Megalopidae > Megalops > Megalops atlanticus. Next base: position 21,467,194 of record CM032875.1, on the reverse strand, counting down.
GAACAGATAGACGGATGCCGTCTCACAGCTGAAGGCTGAGAGCTGAGAGGTGTGCCCCTTTGTAGGAGCCGAAGCCGGGAGACTCCTGCTGGAGAAGAGAGATACTTTTTTTTACCCTGCTTTTCCACATAATCTACCACAGTTTAAAACTTTCACATGAATAATTTAAACGGGCTGCAGCTATATGGAAGGGGCGATTTAAAAATTCACAGGAGATGCCACAGAAATAAAAAGGATGGCGGGGGGGGGGGAATCCAAACCAAACCAAAACCTATTATTTATTCATTCGACTCCAGCTGCCCACATATTATATGGAAACAGTAAAGCTGCAGCTTTTTCTATGGTTTCGCACATACCAGGCAGGCACACCTACAGGCCCTCATACAGTGCAGTTCAATGCACCTACGCCCGTGATTCGATACATTTCCACAGGCGTGCAGATTGCTCAAATTCCACCTGAGTGGAAAAAAAACACCTAAACAACAACATGAGATGAGAAATCCCCACTGCAATCTTTATCTGTTCTTTTCCACTTCTCCTGAGGGAGAGGAGGGAGGGGGAATGGGGGGGGGTCAGGCCCTCATCTCTCAGCATCGATGTGACCGAGCGCGGATTCAATCCTGGACCCTGACCCTGCAGAATCAACACATACTTAAGAGCCATCTGCAATTGATTGCTGGCAGGCTGGCAACACATAGAGAATGAGGTAAATGAATAAAAATGTATGGTGAGCCTGAGGTTTTTTTTTTTAGGTCTGTGAGTACGTGCGAATGCCAGGTTGACCGGATAGCAGGTTTTTTTTCTCTCTGCGTCTCCCTCTGAGCCCGGCAGGTCTGGCCGGGGTGAACAGCGGGGCGGCAAACAACCCCTAAACCTGCCGGTAACGCCTGGCCGATTGGCCCTAAATTCCTGCTAGCCCCGTGCATCGTCCAAGCTGCTCGAGGGAGAGGGCCGTGAAACGGCGGAACAACGGAACAGGAAAGGCTGTCTCTCCCCGCAGCACTCGATACTTTTGACAGCGAGGCCCTGCGATAGATGCTGATTAGGATCCCTGGGTGAGGGGAGCACCTGAGCGGAATGTTTATGAGAGGGGGAGGGAAAAGAAAAAAAAAACGCAGGGGAGACCCACAAAGCCATCAATCCTCCCTCGCCCTCCCCCCCGCCAACGCCAGCGCCGACATCAAAGCAAGCGCGGACGGCTCCGATTTCAGAGCCAGGACGTCAGGGGGGAAAAAAACTAAAACAAACAGCAGGTGCGGGATTAACACAGATTTGAAAGTCTCGGGGCAGCCGGCCGCGTGCTGGCCGTGCGGAGTCCCCCACATCACCCACCTCCAGCTCCTGCTCCCTCTGCAGGGCGAACTGCTTGAAGGACTTGACGATGATGCCGGCGTTGGAGCAGTCGTACACGAAGATGGAGGGGCTGCCCATCCAGGTCTGCAGGTCGTAGATGGACAGGGGGATGTACTGGGTGTAGTTCTGGAGAGACGAGAGAGAGAACGCTGATGTCGGAGTTGAAGAACACAGCAGAGCACAGTGGGAGTGTGAGAACAGTGGATTTCTCATGTACAGAATCACAGGGTCCATGTCTTTTATTTATTCATAACACAATATTTCGCCTGGATAATTGCTGGATATGCACTATAACGGTTAGCACCAGTCTTATACATATGATCCTACCAAGCAGCGTGTTACAGTAAGACTGCTACATTTAAGATACAAAAGAAGAAATACTCACAGAGAAGAAAGATGATGTTTTAAACAACAGCAAGACGATAATTGAACAAGTAAAATGTATGTGGTTAAATATAAATATAACAGCAATGAAATGTATGCTTAATAATTGAAAGATCGTGTCAGTTCGAGCTTTTGGAGGCTTAATCATACTCCTAAACGTAGCAAGGCATGTTGTAACACAAGCACGTGGCAATAAACTGTTCTATGGTACTGCTCTGTCATATTATAGGTAATCGATTGCAAATGGATAGCCTGATACTTGGTACTTGAGATATGCAGTCAGCATGGATCTGATCATTTCAATTACTCTACATGGATATAATTCACAACCAGATTCATTCTATCCCCCTACAGGCCATATTTATATTTCATTTATATTTACTGTACAATAATCCCGAAATGGAAATTTGAAATGAAGAAGAGGTAAGGAAATCCATCTTGGGGATGCTGAATTCATTGATTCAGGTTTCGCTCGACGGGAGGGGAATCAGAGCCTGTGGCACATGCGTCACACTTTGCTGACATCTCTGCACCGCACAGGTGCCCGAAGCAGTTGCAGGGTGCAGAGAGAGTGACGGGATGAGAAAACCCTGGTTACCATACAAAGCCAGTTTCTTCCATTGCTCTGGGCTCCTGGTCACTGTCGGCAGATGCCGTGACTGGGCTTGAACCCAGGCCATAAGGCTTAGCCAGCACTTGGAACAAGTGCCTTCAAATAACGTACACTTTTATAGTTTTATGGATGATGTGAAATATTTTATAAACAGTCATAATACAAGTATAGAGTATAAATATATATAGGAGTATTACAACCCTAATACAACCCTAACCTTAACCCTTACAAAGTAAAAGTATAGAGAAGTAATATAAGTGAAGCTACTCTGTCAACCTCAAATAGCCAAAGAAACACAATAAGCACCTCTCTCGGCTCAATTTCATCCACCTGCACTAGCCCCGTCTTGTCCATTCTCCAGCACAAAACACAGAGGTGATAAGCAAAATCCAATTGCTCCAGTCCTGTGACGTGCACAAGGCCTCTGGAGCCATTAACCATGAGGAGACGGTGCTCCCACTCATAAACAGTCCACCTCAAGAGATGCGTACAGAGTGTTTGAATGATGCAGCGGTACAAGTTCTGCAGCACAGCTCAGGACTTCAGAGAGGGGGGCCCGAGGGGGGCGTTGGCTTTGAGCGCAGGCTGAGAGCCCTACGGCCCGGGTTCAAAGAGGCCAGGGATTCCTCTCATCCTCCCAACTCTCTCAGGCACCCTGCTATTCGTCATTGCATAAGGGGGGGTAAAAGATTATAAAGAAAGGAAGCCTATCTCCCAGTTATGATATAAGGGCAGAGGCAGCAAGGTAGGGCAGGTGTAGCATGGGCACAGGGCTTGGTATTTGTAGGGCTGTTTTCACGGAACAGGGAGAGAAGGACAGGGTCCCGTGGGCTTTGGAGTGTGGAGTGTGAATTCACCAGACACACATGATAGATTCCTGCCTCAAGTCTTTGGGCTCACCTCCCTGCGATGGGAAAGGAGCTTGTTCCCCCAGGGAGGGTTTTGGTGTGAGCCAAACTAGATTATTCACTCATTCATTAGGATCCTCTTTTTATGTCCTGAGTGGATTACACGTTACAAAGAAGCGCTGCCGACAGCCCTTGGCACAGACAGGGAGTCTGGATAAAGCGGTCTGAGTGCCAGGGAGGGGGTATCCGTGCGGATTGGGAGGGATGAGGACATGGGACCAGGCTGATTTGGGCGACTGTCTGTGTGATGGATTAAGCGTGCAGGTGGGACAGGGGAAACGTGCAACATGGGCACATGCCTGTGTGGAGGCAGACAGCGAGAAGGGGAATGAGAGGGAGAGGGAAAAAAAAGAGAAAGAGGGAAGGAGGGAAAGAGAGAGGGAGAGAGAGAGCGGGGGTGGGGGGAGAGTGAAACATAGAGAGAGAGAGAAAGAGAGAGAGAGAGAGAGAGATCTGTGTCAGCCTGCACTTCACAGTAGACTGTATTTCTGCAGGTCCCCAGGAGCTACTTTGCAGCGCCTGGTGCAAACTTGGCCTGCTACCGTACAGTGTGTGCTCTGACAAACAAGTGAAATTCTCTGTAGAACGCCGTAACAGTAAACAAGCGTGGCACAGCCAGGCCGTGGCTCTACAGACAGCCGGGCAGCACCGCTCACTGCAGTCGAGAAATGCTTACAAGCCGCATTTCCTGTATATGGAGAAAAATCTCTGAATCCATTCGACACAACATTTTAATCAGCTGCTGTTTTCTGCGGCCTGGGCAGAGATATCGAGCCCAGGATTTCAGCATCTGATTCTCTCATCAAAGTGCAGACGCCCGGCCATTAGTCTTTCATTGCATCCAGAGGAGCCTGAATTCTGCTCCTAAAGCAGTGTGTGCTTGGATTGTGCAATAAGCTGTGTCCAGCCCAGAACACAATCTGAGACGTGCTGCTTCTCACACACACACACACACACACACACACACACACACACACACACACACACACACACACACACACACATTTACATACACAAATACACATTCACAGACAGACACACACACATGCACGCACGCACGCACACAGGCACACACACACAGATTTACACACACAAATACACACTCACAGACACACACACACACAGATTTACACACACAAATACACACTCACAGACACACACATGCACGCACGCACACACACACAGATTTACACACACAAATACACACTCACAGACACAAACACACACATGCACCCACAATGGCTGTGTTGCCTGTACGCGTCTTTCTTACCTTGTTGAAGACCCAGATCTCCCCGTTGACGGTGGGTCTGGGCACGCCGTGGCCGTTGTAATGGAACAGCACCCGCTCCTCCTTAGCGTTGCGCCGCAGCGAGGTGCACAGCTTCTTCACCTCGTCCACCGTGGGGTCCAGACTCTGCTTGTAGCGCGCCTGAGAGACAGAGAGAGGAAGAGAGGATGAGGGTCGAGAAGGTGCACCGCGCTTCTTGGACCCGCCGCGGGAGACCTTCACAAAAGCACACAGGAGACGTGGCGCGAGGGGCCGTGTTCACGGAGGTCATGTCTGGTGACACGCGAGCCCCAGTTAAAAAAAAGCAGAGAATGGGAGCAGCTGTCTCCGCTCGGCTCACAACTGTGGGGTCACATTCGCTCACGGGACAGGGGCTGGCCTGCGTTCAGCCGGCCTCGCTAATCCAGAGGAAATCCCGCACATCTGCGGCGGGACAGGTATGCAGTGTCCTGGACAAGACCGGCCTGATTAGACAAAGCTTTTAGTAGCCAGGGCCGAGGCGAGCGCCGTCGCCCATCCTGATGCGCTCTGAAAGCGCCACGGCGGGGCCTCCTCTTCTCCCAGCCTCTCCGACGTTTCCAAACTTAAGCGCAGAGACAGACACAGGGGGCGCGCAGGAAGTAGGTTACAGTTATTAATCCAGCTCAGTCTGTGAACTCGTTTTGAGAGGGGCATTTCTCTTCGTGTTTTTTTTTTTTTGTTATAATGATACCGTAATGAGCAACGTTACCTCTGGATTTAATTAGAGATGCAGACACCACCCTGGCTCCGCTTGCATTATCTCCACTGCTGAACAACACCGCCCTACTTTTTAAACAACCATTAACTCACTTGGGCTCTTGAGTGAAGGGGGTTGTAATGAGAAACGAATATACCGCGGGCTTGGCTGACCGAACTGAAGGCAGTGTCAGAACCAAATGGAAAGGCACTTAAAGGGAAATTGTGTTTTACTAAACCAATTTCATTCATAAACACATTCTACTGAGTGCTTTTATGCGATGAAGAGCATAAAAAAAAAAACAAGGCGAGGTCAAATCCCTCCCGTCTCTGTTCTGTTCCGGTATGAAAATCAATTCCCAATTCCCGGCTCATTGATTCCAGCTCGTCTGCGCTCTGGCGGGAATAAGCAGCCATATCCTTTGTGCCAGTTTTGTCACTAAACAGCGGCGGCAACTTGGCAGCAAGCGCTAGAATTACAACTGGGAAAGACGGTACTAAAGCAGAAAAGAATCAAAAAAGGACAGATGTGGGGGCTCCTGTGTGGCTCAGTTGGTAAAGGTGTTCTGTGTGCAGGATGAGCCCTACTGCCCAGGACAATGTGAGCTAAAGTCTAGGCTGTGGCGTTAAAAATTGACAATGACTGGAGTCCTCAGCTGCCAGATATAGTTGGCTCTGTACTGCCGGGATTGGGTGGGTTACATCCACCAAGTTCGGATCACTGCACCACAAATTAGCAGCCTGTAGTGACTTGCCAGGCACCTATATGTGGCATCAGTGAGGGCTGTGCCATTCGCCTCTTGCTCTCCTGGGGAGCACCATAGGACGTTTAATGCACAAAATGGCGGCTGGGCGCGTGCGGGTGAATCGGAAGAGTGCTTCAACACCCCTGCATATCAGGGTGAAAAGGGAAGATGTGGTGATAAGACGCAAGGTGCTGAGGCACAGTGAACCCAGCTCGCTGCCTCCGCACCCCCGCTCCTGCCTGGACAGGACGGCTCGGCCCTCTCGCCTTCCCTCTCCCGCCTCAGCAGTATTTTTTTTGGCTCTCCGGGAGATGACACCCTCCGCAGGAAGCGAGGGTTTTTGTGCTTTGTCAGAGCCCGGGGCGAGCGATGACGGGTGAAAAAGCTCTGCAGCGAAGCTGGATCCGGTCCACGCGACCCGCCACCTCTGACGGCACCGGGCAGAACGGGAGCAAGCAAGTGTTGGAATTCTCTCATTAGCGGGCGGGGGAGGGGGGTTTGGGGGGAGCACAGATTTCTCACGCTATTTTAGTCTTTCCTCCCCAGCTGGGCCCTGAGCCTCCTGGCAGGGAAGCGTGCGCATTGTAAGACGTTACATAATCGGACAACAGTACGTGCGAAGGGAGCGGGTTCAGCACGACGCGAGTCGGCGCGGACGCCCGGCGTTCTGCCGCGGATCGAAAATGCCCTTTCCGAACGAACCGTCGCCTACGGGAGAGGCAGTGTCCACCTACATCTCACCTGGAGAGCTGCGTCTCCAGTCCTCCCACCCGGACACAGACAGACTACAAAGATTCCTCAAGCAGTGTAGAAACAGCTCCTTCTTTTTGTGAAAATGTACTAGTCAAAATTGTGATAGTAGAAATGGAGTAAATATGCCCATCTGTGGATATCACTTCTCTTGGCAGTTAAAGATGCCGCATCTTCACAATTTTTCTTCGCGATATTATACATATACATACTGCATTTCTATGAGAAGACACTTAATGAAACAAAAACATGCTTAGCAACCACTGACTCTGTGCCAACGTGATCCACCTGACCAACAGCGGGCAGAATTCTGAAGGTCCAGGGCCCGGTGCCATTACCTGATATCCAGTGAACACTGTTAAATGCTAATTAATCTTCAGTATAATTTTGTCTCTGAAATGAAAGGATATACAAAAATGTTACTAAATCAATACAAGTAAACTCTGTATTTAGAGGGGAGGATGTGGTGACCAGGGTTAATGCTATGAGGACTGAACTGCCAGTGTGAATGCACAGCCAGTCCAGCAGGGGGAGCCCCTGCATCCCACTACAGCTCTTTGAAGGTGCTCACGCTGCAGGAATCACTGCATATGCTGCTAGGGCAAGGAGTTGGCTGCAAACCCCCCCCCCCTCTCCCCATTCACCCCCTCTCTCCCCCCTTTCCCTCTCTGTCTTTTTTTCTCCTCTCTCTCCCCTCTCAGGATGTTCCATCAGGGTCTAAGATCAGATAATTGTTGAGCCACAGAGAAGCTATGACTCCCTCATTATGGTGATCCAGCACACAGAACATAGCTTCTCTTTGACCAGACCAGCATATTTGTTGTATTGTTGAAATCATTCATCATTATGTCAGACCCTCCAGCATTTTGTAGTTTTTCAGACAGTAATTTAACATTCTTGATGTAATTTAGTGAGCACCCTCACTGCAGGGAATCAATTGATTTGCTACTCTTGCCTTACACTGTCTTGGACATACAGCTAAATATAATTGAAAAGAAATTCAATCTGTTCGCCTCTATTGTACGTGATCCTCTCGAAGCTAGACCTCGGCACAATTTCATCTTCCATTCCCCAACAGTGAGCGACTGTGAATTCCACTGGCCCCGCTCTCTCCGGTGACTGTCTGTGCACTGAGTCTCCCTGACATTTCCAGTAAGGTCCTTGAAATTGAATTCTTTCTTTTCCATTACAGCATCTACTGGCAGATTCTAATCAAAGGTGTATTACAACGCAGCTATAAAACCCTTTTCATTGAGCTGCCCGGATCCCCCCCCCATTTCACTCCACTCCGGTGGCCAGCGCGTGAGAAGCAGATAATGCCCATCCCCTCTGCACTGCAGTGCCCTAATCTGGCTGCATCGTCTGTGCAGCGTTCTCGCCGGGTTCCTGTCAAACTACGGCATCTGATCTCTGCGGCACGAGCCTGGCGGTGTGACGGCGTCCCCTGACCCCGTTCCGTCCCGCGCCGCGCTCTGAGGCGGGGGAGGAGAGGGACAAAGGCGCCCACCTGAAGCACGTCTCCCATTGGACCCGACTCCCATCGATCAGAGTTCCACACTCTTTCCATCTCCATCCCCCGGTGACAGGTTTCAATCATCTCCACCGTTTCCTCAGTCAGATCACACAGGTGGTGTCGAAAATCTAATCTGATTGAGGAAGCCTCGCAATGAATGGGCCTAAATTCTTTCTCCTGCGGGGGGGGGATGGGGTGCAGCTCTGGGCCCCAGGGGGGCTTCAATCGCCCTGCTGCGCTCCTCCTCGGCTCAGAGGGAAAAGCTCACCTGGCATCTGAGAGGAATTCAAGCGGAGGGAAAGCGGGCTGCTGGTTTGTGTTTGTCTGAATAATGCAGGAGGGAGAATGGATACGTACACGGCATGGCCCAAACCACATGCCCCTTATGAAGCCGGAGCAGAGAAGGGCGCTGGACAGAGTGGCACCCTCTGTTCCTTCAGCCCAAACCCCACACAGCTCCAAAAGGCAGCCAGTGAGGTACACCATACAGAGCGGCAACCCCTAGGTCCTTATGCCCAAACCCCACACTGCTTCCAAAAAGCACGGCACGCTCCCTCCTGCGGTCCTGCATGCTCTGACCTCTCTGCCGTCCCTATCGCTCCACGTTACGTAATTCCACTCCGTGAGCCCCGCACGGCAGGGCGCTGCTGCTGACCGCGGGGGGGGGTCAGGGCGGCGCTAATCCCGGGGCCTCGCTTTGCTCCTCCCCCTCTCCGTTTGCTCCGCGAGGGACGCGCAGGAAGGGCTCGTGGAATCGGATCAATCCGCTGAAAAACTCTCCCTCGAATTCCCGCGGAGCGGAAGAGTGTCCCCCTCCATCCACCTGCCCCCCCCGCCCCGACGATGTGCGCACGCCCGCTGTTACCTCATACTCCCGTGGGGACACAGCTAGCACGTCCAGCCCTAACTCCCCCCCCCCAACGAGGGGCTTAGAGGACAAAGGCTGCACAAGCGCGGGCATTTTCACAGCAAACCTCTGACCGCGGGATAATCTGGAGCCGGGAGGCAGCAGAAAGCACACGGATTTACCACTGGTGACAAAGTGCATATCAATAAGTGTTACGTTCAGGCATTAACAGAATAACCCAAGAAATCCTCACTGCCAACGTAAGGACTCAAAACCCCTGTGTAAAACCCAGATTAAAAGGCAAATTTCATTTAAAACCTTGCATAACCAGAAATAGCACGCATACCAGGACATGACTTGATATAAAAGGATACGGTATCATGCATTTTGATGACGACGGTGTATTCAACCAAAGGCAACTTGAAATCCGGATTTATCAAAAGGAATGGAAAAAAAAGAATGAAAATCCATTACGTTCAGAGCCGAGTGATATTTGAATTTAGAATAACATGGTTGTACAATTCATCAGGACAGACAGGGACATGAGACCGTCTGCGTCAGGAAAGCGTCTGCCGTGCCCTCTCAATCAATCATTCCTGAGGAATACGCAGAATGAGCCTCCGTGCAGAGAGAGCCTGAACACCACACTCAAAGAGCTCCCCAATTAGTAGCAGTGATACACTGCAAGCGTGATAACTGAAAATGAAAATAACTTATGTGAAACATGTCTAAAGTAAGGGTGATATATTTGAGATTTCTTCCACTGTGTGGTTGGTGGAAAATTACTTTGACAATGGTTATTCTTGACTTTCCTAAATAAATAAATAAATAACACTGCTTTTTAGTGGATTATACCCACACACATAGTTTACGTGTGTGTGTGTGTGTGTGTGTGTGTGTGTGTGTGTGTGTGTGTGTATCTGGAGGGGCATGTGATTTATATTGTATTGCAACTAACACAATCAATCTAAGGCCATAAATCTAAATGGCGGAAGGACACTCGAGGAACAAATTTCCTACAGAGTGTATCAGCTTCTGGTATTCAGCCCCTTGGATCAATGCAACTGCAGGGAAATGATAAAGCCTAAATGCCGAAAATGTTCATCGACTGGCCAGACAGGCAAACGCGTGGGATCGTTTTAGCCTCCTCACTCACAAGCTGCGTCTGCAGAACCCCCGCGCGGGTAACGACTGCCAACGGAGACGCGCCCGCTCCTCAGAGGGAGCGGGGGTGCACGGGAAGCGGCTCTGCTCCGTCCCCGCTCCCGTCCCCGTATCTGTATCCCTGCCACGCCGCAGGGGGGGGAACGTGGCAGGAATTCCCCCGGGGGCAGGAGCTGTGTGCGTCGTGCCGGGCACACCGCCATCGCGGTGACGTCCAGCCGTGACCCCGAGTTTGCGTTCCAAAGGGCTGGAGCGCGGCCCGGAGCCGGCTCCACACGGCCGGACACACGGACGCCGGCTCACGCGCTCGCACCCCGCCACGTGCTCCGGCGGTCGCTGAGGCGGAGTCACGCCAGAGAGCGGGGCTTTCTGAGGGCCGTGGGGCGGAGGACGCAGCCCTGAGAGCAGTGACCTCGCGGGCCTCTTGACATTGGGGCAGGCGGACTCAATTCTCCCTTGCAGCCCCACGCTCTTAAGGGGAAGCCTGAAGCAGCTGAGTGCTCTCTTGTGAATGGGTCCCACGTGCAGCCTAATTGGGCCGGCAATGACACACCTGGATCCAGCACATGGACAGGCTGTGACACGCCGCTGCAGGCTCTGCTGATGTCATAGTACTGCCGCTGCTTAGCGACAGACGTCATGGCGCTGGAGAGGGGAGGGCTGCATCACTCACAATGCGGGTTTTTACCAAAGTGACCTGATGCATACACAGCTCCGGCCCCTCTGAGGCCTCAGTTACAGCACAGATCTCACCATCTAGTCCTACCAGTTTATAAATCCAGTTTATTCGACATCCCATAGCCTTATCTCACTGAATCCAGTTTACATGACATCCCATAACCTTACCACAGTGAAATCAGTTTGTCTGAGATCCTATAACCTTACCACACTGAATCCAGTTCACAAGAGGTCCCGTAACAGTCCCGCAGCGAAATCGGTTTGCCTGAGATCCCATAACCTTCCCACAGTGAAATCGGTTTGCCTGAGATCCCATAACCTTCCCACAGTGAAATCGGTTTGCTTGAGATCTCCATAACCTTAGCACACTGAACCCACTGAGCTCGTCCCCTTCCTGCTTCCTGTCAGCACTGAACAGCCGATGATCCTCTTTCTACCGGCACGGTCTTCCAAAACACCGCCCTCAGGTGCTGCCACTACTGTGGCTCACCCTGGGGCGCGCTGCCACCCGTGGCTTTTGGCTGGCGCAGCTGTGCCCATTTATACCCACTGTGGGTCCAGCCTGCCAGTGCAGTCCCAGAGCAGCCTTCTCCCACAGAGCCCAGCCAAGGGGATGAATAAAGGGACACACAGCATCATTCACAGTGACATGAAGGGCTCGTTAAGACTTCAATTACAGCTAGGGAAGAAAGTCTCTTTTCACCTCGCAATAGACTCTCATACACCACCTCACCCTATAATGATTCAAACTGTGGCACAGCTGAAGCCAAAGGAAGCGCAGCGTGTGAAGATGCCTGGACTCCTTCCCTCTGTTCTGTGACATCACCTGTGCAGGAGCCCCGGTGTGGCCAAGAACGGGGAACGGAGACAGAGGGACGGGATGGGCACCTCTCGCACGGACACCTCAGCCCCGCTTCCTGTTCCTCGGAGCGTGGGCGAGCGTCTGAGAGCGCCGCCCCCTCGCTTCCTCCCCGCTCCCCCGAGCGCAGGGCCCCGGGCCTCGGCAGAAGCCGGCGGGGTGAGGCAGCAGGTGCTGCAATGAGACAGCGCTGGGAGTCAGCGGCAGCAGGAGAACGTGTTTGTACCTCTGACTAAGTGACAGCATTATGTAAACAGCGGCGTGATGGTGGACTGTGCATGTGTGTTCGGGAGTGTGATGAGAACAGGGAGAAGAACGGCGCATGCGCGCTCACTCGAGCACGTGCGCACACACACACACACACACACACACACACACACGCACACACACACACAGCTCTTCAAGACTCACTGCGGTACTTAAGCGAGCACTCGTATGCCCGGTACGCTTGGATGAACGTAAGGCCAGCTCCGGCCCAGAGTGACCTCACACTTCCTGAGGAGTTTGCACAAGAAAGGAGGGGGCGGTGCCATGTGGCGCCTTCCATATGCGGGGCTCAAAACCTTGCAAACGCTTTCCAAAGGACCATCGCGCCAGGCTGAAACAAGAGCAAGAGCCCTGCTGCGCAACTTAAGAAACAAGTGCAGCACTTCACCGGCTCCCATTCCTGCAGCCTGTCTGTAGCGGCCTTCCTATGCTTCTGTTACACATTAAAATTACATTTAAAAAAAACTGCTCATATCAAGTTTGACGGTCTTATAGTCACGTGCGTTAAACAGTCCCAGTCATGTGACACCATCCCTTACGGCAGGACTGACAGCCGCAGCACGAGGGGCAGAGTGGCACACGGGGAACAGAGTTTGACAGCTTTTCTGGAGGCTGGCTACACTCAACCCGGCCGGTCCCAGTTCTCCTTGCACTCTGTCTGTTTAGGAGTTGCCAGGATTGATCATTAAACCCGACGCCCTGAAAGACACGAGCAGAAACATCAAATCAAACAGCTCCCGGTGGCCCGGGGGACCTGTAAAGCCGACGCACTTTTAATGGAGTCAGGATTGTTTTTTAAGGAGCTGGCACGTTTCCTGACACAAACATCACTCAGGCTGCACTGACATGGCACAATTAATCAGCCGCTCCCCGGGCCCGTGCCGCAGTAGCTCATTTCTGCCTGTTATTTATAGAGGGATACGGGGGGCAGATCGCTCTGAGGTCAGGGTGCAAACACCCCCAACCCCCGCCTTCCGTGTCCGCTGGCCACCCCCCACAGGCTGATACCTGGGCCCCCTGGCTCCCCTCCTGACCACAGCGCCCGGGATGAAATGGAGCCGGCGTTTCCTGTGCAAGCGATCCATCTCTCTGCTCTCTGGTTTCTGCAGCTGTGGGTGTCAGCTAGACTTTTGCACAGAGGTCAGGCAGCCAGAGACTGCCTTAGTGGGTCGGGAAAGGTCAAGTTTAGCCATGCCCACAACCCAAGTTTCCACCTCATACAAAAGCAGGTTCATTCAAAATATACCCAGGGCAGCTCACACTGGAAATCAGACATCAACCAGTGGTTAAATTCCATTTTTTTTCCACCTTAAACCTACTGAAAATTTTCCGACAAGCTTTTTAAAATATTTTTCAGTGATTAAAGGCTTTTGTCCAAGCAACGGAAATAATGGAACACAGTTTCATGAACAAGTATATTTTTCTTTGTAATGCAAATTGAAGGCAATGAAAAAAGATGTCCTTTTCAGTGAGGACAGCCTTGCAAATGACAAGCATGCTCTCAAACATAACTGTTCAAATCTAATTAAAGCAAAGTAAAGTCGAGCCTTGACTGCACTTGTATGATGTGACTCAACTCATCCACCAACAACCCACTGGGGGCTAAAGACATTCTAGATCACTCTAACTCTAGATTCCCCAACAACCCTGACCAACATGACCAACCAATATCTCATTCATATTAGTATGGATTTCATTCATTTTCTCTCCATGTCTTGTGTGCTGCGGCTCTCACTAGGAAACCCTCCTGTCTTCAAGCAGAGTATGTATTTAATGTTGCCACTGCCCTCTGCTCTGATTTCCTTACTGCAATCACTTGTCATCCCTTCCATTTGCACTTTGGTATTTGACTGACTTGTTTTTGTTCTCATGTTTCGCAGCGCACAATCAGTCTGTAATTATTCTGTAATCATTCAGCATTCATTCTCTGTGATGCGCTCTGCAAATTACCCTGTGGTAATTTCACTGCAGAAAATTTAAATAAAATGAAATTGATCAATATTATTATTACTGTCATCATGATCATCATCTACTTGTTTACCAGACTCCACTCAAGTGGGAATCTAAACAGCTTACATTTTAATGCATTGTCTTTTAGCACAACCAGAGATTTATGGAAGCAATTCTGGGCCAGTACCTCCCCCAATAGTACAGGAAATTCTGGTTCAGTGACCTGCATTTTTGTTTGAGTTCGAAACGGCAACCTAATGATTACAAAACAAATTCTGTAACCACCATGCTACATGGCACTGGCAGTAAGAAGACTAAGATACATATTGTAACATAATGTGGTACATATCATATACATCACTCACAACACTGAGTGAAAGTGACAAGTTTTCCGTTAATTCCACATATCTTGACTAGTGTGCTGACAGGAATGGGTGGTGCTGGTCATGTGATCCTGTCCCAGAGGCACACTGAGGTGCTGATGCGGAGAGATGGCCAAGGGCTGGACACAGATGTAGGAGTGGAGAGACACAGACAGAGTGCCACAGGCACACCAGAAAGAACAGGGGACATCCACACAACAGATCCTCCTGCACGAGCACTCCACCACATGGACCTCTGAATCTGACTGTTCACATAATGGAAATTTGTTTTTTAAGTCTTTTCCCCTTTATGAGACCCTTCCTGGAATCACTGAGGGTACGCTAGGCTCCTGTCACCATGAAAACCTCTGCAGTCGTACAGGATCGCTGAAGCAAGACAAATGCAGTCTTCCGATGCGCTCGCACACAGCCAAGGCTATTTAACACAGGTCACATTGTGCACCACGGTGAGAAGTGGGTGCTAATTGGAGGATAGGTGCTACTCCACTGACACGTAGCAACTCACGGGCCCGATGAACCGCAGGTTGTCTGAGAGCGGTGAGATGAGGAGACCCTGGCTGCCCTACCTACCCTTATCCCTGGTGGAACAAAGCCAATTAGTCCCACTGCTGCGGGCCACCTATCACTGTCAGCTGCGGACATGGCCGGGATCAAACCCAGGCCGAAGGGCTCAGCCTGTACTTAAGACAAGCACCTTGCCAACTGAGCCCCTTGGGAGCTCACTCATTATGTAAACTCTTTAATGCTGAAGATTTCTGATCTACAGTGCAAAATTATGTTTGCATCACCTGCCGCCACTAAATAATACTGTAGCTTGATCAAGGGGGACTTTCATCTGTGAAGTCTGTCGCAAGAGAGCCAGGGAATTAATAGAGTTGGGGTTTTTTTTGGGTCCATATGGTAATTTGTTCCAATGAACTGCACACATACCTTTAATATAACTGTCATCGAAAATTAAAGTGTAGTTGAGAGATATCTACTGATACCATGAATTACAGCGGCACTGAATCTAAAACAACATTACCGGGGTTGACGAGAGGACAGCTTGGGTATATCAGCAGAGACCTGAAGAATGTGACTTGGTGTGACTCACTCACACACTCCTGGGTGGTGCGGAGGGGGTGAGGGAGAGACTTCGCAGATGTACAGAGACAGAGAGCGAGTGTGTGTGTGTGTGTGTGTGTGTGTGTGTGTGTGTGTGTGTGTGTGAGAGAGAGAGTGACAGAGAGAGGGAGAGAGTGTGTGAGAGAGAGAGAGAGAGAGAGAGAGCGGGAAAAGAGAGACGTGTGTCTAATTAAAAGCAAAAGAGTGCTTGTGTGCTTCCATGTCTGTGGGGGGGATGGTCACAGTAAATCAACGGATTTATAGTTGCTGGCTCTGCTTTTACAGACTGAAAGAGGCTGATGTACTAGAGCCAGAATGAGCTGAGCTCTGTAAACTCCGCCCCCTCCCCCCCAACCGCTATCTGTGTAGCACAGGTCATCAGACTCCCATTAATGGGAGGGCCTTTCCAGTAACACTGCCATTGCCCTAGCATCTGCTGGTCACCGTGTGCAGCAATGTGAAAGCGGGAGATATCTAACATACGCAGACAGAATTTACTGCTGCTGCCCTAATGGCATTAGGGGCCCATTACTGGGGATACCCGATAGAGACGGAGGGACTGCCATTTACGTGAGGGTCTTGAAGAAGAAAACTTTGTACTATAATGGTCCTTAAAACCAAACTGCTGACCGCCAACTCACAGGCAGAAAGGAAGTGGAAAGAGCTGGTCCTCATCAATCAGGCAAGGGAGCTGCTCTCTACCTGAGCAGAGATTCCTTTCTTAATAGCCCTACTTCCCTGTTTGATAAAAAGTTATAAGATCATACAACGAGGTACATAGAGCCAAGCGACTCCAGCTGTATGCGTCAAACCATATCGGTGTAGCCTTCACCCACATGCTGACCTCTACTGTAGCTCATAAGAGTTGGAAATTATGACAGAATTACTCCACGCTCAGAGAGCTCCATTACTCCTCTGCCCACTGCCTCCAATGCTACACCACTCTGTTACTCCTCTGATGACCCACTACCAGAGGCCCCTCCCTCTTAGCTACATTTTCTTAGCATACCCCCCTTATCCAGAGTGAATTACAGACCTTAGAATTTCAGTGCTTTAGATTCACACAGCTGGCCGTTCAGTGTCTTGCTTAAGGGCACAGCACCAGAGTGCAGGATACTGAGTGCTGCTCGGTGCCAACCGGCTGCCCACCCTCTGAGCCCCGCCGGCTCCGACTGCATCCGTCACTGCATGGCACACTACAATCGGCTGGGCTGTCACACCGGTGGATTCGCAGCTCTGTAGACCCACCAAACGACTCTCCCCGCCCAATCCCGCCCCCCCACCATCGTAGACCAACAGAGGAAATGACAGCTTGAGTGTCACAGCACAGCCATTAATCATCCCAACAGCGGGTGCGGGTGAGAGGAGTGGATTGTCTTGCCTGGAGGAGGGGAGATTACAATACGGCCGTGATGGGGCCGCTCGGCATCTTCCCGCTCCAACTCCTTGGGAACCGACACGACAAGGCGAGCCGAGAGAGACGGCAAACTAGCCCGGGGGAAGAATCCTTGTACCCCTGCGAAAACGCAGCTGCGCCAACCAGAACGACGCCGTCCCGCAGCTTCAAGGTTGAGGCTGCCAGTCGCAAGCCAAGTCCAAATCCCCCCTTCCAGGAGGATCAATTGCCAGATGCCCGGTCCCACATCTCATTCTCCTGTGAAATCAATGTGAATTCCGACTGCACCCACAGGAATTAGAACGGCAATTGATTAAACAGCCATTGGCTTTGGCACTGCTGACTGAGTTTGATATTGAAATGGTGGGGGTGCGAGTCAGGCTTTCGGTTTCTACACATGCAGCAAGGCAGGCAGGCAAACAGCGCAGCAGGAAATATGCAACGCTACACCTGGGAAGCCGGGGAGGCAGCGAGCAGATGGAATGACGGGAGCTCTGGCAGGCTGGGTGAGGCCAAGGAGCAGGTCTGACTGTCCTCCAACAGGCAAATCAAATTCAGCTGCCAAAGCTAGGCTGCCTTCGCTGTCAGGGGCCTGCACACCGCAAACCTCTCACACGCCCAGCGCCTGGCCCCGGCCAACGACAAAAACGCGGAGATTTTCACCGTTCGGCTCAGCATATTCGTTTATCAGGCACTTTTTCAAGTGCAAATTAATGCAGTATTCTCATCGTTTAATCACAGCGACTAAAGTGGTGCCAAAATGCCCACTGCAGATTATAACAAAAAAAAGGAAAAAAAGAAAGTGTTCTTGGCAAAAAATACAATATAACATTTTGTAATTGATGGTGTGGGAAAAAAGTACAAAGTAAAAAAAAAAAAAAAAACGGATAATGATTCCTTTAAGAAATGTTCCTTCTAATAAATGTCTGCAAAACGTAACTAATGCACTTAACTGATCCTCTTCCGGACAAACAGAGCGGGGTGGTATCTTACACTAAGCTCGACTAAGACGTGACAGCTATTTTTAGCGCGCCGGATCTTTCCGTAATGACCATTTCTGCCTTATTATAGTAAATGACAAGCTGCCCCGCCCCCCACACACCTTAAAATGTCTCGACTGCAATCGTCTCTCTGTACCTAATCACAGCCTCCCGCCGCCCACTGCAGCCAGCTCACCCCCTTCGCTTAACACGCATGGCCGTGGCTTGTGAAGCCAATAACCAGGTCACATGTCATGTCCCACATTTAAATTTAGACCTATTGATCTGGTTAAAAATACGCCTGCCGGTCCTTGGGGTTCAGGCATTATTATGTCGCCTTGGCCGAGATCGATGGAGACTTGGTGGAGTAAATCTGCCTTGAGGGGGGAGACCCCGTGTCTTGCATGGTGTGTGTGTGTGTGTGTGTGTGTGTGTGGTCTGAATGGCCTCCCGCGTGCCACACCTCTCTCCATCACTGGGCAGGGTCCCAAAACCTCCTCTGTCTCTGAAGGCGCCGTCACACTCACACTTCCTCTCCGCGCTCGATGCATTAAATGCATTATTCAAGAGCGTAGGCTGCGGACAGCATGTTCAGGAATCGGAGACCCAACACATTCTCCAGGCACCAACTTCAAAACACCCCACCCACTACCCCACTGCCCCCTTCCCCCCTTTGCTCTGACACAGCTGACACCATCACAGGCGTCCATGAGGTGAGTCACGGTCAGGTTAACTTGACCGCCCCGTCCCCAACAGCAGATATGATTCACCCCTGGCCGTAGCAGACCCCCTGACGCACGGCTGTCATTCAAACTGGAGATCTTCGGCGCTTCAGCGGCCGAGAGAGCGGAGTGTTCTCGTCAAGGGCGGGAGCTTATCGCTGCATTAACAGAGCTACACCTGAGGCTTTGTCAGGCTAATGCAAAATGCTTTTCAAAGTGCTGACTGAAAACCTCACGGAAAAAAAAAGCTTTCCTGATATTTGTACTGCTTAATAGATTTTTTTTTCTTCCAAGGAATCTGAAATCATTGTGTTTATTTGAACAGAGCATGCAGAGGCCTTGTTGGAACCGAAAGAATTCTCCACGCTTTTTTAAACCAGACAGCTGTTCACAGAGGAACTCGAGTCCAGCGAAAGGGACCGTGTGTGTGTGTGTGTGTGTGTGTGTGTGTGTTTGACAGAAGGGGAGTGAGAGGATGTGTGAGTGTTTGCATGCGTGTGCGTGCGTGTGTTTATTGATCTCCCCTGGCCGTGGCACTGTGATGCGCCGTGAGGCTACGCGTTGGTGCGAGCTCTCTCGCCCCGGTGTCTCATTAGCAGGCGCGGTGAGCCGCATCAGCGGTGGAGCCGGCACCCTGACCCGCCCTGTGGCACCTGGCACCTGGCCTCTGCCCAGCGGACCGTTTCCCGCACATCACCCCTCCCGCTGCTGAATCGCTGCCTCTCCCTCTCCCTCTCTCTCTCTCTCTCTCTCCCCTCCTCACACCTCACTCAGACCCTTCGACCGATCGCCTCAGAAACACACCCTTGCGTGCACTGGCACACGTCCACTCCACTTGTTTACTGGGGCAGCAGTGTTGTATAGTGGTAAGGAGCAGGGCTCATAACTGAAAGGTTGCCAGTTTGATTCCCCTCTGAGGCACTGCTGCTGCACCCTTGGGCAAGGTACTGAACCCAGAATTGCCCCAGTAAGTATCCAGCTGTATAAATGGATAAAACTGTTTCCTATGCAAGCTCTGGACAAGAGCGTCTGCTAAACGCCAATAATGTAATGTAATGTATTCGAGCACAGGGGCATGCACAAACCTCCACGCAGCGGCGTGCACACACACACACGAGGGCACACCTCACCCGGCAGCCCCGTATCTGGCTCTGGCCTGCAATTCATCTGCAGGGTCCTGCTTTAAAGAGAAAAGCCTACAGCCACCCTGTATAAAGCAGTGTGTCACCGGGTGTTTAAATAATGCATCTAATTGCGCCGCACAGCGCCCTGGCTGGTGATTAATGTACTTAATGTGAGTGTTATTATGTCCCGGGCCCTGCAGGCTGCTCCATCCGAGGAGGAAGCGGGGGGGGAGAGGCCGAAGCTCCTATGGAGGAATGGGATGTATGGAAATAACCTTCCTCTGCGTGCACTAACACACACACACGCGCGCGCACGCACACACACACACACACACCCACCTCCCGCACCGCGCCTGCGGCTAACTGTATTGGTAAATGAGCGCGTTTTGCGTCTGAACTCCATTCCTGGGATAATAAGGCAGGATGGATGCTTAGAATAGCTCGGCGCTCTAATTTCTAATTGCTCGGGAATGCGGGACGCAGAATAAAGACTTTTAAAACAGACGGATGCCGAAATCATACACAGGATTAATAATGAATGGACAGCCACAGGTCTCGCACTGCAGGGGGTGCAGACAGCGGTATGAGCATCACGGCGTGTCTTCCCTGCAGTTCGGCCGGCTCGGCCGGGCTCGGGGCACGGGCCGATAACGTCCTGCCACCTTCCTTCGGTGACGCCATCCTCTCCCTCCCGTGGCTCTGTGAGGTCCAGCCCCGGTTCAGAGCCTGCAGCCCCCGGCTGCTGGAAGGGGCGAGGTGGGGGGCCTTCAGCCACGCCCCCCTTTCACTCTGCACTGCAGCGCCTAACCCCTCCTCTTCGCGCATGCTGTTCTCACCCTGAGCTCCTGGCCGGGAGCCGCTGTCGCTCGCACCTTCGCCACACTCTCGACACCTATCAGGACCTGACTGATGAGCCTCGGACGGGGGAAAATGATCAATGGGGAGATGTGTGAAGGAAGCACACAGCAGAAGAGTTATGCCCTCGCTCTGGCCGACAGGCCGCGGAGCTGTCTGCCTCTCCCCCCGCACAACACAAAGCAAAGATGTGATTTTGGGCCTGAATGGCCGATCCATCAGTCAAACAGGGCTCCCTCTCCAGACCTGCTGCGGCCGTGCAGCAGCAAACGTCTCTCATGGTTATGGAGTGCTTTTGTAATGTAACACGTTGAGCCTGTGTAACGTACTGAGACTTAGTAACACACTGAGACTGTGTAGCGCATTCAGACTATATAACGCATTTAGACTGTATAACACATCCAGTCTGCGTAATGCATTCAGACCGTGTTATGCATTCAATCCATGCAGCCTAACACATTCGGACTGCAACGCATCCAGGCTTTGTAACACATTCAGACTGTGCATTCAGACTGTGTAGCGCATTAAATCCGTGTAACGCATTCAAGCTGTGGAATACCTAACTGAAACGCATTCAGACCCTGAAACGCATTCAGACCATGAAACGCATTCAGACCCAAATCCTCCTTGCATCACACCCATTTCTCCCCTCCACCATTCCCTAACCTCTCCCTCCCTCCTGCCTTCTTCAACATGTCTGCCCTTCTCTGCAGCACATATCTATTACACAGAAAAAAAGAGGCTCTTGGCTGGGATACACGTTACCGGGGCTTGAGCCCTTTGTCCCTCACCCCCTTGGTGTTTCCCCCAGTGAGCCCTGTGGTACCACACCTGCAACACTCTCACACTGCAGGACCCAAGAGACAGAGGAAATCTGAGAATAATCATAATTACACACTGCAGCTCCGTCCCCGGAGACTGCAGAAATGGCAGAGGTGGCACTACGGAGAGAAATAAATTGAGAGAGAGAGAGGGAGAAGGACAGGGAGAGATTGTGAGGAAGACCAGGGAAAGGGAGGGTGGGGAAAAGGACCCAGGGGAGATTGAGTTCGGCAGGTGTGAGTGAGTTCAGGGGAGAGATATGAAAGGTAAATAAATAAATAAATAAATAAACCAAGAGACAATCAAAAATCCGATGCAGCGCTTGCTGGTTAACGCACAAAGGATATGCACAGGGCGGCAGTGAGACGACAGCCAAAACCAAAGCTAATAAACTGCATGAAAGTAAACGTCAGATACCGAAGGCAGCTACTGCACAAAATACCGAACTTGCAGCTGCAAGAAAACACTTCACTCGGCCTTGAAATAACAATGGGCATTGGTCTCACACTTTCTCCTCCTAACCTCAGTGCTGTAGCCAACCGCAGCGAGCCTGGGGGCAGTAACGCCTCTTATTTCACTGACCCCTGCCACGGCCCCTCATGGGGCGCAACGGAGAGGCACAGACTCGGTCCTGCTGGACCCTCCCCCGTGTCATCTGCACAGGGCGCCCTGCTGTGTTCTTCCCGGGAGCGTGAGAGAACAGTACAAACACAGCTTTCATGCTGAGCACAGCCTCTCCTCCTCCCCCTGTTGTTCCGCGCTACAATTCCCTGCCGACACCGCCACGCCCGCCGCGGGATCCGCGTACAGCGTTGATCACATTAGTATGAAGAAATGCTCAGGGGGTGAAAACTACTCGGTTATCCTGAAAATTCATCTCCGTTTTGATCAATTTTTCCCCTCTGTGCCCCCTTCCCCCACCTTTCCTCCGGAGCGAAAGGAAAGCAGATGCCGGGCAGACAGCGCTGCGTCTCCACCTGCTCTGCGCCTTCTCGCATGGGGACCCCCCTTTATAGATCCGAGCGGAGACGGTGCGGGTAGCCGGCCCCGGCTGGAACAGAAACTAACACTCCTCTCACTCCTGCAGTAAATCATGTGTGAGAGGGAACGCCGGCGGGACCCGGCCCCTCTCGCCGGCCGGGCGGATGCTGCGAGTCAGCCTGGAGCTCTGGGCCGGACGAAACGGGGACAGCGAGCGCGTGGCGCCGGGTGAGACTGAGGCGGCTTGTTTTTGGGATAACGCTCAATATGGTCGGATCTCTTCTGTGTGCAAAAAGGCCTGATCCTCGAGGAATCAGAGAGGATGGGGATTATGGCAATTGGCCAACGGGGGATCCTCCTTCCCGCATTAATGGCGAGGTCGAGAAGGGGAGTCGCACAACAGTAATGTTCAATAAAGCCCTGACCCAGCGCTCATGTTTAAGATCCACTCACTCCAAAAGCAGAGAGGACCACGTTTCTGGAAAAAAAGTCAATGCCTCTGAGGTCTTCCGAGTGTTTCCAAGCAACAGGGTGATCAAAGAGTTCAGGAGGCTGACGGCAGTGTCTGGTCAATCTCGAGCACTGCCAGCTGACAGAACGACCACTGATGCCTCAAAAAAAAAAAAAAACTGATGCCTCAAAAAAAAAAAAAAAAACCCAAAAACAACAACACTGCATTCTCATTTTTCCTGCAGTATTCAACACTGTTTGGTCACAGCAGTGATCAGTGAAGGAAATAGCTGAGCAGGCCTGGGTTTAGCTGGAGAGCAGGGGTATCTGCTTTGGAGGAACCACAAGGCTGAGCCTTGAGCTGCCATGGTAGGCCTAATCAGCCGCCCAACTCACTCCCTGTTACCAAGCATCTGAAAAGGGCTTTAGAAGCCTTCACACAAAGAAGATGCAAGATGTAAGAACGGCTTTCTGAAAAGAAGGCACACGCCATTTTCACAACATCAGTCTGGACAGGCTAAGATGGCATTGCATCACACATGCCTTTTTAATTCATTCCCTTTTCCAGGCCTGCAGAGGGAGGAGTTGATGGAGCAAAGAAAAAAAAAAAAAAACCCTTCTCATCATGTGCTGTCAGACTGCAGTATCAGCCCCCTGTCTAATAAAAAGACCTGCAGTAACAAAGCTGAAATCTCATGTTGTGCTTTTTTTTTTCTTGCTCTGAAAAACAATCTTTCCAGCAGCAGGAGAAAACACAGAGTGCTTGTTCAACATGAGCAGATGTATGCAGACACACACACAAAACAATTTGTGGGGAAAAGGTAACAATTTGCATCCTCAATATGCGAGCAGTGGGACAGAAGGGAATTATGGGTGGCACAGAGAGATCGCCGGGCCTGGCTTGGAATCAGAGGCAGGTTTTCACACAATCAGAGCAGTGACTGTGCATTTCACAATGTCTACTGCAATAACGAAGCCCCCAATTTCCTATCTAACTGTGCATTCAGTCCCATCTGTTTTTGGTTAGCTCTTCCTGAGCCGCTTTAGTTCAACCTTTTACTGGGCATACTGAGAAAACAACAGTAATAGAAAATGCTGGCAGATAGACTGCAACAATTTACTGAATTGAGAAAAAAAGCTAAATTAAGTTAGACCCTGCTAGCTACAGTGCAACAGGGTAGGAAAACAATAATTCAGAAGAACTTTCTATTCAGACTCAAGGACAAAACAATGTGCTTCAAATGATTTCTTAAAACGGGAAGATCGACAGAAATAAAACAAAATGACAAATTAAAAAAAGGTTAATGTTTAACATATAAGCACTCCATATTTTTCTGTTCATGTCTCAAGTCCTCCATTCAAGGCCAAGAGGCTCTCGTCTGGGATCAGGACAATAAGACTAGAGCTGCGGTAGTCAGTTGAAGTAGAGCATTATACAATTGGATTGAAGCTGTGGTAGTCTCTGGCAATACAGCATCATAAAATAGGACAAGAGCTATGGTACTCACTGGCAGAACAGTATTATATACTGGAGCTGTGGTACAGTATTATATACTGGAGCTCTAGTACTCAGTGGCAGTACAGTATTATATACTGGACCTGTGGTAGTCAGTGGCAGTGGAGTATTTTACATTGGAGCTGTGGTAGTCAAAAAGCAACTGCAAAAAAACATCCAAGCTGCCCAATCCTGGAAGAGGAACCTGAATCAAAACAGGTAGATAAGATCTAAGTCAATCTTCTTTTCTGCCAATACAGTCATAAGAGTGACAGACACATCTGACAAAAATGTCATAACTCTGAAACAGAAGTCAAAGGACCAGTAATTATCTTCCTCACCTTTTACAAGTCCGGATCTGACACGGCTTCAATTTGGATGGATGGGAGAAAAGATTTACAGTCCGGCCTATAAAATGTAAGAATCCATTTTGGAAGTAACTATTCGATACATAAAAAAGAATGAAACTGAATAATTCATTTTGATTATTTTCCTTTGTTTTCACTCCTTCATGAAAAGGTTAAACCATGACATTCAAGACAGAAGCCATTTTTTTACTCTGCGCAGGACAGGTTGTTCCAGCCCCCCTGCAGCCCAAACTCTCCCAGGCTGCATTCCAAACTACACCTTACACACCAATCCACACACATAAACACACCATTTGGCCATATACACACACACACAAAAACACGCACACCCACACATACAAAAGACAACATGCAGAATAAGCGTCTTTGCCGAAGGCTTAATGAGCCAAGGTTTTGAGCTCAGCCCCACCCGGGCTGTCAGACTACCTGGCTGCTGAGATCCTGGACACACTGACACACACATCCATAGTAAGGGGATGGGACTGGTTGTCCTTCGCCTTGTGTGGAGACAACAGCGTTATAGCACACTGAGACACTCTAATGGTCTACCCCATAGGTATCTGCCACACTGTGACCATAACCCTGGTGAACTCTGGAGACTGGAAAAGCGTGGGTCACAAGACATGAGACCTGGGCAGGGGTTTCTTCCTCTTAAACACACACACCCACACAAATTAAACAGGCTGAGAGTTAGATGAAGAAAACCACACAACGCTTAAGAACAACGTATCAAGCAGGGTGTGGTTAGAATGCTGTAGGCCGCCTTGGACATGCCAACCCAGGCCAATGGCTGTAAGTACCCCTAGTTCAGCATGACTTACACACATCATAAAAACTCTCTGATGGACTTTCTTTTTTGCTGCGTCGAAAAACTGTAAAGTATACCATGGTGTCACAACTAGCAGATGCCCACATAAACACAAAGAGGGGAGGGGAGGAAACATAGTGGTTGCTGTGTCATTCACATGGGACTTGCTGCCTCAATACAAGAGATGTGAGGAAAGCTGGCCTCTCATCACAGCCAAATTACAGAACCATACCCATCTGGGCACATAACACTTAATCATACTGACAGTGGTCTCTGCATTTTTTCAACACACTTTTTTTTAAGTCACTCTGGATAAGAGCATCTGCCAAATGAATAAATGTAAATGCACCCTTATGGAACTGACCAAATTATAAGGTTCAGATAACAATGTTGTGCCAACGTTGAAGGCACTGAGAGATGCAGACTGTCACTGGCGCTAACCTCCAATCACCATGATATTTCAACATTATGCGTTCGGGGTGCTTTATTGGCATTGACCTTGGATCGCCTACCTCACCTGAATCTGAGCCCAAACCTAGAGCGCTTTGGCTGGCTCTGGAGCACGAAGCAGGCTGTTTCTCAGCACTTTCCCTTTTCACCTTCTTTCACTCCATCTATGGCTTAGCATTAACATGGCTGCTGCTGTTTTTCAGTACTACAGGTCCCCAGCGGACCAAAAACATAAAGAGAACTGGCTAGCTATCGGCAAAAATTTTTTCTCTTAAAAATGCCAACAGACTACCTACAAATTCGTGGAAGATTTGAAAAAAAAATATTACACACAAAACTCAAGACAGTGGAATTATGCAGAAAAAAACTCAAAGGAGCTGTGAAAAGCCTTATAGTGAAGGGTAGGTGAAGAAGAGGAAATGATTATGATTTCAAAGTGCTGTGGTCACAGAACCCGCTAATTGGAGAACGGTATAATAAAGGTGCTCAGTTCAAAACAAATCAAAAAGCCAAAGGGGAATTGAAGTGCTGGGGATGAAATACGGGTCCATATTTCGCAAAGAAGAAGCTGGGATTGGATTAATGATGAGGTGTGCCCACGCTCCCTCTCGCTGAGGGTGCCTTGATGCCTTGCCAAATCTCAGGGAACATCAGGGAAAAAAACACTGAATTACAATCTGAAAGGTAGATTAATGAAAAGGACAGAGCGGTTTTTTTTGGTTTACTTTATAAGGTAAGCAGTCAAATGCTGCTGTAAAAGACTGCAGTGTCCTCTGCTCCTGTTCTGGGCTTGCGTTGACCAGTGTGCAATCCTTTAGGTGTAGGAAATGCCACTAGTGTACTACAGTTGTCTGTTATAGCATAGTACTGTAGTATTACTGCAGGACCTGCTGTATGACACTCATGTACAGCTCTTGTGGTACAGAAGCACGTACGCACTAGTTATCATGACACTGTATGTTTGGGTGTACAACACATGTAAACGCAGTACCTTGACCAAATGCTTCATTATCTATCATCTGGTGGAAAAGCTGTCTCTCATAAAGAAGTATCTTTGTGTGTGGGGGAGAGATGGGACCTTCACCCCAAATTCTGATCAGCATGTCCTTGATCCCCTGCACTCGGCATGCACGGGGCTCCCGAGTGGCTGATGATGCCGCAATAACACTGTCGAAATACCAAACTCTGTCAAAACAAAAATTTTACTGGGTGAAGTGTGCTGTGGACCTTAAATGAGAGGGTCAGAGCAAACGCTGGGGAACCGGTGCCCGACAAACACACAGCAAAAACAAATCTCCACAGTTCTCCACAGGGTTGTGTGAGCCTCTTTGAAATGCCCTTCAGCTAGAAGAGCTCCAATTATTATTTAATATGCTTGTATGTAAATCTGAGCATTATACGGAGGACCGTGCATGCGTTAGACTAAGATTAATGTTCACCACTCTAACACACTCATGCAGGACAATTGAGTTACATGGAGAGCACACAATATCTGATGAGGGATATCATCTGCTCAGGGTTGTTCAAGGTCTGTTGAGACCCCTTCCCTAACAGTGTAAAGATTAATTCGTGCAAAGAGCAATCTAAACAAGCACAGATAAATGCACACAGTGAAATGCAGAACTCTTGCTGAGTAATAACTCAACTGATTTTGTATTAATTCCATAGCATTTTGTTTGCTACAGCTTTAAACAAGAAAAACATTATGAACAGCATATGGTGAGTATTATCTTACAGTCAATTAACACCTACAGGTGTCAGAGTGTACTCTGTTAATTGAACCATTGCAGCATGTTCTATGGTGTCTGTACTGTATTTATCACCAATGCCCCATATTCTGACAATTCTGCATGACAAACCTTCCACTTCGGCCAAAAAAAAAAAAAAAAAAAACAGGCCACAGACACCCTATTATCATCTGTTTAACATCCCAACAATGTTGCACTCTCTTACCTGTGATCTATAAGACCACATGCTCTGACAATTAACGCTCCAACTCCAAGACTCCTCATTCACACTCATTAGGCTAACTGTTAGTAAGTGACACTGTCTTGCGAAAAAGGTGCATAATCACGGACGGCCCAAGCGTCAGAAGCTCTTCACACATTTGGCGGACTGGTACAGAGCAACAAAGCTTCGCAAGCGTCCAAACGATTCTTCAAAGGAAAGGGCAGAAACGCGTTATCTGGGGCGTTTGCAGAGGCTTCGAATACACGCGACACCACCCAGATCTCCTTCACAGTAGGGCCATACTGTCCACTCAAGGACAACCAGTGAGGGATGCCAGTAAGCCTTCAACAGGCGCTGAAACCAAAAAAAAAAAGAGGAAAGGGAGCCTCCTCCTGCCAGAAAACAACAATCGTGTAAATATTTATCCTTCCACTTTTGAGGACATCTCCTGCATTTCACTCGTGCATTATCTTGTTATTTTCTCTGCACTCTTCCAATTCACTAAACAAGACACCGAGACTGTGACGGGCCTTCCTAAGAACGAAGGGCACATACTAATGTGGAAACATGCTTGGGGAGGGGAAAATGTGCACTCTAACAAAACACCTCCAAAAGACAAAGCCCAAACTCAGAAAAGCTTCACAGCAACGAAAATCATCTTTTAAAATGCACTCATTTTTCATTATAGCACAATGGGATCAGGCTAGATTAGACAACTTTATTGATTTACTGTAGGTGTTGAACTGCTTAATTGACTAACCTATTAAAGATGAAATACAGAGCTTTTCTCTCATTGGGATTACTGGTATGTCAGCACAAACAAACCCAAATCCAGCCCACATGGGTTTAACTAGCCACAGTTAAACTAAGAAATAGCTTTGGATTGTGACATGGATATTGACAAAGAACACACCTGGGCAAGCCACATGCACATTTGTTATATCTGACATCACCAAGGTCAGACCCAGGTTAGATTGTTAACTATGATGTTACTCCACGCAGTGCAGTCTCTTACAAGAATTTCCCATTGTTTCATCAAAAACCAGAATTTTACAGACACGGATACTATGATCAGTCTGCAGTGCACAAACCCCTTTTAATACCTAAAAACGCACATCTACGAGTAACGTGGTACAAAGAAAAGAAGCAGTGGTCTACTGAGCAATGGAAAAGCAGTCACATGTGGTCAGGTGAGTCACGCTTTACTCTGTTCTGAATAAGCAGATGAGTACACGTGTGGAAACTTTCATGCTTTTTTCCCCCATGATGAAGGGCTCTGGCGGCTCTGTTATGGTGTGGGGTATATTAGCATAATTAAGGTCCACTCAGCCCCTTAAAGGGCAAGGTAAACGCCAATAAATACAAAGCCATTTTGAGTGATCACCTCCAGCATATGGCGAAGCATTTCTGTCCTGACGGGAGTGGCCTCTTCCAGGATGACAGTGCCCCTGTCCATATGGCAAGGGTGATCACCGAAAAGCTTGACGGCCATGAAAATGATGCAATCATACGGCATGGCTGTCTCAATCACCAGATCTCAATCCAAATGAACACTTATGGGAGAGATGGGAGCGGCGCCCAAGACAGTGTTCTCCACCACCATCAACAAAACACCAAATGAAGAATGGTGTCGCATCCATTTAATAGAGTTCCAGAAGCTACGCCAAGGCATATTAAGGCTGTTCTGGCAGCTCAAGGTGGCCCAACACCCTATCTGTGTGTGTTATTCTAGCAGTTATCTGTAGCATTGTCATAAAATAAAATGCAGATATTAACATTTTTTATTTTTTGCAAACAAAATCAAATATCAATAGGATATTTAGTGAAATATTGTTAAAAGTGTGGTGCTTGATTCTTAAAGGATATCTCCTATCAGAATGTCTGATTTGATGTATTGTGCAATATTTATAGACACTTGTATGCCAGACTGCTTCTTAATGCACCTGCAGTGATTCAGTGTTATAGCATAGTACTGTAGTATTATTGCAGGACCTGCTGTATGACACTCATGTACATCTCTTGTGTTACAGAAGCACATACGCACTAGTTATCATGACACTTTATGTTTGGGTGTACATTTAAATGAGGCATTTGGAATAGGTACTGCATTATCTGTCGTCTGGTGGAAAAGCTGTCTCTCACAAGAAGTATCTTTGTGGTAGTGAATGTGGTGGTGCTTGCTGATGCCTGTTACCCAACTGCAAATGAACTGTAAAGCAGATGACAGACCAAAGTTTCCCCACTCTGAGTAAAGGACAAAGATTGTGACTATTCCAGTTCAGTCATTGATTGTTATGATGTTGAAAGTCTGCAGACAGTGATGCAAGACACACTGCAAACATGGAAAGTAACGTGGGCTGGATCTACGGGTATCGCATGGCCTGCCAGACAGAGATGGATGGACAGAGACATACAGCCTGGGGTGAGCCACCAAGGAACAAGCAAATGCAAACTGGTGGTGACGTGAGACAGAAATAGCCCTCAGCCAAGCCTGCTGTCACTCATCCATACAGTGGGTGCAGGAAGTGGCTATAAACAGGTTGCATGTCACAGTCTTAAGTAATTAAAGGTAAAGTTAATAGGCTTGCGTGGAGCGGACAGGCTTAGTGCTAGAGAATCTGGGCTCACAGCCCCCTCTTCCACTTGCTCATCTGTAAAGGCATGACTAAGCACAGGTTCCTAGATAAGTGTACAGAAAAATGACAACTAAAGTCTATATCTTCCAAACAAAACTTTGTTTCTGTTATGTGCCGAATCAATCCAGACTCCAATCAAAAGAACAAATGCTTTCAGCGCTACTGCAGAATCCGTCTGATGTTCCAGCCCTTAAAGGAACTGTCCTGGTGAAAAGGTGTGCCTCCAGCCTGTACCTTGAAAAGAATTCCCCAGTGTGGGAGACCCTCCGGTGTCTCTGCCATTTCAAGCAGTTTCTGCAATGCAGGCACTGGCCAGGACTCTCACACATGACATGAACAGAAAACTGCCCAGAAATCTACTCAACTAAATATTTCCCCATAAGACAAGAAAAGTGCTCCCTAGTTACTCCGTGACTGTGTGTCTGATGTGGTGACCTGTAGCACAGGGGCCCCTCAGGGTACGGTGCTCTCTCCCTTCCTCTTCACACTCTACACTTCAGACTTCTGCCACAACACCGGCAACTGCTACATCCAGAAGTTCTCGGATGATACAGCCATCGTTGGATGTGTGTCTGAGAGGAATGAACTGGAATACAGGGAGGTCATCAAGGACTTTGTCAGTTGGTGTGAGCTCAACCAGCTCTACATCAACACCAGCAAGACAAAGGAGATGATTGTGGATTTTAGGAAGAGGACACCACACATCACGCCTGTGAACATCCAGGGTATGGACATTGCGGTAGTGGAGAACTACAAATTCCTGGGTGTTCACCTTAATAACAAACTGGACTGGAGAGACAACACTCATGCCCTGTACAAGAAGGGTCAAAGCCGCCTTCACCTGCTGAGGAGGCTGAGGTCCTTCGGCGTGTGCAGGGCTCTCCTCAGGACCTTCTACGACACGGTGGTGGCCTCAGCCATCTTTTACGCCGTGGTCTGCTGGGGAGGGGGCTGTACGGACAGGGACAGGAAGAGACTGGACAAGCTGATCAGGAGAGCAAGCTCTGTCCTGGACTCTCCAGTGGACTCTGTGGAGGAGGTGGGTGAGAGGAGGATGCTAGCCAAACTGGCTTCCATCATGGACAACACCTCCCACCCCCTGCGTGAGTCTGTGGTGGCCCTGAGCAGCTCCTTCAGTGAGAGACTGCTTCACCCACGGTGTAAGAAGGAGCGCTACCGCAGGTCATTCATCCAAACTATGGTCAGACTGTTTAATAATAAATAAACCCCACCACTCTGTAAATACACTTGGTTTTGCACATCTCTAGTTTTTGCACATCTGTGGTTTTTCTTATTTTTCTGTATGTTTTTTTATTCTTAATGTACACTTATTTACTATTTTATTGGTTCTGTTTTTATATATATATATATATATATATATATATATATATTTTTTGTTTGTTTTCTTCTTCTTTATTCCTTTGTGTTTTTGTATTTTTTACGTTATTGCACTTTTGCACTTTGCCACTCTTTCTACCTGTCTAAATGCTGCTGTGACATGTGAATTTCCCTGCTGTGGGATCAATAAAGTTCTATCTTAGAACATTTTTAATTGCCTATTTTTCCCCCACTTTGATATGACACGTGGGTCATTCTATTCTAAGCATAGGAGACCAGTAGACTTTTCAAGCCCAGGTCAGTATTCTACCTTTGCTTCATTTTTGCCAGGTTACAACTGAAAGTGGAAATTGTTAAAAAAAAGGCTTATTATGGTTATTTCTGAACCCTTCTGTGACTTTGAGACTGACAAGCTACTGTACCCCCCTCAAGCACTTGGCATGGAGTCACCCATGCAGCCTG
The DNA here is from genome assembly GCA_019176425.1 of Megalops atlanticus. Taxonomy (NCBI): domain Eukaryota; kingdom Metazoa; phylum Chordata; class Actinopteri; order Elopiformes; family Megalopidae; genus Megalops; species Megalops atlanticus. The sequence continues at coordinate 21,434,833 of CM032875.1, read as the reverse complement.
TTTTCACTCAGACTCAGCATTCAATGGTAAACAAATGTTACACCTTGCTATAAAGCACATTTGATCCAATTTGTCATCCCAAGTACACGTGCTATATATGTGTCTTTCGGTAACAAGAAGGAACATAAAAGAACTGGGAGCTGAAAGCTTTGCACCTTAAAGAATGACAGCTGGAATGTGGGGACGGTAATTCTGCAATATCACCTGTCCTTTTCTCTCCAGCACAATAGGAAATTCCTTGCATGCGGAACCGAGTTCCATTAAATAAGCTTCCTCGCTGCCAATTATAAAAGGATGAGAATTTCTCTGACCTTCCAGAACACTTAGCGGAATGTGCTTTCATTACTGAGGGCGACTGTGTTCTCATTAATGGCTTGGTGCTACAGATTCATAGGAAGGCACTAATGCTACAATTTAAGGTGTGAACATGCAAGTACTGCTCTTTCAATTAGTAAACACTGTAACAATCATAACATAACAACAACTGAACATTAAAAACCACTTCAGTAACATCAGTTAATAGGTCATACAAATTGTGGAGTTAGAATATCACTGGCACTAATTTACCAACCAACTGCTATTAATTTAAAATGTATTCTCATCTGGATTGGTTATGTCTCTGCAGCATGAATAATACAGGATTTATTTCACGTTGAGGGAACCACTGAACAGGGCCAATTCAGAACACATCATAATAGAATGGCTGTCCTCATGGTTACCAAGTACAACTTATGATGTCATAAATCTAAACACACAGAAGTTCAGGCCATAACTGGTCTGATCCCTGTTATAGCTTCTCCCAATGGCAGACAAATGTCTGTCCTACTTATTCATGACTAGCTCACTAGCTACGTTTAGTTGTCCAGCATATTCTCAATGCATTATATCCCAACAGACTGAGTTTGCATGTATGTGTCAATGTAAAAAGACCAGTGATTCTCTGCTTTGGTGCTGGTGGAACACCGTGTAAGGCAGTTTAGCCCCAGCTGGACCCAGTTAATCAGGGTTTACTGAGTTCTTACTTGACTGCTGATCTGGACTTGACATCTCTTGACAACTGCAATACAAGTCATTTGTGGAAGAAAATTGAAATGTGCAGAAGTGCGTTCAGGATTCAGAAAAAACAATATTCAGCTGATAAAATGTCTGTTATGTTATCATTCTGTCATAAAAAGTCATTTTTGTAAATGTGTGCCGCATATATATCAATGATACAGGTAGCGTAGAAGGTACCTGAATAAAAAAATTGCTGTGACATTGCATTAGTACCAATTAATTGGTTATTTCAGCTTAATCTAATAAGATTTTCCTAGATGCATTGGAGTGGCTGATATTAATTGACAAATAAGAATTCCCTTCATTTTTTTAATTCCACAACTGCAGATTTCTTCCACAGTGAACTTACAGGCGATGTCTTTCAAGCCGAAGTGTGATCAGGATTCAATTAAAAGTTGAATCAAACTTGATTATTTGTGCTGAGCTGGAAATAAAACCAGCACAGTGATTAAGCAGGGCCCGGGCTGAGTAACACTTCAAGAGTACGAGCCACAAGGACAGTTGATCATCTCTCTCGGTCTATAATTTTATAATACAGCCCTTTCATCTCAGAAACTTTACAGAAGTGTGTTAGTCATAAACGCATTTAACTTCAATTCCAGAGGTAGACTTCTGATTAACCCTTGACCATCAATACATTCGGCCATTATTATTATCACGGATAACAATACATTTTGTTGTGAGGTGGCATAGCTGATATTCAGAGCAATATAATCACTACAAGGGTAATTAGAGGTAAATCTTCTCATGTTCTGGCAGCTCTTGTGTCACCAGAAGCATTAGAAATTTCAGTATCTTGTTCGCAGAACACTGACAATAACATGACAGAGGGACCCGGGCCAGACATACTTCTGTCAGGAGAAGACGAGCAGTTGGTATCCAGCACGGAGACAGAGAGAATACGGCGGACTGAGATTAGCCTGCGAGCCAATTAACACACCCTGTGGCCCCAGCCAGACGGCGTGAGCTGATGGCAGCATGCAGACAGGGGTCTGAATCCCACCAGCAATCTCAATGTCATTACCTCTGAAGAGAAACCCAGACTGCACCCTCTCTCGCTCTCTCTCTCTCTCTCTCTCTCACACACACACACACACACACACACACGAAACACAGGCACACCAATACACATGACAAACACGGCATTCTCAAAAAAAACCTCTTACAACCTCTTCCAGACCTCTTGACAATCAGATATTTCTTTTTTCCCCCTCATGGTTTCACAGCAGTAGAGTCATTTTTGTTTTTTTCCCCGTTTATAAAGTGGCCAAAACCCAAGTCAACCCGCACTTGATCTGTATAACTCAGAGGGCATGGCAAGCCCAACAGTCTCAACCTCAGCCATCTGGTCCAGGAGCTCATTAGAGGACCAACAGTGAGAAATACAAGAGTGCAGTGCCAAACACGCTGTAACCCCAAAACAGAACAAGTATTGGGAACTGTACAAATGAATTTCCACCATTACTTACTGTGACACCACATAGCCAATTGTTTCAGGGGTCGGGGGGTTTGCCTTGATGATTCACCTTCTGCAAACTGTGAGGCTATGATACAGCTACCACACACACAGACACAGACACAGACACACACACACACACACACATACAGAATAGTGCGCCACAGTAGCATCAATTACCACCCCATTAATGCTGGTGTCTACATATTTAGGATACACAGTGAAATATGTGTGCTGTATAAACAGCCATACTACAATTTCAGTACAAGTGTGAGAAAAAGACCTGCAAAAAAAAAAAAAAAAAACACCCAGATGGCATGGGCGAAGCTGCATGCTCTTCCAGCAGGTCGATGCAGAGCCGAGATCAAGCAAAAAAGCATGCGACTGTGTGCGAAGTAGGACAGCTGAGCCGCTGTCCACTGTGGCAGTGTGTGGACCCCTGTCTCTGCCCAGCAGGGAGTGGGAGAGTGTGTGGCTGTGCAGCTGGTGCTCAGTTTCCCGGCTGAGTAGGAGTGTAATGAGGCATGACTGTGGCCACTCAGCCCTGATCTGGCCTCCCGCTCCACTTCTCTCACTTCTCTCTCTCTCTCTCTCACACAAACACAAACACAAACTCACACTCACACACACACACACACACACACACACACACACACACACACACACACACACACACACACACACGGCCCCACACACACAAACACACATGTACGCACACACATGCGCAAACACACACTCACACCACATTCCACACACACACAGTCTCTCACACACACACACACACACACACACACACACACACACACACACACACACACACACACACACACACACACACACAGTAGATAGAGAAAAACACTCAGCATTACCCCTCTCTAACAAACAAACACAAGGAGACACATGTTTGCACACACTTCCTTCGCTGACACAGCAGTGCGTAGCGCTAAGACCCGATACTCCCCAGCCAAAAGCAGCTGAGTCTTCTCTCAGTGTCTGGACAGTTCACTCTGCACTCATGTGCTCCTTTTGCACCTGAAGGCCTCAGAAGCTGCTATGTATGCTGAAAACAAGACAAGTTCTTAACGATTTCTGTTTACAGTTGAAAACATCAATACATATACAGAGGCTTCAAGGACAGTTCCACTGTCCTCACACTGGCTTTCATTGCACATCCAGGATAATATAAATGACCAGCGGGTAAGCAAAACAAGATCCAACAGACCAGCACCCCATACAGCTTAACTGAGTTTTTCCATAGGAAAAGATACCTCCCAATACACACACATGCGCACTCAGATTCACACCCACAGTGCTAATAACCTCTATGTAAAGAAGGAAATGGCTTAAAGTGCAAGTCCTTGGAGGCACCTCCTCTATTCTAACACCCTGCAGTGCTGTATCCACACTCCAGTATGCTAGTCTCCTTACATTGCTCTATCCACTCTACGTACTCCGGTGTGCTTGCCTCTTTAGAGCGCTGCATCTACTCTACAGTGTGGAGTAGGGGTAGCAGTGTAGCACAGTGGTAAGGAGCAGGGCTCGTAACCCAAAGGTTGCTGGTTTGATTCCCAGCTGGGGCACTGTTGCTCTACCCTTGGGCAAGGTACTTAACCCACAACTGTCTCAGTAAATATACAGCTGGATAAAAGGACAACATGTAAAACTGTAAACTAAGTCAGTCAGTCTGGGTAAGAGCATCAGCTAAATGACAATAATGTAACGTAATGTAATGTATATATTCCAATGTGCTGGCCTCCTGACAGCTTGCCCCCGCTGTATCATGGTAATAGCAGAACGCAACCTACTTGTCCCTGAAGATTTATTACACAAAAACATGATGTGCACAAGCCCCTGCAGCAGAAATGAGTCACTGCGGCACTTGTGCACTGAGCAGCAGGACACTGGATCAGTCCATCTGCTGGGCACCTGGGTCCCTGCTGTCCAAACACACACAGCTCTGACACCCTGCTCTCAGTGTCTCACTGTCCCACTCCCACTGTCTCATCGTCCATTCTCACTGTCTCACAGCGTACTCTACCCGTCTCGCCGTGCACTCTCTCTGACTCTACAATGTCCATTCACACCGCCTCACAATGACTTTACACGCCACACATCCCACTACTGACACCACCCGCATCCGCTGAACAGAGTCTTTCTCTACCCATACACCTCCACTGCTTTCCAGACACAGTTTGTTCACCTGCCAGCACAACATCGGCCCTGCAAGATCACTGGAATATTCTTCCTCCCTCTTATTTCTCAATGAGAGCACATACTGCATTCAAACTGGAACACGCACAGTTAGAGACTTTTGGTCAATTCAATTTAGGGCACAGAAGAAGGACAAAATGTTTCTACGTCCACAGTGCAATGTTACTATAGGCCCTGTGCCATTTGGAATTTTCAAATGCCAAACAAAATTATTCAAAACAAGACTAGTGTGACCTTTAAACATGTTTTCCAGGAAAAAAAAAAAACATTCAAATAAAGTGAAGTTAATAATCAGCTCTAACTTCCTGCAGTCTAATGGACTATAATGAGTATAATCCTGTTAAATAAGGCACTGAAGGCACTGAAGCTGTCCAAACGCTCGTGAGATTCCATTACCTTGACCTCTGACTCTGCTCATAAGCGCCCTGTTTATGGATCTGCCACTGAAGGGAGGAAATCGACACCAATAATTCTCCCCACCTCGCGTTTCTTTGCAACGACCGCTAATGGTTTTCCCATTCCTGCAGGCAGCGGCTCACTGGGAGAAGAGGGAGTGTCACTGAGTCTTAATCTGCAGGGCAAGCAGAGCAGCCTCCAGCCTGAAGCCTCCAGCCTGGAGGATCCCTCCACTAGCATCCAGCCAGAGAGGGGCAGAGGGGTGGGGGTGGGCGAGGGGGGCACTCAATCTCATTTTTATTTTCACTGCAGTCATCGTCAAAACACGACCCCCCCCAGCTTCCTCTCTCACTCCCTCTCTTTCTTCCCTCTCTTTGCTTCCAACCTCTCTCTCTCTCCCTCTACCCCTCTCTCTCTCTCCCTGGGATTTATACATTGCCTCAGCAATAAAGCAAAGTCTTAAATTTAATCAGGAGAAATATTTCAGCAGGAGCAAACTGATAAATAATTCAGAAACAAGTTCGACAGCAGCGGGGCCGCAGAAAAAAAAAAACGTGGCTGCCACGGGGCTGTTAAAAAGGTAATGTCTTTCTGAATAGCTGCCTCTTAAGCACTTATTTCATCTGTGGCTCTCCACACTGACCTGCACTGAAAAAACCATGGCACCGGATGTTAAGCCAGAGCAAAAAATACATGAAAACCAATGCCATTTTTTTTCCCTATAGAATCCACAATATAAAATGTGATACTGCCTGGAGTGGGTGGGGCTTGTAGCAGGGAAAAGAGGAGGAGGGAGGGAGAGAGAGATGTTCAAGCACAGCTCCCACTGGCGATCACGCCTCACCACTGTCATACTAGATGAATTCGTAGCGCTGACTGTTTTATCAGGAGACGTTACAGTGATTCACACTAGCTTTTTACAGCTGAGTAATACGGTGTGTGCAGATATGCGGAGCTGTGAAATCTCGCGATGACGGTGCAGAGGCTTAAGGCACGATTGTGCAAACGGCAGAGCGACGAAACAAATGAATCCGTAAAAACCAAGTCATGTTCGCTTTGCCTCAACCTGAAAAAATGTAAAAAAAACAGATACAGACAAACCTATTATTCAGCAAGATTGCTCTGAGCTGTTTTGTTTCTCTCTCGGTGCGATTAAAACCAAACAGTCTTTCAAGAGGGGCCGCGATGAAAGCGGGGAGACATTAAATATTGAAAAGGAGCACATTAGAGTCTGAAACCCAACATTTCTCCTGGATCCTCACAGACCTCCCTCCGAAACGGCAAGCTGTGCTGGAGTGCAGATCCTACTGATTCCAGAGTATCACATGCACTCACCTTGGATCCGAAAAGCCTTAAAGATCTGATAACAGAGCCTCGTGTGGGCTCGCTCGGTTAATCTGACCACATTTCGCTCCGAGGTCGAAATATGCGGAGTTTATGCCGTGCGCCGAGAAACAAACTTGGCAACGGTTTTTGCAACCTTTGAACAAAAACAGTCGGGGGATTGAAAAAAATCCAAAGCTTAATAATTACAACTATAGGGTAAGATAGAAGATTTGTGCCAAAGGGTGAGGCGATTCTGAGAGATAACTCTGAGAGTCTGCATACCGACTGAAAAGGTCTCTTACCACCGTCTCCCACAAGGGCAATCCATTCAACCACCATGGTAAACCCTACATTCAGGGCACCTGTAACGTAACTAATATAACTAACTAATCTAACTACCTTGTGGTACAATGGGGTATTTTTTCTATGCATTAAAAAGTGTATATAGCAATGTATTCTGTTGCTTCAGAGCTGAAAGACATTAAATTTAGCATAGAGAGAGCTCCACTAAACATCAGGCTGTTCAGTCTCAACTGCAGTTCTTTTTTTTTTTCGTGCCATTAATCCATGAATGTTGTAGCTCATTTAGCCCATTCAGCTAACATGCTATAATATGCCACGTGTGTCTGGCAAATTAAACACACAAACCATGATTAATTATGTCCTCAAATGAAAACAGACCTCAGCAATCAAGCCAATTGAGCAATCATTTTTAACAGCGGTACAACGTGACGAAACACGATGCAGTGCGATAACCAGGTGCAGAGCAAGGAGAACATGTTAACCGCCATAGCTGTACAGTAAACATCTGCTTATTGTCAACATATTTTGTTGATCACACGTTTCCCCGCTTGCACTTGCTGAACACCTGTCATTGCTGTGTCTTCAGCACACAGGTAAGTAATCTGGCCCCGCTCCATTTCACCTGTCAGTTCTGAGAAGTGCTCTCCCTCACAATGAATGAAAATGGATTAAAAACAAAATACACCTTTATTTTTCTACCTCTTATTGACCGTTCTGGTTGTTCATGTCTATATTTTTCTTGCGTTGCTGAAAACACGTGATCGCAGTTAAGCCCATTTTCCCTTTACATGCATATCCGCAACAGCACAGTCTTTAACAATTTTCAGCACTGACTGACTGACAGGCATACTGGGCCACACCTTCCCCTGGTGAACCCTGGAGCAGAGCATTTATGTACACAAATCAACTTTCCAAGTGAATGCAGGAGTGAGGCAAGCATTGTCTCAGAAATATTTCATAACCTCCCACTTTTTAATTAACTCTAAGATTACATAAATAAATCACTGTTTATTTCTGTGGCACAGTTTACTTTGGTATAAAAATATAATTGAATAAATTCAAATGCTAATTACTGGAAAGACACAGAACAGATCTGAAACACCTGCATGTCCGCACCACTTCATGTTCAACCCTGCCTCAAACCCCCATATTTAATCATAACATTAATAAACGATCACCAGGTATCAGTGTTTATTTGTAAAGGGACAATTACTATTTAAAATTTCTATGTAATGTTTTCTTGCCTTCATTTGGACTAATATTACAGATCCAGAGCACTAAAATCTCATCTGACCGCTACACAGACAGCAACTTACCACCATGTCTGCTTAGATGCTATTGTGTGGTGTGCAGCTACAAAAACCAATGACTTATTTTAGAGAAATACGCTGTGTGTGTGTGTGTGTGTGTGTGTGTGTGTATATATGTATGTATATGTACACATATATATGTGTGTGTGTGTGTGTGTGTGTATATATATACACACACACACACACATATATATATACATTATATATATATATTACTATATTGCGAAGTTACTATATAGCGAATGGCTCTACTTCCAGATGCACCATCAGTTTATTCAGGGATAATTCATCCGATATGCCCCTGAGAACGTCAGCCTTCCTCGTCCCCGAGCCCAGCGCGGAGGGGGGCGCCCCGGGTGCGCTGCAGCGGCGGTGACGCCCCGGCTCAGGACGTCCCGCCGAGCAGATTACAAAGACGTGTCTTATTTACGGCACCGCGGGCCAAGGTCTCCGCAGCCGCCCCCCGCGCATAATGACCCGTGTCAACAGCCAATAGTGGGCCATTATAAAATTAGCCCGCGACTGTATATCAGGCCCCTGCCGCGGGCCGGCCAAGAAATCCCTGGCAGCGGAGGAGCGGCCGCTTTCCCTCCCGGCCCCATCATGCACGGCGAGCCTGTCAGCCTGCAGCGCCGCGTCTCCAGGAAACGCGTGTGGAAACCGGGATTTTTAGGTGCCCGTCAGGCCGCCTGCCAGGCCAAGTGACGGTGTGTGCGCCGGAGCGGGCCCCGGCAGGTGGATCGGGCCGGCGGAAAAGTGGCGGCGGACTGCGGAGCCCGGGAGCGGCCCGTTCCTGCTCAGAACAGCCCTGACACGGGAGGAAAGGGAGGCTTGGCTCTCACCCAGGATCCGGCCGCCTTTTTAGCTAGCGCCTCGCCAGTGAGCCCTGCTGCCAGGAGCGTCAATTCAACAGCAAAATACGATGCGTGAAACAGCGCGACTGAAAGGAGCCGCCATGGCGTCGCAGGATTTTTTCGAGTTCCATGAGAAAAGCAACCGTGCGGTTACAGCTGTGGAGAGCGAGAGCAGTACAGCACCGTGCGTGCTTTTACACCCCACCGAATTTGTGCTTTAAGGTTTCCCAGCATGCACTGCCACTGGAAGCAAACCCACACTGCACTCAGTATCTCTGCTTCTTCTAATGCGAAAAAGCGGGGCAGAGGGCTACTTCAAATGAGCTTGTGGGCCACGGCCAATAAATGAGGGAAAGGGTTGGAACCGCGCACCAGAGGAGATGCGCACAGCACTGCTGCGCTTGGATCGGATGCAAGCTGAACTCCACAGACTCAGAGGTAGGATAGGGTGGGACAGATCAGGCAAATTTGTACCCCTCCTTATCTATTCTGTCTAAAGGGCATAAACAGGCACGCAAACGCACGCTCACGTCCCGTTTTTAGAAGCGGCAGCCTATAAACATCAAGGCCGTTTTCACAAGCTGACTGCGACGGCAATGACTCTTCTACACTGTGAAAAGTCAAAGCTTTGACAGAGGGGGGGAGTTATGCGGAACACCCCTGAGTCTTGTGTTCTTCATAACCGAATCTGTGTTCTGTTTTGTTTTTTTTCCCCCGTTTACTGCAGCCATCTGGGTGAGGGACCTCTGCTCAAGGTGACAACAGCAGCGTCCGACCGCAGATTACAACCCGAGGCCGTCTAGTCACGAACGTCCCGCTTAAGAGGCCCGGACGTTCGCGGGCGCTTGTGGGGATGAGAGAGAGTGACAGCAGCACCTGTTGGAACGAGCGGGGCTGGCTCCCGTGGCAGATGGAGAAGCAGAGGGACAGAGCTTACCTGCACGCAGCCAATGTACGCCAAGTCATACTCAAACAGTACACTTGTTCTGTAGCCAGTGTTTTAGTATATCTGACGTTGCTCTGGGCCAGCTCTTCTGTTTGAGTGAATGCTGCACAGAGCTGGAGTTAAGTGCCCCGATGGGGGATACTGGAGACTCGTCTCTGTGTGCCCCGTGCCACCCATGCCCCACTCACCCTGGGTTGCCAGTTCTCATACTGCTTCTGCAGGTTGGCCCCGATGGTCTCCAGTGCTTTCTGTGGGCTCATGGAGAGCGGGTCTGCAAAAACAACAGACAGATTCTCTGTGGTTAGCACACTGTACTGAGTACGCTCCCTTCTACAAACGCACTCACTGTACTGGGCATGCTCTGTTACACAGACACACACTCTGTACTGGGCATGCTCTGTTACACAGACACACACTCTGTACTGGGCATGCTCTGTTACACAGACACACTCACTGTACTGGGCAAGCTCTGTTACACAGACACACACTCTGTACTGGGCATGCTCTGTTACACAGACACACACTCTGTACTGGGCATGCTCTGTTACACAGACACACTCACTGTACTGGGCAAGCTCTGTTACAGAGACACACTCTCTGTACTGAGCACGCTCCATTCCACAGACACACTCACTGTACTAAACACGCTCCATTCCACAGACACACTCACTGTACTGAACACACTGCATTCCACAGACACACTCACTCTCCTGACTCTTGACCACCTTCTCCAAGGGTCAGGGAATAATTTTCCGATTTTTTTCCCCCCAACTGGCTCTGGGTTTTCTGATTTTTCGATTCCTTCTGGAAAATGCGCTATGATGTATGTTCAGCATTTGTGACAACTGCGTTATAAAAATGCACTGTAACAAATTAAATTTGATTTATTGATTGATGGCTTGATTGACGGATGGACCGAGCACTATCCACTCCTAAGGCATGCTCGCCGCTACGATTCACTGCTCCGCAGACGCAAAACATTGTTCACGTAACCAGGTTGTTGTTTATATAAACCAAACACTACGAGGAGAAATTGCTTTAGTCCTTCAAATTGAAATATTGACCAAAAAAAAATCAATCGCGTATAGATTGCGTGATATCAAATTCTGCACACACCGCACGGAGCATACATTACGGCTCATATCGACACGCTGCGCACGTCTGTGTGTGTGCGGACGCCCACCTACCTGCTTGCGCTTCCCGGGCCTTGTTTTCACAAGTTCAAGCCGTACGCACAGCGCATTCTAGGCTGTTCTCACTGCGAGAGATGTCCTTACAAATCTCACCATACCATGCTCGTCTCTCAGCAAGTACTCGCTGATTCATTCATGCAGAGTGCAGAAAAGTTGGCTGTTTAGCCTCTCCTCAGACAGTGCAAGAGGTTACGGCTCATTACGGGAGCAGGGGTGGGGTAAGGAGGGCAACCCGACGTCCTCCCACGCTTAGAAAAGACCCAACCTTGAGATGAGGTGCTTGTCTGCTTGTCAGCATTTTTTTTCCCCAGTTCTAAGGCACAAAAAAGCAGAACATGGAAGGAGTGACGGATCTGAAAGGTCCCCATTTTTAGCTCGTATTGAAAGTAGGACGGCCCGTTCGAAATCAAACCTGACACCCCGTTCTTTTTTGAGATTGTTTTCCCTCTCCCTCCAAAACAATTGGAAGATGAAATGTCCCTTTGGTGATTGTTTCTTTAATGCCCCATTTCCCACAGGGGGGTTTCTTGTTTTTCTTCTTGCCAAGTCTTAGATCATATCAAAGTTTGTTTTGTTGTTTTTTTTTTTTTTTTTAGCGTTTTTTTTTTTTTTTTTTTTTGGTATTTTGTTCTCTCGTTTTGTTCCTCTCTTGCTTTGTCTCGAGCGCTGTGACAAAATGAGAAAAGCTGAAAAGGGTAAAGGCGTATGAGGAGGACAGGCTGAAAGAGCGGAGAGGGGGCGTGTGAGGAGTTGGGGCTGATGTGAGAGAAGCTTGAAGGTCGGGGCGAGGCCTGGCGCGGCGGCGTTACAGAGCTGCCTCCGAGGGGAGGGGGCGGGGGAGGGGGGGCGAAGACTCTGGGAGGGGGAAAAACAGCCTTACCGATCCAGCACTCCAGCCTGGCGCAGGGGGAGGTCTTCACCACGTCAGGAGGGTCCACCCCCACGTTCAGACACAGCACCAGGGCCACGCTGACGGTCTTCATCTGAGGAGAGGAAGGGGATTTGTCAGCACACTGATGCCAGTACGCCCCCCATTATTCCTCTCTCTATCCCACACCACACCTCTATACTCTCTATATATCCCACACTACACCCCCACGCTTTATCTCTCTCACAGCACACCTCCTCTCACTCTCTATCCTACAGTACACCCCAGTACTCACTCCATATACCCCACAGTACATCCCCAGCTCTCTCTCTCTCTTTCACTTTCCGCATCAAAACCCAGACACCATAGCTCGCACGCTACACGAGGGCACACACGCGGGCGCACCTGAGCTTTCCCCGTCATTACGCGCTGTCACACACGCTGATCCGGAGCGCCGCTAATGACACTCGGAGTATTTTAAGCCTAGTCCCATCATCCCTGCAGAAACTTTCCCCGAGTCACAACACATTCATCACACCGTGTCAGAAAAAGCGGGGCAGGGGAGGAAGGCTTTCAGATTCCCTTTCTCCCGAGCCGCCTGTTTTCGAAACGCGCCCGAAAAACTTTCTTACTGATTAACAGGTTCGCAGGTATGGTCCCACAAAGGAGCCGTCATGCACAGAAGTACTGAAACGGAGGGGAAACCGTCGTAAAATGGATGGCAGTGTGAGAGCAGGACTACGCCTCCCGGCCCTCTGAGGGCTCTGTAAAAGCAGCAGTTGCTGTGTTGTGAGGCTGAAGAGCGTGCGCACTGGGCCCGGCAGCGCCGAGGTCAGATAAACACGGCTACGGCACCGGAAAAACGGATCGATCCGCGGGGTGGCCGACCGGCAGCGGTCCCCCGGTGACAGAGCGAAACCATGCCGGGCGCCCTGCCAGCTCAGCGCCAGCTACTGACTCTGCCGGACTCAGGCCCGCGCGGGGCACCAACGCACACTGCAACACGCCTCAGCCAGGGGACCGCCTAACGCCCTGCCCCTACACCACCCCTGGGGGGGGAAGGGGGGGAAGCAGGGTCGCTGCACACTGAGAACACGGTTAAAAAAAACCCCTGCCTCGCTGTGAACTCCGCACGGTGGAATTTCCATGCCATGCATTTCCACTGACGGATCGAGCTGACACGACAGAAACACTAATGAACGCAGCGCCCGGACTCCGGGCACCAGAGAGAGCATGCCTGACACTGACACCGGCCATCAGTGTGAGCTGGGTGGGCTGGCGGTTTCCCTGCAACACAAAAAGATGCGGTAGCAACTAGTATACTACAGTGTACTGTGTACAGTATATAGTGAATAAAATATAGGGTGTTATATAAACAGTTATATAAACAGTTACAATAACTCACCATGTAGCCATGTGTACAAAAAGTAAACCACATTTAGGTAGCTATAAGTATAATGACAGTGTAATTTATCAAGTAAACTCTGGAGTTAATTTTTTTTTCCTCTACGTACGTAAGGAAGGCTCTTTGGGAGGAAAAATGACTACAGTTGTGTTTTTTCCTACAGTGGAATGCTGAGCAAAATGTTATTCTATTGTTTAATGGCTGATAAACTAAACTTCGGATGGGAAATACATTACCTTTGCGTGAACTGTGTTATAAATTTCAGAATATACTGCAAGGCTTGAGGAATTTTGATAATGCCTTCATGGATAGATATACAATTTTTTTCCTTCAAATCAAATAAAAAGAAATACAAACCTGATGTCTGATTTGGGATTTTTTGAAAAGGTATTAGATACAAGAAAGACCACTGAAAAAGAAATCTTACCTGTGACAAATGTATATATGCACCCAAATAGAAAATCTGAATATTGGATTTTGAATTTACAAAACTTGAAAACATATTTGATTTCAGACTTCTAAAAGAAGATATTGGATTCAAATCAAGTATCAAGTATATGTTACACAGCATCACTGAATTTAAGTTCTCATATAAATCTTTTTAAAATAAGTGCAAGTGTGAAACTGTAAACATACGGTTATCCCAGTAAATTGCCCATTACAGTATCTGCACCTACATCTGTACCTTTAAACGCATTCAGAAAAGGGCTACACATTTAGCAAGACTTGCTACTGAAAATGTCATATGTCAGTTTCAGATTGTGCCCTAGAAACAGTGCTGCCATGCTTTTAATTAATACGTTTGATTAACGTTTTGGTCCCAGAGTGAGCGGGCAATGCACAGGCTGAGTTTGAGCCTCACTGGGGAGACAGCACAGGAGACTGAGGTCAATCCTCTTCATCCTCCAGCAACACATTCCCAAGGGCAACATGTGGGCACACACTGATCCCAGCAGTTCATACCTCTAAAGGCACTCATACAATGGGTACACATTTTGTCACTAAAATTATCATTTGTGTTGCAAAATAGCTGTGCCAACCAAATATATATATATATGTGGCTGAGCCTTATTGGGGACACAGAAGAGGATATTAAGGTCAATCCTCTCCAGACCCCCTGCAGCACGTTCCCCAGAGCAATATGTGGGTACACACTGAACCCAGGTCCCTGCCAGCAAAAAATGACTCATGTGCATCCTCAGGTCATGGGCACTGGTCTTCAGGGATAGATCTGGAGCCAGACACCTGAAAGGGCCCTCACTTGTGGTAAAACCGCACATGCTTCCCAGGAGAGAGCAGGAAATGCACGTTCCTGCAGCTTCACTTCAACCTGTGCCATGATCCTCTTTCCCACAAAATGTCCTCTCCAGAGCGTGACGCCCTGTCCTGACGAACTCCACCCTGATGTGGGCGGGACTGTAGCGTAGTGGTAAGGAGCGGAACTCGTTACCAAAAGGTCGCCGGTTCGATTCCCCACTGGGGCACTGCCGTTGTACTCTTGGGCAAGGTACTTAACCCAGAATTACCTCAGTAATTATCCAGCTGTATAAATGGATAACTTCTGAAAAATTGTAACTGATGTAAGTCATTCTGAATAAGAGCGTCTGCTAAATGCCAATAATGTAATGTAATATAATGTAATGTCATGTAATGTAATGACTTGACACTGAGCTGCAGCGCTCCCTCTGCCGTGCTGTGGGGTACAGGGCTCAAGTTTCACTGCCAACTTTGACCCCCTACACTGACATGACACCCTGCCACAAGATCAATACCTCGCAGTGCAGGGCGAGGCTTCAGCACTCAGACATACTGGCACAGAGAACAGGCCAGCGTATGGACAGGCTGGCAGACAGACGTCCTGCCACAGACGGACAGAGCGTGACAGGCGGGCTGACTGAGTCCGTCACTCAATGGCACAACCTTTGGGCTGTCGCACCTGCATTGCCGGGGGGAAAGAGCCTGCAGGGGGGTGGGTGTCACTGACAAGTGGCTCTACTAATGGTATCAGGTGTGCGGAGGGATTCCTGATTAAGCCAGCAGCCCCCGCTGCCCCCCTCGGCCCTCCCCTCCGCCCAGGGGCCCGGCTGCTGGCCTGTTAGTGCCTGCTCAGCGCCCTGCCGCCACATAACCTTCAGCTCGCGGCGGGCTGCTCGCAATGACTCTGCACAAAAGCACATTACTGCGCATATCTGAGAGCAGACAGCGATCCCTTTGATCGGTGCGATGAGACTGAGGGAGGAGGGGAAACAACAGCCGGGATGCACGTCGGGTCCCAGTCATGGCTCCCCAAGTCAACAGGTGTGTGTGTGTGTGTGTGTGTGTGTGTGTGTGCGCACGCGTGCGCAACAGGCCCAGAGAAAACAGACCTGCGATCGGCTTGTCCTGAGCTAACCCGCCCCATCACAACACACACGCCCTTTCCTGTGAAGCAGAGAGGCGGGAGGCAGCAGCTGAGCAGAGCAGTCACAACCAGGCTGACAGAGCCTCGCGCAACACAAACCCCTCACTGTCAGCTAATTAAAGCAGCGGGCACAAGCCTCCAGCAGACCCTGCTCAGGCGTGACAGAAGTGACACACAGCTAAACCTACAGACCTGCCATTCACTGGCTGCCCTGCCATTCGCTGTTTGTGTTTGTATGTAGCGTTTTTTTCACTGGCAGTGAAAGCACCAGAGGAGAAACTGAACCGTCAGCCCTCTGCTGCATTGTGCATTTTGGGCCTCTGCACCTCTCTTTCGCCAACTCTCTGGCCACGCCCACTGCCCTCCCCTCCTCGCTACTCTCTACAATCAATATCTTTTTAATTGCCTTTGTGTAAGGCCGGGCCAAAGCAGGAGTTCTCCCACTCAGCACTCTGAGGGCAGGATGGAGAGAACCATGGCCTGAGCTCACTCTCTCTCACACAGACACACACAGAGCTTCACCTGCTCACTCACACACACAGACTTACTCACACACTCTCACTCTCTCACACACACACACACACACACACAAATATACTCATGCGCACTAACACACAGACTCACACACAGACACACACATACTCATTAACTCACACAGACACAGACTCATTCACTCACTCACACACTCACACACACTCACTCACACTCACATATACTCACTCATGACACAGACACACATACTCACTCATCCGTGTTCGCACACACATAGAAACATACACACACGCACACACACACACACAAACCCACAGAGCTGAGCCCTCTGCCCTACATTGCCCAACCACATAATAAAAAATGAACTGCTCTATATCCCAGATTGAGTTTGCCCTAACCACATTACATTATTAATTTGCTAACCAAATGCCCTTATCCATGGTGGCACACATAGCTTACAATTTGTCAAATCCATTATCCATTTACAGTGGCTATAGTGCTGGACCTTTGCTCAAGCAATTCAGGATAAACACATTACTCCAGGGGAGATGACCCGCCTGAAACTGCAAAATTATACATCTGTCAAAATATATTTTTCAGTAATTGCATTTGTGGTAATTTAGTATTGGGTGTTGAAGGTAATTCATGGTCAAGTCATTTGTAATTTAGATTATGTTTTGGAACTTTCGAGGTAGCAACATGATATGTTACTGTCAGTTCAAACCTCTAAATAGACTCACACAATGGGCTACACATTTTCCAAGATTTGACACTGAATTTATCATTTGTGCTGCAAAATAGCTGTGCCAACCAAATATATACATAAGACTGAGCCTTATTGGGGACACAGAAAGGGACATTAAGGTCAATTCTCTCCAGCCCCTCTGCAGCACCTTCCCCAGGGCAATATGTGGGTACACACTGAACCCAGGTCTCCACCAGGGGAGGATTAATCATGCACATCCTCAGGTGCTGACCTGCAGGGATCTGGAGACAGGCAGCTGAGAGGGCTCTGGCTGTGACAGAGATTATATGAACATGTCTCATGTCATGCTGCTGTCATGAGGCTTTGCTGTGTAAAGGCATTGATTAGTAATATAATATCGGCATTTAGCAGGCGCTCTTATCCAGAGTGACTTACATAGGTAACATGTAAAAAACTGTCTTGCCTATTTATGCAGCTGGATATTTACTGAGGCAATTCTGGGTGAAGTACCTTGCCCGAGGGTACAACAGCAGTGCCTCAGCGGGGAATTGAACTGGCAACCTTTCAGTTACGAGTCCTGCTCCTCACCACTATGCAACACTGCCGCCCCATTCGTTAATTACAGGTACAAGTATGTAACTGTACATTCACCCGTCAGACAGACGGGGGAATGAAGACTCAGCACTGCTGCCTGCTCTCCCTGTGAAACAGGTCTGTGAGCGGAGGGTTAAGCGGTATGCAGTACGCGCGTTCGGTAATGAACGTGGTCATTAGACGCCGCGTGTCCCCGCCCCGCTGCTCAGGAAAGGTCACCGCGCGAGAGGAGTGCAGGGAGGGCGAGCCGGCGACCTGCTGGCACGAGGCGCGGCGCGAAAATGGGAAACGGGCGCCTGCGCCGGGCCGAGGGGCTAATTGAGCCGGACGCTGCCTCCGCGAATTTCCTACTGAGGCCGAGCGAGGCGGCCGCTGAGTTCCAGGAACGAGGGAGCCGCCACCGCCACCGCCACCGCCGCCGCCCACGCTCCGCTCCCCCCTCGCAGGCCAGTGTGAACTGCCTTGCTGTGATCTCCCCATGCTGTGGGACCCGGGCCCCGGCACGACCGCTGCGACGGAGAGAGCCCCTCTCTGTCGGGACCTGCACAGTGGCACCGTCGCGCATCCTCACTCGACCCTGGCGTAAGGACAGCAGAGCCCGGGCTGTGCGCTGGGCTGCACGGACCCTCACAGAAAAGGCGTCCTGAATACTGCCTGTGTTAGCGTGCGCATCCGTGTGTGTGTGTCTGTGTGTGTCATGTTAACACGTGAGGTTTTATAAACAATTTAGGAAGGAAAGTGATGAAAAAATAACGAAGCACGCTTTCCCTTTTCTATCCCTGAAGAGCTGTGTCTCGGCTTAAAAGGAAGAACTCCTGGCTTGTGAAAGTAGCCCAAAACCTTTTTCGGAGAGAAAGGATGACAGCCGCGAATCAAACGTTTTACCCAGGGATTAAAGTGCCACAGTTCACGACACATGCCTTTCAGATAATTTTATGTACCATAAGTTTTTGACAAAACAGCAGGGGATTGCTTTGGAAACATGACATCTGCTCCGAACAGCATCTACAGCAGGTGCAGGGGGCGGCCTCTGCTCGCTAGTGAGTTTACCATTCACAAAACAAGACAACATCACTTCTTTTAAAAGCTTAACACAACATAACACTACTGAGAGCCCCTTCTTGTGCCCCCCTCCCATCACACGGCTTATAGCAGCAACTTCCTCTGCATCTGCAGCACAGACAGAGAACCCTGAAGGACCCGTGTGACAGCTGGAAACTAAATGGGACCATTACACTAAGACACATATTGATCTAACCAAATTCACAGGGAAGAATCACAACCTTTGAGCAATTCCACTTCACTTTGCTCAGGGGAGGTGGGGGGGAAAGGGGAGCCAGGGAGAAAGAAGGAGGGAGGGAAAGTGATAGAGCAGGAAGAGAGAGACAGACAGAAAGCGAAAGACACAGAGGAAGAGGGAGGGAAGGTGAGACAGGAAGAGAGAGAAGGGGGTAGACAGAGAGAAAGAGGGGGAAAACAGAGAGAGGAAGAGAGAAAGTGAGGTGTGGGTGGAGAGAGAGACAGAAAGTGAAAGACACAGAAAGAGAGAAAGTCAGAGAGAAAGAGAGAGAGAGAGAGAGAGAGAGAGAGAAAGTGAAGTGGGGGAGAGAGACAGAGTGAGAGAAAGAGAGAGAGAGAGAGATGTGAAAGTCAGGCTGTGAAAGTCAGGCTTTTGGAAAGTGTGTGTGGGGAGGGGGTTGGAGGGGGAGTTTGGG
This sequence comes from Megalops atlanticus, assembly GCA_019176425.1. Taxonomy (NCBI): domain Eukaryota; kingdom Metazoa; phylum Chordata; class Actinopteri; order Elopiformes; family Megalopidae; genus Megalops; species Megalops atlanticus. Next base: position 21,415,601 of record CM032875.1, on the reverse strand, counting down.
GGAGTGACGCTGAGCGAAAGCGAAACTGAAACTGATCCACTGAAAATGAGCCTCCAGTGTCTACGTGCACTACTCAGGGTGCATGCTGTTATGTAGCGAGACGCTGGTCCCCCACCGATCTCAGCGGATCCAGAGGAGGATCAGCACTTTGCGCTGTTGCAAATAAAAGAGCCGGCTCGACACACATTACTGTAATACCCCAGGCCTCAGGGCTCGGAGGGCCACGTGGTGCCCTTTAGAAATACCACACTGTCCACATGGGCGCATTGGAAATACACCTTCTCAGTCTCTAATATAACTGCAACAGCGTTTCTTTAATGATCCCGCGAAGCAAAATGTCAAAGAAATATGATGAATTTCTGCAAGGCCAGGACGAAATCACTTTGGCTGAACTGAGAAACTACAGCCCTGTTTGATTTTTCCCCTGCAGTTACAACAGACTGACTGTTCCGGCTTATTTGTGTCCCTGACGTAGCCGTATCTCCTATATAATTAGTCTCATTAAAATCAACTGATGCAAATGAATTACAAATTAAAACATGTCAAAACTGTGCGCCTACCAAGCATATCTTAATCCCATCTCATGGACGATAATCCTTATCAATAAAATCTAAACACTGTTGGCATTTGCAACGAACAGCATCTGTAATGACCAGGTGTGCGATTTAACCACTGTACCCTACCCTCCAGCCCTCGGATTAAGAGTTCACTCAATAAGAAATGATAAAAATATGTCTACAACTGTGGCTCTCAACCAATGATATGGTAATTCTGCTATTTTAATGTTCACAGGAAGAGTAAGCCGGTTTCATTATATCATTATGATATAACGAAATTATTTGTCCATGAACGTTATGAAAAAACAATTAATAACTCATTAAATATACATTCCAATGAAAACCTAGATTAATGCACACCTGTGTTTTGTGTGCGCATCCACACAGGCAGACACAGCGCAGGGGCTGAGCTGCAGCAGATGTTGGGTCCTGCAATCCCCTTCATTTCTCAGCTCGTTGAGCAAATCAATGAACACACAGAGGTTCGCCGTCCCCTCAGACCGGAGGGAGGCGAGGCGCGAGAAACACGATGCTTCCTTTTTCCGCCGTTCGGGAAGCTTCAGCGCTGTTCCTCTGGTGTGCTACTTCAGCGGTGAAGGTGGAGAACTGAGAGCAGTACTCAATGTTCCCTCTCAGCCAGGGCACAGTGTGCGTTTAGGCCTGACCAAAGCAAATGAGAGGAGGCGGCCCAGCTTGTGCCTAAGTTTACAGAACTCTTCACAGCTCTCCCTGACCGTAAACGGGTCACGTGGCGCGGACAGAGCTGTGGCTCCTTCGGAAATGTCAGCGGGCCGTTTCCGGGTTAGCATCCGTTTTGCACAGGGAGAGGTGGAGATGCTTGCAGAGATGATCTGATTTTTACTGCCCAGCGCTCTTACACAGGTGTCTCTGCCAGCCAGGGACCGAGAGCCAGCCGTGCACAGAACGGAGGCAGAATACTAGAGAGAGAGAGAGAGAGAGAGAGAGAGAGAGAGAGAGAGAGAGAGGAGGGGAGGGAGGGAGGAGGAGAGAGGGCAGAACCCCCCCAGGAGCGGCGCTGATCCCCCCTGCAACAACAGTTGCTTTATCAAGGGGGAGGCCCCGGCCTGTTCATTTGATTGTTAACATTAATCTGAAAAAAAGCCTAAACAAAATTACATTTTAATAAAGGTCTCTTGGCTTTATGGATTTCCAATAATCCCATAAATCCTGTTCTCCGCACCTCTGCAGGGGAGCAAAGGGGGTTGGGGGGTGCAGAGGGATCTCGCAGAGGAACTTTGGCAAATCCGCCAAGACTCAAAAACCCTAGGAGGCCCACCTGCCCTCTGCAACGCCCTTGACAGAAGCAGCTGGGGGGGGGCAGGAACAGGCTGAGAGAGAGCGACGAGGCAGGCCTGCGGCTGACGGGGGGACCACCCCTGCTACTCCTTAATTCAGTTCGGGAGGCTGTTCACAGCGGCAGGCCTGACGCCCGCGACACCGCCGGCGTTCTCACGGAATTACATCAGGAACGAAGGTGACTGCAGACGCCGCGAGAGCCAGCGATGGCGTACGCGGTGTGCGAAGCCACGTGCTCCAGCTCTTGGGGTCTGAGAGTGAGGAGAGGGGAAATTCAGCGAGGGCCGGAGCGCGAGAGACGAGCGTGGGGAGGGGGAGAGGGCCACCGCTCCCCCTCCCTCATTAATAAACATAAAGAGGGCTCCCGAGACCCGGTGAAACATTGCCTTTTCCCTCAGCTCAGCGCGCCTCCCCTCCTCCCCCCTCCCCAAACACCCCAGCCCATGCAGATCAATGGGCAGTGATTATTCCATTTGTGTGGCGTGCTATAAATTAAGGCTATTAAAACCGAGGGGAGCATCGATCCCCCCTACCGCGCTGCCGATGGAGATCTCACTGTCGGCTCCGGCCCCGCTCCGCGCACTCCATCACCGGCGACGACCGGCGGGGCCCGACGTTCCCGAGAGCCGGCCCGAGGTCCACCAATCACTCCCATTACGCTGCGCGCTTTCGCACGTTTCCCCACTGTCTGCAGGCGGGCGTGCGCACTCTGGCACGATGGGAGACAGCTGAATGCGCCGTCCATCTAAAACACAGGGGAACGGTCTGCCCGACCCTGTTGTGACATCTGGCCCAGACCAAGGCAAGCCCTATTAAACAGGCTCCAAAGCGCTTTCGACCCGCTCACCACTGCAGCGCTGCCACCGCAACACTTGTGACGCGGCGTCCCAGGAATTCTAAGAACACGGAAATCGCCAGCGTGACCGCACTGTGCTACCTCAAAATTATGCCCATTTCATATTATTCGCCACATTATCTCGTGAAATCTCCCCGGCTGAACGTGTCGTGTCCTTCTGGATAAAACAAGATGACTTTCCATATGAAATCAACCCTGCGATCCAAGTTAACACTTTGAGACTACCATCCAACCAAGAGATTACCATCTTTGTCCTTGATTGCTATGGAAACACGTTTTAGCTTCACAGTGAACAGGCAGGGCTGTAGAGTCATTGTGTAACTGCTATTAGGTGGGGGGGGGGGTTTGTCAAGAAAAAGACCCTGGTTAACATTTCATGCAAATTTCATATTGCGTGCCATCTGTTAAGGTGCAACAAGGTCTTGCAAGCAATGTATCAAGTGAATCCAGCAAGTTAGGCAACAACTCGATATTCTACAACTCACAATGACAAGGCAGCATACCCAAAATGCCCAAAGCTCCACTGTAGACCTGTGTTCGCTATCTGTAGAACGACCATTTACTGTGACCTTCTATATACACGTGCTGCTGAAGCAATCATGGCATCAGTCTAAATCTCTTTTACAGTTCTGGAGAAAACTTCCATATCTATTTTTCAAGTTAAACACACTCACATAAATATCCAACAGTACAACTTTGACCCTCTACAGAATACTAAAAAAGCATGGTAAATTTCAGAGTGAGATCTCAGGTAGTTTTAGAGCTGTGACCATTCTGATGTTAGGGGTCATCACTCAACACAACAATCACTTGTTGCGACAGACATTTTCCCCGGATATTTATGCCCAGCAATAACTCAATCAGTTCCGTTTCATGGGAAATTAGCAAGAAAGCGAACAGCACTTAAGTATGAGCATTGTGAGCACGCACTGAAATTCATTACAATCCAGTTCCCATAAAAAGACACACCTGGGAGGAGACTTTGGGAATCACTGAAACAAGAGACACTTGAAAGGAAATATACAGAATTTTTCAAACCTACCAAAAGTCTGGATAAAAGCATATGTTAAATGACTAAATGTAAATGTATATGACACGACTTAAAGTACCACAACTTTCTTAGTCAGAGAGAGTAATACCCTCACCCTTAAGCAAAACTGTGGCTGTGAGAGCCAGATCTTAATCCTCCTGGCAAAGATCTTGAAAAATTCAAAGAATGCTAATCCATCCTACAGGAAACTTCGAAACTGAAGATACGTCTCGAAAGGTCAGCAACATACAGCCAAATTAAGTTGAGGAATGTTGAAGGAAAAAAACTGAAAGGAAAAAGGATCGGCTGCCGCCATTTGAACTAAGGACTGGCTGTGTCACAAAAATGTTCACTCAGTTAAAAGGGGATTTCTGTCATGTATAAAGAGGGGTGACAAGGTTCAATTATTAGGCCAAGTCTTTTTGCCAAAAAGCTGGGCCATTCCAAAAATGCAAAAATTATTTGGAGCGTGAGGCCAGGGAAAAATGACACTCTTGGTGATTTGATGGAGGGGACAGAGTATGGGGGACTGTATAAAATATCTATAAAAGAAAATAAATGACAATATGATATGATAATTTAATAACTAAATTAAAATAAACTTTACAGACAGGCAGATACTGTTGTTTGGTGATGCATCAAAGTGTATACCAGCGGGTTTTTACAGCTTAGCGATTTTCTGTCATTAAGGTAACACCTACAAAAATGCTTGTTTCTGATTTGCATGTCATTACAGTGATGCATAAAATGGCATCACCACAGCATTGCTGTTCAGACCTAACACCTGGCCGAGCCTGGCTTTAATCAGAGCGAAGAGCGATTCATTCATTATCCGGTGCAAATAGGAAGGACTTGTGTTGCCAGCTGTAAACGTACAAGATAAGTGGTCACACACACTACATGGAAGCGATTATGCAAACAGGAAGCGACAGTCATGTTCCTGCTCACTGCGGGGTCGACGCCTCGTCACGGAGCGCTGTGCACTCCAACATTGCGAAAGAGTGTGACATTGTCAGTTGGGCATTGTCACAGGCGTTATGTCACTTACAGTCAAACCTGTCATGCGCAAGCCGAGCATCAGAGAATGAAACGCAGGGACCTTTTTCTGCTCTGCAAGGGCGTTCTGCCTGCTGTTCCACGGCAAGACCAGGGAAGCATTTTTATGCTGCTCTCCGGCTGAAGTGATGGACAGTAATGACACCTCGAGTTTTATGCATAAGCCCTGTGTGTCCTGAAGAGAGGCTGCGGCGTGCAATTTAAAGGCGGCACGCATGAGGTTTAAAGAGGAGACGTCAGCTTTTCGCGGCTTGCTGACTTAGCCCTGAGGAATGTGCTCCTGTCTTGCTGTGGTATTCCACTTGGTATGTGTCTGTGCGAAACCACACCAAAATGTCACGCTAACGATTACCGCAGCAAAGAGCCCCCTTCAGCAGGTAGAGGGTGTACCTCCTCTAAACTCTAACCCCAACGTTCAGCCACGACTCTTTGTAGTCCTGCTCTTCCAAAATGTTATCCTGGGGACACACTACCAACCATGAAAGACACACTTCAATGCGGTCTGAGTGCGCTTTCGATTGACATGGAGTAATGCAAGCAACTGACACTGGCTTGAAAATTGATCATACGAACAGTGGTGCGTTTTACGAAAAGATGTGAATTTCTTGCATGATTCTTGACACTCAGAAGGCATGATTCCATTGCAACTCAAAAGCCATCATTTTGACAAGAGGCAAAATGTGTTATCCTTGGTGATTTTTTTTTCAAGAATCACTCCTTTGTTGTTAAGGAGAGGTTTTTACCTGAAGAACAATCAGCGACTTTGCACCCATCTGCCTGCTACTATAACGACGGCTGCATTCATCAACGTTTGAGTGTCACTGTGATTTCACACCGCACGCAACGTTGACAGCACCACGGTTCACCTCTACCAAAAGGATGCTCATTAGTCATCCGTCTGTCATCGCTCAGGACAATGTCATTTCGCAGCTGTGGGAGCGTCACAACGCAAAAAACTGTCACCGTGGAGAGGACTCTGGAACCCGGACAGATTGGCACTTCTTTGACAAACATCTCATGGTAAAAATACATGCGATGTTGTTGGGCAAACTATAAGGCGATATCACTGACAGCTTCATTATAATGGCAAGATTATGACACCCATACAAATGCGAAGAGAATGTGCCTGGCAAAGTGCTCATGCGCTCCTCAGTGAAAGAGCAGGGTTGGTGAACATGACGTTCTAATGGACAGATTCAGTGAATCCCACTGCTACACATAAGTTAGTGAGGGTGTGTCCAAATAGCCTGAAATCTAAGCTGGCACTGAGAGTCCAGTGGGGACCTCAGTGGCTTTTTCACAGTAGAACACAACAGAAACAGTGGCAGAGCATGATGGGAAATGGTGGCCTGGATGTGTGCTGGGGGTTTCCTGTGACACATCTGAGGTAAAAATAAGCTTCCTCCATACAGCTCGGGTGCTCACTTACAGTCGTGTCAAAGGACTGATGACTCTTGTAACATTGAGGAACAAAACTTTCACAAATGCAACCCCTCACCAGGAAGAACATAATGCACTTCAGAGGCTAGCATAAGTAAAGCCTCATAATAGGACAAGTATGAGACT